>CM038670.1:754460782-755687867 GCA_021605145.1 Aegilops bicornis | reverse complement strand
CCGCTTGACAAACCTCGGTCCATTCCGAGACCGTTTAAAACCTGCACATGAAAAGAGGCAAAAGGGGGCGCCGGGAGACATAGGAGTGCCAGATTGGAAAACGGACAACGGGGAAAATGCTCGGATACATGAGACGAACACGTATGCAAAATGAAATGCACATGATGACATGATATGAAATGCAGATGATGACATGGCAAAATGCAACACGCAAGCAAATGACATGGCAACGACGGCGAATAATTGGATGACAACTGGCGCATCGAATCCGGGGCGTTACATCGACCCAAAAGCGAAACCAGTCAAAGAACATCTTCGACGGTCCGCCGTACAGAAGAGAAAAGCAATCGGTGAAGAAGTGGCTCGGCTCCTAGCAGCTGAGTTTATCCGAGAGATTTACCACTCCAAGTGGCTAGCTAATGTTGTCATGGTCCCCAAGAAGGATGACTCACTTCGCATTTGTATTGACTTCAAGCATATCAATCGGGCCTGCCCGAAAGATCACTTTCCTCTCCCTCGCATCGACCAAATAGTCGACTCAACTGCGGGGTATCATCAGATCCGCCTGTATGGAGCCGATGAGATAAAAACAGCTTTCATCACCCCATTTGGGTGCTTCTGTTATGTCACCGTGCCATTCGGCTTGAAGAACGCTGGAGCCACATTCATGAGGATGATTCAGAAGTGTTTACTCACTCAAATCAGTCGGAATGTGGAAGCATACATGGATGACATTGTGGTCAAGTCACGTAAAGGTTCTGACCTACTGGCTGACCTTGCTGAAATTTTTGCCAACCTCAGAAGGTATGATATCAAGCTTAATCCATCAAAGTGCACATTAGGAGTTCCGGGCAGAAAATTACTCGGTTTTCTCATTTCCGAACGAGGGATCGACGCTAACCCAGAGAAAGTGGGTGCCATACTCCAGATGAAACGCCATGTGCGTGTGCACGATGTTCAGAAGCTTACTGGTTGTTTGGCTGCCTTAAGTCGATTCATTTCTCGGCTCGGTGAAAAGGCACTTCCTCTTTACCGACTAATGAAGAAGTCAGATAAGTTCGAGTGGACTCCTGAAGCTGATGCAGCATTTGCAGAGCTTAAAGCCCTGCTTTCCACCCAGCCGGTGCTTGCTGCCCCAATCAGCAAAGAGCCTTTATGGCTTTACATTGCAGCCACTGGACAAGTCGTCAGTACAGTACCTACGGTCGAGTGGGAAGAAGAAGGAAAAGCCTATAAAGCTTAGCGCCCAGTATATTATGTTTCTGAAGTTTTGACTCCATCAAAGCAAAGATATCCACATTATCAGAAGCTTGTTTATGGGATTTATATGACCACGAAGAAGGTTGCACACTATTTCTCTGACCACTCCGTTCTGATCGTCGGCCGATGTTCAGCTTATCGAGATTACGAACAACAGAGATGCAACTGGTCGTGTGGCAAAGTGGGCGATTGAACTCCTTCCCTTGGATATCAAGTTTGAGGCAAAGAAACCTATCAAGTCCCAAGAAATAGCAGATTTCCTCGCCGAGTGGATCGAACAGCAACTGCCGACTCAAGTCCACTCGGAGCACTGGACCATGTTCTTCGATGGTTCCAAGATGCTGAATGGTTCCGGTGCTGGGGTGGTACTGGTATCCCCCCGAGGAAACAAGCTCAGATATGTTCTCCAGATTCACTTTGATTCCTCCAATAACGAAGCGGAATATGAAGCACTCTTATATGGGTTACATATGGCCATTTCACTCGGCATCTGTCGCCTCATGGTCTACGGTGACTCAGATTTAGTAGTCAATCAGGTGATGAAGGAGTGGGACGTCAGAAGCCCAGCTATGACTGGTTACTGCAATGCGGTGAGGAAGTTGGAAAAGAAGTTCAAGGGGTTAGAGCTCCATCATATACCCCGACTGAAAAATCAAGAAGCCGATGATTTGGCGAAGATAGTTTCCAAGAGGGAAGCCATTCCCAGCAATGTGTTTTTGGAACACATTCACACACCTTCAGTTCAAGAAGATCCTTTCACGGAAGAGCCCCCACAGCCTAAGAGTTCCACAGATCTGACTGAAGTCGAAGTCCCAGCCGTGGTCGACCTGATGATGGAGGTTTTGGTCATCACTCCCGACTGGACAGTGCCATATATTACGAATATCCTTAGGAAGGAACTCCCAGAGGATGAAGAGGATGCTCGACAGATCGTCCGTCGATCCAAAGCCATTACTGTGATAAGAGGACAGCTGTTCAGAGAAAGTGTGACTGGAGTCAGCCAGAAATGCATAACACCAGAAGAAGGTCGAGTGATCCTCAACGACTCCACTCGGGGACCTGTGGCCACCTTGCGTCCTCTCGGACCATTGTGGCCAAAGCATACCGAGCTGGATTTTGTTGGCCACGCGCAAATGAAATGTCGAAAGATATAGTCGACAAATGTGAAGGCTGCCAGTTTTACGCCAATATGTCCCACAAGCCTGCGTCAGCCCTGAAGACCATTCCACTCATCTGGCCCTTTGCTGTTTGGGGATAAGATATGGTTGGACCGCTGAGGACTGGTAGGAGCGGCTTCACTCATGTGCTTGTAGCAGTCGACAAGTTTACCAAATGGATTGAAGCCAAACCTATCAAGAATCTCGAAGCCAGTACTGCCGTTAGCTTCACGAGGGAATTGACATTTAGATATGGAGTTTCGCACAACATCATCACTGACAAGGGGTCGAACTTCGATTCTGATGAGTTTAGGGCTTTCTGCGCCTCCCAAGGCACACTTGTCGACTATGCTTCGCCGCCCACCCCAAATGAATGGACAAGGTAAAGAGCAAATGGCTTGATTCTCAAAGGATCGAAACCCGATCGATGCGTGATCTCAAGCACGCAGCAGGCACCTGGGTCGATGAACTTCCATCAGTTCGTTGGGGATTGAGAACAACTCCCAATCGGTCGACTGGCCGAACTCCATTCTACTTGGTCTATGGAGCTGAAGTTGTTCTACCGAGTGACCTGCTTCACAATGCACCCCGAGTCGAGCCTTTCTCCGAAGACGAGGCAGAACAGGCCCTGTCGGGTGGTAGGTGCGACATATGCCAATGGGTGGCTTATCATGTGCGAGCCAATAAGACATGGCCGGTGCCTGGAAACGGGATAAGGCGAAGACATGCACGCCGGCGGATCTTACCCAGCTTCGGAGCTCTCCAGGGAGATAATACTCCTACTGCAGCTCTGCGGGGTCTCCGCATGATCACTAGATCACCAAGTGGCTACAAGAGGCTCCTTGAGCTGTTCGGCAAGAGGAAGAAGAAGGGCAATGCCAGGTTTCTTCTCCCCTCGATGTAGTGTCTAAAACTCTAAAAGATCAACCCTTTGCATGGGTTCCCTGGGGGGTTTATATAGGCCTACCCCCTAGGGGTACAATGGTAATCCAGTGGGCGGCCGAGCCGCTGGGCTTATGTTCGGCCGCTTCTCCGCCGTCAGCTGGGCCCGCCGACTGGTGGGTCCTGCCAGCTGCCGCCCTCCTGGTCGACAAGCTGGTCCCACCGCTTGGGGGTCTTGTCGGGGGCTGGTTACTGTTGCCTCACTCTTGATGACGAGGGCTTTGTCGAGGTAAGCATGGCTACAGTGCCGCCGCGTAGCGGGCTCTCACTGTAGCCTTAGCTCGTCTTGTCTCCTGAATGGGGTGCCTCCTTCGAGGGAGGGAGCAAGCCGGCTATTGGAAGCTGGCCACATCCCAGGCCGACTGGGGGAGGCCTGGCCGCCTTCTGGCGTCTCTCTGACTGAAGGGGCCCGCCATGGGCTGCATCGACAACTTCGCTAGGGTGACATCATGGTCAACATGGTGACAAGATTGCACACGGACGGGTGATGGCTTCCCAGACGGGCACAAGATCAGGCTATGGCAAGACTCCGGGATTCGGGGGTGGCAGGCTTCACTGTAGCCACGCCCCATCTCATCGCCGTTATGCGGGTGCAGAGTTTGAGGGTAAGGTCTTGGCCGCCTGCTGGGGGCCGGCTTCTTGGAGTTGGCCTGCTAGGCGCCGGCTTCTTGGAGTCGGCCCTCTTGTGGCTTTCTGCATGAGGGTTTAGGGCCGGGCCGCCTCTCGGTAGTCGGCCTGAGAGATAGCCGTCCAGGGGTAGGCGGCCCTATGCCTAGGGTGCTTGAAGGCTCGATCGGCCTATAATTTTTCTGAAGAGCTAGGGGGAGCCGGCTAGGCTACCCGTGATCATTTCTCCGACAGTAGTCCCCGAAGCTGGTTGGGCTTCGAGGCTGAAGGGAGGACGAGACGCTCACTCAGCTTCCTATCTTGAGGAGCCGGCAGCTAGGGAGCCGCTTTGATTAGGTGTGCCGTCTTTGGGAGGCTTTGAAGCTCAAGGCGGGAGCCAGCTAGCTGAGCCAGGCCGCGAAGCTGGCCGCCGCCGCCTGACGCCACATGGCACCTTCGCCGGAAGGGCTCGCCAGCCCACGCTGCCAAGGGGACGTCTCCGCAGACCGGGGCCCACCACTTCCAGGCTTCGGCCCAAGTGTGGATCTTCTGTGGCCCGAGCGGGCCGCTTGCCTTTCGAAGGCAGTTTCTGCACGCCGTTAGGGCGTAATAATCGCGGGACGTGGGGGGGTGGGCACAGTTAATCCCACGCCCCTCACGCCGCCTCGGCTTCGCCAAGACGAGGCTATAAGTAGGGGGAGGAGGGGGAGCGGCAGACGCTCGCATGCTCGCCCGCTCCGCCATTTTCTTCTTCTTCTTCCTCCTCTCCGTTGCCGCAGCTCCTTTCCGCCGCGCTGCCCTTCCGCCAATCTTCTCGGCGCGCCGTGGCTCTGCCGCAGCTGGGTCGCGCGCCCTCTGCCGCCGTGCTTTTGCTGTCGCCCCTCCATCCTTATGGCGCTGTCCAGCTCCTGGGATGGCTCCAACGTCCACGAGGACCACGTCCATTTCCTCCGCAAGACGCGGCAGTTGCCGGGCACGAATTATGTGCGGGTCCGTCTCGCGCCGGAGAAGGAGATCTTGCCGGCGCCGGAGGAGGACGAGCGGGTAATCTTTCGCTCGCACTGCCTGCGCAGCGTCGGCCTGCCAGCGAGCGGATTCTTCCGCGCCTTTCTTGAGTTCTACCATCTCCAGCCGCACCACCTTACTCCAAACATGGTGATGCTGTTGTCGGCCTTCGTCACTCTGTGCGAAGGCTTCCTTGGCGTCCTCCCCACCCTCGAACTCTGGGGGGAATTTTTCCAGTCCAAGCTCGGCACCGTCGTCACGGGCGTGTTCGCCTATGCGGTGCCTTCATCTCCGTGCGGAGATCGAGCGGCGACAATCCGTTTCCGCCCATCGCGTTGATCCAGTCGGTGAAGCTCTGGCAAAAATCTTACTTCTACATGAAGAACGTCGCTCCGCAAGGCGACTTCGTCAATATGCCGGCTTACGTAGTCGGCCCGCCTACTGGGAGGCGGCCTTCATGGTCCTACCTATCCAGGACGGTGTCTGTAGCTGGGGCTGCAGCCGTCACACGGATCCGGGTGATGGTCCAATCGAAAGGCCTGACCGGGGCCGACCTGATTGCCGCCTTCGTGGAGCGCCGGGTGCTCCCACTCCAAGGCCGCCCTCATATGATTTGCCAGATGAGCGGTTGTTTCGACCCAAGTCGGCTAAGCACCAAGAAGATGCCTCATGACGAGGTATCTTACATGGTGAATTATATCGCCAACTCCAAGCTCACCGAGGAGTGGCGGTTCGGCAAGGAGCCGCACTCTTGCGCCAATCCTCCGCCTTCAGTAAGCTTCCCTTCTTTTCTTCCTCTCTTTTTGCCGAGTTCACAATGGCCGACTCTTGATCAGTCGGCCTGTTTTTAGTAGAGCCCCCTCCTTCAACCGGGCGGCCGAGCTGCTGGGGCGAGCGCCTTGACGCCCCCGATCGCTGGGCGACTACTGGACGATCCCGACTTGGGGGCGGCTGCCCTAGACGACGATGTCGTAGGGGGAGGCGGTGAGGCAGGCGGCCCCGAGCTTGGGGCCGGCTTCGGGGACTGGCCGGATGACGACGAGGCCGAAGTTATTCCGCGCCGGCTGCTCGTGGTGGCGTGCAGAAACGTCGGGCCGCGCCGGCCCTCTTCGGCAGTCGGCTGAAGAAGCCCAAGGGTTCTGCGGCGGCGACCAAGCAGGACGAGTCGGCCGTGAAGGCGGCCCATTTCCACAAGGTGGTGAAGCAGCCGTAGGAGGTTTCGGCGTAAGTGTCAATTTTCTCACGCCTTTCTTTTTTTCTCTTCGGTTGATATTCTTCTAAGCCTTTTCCTTGACTTATCAAACAGGGCTCCGCTTTCTCTCGAGCGGGCCACTGCCGCCTCCATGATTGGAGGGGCGGGAGGGTCTGCGAGCGCCCGCCACGTGGATCCCCGTGCCGATCTCCTAGCGGCGACGGAGCGGAACGCGCGGGAGGAGCGGGAGGCGGAGGAGCAAAGGGCGGCTTAGGAGACGATGAAGAAGTGGTGGAGGCGCAAGCCGAAGCGGCGGCCAAGGCTTAGGCGGAGGCCGCGGCCGCGGAGAGGGAGGTGGAGGCCCTGCGTAACCAGCCTCCGTAGCTCATCACCCCCCTCCGCACCGTGGCCCCCGATATCCCAGCGCCCCTGCCGGAGGAAACCGGCCACGACCGGCCGGCGATGGAGAGGGAGGAGGGCGACGTAGTTGTCCTAGAGGGGGAGGCGGCACCGCCAACACCGGCTAGAACAAGCCAAGTCGGCCGTCCTGATGTGCCGCTTGAGCAGCCGGCTGGAGGCGAGCCGACTGTGGGGACGGATCTTGTGGTCCTGTCGCCGTCTCGTCGGCGCGCGGGGAAGGCGACTTCAGCACCGGAGCCGCAGAAAGCCGTGGGCTTCAGCTCGTCGGCCCAGGATCTGGAGGCGGCCAGCGCCAGCTCGTCTGGGTGGACGCCGGGCGGTGGGACGACCGTTCTGAACGTGGCGGCGCAGGATGTCCGGAGCTGGCTTCAGTCCCAGGCCGCCGCGCTGAAACAGTATACTCTAGAGTTTCTTGCGACGCGGACGGCCATTCGGGTGAGTCCTCCCGCTTTTCGACGATTGCTCTTGATTTCTTTCGTGGGGGCGCGTCAGCGCACCCACGGGGTGTAGTCCCCGAGTTCCGTGTCGGCTGCTGAGCAGGCGGCTTGGAACTTCTTAGTGGACTCCGCTTATTGTCTTGTTCTTATTCGCACCTCCGTCCTATTTGCAGGAATATCACAACCTCTGCGCAGCTGCTTTCAACTCCCAGGCCCAGGAGATGAACCAGAAGACCGCTGATCTGACCGAGAGCCGGAGTAAGTGCTTCATTTTTTATCTCATGTGGGGGCGCGTCAGCGCACCCACTGGGTGTAGTCCCCGAGATTCGGGCCGGCACCGAAAGCGGTCGGGTCGGATCTTTCCTGAAGACTTCTTCCTTATTGCTTTTTTCTTCTTCTTCATATCTGCAGGGGCCAATGCCGACTTAAGGGAGCAGCTAGGCGGGGTCCAGACCGCCCTTCGCGCCAAGGAAGCTGAGTGCAACGCCTTGGCTCAGGAACGGGATCTCTTGGCCAATAAACTGGCGGACCAGGAGGAGAGCCATAAGGCGGCCCTGAAGACATCGCAGGACAGCGAGGCCGCCCTCAAAGCCGAATATGAGACCGAGGCTGCGAGCTGGGCTGAGGCGAGGCAAGCGCTGAGCGAAGGCTATGGACGGATTGAAGATTTGATTGACGGTAGGCCGCCTTCTTCTTCGTCCCTTTGCTTGCCCCCTGTCATCTGATTTGTCTTCTGACTTTGTGCTACTTCTTTCTTCTTTGTGCAGATTACTTTCCTGGTTACTCCGTTGCCACCAACCAAGCCATCGAGGCCCACTATGATGCACGACGGCAGGTCAGGGTTGAGATCGCACCGGACGCTGGCCGGTCACTTGAGGAGCAGCTTCTGGCGATTCAAGCCCGTCTGCAGCCGCTCACCGCATGCTCCGCCGTCTTTAGCGTGCCGGGGCGCAGGTGCTGGCCGCCCTCTGGCCCGGCGAGGTGGTTCCCCGCACCCCCAGTCGGACTGCCGACTGGCTGGAGGTAGCAGTTGGCCGCTTCGAGGACTGGAAGGCCTCTGCATCCCGGTCCGGCGCTAGGCGGGCGCTAGAGTTCGTCCGGGCTTGGTATCCTGGGCTGAACTTGGCCCAGCTGAGCACCTGGCGGCAGGAGGCCGATGAGGAGCTGGAGGCGGTGCGGCCGGCTATCATCCAAATACCGCGATCGCCGACATAATCGACACCAGTGCCTTTGCCCCTGAGGTAAATGATGACGGCGTCGCTCAGCCGGAGGAGTGGTTCGGGCTGAACCCGGCAGAAGGTGAAGACTCGGCGGAGGAGATCGCTTCCAGCGATGAGGGCGAAGAGGAAGAGGGGGAGGATGGTGAAGACATCGTGCCAGACGGCGAAGCGACCAGCCAGCCCCAGCTTGATCATGCCTCCAGCAACGACGCGCGTGCAAGCGCGACGCCTGCAAGAGGTGACGATCATGCCGAGACTCGCCAGCCGGCCACTCCTCCGGCCAGCACTGCCGTCTCCACCAACCTGCCCGACTCGCCTATTGCTCCCTTGGCCTGATCCGCCGTCTTTGCTTTCCTGCTCGTTACTCTTTGAACAATTTTTATTAAATTTGTGTAGTTCCACCCACTGGGGGTGTATTCAAACTATGTTCAATGTTGGCCTTTCGAAGGCCTTTTGTTGTAAATATAATCATGCATGTGCTTGGCTTCCGTTCATATTTGCTTTTCATCCTTTTGGTTGTTTCCTTTGCCGCCCTCCCTTGGTCGCCGCCTTCCTAGCCGGACAGCTGCTCTGCAGTCTGCGGCTGGGTAAGGGCTTGGCCGTTTTGGCAGGACAAGTACTCGAGCTTTCTTAGATTGTAGCAAGGTGAATGGGAAGCCGGCCAGCCGGCTGCTCTGACAGCCGGTCGGCTGGGTGGGAGGCCGGCTTGTGTTATATAAGTTCGTTAGTCCTTAACCGTTTTTCATGTGAGCATCCTTTCCTACCTTTGGCTCTTGCCAGCTGGACAGTCGATTCTTCGAGCTGCGACTTTCGACAAGAGAGGGCTTGGGTGCCGGCACACTACTTGTCTGACTGCAGGTAGAACTTGAATATAACTCATATGGCAAGTCCCCGGGCCGACTGATCGAACCCGGTGCCGGACGAGAAAACAAATGTAGTAACATAATCATAGGCATGATATTCATCATTCATAGATAAAAGAGGGTAGTCCCCGAGTGTTCCTCGGGGGGCCCGTTGTCTCGTACTTAATACAAAAGGTAGCGTGGTACATACTACATTTTAACTATAAAATCTTCGGAGGAGACTGGCATTCCATGGTCATTCCGACTCCTTGCCGGAATCATCTCTCTTGCGTGCCTTTGGCTTCTGTTCGTAGATCAAGTAGTAGGAGTCGTTGCCCAAGGCCTTGCTGATGACGGAGGGACCTTCCCAAGGGGCCGAGAGCTTGTGCTGGTCGGCTGTTCGCTGGATCAGGCGGAGCACAAGATCACCCTCTTGGAAGGATCTTGGCCTGACCTTCCGGCTGTGGTAGCGGCGTAAACCCTGCTGGTAGATGGCGGACCGGCTGAGGGCTAACAACCGGCTTTCGTCCAGCAGGTCGACACCGTCTTCTCGTGCTTCCTTGGCCTCCGTCTCTGTCTACATGGTGACCCGAGGTGAGTCGAACTCAATGTCAGTTAGGATGACAGCCTCGGCACCATATACAAGGAAGAAAGGGGTGAAGCCGGTTGACTTGTTCGGGGTAGTGCACAAACTCCAGAGGACGGCCGGCAGCTCGTCGAGCCAACAGCCGGCCGAACGCTCCAGTGGCACGACCTATCGGGGCTTGATGCCGGAGAGGATGAGGCCATTTGCTCGCTCGACTTGGCCGTTTGACTGTGGGTGGGCAACGGACGCTAGGTCTAGTCGGATGCCCTGTGTCGCGCAGAAACGTGCCAGAGCTCCCTTGGCAAAGTTTGTGCTGTTGTCGGTGATGATGCTGTGCGGTACGCCATACCGGGTTGTAATATCTACGATGAATGCCACGGCAGTCGGCCCATTCAGTTTCTTGATCGGCTTTGCTTCAATCCACTTGGTAAATTTGTCCACAGCGACGAGCATATGTGTCATGCCGCCGCGATCCATCTTGAATGGGCCCACCATGTCCAGTCCCCAGACGGCAAAAGGCCAGGTGAGGGGGATGGTCTTGAGTGCAGAAGCCGGCAGGTGTTGCTTGGAGCTGAAGACTTGGCACCCTTTGCAGTGTTTGACTAATTCCTTGGCGTCATCCAAAGCAGTCGGCCAGAAGAATCCATGGCGGAAAGCTTTGGCGACAAGTGATCTTGAGGCCACGTGGTGGCCGCATTCGCCTTGGTGGATGTCCTTGAGGATTGCTATGCCCTTCTCTGGCTCGACGCAGCACTGGAAGACTCCAGTGACACTGCGCCTAACGAGCTCTCGGTTTATTATCATGTATGCTCTGGCTCGGCGTTGGACTTGCCTTGCCGAGATCTTGTCAGTCGGCAGCTCTCTGTTTACCAGGAAGTTGAGGATGGGCTGGGCCCATGATGGAGCTGTGACTTCTTCTATTGCAAATACGGCTACTTCAACAAGGGCGGGTGGGCTGGGTGCTGAAGAGTTGGAGTCGGCCATCGCCTGTTGTGTCGATGCAGTCCCCGGGCCGACTGCCGAAGTCCCCGGGCCGGGTTCTGAAGTCCCCGGGCCGAGTGTGACTATGGCAGTCCCCGGGCCGCCTGTCGAAGTCCCCGAGCCGCCTGTCGAAGTCCCCGAGCCGCCTACTCGGCTCCCCAAGTCAGATCCGACTGCGTCAGCGTCAGGCGGTACGAAGATGGAATCAGATTCTGGAGATGGCTTAACAGACTGCTTGAGGAGGCATTGGAGAGAGACGCCGGTTGGTATAGCTTGTCGGGTGGAGCCTATTCGCTGTGGCATCCGCTTTCGTTGTCGCCCGTGGCACGTGGAGGAACTCGCATTCTTCAAAATATCCACCGATTTGCTTTGAACGAGGAAGCGGTAACACGCCATGTTTGCGTCCTTGGCGCCCCGATCGCCAGATGATTGCTGGACTACCAAATCCGAGTCACCATAGTACGTGATCCGGCGGATGCCGAGTTCTTTGGCTAGCTTGAGCACTGGTATGAGCGCCTGCACTCGGCCACATTGTTGGAGGCGGAAAAATGAATTTGCAATGTGTATCTGAGCTTGTCGCCCTTGGGAGAGGTGAGGATGATGCCGGCTCCCAAGCCGGTGCGCATCTTGGATCCATCGAAGTGCATCCGCCAATGAGTGGAGTCGGGAGCCGGCGGCAGGTACTGGGTCTCGTCCCAGTCGACAATGAAGTCGGCCAATTCCTGGGACTTGATGGCGGTGTGAGGCTAGTAGAAGATCGTGTAAGGGGCCAGTGCAATGGCCCATTTTGCCACCCGGCCGGATGCATCCTGGCTGCCTATGAACTCGGCGAGCGGGGCGGTACATACGACCGTGATGGGGTGCTCTTGAAAGTAGGGCTTGAGCTTTTGGCGCCAAAGTACACACCATAGCACATCTTCTGGTAGTGCGGGTAGTTCTACTTTGAGGTGGATAGTACTTCGCTCAAATAATACACCGGCCTCTAGACTAGCTGAGCTCGGCCTTCTTCTGGGCGCTGAATCACGATAACGATGCTGACCACCCGGCTAGTAGCGGCAATGTAAAGGAGCATGGGCTCTTTCTCAGTCGGTGCCGCCAAGACAGGCGGCGTGGCCAGCATCTTCTTAATCTCGTGGAAGGCTTGGTCTGTTTGGTCGTTCCACTCGAAGTGAGTTGACTTCTTCATGAGTCGGTAGAGGGGGAGAGCTTTCTCTCCCAGCCGGCTGATGAAGCGGTTCAGGGAGGCCAGGAATCCGGTAAACTTTTGGACGTCTCGTAGCTTGGTAGGAATCTCCATTCTCTCTATGGCCTTGATCTCCACTGGGTTGCATCCGATGCCACGTGCGGAGACCAGGAAGCCTAGAAGCTGGCCGGCTGGTACTCCGAACACGCATTTCTCGGGGTTGAGCTTGATCTGAAACCGGCGCAAGTTTTCAAATGTCTCTCTGAGGTCTTCCAGCAAGGTGCCGCGCTTCTCCATCTTCACCACAATATCGTCTACATAGACGTGGGCATTTCTGCCGAGCTGTTTGAGGATGCATTTCTGCATGCAACGCTGAAAAGTGGCACCGGCATTTCTCAGGCTGGATGTCATAGTCGCAGCGTAAAGCTCGAATGGTGTGATGAAGGCGGTCTTCAGCGGTCACCGGATCCAACTTTATCTGGTGGTAACCTGAATAAGCATCCAAGAAGCTCAACAGCTCGCATCCGGCTGTGGAGTCTATCACTTGGTCGATTCGAGGTAGGGCAAATGGATCCTTGGGGAAGGCTTTGTTGAGGCTGGTGTAATCTATACACATGCGCCGCTTGTTATTCTTCTTCAATGCAAGGACCGGGTTGGCAAGCCACTCTGGAAAGAACACCTCCATAATGAAGCCGGCTGCTAGAAGTCGGGCTATCTCTTCTCCTACAATCCTTCTCTTCTCTTCCGACAGTCGGCGGAGGGGCTTCTTGACTGGTTTTGCATCTGCTCGGACGTGTAACTTGTGCTTGGCGAAATCCTTCGGAACACCCGGCATGTCCTTGGGGGACCATGCGAAGATGTCCCGATTCTCACGGAGGAAATCGACGAGCTCGCCTTCCTATTTGCCGTCCAGGTTTGCCCCAATGACGGCAAACCTTTCTGGGTTCTCCGGGTCCAGAGGTATCTTCTTAGTTTCTTTGGCCGGCTGGAAAGAACCTTGGGCATCATATTCCTTAGGTTCGGGGGACAGGGCCGGCTGCTTGCCGGCCATGGCCACGACTCGATCCAGCATCTTCTTCTCTTCGGCGATCACGAGGGACTCGGCCAGCCGGCTGCTAGCTGCCGCACACTCAGAGGATTTCTTGTAGTCTCCAGCTACTGTGATGATGCCCTTGGAACTCGGCATCTTCATCTTGAGGTAGGCGTAGTGGGGCACATCCATGAACTTTGCCAGAGCAGGTCGGCCAAGCAACGCATGGTAAGGGCTCTCCAGGTCCACTACTTCAAACCATATTGCTTCTCGGCGGAAATGATCCTTGTCCCCAAAGAGAACATCTATCTTGATCTTGCCGATTGGTGAGCAGGACAGGCCAGGTACGATGCCATGGAACACAGTACGACTAGGCATGAGCTGCTTCGTCTTGATGTTCAGCTTCTCCATGGTGTCACGGTACGGTATGTTGATGTTGCTCCCACCTTCTATCAACACGCGGGAGAAACGGGCAGCTCGCCTTTCTGTTGCGAGGGTGGCGTCCAAAACCAATGCGTAAGAGCCGGGAGACGGCATCACCTCTGGGTGGTCGGCCCGGCTCCAGCTGATAGGCCTTTCCGACCAGTGCATGAACTCGGGGTTGTTGGAGGCGACCATGTTGACTTCTTGTCTTGAACAGCTCCAACCTTTGGTCGAGCGGCCGGCTGCTGAGGGGCCGGAGGCGGCTGGCCAGCAGGCGGAGGAGGCACCAGCCCTTCGCCCTTGGAGATTCGTGTGAGCCAGTGGCATTTCCGGTCGTGTGGTTGGACGGCTTCGCGCCGCTGTGGAACTTGCAGGGGGCATTAAGGGCTTGCTCGTAGGAGAAATCCTGCTGCCAAGCCGGCCTGCCGCCCTTCTGCTTCTTGGGCGCGGGCCGCCCTTCGGGATCTTCGTCTTCGACTATGGCCACCTGCCGACTGGTGGAAGGCGGCATAGGGCCCTTGCGCTTGTTGTCGTTCTGGTACGGGCGTCGGCTGGAGTCTCCAGCCGGCGTCTTGGTAGCCGGAGTGAGCACCTTCCCGGAGGCATCTACTCGGAGCTCGGTCTTCACCGAAGAGTCGGCCGTGGCGTACTTGTATGGTATGATCAGCAGCTCGTCGAGGGTAGTCGGCTCGTCACAGAGGAGTCGGTGCTTGAGGAGGGTGCCTTCTCGGCATCCGGCAGTAAAATACTCTATGGCTTGAACCTCGTGCACCCCTTCGCAGGAGTTGTGGAGCTCGGCCCAATGCGTGAGGTAGTCGCGAGTTGATTCATTGGGCCCTTGAACACACAAGGAGAGCTGTCGGGGCTTGGGAGCCCGTTTGTAGGTGCTGGTGAAGTTGCGGATGAAGGCTTCTGTGAAGTCTAGCCAGCTGTTGACGCTGTAAGGCTTGAGGCTGTTGAGCCATGTGCACGCCATGCCTTGGAGCATGAGGGGGACATATTTCACGGCAACACGCCTGTTGTTGTTTGCTATGCGAACCGCAGTGGAGTAGTCGATCAACCAATCTTCCGGCTTCACGGAGCCGTTGTACTTGGGCGTGTCTCTTGGGAGCGAGAACCCTTTGGGGAAGGGCTCGTCGCGGATGCGGGGGCCAAAGCAAGGCGGGCCGACATCGTCTTCTTCTTCTAGCGCCAGGGATCGCGCTAGGCGGTCGATCCGATGGCGGGCGTCCTTCTCGCCGACTCCTTTGCGGCAGCCTAGTCGGTCATTGAGAGTCGGATCCGTGACAGGCGGCGGTGTCGGTGTCAAAACCGGCGGATCTCGGGTACGGGGTCCGAACTGTGCGTCTAGGCAGATGGTAACAGGAGACGAGGGACACGATGTTTTTACCCAGGTTCGGGCCCTCTCGGTGGAGGTAAAACCCTACTCCTGCTTGATTAATATTGATGATATGGGTAGTACAAGAGTAGATCTACCACGAGATTAGAGAGGCTAAACCCTAGAAGCTAGCCTATGGTATGATTGTTGTTCGTCCCACGCTCTAAAACCCTCCGGTTTATATAGACACCGAAGAGGGTTAGGGTTACACAGAGTCGGTTACAATGGTAGGAGATCTACATATCCGTATCGCTAAGCTTGCCCTCCACGCCAAGGAAAGTCCCATCCGGACATGGGACGAAGTCTTCAATCTTGTATCTTCAAAGTCCAGGAGTCCGGCTATCCGGACACCCCCTAATCCAGGACTCCCTCAGTAGCCCCTGAACCAGGCTTCAATGACGATGAGTCCGGCGCGCATATTGTCTTCGGCATTGCAAGGCGGGTTCCTTCTCCGAATACTTCATAGAAGATTTTGAACACAAGGATAGTGTCCGGCTCTGAAAAATAAGTTCCACATACCACCGTAGAGACAATAATATTTACACAAGTTCAATCTGCTGACGTATTCCTCGGCGTGACATCACACCACGGCCAAGCCTTTATTCGAATCGTTTTTACTGTCCCACCTCGGCGCGTTTAGCGAGGCGGTTTCCTTGGCACGTCTTGTCAAAGCAGAGATCGTGTTCCCTTATTTCGGGATTCACATCAATACGGGCGTGGGTAACCCAACTGCGCCATTGATTACGGCGCTTGGGAGATAAGCGAGTTTTATCAGGCCGGTGGGGACGCATAGCTTTGTCCGTCCATATAAGGGGATAAGGATCCACTTTTTCACACACGCCTTCTTCCTCCTTTGCTTATCCATTTCCGCGCACTCGAGCTCCAGCGCCCAAGTCCGCACATCCCACCTCAACCTTCTCCAACTATGTCCGGAGCATGAGGCAAGTGGATGGCCTCCTCCGTCACGGAGGGGCACATCAAAAAGCTGCGGAAGGCCGGATACTTGTCCGACGACATCGCGCATTGGCTCCCCGACAAGGGGCAGCTCATCCCCACCCCCAGGCCCCATGAGAGGGTGGTGTTCCTCCCCCACTTCCTCCGCGGTCTAGGGTTTCCACTTCACCCATTTTTCTGGGGGCTCATGTTCTACTACGGCCTAGATTTCCACGATCTAGCCCCGAATTTCATCGTCAACATCTCGGCGTTCATTGTCGTGTGTGAGGCCTTCCTCTGCATCCAGCCCCACTTCGGCTTGTGGCTGAAGACCTTCAATGTCAAGCCGAAGGTAGTGGGCGGCTGCCAAGCGGAGTGCGGAGGTGCCATGGTGGGCAAGATGGCCAACGTCCTATGGCTCGAGGGCTCCTTCATGGATACCATAAAGGGGTGGCAATCGGGGTGGTTCTACATCACCGAGCCGCGCGACTCCAAATGGGCAGCGGCCCCTGAATTCCGATCTGGCTTCCCTACACGGCTCACCTCATGGAAAGAGACGGGCCTGACATTGGGTAATTCGAAAGAGCTGACGCCCCTCCAAACCTGCGTCCGAAACCTGGTGGACAAGAAGCTAAAGCTTGTCAACGTAGTCCAGGTTATGCTCATCCGCCGGATCCTCCCATGCCAGCAACGAGCCTTCAACTTGTGGGAGTTTGATCCAGCACAGCACCGAACCTTGAGCCGGCTCTTCGACACTACGTACGAAGATGCCTGGAAGGTGCTGTTCAAGGGCGCCGAGGCTCTCGCATCCTCTACCGAAGATCGTAGATCCAGCTCGCGAAATCAAGCCAGCAAGGTAAGCTATTTTACCCTTTACGGGACTCTTTTTTCATAGTTTGACTCTATGCGGGATCTAAAACTCCCTCACCTTTGACAGGACTGGCAGAAGACGTCCGGACAGGTTGACTGTCCGCCCCCGCCAGAAGACTCAGTGGACACCCGCTGACGGGCTGCTTGGTTCCGGCACCTCACGTGGCCGGAGAAGAAGGCCAAGAAGAAGGCCACGGAACTCGGAGGAGTTCCCGGCGCCCAGTGTTGTCGACTCATCGTCCGATGACTCGAGGCGGACTCCTCCCGCCAAGACGAGGAGGAGGAAGAGGCCTCTCCCGGCCGGGGAGAGAAGAAAAGGAAGGCCGCCTAATCGGGGAGGCCGGAGGGTCAAATAAGGGAAGGACCCTCCCTCCGGACTACACCACCAACACCGACGATGGCGGAGAGGAGTGGACACCAAGGACCAAGCCCCTGGTGAAATCTTAAGTGTCCGGATACCAGAATAACTCATGGCGTTCCATTTGTCGCACAACATCCTTTAACGCCGAATATAACCATGCAGTCCGCCCAAAGATAGGCTCGACGCTTCGTCGAGCGGCTCCCTGGATTCGTCAGATGTGAATAGCACCTCACTCCCGACCGCCTCGTCTCCTCCCGCCGCAGATGACGCCAGGGTGGAGTCCCAAAAGGGGCCCAGCCAGGAGGAGGTGGCCCTGGAGGCGCCGCAAGGCGACCTCCCGGACTCCGGGCGCAAAGGGGATAAAACCCCAAAGGGATTTAAGTCCGGTCCTGTGCCGGATTCCGCATCGAACCTTCAAAGTGGTTTCGAGTCCGATAGGCTTACCCTTCAGAAGAAGGGCAAGATCGCGAGCCGGTGACCTCCGGCCCAACCGGAGGCACCGGATGATTTGATGGAGGCGCTTAATGTAGCTTCCATCGACGAGGAGCACCGCATCACAGGAGTGTGGTGATCCAGAAAGTTCGATCTGCCAAGAGCAGGCTGATCAAGCTGTGCAGCCTTCTAACAGGCTTTGAGGTACGTATTTAAGATATGTAAAAATATTACCGCATAGACAGTAGCCCCTGATGCTCAGTTTGGTGTTCGAAAATAAATAGCCGAACTGAGGATCCAAAAAGATATACGCAGGAGTATAACATAAGTATGTCAATATGGGAATGCAGGCTGCGCTGCTGACCTCTGCCGCACTGACTGCGGAGTTTGATGCATTAAAGAAGAGCCTCGAGCTGTCCGAGAATGAGCTCAGACTTGCCAAAAAGCAGCTCGAGGACAAGGAAGGAAAGTAATACCTTATGGGAGTATTTAAAAGATGTGGTTGCGAAAGATGACATGAATAGCATGAATACTGCAGGGGCCATGAATGAGGTGGTGACCCTGAAGGAAGCGGCGCCCAAGGCCGAAGGCAATGCGGCCGTGGAGCGCACCGAGCGAGAGAAGCAGGAGGCGCGGCTGGCGGAGGTGCGGCAAGAGCTCCAGGCTCTCGTGGAAAAACATGAGAGTTTGGAGCATGACTCAAAGACTCGAGAGTCCGAGCTCGCCTCGGCCCTTGAGAGCGCGAAAGCCGCTAAGGCCGAAGCCCAAAAAGCCCTCCAGGAAATTGAGGCGATGAAGAAGATAGTGGCGGGTAAGGCATTCTATATGCAAAGCAAGCATGTGAAAGTGAATTATCTCATTTACCCGAATCCGGAGCTCTCCAGAGCATTCTCCGCAGATCTGCCCTGCAGGTGTCTGCGATGCTGCCACATTCTACCGAGCCGAGGAGGGAAGCTCGGCAGAGAAGGTGTTCTTGTCTCAAGATATCGAGGCCGGACACTGGTGCCCTTAAGCGACCAGTTGAAGCAGCTGGTCGAGCTCCATAAGGTGGCCGAACAGGCCATGAAAGGCCTCATAGTACGGCTATGGCCTAAGGAAGCCATGCCTGGGAGCTACTTCGGGCTGGTGAGGCGGCTGGTGGACGCCTGTCCATGGGTTGAAGTCGTCAAGCGCTCCGTCTGCATCAAAGGTGCCCGTAGGGCCCTTGCCCGTGCTAAGGTGCACTGGGGCAAGATGGACACTGAGAAGCTTGTGATGGACGAACCACCACCGTGCAAGGAGCATCGCAAGCCTAAAATGTATTATGAGGGCGTCCTGAAGGGTGCCTGCCTTATAGCGGATGAATGCTCCAAAGATGTAATTTTTTAGTAGACTCGCATTTGTTATCCTCAGACGCTGAAAACTTGTTCATATGCGCTTAAGCAACACTTTTGAATTTAAAATATTACCTTCAGGCGGCCGTGTATTAAATTTGAGAGATGGCGAGTCGTCATTTCAGCCCCCATGCCACGAGTGCTGGGGTGTTCGGGATAAACTTGAGCGCTCTTGTTCCCATTCTTGGGTCCTTCGAGGGAGGCGCTCAATGCAACGAACAAGGAAACCGGACTATAATGCTTGAACACTCTCACTTATCCATAGAATTCTATAATTTTAAATTTTGGCGAAGCCCCTGGTATTCTGAAGACCGAATTCGAGGCGCTATCCACGCCTAGGCCGGACAATGCCGACTCCTCTCTCTAAGCGGCATAAGTCTTTAGGGACTCGAAAACCTCTCGAACAGTGACCGTCTCTCGCCCTATCATGACGGTCAATTTTAGCTTTCTACACTGAGGTGCTTAACCCAGCTCAACCGGGGCACAATCGCAGTGGTTCTCCCAGCGCTACCTTAGCCGATATAACGGAACATAAGGTACCAAAACATGGGAGCCGGGCAAACCCAACTATTGACCCAAGACATGATTCGAGCCGATGCATATAATGCTATAAGTTCCGGTGCCGCACTTGTGAAAGTGTTGGACTTATCACACCATATTGTGGGGTACTTAAGCCCCTGGTGTATTGCCCGTACCAAAGTGTACGGTTGCACAATGTCATAAATGAACATATATATATATATATATATATATATATAGAGAGAGAGAGAGAGAGAGAGAAAAGGGAATTCAATAATAGGCAGAAGCTATGTATTGTTTATTCAAAAGGGCTGCAGTAAGAGCAGAACGATACAAATAGTGCGATAAGCAAGGGACGGGACTTTTTGACATGTCCCCCTCCAGGGGTAAGCTGCGGGATGGTGTGTAAAACAGGTAACTGCTTCGTAATAGAGACCACTGGACACTCGGCGTAGCTTCTGCTTCCCGGCTGTTGCATCATGTGTTCGGTGATTCTCTTTACGGACAGGGCTTCGTGAGAACGGAGTCCTGTAAGTAAAAAAAAGAAGAAAAGAAAAGGATGACACAATCGGGAGCCCCTGGTGCGGTTGAGCCGCATTCTGGGCATGTTGTGGTCGTGCCTCTTCCCCTATGCCCATGGTATTTCTAGAGCGTAATTTGAAGGAAATATGCCCTAGAGGCAATAATAAAGTTATTATTTATTTCCTTATTTCATGACAAATGTTTATTATTCATGCTAGAATTGTATTAACCGGAAACATAATACATGTGTGAATATATAGACGAACAGAGTGTCACTAGTATGCCTCTACTAGAGTAGCCCATTGACCAAAGATGGTTATGTTTCCTAGCCATAGACATGGGTTGTCATTTGATTAACGGAATCACATCATTAGGAGAATGACTTGATTGACATGACCAATTCCGTTAGCTTAGCACACGATCGTTTAGTATTGTCGGTGTTCTGGAAACGGGTTCCCCAGACTTGCCTGCCTGCGGCCTGCGGCGTGGCTCAAAGGAGGCCCAGGACAGCCCATCTTCATCAACACAAGCTCAAGACCCTCGCAAGGGGCCAGGCCTCGCGGGGCGGACGACAAGGAGCTTCCTCAGGCATGGCCTCGTCAGGCTGGCTCATGAGGAGGCGGAGAGTTCAAGGCAGGGTACCTCGCGAGGTGCCCATGATGCAAGCCATGACGACCAAGGGCGCCCGATCGAGCGCCAGCCCGCGTAGCGTCCTCCTTTCCTCTTTGGTGCAAAGGGAGCAAGCGCAGGCAAGAGCATCAAGCAAAGGCATCCGTTTCAGTGCAACAAAACCAAGACCAGCCCCAACGGCTAGAAGGGAGTCATCATGGAGCCCAAGCAGGCGTCATCACCAAAGCCTTTGGCAGGCGAGGACTAACTTTAGTCAGGATAAGTGTACTCGTTGTTCCCCTTCAAAATGGCCAGTTGTTGGCGCCCTACCCGCTCAATATTTGGGAAGAGGCCCAGGGCCTTCGCCTATAAATCGGAGTAGCCACACTCAGACTAAAAGGATCGGAAAGGATCGGCGGGATCGCAAGGATAGAGAGGTGGGCATTTGGAATCCAGAGAGAGAGATAGGGACCCGATCCTCAAGCTAGAGCGACGGAACACCACCTAGCAGTTCATCACACCCACCAAGAACAGACCCTCGCGAGGCTGTTCTTCCCTGTACTGTTCCTCATCAGCCCAAGAGGCAATCCACCACACCACAAACTAGAGTAGGGTATTACACCACAACGGTGGCCCGAACTAGTATAAATCTCGTGTCTCTTGTGCTGTTCTTTCTAGTAGTTTAGGTCCCTGCGATTCGGCGAGGTACGAGACGGTGGAGGGTTGGATCTCCGCGCGCACCCCAGAGTTCGAACCTTAAGGGTCTGCCGGAACCCGTAATCCGACATTTGGCACGCCAGGTAGGGGTTTGCCGGAATCTGCCTTTCGGCGCCTCGTTCTTCCCCGACCACCGCAACCATATGCGATGCCCGCCGGGCCCGCTGGCTGAAGCGCCGAGCCGCTTCGCCTACCATGTCGCCCAGGACGGCTTTCGCCGGCGGGCGCTTTCGCCGTTCCCGTCACTCGTCATTAACGCCGTCACCGGCCCGGCGAGGAACGAGCAGCAAGCGTCGTCCCAGCACCCGTCCATGAGGCGGGACGGCCTCACCGCCATGCCTTCGCTCACCCTTGCTTGTTCTTCGTCACGCGCGCCACGCGCGGCCATGGAGGCCTGAGCTACGCTCATCGCGGCCAACGAGCTCCTGCGCTACCGCCCCGTCGACGACGTCCACGAAGAATGGCTCGACCGAGTCGCCGAGCTCGTCCGCGCTGCAGGAGGCGACCCCGCGCCGTCCGTCTCGCTGCACCGCACCCCGCCCCGCGCGGGCGATGAAGCTCCCGGGGCGCCTCAGCCGCCTCCTCCTCAAGATGGCGCCCTGGCCCCAAGGCACGCGGCCCCTGGGCGGAACCCGTTCCGCCAGGCGCCGGCACGGCAAGAGCAGAGCTGTCAAGAAGTCCCTCGCCCGCAAGAAGCCGCCCGAGCGCTCTCCGCTCTAGCACGTCAAGAACCTGCGCTGCCCCCAGCCGCGGTGTAGGGAGGCCCACAAGACCAAGCCCTCTGTCGTCTGAGGCCCCCCGCGGCCACGGCCGGCTGCCGCGCCTTCACCTCCGAGCTGTGCAGCATCGCGTGGCCCGCCAAGTTCAAGCCAGACCTGCCTCCACGCTACGACGGCACGGATGACCCTACGGAGTTCCTCCAGCTCAACGAGTTGGGCATCGAGGCTGCCAACGGGGATGAAAAGGTCATGGCGAACTGGTTTCCCATGGCGTCATGGACGGGGCCCGCACCTGGCTCCTGAATCTAGCTCCAGGCACGATCTCTTCCTGGGCCGAGATGCGTACCCGCTTCATCGCCAACTTCCAGGGTACTCGCGACCGGCCACCCGCCGTGAGCGACATGCGCCGAATCAAGCAGCAGCCAGGGGAGACCCTGCAAAAGTACATCCAACGCTTCAACAACGCGCGCCTCAAGATCCCCAGGGTGACGGAGGAGGCCATCATCTCCACCTTCTCCGACGGCGTGCGCGACGTCAAGATGAAGGAGGAGCTGGCGATGCATGAAGATCTGTGCACCTCAGGAGCTGTTCAACTTGGCGACCAAGTGCGCGCCAGGGCTGAGGAGGGGGCCTCTCCTCCTCGAGCTGCCTGCCGTGGATCCCAAGAGAAGAAGTCCAAGGCCAAGGACGTGAAGCGCAAGGGGGCTGCCGTGCTCGCGGCCGAACCAGACACCAAGTGAGGCAGAGATCAGCCCGAGTCCTCCAAGGGCAGCCGGTACTGCGTGTACCGCGACCTCCACACCTACAACACCAATGAATGCTAAGAACTCTGAGCCGTACGTGAAGGAAGGGTCGGCAGACGCCCCGAGCGCAGCGACCGGGGCTACGGCCGACGTGGGAAGACCGCGGCCCGCGCCAAGGGTGGCGCGACCAACCTCGCGAGGACCGCTGGCAAGACCCACCTCGCGAGGGGGGCTGGAGGGACCAGCCTCGTGAGGATCGCCCACAAGGGAACGTGAGGCCTCCCTCCACGCCACGCTGCCACCAAGGAGAATCAAGACCGTCATCAGATTTAGGGGCTGGGGGCTTCCAGAAGCGCAGGCGATCGCCTGCATCCCGGGTGGAGCTCAAGCCCCACCTCTCAACAAGCATCTTCAAGTAGTTCGCCCACGAAGTGAATGCAGTCCTCCCAAGCTCGAGTCCACGCGCCCTCTCGGGTGGTCGGCGTGCGCCATCATGTTCAAATTTCGGCGGATCAGCTCAAGTCGCGCAGCCACAGCCGGAGTTCTCCCGATGCTTTGCTCCCCAATCATCAGCAATGTGCTAGTCACCAAGACCCTCATCGACGGCGGAGCAGGGCTCAACGTCTTGTCCATGGAGACATTCAACAATCTTCAAGTGCCTTACAGTCAGCTTCAGCCAACCAAGCCTTTCTCCGGAGTCACCGACGGCTCCACGGTTCCGATCGGGCAGGTCCGCCTTCCTGTCACCTTCGGGGCCCGCGTCAACTACCACACCGAGCTCATCGACTTCGACATCCCCCACATTCGCCTGTCGTACAACGCCATCCTCGGGTACCCAGCGTTGGCCAAATTCATGGTTGTACCCCACCACGGCTACAACATCCTCAAGATGCCAGGAAGCGGCGGAGTCATCACGGTGCCCTGTGAAGAGAGAGACGCAGTATGCTCCCTGGAGCGAGCCAGACGCATCATTGGAAGACCTGCACCACAAGCAGCAGGAGGCCTCCCGAGGCCGCACCCAAGAAGAAGAAGACATCGACCGGCCCGGCTCTTCAAGAGACAGGCCCCTCGTGGTCTGCCGGGCCGTGGGGAGCCTCCTTCCATCACATAGGAAGCGGCGCTCGGCGCCCTCCTCAGCGGGGCTCGGGGCTCTCCGAGGGCCGCCAACCTCGCCAAGGTCTTGAGGGAGGCGCTTGTGCACCACGTGGGAGGCGCAGCCAAGCACGTTTTCCGCAAGCAGGAGCAAGACCAGGAGGACAGAACCCTCAAGAGTTCATCAGCAAGGCCATTCAGGAGCTACAGGAGTCAAGGGTCATGAGGGGCAGCCGCCGCCTACCCGCTGTGGCCCCCCATCCAGGCGAGGATGGTGGGCTGCGCGTCTGCATCGACATACCAGGGCTCAACCGAGCCGCATCTCAAGAGCGCCTCTGGCTCTCGCGAGTGGGACGTTGCGAGGGTCCGCCCCATAGCTACGTACGCATGCCTTATGGCCTACCAAACGCGGCTGCTGCGTACCAGCGTCTCATGAGGACCATCCTGGAGGCTCAAGAGGTCAGGCACGCCGCAGCCCTCGCGGAGATGGAGATGGCCCCTAAGGAGCCGCCAACGCCTCCGGAGCCTCCCGAGGCCCCTGGGCATGGGGGCTCGTGAGGATCGGCTCCTGCAGCCCACCGAGTCTACTACATCAACAACCCTTCATCCCCAACATCACCAGGTGACATCTTTAAGTTTTATTTCCGGCTGGGAGCGCCTTCAGGTCAGATTATTCCTGTGCCACGTGGGTCCGTCCCTGCGGCATGTATTCCTTTTATTTCATGTCATTAGCTTATCCTGCTGGGAGCGCCCCTCGGGCTGCATCATCCCCAAGCCGTTCGGGCCAGTCCCAGCGGCATGTATCCTTTTTGTGTTTTCCTTAGGATTATTCCCTCGCTCCACCTTGTTTGTTATTTGGTGCCTTTTCCTGGGTGGCGGAATCTTGCACGTTAAAGGGGGTGCCTGAGCATCGCGACTCAGGGCTCCTACCGGCTCTCCGGCCCGCACCCTCTGGTCTTGTCCATGGCATCGCGACCGGCTTGCTGCCGACGGCTGAGACCAGCCCGAGAGCCGGGACCCGAGGATGTAGAGTTTCATCATCTAACCCAGCTTGCACGTTAAAGGGGGGGTGCCTGAGCATCGCGACTCAGGGCTCTTACCGGCTCTCCGGCCCTCACCCTCTGGTCTTGTCCATGGCATCGCGACCTGGCTTGCCTGACGGCCGAGACCAGCCCGAGAGCCGGACCCGAGGACGAGAGTTGCGATCCGACCTAGCTTGCGCTGCTAAAGGGGGTGCACGAGCATCACGACTCAGGTTCCTACCGCTCTCGGCCCTCACCCTCTAGTCTTGTCCATGGCATCACGACCTGGCTTGCGGCCGACGGCCGAGACCAGCCCGAGAGCCGGACCCGAGGACGAGAGTTGCGTCATCTAATCCAGCTTATGCTGCGTTAAAGGGGTGCTCGAGCATCGCGACTCAGGGCTCCTACCGCTCTCCGGCCCCTCACCCTCCGGGTCTTTTCCATGGCATTGCGACCTGGCTTGCCGGCCGACGGCCGAGACCAGCCCGAGAGCCGGGACCAAGACGAGAGCACCGACATCCGCCAGTTTTGCAGAACACACTCAAGAGAAGGCTCAGAGCCAGCGCAACCCGCCTTGAGGTAGGGCCTCGTGAGTCCCGCGCTGGCTCACGGGTGCCCAGATACACCTCGTCCAGCCCTACCGTGCCAGCCACGTGTCAGGGTGGGGCTGTATACGCCCCGGGGGCTTCTCCCGGAGGGGAGCCCCTCCCATGTTCCAGTGGAAGCACCATGCTCCACGCTGGCTGACGACACTGCCGAGGAGCGGCTATGCCCGTACGCATGCGGAAGCGCTATGCTCCGCGCTGGTGATAAACAACTGAGGGTGGCCTCCGTGTGACATCAACCTCAGGGAGCCCAGAGATCAGTGTCTAGCCTCGTCGCAACGCCTCCTCGAGCGCCAAGGCGAGGGGTTGCACGGGGCTGCGCTGGTCACGCCCAAACGCACGCCACCCAGCCAGGCCCCTCGGGCCTGGTTCGTCGCACGTCAATCCCCGAGCGGAGCCAAGGTACGCATGCCGTTTGAGTGTCAAGGGGGACTCCTGAGCATCGCGACTCAGGAGCCTAACTGGTCACGTAGCCCCTCACCCCTTAGTTCCGAAAGGCTAACGGCGGTTGAGGTATGCGCGGGGCCGGGCTCTGCAGACGTAGAACGGAGGGACCGCCCGTGTCTCACCTCCCTACTTGCTGTTCGTGCACCAAGGGGGACTCCTGAGCATCGCGACTCAGGTGCCTAACTTGTCACGTAGCCCCTCACTCCTTGGTCCCATCCTGGTTTCCGGTCGGGGCTAACGGCGGCTGAGGTATGCGCGGGGCCGGGCTCTGCCGGCGTAGAACATAAGCAAGTCGGAAGCACAAACTTCAAGGAATTCAAAAGCAAATATTACAGTCCACGTTGTTATCGCAATACCAAACGCAAGTTTAAACGCCTCCCCTACGCATGATACATGTGCAGGAATTAAAAGCAAGACATGGGTCACAACGGAGTCACTTGTCGGCGGTGGAGCAGCGCGGAGTGGGCTCGCCTCGTGAAGCAGCAGGGCCGGCAGCGCCTCGCTTCGGCTTGGTGCTGAAGGCCCGGAACTTCCCCAACAGAGCCTCCGCGCGACCCTTCACAGCCTCGGCAGCGGCAGCTGCATGCTCGCCGCTTGCCGGCTCCAGCAGGCTGTCCATGTCGACGCTGGGATCGCGAAGATAGATGTGGGTGAGGATCCGCGTCAGTGCCGCAGAAGACAAGACACGCGCCTCGGCCTCAGCCGTGGGGCCAAGACCAAGGGAGACATCTTCAAGAGCACGAATCAGGAAGGGAAGCAGCTTGGCGGGGCCGTCCTCTACGCCGGCTAGTGGGCTCTCCAGGCCGCTATCATAAAGCTCCCTCGGCAAGAAGGCGCTGGCCTTCACCTCCATATCCATGAAGGCCACGCGATCTTCGCAAGAAACCGCGCCTTGGCGCCCAGCTCGACCTTCCTCACCTCCGGTTCCTGCTCCAAATAGCGCCTAGGCGATCACGACGCTTCTTCGCCTTGGCCTCCTGGTCCTTGACGGCCGCCTCGCAAGCCTTCATGCTTTCCTCCTGCTCCCGGCGGAGGCGGGCCTCCTCGGCAAGCTGGTTACGCACGCCCTTCAGCTCGCCCTCGGCGTCTCACTGGCGACCTTGGATGCTGGCTGCCTCCCCCAGGGCAGTATCGCGGGCTACCTTCGCCTCACGAACAGCCTGCTTCTCCTCGTCGCAAGCCGTCGAGGCCTGGACCAGCGCCGCCCGAATCGAAGCGTCGGCGCGAATCCAGCCAGAGGCCAGCTCCAAGCGCCCGGCCACCAAGCGAGGGTCGGCGCCCAGAAGATCCTGCCGCAGCCGGTCCAATTTAGCTGCAGCACGATCCAGGACAGTGGGAGGAGTCGGAGAGACAACAGTTGGTGGAGTAGGAGGAGATGGCGGCGGCGTAGCCACTGCGCCGAGGCGTAACCGATGGCGCCACGACAACAGCGGAGGCAGCGCCAAGCAAGGGCACCTCGGGAGTCGCCTGGGCCAAGGGGGCAGAGCTCACCCCAGCGGGCTCAGCCAGGCCTCGCGAGGGCGCCCGGGCAGGAGAGGCCTGGACGTCAGGATCATCTTCCTTTTCGGGCAGTGGCACCGTCACGGATGGAGCCTCGAGGCCCCCTTCTTTTCACACGGGCGCCCGGCCTGGTCAAGAACATGGACATCAGATCTCGCCAACAGAGCGATAATGAAGACGGAAAGGTGCACTTATGTGTCGTCATTGGTGGACTCGAGCAACCTCCGCCATACTTGAAGCCCGGAAGCCGGCTGCAGGATCAGCTTCAAGGGGATCAGGAGCCGGAGGCACGCTCATGGATCGCCCGGGGCAGGCAGACCTGGGGACCAGCCCAGTCCGGTCCTTCTTCCGGGATCGGGGCAGGCTTCGCCTCCCGCTCACCCTCATCCTCGTCGCTGCCGCTCTCGGGAGGCGGAAACGCGAGGCTGCGCCGCAGGGGGGAGCCCTCGGCTGTGCCCCAATCAACCCCTCTCCTGGCTCTTTTTCCTCCACCTCTTCACCGGAGTCGGAAGAGGACACGTCCACCAGGTCCTCCGGAGCCTCCACGGGCACGGGCCCGTCCCCATTGAAGACGGGCATGGGCCCCACTACCTGCTCCCAATCCTCACGACGAAACAAGGGCGCGGGGGCGCCCTCCAGTCTCGCCACATCGCCCCCGGCCAAGGACTGGACGACCGTCGCCAGGTCCTCGCTGGCCAGGGCCATGGGGCTCGGGTGAGGCCTCCACATCGAAGGCATCTTGGCGAAGCGGAGTCGATTGGTGCTCCAGAACTCCCTCGGAGCCGACAAGACTTGGTCAGCCGCCAAGGCCGGCCGGCTTCAGATCTGCATCCATCTTCTCCAAAGACCAGCTTGGCTGGGATCCCAAGCTTCGCTTGGGACCAGTCGTCGGAGCTCTCGGCGGGCTCCTTGGGCAGGATCAGCCGTGGGTGGATACGCCCAGCATCCACCAAGACCCACTTGCTCCTGAAAACCTCAATCCGCTTCCCAGGGTTTGAAATGGCGATGGCTCCGCCGTATGCAACGAAGCTCGCGCACACGGAGGCGGAGCCACAGGAGGTTCGGAGGAAGAAGTAGTGGCGTGGAAAGGCCACCGAGGGTTTCACCCCAACATGGGCCTCACAATAGTAGGCGAAGATTGCCAGAAGAAGGACGGAGTTGGGATGAAGGTGCAGAGCCTCGATGTTGTAGTGACGGAGGACGGAGAAGAAGAACTCAGAGAAGGGAGGCACCAGACCAGCAATGATGGCGCTCGCGAAGAACGGGTAGAAGGTACTCCCCCGACCCTCAGGGGCGGAGGAGCCGGCCTTGAGCACCGCCGTTCCATTGACGCCCTGCGCCTCCGCCAACCGGCGCATCAGGGCAAGGCTCGCCGCTGACACATTTGGCGGGTCCAAGGCAGGAGAGTACCAGGCTCCGGCCGGGGTTTGGCGAGGAGCCATGACTGGCTAGGGCACGAAGGCGGAGTGGATCTGAAGGTCTTGGAAGCAGGGAGGAGAGGCGCAAGAAAGGGGATCTGAGCAGCAACTGGAGAAAGTAAAGGAGGCAAGGAAGATGCCGCTCTATTATCAACCCGCGCGGTTGCAGGGGCTCCCACGCCCAATCAACCGCCACGCTGGGCGCCTAAGGTCAAGAGCTGTTAGGGCCCACGACGCTTTGCACTTGCCCTTTCGCCTCTCTGCTCGGCCAAGTTCGGGCGCTACCAGGCCCGGGCTATCACGTTGTTCGGGGAACGGGGTCCTCAGACTTGCTCGCTCTGGCATGGCTCAAAGGAGGCCCAGGATAGCCCATCTTCATCAACACAAGCTCAAGACCCTCGCGAGGGGCCAAGCCTCGCGGGGCGGACGACAAGGAGCTTCCTCAGGCACGGCCTCGTCAGGCTGGCTCATGAGGAGACGGAGAGTTCAAGGCAGGGTACCTCGCGAGGTGCTCATGACACAAGCCATGATTTACCAAGGGCGCTGGGCCAGGCCGGCAGCGCCCTCCTTTCCTCTTTGGTGCAAAGGGAGCAAGCGCAGGCAAGAGCATCAAGCAAAGGCATCCGCTTCGGTGCAACAAGACCAAGACCAGCCCCGACGGCTGGAAGGGAGTCATCGTGGAGTCAAGCGGCCATCACCAGAGCCTTTGGCAGGTGAGGACCAACTTTAGTCAGGATAAGTGTACCCGCTGTTCCCCTTCAAAATGGCCAATTGTTGGCGCCCTTCCGCTCAATATTTGGGAAGAGGCCCAGGGCCTTCACCTGTAAATAGGAGTAGCCACACTCAGAGTAAAAGGATCGGAAAGGATCGGCGGGATCGCAAGGATAGAGAGGTGGCATTTGGAATCCAGAGAGAGAGATAGGGACCCGATCCTCAAGCTAGAGCGACGGAACACCACCTAGCAGTTCATCACACACACCAAGAACAGACCCTCACGAGGCTGTTCTTCCCTCAGACTGCTCCTCATCAGCCCAAGAGGCAATCCACCACACCACAAACTAGAGTAGGGTATTACACCACAACGGTGGCCCGAACTAGTATAAATCTCAGATCTCTTGTGCTGTTCTTTCTAAGTAGTTTAGGTCCCTGCGATTCGGCGAGGTACGAGACGGTGGAGGGTTGGATCTCCGCGCGCACCCCAGAGTTCGAACCTTAAGGGTCTGCCGGAACCCGAAATCCGACAAGTATGTTGCTATTGCTTTCTTCATGACTTATACATGTTCCTATGATTATGAGATTATGCAACTCCCGTTTACCGGAGGAACACTTTGTGTGCTACCAAACGTCACAACGTAACTGGGTGATTATAAAGGTGCTCTACAGGTGTCTCCGAAGGTACATGTTGGGTTGGCATTTTTCGAGATTAGGATTTGTCACTCTGATTGTCGGAGAGGTATCTCTGGGCCCTCTCGGTAATGCACATCACTATAAGCCTTGCAAGCAATGTGACTAATGAGTTAGTTGCGGGATGATGCATTACGTAACGAGTAAAGAAACTTGCCGGTAACGAGATTGAACTAGGTATTGAGATACCGACGATCAAATCTCGGGCAAGTAACATACCGATGACAAAGGGAACAACGTATGTTGTTATGTGGTTTGATCGATAAAGATCTTCATAGAATATGTAGGAGCCAATATGAGCATCCAGGTTCCGCTCTTGGTTATTCACCGGTGAAGTGTCTCGGTCATGTCTAAATTGTTCTCGAACCCGTAGGGTCCGCACGCTTAAGGTTTCGATGACAGTTATATTATGAGTTTATGCGTTTTGATGTACCGAAGGAGTTCGGAGTCCCAGATGAGATCGGGGACATGACGAGAAGTCTCGAAATGGTCGAGACGTAAAGATCGATATATTGGACGACTATATTCGGACATCGGAAAGGTTGCGAGTGATTCGGATATTTTTCGGAGTACCGGAGAGTTACGGGAATACGGATTGGGCCTTATTGGGCCATACGGGAAAGAAGGAAAAGGGCCTCAAGGGTGGCCGCACCCCTCCCCTAAGTCTGGTCCGAATGGGACTAGGGAAGGGGGGCGCCCACTTCCTTCCTCCTCCTTTTCCCTTCCTCTTTTCCTATTCCATATGGGAGGTGGAATCCTACTAGGACTAGGGAGTCCTAGTAGGACTCCACACTTGGCGCGCCCCCTCCTAGGGCCGGCCTCCTCCTCCCTTGCTCCTTTATATACGGGGGCAGGGGGGCACCCCATAGACACAACAAAAATTGATCACTTGGATCTCTTAGGCGTGTGCGGTGCCCCCCTTCACCATAGTCCACCTCGATAATATCGTAGCGGTGCTTAGGCACAGCCCTGCGACGATAGAACATCAAGATCGTCACCACGCCGTCGCGCCGACGGAACTCATCCCCGACACTTTGCTGGATCGGAGTCCGGGGATCGTCATCGAGCTGAACGTGTGCTAAAACTCAGAGGTGCCGTAGTTTCGGTGCTTGACCGGTCGGGCCGTGAAGACGTACGACTACATCAACCGCGTTGTTATAACGCTTCCGCTTTCGGTCTACGAGGGTACGTGGACAACACTCTCCCCTCTTGTTGCTATACATCACCATGATCTTGCGCGTGCCTAGGAATTTTTTTCAAATTACTACGTTCCTCAACAGTGGCATCCGAGCCTGGTTTTATGCATAGATGTTATATGCACGAGTAAAACACAAGTGAGTTGTGGGCGATACAAGTCATACTGCTTACCAACATGTCATACTTTGGTTCGGCGGTATTGTTGGATGAAGCGGCCCAGACCGACATTAAGCGTACGCTTATGCGAGACTGGTTCTACCGACGTGGTTTGCACACAGGTGGCTGGCGGGTGTCTGTTTCTCCAAATTTAATTGAACCGAGTGTGGCTACGCCCGGTCCTTGCGAAGGTTAAAACAACACTAACTCGACGAACTATCATTGTGGTTTTGATGCATAGGTAAGAACGGTTCTTGCTCAGCCGTAGCAGCCACGTAAAATTTGCAACAACAAAGTAGAGGACGTCTAACTTGTTTTTGCATGGCATGTTGTGATGTGATATGGTCAAGACGTGATGCTATATTTTATTGTATGAGATGATCATGTTTTGTAACACAGTTATCGGCAACAGGCAGGAGCCAGATGGTTGTCGCTTTATTGTATGAAATGCAACGCATACTGTAATGCTTTACTTTATCACTAAGCGGTAGCGATAGTCGTAGAAGCATAATATTGGCGAGACGACAACGATGCTACGATGGAGATCAAGGTGTCGCGCCGGTGACGATGGTGATCACGACGGTGCTTCGGAGATGGAGATCACAAGCACAAGATGATGATGGCCATATCATATCACTTATATTGATGGCATGTGATGTTTATCCTTTATCCATATTATCTTGCTTTGATTAACGGTAGCATTTTAAGATGATCTCTCACTAATTATCAAGAAGTGTTCTCCCTGAGTATGCACCGTTGCAAAAGTTCTTCGTGCTGAGACACCACGTGATGATCGGGTGTGATAGGTTCTACGTTCAAATACAACGCGTGCAAAACAGTTCCACACGCGGAATACTCAGGTTAAACTTGACGAGCCTAGCATATATAGATATGGCCTCGGAACACAGAGACCGAAAGGTCGAGCGTGAATCATATAGTAGATATGATCAACATAGTGATGTTCACCATTGAAAACTACTCCATCTCACATGATGATCGGACATGGTTTAGTTGATTTGGATCATGTGATCACTTAGATGACTAGAGAGATGTCTGTCTAAGTGGGAGTTCTTAAGTAATATGATTAATTGAACTTTAATTTATCATGAACTTAGTCCTGGTAGTATTTTGCAAATTATGTTTTAGATCAATAGCTCGCGTTGTTGCTTTCATATGTTTATTTTGATATGTTCCTAGAGAAAATTATGTTGAAATATGTTAGTAGCAATGATGCGGATTGGATCCGTGAGCTGAGGTTTATCCTCATTGCTGCACAGAAGAACTATGTTCTTAATGCACCGCTAGGTGACAGACCTATTGCAGGAGCAGATGCAGACGTTATGAACGTTTGGCTAGCTCAATATGATGACTACTTGATAGTTTTGTGCACCATGCTTTATGGCTTAGAACCGGGATTACAAAAACGTTTTTGAAACGTCATGGAACATATAAGATGTTTCAAGAGATGAAATTGGTATTTCAGACTCATGCCCGTGTCAAGAGGTATGAGACCTCTGACAAATACTTCGCCTAAAAGATGGAGGAGAATTGCTCAACTAGTGAGCAAGTACTTAGATTGTCTGAGTACTACAATCGCTTGAATCAAGTGGGAGTTAATCTTCCAGATAAGATTGTGATTGGCAGAGTTCTCTAGTCACCATCACCATGTTACTGGAACTTCGTGATGAACTATAATGCAAGGGATGACGAAAACGATTCCCGAGCTCTTCGTGGTGCTGAAATCAACGAAGGTAGAAATCAAGAAAAGAGCATCAAGTGTTGATGATTGACAAGACCACTAGTTTCAAGAAAAGGGCAAAGGGAAAGAAAGGGAACTTCAAGTAAAATGACAAGCAAGTTTTCACTCCCGCGAAGAAGCCCAAAGCTGGACCAAAGCCTGAAACTAAGTGCTTCTACTGCAAAGGAAATGGTCACTGGAAGCGGAAATGCCCTGAATATTTGGTGGATAAGAAGGATGGCAAAGTGAACAAGAGTATATTTGATATCTGAGGTTATTGATGTGTGCCTTACTAGTGTTTATAGTAGCCCCAGTATTTGATACTTGTTCGGTTGCTAAGATTAGTAACTCAAACAAGAGTTACAGAATAAAAAGAGACTAGTTGAAGGGGAAGTGACGATGAGTGTTGGAAGTAGTTCCAAGATTGATATGATCATCATCGCACACTCCCTATACTTTCGGGATTAGTGTTAAACCTAAATAAATTTTATTTGGCATTTGCGTTGAGCATGAATATGATTTGATCATGTTTATTGCAATATGGTTATTCATTTAAAGTCAGAGAATAATTGTTATTCTGTTTACATGAATAAAACCTTCAAATGGTCATACACCCAATGAAAATAGTTTGTTGGATCTCGATTGTAGTGATACACATATTCATAATATTGATGCCAAAAGATACAAAGTTAATTGATGATAGTGCACCTTATTTGTGGCACTGCGGTTTGGGTCATATCGGCGTAAAACGCATGAAGAAACTCCATAAAGATGGATCTTCGGAATCACTTGGTTATGAATCATTTGATGCTTGCGAACCGTGCCTTTTGGGCAAGATGACTAAAACTCCGTTCCCCGGAACAATGGAACGAGCTACTGACTTACTGGAAATAATACATACCGATGTATGCGATCCGATGAGTGTTAAGGCTCGCGGCGTGTATCGTTATTTTCTGACCTTCACAGATGATTTGAGAAGATATGGGTATATCTACTTGATGAAACATAAGTCTGAAACATTTGAAAAGTTCAAAGAATTTCAGAGTGAAATGGAAAATCATCGTAACAAGAAAAATAAAGTTTCTACGATCTGATCGTGGAAATGAATATTTGAGTTACGAGTTTGGTCTTCATTTGAAACAATGTGAAATAGTTTCGCAACTCACGCCACCTGGAACACCACAATGTAATGGTGTGTCCGAACGTCAGAATCGCATTTTACTAGATATGGTGCGATCTATGATGTCTCTTATCGGTTTACCACTATCGTTTTGGGGTTATGCATTAGAGACAGCTGCATTCATGTTTAAATAGGGCACCATCTAAATCCGTTGAGATGACACCGTATGAACTATGGTTTAGCAGTAAACCTAAGCTGTCGTTTCTTAAAGTTTGGAGTTGTGATGCTTATATGAAAAAGGTTTTCAACCTGATAAGCTCGAACCCAAATCAGAGAAGTGTGTCTTCATAGAATACCCAAAGGAAACTGTTGGGTACACCTTCTATCACAGATCTGAAGGCAAAACATTCGTTGCTAAGAATGGATCCTTTCTAGATAAGGAGTTTCTCTCGAAATAAGTGAGTGGGAGGAAAGTAGAGCTTGATAAGGTAACTTGTACCTTCTCCCGAACTGGAAAGTAGTTCATCACAGAAATCAATTTCAGTGATTCCTACACCAATTAGTGAGGAAGCTAATGATGATGATCATGAAACTTCAGATCAAGTTACTACAAAACCTCGTAGGTCTTCCAAAGTATAGTCTGCACCAGAGTAGTACGGTAATCCTGTTCTGGAAGTCATGTTACTAGACCATGATGAACCTACGAACTATGAGGAAGCGATGATGAGCCCAGATTCTGCAAAATGGCTTGAGGCCATGAAATCTGAGATGGCATCCATGTATGAGAACAAAGTATGGACTTTGGTGGAGTTTCCCGGTGATCAGCAAGCCATATTGTATAAATGGATCTTCAAGAGGAAGACATACGCTGATAGTAGTGTTATTATCTACAAAGCTCGACTTGTCGCAAAAGGGTTTTCGACAAGTTCAAGGTGTTGACTACAATGAGATTTTCTCAACTGTAGCGTTGCTTAAGTCTGTCCGAATCATGTTAGCGATTGCCACATTTTATGAAATCTGGCAAATGGATGTCAAAACGGCATTCCTTAATGGTTTTCTTAAAGAAGAGTTGTATATGATGCAACCAGAAGGTTTTGTCAATCCTAAAGGTGCTAACAAAATGTGCAAGCTCCAGTGATCCATCTATGGACTGGTGCAAGCATCTCAGAGTTGGAATATATGCTTTGATAAGTTGATCAAAGCATATAGTTTTATACAGACTTGCGGTGAAGCCTGTATTTACAATAAAGTGAGTGGGAGCACTACCGCCTTTCTGATAAATATATGTGAGTAACATATTGTTGATCAGAAATGATGTAGAATTTTTCTGGAAAGCATAAAGGAGTATTTGAAAGGAGTTCTTTAAAAGAAAGACCTCAATGAAGCTACTTACATATTGAGCATCAAGATCTATTGAGATAGATCAAGACGCTTGATAAGTTTTTTCAATAAGTACATACCTTGTCAAGCTTTTGAAGTAGTTCAAAATGGAACAGTCAAAGAAAAGGTTCTTGCCTGTGTTGCAAAGGTGTGGAACTGAGTAAGACTCAAATCCCGACCACGGCAGAAAATAGAAAAGAGAATGAAAGTCATTCCCTATGCCTCAGTCATAGGTTCTATGCTATGTACCAGACCTATTGTATACCTTCCTCTGAATTTGGCAAGGGAGTACAATAGTGATCTAGGAGTAGATCACTGGACAGCGGTCAAAATTATCCTTGGGGGAATAAGGATATGTTTCTCGATTATGGAGGTGACAAAAAGGTTCGTCGTAAAGGGTTACGTCGATGCAAGTTTTGACACTAATCTAGATGACTCTAAGTCTCGGTCTAGATACATATTGAAAGTGGGAGCAATTAGCTAGAGTAGCTCCGCAAGAGCATTGTAGACATAGAAATTTGCAAAATACTTACGGATCTGAATGTAACAGACCCGTTGACTAAAATTATCTCACAAGCAAAACATGATCACACCATAGTACTCTTTGGGTGTTAATCACATAGCGATGTGAACTAGCTTATTAACTCTAGTAAACCCTTTGGGTGTTGGTCACATGACGATGTGAACTATGGGTGCTAATAACATGGTGATGTGAATTATTGGTGTTAAATCACATGGCGATGTGAACTAGATTATTGACTCTAGTGCAAGTGGAAGACTGAAGGAAATATGCCCTAGAGGCAATAATAAAGTTATTATTTATTTCCTTATTTCATGATAAATGTTTATTATTCATGCTAGAATTGTATTAACCGGAAACATAATACATGTGTGAATATATAGACAGACAGAGTGTCACTAGTATGCCTCTACTAGACTAGCTCGTTGATCAAAGATGGTTATGTTTCCTAGCCATAGACATGGGTTGTCATTTGATTAACGGGATCACATCATTAGGAGAATGATGTGATTGACATGACCAATTCTGTTAGCTTAGCACACGATCGTTTAGTATGTTGCTATTGCTTTCTTCATGACTTATACATGTTCCTATGACTATGAGATTATGCAACTCCCGTTTACTGGAGGAACACTTTGTGTGCTACCAAATGTCACCACATAACTGGGTGATTATAAAGGTGCTCTACAGGTGTCTCCGAAGGTACATGTTGGGTTGGCGTATTTAGAGATTAGGATTTGTCACTCTGATTGTCGGAGAGGTATCTCTGGGCCCTCTCGGTAATGCACATCACTATAAGCCTTGCAAGCAATGTGACTAATGAGTTAGTTGCGGGATGATGCATTACGTAACGAGTAAAGAGACTTGTCGGTAACGAGATTGAACTAGGTATTGAGATATCGACGATCGAATCTCGGGCAAGTAACATACCGATGACAAAGGGAACAACATATGTTGTTATGCGGTTTGACCGATAAAGATCTTCATAGAATATGTAGGAGCCAATATGAGCATCCAGGTTCCGCTATTGGTTATTGACCGCAGAAGTGTCTCGGTCATGTCTACATTGTTCTCGAACCCATAGGGTCTGCACGCTTAAGGTTTCGATGATAGTTATATTATGAGTTTATGCGTTTTGATGTATCTAAGGAGTTCGGAGTCCCGGATGAGATCGGGGAAATGACGAGGAGTCTCCAAATGGTCGAGACATAAAGATCGATATATTGGACGACTATATTCAGACATCGGAAAGGTTCCGAGTGATTCGGGTATTTTTCGGAGTACCGGAGAGTTAGGGGAATACGTATTGGGCCTTATTGGGCCATACGGGAAAGAAGGAAAAGGGCCTCAAGGGTGGCCTCACCCCTCCCCTTGGTCTGGTCCGAATTGGACTAGGGAAGGGGGGGCGCCCACTTCCTTCCTTCTCCTTTTCCCTTCCTCTATTCCTATTTCATATGGGAGGTGGAATCCTACTTGGACTCGGGAGTCCTAGTAGGACACCACACTTGGCGCGCCCCCTCCTAGGGCCGGCCTCCTCCTCCCTTACTCCTTTATATACAGGGGCAGGGGGGCACCCCATAGACACAACAACAATTGATCCCTTGGATCTCTTAGCCGTGTGCAGTGCCCCCCTCCACCATAGTCCACTTCGATAATATCGTAGCGGTGCTTAGGCAAAGCCCTGCGACGGTAGAACATCAAGATCGTCACCACGCCGTCGTGCTGACGGAACTCATCCCCGACAGTTTGCTGGATCGGAGTCCGGGGATCGTCATCAAGCTGAACGTGTGCTAAAACTCGGAGGTGCCGTAGTTTCGGTGCTTGATCGGTCGGGTCGTGAAGACGTACGAATACATCAACTGCGTTGTTATGACGCTTCCGCTTTCGGTCTATGAGGGTACATGGACAACACTCTCCCCTCTCTTCGCTATACATCACCATGATCTTGCGTGTGCGTAGGATTTTTTTTGAAATTACTACGTTCCCCAACATAATTATGTATGTGTAGTACTAGTTTCGCAATTTCGCGAGGGCTGGAGCTTGGGCCGCATTGCTATGCGTGCTCGGAACGTGCCAGGCGGTCTTGTTGTAGGTTACTCCGGGCGCGCTTGACGGTGTCCGGACGTTTAATAGCCGGACTCGAGAATTACCTTAAGAGGTTGCTTTGTACTTCCGCCGCGAGGGCCGCCGTATGCTCCTCCGTCCGGAGAGAGGGTTTGGTGTTTCCATTGACCGTAATGACTCCTCGAGGACCTCGCATCTTGAGCTTGAGATATGCGTAGTGCGGCACCGCATTGAACTTTGCGAATGCGGTTCGTCCGAGAAGTGCGTGATGGCCGCTGCGGAAAGGGACTATGTCGAAGATTAACTCCTCGCTTCGGAAGTTATCCGGGGATCCGAAGACCACTTGAAGTGTAATTGAGCCTGTACAGTTGGCCTCTACACCTTGTATGACGCCTTTAAAGGTCGTCTTCGTGGGTTTAATCCTTGATGGGTCTATGCCCATTTTGCACACTGTGTCCTGATAAAGCAGGTTCAGGCAGCTGCCGCCGTCCATTAGGACTCTAGTGAGATGAAATCCGTCAATGATTGGGTCTAGAACCAATGCGGCGAATCTGCCATGGCGGATGCTAGTGAGGTGGTTCCTTCGATCAAAAGTGATCGGGCAGGAAGACCACGGGTTGAACTTTGGGCGACTGGCTCCATCGCATATACGTCCCTTAGTGCATGCTTCCGCTCCCTTTTGGGTATGTGGGTTCCGTATATCATGTTCACCGTCCGCACTTGCGGGGGGAAGCACTTCTGTCCTTTATTGTTTGGCGGCCGGGGCTCCTCCTCGTCATCGCTATGCAGCCCCTTGTCATTGTTTTCGGCATTTAACTTGCCTGCCTGCTTGAACACCCAATAATCCCTGTTGGTGTGATTGGCTGGTTTTTCGGGGGTGCCGTGTATCTGGCACGAGCGATCGAGTATTCAGTCCAAACTGGACGGGCCCGGAGTATTTCTTTTAAATGGCTATTTCCGCTGACCGGGTTTAGAGCCTCTGAATCCGGCATTGATCGCCGTATCCTCGGCATTATCGCCGCACGCGGCGCTTGTGCTTGTTGCGACGCGACCTGCCATTGATGTCCTTGGTATCCGAATTACCAGGGCTCTTGGTCATGTTGTCACTACGAGCTAGCCAGCTGTCCTCTCCCGCGCAAAAGCGGGTCAAGAGTGTTGTGAGGGCTGCCATGGATTTCGGCTTTTCTTGTCCTAGGTGCCGGGCAAGCCACTCGTCGCGGATGTTGTGTTTGAAGGCTGCAAGGGCCTCTGCATCCGGACAATCGATGATTTGATTTTTCTTGGTTAGGAACCATGTCCAGAATTTGTCTGGCCGATTCCTCTGGCTGCTGAATTATGTGGCTTAGGTCATCGGCGTCTGGTGGTCGCACATATGTGCCATGGAAATTGTCGAGGAATGCGGCTTCCAGGTCTTCCCAACAACCAATTGACTCTGCTGGCAAGCTGTTAAGAGAATGTCGGGCTGGTCCTTTAAGCTTGAGTGGGAGGTATTTGATGGTGTGTAGATCATCACCGCGGGCCATGTGGATGTGAAGGAGATAGTCCTCGATCCAAACCGCAGGATCTGTTCTGCCATCGTATGATTCAATGTTTACGGGTTTGAAACCCTCAGGGATTTGATGATCCATCACTTCATCTATGAAGCATAGTGGGTGTGCGGCGCCTTTGTATTGAGCTATATCACGACGCAGCTCAAATGAGCTTTGTCTCATCGTGGTTCGGCCCGGCGGAGTTGCCATATCCGGCGTGATTTGTAAATCGCCACGTGTCGCGGGGCGCCCACGCGATCCATAGATCGATCTTGTTTGCCTTGCCTTGTCCTCCAATATATCTCGCAGGTCTGGCGCATTTCCCCGCGCCTTGGTATTTTTTGAGCGGCGCCGGGGTGCGGCTTGAATTGAGGGCCGAGAGGCCTCTCTGTCGCGGCCACGAGGTGGTCGGTCAGCCGTGTCATGCGCTGGTGATGTAGGTTTGGGTGCTTCCTCCTCTAATCGGGGTAGTAGCCTGCGTCTTGGGTAGCTCTTGGAGGGGCGCTCGAGTTCATACTCTTCGGCTGCAAGGACTTCAGTCCATCTGTCAGCTAGCAAGTCTTGGTCAGCTCTAAGCTGTTGCTGCTTTTTCTTGGGGCTGCTTGCCGTGGCCATGAGCCTGCGTTTGAAACGCTCTTGTTCGATGGGATCCTCGGGCACGACGAATTCATCGTCGTCGAGGCTTGCCTCATCTTCGGAGGGAGGCATGTAATTATCGTCCTCTACCTCTCTTTCTGCCGCTCTCTCATGAGGGCTGGCTTCTCCATCCTCCTGCGCTGAATCCTGCTGGAGGGGGTTGTCTTCGGCACTGTCCGGGGTGTTATTGTCTCCCGTGCTGGAATCACCGTTTTAGCTGTGGCGGGATTTAGAGCGGCGTCGCTCACGCTGGCGCTTAGGCTATTTCTTGGAGGGGTCATCCTCCGCTGTTCCATCGCCATTCCCATCTTTTGGGATGTCCACCACATATATGTCTTATGACGAGGTGGTCTTCCAGTGCCCTATGGGCGCTGGTTCTTGGTTGTCTCCTGCATCGTCGTCCATACCGTCGATGTCTTCAGAGTCGAAGTCGAGCATGTCGGTTAAATCATCGACAGTGGCTACGAAGTGGGTGGTGGGTGGGCTTTGAATTTCTTCGTCGTCCGCATCCCAACCTTCCTGACCATAATCCGGCCAGGGCTCTCCTGATAAAGAGAGAAACTTTAGTGAATTCAGAATGACGCCAAAGGGCGAGTGATGAAAGATGTCCGCGGCAGTGAATTCCATGATCGGCGCCCAATTGGATTCGATTGGCAGGGGCGCGGATGGCTCGGAGTCCAGAGAGGAGTCCGGTACCTTGGAGTCACGAGCTTCGCAAAGGACGGGGTAGGTGTATGGCTCAATCGCTGTAGAGATCGCAGCCCCCGAGGCGGTGTCCAGCCACCCGTCCTCGATCGACGCAGTCGGCTCCGAGCTAAGGGTCGGAGCGGACTCTGGTGCGGCCTCCAGGACACTATTCGGCGGCAGAGCTAGATCATGCCCCTCGTGACAGTGTGACATGCTTGGCTGTGGCTCGAACCCGTCGAAGATCAAGTCTCCGCGGACGTCAGCCGTGTAGTTCAAACTTTCAAATCTGACCTGGTGGCCAGGGGCGTAGCTTTCAATCTGCTCCAGATGGCCAAGCGAATTGGCCCGCAGTGCAAAGCCGCCGAATACAAAGATCTGCCCGGGGAGAAAATTCTCACCCCGGAGCGCATCTTTATTGATGATCGGAGGAGCCATCGGGCCTAAATATGATGACACAGAGGAACTCTCAATGAAAGCACCAATGTCGGTGTCAAAACCGGTGGATCTTAGGTAGGGGTCCCGAACTGTGCGTCTAGGCGGATGGTAACAGGAGACGTGGGACACGATGTTTTTACCCAGGTTCGGGCCCTCTCGGTGGAGGTAAAACCCTACTCCTGCTTGATTAATATTGATGATATGGGTAGTACAAGAGTAGAGCTACCACGAGATCAGAGAGGCTAAACCCTAGAAGCTAGCCTATGGTATGATTGTTGTTCGTCCTACGGACTAAAACCCTCCGGTTTATATAGACACCGAAGGGGGTTAGGGTTACACAGAGTCGGTTACAATGGTAGGAGATCTACATATCCGTATCGCCAAGCTTGCCCTCCACGCCAAGGAAAGTCCCATCCGGACACAGGACGAAGTCTTCAATCTTGTATCTTCAAAGTCCAGGAGTCCAGCCAAAGGCTATAGTCCGGCTATCCGGACACCCCCTAATCTAGGACTCCCTCAGGCGGGGTGGGATATATCTCCCCACGAGGCGGAGGAGGAGGAGGGTTGCCTCGTCGTTTCACGGCTCGAGGGCGGCCTTCTGCGTCACGCTCGATGGAGATTCGTGTCCGGGTGCGGCTAACAGCCGGCTCCTTTTCTTGCCTTGCACGGGTGTTGCCCGCAGTCGGCGTCCGTGACATCGCACCATGCTCTCGGCGTGGGGGAGGACATTCAGTGCGGACGCCGGCTTCATGCCGCTCTGCGGCCGCGTCGATCAACTGTTGAATGCGTCTGGTCATGTAGGGGAGCTCGTCAGCCCCCAGTCCGTTCAGCTCGTCCACGGCCGATGGGCGGCGCGTAGGTTCCCGAGGGGCGTGGCATAGACTGGGCGGTCTGCTCCCAGCATGTTGGCGATGGCCGCACCGTGCTTCTTGACGATGCCAACTCGGCTTGGCCCGTCAGGGGGCGGCGTGCCAAAGGCGGCGCGGTCGACTTTGCGCTGGTGGGCCTTAGTGAGGCATCTCATGGGGGCTATCTTCTGGCCCTCCGCAATGAGGGCGAGGCGGCGTGCCTCCAGTGTCTCGGCGTTGGCGTCGGCCGGAAGGGGGACGAACAAGTCATGCAGCTACGCTTGCAGGGCATCGTGTGCGTTCTCGCCAGAGGCGACGCCGTTGCTGATGACTAGTACCTCGGTGATGGCGCTGCCGCAGCTGTCGGCTTGAGGAAGAGGGTCGTCGAAGATCACTATGTTCATGGGGAAAGCGTCAAGCGATGTCGTGTCGGAGTCGACAAGCATCGGGTCGGTGGAGCCAACCGACTCCAAGTCCGCAGCAGGCTCGCTGGAGATGTGGAGTTGGTCGAGGAGGCTGACGAGGTGGCTCTCAGGGCAGCCTGTGCCCGCGTCGGATGCGGGCTCGTCGGAGATGCGGGCCTCGCCAAGGAGATCGGCGAGGCAGCTCGCCGCGCAGGCATCGGCGACGCCTTGCAGCGCGTCGGGGCAACCGCCATCGGGAGTGCCAAGATGGCTACGCTCGCTGGGAAGGAAAAGGGTTCCCGTCCAGAGCAGGTCTCCGGACGACTGTGCGCCTGGCCCGAAGGTGGGCACCAAATGTCGGGTGGTAGGTCGGACATATGCCAACGGGTGGCTTATCATTGTGGGAGCCAATAAGACATCGCCAGTGCCTGGAAAAGGGATAAGGCGAAGACATGCACGCCGGCGGATCTTACCCAGCTTCGGAGCTCTCCGGGGAGATAATACTCCTACTGCTGCTCAGCGGGGTCTCCCCGTAATCACTAGATCAACAAGTGGCTACAAGAGGCTCCTTGAGATGTTCGGTGAGAGGAAGAAGAAGGGCAAGGCTAGCTTTCTTCTCGCCTCGATGTAGTGTCTAAAACTCTAAAACATCAACCCTTTGCATGGGTGCCCTGGGGGGTTTATATAGGCCTACCCCCCAGGGGTACAATGGTAATCTGGCTGGGCGTGGGCCCTAGCTGTCAGTGTCTATGTTCACCGACTTCTCCGCCGGCCGCTGGGGCCCGCCGACTGGTGGGTCCTACCGGCTCCCGGCGTCCTGGTCGACAAGCTGGTCCCGCCGCTTGTGGGTCTTGTCGGGGGCGGTTACTATTGCCTCACTCTTGATGACGAGGGCTTTGTCGAGGTAAGCATGGCTACAGTGCCGCCGCCTGGCGGGCTCTCACTGTAGCCTTACCTCGTCTTGTCTCCTTAATGGGGCGCCTCCTTCGAGGGAGGGAGCAAGCCGGCTGTTGGGAGCCGGCCACATCCCAGGCCGACTGGGGGAGGCCTGGCCGCCTTCGGGCGTCTCTCTGACTGAATGGGCCCGCCGCCTGCAGGCCGTACTGACAACTCGTCGTGGGTGACGTCATGGTCAACATGGCGACAGTGTCGTGCCGGACGGGTGATGGCTGCCCCGTATGACGCACTGTGGCCATGCGCGCTCCGGGATTCTAGGGTGGCAGGCTTCACTGTAGCCACGCCCCGTCTCATCACCGTTATGTGGGTGCAGAGTTTGAGGGTACGGTCTTGGCCGCCGGCTGGGGGCCGGCTTCCTGGAGTCTGCCTTCTCGTGGCCGGCTTCTTGGAGTCGGCCCTCTCATGGCTTTCTTCATGAGGGTTTAGGGCTTGGCCGCCTCCCGGTAGTCGGCCTGAGAGATAGCCGGCCAGGGGTAGGCAGCCCTATGCCTTGGGTGCTTGAAGGCTCAATCAGCCTGTAATTTTTCTGAAGAGCCAGGGGGAGCCCTCTAGGCTACCCGTGGTCATTTTCTCCGACAGGCCGAGCAGGACGCAATTGATCTCTTAGTGGAGGAAAGAGAAATGGTCTTAATCCGGTCGACCATTTATCAGCAAGACTTGCGTCGATTCCACGCCAGAAATGTGAGGGGTCGAGCCTTTCAAGAGGGAGACTAGGTTCTTCGAGTGGATCAACAGAAACCACACAAGCTCGCCCCTGCTTGGGAGGACCCTTCATCGTCACCAGAGTTCTCCACAATGGAGCATACCATCTTTACAATGTCGAGCATCAGAAAGACGAGCCACGGGCTTGGAATGCTGAGCTGCTCCGCCCCTTTTATACTTAAGTACTCATTCGGATGAGATGTAATAAGAAATACCTTTGTAGTTTGTTTATCAAAGACAAGAGCTTTACAGTTTTATTAAAACGATTGTTGTTGCTTTTGTTGGCGTCCAAAATCCCTCAGTGGGTGACTTTGCTGCGAATCCGTTTCGCCTAAGTTTGAAAAATCCTACCGAGTGGTGAGCAAGCCTCTCACTCGGGGGCTTAGCTGCGAATCCGTTTCGCCTAAGTTTGAAAAATCCTACCGAGTGCTGAGCAAGCCACTCACTCGGGGGCTTAGCTGCGAATCCGTTTTTCCTAAGTTTGAAAAATCCTACCGAGTGGTGAACAACCCTGCCACTCGGGGGCTTAGCTATAGTCCAATACTCACTTAAGTTTGAAAAATCCTACCGAGTGGTGAGCAAGCCTCCCACTAGGGGGCTTATCTGCAGTCCAATACTCGCCTAAGTTTGAAAAATTCTACCGAGTGGTGAGCAAGCCTCCCACTCGGGGGCTTAGCTGCAGTCCAGTACTCGCCTAAGTTCGAAAAATCCTACCGAGTGGTGAGAAACCCTCCCACTCGGGGGCTTAACTGCAGTCCAGTAATCGCCTAAGTTTAAAAAATCCAACCGAGTGGTGAGCAAGCCTCTCACTCGGGGTCTTAGCTGCCAATCCATTTCCCCTAAGTTTGAAAAATCCTACCGAGTGGTGAGCAAGCCTCCCACTCGGGGGCTTAGCTGCAGTCCAGTACTCGCCTAAGTTTGAAAAATCCTACCGAGTGGTGAGCAACCCTCCCACTCGGGGGCTTAGCTGCAGTCCAGTACTCGCCTAAGTTTGAAAAACCCTACCGAGTGGTGAGCAACCCTCCCACTCGAGGTCTTAGCTGCAGTCCAGTACTCGCGTAATTTTGAAAAACCCTACCGAGTGGTGAGCAACCCTCCCACTCGGGGGCTTAGCTGCAGTCCAGTACTCGCCTAAGTTTGAAAAATCCTACCGAGTGGTGAGCAACCCTCCCACTCGAGGGCTTAGTAGCAGTCCAGTACTCGCCTAATATTGAAAAACCCTACCGAGTGGTGAGCAACCCTCCCACTCGGGGGCTTAGCTGCAGTCCAGTACTCGCCTAATTTTGAAAAATCCTACCGAGTGGTGAGCAACCCTCCCACTCGGGGGCTTAGGTGCAGTCCAGTACTCGCCTAAGTTTGAAAAATCCAACCGACTGGTGAGCAACCCTCCCACTCGGGGGCTTAGCTGCAGTCCAGTAGTCGCCTAAGTTTGAAAAACCCTACCGAGTGGTGAGCAACCCTCCCACTCGAGGGCTTAGCTGCAGTCCAGTACTCGCCTAAGTTCGAAACAAATCCTTAAGGACGACGAGGTGCAGGTCGACTGCAACCTTCTTCTTCGGAGCTGTGCCACAAGTTCAACGTGCGCTCAATCCTTATCCGCAAGGACGATGAGGTGCAGGTCGACTGCAACCTTCTCCTTCGGAGCTACGCCACAAGTACAACATGCGCTCCATCCCTATCCGCAAGGACGACGAGGTGCAGGTCGACTGCACCCTTCTCCTTCAGAGTTGCGCCACAAGTACAATGTGCGCTCCATCCCCATCCGCAAGGACGACGAGGTGCGGGTCGACTGAAGCAGTCACTTCCGAGTTGCATCTCAAGCACAAAGATTATTCCGTGTGGAGAACAAATTCCACTCGAAGGCAGATGCAAGCATATTCAGAGATAAATGAAGTTCAGATAAATTCTAAAGTTCAAGACCACGGATCAAAGTATTCGGGCATTCAGCCCGAAGGAGTTTAACGTTACAAAATCACTCGGCATTCCGAGGCAAATTTAAGGCAGGGCATGAAAGTTTATTCACTCCGTAGGAGGAGGGATGGCAGGCTCGACGAATTAATCCAGGTCGATCCCGTCAGCAATTCGAGTGGCGGCAGCGATGAAAGTCTCCATGAAGGACTGGAAGTCGTGCCTCTTAGTGTTAGCAACTTTAATCGCCGCCGGGTTCTCTTCCCGAGCTTTGCGACAGTGGACGCGAACCAGAGATAGAGCCACATCAGTGCCGCACCGGGCAGAAGACTTCTTCCATTCTTTAATTCAACTAGGAACTTCATTGAGCCGAGCCATCATAGACTCAAGGTCATTTTGAAGTGTTGCCATGGGCCAGAGAGCTGTGTCAATCCGCGATATTGCGACGTTCAATCGGGCGAGATAATCAACAACACCAGTGATGCGGGATTCCAGTCGGAGCACATTCATTGCAGCTTCATCCTTCACTGGAGAGTTGATCGGGTCCAAGCTTGGCTCGATTCGTCCGGTCTCTTCCTCGAAGTCCCGGCAAAATTCTGCATGCACAATTCAAGGGTAAGTCATTGATCATATGTCGAGTCGACAAGAACAAACCAGTCGGATCAAGGAAAACACCTTCAAGCATGGCGAACAATGATACGTCTCCGTCGTATCCACTTTTCCAAACACTTTTGCCCTTGTTTTGGACTCTAACTTGCATGATTTGAATGGAACTAACCCGGACTGACGCTGTTTTCTGCAGAATTGCCATGATGTTGTTTTATGTGCATAAAATAAAAGTTCTCGGAATGACCTGAAACTCCAGGATCGTCTAATTAAAAATAATAAAAAATCCTCGCCAAAGATGAAGGCCAGGGGGCCCACCACCTGTCCATGAGGGTGGGGGCGCGCCTGCCCCCCTAGGGCGCGCCTGCCCCCCTAGGGCGCGCCCCCCTACCTCGTGGGCCCCCTGGAAACCCTCCAACGCCAACTCCGACTCTATATATTTTCTTTCGGGGAGAAAAAATAGAGGAGAAGAAATCATCGCGTTTTATGATATGGAGCCGCTGCCAAGCCCTAAAACCTCTCGGGAGGGCTGATCTGGAGTCCGTTCGGGGCTCCGGAGAGGGGGATTCATCACCGTCGTCATCATCAACCATCCTCCATCACCAATTTCATAATGCTCGCCGCCATGCATGAGTAATTCCATCATAGGCTTGCTGGATGGAGATGGGTTGGATGAGATCTATCATGTAATCGAGTTAGTTTTGTTAGGGTTTGATTCCTGGTATCCACTATGTTCTGAGATTGATGTTGCTATGACTTTGCTATGCTTAATGCTTGTCACTAGGGCCCGAGTGCCATGATTTCAGATCTGAACCTATTATGTTTTCATGAATATATGTGTGTTCTTGATCCTATCTTGCATGTCTATAGTCACCTACTATGTGTTATGATCCGGCAACCCCGAAGTGACAATAATCGGGACCAATCGGGACCACTCCCGGTGATGATCATAGTTTGAGGAGTTCATGTATTCACTATGTGCTAATGCTTTGTTCCGGTTCTCTATTAAAAGGAGGCCTTAATATCCCTTAGTTTCCATTAGGACCCCGCTGCCATGGGATGTTAGGACAAAAGATGTCATGCAAGTTCTTTTCCATAAGCACGTATGACTATATTCGGAATACATGCCTACATTACGTTGATGAATTGGAGCTAGTTCTATGCCACCTATGTTATGACTGTTACATGATGAACCGCATCTGGCATAATTATCCATCAACGATCCAATGCCCAAGCTTTCCATCTACTGGTTTACGCTTATTTACTTTCCTGTTGCTATTGTTACAATCATTACAAAACACCAAAAATATTACTTTTGCTTCTGTTACCTTTTATTACCGTTACCACTACTATCATATTACTTTGCTACTAAATGCCTTGCTACAGATATTAAGTTATCCAGGTGTGGCTGAATTGACAACTCAGTTGCTAATAATTGAGAATATTCTTTGGCTCCCCTTGTGTCGAATCAATAAATTTGGGTTGAATACTCTACCCTCGAAAGCTGTTGCGATCTCCTACACTTGTGGGTTATCAAGACTAATTTCTGGCGCCATTGCCGGGGAGCATAGCTCTATTCTTTGAGTCACTTGGGATTTATATATCTGCTAGACACTATGAAGAACTTGAAAGACGCTAAGACAAAAATTTATCCCTCAACTACGAGGGGAGGTAAGGAACTGCCATCTAGCTCTGCACTTGATTCACCTTCTGTTATGAGTAAGCTTGCGACACCTAAACCTGCTTGTGCTATTCGTTCTGATATGTCGCATGTTATTGATGATGCCACTTCTGCTATGCATGATACTTATGATGAAACTACTTCTATGCTTGATACTACTGTGCCCCTTAGTGAATTTTTTATGAACAAATTGCTAGGGCTAGACAGAAATAAATTATTGAACCTGATTATAATGATGAAAGTGATGATGAAAACATGCCTGTTATTCCTGAGGGTTATATTTTTCATAAAGAAGCTTGTGCGGCTATTTTAGCTTGCAAAGATAATGATGAGCTTAGAAGGTTATTAGCTAAATGGAATAAGCAATCTCTTAATGATAAAATGAGGCCCGACCCTACTTTTGCTACTTCACCTATTTGTGTTGCCGATAAGGATTATGAATTCTCTGTTGATCCTGATATAATTACTTTGGTTGAAACTGATCCTTTTCATGGTTATGAATCTGAAACTGTTGTGGCACACCTTACTAAATTAAATGACATAGCCACCCTGATCACTAATGATGAGAGATCTCGCTACTTTTATATCCTTAAAATATTTCCGTTCTCATTAAAGGGTGATGCTAAGATATGGTTTATTTCTCTTGATCCTGGTTGTGTGCATAGTCCCCAGGATATGATTTATTACTTCTCTGCTAAATATTTCCCTGCTCATAAGAAACAAGCTGCCTTAAAAGAAATATACAACTTTGTGCAAATTGAAGAAGAGAGTCTCCCACAAGCTTGGGGGAGGCTTCTCAAGTTACTTAATGCTTTGCCTGATCATCCTCTTAAGAAAAATGAAATACTTGATATCTTTTATAATAGACTAACCGATACTTCCAGAGATTACGGATAGTTGTGCTGGTTCTCTTTTCAGGAAAGAACACCGGATGAAGCTGAAATTCTATTGAACAATATGTTGACAAATGAAAATAATTGGGCACCTCTGAGCCAGCTCCTGCTCCAATTCTTGAGCCTATTCCTAAACCAACTCCGAAGAAGAGAGGTGTTCTATTTCTCGATCTGAAGATATGCAAGAGGCAAAGAAATCTATGAAAGAAAAAGGTATTAAAGCTGAAGATGTTAAGAATTTACCTCCTATTGAAGAAATACGTGGTCTTAATCTACCGCCTGTTGAAGAAACATATGATCCTAATCCATTACCTATTGAGGAACCTCCTGATCTTGATAACCCGACACAGGTAGTAAAGGTAAATTATCTCTATAGATTTGATGAAGGTGATATCCCTCATTATAAGTCTGCTAGACAATGATTTGATGAGTTTGATAATTTTATTGTTAAACAAGAAAACTTCAATGCTTATTTCGGTAGACAATTGAAATACGATTCCGATATGATTAAACACTTGGGTGATTATATGGCTAATATTAGAGGTGAACTTAAACTTGTTAGCAAGCATGCTTCTATGGTTACCACTTAAGTAGAACAAGTACTTAAAGCTCAAAATGATTTTCTCAATGAAATGAAGAGTAAGAAAAATGATTATGCTATTAGAGTGGCTAGTAGAACTGGTAGAATGACCCAGGAACCTTTGTATCCTGAAGGCCACCCTAAGAGAATTGAGCAAGATTCTCAGAGAAATAATATTGATCTACCTAAGGAAGAAAAGGAAAAATGATAGGACTTTGCAAACTTCTAGTGAACCTATTGTTGAACCACCTGAGAATCCAAATGATATATCTATCTCTGATGCTAAAACACAATCTGATAATGAACATGAACCTAGTGAAAATGTTAATGATGATGTTCATGATGATGCTCAACCTAGTAATGATAATGATGTAGAAATTGAACCTGTTGTCGATCTTGATAACCCACAATCAAAGTGTCACAACCCATAATTGTTTGTAATTAGTGGCATCTGCATCCATGCATCATGTTTGTTTCAAAGGAAATTTTGAAGTGGGGATGACCAAGCCCTAGCACTAAAGCAATTCAAATAGGTTTAACTAAAAAAATATTTTTCCGTGAATCCAAATGGCTTTAAAAAAATGTTCATCATTTCTGGAAAAATGCTATAAACCATAACCAGAGGTGTTTTACATTTTTCATGACATAATGGTCACTGGATTAAATCATATAGTATTTGAATTTGGGCATTTAAATATTATAAAATATTTAAAATGTCCAAATAATCCTAAACTGAAATGTTCCATGTTGGATATATTCCAAACAGTGGCCATGAGGAGTTTGGAGATTTTTGAGTGTGCCTAAGTATTTTTAATAAAGCCCGAACAAAATAACAAAATAGAAAATAGAAACAATTAAAGAGAGAGAGAGAAGAGGCCCTGTGCCACTTACAGGACTGGGCCGCCCACTGGCTGTGCCATCGCCTACCGCCAAGAGGGCGAGGAGGGAGACAGCAAGACGCGCGCATGGGCGCCACGCACCTCCCTGCTCGCCTGCGTCACTGAGGCCACCACGACGCCTCGAAGCCCCTCCTCGGCGCCGCTCTGGACCCCCTGCACCCCTCTCCTCTCTCCCTGGACCTTTCTCCCTCCTCTGCTCTCTCCCCACGACGCCACCGAACACGCCCATCGCCGTTCGCCGTTACGCGACCACCGCCGTCCCGACGATGCCCGTGCTGCTCCCGAGCTCCTGCACCTCGCCGCCAAATTTCACCGAGCCACGCGACTGGAAGACCCCCCGAAGCGCCGCTCCCGACATCTTCTTCCTCCTCGGATCGCCGAGATCGCCGGCGACCTCCTGCCATCACCAGCCCTTCCCCGAGCTCTCCGAGGCCACCCCTACACTCGCCGTGAGCTCCTCTTCCTTTCCCCCTAGCCATGTCGCTCGAGCTGCCCCCTAACCCCGTTGGCCATCACGGCCGAGATCTCGGCTCCGCCGGCCATGTCGTCGTCGTGGCCACAGACGCATAAGCTCGAATCGAAGGCCAGAATCGCGTGCTCAAAGACATCACCAGGAGGCCGTAGCACCCGGCCGTTCGCCCCGCCGTGCCCCGTAGCACCAAAACCGCGAGCACCCGAACTCCGGCCGCCGCCGATTTGGTCGCCGCCGTCGATCCCGACCATTGCAGCTCCTACCATCGCCACCAATGGATGCGCCTCACTCCCAGGAACCCATAGGTGCAACTCGCGCATCGAATGGTGCCTCAGAGCATTTCCGAGCTCATTGCCTCTATCGTCGCCGGCGGCTAAACGCCGGTGGGCTGACCGTGTTGACCGGCGAGGTTTGATCCGGCTGACCAGAGGTTTGACTCCTCTCTCACACTGACATGCGGGCCCCGCCCGGCTAACTAAGTTAGTTAGGGTTAAACCTATTTAGGTTAGTTAGGTTAGTCTCGACCAAGGGCCCAGGTCCTAATTAACCTAGGTTAGTGCTAACGTAACTCTAACTAACCCTGTTAGTTAGTTGTTACACTGACATGTGGGTCCCAGCTGACAGGTTTGAACTGGGTTGGCGCCTTGACTTTATGACGTCACACCGAAGTCATGCTGATGCAGTTAACCATTTTCTGGATTTCAAATAATTCAGAAATTCCAGAAATTAGTTTAAACTTCTAAAATTCATAGAAAATAATCTATAACTCCAATGGAAATAAGTTATATATGAAAAATGATCAGAAAAATATGAAGAATCTGTTTATGCCATGATCATGCATGTTTGGACAAGTTAACCTAACTGAATATGAAAAATGATGATTAGGGCAATTTATGAAATAACATTTGGAGTTGGAATTTGTTCTTGTTCGGGTTCCACTTCAATTAACTTGGCTAGATATTGCATTAGGTGAATTCAGTACCTTAACATGACATGTCATTCATGTGAATGTGCATTGCATTGATTGTGTTCTTCCTTGTTTGCCGGTAATTGTCCCCTCTCGGTAGACGCTGTACGGACGATGAGTTCGATGACACCGATGAAGAACTATAATATCTTCAGAAATGCCAGGCAAGCAAAACCCCCTTGTTCAGTCTGATATCTCTCGCTCCTGCTCTCTTTTACTGCATTAGGACAACAACGATTTATCTGTTACTTGCTGCGGTAGCTGAACCCCTTTATCCTCTGGATGACCTGTCATTCCAAGTAAATAGATGAAACCCACTAGCATGAGTAGGAGTTGTTTGAGCCCTGTTGTGCCTACTCATTCATGCTTGTTTGTCATGCCTGCTACTGCTTAGAGTTGAGTCAGGTCTGATTCATCGGGGATGAATCGGAGGTGTGTGAACATGTTCTACTGTGTGTGAGCTAAGTGTGTGAACACGATTTGGTAAAGGAAGTGGTGAGAGGCCATGTAGGAGTACATGGTGGGTTGTCTCATTGCAGCCGTCCTCAGGAACTGAGTTCTGTGTTTGTGATCCATGAAGCGATTACTACCACGCATTGGGCCCGAAACCAATGGACCCTCTCGGCTTCTTAACCACCATTGTTCTCTGTCCAGGAGTTGCAACTGGTTTCTGGTGTTTGTAGGATATGTGTTGGAGGCCGTGCGTAGCGCTGACCCTAGGGGTGGGCTATGATGCGGTAGATAAACCGTGGCCCGGTGTACCGAATGCCCGTTTGGTATCTCGGGAACCCTGCACGCATCGTTCAGGGCCGTTAGTGGAAACCTCAGTCGGACTCCCTGCGGATGGAACCCGAACAGGTGATGAACCTGGACTAGGGACTTGAGTGTTTAGGTAGGCCGTGGCCGACACCCTCGCTGGGCTTCCGCTTGAAGGTTGCCGAGTACATGTCGTGGAAACGGCGATAAGTGGTGAGAGCGTGTGTGAAGAAGTACACCCCTGCAAGGTTAATATGATCTATTTGAATAGCCGTGTCCGCGGTAAAGGACTTCTGGGTTGCCTATATCAGTTCATAGACAAGTGAAAGTGGATACTCTAAAATGCGCAAGATAAGCGTGAGTGCTATGGTTGGCGTTCTCGTAGGGAAGACGGAGGCGGGTCCATAGTGGTGTCTTGATATGGTGAATATGTGGACTCGTAGCGCCACCTCAAAGAGTTACTTGCGATCGTAGTTCAGGTTAGCCACCGAGTCAAAGCTGGCTTGTCAGTCAAACTCCACCCCCTTTGTTGATAATGATGCATATGTAGTTAGTTCTAATGTAAGTCTTGCTGAGTACGTTCGTACTCACGTTTGCTTATTTTATGTTTTGCAGAGAGACTCAGTCTCGCTAGTAGTTCCGCCTGGACTTCGACGTTTAGCTTGTTACCTCAGCTACGATCTTGTGCCCTCGGCAGGATCTGGTAGATAGTCAGGCTTTTCATCCTCTTTTTCATTTGTAGATGTCTGTACTCAGACATGTTAAGCTTCCGCTTGTGCTTTGACTTGTATGCTCTGAGTGTTGGGTCATGAGAACCATGTTTGTAATATCTCGCTCCTCAGAGCCTATTGAATAAATATTTGAGTCGTAGAGTTATGTTGTGATGCCATGTTGTATCTACACATATTGAGCATATTGTGTGTATGTTTGAAATGCTTGGTATGTGTGGGATCCGACAATCTAGTTGTTTATCCTTGGCAGCCTCTCATATGGTGAAATGTAGTCTAGTGCTTCCTGAGCGATAGTAGTCCGCTACAGCCCGGTTCACCGGAGTCCTGCTAGCCCAGCACTACTGCTTTGGACACTTGACTAGCCGGCATGTGTTTCACTTCGTTCCTATGTCTGTCCCTTCGGGGAAATGTCGCGGTGATATCCGGAGTCCTGCCTAGCCTGCTACAGCCCGGGTTACCGGAGTCCTGTTAGCCCAGTGCTACAGCCTGGATTCATACGTTGATGACCGACATGCTCGATGTGATTCATGTATGCCTGTCCCCATGGGTTAGTGCTGCTTTGGGTTCACGACTAGCCATGTGGGCCCGGGTTCTCTGTCATATGGATGCTAGCGACACTATCATATACGTGAGCCAAAAGACGCAAATTGTCCCGGGCCATGGTAAGGCGACACCCGTGGGATTACCGTGCGTGAGGCCGCAAAGTGATATGAGGTGTTACCGGCTAGATCGGTGTGACTTGGAATCGGGGTCCTGACAGCGTTGGTATCAGAGCCTGACTGTCTGTAGGATAACCAAGCCAAACTGTCGAAGTAGTGTCTAGAAATGCTTTAGCTATGTAAGGGAATTGATTGGGGAAGGGAACGTAAGGCTATTTTTACTCCTTATACCTCATGGCCCTCTGATCTGAGTCAACCTCTTCTCTTCTACGGGGTTTAAGAACTAGGCTTCTCATCTATCTATTAGGATGACGTGTTACTAATCCATAGACCTTTAAGATTGTTGGTTTTAATCCCCAGTTCAGTTCCTACTATTTCTGTATGTTAACTGTTGATCTCGGAACCTTGATATTGTGATGTTGAGTGGTTATGCCACCATTTTTGCAGGATGTCTCAAATCATTTTGAGCATTTACAACCGTTATGCTGTCCGAGTCATCCCAGGTCTCTGAATAGTCTGATGCATTTGCAAAACCTTCTTTCCGTTCCTGATGTCCTTTTTGGTCAGAATAAGCACACTAATTGCTGAGTTGAGGTACTCCAGTACCTCGACATATATGTTGGAGTTATTATTATGACTCTAGGTGTCTAGAGTATCACTTAGTAATCCAGCCATGCTTTGTGTCCCCAGTGTGATGATTCTGGCCATTATTCTTGAAAGCATCCCGTGATGTTATTAGTTAGTAGGCATTCTATTCCTGGGTTCTTGAACCCGAGATTCACCCTACTTTATGTTGTTAGTATTTGCTAGTTCCCTTAGGTTATTAGTAACCTTGCAATAGTCCTCGAGGTCCGTGGTATTTCTTTCTTTCAAATACCATGAACCAATAAGGCAGAAGTTCTTTGAATTAAAAGATCACAATAAGAGTACTCTTGAGGAGTTCTCCATTCATAATTGTGACTCTGCCAGTCCTACCTCTCTGCATGGGTTATCCGGAAGAAACCTGTTGAACTTGATTCGACATACTAACCTATGCATCCACAACTCAGAAGATTATATGTTCCTTTGAGCTCGTTCTCTTTAGTTGTATCCGACCATCCTCTATCAGTTGATAACCAAGAGTATGTGTGCGATCGTGTTTATCGATGCCTGTTATCCTTGTGGTCCGTCAAGCCATTCTATTTCGGAATGACTAGGAGAAACAAACTCCAGTACCTCATCCATTTCTAGGATTGGGTCAAAGTAGTTGTATCCCGCAGATCAAAATGCCAATTAAGCTTTGTTATGTTCTACCTGGGAGTATTACCCCCTTTATGTCAGAATTGTCATGAGAACTGCACCAACTCTCATGAATTCTTGACGTAGTGATACTTCTCACCATCATCATTCATTCCTCGGTCCTCGTGTTGTTGTAACCGAAATGCCGACAAGTGAATTGTGATGTGTGAAATCAATACTCCGAGCAACTTGTTGCTTGGCAGCTAATGGACAATATCCTCATTCTTAGCGTGTTGGTTATTAAATCATCATCCTAAGACTGATCGTGCTACCTAGTCCTTATTTCCGGTGCACTCTCCGAACAATGAGTTAGGATTATTCAATCCCTTGCTTATTGTTCATACCATCTTGCCCTGAAAAGCAAGGTTGTTCTCGAGCTTAGTAATATATCGGTGGTTCGTGACTTTCGAATATCTTCTCGGAGGTATCACCAGGTTGTCACCTGACCGCTATGTTGGGTTCGTGATCATGTTGGTTTTCCTCCAAACCACCCATTCTCCAAGAATCTGTGTTGGATACCCCTGAGCTAGTTGGTTAAGCCAAACAACAACTTGGAGAGTTGGAAGATAAGAGCTTGCCTGACTTAGTTCTTTCCAAAGGGATATTCTTGTGTAGTGTGTGTTGAAGAAAGATGATATCTTCATCGAATGGTTCCTGTGATCATTTGTTGAATCTATTGCCTTGTCAAAACTTTGACTTGAGTATAGGCCATCATCAAGTCAAATCAGAACCAACGATGTTCGTAATGTTGTCTTACTCATGTTTGATCCCTCGAGCATACACCAATATATCTTTTGGTCTGACCAATACTATCACCGTGTTCACATGATGGTGGAAGTCCAGTGATATGGAAATTCTGATGAGTTGTTGTTGAGCCCATCAAAGACTTCGCCTCCCCCATGAGTCATGTTGAACATCAACCTAGTGTTGGAAACTTGTGTAAGCATTTCTTCGTGTTTCGATCATGAAGCATATGTTTGGATGAAAGTAGTGACTTCCTCTAATTCATGTGCATCGATGCAAGTTGCCGCCGTGGATTCGAGAAAGTCAATGTTGCTTCTGTTGGAATCATCCCAAATCAGTCATGCATACGTGCGAAGTATTCTGTAGTTCGGAGACTTGCAACCTTCGTCCTATATGTGTTCCTAGCACACCAAGCCACTGGCTGATTTGTTCAGGGACAAGAAGTTTCTTCATAAGAGCTAATCATATGACTTATGCAAGGACTTCGATATCCTCGTTGATGGTTCCCCACCTGAACTCGGTAGTGTTCTATTATAAGACTACTATGTGGTCATGCTTGTCTCGAACAACATGTTCACATGTTTGTAGCAGAACCCGCTCATGTTTTGGAGCTCACTACCATAGTCCATCTCCCGAGAATCTCGCAACATCATCTCGTCGATTTGTGTTGCACCCTTCCCTTTTCAGACACGCTGAGTCTGGAGTATCCTATTACCAATCGGATCTGAATCTCAGGCAGATATGATGGTTGGCAAATTCCCAACAGTTGTATATCGTTCCCAGCTTGCACCGTCCTTGTGCCATTTCACTATGGGCTGCCTTCTTAGTAATTCCTATTCAATATCATCCTCAAAAGTGGTCCTACCATGGGTCCCATCCATTTCCGATGATAAGCAAAATCATCCATCGCGTTGTCTTCAACAAGGTAGTCCACATCATCCATCCTAGTCTGAGCATGTCATTCTTTCGAACTCCTTCAAATGATCGATTGTGAATTGCCTTAGGCTGGTATAAATAGTTCCAACGATCTATGGATCAAAAGTAATTCTTTTTGCCACTTAAGGGAATAGTTCTTTGCGTCACCTTTCCCAAGGTGCCCGTTACGGAATCCTGGCAATTATTTCCTCGCCACCTTGACACCATCCACCATCTCTCTAAGCGTGGAATTGATGCCCACCAAATCAAACCTCGTTGTTTGTTCTTCCATCCCTCTCGATGTGTTTTGTGTCTCTACTCGGGATGTTTCAACATCTCATTCCGTGAGTTGATCATGAGTTGCTCGATCTTTAAGAAGATCGATTCCTGCGGAGTTCCTCTCTGTCGTTGTCGTGTTGGATGAAGATCTCAAAAGCAAGGAAGTCAAGATCAATTGGAGCAATGAACCAACCTATTCGGGAAGGGAATTGGATCGACAAGACCATGTTAGCTTGTGCCCCTCTGTCTTCTTACCTCACGTCTTGAATCTCGGGACGAGATTCTTGTTTAGTGGGGGTGAGTTGTCACAGCCCAGAATTGTTTGTAATTAGTGGCATCTGCATCCATGCATCATGTTTGTTTCAAAGGAAATTTTGAAGTGGGGATGACCAAGCCCTAGCACTAAAGCAATTCAAATAGGTTTAACTAAAAAAATATTTTTCCGTGAATCCAAATGGCTTTAAAAAATGTTCATCATTTACGGAAAAATGCTATAAACCATAACCAGAGGTGTTGCACATTTTCATGACATAATGGTCCTGGATTAAATCATATAATATTTGAATTTGGGCATTTAAATATTATAAAATATTTAAAATGTCCAAATAATCCTAAACTGAAATGTTCCATGTTGGATATATTCCAAACAGTGGCCATGAGCAGCTTGGAGATTTTTGAGTGTGCCTAAGTATTTTTAATAAAGCCTAGAACAAAATAACAAAATAGAAAATAGAAACAATTAAAAGAGAGAGAGAGAAGAGGCCCCAGGCCACTTACCTGGACTGGGCCGGCCCACCTGGCTGTGCCAGTCATCGCCTACCTCTGCCAGTAGGCAGAGGAGGGAGACAGCGCACGCGCACCCGCGGCGCCACGCACCTCCCTGCTCGCCTGCGTCACTGAGGCCACCACGACGCCTCGAAGCCCCTCCTCGGCGCCGCTCTGGACCCCCTGCACCCCTCTCCTCTCTCCCTGGACCTTTCTCCCTCCTCTGCTCTCTCCCCACGACGCCACCGAACACGCCCATCGCCGCCGTTCGCCGTTGCCGCGGCCACCGCCGTCCCGACGATGCCCCGAGCTGCTCCCGAGCTCCTGCACCTCGTCGCCAGCCCCCTCACCGAGCCACGCGACTGGAAGACCCCCGAAGCGCCGCTCCCGACATCTTCTTCCTCCTCGGATCGCCGAGATCGCCGGCGACCTCCTGCCATCACCAGCCCTTCCCCGAGCTCTCCGAGGCCACCGCTACACACGCGTGAGCTCCTCTTCCTTCTCCCCTAGCCATGTCGCTCGAGCTGCCCCCTAACCCCGTTGGCCATCACGGCCGAGAGCTCGGCTCCGCCGGCCATGTCGCCGTCGTGGCCACAGACGCATAAGCTCGAAACTGAGCGTGTAACCTGTAACGCCCCGGATGTAACTTTCCATATTCGTAACTCCAACTCTTGCCTTTTCCGGAGATGCGATATATTATTTTCTCCATGGTTGGGTTTTTGTCTTTCGTTTTGCATTTTGTTCATGTCATGCATTTCATCATCGCATCATCCGCATTGCATCCGCATGTTTTCATAAAACCTCGTAGCCGTTCGTAGTTACTGCTTCTCTGTTTGTCTTCGTCGACCTGTTGTCAGACCGCTTGTCCTTGTTGACCTTCTCTCAGACCAGTTGGACCCCTCTTTTCTCTCTTTCTCCGAGACCAACAAAACCCCCTTGTCCCCATGGCCTTTCATCAGACTCCATTGTCTTTGTTTTCGTTTCCCTCTTGTCAAACCACCTAACCTCTCTGCACAACCACCGACCCCCTCTTGCGCGTGTTCAAAAACTGCTCCGAACCCGAACCGCTTAGTCGTCACCGTTGCATTCAGATCATCTCCTAACATCTGTAAAACATCTCCGTTTTCTTAATTGGACTTCCTACACATATATTTTCTCAACCGTCCGATTGCGATCGTAGGGATGCCCTAACCTAAATTCATCTGATATAAATATCGGGGCAACCCTAGACCTAGCCGTCCCATCCACCCAGTCCCATCCGCGCCGCCACCGCTCTCATTCTTCCCTTAGGATCCATCCCCACCAACCGCAGCCTCGGACCAGATCCCTGGTTTTCCGTGCAGCCGCCCGAGCATCTCGATGGATCGGCGCCGCTGGCACACAGCATCCCTGCTCATGCCCGAATCTCCGTCGTCCCAGAGCACGAGCTCCATCGTTCGCTGCCGCCAACCGGAGCAGCCGGTCATCCCGTCGTTGCGAACCTCGCCGCTTCACGGATCCAGCCGCCACCTCCTCGGTTCCCGAGGCCCAGCCTCCTCTCGCTCTCATGCGCGAGCACGCGCCCGAGGAGCTCGAGCAGTGGAGCCCCGATCCCGCAGCGCCAGGCACCCCTGCATCCTCCCGTGCTTCCCGTGCGCGCCACCCAAGCAGCACCAGCAGATAAGCACCGCCGACCCTCCTCTTCCTCCTGTCTTCTCCTTTTCCTCGTCTCTCAACTCCCCTCCTCTGCTTCCTATCGCAAGAACCGGACGCAGCTGTCGAACGCCATGGTTTCGGGCCAAGAGCTCCTATGGGCCCCGAGGACCTCGCCGCCGGGATCCCTTCTCCTCGTCTTCCTCCGGTCACCTCCAGCGCTGCCATCCTCTGCGTCGGGAGGACGCTCGAACCTCCTCTGCTTCCCTTTCGCCGACGCGTGACCGCATCGACCTCCCCTGCTCCGTTCGTCGCCGTCTCTGCCAGATCCGGCGAGTCCCTGCACCCCGGCCTTGTCCCTGGCTCCAGGTCGCCGCGCCGCCCCACCGGAGACCGCTAAGTCCATCGCCGTCGAGCTCCAGCCAGCAGCAACTGCCAGGATGCCTCCCCTGCCCTGCTCCCTCTTCTTCGTCGTGAAGCTGCTTGAGGCCCCGAGCAGGAGCGCTCGGCCTCGTCCCCTCGCGCCGTCGCAGCCGACGACCACCTCCAGTAGGCTCGTGCCGCGCGCCGTCTCCCTCGCTCTCTCTTCACTTCCTTTTCTTCTTTCTGCGATTCATCTCTCTGCTCTCTCTTCGCTGGACAGGAACCCCATCGATGGTCACGTCCACTACGTGCGCGCTGTCGCCCGTTCGTCCCCGTCGGCAGCCGCGCTGCTCCCCTTCCTCATCGCCGGACCTCCTTCCTTCGTCGCCCCTTACCGTTCCAGACAGATCCGGCTGCATCCGCGCCATCCCGGTCGACAAGTCCCGCGGCCGCCTGCTTCTTCTCGTCAGAAACGAACGAGCGGCTCGCTCGTTCGAGCGTTGACCGGGCCCCTGGCCCAGCTCCAGCGCCTGCGTGGGCTTCTGAGGCGGCCCGGTATGACTCCTGCCCGGCCTCACCTCTCCTCCAACGGGCCAAAGCCCATGGGTGAGCAGCCCCCCCAGCGCCTCTCTATTTTTTTCACCGATTGGGCCAACCAGATTCAGCCCGTTGTGTTTTTTTCCCCTGCTGTGAATTTAGACTTTATCCAGAGTATTACAGTTTTGCAGAAAAACCCTTGTACTTCATGCATATAATAACTCATGAACCGTGCATCATATTAAAATGGTTTAAATATGTAAAATGCTTAGAATTTCATCTAGTTTCATATTTGGCCACTTTCATCCATGTTTGAGATGTTTAACTTGCTGTTTGCTTTAATTTGCATAAATGCCATGTTAAAATGATTTATTTCATAACTAAATAACCGTAGCTCGGTTTTACATAAACTTTATATGTAAATGGGGTGGAAAAATGCCTAGTTTAACATGGTAGCATTACTTTGCATGTTTAACAACTCTAAAATATGCTTTAGGTCAGAGCAGTAACAAATTTGAAATATGAACGTGATGATTTTTCTGAATTGTTGTTTGTTGTTCCGGCCTCATTTAAACTTGCCTAAATAGTTAGTTTACTTTTGCTTCACCTCTTGCCATGTTTAACAACATTTAATATTGTTGTGTGCCTAAACGAGAGTGAACTAAATAACTCGAATGTGGTGTTTCGTCAATATGCAACTCGTTGCATATTGAGCTCCACTTAACTTGTAGTATTGTTTGTTGCATATTACCATGCCATGTCTTATTAAACCGGACATGCATCATACTTGATTGTGCATCATGACATGTTTATGATTGTGTGTTTACTATGTTGTTTGTTTCTTTCCGGTGTTGCTTCTCGATTCCGGTAATGTTGCGATTGTGAGGATTCGTTCGACTACTCCCGTTCATCTTCTTCATGGACTCGTTCTTCTTCCTAGCGGGATTTCAGGCAAGATCACCGCTACCCTGGATCTCACTACTATCATTGCTATGCTAGTTGCTTCGTTCTACCGCTATCTGCGCTACCTATCACTTCTTGCTCAAGCCTCCCAAATTGCCTTGAACCTCTAACCCGTTGCCACCCTTCCCAAAGAAACCGTTGTTTGGCTATGTTACCGCTTTTCTCAGCCCTCTTATAAGCGTTGCTAGTTGCGGTGAAGATGAAGATTGCTCCATGTTGGATTATGTTTTATGTTGGGATATCACAATATCTCTTATATTATTAATGCATCTATATACTTGGTAAAGGGTGGAAGGCCCGGCCTTATGCCTGGTGTTTTGTTCCACTCTTTCCGCCCTAGTTTCCGTCATATCGGTATTATGTTCCCGGATTTTGCGTCCCTAACGCGGTTGGGTGATTTATGGGACCCCCTTGACAGTTCGCTTTGAATAAGACTCCTCCAAAGAAGGCCCAACCTTGGTTTTACCATTTGCCTCACCACCACCTATACCCTTTCCCTTGGGTCGGCCAACCCGAGGGTCATCTTTATTTTAGCCCCCCCGGGCTAGTGCTTCTCTAAGTGCTGGCCTGAACCGAGCCGCCTGCGGGGCCACCACGGGGAAACTCCAGGCTTGGTTTTACTCGTAGCCTGTCTCATCCGGTGATGCCCTGAGAACGAGATATGTGCAGCTCCTATCGGGATTGTCGGTGCATCGGGCGGTCTTGCTGATCTTGTTTTATTACTGTCGAAATGTCTTGTAGCCGGGATTCCGAGACTGATCGGGTCTTCCCGGGGAGAAGGAATATCCTTCGTTGATCGCGAGAGCTTATCATGGGCTATGTTGGGACACCCCTGCAGGGTATAAACTTTCGAGAGTCGTGCATGGTTATGTGGCAGATGGGAATTTGTTAATATCCGGTTGTAGTAAACTTGAAGTAAACTCTTCTAAAATACACCAACCGTGCGTGAATCGTGAGTGTCTCTTTTCGGGGTTGATCGAGAGGAGAACACGGTTTACGGGTTATGTCCGACGTAAGTAGGAGTTCAGGATCACTTCTTGATCATTACTAGTTGACGACCGTTCCTTTGTTTCTCTTCTCGCTCTCTTTTGAGTATGTTAGCCACCATATATGCTTAGTCAGCTGCTGCAACCTCACCACTTTACCCCCCTTCCTTTCCCATTAAGCTTTGCTAGTCTTGATACCCATGGTAATGGGATTCTTTGAGTCCTCGTGGCTCACAGATTACTACACCACCGATTGCAGTGTACAGGTTATGCGATTGTCATGACGCGAGAGCGATGTTTATTTGTGTTGGAGTTCTTCATCCGCTTCTTCGATCGGGGATAGGTTCAGGTCGGCACTGGGCTAGCAGGGTGGATATTGTCTGAGTTTCTGTTTATGTCTCATCCGTAGTCGGATGTTGATCTTGTATATGATGTGATGTTGTATTCGTGTGGCATTGTATGCCTTATGTATGTATCCCCACTATTATGTAATGTTGATGTAATGATATCCACCTTGCAAAAGCGCCTTCAAGATGCGCTTCTATCCTTGGTGGGACCTTCGAGTTCCTTTAGGATAGGGTCGCATCTTGGGCGTGATAAGTTGGTATCAGAGCCTCGACCGACCATAGGAGCCCCTTTGGTTGTTGGTCGTTGTTGAGTCTAGAAGAAAACTATTTTGAGTCTTAGGATTATATATATCGGAGAGTAGGATTCTTGTTACTCCTCAGTCCCTTAAATCGCATCTGGTGAGGCCTCTGACGTAGATGTTTTGTCTTTCCTCTCCTCAAATTTCACGAAATTTTTTTTAGGATCACGCGGGTATCTTGGGATCGTTCCGATATTCTTGTGACGAGAAAATTGTTCTTGGTGCCTCCTGACATTTAGGGGTTGTGGCAGTGTCCCGGGGAGCTGAGCTCCGAGGTGTTGTCGTCACAATTTTATCGTTGCAGTTCTGGATTACCTGAGTTTTGCCGACATCGAAAATCTCTTTTATGCAGTTGTTGGTGAGATAACCTCGACGCCACCCAGTACTGGGGAGTTCGGGAGTATTGCCATAACTTGTATAACGGATGCTTTTCGAAGGTTGAGGTACACGATTTCCAGAGTTTTCTTGGTTATGTGTTGAAGGATGGATACAGCTGGATCTAGGTATTGTTAGTTTGGGTGATATATTTTGTGTCCCCTGTATCCCCAACACCAGATTGCATAACTAGAAAGTTTCGGGAGTTTATAGGTCGGAATTCAAGTAGCTCCTAGAATATTTTTCCGACAGATGCATGATATGGGATTGGGTAAATCTCTATCATATGTATTTGTTCCGGCTTATTCTGCAAGCCAAATCCTTTGTTTTGTTTTATTTGTGGTATTCGAGTTGCTTTGAAGTCAAATGTTAAATCCATACCTTTCCTAAACGGTGTTCTCATATTGCTATGTGAATACTAATCCTTTTTGATCATTGAGGTTGTCATGTCAATTCTTGCCAACCGGCGTGCTTCTCTTCAAGTGGATCCGATCATTTCAACATTTGCGAGATCAATTCCAAGTTTTCTCAACGGTGTTTGTCCCATCCGTCCCAAGTTGTCTTTGTTTTCCCGCCCTCCCACCCTTTTTCTTCAAGGACTCGGATTTTTTTAATCAAGTATCCATTTATTCATGTGAAGTCTCTTCACTCTTTTCAATCAATGTTCTGATCAAGTGACCCCTCATGAAGATGCTCAACAGCTCCAAGTTCATCATTCTTCATTCTCGTATTCTTTTCCGGTGGATTTAACTCAAGCTTTCAGTGTTGATCACATTCCTTTCCTTGCTGCAAATGTTTTCTCTTACCGATGTATCTCTTAATCATTCACTTCTCGCTATTCATTTGTTCTGGAGTGTTGAAGATATCTCAGAAGGCTCGTCTTTTCATTCCAGATCCGTTCAAGATATTTCGAGGTTGTTATCTCATTCAAGCCATTTAATTCAACCAGTGCAACCTCTCTTCAAAATTGTTCAACGGTGTTTTCTTTTGAGTGGGCCCTAACCCACAGGTCTTTTCCCAGGATCTTACCTGACTCTTCTAATTATCCCGAAGTTATTCTCAGATTCTTTTCAAGTGCCACGTAAGAATGGATCCCATCAGTCACATGCCTTCTCCAAGATCGCTTTCAAATTATTTTTCATTGTTGGCTCAACCTCTTTGTTTTTTTTCTTTTTTTCATTCTCCCTGAGTATCTCAACAATTCATGGTGGTGTTTCTCATCATCATTCTTGGATTTTGAAGACCGGAGAAGAGTTCCTCTTAAATCCTTACCCGTTCTTCCAAAGATGCGTTATTCAAGTTTGATGCCATCCTCTCATAATTGTTTTCAATTGTGGGAATTCTTTTCACCCATCCGGAGCATTGCATGAGTTGTTTCCATTTTTTTTCCTCCGAAGGCCATCATGTTATAATTCTTCATTCTCAGCGTGTAGCTACCGTTCTCCAAATCTTACCGGTGAATCGTTCAAATATCCTCTAATCAGTTCATGATCTCTTCATTCTCTTCTATCTAAATTCTCTCAAGCATCTTCATTCGTTTTCCAATTCTTCCCGGTGAATTGTGCCTTGGCTTCGTTCATTGTCATTTCTTACGGTGGTTCGTTCAAGATTCTTTTTCCTTAATTATCACTTTAATTCATTCGTTCTTTCGAATCCTACCGGTGGTTCATGAAGACCTTCTCAAGTTTGCGTTATGCCATTTCTCAATTCTTTTGCAAGAAGAATAAGTAGTATGTAAAATCCATTGCTTGTCATCAATTTAATTTGATGAAGGATAAGCATACAATAAATCTTATTCTTATTTCCTCGAGGTGATTCAATTATTTTCTTCCGGAGTTGTTCATGATATCATTTATCGGTTCTAAGTTGTTCATCTTTTCTTTTCCGGAGTTCCAAGTTTTCCGCATTATCTTGTCGCGAAACTCCATCTAAATTATTGCAAGGCTTCACCTTGTGTCTTCAACTTCTCTTTCTTTTATCATCCTTTTATTACCGTAGTTCTTCATGGAGGCTCTACATGATAGTTCGTCAAGGATTCTTTTCATTCTTCAATTGTTCTTCAAGATTTCTCTCGAAGTTATGATCCGCCAAGCTATACTCTAAAATAAACATGGTGTTCAACACATGTTTTTCTTTGAGGAGTTCAAGCATTCTTCTTCTTGCATTCCGAAGTGCAATTCTTCCTACCTTATCTTTTGAGCTGGTGTTATGTCACTCTTGACAATTTCTTTCATGTTTCATGATTCATATTGTTGTCAAGAATGAGGTATTTTAAATCCATCATTTTCTCTTCGTTCAAGAGATCTTCTCAATCCATCAATCCCTTTGTTGGAGTCATCTTGGGTCATAATTCACCTAAAGCCTTACCTAAGGAATGTTGCTATTATGGTGCTTATCAATGATCCAAGTTTGTCCTATTCTCTTGGTGAAAGAAGTTTTTCATCGCCTTGGTGCTCTCACTCAAACCAATGGCTTCCTTTAGTGATCGTTTGTCACCTCATAATTTTGAGTTGTCTTTCATAAGCCCACATCAAGCTTATCCTTTCGTTGTTGATAATCCAACAACTCCGTTCTAGCATTTGTTGTAAGCGTGCTCTCTCAAGATCTTGTTTCTCTCCGTTCATTTCATTCCATTCTTTCTTTCTTCCGGAGGCATTGTGATGTTGTGCTCTTCACCAATCACCTCGTTTTGACTTATCACGCCCAAGATGCGACCCTATCCTAAAGGAACTCGAAGGTCCCACCAAGGATAGAAGCGCATCTTGAAGGCGCTTTTGCAAGGTGGATATCATTACATCAACATTACATAATAGTGGGGATACATACATAAGGCATACAATGCCACGCAAATACAACATCACATCATATACAAGATCAACATCCGACTACGGATGAGACATAAATGAAACTTCAGACAATATCCACCTGCTAGCCCAGGGCTGCCGACTGGAACCTATCCCCGATCGAAGAAGCAGATGAAGAACTCCAACACAAATAAACATCGCTCTCGCATCATGATCATCGCATAACCTGTACAGAATCGGTGGTGTAGTAATCTGTGAGCCACGAGGACTCAGCAATCCCATTACCATGGGTATCAAGACTAGCAAAGCTTAATGGGAAAGGAAGGGGGGTAAAGTGGTGAGGTTGCAGCAGCGGCTAAGCATATATGGTGGCTAACATACGCAAAAGAGAGCGAGAAGAGAAACAAAGGAACGGTCGTCAACTAGTAATGATCAAGAAGTGATCCTGAACTCCTACTTACGCCGACATAACCCGAAACCGTGTTCTCCTCCCGATCAACCCTGAAAAGAGACACTCACGGTTACGCACACGGTTGGTGTATTTTAGAAGAGTTTACTTCAAGTTTACTACAACCGGATATTAACAAATTCCCATCTGCCACATAACCGCGGGCACGGATCTCGAAAGTTTATACATTGCAGGGGTGTCCCAACTTAGCCCATGATAAGCTCTCGCGATCAACGAAGGATATTCATTCTCCCCGGGAAGACCCGATCAGTCTCGGAATCCCGGCTACAAGACATTTCGATAGTAATAAAACAAGATCAGCAAGACCGCCCGATGCGCCGACAATCCCGATAGGAGCTGCACATATCTCGTTCTCAGGGCAACACCGGATGAGACAGGCTACGAGTAAAACCAAGCCTCGAGTTTCCCCGTGGTGGCCCCTTGTTGGCTCAGTTCAGCCAGCACTTAGAGAAGCAACGCCCGGGGGCTAAAATAAAGATGACCCTCGGGTTGGCCGACCCAAGGGAAAGGGTATAGGTGGTGGTGAGGTAAATGGTAAAACCAAGGTTGGGCCTTCTTTGGAGGAGTCTTATTCAAAGCGAACTGTCAAGGGGTCCCATAAATCACCCAACCGCGTTAGGGACGCAAAATCCGGGAACATAATACCGATATGACGGAAACTAGGGCGGCAAGAGTGGAACAAAACACTGTGCATAAGGCCGGGCCTTCCACCCTTTACCAAGTATATAGATGCATTAATAATATAAGAGATATTGTGATATCCCAACATAAAACATAATCCAACATGGAGCAATCTTCATCTTCACCTGCAACTAGCAACGCTATAAGAGGGGCTGAGAAAAGCGGTAACATAGCCAAACAACGGTTTGCTGGGAAGGGTGGCAACGGGTTAGAGGTTCAAGGCAATTTGGGAGGCTTGAGCAGCAAGTGATAGGTAGCGCAGCATAGCGGTAGAACGAAGCAACTAGCATAGCAATGATAGTAGTGAGATCCAGGGTAGCGGTGATCTTGCCTGAAATCCCGCTAGGAAGAAGAACGAGTCCATGAAGAAGATGAACGGGAGTAGTCGAACGAATCCTCACAATCGCAACATTACCGGAATCGAGAAGCAACACCGGAAAGAAACAAACAACATAGTAAACACACAATCATAAACATGGCATGATGCACAATCAAGTATGATGCATGTCCGGTTTAATAAGGCATGGCATGGTAATATGCAACAAACAATACTACAAGTTAAGTGGAGCTCAATATGCAACGAGTTGCATATTGACGAAACACCACGTTCGAGTTATTTATGTCGGTGTACTAGAATAGGGGTACCCTAGTACCCCGAACTCGTGCACGGACAGTTGCAGCACCCCACGGCCGGGCCGGCTTGGTGGCCGCCAAGTTCCTCAGCGGCTCCCTTGGAGCCATTCAAGAACAAAGCAGTCAAGACCCCGGCAAGAGGAGCTTGCCGGGAAGGCCACTCAGGGCACCAAGGAAAACAAGGCCCCGGCAAGAGGAGCTTGCCGGGAAGGCTTGGCGGGCACTGAACCCCCAAGCGCGGCAAGGTTCCCGCCCCGGCAAGGCGCTTGCCGGGACGGGCGACCTCGCTTCATCTCCGCTCCAGCTCACCCGCCAACGTGTCACCACGGGGCTCTCCCGAGTACGCGTGTCGACGGGCTGTGCAGCCAGCGGGGAGTAGCGACAGACGGCGCTGACAAGCCACCATCGCGGCGGACGGAGGCGCACTTAACGGTCCCTGTTACACTGTTCGGGCGACTGAGACGGGCATTGATGACCCTTGTCCCTTGCCGTCAGAGTTAGGTATAGGTTACTGTACACTGTACAAAGCGGTGTATCAACCTAGGTTTTTACCATTGTGACCTTGTCTACTTGCCACATGTGGTAGCCCCTTGTGCCTATAAAAGGAGGCCCGAGGGCAACGTGGAGGAGGTTCGATTCGGCTGGGTTTCTAGTCTAGCTCCAGCTTAGTTCATCACAGTCAAGCTAGGTTTTGTAGCCCGCATTGCTCCCTAGCAAGAACACCAGATAATCCACAAAGCAGCAGTAGGAGTATTATCTCTCCGGAGAGCTCCGAAGCTGGGTAAAAACCCTCTCGTGCGCATCGCCTCGACCCGCTCTTTGCGCGGTCTCCGCCCCCGACATCTTTGGCGCGCCAGGTAGGGGGCGTCGAGGCTGTGTGAACCCGGTCCGTAGGTCGCACTAGCAACTCCATCGACGTCTTCGTCGACATGGCGCCGAGAAGAAGCCTTCGGCAGCAGCTGAGACGTCCGCGTCGAACACACCACCACCGGAGCCGTCAGGCGGTGGGGGAAACGCTGGCGGAGGGACCGGCGTCGCTGATAGAGCCCACGATGCCGCCAGGTCCAAGGACAACGCGGCGCGGGCGTCGGCGTCGAATCTGCACCGCGTCCATCGAGGAGGCGTTGGATGACAGCGCCACGATACTCGTGGCACCATACGCTCATTGGATCAAGGCCAAGCTGGAGGGTCCCGAGGCCCTCGAGACCCGCATGCGCCCCAGCATGCCGGTACGAGTGGAGTACGGTCGCTAGGGCGGGATGCTGCTCCTCCTAACTTGGTTAGGAGTCCGAGCACATCCCGTTCTTTGCTCCGTACACCATTGCCGCCGACCACACCAGCGGAAGCCTTGGCAAGAGCTCAACTGCTCCTAGATTACCCTCCAACGGCCGATAAGGTCGACGAATGGAGAGCCACAATTCAAAGTCTCATCGGCTTCGCCAACGGCGACGTCCCGCGGCAACCGAGTGCTTCGCAACCGCGGCGAGGCGACAAGGCGCGAGCCGATGGCGACGAGACTTGCGAGGGAGCACCTACCGTACACTCCCCTTCCCGAAGGCCAAGATCGCCGACTCGCCGGATCTACCTCGACAGCGACTCCACAGCGTCGTCGGATCCGCGAGCTCGTCGCGACCAGCGCCAAGTTCTTCGGGAGCGGCAAGAAGAGGACGCTCGAACCCGTATCGAGCGCCGAAGAGAAGCGCGCCGTCAATCCGACCAATGCGCCGGGCCCACCGTCGATATGCATGCGCCGGGGGAACCAGGCGACTTGCCGTACGCGGTAGGTTGCCCTGCGTTCACTCGTGAGCTGCGGCAAGTCCGGTGGCCCGACAAGAAGAACTTCAAACCAGATGTGCCGGAGAAGTACAACGGCAGGACACATCCATCGGAGTTCCTCAGCATCTACACCATCGCGGTGCAAGCTGCGGGGGGACGAGACGACAAGATCCTCGCCAACTACTTCCCCTTAGTGCTCAAGCCAAACGTCAGATATTGGCTTATGCACTTGCCGGATGGCTCTATTTCTTCTTGGGCAGATTTGTGCCACCAGTTTGTTGGCGCCTTCACAGGCGGCCACAAGCCTCATGGCCAGGAGAGTGATCTCCACCTGCTTGCCCAGAAGGAGGGGGAGTCTCTGCGCAAATTCATCCAGAGATTGATCGAGTGCACTATAACATCAGGCGTCCACCTGCTGCAGTGATTAGTGCATTCCATCGAGAATGTGCGAAATCGCAGGATGAGGGAGGAGATGGCGATGTGCAAAGTGAAAGACGTCCGAGCTCATACGCCCTGGCCGACAAGTGTGCACGCGCTGAAGAAGGAAGAAGGCTCCCAGGAGAGAGTGTGGGAGCAGAGTCTGACAGTGAGGGGACCGCCCCGGCAAGGAATAGCCGACGGCGGAACAACAGGAGGAAGAAAAACCAAGAAGTACTAGTTGTCGAGCAGTCCGGCAAGGATGGTGCCGCCAACCAAGCCAAGGTCGGTGGCTCCGGCAAGGAGGTTGCCGTTGACACCGACCGCCAAGCTGTGGCGGCCGCCGACAAGCCTGGTAGCTCCAACAAACAGTACTGTAAAATTCACCGCACTAAGGGCCATGATCTCCAAAGCTGCAAGAAAGTCGAGCAGCTTGTTGAGCTACGTAAAGCTGAATCTGGCGAGACAAGGAGAAAGCCCAAGAAGGTGCAGGTGCGGCAAGTAAGAAGAGACCCGGTAGGGGAGGACGCCGCGGCAAGGCCAAGCAGCGGCAAGGAGACAGACCTCCCCGTGGCCGCGACAAGGAAGAAGATGAAGATGAAGATGACGAGGACTATGAAGATGACGAGGCTGATGAGCAGGAATTTCAAAAGGCGACAGAGGTTCCTTTGCGTCGACGGTGGTGCGTCCCTGCATACCTCGCACCGCCAACTTAAGCAATGGATGTGTGAGGTCAACGCAGCAGAACCATCCATAGAGTCACGCAAACCTCTGAAGTGGTCCAGCACGCCCATCATCTTTGACATTGAGGATCACCCTGATCGCATCACTGCGGTCGGGTGTTTGCCGATGTTGGTCTCACCAACCATCCGCAACCTCAAGGTCACAAAGATGTTGGTTGACGGCGGGGCCGGCCTGAACTTGATCTCCTCCACAGTGCTCCAGAAACTTCAAATCCCTGACAGCGAGCTCGAAGAAACTGGTACTTTCCAAGGAATCAACCCAGGAAGGAGCAAGCCCAAGGGGAAGATCACGTTGCCGGTAACCTTCGGCAGTGAGCTCAACTTCAGAACTGAGAGGGTCACGTTCGACGTCGCCGATTTCCCATTGCCCTACAATGGCATACTTGGCCGTCCGGCACTCGCCAAGTTCATGGCCGCCTCTCACTATGCATACAACCTACTCAAGATGCCCGGCCCGATAAGTGTCATTTCTGTCCACGGCGACAAGAAGGATGCACTTGTCTGCGCCGACAAGATTTACCGGGATGCAGCAGCCGCGACAGATAGCAAACCACTTGCCGCTGAAGCTCCCGAGAAGAAGAAGACCACCAGGTCCGGCAAGAGCTCTGTTGCCCACTCCGGCAAGCGCACCTCTTCGGAGTGCTGCGCTACCGTCGAGGACGCACCATCGAGCTCCACCGGCAAGTGCAACAAGACAATGACAGCTCCGCCAAAGACCAAGAAGGTGCCCGCCAAGGAGGACGGCACTGGTGGTACCTACACCATCAGTGCCACGCTTGATCCTGAATAGGAAGGCGAGCTCGTTGCTTTCCTGGCGAATGTCGATGTGTTTGCATGGCAACCATCTGATATCCCGGTGTTCCTGTGAAAGTAATTGAGCACCACCTAGCTATGCTGTCCTCACGCGCGCCCGTCAAGCAAAAAGTTAGGAAGCAGGCGGTGGGCGCCAAGAATTCATAGCGAAGAAATCAAGAAATTGGAAGCAGCGGGGCTTGTCGAGGAGTCCTCCACCCCACGTGGTTGGCCAATCCGGTAGTGGTACGCAAGGCTAATGGGAAATGGAGACTTTGTATTGACTTCACGGATGTTAATAAAGCTTGTCCCAAGGACCCATTTCCCTTGCCGCGTATCGACCAGATTGTTGACTCCACAGCTGGGTGCGATCTGCTTTTGTTTCTTGATGCATATTCAAGATATCATCAGATCTAAATGGCAGAAGAGGATGAAGAAAAAACCGCATTCATCACACCATGTGGCACGTACTGCGCCAGCTCACCTTCTCTAGCAGAGAGCTTCTCACCGGCAAGCCTCTGCTGCTCCTCAACCTTGCCTTTCTCCAAGATAAAGGCCGTGCGCTCCTCAGCAAGCTGCTCCCGAGCCTCTGCTATGTCCCGGAGAGTCTCTTTGTTGGCGCGTCGGAGCTCTTCCGCGCGTTTCTCCAAGTCAGCTCCCGCCCTCGCGACAAGCGCCTCCACAGACTCCAGTTTGGCTTGTCGAGGCGGTAGAGCGACGATAACTTCCTCGGCGGCTGCTCCTCCTCGGGTTCACTGCTGCTGCTGCTCGGGACATCAACCAGCGGCTGACCCGGCGGAGGCGAGCAGCTCCGCATCGAAGGTCTCCCCTTGGTGGCGCCTGAGCTTGATGCCCACGGGAGCTTGATGAAGACACCCTCGCCGGCTTTCAGGTAGGCGCCGGGCTGGGGCTCCTCGGAGTCTGGTGCGGCATCAGTGGCGGGGGGATCGGCGGTCGGCGCAGCGCCTGACGCTCCTGCGGCCTCCGGGCCGTCAGTGCGATCGCTGGGTTCCTCCCCAGCCTCTGCGCCAGCGGCCTCGGCAGCCTCCTCACCGGCGGGCTTGTCAGCACCAGCTTCCTCCCCCTCCGTGTCGGCGGCGTCGACACTGTCGCCGCCGGCGCCCTCCTCGCCGGCAGCCTCGGTTTCCATCGGGTCTCCGGCAGATGGATCTAGTGGTCAAGAGGAGGAAGCACAGATCAGACAGATATTTGGAAGAACAGAACCCCAAAGAAAACTATCAAGACAAGAAGGTTACCTGCAGTGGGGCCTATGGCCGCGGCCTCCACCACCAGAGGGTTGTCGGCGCCAGTCCTTGTCGGGGAAGCTCCCCTTGTCGGAGAAGCCTCCCTTGCCGGAGAGCGCTCCCTTGGCGGAGAATCCTCCCTGGGTGGCGTAGTTGAAGCAAGCAGAATTTCGGGAGCGGCCTCCGGGACCTCCTGATGAGGCTGGACCTCGGGGGTAGGCTCCGGTGCTCCATGATGTGGCTGCTCTGCTCCTGCAAAATCCAACAAAACAGATATAAATAACGGAAAAGCACCCAAGCGCGCCTAACCGCGGGAAGCATACCAGATACTTACGCTGGGGGCTGTGCTGGGGGCTGCTCTGTTGAAGGTTTGCCGGGTCCGGCAAAGGAGTCCTGACGTGCCCCTGTTGCTACCGGGAGTAAATGCAGGGACGACGACCACTGGCGTCTTGGCTCTCTTCGGCGCCCTCTGAGATGACGCCCTGAAGAGGAAAGATCAGAGTGGAACCAGTCAGATATAAGATAAAGCGATAAGTTGAAAGACTACAAAAAGCAGCGGCAAGATCTTACTCCTCCTCTTCTTCCTCGGAGCTGAGAGCGGATAGATCAAACTCTGCTCCAGCGCGACGGATTGGGGGAGAAGACTCCCGCTGGCGCTTAGCGGGTGCAGGGGCCACGACTCGAAGGCCCGAGCCCGTCGCCGTGGAGTGAACGAGGGCGCTCCGCTGCACAAGATTACTTGCCGCGGTGGAGCGCGTCGGGCGGCGAGGCGGCTGCTGGACCCTATGGTCCCCCGCCATTTCTCCGGTCCTCCGGAGACGTCTCCTTGGCGGGGCGGCAAGCTCCTCCTGCGGCAAGCTACTTGACGGCGGAGGAGAGGTGTCCCCGGCGGGCTCACTTGGGTCGTTGTCGGGCTCGGTCTGCTCCTCCTCACCAAGGAACTCTTCTTGATCGGCAAGGCTTGTCGCCTCGGCCCTCTCTGCCTCCTCGACTGTGAACCCAAACGCACCGGCGGCAGCGGCCTCTGCGGCCTCCTCCACCCTTGTGGCGATGCGCGCCATCTCCTGAGCAGTGGTGTCTCGGGTGAGCCGTCTCTTCTCGTCGGCGTGGACCGGCACTTCAAACAAGTCATCGAAGAACTGCTGCACTATGTCATCAGCAGGTTCCTGCCAAGTTGGAATGATCCCATGGGAATCGCACAACGGCATTATCGCGCGGATGCGATCAAGCGCCGAGTTGTTGCACAAAGGCACAACTCCCCTCGGCAACATGCACCATCCAGGGTTGTCCGGCTCAGGCTTGAACAGCTCCCGCAGCATGCCGTCAAGCTCCAGGGTGGTGAAGTTCCAACTTAGGCCTGGACGCAGCCTCATGATATCCGCCGCGTTCTGGAATTCCCAAGCAGGTCTCCCTTTCTCCTGCAAGGGTGCAATGCGGTGGCGAAGGAAGTCCGCACCAACTGCCCCTATGTTGAGCCCTGCTTGCCGGAGGCGCAAAATCCTAGTCGTAGCAATCTTCAACTTGTCATCCTCCGGCGCCAAGTTGCTCCAATCGTTGCCGCGAACTATGGGGGTTTCTTGCAGGCGATAAAAGGTCAGGCTCCTCCTCTAAGATCCAGCACCAGTCAGCCCTCCACTCCTCCCACTTGCTGTGCAGCTCTCCGTCAAGGTATGCTTCCTTCTTGCCGATCCTAGAGGTCCATGCAACTCCTCCGGCAAGCGGCTCTCCTCTCTCTACGCGGGGTGAGAAGTAATGGCGGAAGAGGGCGACATTTGGATGGACCCCGACGAAGTTCTCGCAGAGATGTGCGAAAACAGCCAAGATAAGGACGGCGTTGGGGGTGAAGTCAACAAGGCAGAGGCCATAGGTGTTCATGACATCACAGAAAAATTCAGAAAAGGGCGGGCAGAGCCCGCACCAGAAGAAAATCGCGAAGAAGGGGTACCCGAAGGAGACCTTGGCAGATGTAGCGGCGGAGATGACCCTCGTGCGCGGATGCGCTCGGGTCACCGTCGACCAGAAGAGGTAGTAACCATCCATAACTCCTTCTGCCGAGCAGGGGGTCGAAGAGAGCCCGCTCTTTCCGCAGCGCCGCGAGCCGCTGCGCCTCGGCGGATTTCACGCCCTTCCCCTTATCGGCCTTCGGAGCCATAGGGGGTCGTGTGGAGGAAGCCGACAGCGTGGGTGGCACCGGTGGCAGTGGAGGGGGCGGAGCGTCGCTCTCTGCAGGCTCGAGAAGGAAGGGGAAAGCGACGGGGGTTTTCCGATGTGACAGCGAGGGCAAGTGGGCGTCCTGCCTCGGTTTCCCCGCTTATAAAGGGAGAGGGGACGGGCGCTCCGATTTTTCCATTAAAGAAAGCCCCACGATCTCCCCCACGACGCCACGCCCAACGCGTGCCATTCGTGGGGGACGTGGTGGGTCCAAGGCAAGTAACGGCATAATCAAGACCACGCTTGCGTGCCTTTGTTTTGGGCCCGCCCAATGAGCTTGGCGCCGTGGCCCAGAGCAGGGGCTCCTATCGGTGTACTAGAATAGGGGTACCCTAGTACCCCGAACTCGTGCACGGACAGTTGCAGCGCCCCACGGCCGGGCCGGCTTGGTGGCCGCCAAGTTCCTCAGCGGCTCCCTTGGAGCCATTCAAGAACAAAGTAGTCAAGACCCCGGCAAGAGGAGCTTGCCGGGAAGGATGCGCACTTAACGGTCCCTATTACACTGTTCGGGCGACTGAGACGGGCATTGATGACCCTTGTCCCTTGCCGTCAGAGTTAGGTATAGGTTCTTGTACCTTTGTACAAGCGGTGTATCAACCTAGGTTTTTACCATTGTGACCTTGTCTACTTGCCACATGTGGTAGCCCCTTGTGCCTATAAAAGGAGGCCCGAGGGCAACGTAGAGGAGGTTCGATTCGGCTGGGTTTCTAGTCTAGCTCCAGCTTAGTTCATCACACTCAAGCTAGGTTTTGTAGCCCGCATTGCTCCCTAGCAAGAACACCAGATAATCCACAAAGCTGCAGTAGGAGTATTATCTCTCCGGAGAGCTCCGAAGCTGGGTAAAAACCCTCTCGTGCGCATCGCCTCGACCCGCTCTTTGCGCGGTCTCCGCCCCCCTCCGAACCACAAAAGGGGCCCAGGTCCCGTAGGTGCTCGCGGGGCACGATCAGCTCTTCACCCCCGACAATTTAGTTCACTCTCGTTTAGGCACACAACAATATTAAATGTTGTTCAACATGGCAAGAGGTGAGGCAAAAGTAAACTAACTATTTAGGCAAGTTTAAATGAGGCCGGAAATAACAAACAACAATTCCGGAAAATCCTCACGTGCATATTTCAAATTTGGTACTGTTCTGACCTAAAGCATATTTTAGAGTTGTTAAACATGCAAAGTAATGCTACCATGTTAAACTAGGCATTTTCCACCCCATTTACATATAAAGTTTATGTAAAACCGAGCTACGGTTATTTAGTTATGAAATAAATCATTTTAACATGGCATTTATGAAAATTAAAGCAAATAGCAAGTTAAACATCTCAAACATGGATGAAAGTGGCCAAATATGAAACTAGATGAAATTCTAAGCATTTTACATATTTAAACCATTTTAATATGATGCACGGTTCATGAGTTATTATATGCATGAAGTACAAGGGTTTTTCTGCAAAACTGTAATACTCCGGATAAAGTCTAAATTCGCAGCAGGGGAAAAAAACACAACGGGCTGAATCTGGTTGGCCCAATCAGTGAAAAAAACAGAGAGGCACTGGGGGGGCTGCTCACCCATGGGCTTGGCCCGTTGGAGGAGAGGTGAGGCCGGCAGGGAGCTGCGCTGGGCCGGCCTGCCTGTAGCCCACGCGGGCGCTGGAGCTGGGCCAGGGGCGCGGTCAATGCTTGAACGAGCGAGAACGAGCGAGCCGCTCGTTCGTTTCTGACGAGAAGAAGCAGGCGGCCGCGGGACTTGTCGACCGGGATGGAGCGGATGCAGCCGGATCCGTCTGGAACGGCAAGGGGCGACGAAGGAAGGAGGTCCGGCGACGAGGAAGGGGAGCAGCGTGGCTGCCGACGGGGACGAACGGGCGACAGCGCGCACGTCGTGGACGCGACCATCGATGGGGTTCCTGTCCAGCGAAGAGAGAGCAGAGAGATGAATCGCAGAAAGAAGAAAAGGAAGTGAAGAGAGAGCGAGGGAGACGGGGCGCGGCACGAGCCCATCGGAGGTGGTCGCTTGCGGCGACGGTGCGAGGGGACGAGGCCGAGCGCTCCTGCTCGGTGCCTCGAGCAGCTTCACGACGAAGAAGATGGAGCAGGGCAGGGGGGGCATCCTGGCGGTTGCTGCTGGCTGGAGCTCGATGGCGATGGACTTGGCGGTCTCCGGTAGGGCGGCGCGGTGACCTGGAGCCAGGGACGAGGCCGGGGTGCAGGGACTCGCCGGATCTGGCAGAGACGGCGCATTTAACGGAGTGGGAGGTCGATGCGGTCACGCGTGCGGGCGGCGGGAAGCAGAGGAGGTTCGAGCGTCCTCCCGACGCAGAGGATGGCGGCGCTGGAGGTGACCGGAGGAAGACGAGGAGAAGGGATCCCGGCGGCGAGGTCCTCGGGGCCCATAGGAGCTCTTGGCCCGAAACCATGGCGTTCGACAGCTGCGTCCGGTTCCTGCGATAGGAAGCAGAGGAGGGGAGTTGAGAGACGAGGAAAAGGAGAAGACAGGAGGAAGAGGAGGGTCGGCGGTGCTTATCTGCTGGTCTTTGCTTGGGTGGCGCGACAGGGAAGCACGGGAGGATGCGAGGGTGCTGGCGCTGCGGATCGGGGCTCCACCGCCGAGCTCCTCGGGCGCGTGCTCGCGCATGAGAGCGAGAGGAGGCTGGGCCTCGGGAACCGAGGAGGTGGCGGCTCGATCCGGTGAAGCGGCGAGGTTCGGCAACGACGGGGATGACCGGCTGCTCCGGTTGGCGGCAGCGAAACGATGGAGCTCGTGCTCCTGGACGACGGGAGGCTCGGGGCATGAGCAGGGGATGCTATGCTTCGAGGCGAAGCGCTCGATCCATCGAGATGCTTTCGGGCGGCTGCGGAAAACCAGGGATCTGGTCCGAGGCTGCGGTTGGTGGGGATGGATCCCGAGGGAAGAATGAGGGCGGTGGCGGCGCCGGATGGGACTGGGTGGATGGGACGGCTAGGTCTAGGGTTGCCCGATATTTATATCGAGATGAATTTAGGTTAGGGCATCCCTACGATCGCAATCGGACGGTTGAGAAAATATATGTGTAGGAAGTCCAATTAAGAAAACAGAGATGTTTTATAGATGTTAGGAGATGATCTGAATACAACGGTGACGACTGAGCGGTTCGGGTTCGGAGCAGTTTTCGGACACACGCAAGAGGGGGTCGGTGGTTGTGCGGAGAGGTTAGGTGGTTTGACAAGAGGGAAACGAAAACAAAGACAATGGAGTCTGACGAAAGGCCATGGGGACAAGGGGGTTTTGTTGGTCTCGGAGAAAGAGAGAAAAGAGGGTCCAATTGGTCCGAGAGAAGGTCAACAAGGACAAGCGGTCGACAACAGTCGACGAAGACAAAGAGAGAAGCCGTAATCACTGAACGGCTACGAGGTTTTATGAAAACATGCGGATGCAATGCGGATGATGCGATGATGAAATGCATGACATGAACAAAATGCAAAATGAAAGACAAAAACCCAACCACGGAGAAAATAATATATCGCATCTCTGGAAAAGGCAAGAGTTGGAGTTACGAATATGGAAAGTTGCATCCGGGGCGTTACATAACCGTGCTCAGCACATCACCAGGAGGCCGTAGCACCCGGCCGTTCGCCCCGCCGTGCCCCGTAGCACCAAAACCGCGAGCACTCGAACTTCGGCCGCTGCCGATTTGGTCGCCGCCGTCGATCCCGACCACCGCAGCTCCTACCACCGCCACCAATGGATGCGCCTCACTCCCAGGAACCCATAGGTGCAACTCGCGCATCGAATGGTGCCCTGTAGAGCATTTTCAAGCCGCCCCGCCGTCTCTGTCGTCGCCGGCGGGCTGACCATGTTGACCGGCGAGGTTTGATCCGGCTGACCAGAGGTTTGACTCCTCTCTCACACTGACATGCGGGCCCCGCCGGCTAACTAAGTTAGTTAGGGTTAAACCTATTTAGGTTAGTTAGGTTAGTCTCTGACCAGTGGGCCCAGGCCCTAATTAACCTAGGTTAGTGCTAACGTAGTTGTTACACTGACATGTGGGTCCCAGCTGACAGGTTTGACCTGGGCTGGCGCCTTGACTTGATGACGTCACACCGACGTCATGCTGACGCAGTTAACCATTTTCTGGATTTCAAATAATTCAGGAATTTCAGAAATTAGTTTAAACTTCTAAAATTCGTAGAAAATAATCTATAACTCCAATGGAGATAAGTTATATATGAAAAATGATCAGAAAAATATGAAGAATCTGTTTATGCCATGATCATGCATGTTTGGACAAGTTAACCTCACTGAATATGACAAATGATGATTAGGGCAATTTATGAAATAACATTTGGAGTTGGAATTTGTTCTTGTTTGAGTTCCACTTCAATTAACTTGGCTAGATATTGCATTAGGTGAATTCAGTACCTTAACATGACATGTCATTCATGTGAATGTGAATTGCATTCATTGTGTTCTTCCTTGTTTGCCGATAATTGTCCCCTCTCGGTAGACGCTGTACCGACGATGAGTTCGATGACACCGATGAAGAACTATAATATCTTCAGAAGTGCCAGGCAAGCAAAACCCCCTTGTTCATTCCGATATAATCCCACTCTCTCGCTCCTGCTCTCTTTTACTGCATTAGGAAAACAACGATTTATCTGTTACTTGCTGCGGTAGCTGAACCCCTTTATCCTCTCGTGATGACCTGTCATTCCACGGTAAATAGATGAAACCCACTAGCATGAGTAGGAGTTGTTTGATCCTGTTGTGCCTACTCATTCATGCTTGTTTGTCATGCCTGCCTTTGCTTAGAGTTGAGTCGGTCTGATTCATCGGGGATGAATCGGAGGTGTGTGAACATGTTCTACTGTGTGTGAGCTAAGTGTGTGAACACGATTTGGTAAAGGAAGTGGTGAGAGGCCATGTAGGAGTACATTGTGGGTTGTCTCATTGCAGCCGTCCTCAGGAACTGAATTCTGTGTTTGTGATCCATGAAACAGTTACTACCATGCATTGGGCCCGAAACCAATGGACCCTCTCAGCTTCTTAACCACCCTTGTTCTCTGTCCAGGAGTTGCAACTAGTTTCTGGTGTTTGTAGGATATGTGTTGGAGGCCGTGCGTAGTGCTGGCCCTAGGGGTGGGCTATGATGCGGTAGATACACCGTGGCCCGGTGTGCGAATGCCCGTTTGGTATCTCGGGAACCCTGCACACATTGTTCGGGGCCGTTAGTGGAAACCTCGGCGGACTCCTGCGGATGGAACCCGTATAGGCGATAAAGCTGGTCTAGGGACTTGTGTGTTTAGGTAGGTCGTGGGCGACTCGCTCGTTGGGCTTCCGCTTGTAGGTTGCCGAGTACATGTCGTGTAGCGCCGATAAGTGGTGAGAGCGTGTGTGAAGAAGTACACCCCTCGCAGGGTTAATATGATCTATTCGAATAGCCGTGTCCGCGGTAAAGGACTTCTGGGTTGCCTATATCAGTTCATAGACAAGTGAAAGTGGATACTCTAAAATGCGCAAGGTAAGCGTGAGTGCTATGGTTGGCGTTCTCGTAGGAAGACGGGAGCGGGTCCATAGTGGTGTATTGATATGGTGAATATGTGGACTCGTGTGTGCCACCTCAAAAGAGTTACTTGCAGTCGTAGTTCAGGTTAGCCACCGAGTCAAAGCTGGCTTGCTGCAGTCAAACTCCACCACCCCCTTTGTTGATAATGATGCATATGTAGTTAGTTCTGATGTAAGTCTTGCTGAGTACGTTTGTACTCACGTTTGCTTATTTTATGTTTTGGAGAGAGACGTCAGTCTCACTAGTAGTTCCACCTGGACTTCGACGTTTAGCTTGTTACCTCAGCTACGATCTTGTGCCCTCGGCAGGATCTGGTAGATAGTCAGGCTTCTCAGCCTCTTTTTCATTTGTAGATGTATGTACTCATACATGTTAAGCTTCCGCTTGTGCTTTGACTTGTATGCTCTGAGTGTTGGGTCATGAGACCCATGTTTGTAATATCTCGCTCCTCAAAGCCTACTGAATAAATATTTGAGTCGTAGAGTTATGTTGTGATGCCATGTTGTATCTACACATATTGAGCATATTGTGTGTATGTTTGAAATGCTTGGTATGTGTGGGATCCGACAATCTAGTTGTTTATCCTTGGCAGCCTCTCATATGGGGAAATGTAGTCTTGTGCTTCCTGAGCGATAGTAATCCGCTACTGCCGTTCACCGGAGTCCTCGCTAGCCCGGCACTACCGCTTTGGACACTTGATCGGCCGGCATGTGTTTCACTTCGCCTTATGTCCGTTCTTCGGGAAATGTCGCGGTGATATCCGGAGTCCTGCCTAGCCTGCTACAGCCCGGGTTACCGGAGTCCTGTTAGCCCAGTGCTACAGCCCGGATTCATACGTTGATGATCGACATGCTCGATGTGATTCATGTATGCCTGTCCCCATGGGTTAGTGCCGCTTTGGGTTCACGACTAGCCATGTCGGCCCGGGTTCTCTGTCATATGGATGCTAGCGACACTATCATATACGTGAGCCAAAAGACGCAAACGGTCCCGGGCCATGGTAAGGCGACACCCGTGGGAATACCGTGCGTGAGGCCGCAAAGTGATATGAGGTGTTACCGACTAGATCGATGTGACTTGGAATCGGGGTCCTGACACAAAGAATCACCGTTATGATAAGAGAGACTTTGTTGCTAGGAAACATGGTAAAGAAAGAGAACCATGGGTTCAGAAACCCATGCCTTTTCCTCCCAAACCATACAAGAAAAAGGATGATGAGGATTTTGAGAGCTTTGCTGAAATGATTACACCTATCTTTTTGCATGTCACGATTGGTGATATGCTCAAAATGAATCCTTATGCTAAATATATGAAAGATATTGTTACTAATAAAAGAAAGATACCGGAAGCTGAAATTTCCACCATGCTTGCTAATTACACTTTTAAGGGTGGAATACCAAAGAACTTGGAGATCCAGGAGTACCTACTATACCATGCTCCATTAAAAGAAACTATGTTAGAACTGCTTTATGTGATCTTGGAGCCGGTGTTAGTGTTATGCCTCTCTCTTTATATCGTAGACTTGATTTGAATAAGTTGACACCCTCTTGAAATATCTCTGCAAATGGCTGATAAATCAACTGCTATACCTGTCGATATTTGTGAGGATGTGCCTGTTGTGGTTGCAAACGTTACTATTTTAACGGACTTTATTATTCTTGATATTCCCGAGGACGATAGTATGTCTATTATTCTTGGAAGGCCTTTTCTGAATACTGCAGGGGCTGTTATTGACTACAACAAAGGCAATGTCACTTTTCATGTTAATGGTAATGAGCATACGGTACACTTTCCGAGGAAACAACCTCAAGTTCATAGTATCAATTCTATTGGAAAAATTCCATCGATTATATTTGGAGGTTTTGAATTTCCTCTTCCTACTGTCAAGAAGAAATATGATATATATTCTTATTATAGGGGATGTGCATATCCCCGTTGAGGTAACATAGTGTTATTCGAAATTTCTCCGGTTCCATGTTAATCGGAATGAGTTTGTTAACAAGACCTGATCAACCTTGTTAGTGGATTCCTTTGATGAGCATGAGATGGATGAAACTAGAAGCACAAACCTTCTGTACCCTCTTTATAGTTTCTGTTATTTAGTTGAAATAAAGTAAAAATAGTATTTTTCTGTCTGTTTTCTGATTTATCCGTGCAATATAAAATTACCCCAAAAATAAAAGTCCTCCAGATGCCATGCCAATTTAATATGATTTTTTCAGAAATATTTGAAGATTTATGGTACTGAAAACACAGCGGGGGGAGCTGCCACCTGGCCACGAGGGTGGAGGGCGCGCCCTACCCCCCAAGGCGCGCCCCTGCCTCATGGGCCCACGGTGGCCCTCCTCCACTTATTCCTGCAGCCATCCTCTTCTTATTCCACCTACAAACACGAATATCTGGTTCATGCACGAGTTCTAGCCCACTTTGCTGTGATTTTCGATATCCTTTCTCAAAGCACCTCTCGCAAAACTGCTTGGGGAGATTGTTCCTTGGTATGTGACTCCTCCATTGGTCCAATTAGTTTTTGTTCTAGTGCTTTATTCATTGCAAATTTGTGCTCCATAGGTGACCATGTTCTTGAGCCCGCATGTCAAATTTATATGGTTCCAAGTAGTTCTAATGCATGATATAGGCTCTAGGCACTTGTAGAAGTAGTTGCTATCAATTTTGTTGAAGTTGGTTCACTTTTGTTTGAAGTTACTAAAAATTTCAGAATATTTCAGAAAATGATGAAGAGAATTTTGAGGGGCTCGTCGAGCCGAAGCTCGAAGGAAAAGCAAAATGAAGAGGCACAGAGGCCCAAATTTAATTTGCCTCATACAGCGGAGGTCCGGCCGTGTGAATGGCCTTCCGACGATTTCTTGAGAGCAGCCGAGATTTATGATGATTTCTATTCATTGGCTGAGAATGCTGGCCTCACCGACTTCCTCCGCGACCAACGCCATCAGTATCTCTTACTCACTAATACTTTCGTGCAAAACTTCTACTATTTTCCTAAGAAAACACCTCCTACAGTAGAGTTTCATTTATATGATGTTGTTAAGGAGATGCCATCAGCTGAATTTGCGAGATTTGCAAAATACCCTTTGAGGGTACCTTAGATGAACCACACCGTAAGGATGTGGAAGGATTTATTAACACCATCTTTGTGGGAGAAACCGGGAAGGTTTCTGATGCAAGAATCACTAGCATACACTTTCCTGTTTTACGCTACTTTGCCATATTTGCTAGTCGTTGCTTTATTGGTCGTGGAAACTGTGGAAACCTTAGTGTTCGTGATATTATCATTTTGTTCCATGGTTTATACCGCGATAACACTGTTAGTATGGGCGGAATTATTGCTAAATGGTTAAGTCTGTACCGTACCAAAGGCCCCATCTTTGGAGGTATTTATGCTTCATGCCTAGCAGCACATTTTAACATACCTATTAGGCTTTATGAGAAAGAAGAAAAGTTGTTGCCTAGTGCTTATTTAGATTATAAGAGTATGCTAGCGCATGATTTTATTGTTAAAGGCAGGGAAGGAGAGCTTAAATATAAACTATATTTTAATAAACATCACCCTGAGACTATTACCTTGCCTTCTCCTTCCTTGTTTAATTTTGAAGGGCCGTATCTCGTTACGTGGGCTGCCGTCCAAGCCTACCGGAATCCTGCACCAGCTCCGGAACCGGAACCACAATATGAGCCTCCAAGACAGTCTCTTTACTCTTGGGATCCGGAGGTAGCTGCTAGCCAATGGCAGTCAGAGTCTTCTTAATCACAATACAACCCCAGCTACACCTACGGGTATCCGCCAGGCCATCCCTGGTAACGAACCAACTTAGGCCAAAAGCCTAAGCTTGGGGGAGTACGTATTTCCCACCGACATTACATTTATGTTTACACACACTCATTGCTAGAAGTAGATGCTCATACTTTTTCACTGTAATATCCATGCTAGTTTATTTTCATTTTCCTGCTTTCTTCTTGTGTGTTTGATAAACCTTAAGAAAAACCAAAAAAATTAGTAGTAGTTTACTTTTCTTGCTGTAGTAATAATTAAAAGAAAACCCCCAAAAAATATTTCCTGCTCTTCTTTTACTTGTTGGGAGCTTTCCTGTGTAAATATTTTTATTTCTTTTCTTTTCTTTGGGGGTCGAAAGGAGAAGACCATAATTAAATTGTTTAAGTGGCTCTTGTATGCATTATTGTTGATTTAACCAAGAGCCCATATTGCGTTGTGTTCTCCTGTTTATTGAATGCTCGCAGATTCCAGCTTAGTCCAATGCACATGCACTCGTTCGGTCGTGCAAGTGAAAGGCAATTATGATGATATCTGATGGACTGGCTGAGATGAGAAAAGATGGTATGAACTCGACCTCTCTTGTTTTTGTAAATATGATGAGTTCATCGTTCCTAATTCAGCTTATTATGAATAAACATGTTTGCAATGACAAATAGAGATTATAGTTGTCCGTGCCATGCTTGATTAGCTATGAGTTATAATGGTTTACCTTGCGTGCCAACATGCTATTAAAATGGTTGTGATGTGGTATGATGGGGTGGTATCCTCCTTTGAATGATTTAAGTGACTTGACTTGGCACATGTTCATGCATGTAGTTGAAACAAATCAACATAGCCTTCATGATATTTATGTTCATGGTGGATTATATCCTACTCATGCTTGCATCCAATGTTTATTAATTTTAATGCATGTTCATGGCTGTTGTCGCTCTCTAGTTGGTCGCTTGCCAGTCTTTTGCTAGCCTTCACTTGTACTAACCGGGAATACTGCTTGTGCATCCAATCCCTTAAACCCTTCCTTGTGGGCGTACGGAACACGGGTGGTTTTTCTTAGGAAAAACACCCGTTTTCTCGTACGCCCATCCTTTCCCTACGTTGCCTCGGATGTCCTGCCGTTATGCCATCACGAAGGTGCTGGCCCGGTCCCGTGTACGTCTCGTGAGAAGTTCTGACCCTACAGCCGAACGTGGCTCAGGAAATAGGAAAGTACCCCGTTACGTACACGATCCGACCGACGGTAAACAGTCGCAACGGTGTCCCTCGAATGTCACCTCCGGAAAACCGTTGCCCCCCCCCCTCGGGGGCTACATCATCACTGTCCCGGTCCCCTGTACATTTCTAGTGAAATTCTGACCCAACAGCCGAATGCGGCTCGGGAAACAGGAAAGTAGCCCGTTTCGTGCACGATAAGTCCGTCGGACAACGTTGCACCGACGTCCCGATAAAGTTGCCTTCGGAAAATCATTGCATCCGTAATCCAATGTTTATTAATTTTAATGCATGTTCATGGCTGTTGTCGCTCTCTAGTTGGTCGCTTCCCAGTCTTTTGCTAGCCTTCACTTGTACTAAGCGGGAATACTGCTTGTGCATCCAATCCCTTAAACCCCAAAGTTATTCCATATGAGTCCACCATATCTTCCTATATGCAGTATCTACCTGCCATTCCAAGTAAATTTGTATGTGCCAAACTCTAAACCTTCAAATAAAGATTCTGTTTTGTATGCTCGAATAGCTCATGTATCAACTAGGGCTGCCCTTATCTTCCATGTTAGGCGGGTTATTCTCAAAATGGCTGGTCACCGGGATGTCCAGTCCCATGCTTTATGCAAACTAAATCAAAATAATTGCAAACAAAACTCCTCCTGGGACCTGTTGATTGTTGGAGGCACTTGTTGTTTCGAGCAAGCCATGGATTGATTCTTGTTGGTGGAGGGGGAGTATAAACTTTACCATTCTATTTGGGAACCACCTATAATGTGTGTAGCATGGAAGATATCGTCATCTCTTAGTTGTTATGTTGACAATGAAAGTATACCGCTCAAAATATTATTTATCTCTATTTCAAAACCGAGCTCTGGCACCTCTACAAATCCCTGCTTCCCTCTGCGAAGGGCCTATCTATTACTTTTATGTTGAGTCATCACCCTCTTATTAAAAACCACTAGCTGGAGAGCGCAGCAGTCATTTGCATTCATTACTTTTAATTTACACTACAAAAAAAAGACACATCCGTGACATTTTGGGTCGAACAAATTTTTTTCTGTCATACATATGACACTTCTATGATGATAATTGTGATAAAACCCGGTATCATCATAGATGTGGTGGGCTCCTACTTCTATGACAAAAAATCATGACAGAAAATGGTCTTTTTGTCTTGGGTGGGCCGGAGATGCATCTGCATGACATTCTTTGGGCCGTCCATGACAGAAAAAACGGTGATCGAAGCGAGGGGGAGGAAAATTTCGGGGAGTTGCCGGTTACGGTGGGAGGTCGGGGGCCGAGCGATGCGCGTTTCTGTCGTACACGTACGCGCGTGTGTGCGAGGCGTTGGCTCTAACTGAACCCGAGCGAGGCGTTGGGCTCTAACTGAACCCGAGCGATTGCTGCGCAGCTACGACATGCGAACCCGAGCGATTGATCGATGGCTGTTAATCGAACCCGATGGAGCGATTCGCCGCTCTCGCTGCTAATCAAGCCGATCGATTGGATGAACAATGAGCGCTATGGGGGTGGATGAACAGTTAGCGGTGGCGTTGCCTCGGGATGAAAAGGACCCCGTGGGGTGGGGGGCTGGATGAGCGATGAGACGGTGGAGGGGTGGCCGTGGAGGGGTGGTTGAACAGGACCCGTGGTGTGGAGGGCTGGATGAACAATAGACGGTGGAGGGGTGCCCGTGGAGGGTCGTTGAGCGATGGCCGGTGGAGTAGCGCACGGTGGAGGCTGGATGAACAGGAGCCCGTGGAGGCTGGAGGAGGTCGACGGTAGCCCATGGAGGCTGGAGGAGGTCGACGGTGGAGATGAACAGTATCCCGTGGAGTCCTGTTTTGCGGTACGCCACACCCCTCCCGATGAACAGGACCCCCGTTTCGACCGTAGGAGGTCCGTTTAGTCTGTTTTGCGGTAGGCCACACCCCTCCCGATCAACAGGACCCCCATTTCGACCGTAGGAGGTCCGCTTCGTCCGTTTTGCGGTACGCCACACCCCTCCCGATCAACAGGACCCCCGTTTCGACCGTAGGAGGTCCGTTTCCTCCGCTTTTGATGCGCCACACCCTCCCGATCAACAGGACCCGTTCGAACGTGGCCGGTCGAACACAAGGCCGTTTCCTCCGTTCTGCGGTACGCCAGGCCTCATTTCCATCGCCTGTTCCGTCCAAGCTGGTTGGCTCCCACGCGTTCCGTTGCCTCCCGATGAACACGACGCATTCCGTTGCCTCCCCATGAACATGACGCATTCCGTTGCCTCCCCATGAACACGACGACGACTATGTTTCTCCGTTCCGACCCAGCCATGTACGTGTCGCGGTAGGTGTTCGAGACCCCGCCCAGATGTAATGCGACGCGTGGTCAGATTTTCTTTCTTGTACCCTGGCCGCTATACGTACGTGTACATGCTACGTGCGCGCCTCTACTACGACACGTGCGTGCCTCTACATCGACCAGTATATATGTACATACACGTTTGCGACCAGAATGACAACACTACGTACGCTTCGACCAGGTGGGTCCCGACTGTCAGGCAGTTCCTTGTGTGTGAAAATGTAGCTGGTGGGTCCCAGCAGTCAAAGGGGTGAATCGTTTTTTTTTGCCCGAACAAACTTCCTTTGCGTGCGAAGATGTAGCTGGTGGGTCCCAGCAGTCAGGGGGGCGAATCGTTTTTTGCCTGGACGCACTTCCTTGCGTGCGAAGATGTAGCTGGTGGGTCCCAGCAGTTAGGGGGGCGAATCATTTTTTTGCCCGGACACACTTCCTTGCGTGCGAAGATGTAGCTGGTGGGTCCCAACAGTCAGGGGGAAACCCTTTTTCGCGAAATGCGGTGGCCCGTCCGATGGGTCCCCGCTGTCAGGTGGAGGAATCATTATTTTCCGCGTAATAAGGAGGAACTTCCTTGTTGCGGCCGTGGACCCATTGTCGGCCTCCACGACAGATCCATGTCCGATGGAAGTCGTTCCTTGACCACATTGACCACGCCACACGAGAGCACCACGGTGGTGGACGACGGCGAGGCCTAGGAAGGGGACGACTCGGAGCCGGGGAAGACGCAGCAGTGGATGCCCACGCGAAGAGGAGTACGAGGGTTCACTGGTTCGGCTGCGGTGTGAGGCTGCTGTCGCCGCAGAATAATAGGGGGTGTGGGTGAGTAGAGGGATGGCCTGGCCAGCGGTGGGGGTAGTAGTGGGCGGTGAGGCCTCCGCGGCATCACAACAGGCCACGGGAGGCAGGAGCACGCGGCACGATCGGCGCTGTTTTGGGCGGCTGGAGCAAGAAGACCAGAGGTTGAAGAAGCACTACAACCGTTGGATGAACATCGTACGGTAACATGAGCTAGAATCGTTCATATTGACTAAGTTGACAAAGCCCTCCGTCCCCGTCAACTTGGTAGGCCCACAAGTCAGCCTCCCAGTATGCTGGGTTCCAAACCGCACGGGAGTATTCATTTTTTTTGTGCGTAATAAGGAGGCACTTCCTTCCGTGCGAAGATAGCTGGTGGGTCCGACAAGTCAGCGGGGGGCACGTTTTCTTCGCAAAATACAGAGGCCCTTCCGGTGGGTCCCAGATGTCAGGTGGAGGAATCATTATTTTGCGCGTAATAAGGAGGCATTTCCTTGTGTGCGGCCGTGGATCCAGCTGTCAGCCTCTCCATGCACATTATACTTCCGATGGTGTCGTTCGTTGACCATGTTGACCACGCCGCGCCGAGCGCATCCAAGATGGTGGACGACGGCGAGGCCCCGGACAGCAACGAGCCAGAGATGGGAAGACGCGGGAGTAGAGTCGCAGACGGAGAGGTGTACGAGGGTTAACTGGTTCTAGTGCGGTGTGGTTCGGCAACAAGTGGAGAAGAACAGGAGGTGTGGAGGGGTGGAGGGATGGCCTGGCCAGCGGTGGAGTAGCGCTTCATAGCGGTTGCTAAGGTAGCTGCTAGCAGCAGGAGGCGGGAAGTGGTCCCGGCGGCGCTGGAGAAGAAGACGAGAGATTGAATATGGATGCCGATCTTTGGATGTAAATCCAATGGCTAACATGTCAGAATCATTTGTTGATTAAATTGACAACGACTTGCATTGGCTTCGACCTATTGGCCCACATTTCAGCCTCCAAAAATGTGGCACGTATTCAACCCATTTTTTCAGAATTCTGATCTTTTTTTTTTATGCGGCAGAATTTATGATCAATTTGATCTTTTTTTTGAATTACAGACATTAGCTGGGCTGGGTGAACAATTAATGTAGCGTCCATGCGGCCCATTCATTTTATTTCCTAAAAAATTACAGGCCATTTGCACTTTCTCGAAATACACGATTTTGCTGGGCTGATTCTAATTATAATGTTGGGTTGGGCTAACAATGTTATCAAAAAATAAAAAAGAGCTGAGCATTTTGTTATAAATATATTTAAATAATAAGTGATATTATTACATTCGTCCTTAAATCTTACCAAGCTTTTGTACACAATCACTAGGATTTTCGTGCCAAAACAATCCATGATTTTATTTGTTAAGAAATTATTTTTATAAGTTAGTAAGATGTGGGATATTGTTTTCTTACATATGTAAGTATCTGTTAAATATATGATGACAATAAAAATAACATATAAAATAATTTAAATATATATAATATAGTTAGAAGGGAAACATAAGTTGTACCTGGTGTTTCTGTTCTTATAGAGAAAAATAGAACAGACCTCTGCGTTTTCTTCAAAAAAATACATAAATTGGGCTGCCAAAAATAAAACTTCGGATGGGAGATCCATAGGCCAGTCGATACATGACGGCTCTAAGAAAATACAAACAGGCCCTCCCATCCGAGGTCGTGGGCTACGCGTGTTAAAAATGAAAGCCTAGACGGGGAAGCCCAAAACCACGTCCACTTGCCAAAACCTCATCCTCGCTTTTCTCGTGTTTACTTTACACGACATTGTGTGGGCATTTTGACTGTGCATCATATGAAGATGTGCTATGCATGAATGTTGATCAGCATGATGTTAACTGGCTGGTAGTTCCATTCTCGACCATGAATAAAACTTCCAACATGATGTTAACCCTGTTTGAAAAGGCCGTGTTAATATAAATGCTCTGCCTCTGAAAGTTGCAGTTTCTTATGTGAAACTGAACTTGCAGTTTCTTATCTGAAACTGAAACTTGCAGTTTCTTCTCGTGTGCACTTTTATACTCCTATGAAACTACATTTTTAAGTGCTAAAAATAGATCTCTAGAATTCATAAAATTCTTCCTATGCTCAATACTGCAAATCTGAAATTCAAAATACATTCATATCTGAAAGTACTCTCAAAATACACAACACAAAACACAATTCACAACCTGCAAATACTGACAACCCTAAGCTCCTCCTGACAATTCACAACCTGCCCGACTATTGGGCTGGGGGCAGCCCCCTCCTATTCCTCGGCGGCAGACAGCCGCCCCGTGAGACGATGTGAACAGCGAGGGAGACGATGGCGGGGAAGCGTCGTCGGGCCAACTGCTTTTCTCCTCTTGCAGTTGGGTTCGGTCGACGAAGACTCCACCGGCTCGCTCTGGCAGGACACCCTCACAAACGGCACCCTGTAGATGCTCGATCCTTCAATCTCTGGTGGATGCTCCATCTAGGATCGATACTCCCACCACCGCTCCCTCACGATCGGATTCGGTGAATCTATTTGCTCCATGGCCCAGAGGAGCAGCTCTATGTACTCCGGCGCGACTCCCTCCGGGAGTATTGCCGCCTTTTCACTCTGTTGTAGATATTTGGCCATGGATGTCGTTGTCGCCGCTAGTTGGTCCTTGTTGTCAAACCAAGAATGTATCTCCAACATCCTAGCTAGCTTCACAGGGTCGCCGTCTGCGATCCTCATGTATTGGTTGTACTCCTCCATCGATCTACTTCTTCACAACACCTTCACTCGCCGGCGGTGGTTTTTGAATGGAAGAGGAGAGGAGCAGCGCTGGTTTTGGATTAGAACGGGAGAGGAGCGACACTGGTTTTGGACTGGAATAGGAGAGGAGGGGCGGTGGTTTTGAAATGGAAGAGGAGAGGAGCGACGCTGGATTTAGATTGGAACAGGAGAGGAGCGGCGGTGGTTTAAGAGGAGAAGATCGGAAGAGCGGCGCTGGTCTTGGAAGTATTTTTTGTTTTTTGCGTATTTTGGGTCAAAGTTTGACCACGTACTGTATTTGATAAGCCAAATGTGAATGCATGTCACCAACGTATCTGAATGTACTTTCAAATTATATTATTTTTGCAACGTATAACATATGTTTTATGTGCGAAAATCATGGTCAATTATGACCTAGAATAAAAGGGAGACTAGTTAATGTGGAGTCGCTTTCTAAATTGAAGGGTAAATTGATTTTGATTTTGATCCAGTCACAGCGCGCCGGCCCTCTCGCCCAATCCTAAATCGCTGCCGCACGCTCCTTTCCCTCTTCTCCATTGCAAAACCACCTCCTCTCCTCTCCATCATCTCCATTCCAAAACCACCGTCTCGCCTCTCCCTCTTCTGATCTTCTCCATTGCAAAACCACCTCCTCTCTTCTCCATCGTCTCCATTCCAAAACCACCTCCTCTCCTCTCCATCATCTCCATTCCAAAACCACCACCTCTCCTCTCCATCATCTCCATTCCAAAACCACCGTCTCGCCTCTCCCTCTTCTGATCTTCTCTCCATTGTAAAACCACCTCCTCTCCTCTCCATCATCTCCATTCCAAAATCACCTCCTCTCCTCTCCCTCTTCTCTATTGCAGGACCACTGTCTCTCCTCCCATCTTCCAAAGCTAGCACCGGACCACTCAGAAGGACATCTATGGAGAGGATGCAGCAGCGAATCAGGTAGATCGCCGACGGCGACCAGGCAAAGTTAGCCAGGTTGAAGGAGATCCTTAGTTGGTTTGACAATGAGTGGGAGATTTCGAGGACGGTGTGGGCCATGTGGCAATGTATGCGAAAGAGCGAGACGACGGCGATGAGGGCGGCGATGTACATGTACTCCTCAGCGGCAGTCACGCCGCAGTTCTCCGAGTTCATCGAGTATCTCCTATGGGTGATGGAGCAGACAGATTCGCCCGAGGCGACAGTCAGACAGAGGTGGTGGGCGTACAGGTCGAAGGTCGAGCACCTAGAGGATAACGAATCGATCGAGTATGGTGTGCCGTTCGTGAGGGTGCAGAGCCAGCCGGAGCCACAGGAGTATTCATTCTCCCACCGCAAGAGGAGGCCGGATGGCGCGGCGTCGCTTCCCCGCCGTACTCCACGGTTCCCTCGACGCTCACCTTGTTTCAACGGTGGCGGTAGGGTTTAAGGTAAGCGTCACACTAACCTAATCTTCCACCTGCTCATGCTTACAATCAGTGTGACAGCTAATGAAAATCATGCTTACAATCAGTCTCCGAGTACTACGCCAATCACCCTAAAATAGTTCTGGACCTTTGGGTCAAAGTTGTGACACAAAGGTACAAATAAAGAAAAATAGATTGGTGCTTCTTTCAGAAAAGAGTACTCCCTAGAAAACTGCCAATATAAGCTATTAGTATTTTGTTAGAGGATTTGCTGCCGAGAAAGATCCGTCCACAGAGAGCGCCACACATCCCACTGGTGGTGGTGGATGCCAATGCATGCATGCAACATGGTTGGTGTCGGTATTTTTTACTTGGCACACCTTGCACTCTGCATATATGTCGGTTCCATACGTACATTTGTGCAGTTCCACCAAAATGCACAGATAATGAAAAAGCGTGATTACATTATAGTGGCACTAGTTCATGAAATACACAAAATAAATAGAAGAAAATATTGCGATAGTATCATAGTATGCCATGCCCCGAGGGCGAGATGGGCCCTGCGACGCCTCATACTGGACATCGTCCCAAGTCTCCCAGATACACCTTTCCGCCAAAGGATGAACATCAAGGTACAGCAGAGTACAAGGAGGCGCCTTTGAGACATTCAAATCTCTATTTTTGTACATATCAACTAAAATTAAGCACCCCAGTTTGCAGAAACGCTTAAAAATTAACAATGGGACTAGTTGATGAAACATACTTTAACAAAGAGAAGCACTTTCTTTATCTACATTGGAAATGAAATGATAGAGATGACACTCGCTCTATTTTAACTGTATTATTACTTCATTTTATCAGTGAAACTAGGGTCGAGTAGATGGCAAACAAGGTGTACCGTGCGTCACAAGGATGGAGGTCGGGGGTGCTTAGACTGGGATGCTGAAGCTGGCTCTTTCAGCCACCAACATGGATGATTCGATTCATGGGACCTTTTGGTGCAGTTCACCTAAAATGAAGCAATGTCCCGTGAGCTAGCAGCTTCTTCTTAAAAAAATTTTAAGAAAAGGGCTCCACCCCCAGTTCCATTTCCATCAGAAAACGAAACCCACAGAGCTTCTTCTTCAGTAGTTGCAATAAAATTGAGCAACATCAAGGTTGGTTGTGAACTCCTGGAATGCTCAACTATAATTTGGATATCATTTGTGCAGTTCAACTAAGATCGAGCGTGAAATGTATATCTCTGTTTGCCCAAAAAAGGTGGAAAGGAGGGTGACTAACAAGTGATGAAACATGCATCAAATGAAAAGAAGCATGTACCTTATCTGAATGGCAATCCTACAAGGATAGTAGCAATTTCTAAAGCAGTGGCATTTCTAGATATTAGTGTGGGCACTAGGATTAACTATGACAACCGTTAAATACGACATTACTTTGGGCACGGGAGAGTAGGCGGACCAGGACAGTTGCATTTCTAACGAAAAGAACCAACTTATCTTAATGGGAAATTTTAGCAGGACATGTAAAGAAGTGCCATTGATTCATATGATCGAGGCATTACATTGAAAACAGCATTGGTTTAACGTGTCCTTACTTTTAACAAAGGCGACTGCTACATTTTATCAGTGGCATTACATAAGAGTGGCTCGGGGCAACAAACATCAGAACAGGATATCTGGGTTGGTCCCATTTTTGTTCGGTATAGCCACCTTATACTGTGTGAGGCTAGCAAATCTAGTGCTGGACTTACTTTGTTGACTTGTCCCCCAGTCCCCACTTTCTTTCCTTTTTCAACCAATAGATCGGGTTTATATTGAGTTTGTACTGCGTTTCCCTTTATTTCCCTATTAGACCTAGAGACCAGTTGGATAGCCAGTCTCACTACTTTTCGCCCCCATTATTTCCTCTTTCGACCAAGTCCTAGATTCAGGTAACAAATCCTCCCCCACCCACACCCCCTTTCTTCCTTTTTTGAACCAATTAGTACTAGATTCGAGTGCATGAACTAGTTTTACCTCTTAAACATAAAAAAATTAGGTGGTTTTCGAAGAGCCGATCGATCCTATCTACGAGGGGGCCTTAGAAATAGTAAAAGTTACAAATGTAGCGACGTCGGGAGCTCGTGAAGTAGAGCAAGGACAGTTTCGAAGGAAGTTATACCTGATGGTCGCCGGGATGTCGCTAGGTGGGCGGCGGGAGGCCGGATCTGCCCACACTACAGCAGTGAGGAAGAAGGGGTCGGAGGCCCTCCCTCGCCAGCGGTGCTTGGGAGAGAACGGCAAGGCAGGCTGATCGGGACGCGCCCAGCAATGGGTAAGAGCCGTCGCCGAGGACGACCGCGTGAACGTTGCACCTTCTCACCTTCCCCGGCGGAGAGGATCCAGCTGGATCTGTGACTAGTGGTGAGCAGAGAGAGAGAGAGTGTGTGTGGCCACCGCTGTCGTGTTTAGATCTGGAGAGGCCGAGACAGTGTGAAGAGAGCAACACTAGCAAGCAAGCGCGGAGGCTCCTGCCTATATAGTGGAATAGTACTTAGTTTTCTTTTGTCTACCGGAGTCGGCTTGACCTCGTCAATGACTGTCGAGAAGTCTTCATGCACGTGGCCCGGAGGCACAGTTGTTGTCATTTTGATATGAAGCGCCAGATTATAACATATAACACGAAAAAGTGCCACGTGACAAGAAATCATAACCTCACTGCCCAAAGGAGACAACATGAATCCCGACGGACAAACTAGACGAGGAACAAAGCTCCAATTAAAGATAAACTCGTAGAAAAGGGGTCCGTCGATAGATGTCCTAATTAACATAGCCGGGCTTGACCTAGATGGCGCATTTAGTAGTCACTGTTCGTGCATGTGCCCCCAATGACTAGCCCAACTTAGTTGTCGCTGTTTAACCCTCGCAGTGATCTGAAGGACATGACACCTAATTTTGCGAGATGACAAGAAACCTTTTTTTAGATTTCTCACCACAACTACAGCCATGTACAACACAGCCTGCACGATATGTAGATGATAGCCAATCCAGGCGTGTATGCTGGAGTCTGGTCACATGCATGGGCGAACTGATCTTCCGTGTCTTGCAGGAATCGTCCAGGCACCAACGTAGTACAACACTTCTCTAGTACTATCGCTCGTCTCCCTCTTCTATTTAGTCACCCAACTTGCGGGGCCAGGGAGTTTGCCGATGGTCGGTTCTCATTTGTCGTCCCACATGTGTGTGCGAACGCAATATGACGCGCGTTCCATTTGGAGAGCAGCATGCCAGACCGACCGACCGTCTGGGGTGCGATGTCGTCGCGACAGTCGTGCTGTATACTTCGTACATGTGTACCGCCGTTTTCTAGACGCTTTGCTCCATGGTGCGGGCGCAATCCATGGATACAAAATTAGTATATTGTATACTATTTAAAAGTCGAGGGAGCGGCTTTTCCTGCCCGGTAGGCGGCGGGACAGTTCCGCCTAGTCGGGTCGACAGAGACGTGAGAAGACGAGGGAGTAGGCTACTGCAAACGTAGGGCTGTGTGATTTGACAGCGAGTTACTACTGGACAGGTGGGGCCCCGTGATTTGACTTGCCATTATCATTTTAATCAAGGGCGCCACGACCGGCATGAGTCTCCCCATTCCTGACCACCTCCATACAGGTGCCTCTCCCAATGCTCCACCATGTAGTAGAGGCTCGCTCTTGCATGAGAGCCCACTTCTCCACTTTTTCCTTGCCTCTTTCCTCCACATATGCAAAAATGCCATGTAAAGCGCACTATTGTACTTAGTTGCTCCTACAGGTGCTTAAGCTTGCCACATAGGCATAAAGTCTGATGTGGGAAGTTAATCAAGAAGAGAGAGACTAGTTTGGTGACCCAAGGAAGAAACGGTGCTAAGCGCGTGTACCTAGGTGAAAAGACAATTTTGAGTCTATAGCTAATTAAATGAAGCAAACTTAGCAACACCATTTCATTGGAAGAGGTCACTCCTTGGCAAATGCAATAAATACTAGTACTCCCTGTGTCCCATTATATAAGAATGTTTTTGACACTACACTAGTGTAAAAAACGTTCTTATATTATGGGACGTAGGAATATACACTTATAGTCAACCTTATAGCCAACCTTGTTGTAGTATGAGTGACTAAGTGATGACTATGTATCACATGCCAACATCAGATAGCCTCACGCACCGTGTTAAATCTCCAAGGATGCGACCGCACGAGCGACGCTATGGTCATGGTAGGCGCGACCATGATACGGGCTGCTGGCAGCCCTTGGATCTGAGATCAAACGGTCACATGTTAAGCTGCTGAAAATTTGCAGAATAACCCTCCAGGATAGGATATTCACCCATAGGTCTAGAATCACACCATGCAACCGTTCGATCTCAGATCCAAGGGCTCTCGGAAGCCTGTATCATGGAAGAATGGAAAGCCACTACCCTGCCGTTCACACGCTGGCAGTTCGCTCCTACTCGTCCCCGCACGTCCTTTAATACTACGACGGTTCGCTCCTAGTCGTCCCGTCCATTAACATTACGGCAGTTCCACTAATCCTAACCCTCCTCCCAAATCCATGGCGTCCCAAATCTCCCCGATCGATGGTGAGTACAAGGTTAGAACGATCACCGACGATGAGTTCGACGTCAACTACACCCGTACTTCCGCGACGGTGAAAGGATGCCTTTCTCGCTTCGTGACGCATGTTCAAGACTTCGGATGATGAGTGGGTCGCTGGGCTAGATGTTGAGTACACCACAGTCATGGGACGAGAGAAGGATCTAAAGGACGAAGAGAGGAAGAAGCCCGCCGTGATCCAGGTTTGTGTGCATGACTTATGTTTGGTCTACCACATATGCCATGCCGACGTTGAGTGCCACGATTTTAAGGACTTCCTCGAGAGCAACCTAGTCAAATTCGTTACTGTAGACTTTGGTAACGACAAACAAGTCCTGTGTCAGATAGGCCTCATTGTAGGCAACACCTTCGACCTCCAAAAGAATCGGCTGGTGTCCTCTCGTCACCTTTCAATGCCGACCTGGCAGGAGCCATGGTTCATCCTTCAGACGGTAAACCGGAGAAACCTCCATACACGCTTTCATCGTCATGCATGGTAGCGGAATGTACTAGATATAGACCACATCCAGTACGCTGCAATGGATGGCTACCTTTGTTTCAATATCTACAAGGGTTGGATGAAGAGCAACAGCCAAGTTGGCGGTTCAAGCAAAGAAGTATCAGCCAAGAGGCGGAGGGACAAGGACGAAGTCGAGGACGTGGACGAGGACACCGAGTAAGGTGGCAGTGTCGTTGCTCATGGCGGTTCTAAACTTCTAATGCAGTGTCTACCGGATTAGTTGCATAGTTTAATTTCAGGTGTGCTTAGTTTAATTTGAGGGGTGTGTTGTGCTGAAGCCCCAGCAGAACTATGTTATGTTTCTTCTTGTTACTTTAACTCTTGACGCATACATACTAGTATTTCTTACATTTCATCTTTTAGTTGGTATAGTACTACCACTCGTTTCTTCACATTATATACATACAATATATATGGCCAACATCATATAGCCAGCAGTTTAGTTGTCAAAGAATTTCAGGGTGCTTAGTTTTGTCAAAGAATTCCAGGGTGCTTAGTTTTATTTGAGGGGTGGGTTGTGCTGGACACCATTATTGTGACTAGCCTTTTTAATAGTACTATATGCATAATTTGGCGACGAGCGCTCTCTATATGTACTACCTCCGTCCTGGTTTATAGGTCCCCTTTGTAGTTTGTGTCAAATTTTGACTAAAGATTTAACTAACAAAATGTTAATGCATGTCAAGAAAAATTATCTCATTGGATTCGTACTTGAACATAGTTTTTAAAAATATAATGTTTGGTGACATGCGTAGACATTTTGTTAGTTTAATCTATGGTCAAAATTTGGCCTAAATATAATGGGGACTAATAAACCCGGACGGAGGTAGTACCACCTTTTTTTTAATTTCAAGTTTTGCACCATGGCGCAATCCATCGATACTACTGCTGTACAAAAGTATACATCTTTTAAAAGGCTAGAGGGCGGGGCAGTCTAGCTTGGTCGGTTTCAGGAGAGGCGAGGGCCTTTGTGATTTGACGGCTCATTACTGCTGGAAGGCGGGGCCTTGTGATTTGACTGCTTTCAGATAAATGCGCCGACGACTGATCGAGGAGGAGCAAAGAACCGTGCGGTATACTCAAGTTTTCCTTTGGAGTAGTACTACGTGGAGGAGCCTAAACACGGCAGCCCAGTGCCATATGGCGATAAAAATGATCTAATTTGCTAGTCATCTCATTGTTAGCATTGTTCTATTCATTCCCTCAAAAACAAAAACCCTTGTTCTATTCATGCCTCGCAGAGAAAGTGACACGTGCGGTGAAACACCCGAAGCAAAAGATGAAACACAGGAGCAAAAGTAGAAGGAAGATTATCACCCCAAATGATCTAATTCGCCGCGGAGTCGTAACTGCTTCTTCATCGCCTATACGACCTCCATCTCCTTGCGCGTCTCCTCCGCCATCATCTTCATTCTGTTTATGACGCGGGATTTCTCGACGCAAGCCTTCATCATCTGTTCGACGACCGTGACATTACGCACCTTTGACAAAGCAGCCGGGTGCTCGATGCGGAGCTTCACCAACTACTCCTTCTGTTCCATGACGAGGGCCTGCAGCATCTTCATCGAGGAACTACTATTCTCATGCAGCTTCTTCCAGCCGGCGTTCTTCTCCTTCAACAGGTCAATCTCGTAGCAGTGCTTCGCCTTGTCCTCCTGAAGTTGCAGGATTTCGCCAGTCGCCTTCTTCTCCGAGGCAATACTCTTCTTCAGCAGCATCACCAAGCCGGCGGTCAACTCCCCCTGCTGATTGAGCTCAGCGGGCATGTCGTCGAGGCTCTCCTTCAACAACTCCGTCAAGCCTTGGATGAACTCCTTCTGCTTATTGAGGTGCTTATTGAGCAGACCGGGCATGCCGTCGAGGGATAACGACTCCAGCGCCGCCGGCTCGGCATGTTCGCCTCCGCGGCTAGGGCGCTCCTGGGAGCCATCGCCTGCCCGTGAGAGATCTTTCGAGGTCTCTGCGTGGTGGCGAGCCCTCTCTTTTTTTCCGCAGCCTTGGTTGCCGCTCCTTTGTTACGAGTAGTTCTCGACCTAGAGCTCTGCTCACCGGCCATGGCAACGACGGACAAAGAAGAAGCACTTATGAGGAGGAAAGGTAGAGTAATTTTCGGTTAGGTAGTTCCCCTTTTTATAACCTAAGTACTAGCACTAGTAGTACTAATACCTGCATAGTGGGAACATGTTCAGGTTTGGTACGTACTAGTAGGTGTGAGCAGGCTTTCGAATGTGATGGGAACAAGGTAAAGATTAATTGATGGTTTTGGTTTCGAGGCCCGAAACAGCTCCCGATGAGTTTAGCGGAACATAAATTTCAAGTACTACACTGCTCAAATGCGTAAATATTATGTTACTGTCAAAAATTGGCACAAAATACAAAGGAGACCAATGGAAGTACTACTAGCAACCCACGATTTAACTACTCGCATGCGCGTAGTGGAGTAATAATGTCTTTCTTCCGCCCTCACGTCCACTCAATTTGCATGCGATGTATTAATTGACCATCAATGAAGTGAATGAATTTACACGCGTCAAATTATCACATGGGGTGGATCTTGGTACAAAATTGCGTCCGCCCGTGTACCCGGCGTGCAGCGCGAGGGAATGAGTGTGTGCGTGGCGTGCGTGCACATCTTCGCTTCGTGCATGTACGGCCAAGATGGCTCGGGGAGGACAAGTACATTCTTCTCGGAACCAAAGAAGACGTCCACCGTGATCAATCCACGCAAGGAGGTCGCGCCAACGCCTCCACATGTGCCACGTGGCTTCATGAACTATAAGATAGACACTGTGTAGTGTGCCATTGGTATTCTAATTTACATGGTTTGCATTGCACATACTCGAAGTACTAGTAAGGTACACGCGCATTGCGCGCATCAGATTTTGCAACCAAATTATGAATAAATACCACACTATAGCATGTAAGCTCTGAGTCATATATGTGTGATGTAGCCCTTCATTTAATTCTTATAGTCCATCTCATTCAAAATCAATTAGTTTTCATAAGAAAGCTAAGAACGCGTGAATAGGAAAAACATGGGATTATAGTGGAATGTCGTCTTGAATCCTACAGGATTGTACGAGTGTTTGATTGTGCATAGAAAAAAAGAAGAATTCTTTCAAAGAGGTTTCAGTGGATGGGATGTTTCCTATGAAATCTAGTGCAAATGAATCATATGGAAAAATTCCTATGGTTTAATATCCTACGAATCAAACAACCAAGATAGGAAAAATTCCTAATGATTAGAATCCTCCAACATTCCTTTGAGAATCCTTTGAATCAAAGAAGCCCTTAATCTATTGTATGATTCATGGAATTGTGCGTTGTAAAGCATAAAGTAAAAAAATGGCAATTCAACTAGAAAACAAGTTTGGGCAGTTATGATATGGAAGATTCTAGAACAAAAGAGAACCACTGTTGTTTTGAGGTTTGTGCATTATGCTTAAGTTCTACCATGGAGTCTGCTAGATTGTACATGTGGCAATATCCGGTGGGGGGCTATAAGATGGTGCGAGGGGCCGAGTGGAGGGAGACTATGAAGGAATGCACAAGTGCGAGATCGATATTTAGAGAGAGGCGAACACGTCTTGTTGTAACGCAAAGTGGCGGAGGCATGAAAAATAAATGAGCTAGGGGGCAAGCATTGCTAATCCTTTACGAGGAGGGTCAATTCATGAAATTAAACCTTTTTTAGCAGCAATTGTCTAATGATCACATTCATATTAGCCTCGATATATAGTGATGTTAGGGGGGGCAGGGCCCTTACTGTCCCCTGTCTTCGCCATTGTGCACACGTCTGAGAGATGAAGCGGAAGGCGTGGATGACGAGAGGGGGTCGTTGGATATATAATTAATGTGGGTGTATTAGCTATACATGTTAATCCTATATAGAGAGGTATAGATTGATCGATGTGGACGTGGGAAAGAGGGTGAGACCTCACTGGATATATCGATTGATCGGTTTGTGTGGAAAACTATGAAAGACCTACCTATATACAGACATACATAGAGGAACATCGATCGTTGCGCATGCACGCCTGAGAGATAAAGAATGCCCGATATGATGGAGAGGGGGATGTGTGTGGGTGTGTGCCTTCATGGGAGACCGACCTGAAGAAAAAGATTGCATGTGTGCGATGGATAATGCCGACTGGTAGTGTGTGTGCATGCATGCACGAGAGAAAGTTAGTGGTACAATTATAAAGAGAAGACTACTGAGTGGGTGTAAAAGAATAGGTGAGGTCATAATCAATGTAAAGTTGAATTCAAATATTGGAATAAGAGATCCTGATGTTTGAAACCCATGCATGCATGAATATAACGGAGATCTACGCGGTGTGGTTTGGAAACGAGCATGTTGTAATGTATACACATTGAACAAGGCCAGACCGATTTGAATTTGAGATACCGATGGCTGACATCATTTGCCCACATCGCATCCGTGCATGGACACACTATTCTAATTGGAGATGATGGTGACTTCGTGATCACATATCTATATCTACACCCCTATATATAGATATATATATATATATATATATATATATATATATAGATATATATACTATATTGTGTGCGGGTAACTGTAACTTTGAAAGATGGTCGTTGGATGAGGCGAATCTGATGGTCCAAAGATGGCAAATTTGAGCACTATTGGCCGTTGGATATCATCTAGATTCCACCAGATTTGCCATTATTTGTTTTTACTTTATGTCTTACAACGCACAATTCCATGAATCTGAAAATAGATTAGCTTTCTTATAAAAACTAGAAGATTTTGAATGAAATGAACTATAAGAATTAAACGAACATCTACATCATGCATATATGACTCAAAGCTTGCATGCTATAATGTGGTATTTATTCATAATTTGGTTGCCAAATCTCATGCGTGCAATGCACGTGTACCTTACTCTAGTCTAAATGGTGTTTGTGTGTGTGTGTTGTGCGTGTTGAGGTGCAAATTGTCTTTTTTTTTGTACACGTTAAGCTTGTTCTTCCGAAATTTCAAGCCGCGCCTTGTTATGCCAAAAATTGAAGCTAGCGTCTCTGTCTATCGTGCTGCGAAACTCCCGCCTCTTCAACCCGCGCCTTGTTAGCCCGAAATATTTAAGATATATCTTTGTCTCATTGTGCTCCGACAACTCCCTCCATCTCAACCCGTGCCTTGCTATTCTGAAATTACAACACGCGCGAAAACTCCCACCTCCTGCGAAATCCCGACACGCGAAATGCCAGTGGTACCCCTGAACCGAAAGAACCGCCTCAAATCGGGGGGGGGGGTACTTTCGTAACTTACCCCACATTTTGGACAAGCACGTCTCTAAGCCATGGTTCCCCACTGCCATCCCTTCCGCCCACCCATTCGTACACCGAGGCCGCGAAAACCCGCGACGAAAGCCCACACCCTGCTCCGTCCGCCACCCAGTCGGAGCCTCTTCCCCGATGATGTCGTCCACAGCAACACCTCGACGTCCCTCATCCACCGTACCGGATGAGGATCCGTCGTTGATCTCATCGTCCCGCCGGTTCAGCCACCCCATCCTCCACCTCCAAGGAGCTGCCCCGACGTTCCCCTTGTCTTTCGCGCCACCTCCATTCCCACACCGCCGTCTTCACCTGCACCACCGGAAGAGCATCATCATCACCGTTTCCTCGGATGAAGCTACAGCCTAATCGGCGCCACCAAAGAGGTTGTACACTAATCGCCGCATTTTCTTCTTGATTCGATCTCATGGTGCTGCCGGCGCTCGGTCCCGAGCCGACACGGCGCGGCTCCATCCACGGTGGCGTCGCCGGCCACTTCCTCCACGGTGTCGCTCCCTCGGCGGCGACGTCCACATCAGTAGGAGCTGCTGCTGCTTTAGCTCTCGCTCGCGCTGCTGCTCTGCTCTTGCTCTCGGTCCCCTGCCTGGTCTGCTCTTGCTATTGCTCTTGCTCGCGATGCTGCTCTCGCTCTTGCTCTTGCTTGCGATGCTGCTCCGATTTAGCTACACTTGATCGTTGAATCGACTTTTGGGTCGATCGATTTTCAAGGGGTGGGCTACTTTGGGTGAAGGAAGAACCAGCCGCGGCTGGGAGGGTGGCTCACGGAGAGGTACCCAACTATCTATCTTAGGGTTCAGGATGGGGCGGTGGTCACGGTGGTGGGGGCGGTGGCGTGGGGATCACCGGAGAAAAAGCTCAGGACAGGGGGGCCTACAGGGATGGCCCGGGCGGCGGCGGACCGGCTGTGGGGAGTGCTTTCGGGGCGGGCGAAGCGGCGCACCGCCGGCCGCGGGCGGCGGGGGCCTGCTGTTTGGCCGGTGGTGGCTGGCGGCTCAGGGGGGTGGCGGTTGAAGATGAACCGCAGGCCCTTGATTTCATATCCAACGGCTGCAAAATCGACTGACCAGACATGAAAAAGTCAGTCGACCGACTTGTAGCCTCACCTTGCTAGTGCGTTCAGTTTCGACAGCAAAATTCAGTTTAGACAGCAAAATTCAGTTTCGACAGTTAGGTTCAGTTTCGACAGTTAAGCTCAGTTTCGACAGTTAAGTTCAGTTTTGACAGTTAAGTTTAGAGATGAGCGGCTGATGTATTTTACATCTAGCACTTTGTGGTTATGTATTTTACATCATGTATTGGAGATGCTATTAGAATTCCACTCAGGTTAACATTGTTCATTGTCTCTCTTGCCCTGCTTCAGCCTCGGCATCGTACAACTCACCGGAGCTGCTCCAACGACGAAACCCTCCATCGCAGCGGAGCAGTACCTCAAGCTCCATCTCCAGACGCCTAAGATCTTCTTCCCCTCCTCTGACAGCAAAGTCAGCCGGAGCATCCTCACCGGCCAACCCAATCACGCTGAGATCAACATGGCTTCGCCAAAGAGGTTGTACACTTGTTGCATCTCTTTTTTACTCTACATGTTATATATATTGTCCACTGAGCACTAGTAGTAACAGGAAATACGATTATTTTATCCTACTATATGACAAGCAGTGAGGTACCAGGCAACTTAGCTATCCGTGATGGACTCTCTTGAACGCCATCATTATTTATCTCTGCGCATTTGAGCTGTGCATTTGTCGATGGGCCTGGGAGTTGAGCTAGTATGGCAGTGGCCTGGGTCCAAAGTAATAGAAGTAGCACAAAAACATTTTTTTAGTGTAGGATTTTCCTTTCTCAAGCCTGCCTACTAGAATCGCCAGCGCTTGAAAGGAAAAGTGAATGAAAAACATAGGAATTGGAAAGTTTCATATGGTACTACTTTTCATGAATTTGGTGCAAAGGAATGGAGCAAAGAAAATCTGTAGGATTTGTTCCTTTAGTGTCTCCTTGAAAGAAAAACCGTAGGAGTTCTAATTTCCACTTCTCCTCCTTTTCATATTCCTATTCATCAAGCACAAGACTAAGATATAGTAGCATAATAGCATTATAACCGTACATTTTCTTGTGGTTTGACTTAATCTCACCATGTTTTTTGCATCTCCTGATCTTCCAATTGTTGTGAATCAAACACCCAGATTGGCAGAAATCTTGTGTTTTTAAATTCTCTGTTTTGCACGTGCATTCCTATCCTATTCCTGTCTATTTCCTATCACATCATTGTTAGAATCCTCAAATTCAAACAAGCCCTTACTCAATTACTTACCTTTCTGAGATATGTGTCAAAGAAAACCTTGTGTGGTTTGTCCTGCTCCTGCGGCGTTGTGTTCCACCCCAGCTCAATTGCTCCAAAGACGGAAAGGTTCACCACAGCAGGATCCGCTCTCAGACTGTCTTTCACCGCCTCAGATCTTCTTCCCCACCGCGGCAGCCACGATAACTGCATTACCATCATCAACTGAGCAGATGACCTTGAGGACTACACGGGTCTGCAAGAGAGGTCGCACTGTTCCGTGTCTGCTTACGTTATGCGTCGCTTAATATGATGACATGCTACATTATCGTCGTATTCACCTATTGGACTCTGAGTCAGGTCCAAACTAATGCTGAAACTTGAGTTTTTAAATGGTTGTGGGGTACATATTGGGGCAGCAATCAGTACTATCTGTCTACTATCTGGTTAATCTCCGATGTCTACTATCAGTTTCATGTTGGGTGCAAAAAAACATTAAAGGAGCCATTATCTGTATTTTTAACTAAAGCTATTATCTCCCTGCTATCATTGGTTTTGGGTCTATCCACAGTTTTCTACCATCACTCTGGATTTGTGCATGCACTCCTTACATAATCTCACTATGTTTTATTCCTATGCAGGCCAGTTATTGTACACAATGGAACTGATCATGTAGAGCAAAAGAGACGAGCCTTGCGTGGCAATTAAATTCTATGCAAACGTCGTTCCATGGTGGGCGCAAAGGAAGCCCCCCCCCTCCACCCATTTTGGATCGTAATCAAGAGGAAGATAACTATTCTGAGGGGGATTCAGAAGGAGAAGACCACTCCTATTTACCCCATGAGGTCTTCGCTCTAACTTGGCATGCTGATGTTGGTAATATCATGCATATGGTGCCTTTCATTGCCCTCATTGTATACATTAAAGATGTCATCTGCTTAGTTTAGACATGCTTTGTGTCAATGCCATCTGTTTAGTTTCTTTATCGTATATGTGAATCATGCAATGACATCTTGTCTAGCCAGACATCATATATATGAATTTTGCAATGCCACCCTGGTTAGCCAGTCATCTTATATGTGAATTATATCATGCCATCATTTTTTTATTATGTGTTAAATTTGTCAACAATTTTAGTACATTCAATTACTCTTCTTGTGCATCAGCCATTCGGCACGGTCATGGAAAAATCTGGAGTGGAAACAAGGTCTTCAGAGCAGACAATGCTATCTGACAAAGCGCATGTCTTGCTGGTTACCGATAGCTCCTCAGAGGAGGATTCAGAGACAGATGACCAGTCATACCCCCCTGAGGTGCATGTCTTAACTTGGCAGGGTTATGTTACTCATATCGTGCGTATGGTATCTTGCATTGCTATGTCATTTGCTTAGTTTAGACATGCTTTGTGTGAATGCCACCTGTTTAGTGTCTAATTACCATATATGTGAATTATGCAATGTCATCTTGTTGCAAGACATTATATATGTGAATTAGGCAATGTTATCTTGTTGCAAGGCATTATGTATGTGAATTATGCAATGCCATGTTGTTTAGGCAAGCGTCATATATGTGAATTATATCATGTCATCCTTTTTTGTATTTCTCATTGCTTTTGTCGACAATGTTTGTATATTCAACTGCTCTTCCTGTGGATCAGCCATTTGAATTGGTGATGGAGAAATCTGGAGTGAAAACAAGGTCTTCAGAGCAGACAATGCTACCTGCTGAAGCAGATATCTTGCTGGTCACAGATAGCTCTTCAGAGGAGGATTGAGGCGGATGACCAGTCCTATTATCCCCCAGAGGTGTATGCTCAAACTTGGCAGGGTTATATTACTCATATAATGCATATGTTGTATTGCAATGCTTAGTTTTTACATCATATACACAATATTGAATGCCATCTCCTTAGTTGACACATCATATATGCAATTTCCCTCTGCTCACTTTCTTAGTATATAAATCATATATTTGAATTATGCCATGCCATGATGTTTACATAGACAGCATGTATCTGAATTATGGCATGCCAACCCATTTTCTAAAGACATAATATAGTTATATCATCTCATCATGTTTACATAGTCATCATATTTTAAATTATGTCATTCTATCCATGAATTATATCATGCCATCATGTTTCCATCGACGGCATGTTTGTGATTTATGGCATGCCAACCACTTTAATAGACACATCGTATAGTTATATCATGTCATCCTGTTTACATAGTCATCATATTTTGAAGTATGTTATTCTATCCTGTTTAGTTAGCCATCATACATGTGAAATTGTGTCATGATATCCTGTTTAATTAGCCATCATATATGTGGAATTATGTCCTGCTATTTTGTTTGCTTAGACAACATAAATGTGAATTATTGCATGCCCTGTTTTCTTCCCTACTATCTATTGCACCTGTCTATCTTACAATGTCTGCACATTTTCAATTACTTTTCTTGTTTATCAGCCATTTCAATTGGAGGGAGTGATGGTAGTATCTGTGGGAGTAAAAACACGGTCTTCAGAAAAGATCATGCTACCTGTCGATGCAGATAGAACCACGGTTGTACTTGCCCAAGAATCAGCCCCACCACACATAACCCACACTCATGCAGATTGTACCCCTACCCAGTTGGACAGAGAACCAGCTACACCCCTTCTAACCCCAACCCCAGAAGATAGACACCCAGTTCCCGTTGACACAGCACCGTCTCCACCACAGAGCACCCAAACACGAGCAGTTAGTAAGGCAACTGCAGTGCCCAAATCACGAGGACCACCACTCCGAACCCGAAGTCAACGCTTAAAGCAGAAGAATAATTGTTCTCAGGTCAGGTTCTGTAGCTATGGTTCATACTACTTTGCTCTTGCATCATTGTATTTACTGATACCAACCAATTTCAAATTTGAAGGATGCAATTGAAACTCCAATGGCGCAACAGGTATGTTTCAAACCTGTTTCTTCAACGTGTTTGGCTGTTTGCTGTTGTAACTTGCTCTATGTTGATTTCAGTTTCAATTGAATAAACAATTATGTTCTCATGCCATGCACATTACAAGTGTTGTTATTGCTGTGTAGTTTCCCACACTTATATTCTATCTATGCTGCTTTGTCTTAAATAGATATGATTGAAATGTATCTATCTTGATTTGGCAACATAAACTAGAATGATATAGACCATACGGTGACCATACTACATAGATATATGTTTGTTTCATGCTTTGTTATCCTGTCCACCTTACTCTTGAACTGGTTTACCAAAATGAGTTTCATATACTACATTGTAAACCTGAGATGTGTTTGTTTGTTTCTCTTTTAGAACGCAGATAAAATATTGGAGAAGAGTACCCTGTTATGCAATGGTAAAGGAAGTAATGTAGATAAGGTTCAAGATAGTGAGACATCCCTGTTGGTCTCCAAGAAAGCTGATAAAAACTATATTGAAGACACTGCGACAACCCCAAAGTCCTGTCTTGATGTAGTGTTCGAGTTACTGGCTACCGCCGGCACCAGCTCTTGAACTCGTTGTTCTGAATCAGTTCGGCTTCTTGAGTCTCAACTTCAAGTTGAAAGACATCAATCAGATGTATGCGACGAGAAGCCAAGGACCGAGGAAGTCCTCGCAGAATTCAGATGCATACTTTACAATGTTACAACAATGGAGGACTTAAGCACCAAACAATAGAAAGTTAATAAGCTTGCTAAGCATCTTGCCAGCATTATGGGTACCAGGATATTGTTTCTTGAGCTCTTGAAGTGGTTTCGATTCTGGACTTGTTTTGTCTGCGACGTTTATATGTCTTGTGTTCCCTATATTTGCACTGGTGGCGAACTTTGATGCCAAGTGGATGTAATATGTATAATAGTCGTGATAGCCTAGTGTAAGTTGCTTGCTTATTTATTTCCTTGTTGTCTTGTTTATTTGTTTGCTTGTAGTCAGTGCAGTTCTTTTTCTGCAGTTTGCTAGTGGCTGCAATAACCTATTTTTTAAAACTAGGCCACAATAACCATGGGCTAATATTTACTGTAGTGACACTGGACCTATGGGTCATAGAAATAGTGGGCCTTCTACGGGCCGTATAAACAGTGGGCCTTCTACGGGCTGTAGAAACAATGGGCCTTCTATGGGCCGTAGAAACAATGGACCTTCTACGAGCCGTGTCATCAATGGGCCTTATACGGGCAGTATGATCGATTGGCCAAACATGGGCCAATAACAGGCCGCATTATGGTCGTAAACGGGCTAGAGTTGGAATCGTCCGTTCATGGGCCGACCATAATGGGCCATCGTTAATAGGTCGTATTTCACGACGCTATGAAAACGGCCCAACGTGTTAACAGACCACAAACGGGCCGACTGTAACCATGGGCTGAATTTGGCCCATAAGCAGAAAATGACAGTAACGGGCCGTAAGTAGACTAATGCTGGAAATGAGCCCAAGAATAAATGGGCTCTGAGAAGGCCGAAAGATAACGTGGGCTGGAAACGGCCCAATAAAATAATGGGCCCTTAATGGGTATAAAGTGATACACTGTTCATTACAGGCCAGTTTCACCACGGGCAGTTAATGGGTGTAAAGTAATACACTGTTCATTACGGGCCAGTTTCACCACAGGCCGTTAATAGGCCAAGAGTTACATAGGGCCTCATATAGGCCGAAAGACGTCATGGGCCATACATGGGCCAGAAGTGAAAGCGGGCTGGAATCATATTGGGTGGCCCAGATGACGCTACTGGGCCTAATTCGGATAGGGCGTAACGGGCCTTGGGTTAGCGGGCTGTAAATGGGATATATGCGAACAGGCCGTTAACAGGCTTTACATGGGCCGCCCGCCACCTTTGACCAAGTCAAACGGGCGGCCTTTTCATAGGAATGGGCCTCTGTTGGGCGTGCCATGTGTCGACGTATCATAGGCGTATACATCCAATGAGTGGATGACATCTGTCCAGACGGTGAGCCGACACGTGTTTCCTCTAGCCAATGATGATTTTACATGTGGAAAATCCCCATTGGTCGGGGCTGTTAACGGGTTATCGGATCCAAAACCCGACCCGATAGCTTAACGGCGTTCCGCTACGGTGGATGCCACGCGTGTCGGTCACCCTTGATGAAAGCACTTACGTGACGCGGGATTTATCATCATGGAAGTGGACACTTCCGTGATGATAATTTTGGTAATGTCATGGAACACTTCTACGACATCACAGGTATGACTATCTTGATTCTGTCATAAATTTGTCATGGATGTACATGCATGACAAAAAACGCGACCTACTATGACAAACACATATCATCACGGAAGTGTATTTTTTTTGTAGTGTTATATTGGGTATGACTATGACTGGATCTCTTTTACCATGAATTACAATGTCTAGTCAGTCCTTGATCTTTAAAGGTGCTCTCCATTTATGTTTTGCGTTCTCAGAAAGGGCTAGCGAGATACCATCTTGTTATATTATATCATGATTGTTTTGAGAAAGTGTTGTCATCCGAGATTTATTATTATTGCTCACTAGTTGGTTATGCTATTGATATGAGTAAACATGAGACCTGAAAGTTATTGCAAATGTGGTTAGTTATGATCTTTGCTGAAAACCTGAATGCTGGCTTTACATATTTACAACAACACGAGCAAACAGAGTTTGTAAAGGATTTTTTTATCTCTTTCAGTTTGTCAACTAAATTGCTTGAGGACAAGAAAAGGTTTAAGCTTGGGGGAGTTGATATGTCTCCGCCGTATCTACTTTTCCAAACACTTTTGCCCTTGGTTTGGACTCTAACTTGCATGATTTGAATGGAACTAACCCGGACTGATGCTGTTTTCAGCAGAATTGCCATGATGTTGTTTTATGTGCAGAAAACAGAAGTTCTTGGAATTACCTGAAACTCCACGGTTCGTCTAATTAAAAATAATAATAAAATCCTCACCAAGGATGAAGGCCAGGGGGCCCACCACCTGTCCATGAGGGTGGGGGGCGTGCCTGCCACCCTAGGGCGCGCTGCCCTACCTCGTGGGCCCCCTGGAAACCCTCTGACGCCAACTCCGACTCTATATATTTGCTTTTGGGGAGAAAAATAGAGGAGAAGAAATCATCGCGTTTCACAATACGGAGCCGCCGCCAAGCCCTAAAACCTCTCGGGAGGGCTGATCTGGAGTCCGTTCAGGGCTCCGGAGAGGGGGATTCGTCGCCGTCGTCATCATCAACCATTCTCCATCACCAATTTCATGATGCTCACCGCCATGCGTGCGTAATTCCTTCATAGGCTTGCTGGACGGTGATGGGTTGGATGAGATCTATCATGTAATCGATTTAGTTTTGTTAGGGTTTGATCCCTGGTATCCACTATGTTCTGAGATTGATGTTGCTATGACTTTGCTATGCTTAATGCTTGTCACTAGGGCCCGAGTGCCATGATTTCAGATCTGGACCTATTATGTTTTCATGAATATATGTGAGTTCTTGATCCTATCTTGCAAGTCTATAGTCATCTACTATGTGTTATGATCCGGCAACCGCGAAGTAACAATAATCGGGACCACTCCCGGTGATGATCATAGTTTGAGGAGTTCATGTATTCACTATGTGCTAATGCTTTGTTCTGGTTCTTTATTAAAAGGAGGCCTTAATATCCCTTAGTTTCCATTAGGACCCCGCTGCCACGGGAGGGTAGGACAAAAGAAGCCATGCAAGTTCTTTTCCATAAGCACGTATGACTATATTCGGAATACATGCCTACATTACATTGATGAATTGGAGCTAGTTCTATGTCACCCTATGTTATGACTATTACATGATGAACCGCATCCGGCATAATTATCCATCACCGATGCAATGCCTACGAGCTTTCCATCTACTGGTTTACTCTTATTTACTTTCCTGTTGCTATTGTTACAATCATTACAAAACACCAAAAATATTACTTTTGCTTCTGTTACCTTTTATTACCGTTACCACTACTATCATATTACTTTGCTACTAAATACCTTGATGTAGATATTAAGTTATCCAGGTGTGGCTGAATTGACAACTCAGTTGCTAATACTTGAGAATATTCTTAGGCTCCCCTTGTGTCGAATCAATAAATTTGGGTTGAATACTCTACCCTCGAAAGCTGTTGCGATCCCCTACACTTGTGGGTTATCAAAAAACTTCTTAGAAAGGCTTCCTAGATAACTCTCCAGATTGTTCCCCCTGCGGGCAATACCTTCCATCTTCTCGTTCAGAATTTCCTTGTCCTTCTTCATGCGAGTCGCTTCCTTATTGGCTTCGTCAAGGGCAATTTTTAGCCTGGAGTTTTCTTCCTCCAATTTGCCGACTGAAGCCAACTTCTGTTCGGCGAGCGCGGTTTTCTCACCAGCTTTTTTCTGCGCGGCCGCCAGATCTTGATCCTTTTTCGTTAGAGCTTGGTTCATTTTCTCTGAAAGAAATAATGTTGGATTCAGAAAAAGCAGAATTAAATCCGGTTCAAAGATAACCCAGTCGACAGGCCTTCCTTACCAGTGGCGTCATCCTTGGCTTTCTGCAGTTCTGTCTTGGCCAACTCCAGATCGAGGTTGAGTTGAATCTACTGCTTCTACAGGTCAGCAAAACGAGCTCCAAGATCACAAGATTTCTGCAACCAAAGAACAGGTCAGTCGACTGGTGAAAAGATTGGCTATTTCAGAGAGGTAAAAGGATAAACCCACCAAATTCTAAGACTACTGCCGAATCAAACATCCAACAGTAGTCTCGGGGACTACACCCAGTGGGTGCACTTAGCGTGCCCCCACTGGTTCGGTTTACACTCGACAAGGCCTATCCAGCGCGAGTGCAAAAAAAACAGAAGAGAGAAAGATACAAACAGAGTCTTCAGACCATAGTCGACTGCTAGCAGTCGACCACGGTCTCGGGGACTACACCCAGTGTGTGCATGCAGCGTGCCCCGCCTGGTTCAGTTTACATTCCACTCGACATGGCCGGACCAGACCGAGTGAAGAAATTCAAATTCTGATGTTCAGACCATAGTCGACTGCCCGCAGTCAATTATGGTCTCGGGGACTGCACCTAGTGGGTTCACTCAGCGTGCCCCCACCGGTCAAAAGATCCAATCAACAACGACATCATTAGCTCAAAGTGTGAATCTGTTCAGTGACAAATTAAAACACCTAGTGGGTGTACAGATGCGAAGCGCAGACAGGTGAAAAGATTCTTTGAAAGAAAGTTTTCAGGTACCATATCCTAACAGAACAAGCCAAAAGAGTCGGTAGGCAATCTACTAACCTGGACGTTGCTCTGGAGAGCGGAGCTAGCGTCGTAGGCAGCTTGGCTGGCTTCTCGTACCACCTTCATCTTCTCCATCATAATTCCCGCCTGGCGTATAGCCTCTTTGGCAGCACCCACTTGGTCCTCTCCTCTGGGACGTGATGTGTAGCAAAAAGTGAGGGTGGATCGGCGGGAGCCTGTGCCGCTGACGCGGAAGGCCGAGCACTCGACAACAGTATGGAGAAGGAGACAGAAGTCCGATTGGCATCGCCGGCGCCATGAACTACCGGTTCCACCACCGGCATCGACTGAGGTGTCTTGCCAGCGGACGTTTTCCTGTTTCTTCTCCCCAAGGGCCTCTGTGGCTCGTCCTCCTCGTCGTTGGGGATGTCAAGGACATTGAGAGCTGTAAAAAGATCAGTCGCCAAAATTTCATCACCTGATTGGATATATCACAGTTCAATCGACAAAGCGAGGACAAAATCATGAAGATTGTACCTGGATTGGAGGTGACCGCATCTTCCATTTCCTCATCCTCGTTCTTATAAGCAGAGGTCCCAGAGGTAGCAGCACTGCCAGTTTCAAGATTCATTCGGTCAAACTAAGGGAAGAAATGAGCAGCGCGGAGCGTCGAGTAAAAACGAAGGAAGAACACTCACGCAGAAGCAACAAGGATATCAATTTTGATTCTCGGCAGCGCCTTCCGAGTCTTCTGCACGACAACATTCGACTGCTTTGGGGCCTTTTCGGTTGGTGCCAGAGAGGACGTCCGAGGACGCTTTGACGACTGCCCGGCCTGAACGGTCGCCTTGTCACGGGCGCTCGCCGGGTCGTGAGTAAGCTTGGATCGCCTTTCCCTAACGGGAGGAGAGTCGACCTCTTCTTCATCACTCTGGTCTTCGCTCTCCTCATCCCCCTCTCCATCAGAATGCCACTCGCCGCTTTCACCTCCGCTTGCCTCCCCCTCCGGGTCCTGCTCCTGCTCTCCGTTGGGCATCGAATACATTTCAGTAAGGGCCTAGAAGAAAACAGGCAAGACAAAGTCAGTTGGCGAAGCATAAACAGTTGCATGTTGAAACAAGATGACACTTGGTAATTCAGAGTTGGACCTTGTCTGGTTCATAGGATTGGTCGAGTGGAGGGATCCTCCTGCCCCCCCCCCCCCGGGGGTATCCTTGTTGCCAGTGATACTCCTCAACCACTTCTCCACCGTATCCTCGTCGACTTCTTCTGGGTGCACCCGAGTGGAATCTTCAATGCCTGAATACATCCACATCGGATGGTCTCAGACTTGAAGCGGCTGAATGCGTCGTCTGAGGAAAACTTCCAGTAGGTCCATTCCAGTTACGCCCTCACAGATGAGATGGACCACTCGCTCGACCAGCACTTTCACCTCCGCTTTTTCCCCTGGAGTCACTTTTAAGGCGGAGGGCTTCTCTACACGAGCCATAGAAAAAGGAGGAAGCCCGGTCGACTGGCCTGAAGTCGGCTAATCTTTGCAATAAAACTAGGTCGACTACCACCCTCGTACCGACTCGGGAAGAACTATGGCTGGGAAAGAGCTCTTACCCCTCATCTGAACCCCGAGACCCCAACACATCTGGATCACTTGGGTTCTCTCGTCACTCGGGTTGGCCTTTTTAACCGATTCGGAGCAACACGTGAAAATGTGCTTCAAGAGACCCCAGTGCGGTCGACAACCCAAGAAGTTTTCGCACAGAGACACGAAGGCAGCAAGATAAATGATGGTGTTGGGGGTAAAGTGATGAAGTTGCGCTCCAAAGAAATTCAAGAAAGCCCGGAAAAAAGGATGCGGAGGCAAAGAAAATCCACGGTCGGCGTGAGTGGCGAGGAGGACGCACTCACCCTCCCGCTGTCAAGGTTCGGTCTCATCCTCCGGAAGCCGCGCCGATCCGTTAGGAATCAGCCCCTCCTCTGCCAGATCGTCGAGGTCGTCCTGGCGGATCGTCGACCGGATCTAGTCGCCCTGGATCCAGCCACGCGGCAAACCAGACCACGACGAGCAGGATCCACCCCGGCTAGACTTTTTCCCCTTCGCCTTCGCCGCCGCCTTCTTCGCGCGCTCCAGTGCCACCGTCTTCTCCTTCCCCATCACGGCGAGCAAAGCTCAAAAGGGGCAGCGGCGGCCCTGGCGCAGGAGAGATGCAGCAGAGAAAACTGAGAGGAGAAGAGAAAGATGAAGATGCACTGTTCAGAAACCCTGACCTCGGTTCATTGATCCAAAACAAGACACACCCGAAGTGCAAAAAATGAGTCAGAAGTATTTTGAACTCCTTCTCCACTCAAACCCTGATCCATTCGGGGGCTAATGATGAAAACATGTACCTAGGGTAGGGTCGCAGGCCTGACCTAGATACCCTGCCCAAGGACATCACTTTATCACCAGAAGCATTCGAAGAAGAATCATCATTCAATCGACCATGAAGCGTTCCACTCGATAGACTTGAAGTCACTCGACCATGAAGACTGTCACTCGACCGCCAGAAGATCTAAAGCCACTCCGCATTGCATCGGTCTGTCATTATGTAGCTTTAATGGTCATTATGTCACTTTATTCTTAGCGTTACCAGTAACGCCCTGTCTTAATGTACTTTAAGCCCTGTGTAACTGAGGGCTGGAGGGGTCTGGCGAACTCTATATAAGTCACCCCCCTCCTCAGGGACAAGGGTTCGCACCCCTGGTAACACACACGCATATAATCCAGTCGACCACCTCAGGGCACCGAGACGTAGGGTTGTTACTTCCTCCGAGAAGGGCCTGAACTCGTAAAACTCGTGTGTACAACTTCTCCATAGCTAGGATGTTGCCTCTACATTCCTACCCCCATATTCTATTGTCATACTTAGAACCACGATAGTGGGGGCTGTGGAGGCAGAGCTGGAGAGACCCAAGGCAGAATTGGAGAAGGCAAAAGCAAGAGCCGGAGGCTTCACTTATCGAGGCTCACGGGCGGACATGGGAACGGAAGCGACGATCATTTAGATTAGGTTTAGAGTAGGGTTTAGTTAAAAATTGTCCAAATTGTAAATAATTTCATTCGGTGTGAAAAAACTGAATTCTAATGAATGTGCTCCGGCTTATATGAAAATCCGCCGCGTTTGCATGAAAATTTTTCCAGTTAGTTCAAATGTGGTTTCAATTGTATGCATGCATAATTGGATGGTCGGCTTCCGCATCCGTGTCCGCAGACTGGTCTCCCCCTCCCCCCTCCCTCCTCCTCGGTCTGCGGACGAATACGGGAGCAAATTTGTGGGTCAGCATTGGAGATGCCCTAAAACAGACTATTTTCCATGGCAACTTTGAGTTACAACAACTTCACATTTTCAGGTATTTCCATCTCCTAAGTATGTATTTATCAAGTTATTAAGGTAAAACTACTTTTATGAGTTACAAGAATAGCATGCCAGTACTTTCAAAAGAATATTATTTGTTGTCATGTTTTGTTGAAAAACATGTTGTGTGTTTCCATGAGGTGATGCCTACCATAATATGTAAATATACCACACTTGTCACACTCTACCAGCATAACCGAGTACATGAGGTTAGCCTTGATGGGACGGTGGTACCTCAAAAGGGCATCTTTCAATATTTGGCGTCAATGCTGCGACAGGATGATGATATCGATGAAAATGTGAGTCATGGAATCAAAGCCGGATAGATGAAGTGGTGCCAAGCTTCTGGCGTTCTCTATGAGAAAAGAGTGCAAGAAAAGCTAAAAGACAGGTTCTGTAGGACGGCGATTTGACTCGCAATGTTGTATGGTGTCGAGTGTTGGACAACTAAAACACGATATGTTCAATAGTTAGGTGTAGCGGATATGCGCATGTTGATATGGATGCGTGAACATACAAGGAAGGATGCTATCCATGAAATGATGATATACAGGATATAGTTGGGGTAACACCGATTGATGAGAAGCTTGTCCAACATCGTATGAGATGGTTGAAGGAAATATGCCCTAGAGGCAATAATAAAGTTGTTATTTTATATTTCCTTATATCATGATAAATGTTTATTATTCATGCTAGAATTGTATTAATCGGAAACTTGATATGTGTGGATACATAGACCAAACACCGTGTCCCTAGTAAGCCTCTACTAGAATAGCTCGTTAATCAAGATGGTTAAGTTTCCTAACCATAGACATGTGTTGGCATTTGATGAACGGGATTAGATCATTAGGAGAATGATGTGGTGGACAAGACCCATCCGTTAGCTTAGCATGTTGATTGTCCAGTTCTATTGCTATTGCTTTCTTCATGTCAAATACATATTCCTACGACTATGAGATTATGCAACTCCCGGATACTGGAGGAATACCTTATGTGCTATCAAACATCACAACGTAATTGGGTGGTTATAAAGATGCTCTACAGGTATCTCCAAAGGTGTTTGTTGTGTTGGCATAGATCAAGATTAGGATTTGTCACTCCGAGTATCAGAGAGGTATCTCTCGGCCCTCTCAGTAATGCACATCATAATAAGACTTGCAGGCAATGTGACTAATGAGTTAGTTGCGGGATGATATATTACGGAATGAGTAAAGAGACTTGCCAGTAACGAGATTGAACTAGGTATGAAGATACCGACGATTGAATCTCGGGCAAGTAACATACCGGTGACAAATGGGATAATGTATGTTGTCATTACAGTACGACTGATAAAGATCTTCGTAGAATATGTGGGAACCAATATGAGCATCTAGGTTCTGTTGTTGGTTATTGGCCGGAGAGGTGTCTCGGTCATGTCTACATAGTTCTCGAACACGTAGGGTCCGCACGCTTAACGTTCAATGACAATTTTGTATTATATGAGTTATGTGATTTGGTGACGGAATGTTGTTTGGAGTCCCGGATGAGATCACAGACATGACGAGGAGTCTATAAATGGTCGAGAGGTAAAGATTGATATATTGGACGATAGTATTCAGAAACCGGAAGTGTTTCGAAATGTATCGAGTACGTATCGGAGTACCGGGGGGGTTACCGGAACCCCCCGGGGGAAGATATGGGCCATATGGGCCATAGGAGGGAGGCAGGCCAGCCCACAAGGGGTGGAGCCCCCCCCCCCGCCCAAGGGAGGAGTCTGAATTGGACTAGGGGAGGGGATGGTGGCCCCCTTTCCTTCTCCTTCTCCCCCTCCTTCCCCCTTTCCCCTTCCGGTAAAAGGAAAGGGGGGCTGAATTGGACAAGGAGCCCAAGTGGGACTCCTCCCACTTGGGGTGCCCCTAGGCCGGCCTCCTCCCCTCTCCCTCCTTTATATACGGGGGTGGGTGGGCCTCTAGCACACATCAATTGTTCCAAGCCGTGTGTGGCGCCCCCCTCCACAGTTTGCTCCTCCGGTCATATTGTCGTAGTTCTTAGGCGAAGCCCTGTGCGGATCACTTCACCATCACCGTCACCACACCGTCGTGCTGATGAAACTCTCCCTCGACACTTTGCTGGATCAAGAGTTCGACGGACGTCATCGAGCTAAACATGTGCAGAACTCGGAGGTGTCGTGCATTCGGTACTTGATCGGTTGAATCGAGAAGACGTTCGACTACATCAGTCGTGTTAAGTAAACGCTTCCGCTTTCGGTCTACGAGGGTACATGGACACACTCTCCCCCTCTCGTTGCTATGCATCTCCTAGATAGATCTTGCGTGATCGCAGGAAATTTTTTGAAATTGCATGCTACGTTTCCCAACAGTGGCATTCGAGCCAGGTCTATGCGTAGATGTTATGCACGAGTAGAACACAAAGAGTTGTGGGCGGTGATCGTCATACTCCTTACCACCAATGTCTTATTTTAATTCGGCGGCATTGTTGGACGAAGCGGCCCGGACCAACCTTACATGACCATGTTCATGAGACCAGTTCCACTGACAGACAAGCAACTAGTTTTGCATAAAAGTGGTTGGCGGGTATCTGTTTCTCCAACTTTAGTTGAATCGAATTTGATTGTGGCCAGTCCTTGTTGAAGGTTAAAACAACAAACTTGATAAATCACCGTTGTGGTTTTGATGCGTAGTTGAGAACGGTTCTTACTAGAAGCCCATAGCAGCCACGTAAAACTTGCAACAACAAAGTAGAGGACGTCTAACTTATTTTTGCAAGGCATGTTGTGATGTGATATGGTCAAGACATGATGTGATATACGTTATTGTATGAGATGATCATGTCTCGTGAAAGTTATCGGCAACGGGCAGGAGCCTTATGGTTGTCGCTTTATTGTATGAAATGCAAACGCCATGTAATTGCTTTACTTTATCATTATGCGTTAAAGATAGTTGTAGAAGCAATAGTTGGCGAGACGACCACGACGCTACGATGGAGATCAAGGTGTCAAGCTGGTGACGACGGAGATCATGACGGTGCTTTGGAGATGGAGATCAAAGGCACAAGATGATGATGGCCATATCATGTCACATATTTTGATTGCATGTGATATGTTTAACTTTTATGCATCTTATTTTGCTTAGTACAGTAGTAGCATTATAAGATGATCCCTCACTAAAATTTCAAGGTATAAGTGTTCTCCCCGAGTATGCACCGCTATGACGGTTAAATGTCGTAGAGACACCACGTGATGATCGGGTGTGATAAGCTCTACGTTCACATACAAAGGGTGCAAGACAGTTTTGCACATGCGGAATACTCAGGTTAAACTTGACGAGCCTAGCATGTACAGACATGGCCTCGGAACACTGGAGACCGAAAGGTCAAACGTGAATCATATAGTAGATATGATCAACATAGAGATGTTCACCATTGAAAACTACTCCATCTCACATGATGATCGGACATGGTTTAGTTGATATGGATCACATGATCATTTAGATGACTCGAAGGATGCCTATCTAAGTGGGAGTTCTTAAGTAATATGATTAATTGAACTTAATTTATCATGAACTTAGTCCTGATAGTATTTGCATATCTATGTTGTAGATCAATAGCTCGCGTTGTAGCTCCCCTATGTTTTTTATGTTCCTAGAGAGAACTAAGTTGAAAGATGATAGTAGCAATGATGCGGATTGGGTCCGTGATCTGAGGATTATCCTCATTACTGCACAGAAGAATTATGTCCTTGATGCACCGCTAGGTGACAGACCTGTTATAGGAGCAGATGCAGACGCTTTGAACGTTTTGCAAGCTCGATATGATGACTACTTGATATTTTAGTGCGCCACGCTTTACGGCTTAGAACTAGGACTTCAAACATGTTTTGAACGCCATGGAGCATATGACATGTTCCAAGAGCTGAAAGTGATATTTCAGACTCATGCACGTGTTAAGAGGTATGAGACCTCTGACAAGTACTTTGCCTACAAGATGGAGGACAATAGCTCAGCTAGTGAGCATGTACTCAGAATGTCTTTGTACTACAATTTCTTGAATCAAGTGGGAGTTAATCTTCCAGATAAGATAATGATTGATAGATTTCTCTAGTCACTATCACCAAGTTACTGGAACTTCATGATGAACTATAATATGCAAGGGATAACGAAGAATAAATCCCAAGCTCTTCACGATGCTGAAATTGGCGAAGGTAGAAATCAAGAAATAGCATCAAGTGTTGATGGTTAACAAGATCACTAGTTTCAAGAAAAAGGGCAAGGGACAGAAATGGAACTCCAAGAAGAATGGCAAGCAAGTTGTCACTCTCGGAAGAAGCCCAAAGCTGGACCAAAGCCTGAAACTGAGTGCTTCTACTAAAAAGGAAATGGTCACTGCACTACAAAAAAATACACTTCCGTGATGATACGTGTTTGTCAAAGTAGGTCGCATTTTTTGTCATGCATGTACATCCATGACAAATTTATGACAGAATCAAGATAGTCATACCTATGCTGTCGTAGAAGTGTTCCATGACATTACCAAAATAATCATCACGGAAGTGTCCAATTTTTATGACGATAAATCGCGCGTCGCAGAAGTGCTTTCGTCAAGGGTGACCGACACGTGGCATCCACCAGAACGGAACACCATTAAGCTATCGGTTTGGGTTTTGGATCCGATAACCCGTTAACAGCCCCGACCAATGGCAAATTTCCACGTGTAAAATTCTTATTGGCCGGACGAAACACATGTCAGCTCGTCAGTGTGTCAGATAGGCGCCTATGATATGTCGACACGTGCCACAGCCCACCACTGGTCCATTTAGCTTACAAAGCCGGCCCGTTTGACTTGGTCAAAAGTTGACGGGCTGGCCCATGAAAAGCCTGTTAACGGTCTCTTCGCAAATAGCCCATTTTACGGCCCGTTAACTCACGGCCCGTTAGGCCCTAAAGGAAATCGGCCCAACAACGTCATGTGGGCCGTCGAATATAACACCAACCCATTTCACTTTCGGCCCATGTATGGCCCACGACGTCTTTCGGCCCATATGAGGCCTTCGTATCTTTCGGCCCTTTACAGGCCCACGGTGACTCTAGCCCATAATGAACAGTAATTTTCCTTATACCCGTTAACAACCCGTGATTTACATGGGCCGTTTCCAGCCCGTGTTAGCTTTCGACCTATTGACGGCCCATACGTTCATGGGCTCCTTTTCGGCCCTTGATTACTTCCGGCCCGTTACTGGCTTGTTCCCCTAATGGGCCAAATTCAGCCCATGGCAAGAGTCGGCCCGTTACTGGCCTGTTCCCCTAATGGGCCAAATTCGGCCCACGGCAAGAGTCGGCCCACATCGGCTCAGCACCGTAATGGGCCAAATTCGCCCATGGCAAGAGTCGGCCCATTTACGCCTGTTAACCCGGCGCCTGCTTTCCAAATTTCGGCCCTATATTCTGGCCCATTAACAACCCGTTATGCCTGTGACAGAATTAAGCCTTTGCTGTCCTACGGCTTGTTACCGTGCTGGGCCGATACCAATTACGCCCGATTACGGCCCATGTAGACCCATTTATCTGACGGCCCGAGGCCCACCGATTACAGGCCCATTTATCGACGGCCCACAGGAGACCCATGGATCGTCTGGTAGCGTATATGGCCCATGGTAGTTATGACCACTAGCAAACCAGGAAAAAGAAGACAAGGAAATAAATAAGGCCGAAACTAACGCTAGGCTATTAAGGCGATTGCACAGATTACATCCACTCGGCATCAAAGATCGCCACCAGTGCAAATATAGGGAACACCCTACACTATACAAACATGGCTTGCTGTTTTCTTCAGCCGGTGGCTGCACGTTAAGAATAAATTTTGTATCGCACCAAAACAAATTACAACTATATAACAAAAGGAAGGTTGGCATAAAACTTAACGGTCTAGCAGATAAATGCACCACCAGAAGTTCAGAAGCTCAGTTCATTTGACCTGACTGTTACATTTTCATGCTGTATTGTCCGATGGAGCACCATAACCCTCGCCTTCATTTCCCCTAGGCTCCTGAACAACATAGCAAATGTCTGATAGTCTGGTTTCAAAACCATGCATATCTTGACGACATTGAGCAATGTTTCTCCTTGTTTCACAAAGGGTCTCTGTTAGGGAATGGACTTGTGTCTGGAGCGCAGATACAACATTGCTTTGAGCTTGCATATCTTGATCATGAGGCAGTTTGGACGATATTACCTTCACAACCAACCCAAGATTATGCAGAACGTGCTTTTGGCACTTTGTTAGTGGACAGTCATCGACCCACCGCAGCAAGAGGCGACATTGCGGTTATACTTGCCTCGCCACCTTCAAAAGGTGGCGGTTCCACCATTTTTCCATAGCTCATTTGAAAAGTTGAGGTTTTACATTAGTAGTACCGTAATGTAAGATATTAAGGAGGCAGCAAAACGAAACAAAATAGCTTTGGTCTATATACGTAACTTATTACGGTGAACCCATGTAAAATATTAGTTGTATTTTATTGCAAAGTACATAATAAAACCAGGTTCCAAACATATGACCATGTACCATCGCTAATGTATTGTCTATTTCTTCACATTGTATTGAGGGCTAAGGATAAAGAGACGAAGTTTATAATACGGTAAGCATAGTATGACATCATTCATATCACAAAACAAGCGAGAAACAGACAAACAGGCAATTGTAACATTGTGTGGGCAAGTCCACCGGAACTAGATTACGGGTCAAGATCAAAGGAACATCACTCCTCTCTTTTAAACCTTGTAAGGTGCAATGATACAGTAAGACAATTGTGTATAAAATTGAAAAGAGTAATAGACATTGGTTGCAAACCATGCAGTTCAAGGCACAAGTCAAAGTAAGTAGTAGTTAAAAGGCATGAGGATTAAGGACTTACAACAACGGCTTTGACTGGTGTAGTCATGCCCTTCTTCTTGCTGGTGTGACAGTCCTTGAAGATTTCCATAGCATTTGGTTCATGTACTTTTTGGTCCTTGCGGGCTTTCCTCTGCATTTTGAACAAGTCAATATAGATCTGATAATATGGTACAGTGAAAAGAGTGAAACAATGACTAATTACAAGAGCCTCACGATTGTGCAATATAGCTACGAGATCACGTAAATGCATTGGAATTTCTCTTCAGACGTTTGGTCTTGTTCTTTGAACAGTTCGCCTACAAGAAGAGAGATTTGTGTGGCACATGCGTAAATAGGACTTCAACATGTGATCTGATCACATATATAATGTACCTGATACTTCGGATCAGACCAGTGTTTAACAAGGCCCCTCCATAGTCCTTGGTCTAGATTTTAGTTTTAGTTTTAGTTCTAGACCTTCACCACCACCCTCTGTAATTACCATTATGTAATAGCTCTTGTTATTTTAATATATATATATATGCAGTAGGAGCCTCTCCTACTGTCTCCATTTTGAAAAAAAAACAAGGCCCCTCCAGTCTTCATCCGATATATTTTCCACTTGAGATGTTTGGGAAAGTTCACTGTTAGCCTTGCCTTCAAAGTGAGTTTTCCTCAAGTTATACCGATACTATCGCAGCGCAGACTAGAAAACATGGGTGCAAGCTTGTCTGGTTGCATCATCTTGGCTATCCAACTTGAACCTCATCTGTTGAAAATTATGGGAGTCTCATTATCAGCAACCTAGAGAGTATGGGACAGAGCAAAATGATATTACTAGTTTCCATACATAACCATACTTACAGATAAATGGTCGAGGAAGGTGTTGAACTGGGTTTCGTCTTTGTCATTCCTGTACTGAATCCATGTTGGGAGGATACATGACACCTAACGGCAACCGCTGCCTCACGATACTAACTTGGCTGACTACAGCAGCATCACGTGGCCTTTTTAAACCTGCCTCAAAACGAATCTCCATTCTTCCTCCTCTAGATTTAGTTAACCTATCGAGCATTATCCATGATGTTTGTTTCCTCTTGCGCCTAAGTGCTAGTCCAACAACAAACATAGGAAGTGTTAGTGTACATCAAACGGTGAGACTACATATAAAGAAGCATGCAACTGTAACTTGACTCCAGCAACTACCTTCTTGCTGTTGAAGCTCACAAGGTTCATCTGATATTGCCAACTCGTCTTGTGTCAAGAGTTCTTGGGAAGTAGTGTCAGGTGGCAAGGGAGCTTGGGAACATGCTGATAGCTCAGCTAACGCACGAGTAAGTCGTGCAGCTGGTAGTACTGTGGTAGGTGTTGCAAGAACTAGGGTTGTCTCTGCTTGTTTGGTGGCAGCCATTTGTTTCTATTTGGCTTTTTTGCAACTCGTGTAGCATGGGATGCCGTGTTTGTAGAATTTTCCGCTGGACTTTGACCTTCTATTGCACCATCAGTACCAGCAGAATCTGCAGGATTCATCCGCTTCTCATTCCCTACCATTCTGTGTTTCTTCCTCTTTCTCTGTGCCATGTTAAGTCAAGCCGACAAGAAAACGAATAACAATTTAGTTCTTCAGAACAAATTGATGCGTGATGCAGACGAACTGAACTTTGATGTTAGACAACCACATGATAGGAGGATGTAATATGTATGAAAAACATGACGGTAGAGATAACCAGAACTATGATTTGTAAACTAAGAAGAAGACATTTCAACACATTAGAAGCAATGCAATGGAAGGTAGACACCATATGAAAGATGCTACAAATATCGCTCTGCCAAGTTAACAGTGTCTCACCATAAACGGCGTTTAAACAAATGTGAAGCAGTACAAGAAATAAATCATATGCAAGATGCAACAACATCACACTACCATGTTAGAGGTCTCTCGTGATTAGTGCCATTGCATATTCACAGCTTATGATGTGTAAACTAAGGAGAAGGCATTTCAACAAATTAGAAGCAATGAAAGCTAGACACTATATGAAAGATGCAACGAATATCACTTTACCAAGTTAAAACTGTCTCGTCACAAGTGCCATTTCAACAAATTAGTAGTACAAGCTAGAAAAGAATGTGAGATGTAACCTATATCACACTCCGAAGTCAAACGTGTCTTATGATAAATGATTGTTGCAGGTTACACAACAGTAGTAATTTGATGTAAGAACATGGTGTGATAGACAGATATTGTATGTTCTAGAAACAGGAACACATGTCTTATTCAAGTATAATGTGTAAAGTAAGCAGATGGAATTCAACAAAATTACAAGCAATACAAGCTAGACATCACACATAACATGCAACCACATATAACGATTGCCAAGTTAGAGGGAGCACCGGTGATGCTGCACTACGGGAGACGTGCTCATCATAAACACAACTTTGTTGAGTGTCTATGCATGTGTTGTCTTGGAAATCATCTTGGGGGTGTGGAGGAGTAGAAACTGTAGAGGCCCTTCGTTCGGAAGGATCACCAAACAAGAAAAAGCAATAAAATTCTCTCTTTAGAACTCATTCAAGCATGATACTGACAATCACTACTTTGATGTAAGGCAAACACATGATACCAGGATGGAATTTGTACGAAAAACAGGACGCCATGTCATGTTCACAACTGTTTGTGTAAACTAAGCAGAAACCATTCCAGCAAATAAGAAGCAATGCAAGCTAGACACCACATGAAAGATGCAACCAATATGACTCTGCAGATGGAATTTCAACAAATTAGAAGCAGCGCATGCTATAAATCATATTAAAGATGCAACTAATATCGCACTGCATATACTAAAGGTGTCTCGTCATGTTGATTAATGCGGGATACAAAAAAAATAGTTTTATGTAAGGACATGCTTAATAGACAGATGTACTATGTACTAAATACAGGAAGGCATGTCACATTAACAGGTATAACGTATAAGCTAAGCAAACTAGCACATGCAGTTTAACCAGATTGGAAAAATTACAATCTAGACACCATATGCAACATGCAACCACATATCACGCTGCCAAGTTAGGGCAAGCACATGCGATGCTAGTGTAGGGGAAATGATGTAATCAACCATAGAGCTACGTTCACTATCTTCATCTAGCATTTCTGTTTCTTGACAATCATGTCGGGAGGCTGACGCTGCATTCTTTAAATGAGGAGTAGTCCCCTTGCCTTCCTGCCTCGTCATAAGTGATTGATGAGGGATACACAAGAACACTAGTTTGATGTAAGAACGTGGTTAATACACAAGTGTACTAGTATGTACCAAAAACAGAAAGGCATGTCATATTCAAAGGTATAATGTGTAAGCTAAGCAGATGCAATTTAACGAAATTGGAAGCAATACAAGCTAGACATCCGGCTGGAGTGCTGAGCATGATCATCTAGGACCTGAGAGCCTGGTGGGAGGCGGGCTGCTTCGCCACCATCGCAGCTTTCTAGTTGGCTTCCAGGTGATTCCTATCTTTGCTGTGCTTGTCACTGGCTCGACCAGTGCCCTGACTAGCTATTTGTCTCCTGGTGCTCACGGGATGGGGGTTCATGTAAAAAAAATATCTTTCCTTATCTTACCGACTTCGGCCTTTCGAATACAAGCTAGACACCATGTGGAACAAGCAACCACATATGACACTGCGAAGTTAAAGCAAGCACCTGGGATGGTGGTTCATTGCGAGCGAGGTCATCAACTCCAGAGCTACGTTTACCGTCTCCATCTGCTGACACTGCACCCTTTATAGCGTTGTAACGTGTCTTGCCTACCAGACATACAATTTGGAGCGACTTCTCTCTTTTCTTTTTGGCTTCTCTCATGGCAGCAGTAGTCTGAAATACCCTTGCATAAAAACACAATAGTGAGAGTAAGGGTGAAGTGTGTGCAGAACTAGTGCCTGTAAAAGTAGCAGATAGCCGGTGGCTGAAAAATAAATGACAGGAGACATATGATAGCTCTACAACATTGCATGGCAAACAAAATTAGATTCTACTCCGTATGATTTTGTAATATATGAGCACAGGAAATGCAGGTACTCCTCCAGCACACCACCACATGTGGTCATACCTAAGATAACAGTCGACTGAAAATAAATAGGTCAGTCTATCTTTTTAATGAACCGTCCGATCTATAAGGAACGAGAAGATGGCCTTCGTCTACCTCCTGCCAGTCACTGTTGACAATCTTTCTCGAACCGCCAGCTACCACCGGCCCAGACCCCTGCCTCCACTGCCCCGCCCTCCCATCGACCTCACACCACCGCCGTGCTTGGAAGCGCTCCCAGGCCATCCCTTTAATCCCGGCCGACCTCCAGATCGGGCGCCAGTAGCTCTAGGCCGCACACGCCCCTAAGATAAACACCAAGGTGCTGCTCCCCCGGTGTAATAGGCGTACTAGCGCCTGTTACACCGAGGAATGCTTCCGTTAATTGGGAATCAACTGGCCAGAAATTGAAATTCAGGGGGGCGATGAACCCCTAGGTAAGGTGAAATAGTATATGAGGAGAAACCTTGCGCATCGCGAGTTACTAGGAACATCTAGTATCAAGAAGAAGCGGTCAACTAGTGTCTTCTGTGGGATGAATACCGTGCAAGCAGAGACGCAAGATTTGCACGAATAAGGGAAGAGGAGTACCTTTTTCGGTTGCCGGTGTGGTCACCTCCACATGTCACCCCGATTTTCTTCTTTTTACCGGGGAAACCGATGTTCTGGAGGGTGCAGGCTTGGACGAACCCATGGCCAAATTGTTGACTGTGTTGCTATTGCCATATGTCGGCGGAGGGGAAGGAGATCCAAGGCGGCGAAGGACGGCGTAGCAGGAATAACTCCGGTGCGGTGGAGGGCGGCGAAGTTGGAGCGGTAGCGGTGAGGCGCAGGACGGCGTGGTTGAACTGGCTCGGGTACGAACGGCTCGGCCTCGGCTTCAACTAGTAGCCGTGGAGGGCGTTGCGGTCGAGGTTGCGGTGGACGACAACGTCGGGGTATCGGCTCCGGCGTGATGGAGGAGGGCGGCGGTTGATGGGTGGGATGGGGTGGCGGACGGAGGACGCCGGGGTTTCGCGGCTGGTGGAGAGGTAGTTTTGGCGCCCATGGAGTATGAATGGGGAATCGGACGGGTGGGGGGGAACCATGTTTTGGTCTGGGACGCGCTTGTTTTTGGCTTTTTTTAACAGAAGATGGTACGCGCTTGTTTGGAATTTTGGGAAAGTACAAACTTTGCCCCCTCTTAAATTTCGGACCTACTGTGGGTCGGGGGTAGGATGGTAATCCCAGGTGTCCCAAATAGTGGGCGGGAGCAATTTAGTCCGCGCGCATGTGTGCTTAGGTGGCCATTGTGTATGAATGTTTTTCGGATGCGGTTGCGTGGCGTCTAGATGAAGCTACAAACCTACCCTGGTTTAGACCTTTGGACGTCGGGCCGGTAGGTTTCACGGGTCGGAGTTATTAGAAAAGTAATTTCCTTATACTACCAAACATTGGTCTCACGCGGTTTCGGGCGACTAGAGGCTCTTTTGGCACTTCATTCGAAATTTTGTAACACAAGCATTCACGTTTAGAGTACTCTTGAACTATGAGGATTTACCTAAATAGACAACGTTATATTTGACCTTGTATGTTTGAAAACCTCATTAAATTATCCGCTTCTTTTTGAAATTTTGACACTTGAAAATCCTACAACTACGATTATTTTGGAATGGAGGAGCTAAATTTGAATCTATTTTGTACACGACTACATATGCTATTATGTACAAAATCAGACCAAAGATTGGTGCCCCCATAATTTAGGTATGGTTTACAAATGCCATGATATCAAATTCAAATAATTGAATGGACTTCATGTTGAATTTGATTGTTTTAAACCACCTTATGTTGAATTCAAATGTATGCTAGTTCATAGGTAGCTGTTTAGAATGTCCATTGTGTAACTTTCGTATGTATAATGTGCTTTACACACACAACATGAACTATACTCACGTTTATATTCGATTGCTAAAGCGATGCATTGTCTGGAGTTCCAAATACTAACTATGTGGATCAATTGTGTTGAATAATAACATAGACATGCTCAAATTCGATAGAATCTAGATGTCTGATGGATCAATGACCGCTCCTCACGCGAATTGCAAATATCATGATCCCATCCTAATATTTGGATACCATTTATATATTTAATCAATTTGTAGAGCAGTCTTTTACGTGTAGTTTCACTCTCCATCGGTGGTCTCTCACACATGCTCACACACTCTCTCCCGAGGTGTCTTTCTACACATGCTCTAGATATAACCCTCCCTCCCTCTCGTAACCATTTACAACTGTTTTCACTAACCTTTATCACAAGCACTCTTCCTCTTGCAAACATACACACGCACAATCCTCATCGACCCTTTCTATATACATGGACCTGCCTACGTGTCTCATGTACGCATATTATCTTTACGCCTGTCTCTCACGCATTTGTCTCACACCTCTCTTCCTAATCGACGAGTATGATTCTAGTAGAGCATTCTTTAGGATGTCCCTTAAAGTTAGGTTGGATGAATAGTAATATCAGAGATAAAGGGGTTACCTTAGTCCGAGAACCTAGGGTTACAAGTCCTAGTTGGCTTTGTCAGTGGACACAGAGTCCTTCACAATTCTGCTATCTTTGTCTTGTACGACTAGTCCTCCATGGGTCTTCCTAATGCGTCACGGGCCGACCAATGTGGTGCAGGACGGAACCGAACGAAGGCCTCACCTCGACCCACCGGACTTCACATGGTGACACACCCTCTGCCCCCACGTCTCATTATCTTCTCACACCCACACATACCAACACAAACACCACACACACACAGAAAATTTCTCTTGGTGCCTCTATTCCTTCCCCCTTGCATATACACACTCAAGGGAATGGAATCTCTTGTCGTGACATCATATTCGTCTCTCTCTCTTTAGACCACTCTCATTTCTCGTGTTATCTCTCCCACGCCCCCCCGTCGGCCCATCTATCCATGCCTCTCTCGAGTACGTAATACACACACATACCTCTCTAGGCCCCGCCAAATGCATCAACTACACATTCACACATGTTACATCACGTACCCCATTGATCTAAAAATCCCTCTCTTCATGTTTATTTCGCATACAACATTCCTTTTGAATAAATTGTGGCCAAAAAATTATTTTAGAGTTTCTACATATATACAACATTACAAAGTTATATGGAGGAGTACGAACACTAATTTGCATTGCATGGTGCCTGTCGGCGTTCTGGGAACGGGGGTCCCCAGACTTGCCTGCCTGCGGCCTGCGGCGTGGCTCAAAGGAGGCCCAGGAAAGCCCATCTTCATCAACACAAGCTCAAGACCCTCGCGAGGGGCCAAGCCTCGCGGGGCGGACGACAAGGAGCTTCCTTAGGCACGGCCTCGTCAGGCTGTCTCATGAGGAGGCGGAGAGTTCAAGGTAGGGTACCTCGCAAGGTGCCCATGACGCAAGCCATGACGACCAAGGGCGCCAGTCGGGCGCCAGTCGGGCGCCAGCCCGCGCAGCGTCCTCCTTTCCTCTTTGGTGCAAAGGGAGCAAGCGCAGGCGAGAGCATCAAGCAAAGGCATCCGTTTTGGTGCAACAAGACCAAGACCAGCCCAACGGCTGGAAGGGAGTCATCGTGGAGCCCAACCAGGTGTCATCACCAGAGCCTTGGGCAGGCGAGGACCAACTTTAGTCAGGATAAGTGTACCCGCTGTTCCCCTTCAAAATGGCCAATTGTTGGCGCCCTTCCCGCTCAATATTTGGGAAGAGGCCCAGGGCCTTCTCCTATAAATAGGAGTAGCCACACTCAGAGTAAAAGGATCGGAAAGGATCGGCGGGATCGCAAGGATAGAGAGATCTGGCATTCGGAATCCAGAGAGAGAGATAGGGACCCGATCCTCAAGATAGAGCGACGGAACACCACCTAGCAGTTCATCACACCCACCAAGAACAGATCCTCGCGAGGCTGTTCTTCCTTGTACTATTCTTCATCGGCCCAAGAGGCAATCCACCACACCACAAACTAGAGTAGGGTATTACACCACAACGGTGGCCCGAACTAGTATAAATCTCGTGTCTCTTGTGCTGTTCTTTCTAAGTAGTTTAGGTCCCTGCGATTCGGCGAGGTACGAGATGGTGGAGGGTTGGATCTCCGCGCGCACCCCAGAGTTCGAACCTTAAGGGTTTGCCGGAACCCGAAATCCGACATTTCGCGCCCGGTAGGTGCGCCGGAATCTGCCTTTCGTCGCCTCGTTCTTCCCGACCACCCCAACCATGTTCGACGCTCGTCGGGGCTCAGCGCTGAAAAGCCGAGCCGCTTCGCCTCCCATGTCGCTTAGACGGCTCCCGTCGGCGGGCGTCCTCGTCGTTCCCCGTCGCCGCCGTCCAACGGCGCCACCGGCCAGCGGGAACGAGCAGCAAGCGTCGCCCCAAAGACCCGTCCATGAGGCGGGGCGGCCGCACCGCCACGCTTTCGCTCACCCCGCTGGTTCTTCGTCACGCTGGCGCCCGTGCGGCCATGGAGGCCCGAGCTGCGCTCATCGCGCCAACGAGCTCCCTGCGCTACCGCTTCGCCGACGACGCTTCACGAAGAATGGCTCGACCGAAGTCGCCGAGCTCGTCCGCGCTGCGAGAGGCGACCGGCAGTCCGTCTCGCCACACCGCACCCGCCCAGCGGGAGATGAAGCTCCGGGCGCCTCAGCCGCCTCCTCCTCAAGACGGCGCCACAGCCCCAAAACGCGCCCTCTGGGCGGTACCCGTTCCGCCAGGCGCCGGCGCGGCAAGAGCAGAGTTGTCAAGAAGTCCCTCGCCCGCAAGAAGCCGCCCGAGCGCTCCCCGCTCCAGCACGTCAAGACCCTGCGCTGCCCCCAACCGCGGCGCAGGGAAGCCCACAAGACCAAGCCCTCTGTCGTCCGAGGCCCCAGCTGCCATGGCGGGCTGCCGCGCTTTCACCTCCGAAGGCGCGCAGCGTCATGGCCCGCCAAGTTCAAGCCAGACTGACTCCACGCCATTCTGACGACACGGCTGACCCTACGGAGTTCCTCCAGGCTCTGAGCTGGGCATCGAGGCTGCCAACGGGGATAAAAGGTCATGGCGAACTGGTTTCCCATGGCGCTCAAGGGCAGGGGCCCTTTTGGCTCCTGAATCGGCTCGAGCACGATCTCTTCTCGGGCGAGATGCGTACCCGCTTCATCGCCAACTTCCAAGGTACTTCAACCGGCCACCCGCCTTTGAGCGACATGCGTCGAATCAAGCAGCAGCAGGGAAACCGCAAAAGTACATCCAGCGCTTCAACAAGGCGCGCCTCAAGATCCCTGTGGTAACGGAGGAGGCCATCATCTTCGCCTTCTCCGACGGCGGCGCGACGTCAAGATGAAGGAGGAGCTGGCGATGCATGAAGATCTGTGCACCTCCCTGGAGCTGTTCAACTTGGCGACCAAGTGCGCCAGGGCTGAGGAGGGGCGCCTCTCCCTCCTCGAGCTGCCTGCCGCGGATCCCGAAGAGAAGAAGTCCAAGGCCAAGGACGTGAAGCGCAAGGGGGCTGCCGTGCTCGCGGCCGAACCAGACACCAAGCGAGGCAGAGATCAGCCCGAGTCCTCCAAGGGCAGCCGCAGATCGCGTGTACCACGACCTCCACACCCACAACACCAATGAATGTCAAGAGCTCCGGGCCGTGCGCGAAGGAAGGATCGGCAGACGCCCCGAGCGCAGTGACCGGGGCTACGGCCGAGGAGGAGGAAGGAATGCAGGACGTTGGGAAGACCGCGGCCCGCGCCAAGGGTGGCGCGACCAACCTTGCGAGGACCGCTGGCAAGACCCACCTCACGAGGGGGGCTGGAGGGATCAGCCTTGTGAGGATCGCCCGCAAGGGAACGCAGGCCTCCCTCCGCTGCCGCCGCCACCAAGGAGAATCGAAGACCGTCATCAGGACGAGGGGGTTGGGGGCTTCCAGGAAGCGCGTGCGATCGCCTACATCCTGGGTGGAGCTCAAGCCCCAGCCTCTTAGCGCATCTTCAAGTAGTTCGCCCGCGAAGTGAATGCAGTCCTCCCCAAGCTCGAGTCCACGCGCCCTCTCAGGTGGTCGGCGTGCGCCATCACGTTCAGCTAAGCGGATCAGCTCAAGTGCACAGCCACAGCCGGAGTTCTCCCGATGCTTTGCTCCCCAATCATCAGCAATGTGCTAGTCACCAAGACCCTCATCGACGGTGGAGCAGGGCTCAACATCCTGTCCGTGGAGACATTCAACAATCTTCAAGTGCCTTACAGTCCGCTTCAGCCAACCAAGCCTTTCTCCGGAGTCACCGACGGCTCCACGGTCCCGATCGGGCAGGTCCGCCTTCCTGTCACCTTCGGGCCCCGCGACAACTACCACACCGAGCTCATCAACTTCGACGTCGCCCACATTCGCCTGCCGTACAATGCCATCCTCGGGTACCCAGCGTTGGCCAAATTCATGGCCGTAACCCACCACTGCTACAACGTCCTCAAGATGCCAGGAAGCGGCGGAGTCATCACGGTGCCCTGTGAAGAGAGAGACGCAGTGTGCTCCCTGGAGCGAGCTTTTCAGGCCGCATCGCTGGAAGACCTGCACCACAGCAGCAGGAGGCCTCCCGAGGCCGCACTCCAAGAAGAAGAAGACATCGACCGGCCCGACTCTTCAAGAGACAGGCCCCTCGTGGTCCGCACCGCGCCAGGGGAGCCTCCTTCCATCGTGATAGGAAAGCGCGGGCGCCCTCCTCGGCAGGGCTCGGGGCTCTCCCGGAGGGCCGTGACCTCGCCAAGGTCTCGAGGGAGGCGCTTGGGCACCACGTGGAGGCATGTTTCAAGCACGCTTCCGCAAAGCGGGAGCAAGACCAGGAGGACAGAACCCTCAAGAGTTCATCGGCAAGGCCATTCAGAGCTACAGGTGGAGTCAAGGGTCATGAGGGGCAGCCGCCACCCGTGTGGCCCCCATCCGGGGAGGATGGTGGGCTGCGCGTCTGCATCGACATACCAGGGCTCAACCGAGCCGTATCTCAAGAGCGCCTCTGGCCCTCGCGAGTGGGACGTTGCGAGGGTCCGCCCCATAGCTACGTACGCATGCCTTATGGCCTGCCAAACGCGGCTGCTGCGTACCAGCGTCTCATGAGGACCATCCTGGAGGCTCAAGAGGTCAGGCATGCCTCAGCCCTGGCGGAGATGGAGATGGCCCCTAAGGAGCCGCCAGCGCCTCCGGAGCCTCCCGAGGCCCCTGGGCCTGGGGGCTCGTGAGGATCGGCTCCCGCAGCCCACCGAGTCTGCTACATCAACAACCCTTCATCCCCAACATCACCAGGTGACATCTTTAAGTTTTATTTCCGGCTGGGAGCGCCTTCAGGGCCGCATTATTCCCAGGCCGTGTGGGTCCATCCCTGCAGCATGTATCCCTTTTATTTCATGTCATTAGCTTATCCTGCTGGGGGCGCCCCTTGGGCTGCATCATCCCCAAGCCGCTCGGGCCAGTCCCAGCGGCATGTATCCTTCTTGCTTTTTCCTTAGGATTATGCCCTCGCTCCACCTTGTTTGTTATTTGGTGCCTTTTCCTGGGTGGCAGAATCTTGCACGTTAAAGGGGGGGTGCCTGAGCATCGCGACTCAGGGCTCCTACCGGCTCTCCGGCCCTCACCCTCTGGTCTTGTCCATGGCATCGCGACACAGCTAGCCGACGGCCGAGACCAGCCCGAGAGCCGGGACCCGAGGACGAGATTTTCGTCATCCAACCCAGCTTGCTGGCGTTAAAGGGGGTGCACGAGCATCGTGACTCAGGGCTCCTACCGGCTCTCCAGCCCTCACCCTCTGGTCTTGTCCATGGCATCGCGACCTGGCTTGCCAGCGACGGCAGAGACCAGCCCGAGAGGGACCCGAGGAGGCAGAGTTGCATCATCTAACCTGGCTTGCGCGTTAAAGGGGGGGTGCCTGAGCATCGCGACTCAGGGCTCCTACCGGCTCTCCGGCCCTCACCCTCTAGTCTTGTCCATGGCATCGTGGACTGGCTTGCCAATGACGGCCGAGACCAGCCCGAGAGCCGGGACCAAGACGAGAGCACCGGCATCCGGCCAATTTTGCAGAACACACTCGAAGATAAGGCCCAGAGCCAGGCGCAACCCGCCTTTGAGGTAGGGCCTCGTGAGTCCCTGCTGGCTCACGGGTGCCCCAACACACCTCGCGAGGCCTCTCGCGCCTCTCCAAAGCAACTAACGGCATGACTAACGATCGCCACGGTGAGCTCTTGTTCCTTTTGTGGTGAACCTGCAGGGTCCCTCCAAGGAGCACGAAACGACCTTGCCACGCAATCTCTCGCCGGCCAAGGCATGGACCTGGCGCCGCACCAGGAAGCATTGTCCTGACCCTCGAGATAAGTCACCCTCCGGACACAGTAGTCATCGCAACACCACCCCCACACTCAATGCAACCCCGTGTTAGCAACGTCGCTCTCCTTTCTCACTGAATGATGGCCGCTTGAGCGCCAAGGGGGACCCCCTAAGCATCGCGACTCAGAGGCTCTTACCGGACCTCGGGGCGCTCACCTCCTGGCCTTGACCACGGCATCGCGACCTGGCATACTAGCGACGGCTGAAGCCGCCTTTGGGATCGGGACACAGCCGGCGTTAGAGCACCAAGCCCTCACGAGGTCTGAAAGGAAGAAACTGAGCTAGAACGGAATGAGCATCTCGCACTGCCTCATGAAAAGGGTTATATTGACAAACAAAGCTACAAACATCTTACAAGTCCCCGCGGGGTACATTCTTGGCTCCTCGCAGGAACAAAAGACGCGAATCCTAAGGAATCTTATCTACAGGGGCCACCACGGCAGACGCCATCATCAACAGTGGGCCACCCGGTCCGGAGCCAACCCCGTCCAAATCAGGGGCGGCGACGGCCTGACGAGCCCGCCCTGCTCCGGGAGCGGCGCAGGCTCGGGGCTCAGGCTGTCGTCGCTTCGTCTCCAGCGTCGCGAAGAGCTTCGGCGGAGTCGCTTGATCCTCCGGCGCCTTCGCCGCTGAGAAGCTGTCAAGGAGTGGTCGGTCGGCCTCCGTCTCACCACCAGGCCCCGACCGCCTCTCCCGGGGCAGCACTCCAGCCGACGACCCTCCGCGTCGAAGAGCTTGAAGGACATCACCGAAGCGTCGTCGTACTCCAGGTGGATCGTGAGGGCGCCCCTCGCCCTGCAGACCCGGGCAACCTCGCCCCAGCCTCGTGTCATGAAGACCTCACCTGGGGCAACTACTATGACCTCTGCCCCGGTCGCGAGGGTGCCGCAGCCGGCGTGGTGCAGCCAGAGTCCCAGGGGCTCCCCCTGCCGGAGGACGGAGGCAAAGAAATACGGAAGGCGAATCCAAGACTTAGGAGGCGCCGAGACGCGAAGCACGAACTCCCGGCAGGATCCCTCGGTGTGAACTCCAGGGGGGAAGACGCACACCTTCGTGACCCGCCGGCGTCGGCGGCGGCGCCGCTCATGGTGCCCGGCCTCGCCTCCTTCTAGGCCACCAATTTGCGCGTACAAGGGAAGAGGAAACCCTGGTGGCGGCCGCGTGCACCATGGCATGGGTGCCTCCTCGCACGCGCTCCTGCCCTGACACCAGAGAGCAAGCCGCTTCTTTGGGGGGAGCGGGTCAGGATCCTCTTGAGGAGCCTTTCCCTTCTCTTCCCTGGAGAACCGGCGGATCGGAGCCATGGCAACCAGACAAGACGAGGAAGAGAAGGAGCAGAAGGATAGACTGGAAGGGCGCACGCTGTTCCGTACTTATAGCCAGCGGAGGGCAACCGTCGGCCTCCACGATCACCGATAATCATGACCGACTCTGCATGCAGGGACTTGTCGAATCCGGGTGGTTACCGAGGCATCATGGGGAAGCAGTGCGCACACGTCCAATCAACCGCCACGCAGCGCCCAAGGCCGCAGGCTGTTAGGGCCCACGACACTTCGCACTTGCCCTTTCGCCTCTCTGCTCGGCCAAGTTCGGGTGCGCCGTGGGCCCGGGGGCTACTGTCGGCGTTCTGGGAACGGGGGTCCCCAGACTTGCCTGCCTGCGGCCTGCGGCGTGGCTCAAAGGAGGCCCAGGACAGCCCATCTTCATCAACACAAGCTCAAGACCCTCGCGAGGGGCCAAGCCTCGAGGGGCGGACGACAAGGAGCTTCCTCAGGCACGGCCTCGTCAGGCCGGCTCATGAGGAGGCGGAGAGTTCAAGGCAGGGTACCTCGCGAGGTGCCCATGACGCAAGCCATGAAGACCAAGGGCGCCCGGTCAGGCGCCCGGCCAGCTGGCGTCCCTCCTTTCCACTTTGGTGTAAAGGAGCGAGCGAGGCGAGAGCATCAAGCAAAGGCATCCGCTTCGGTGCAACAAGACCAAGACCAGCCCCAACGGCCGGAAGGGAGTCATCATGGAGCCCAAGCAAAGGCGTCATCACCAGAGCCTTTGGCGGGCGAGGACCAACTTTAGTCAGGATAAGTGTACCCGCTGTTCCCCTTCAAAATGGCCAATTGTTGGCGCCCTTCCCGCTCAATATTTGGGAAGAGGCCCAGGGCCTTCGCCTATAAATAGGAGTAGCCACACTCAGAGTAAAAGGATCGAAAAGGATCGGCGGGATCGCAAGGATAGAGAGATCTGGCATTCGGAATCCAGAGAGAGAGATAGGGACCCGATCCTCAAGATAGAGCGACGGAACACCACCTAGCAGTTCATCACACCCACCAAGAACAGACCCTCGTGAGGCTGTTCTTCCCTGTACCATTCTTCATCGGCCCAAGAGGCAATCCACCACACCACAAACTAGAGTAGGGTATTACACCACAACGGTGGCCCGAACTAGTATAAATCGCGTGTCTCTTGTGCTGTTCTTTCTAAGTAGTTTAGGTCCCTGCGATTCGGCGAGGTACGAGATGGTGGAGGGTTGGATCTTCGCGCGCACCCCAGAGTTCGAACCTTAAGGGTCTGCCGGAACCCGAAATCCGACAGTGCCCACAATGATATTTATTCCGCACTGTGAATTTGTATATTTTTATACTATATAGAAAGTTAGTCATAATAAAGAGAAACGAAGAGCATCTCTCTCTCCATCGCATACCCCCCTGTACGCCCCTTTCATGTATGCACACAAAACTATCTCCAGATCCTCTAAAAGTAAGCCCCCAGAAAATTCACGCATGTTTCATCTTTCTCATTGTATTTGAAGCTAAAGCACGATACGTGCATTGGACTTAAGAATCCACTCATTACGGTCACCATTTATGTTTAGTGGTTATTATACAGTCATGGGCTCACCGTACAACTCTGTATTTGCTCATGACATGACTAGTTGACGATTAAACGCGCTCCACATGGCACCTCTAGTGTTGCATCACATTATCTCACTACCATCGTGCCCACTGCCGACTTGTATCTACTCTACATCTAAACTCTTATAAAATACATAAAATACACTCTTATAAAAAACAGAGTTGGTGATGATGGTGTGCCTGCCATCCTCAAGAATGTAGGCCGTCCGATTTATATCGGCGGATAGGAAAGAAACTATGGCAATTTTGCAAAAAGGTACCCACACACCTCTCCACATTTGCAAATAAGGCCTTCCCTCGTTCATCCTTTTCTCTCACAAGATAAACAAGTCATACAAATGCATCTTGATGTTACGTGCAATGCACGGGCATCTTGCTAGTAAGAATGAAAACAAACGACAAAAAAATATTTCGACGGTGGTTCGAAGTCATGACCGCGGGCACAGCGGACAAGGTGGCCTTGTATTGGTATGCTGAGCCGTCTGGTTTAACACACAGGAGCTGGTGTGGTGATTATACACACACGCACGCATGCACACGAACTGCATCCACGCAACACTCACACAAACACATGCACCCACGCACGCACGCAACACTCACAGGTACACACACAGTCTGGCACGCATGCAACACTCACACGCACGCACGCAACACTCACACGCACACACGCACGCATGCATGCACACACCAGTACACCACACAACCAAGACACACTCTCACGCTCAAGTGCTCAACCTACACGTGCATGCGCACACATCAAAGCCTCGGCAGGACACATACACAACCAGGTGATTCCCGCGCACGGGTTGGATCCTTGTCGCTCCTGCGTAAATTTGTGTTTATCTGACCTTTTGGCTATGCGAACTGACAGGTGGGGCCCACAAGGAACATGGTCAATTGAACTAGTCAACATGGCACCACGCAGACTATTTGGCCGGTCAACAGAGTGCAATCCGATGTTGAACTGTGAGCAAGTGACCGTATAATCACCGCAAAACGTATATAGTGACCGTAATCAGCTTATTCTGAAGTCCGGTGACCGTATTACGCTTTTCTCTCTGTAGACCCTCCAAAACTACATCTCTACAATTTCTCGCATGTTACATCTAACAACTATGCAATACAGCACTACTACTACACTCTAACACAATAAATCATATGTGTTTTTAGTTTTACTAGATATCATATTGTTACTTATAATTATTCAGTTTGCATACATTAAAATTGCCTTTGAAATGTATGGCTAGTATCTTCTACCGTCTTGGGAAAATCCTGCCCTTTCACATTTAATCGGGTTTGTATCGATGGATCGTGCGAAACAGCAAAACTATAGTACTATACAGTACATGTGACAGTTCACTGGGCCGTCGTGTCGTCTACTCCTCCGCCGTAAGAGTGGAGCGCTTGCTTTCATAAATCTTCTAGTCCCTTTCGCCGACATGTGGGACATCAAGCTACCAGGTCAACGTGCCATACCGGAATACAGTGCAGAGCAGCCGGGGTGAAGCACCCCAGTCATGGCGCTGGCATAGTAATGAGCAATGAGACGTCAAATCACAAAGCTGCACCTTTCCCTTGATTAAGTTGGAGGACGAAGCAACCATCATTTCACTCGTTCTTGAATCCGCTTCTCCCTCATCTTCTTCAACTTAACCACATGTTGCTTCTGCCGTTGTTCTGCCTCATGTGGGACGCGGATCGGCTTGGTAGAGCACTGACACGTGGGACCGCATGTTAGCAAACCACTAGGACAACATCCTCCAAAAATAAGAAGCCTAATCCTAGAATTACAAAGGGCTACATAGCTGCTACGTATACTTTCCATCTAATCTATATATGCCCCCCCCCCCCGATTTTCAGGTGGGGTGGGCCTAATCCTCTCCTTTAATCCAATCAAATAGTCCCACATCACATCAGTTCGTAACTTTACGTAAACCATTACGTGGATGTAGCATTGCTCAAATAAGAAACCTCCCCGCCATCCGGCGGCAAAATCACCTCCTTTTTACTAATCTTGATTCTATAATTTTTAGATCAATATAATTGAGATTTGTATAGATAGCACACAGGAGCAAAACCAAGTGGTAGTGCAGTTAAGGGCATCCACAATGTGTAGCCAAATGTGAAAATAGCTTTTCGCATCGTGGGAACCATTGTGGACGGTGTTGCCAAAGCCAAAAAGATGGAACCGAAGCTCCCTGATTGATTGATTGAAGGAATAGAAAAATGCAACGTCTCTCCTCTTTCTCCCATGCTTGGGCGCATGTAGTACACTATAGAGCACAGAGTCTACTCCCCTGTCCCTTCTATCACAAATCACAAAGCAGTGAGGCTTCAAATCACAAAAGCACGGATGAAGAAACCATCATTTCACTCTTCGCTGACTCTGCTTCTCCATTGTCTTCTTCGAGAAACCATATCACCGCACTAGTACTCCTAGTAGTACTAGTAAAGGACTTCCTGGATGCAAATAAGGCGGTTGTCTCGGCTTGCAGGCGGCACTTGTGAGCGACTTACCATGGTCTCCCTCAATGGTGTTCTCCGTCGAACGCACTTCGCCAAACCACCAAAAAAAAGATATCGTCGACGTCACCGCAATGGGGAAGGAAATCAAATATAGTTACTACCTCCATTTTTTGTACACAAGGCCAGTATACCAAAATTACAATTTGCAAAGGGCCACTAACACTAATCGAGGCAAAATTGATGGGGTTAGCAACCAAGGACATTAATATCCCCTGCATGCATGCGGAAGTGAGCAGGCTGGTTTGCATGGTGCAGCATTAATCAACCGATGAGGAGTGAGATGGTTAGCTCTTTGGTCTTTGGAGAAAAAAATACGCATTAATTAACACATGAAACGAGGATTTGTATCGATTAAATCCCGTGAAGGAAAACCCCGCCTTTCTTTTTTAACACTAGTACTCCTAGTAATGCACGCATTACTTATCCTGTTTGGGTCTAGGCCTTGCATTGCCAAACTTCGCCACACATTTTTTCCAAGCTTGCCTAAAGTTTTCAAAATGAGAAGGAGGTACACTTGCGCACGGCTGTCGCGGTCATACCGCACCCTCACACGGTCGCTCCTGCACGCCGCGGTCGCACCGCACCTTGACACAGTCGCTCCTGCACACCGCAAACAAAACCAAGGGAACGCACCCTCACTGACACGTGCTGTCGCATGTGAACAAACCAAACTCAGCCATCCTATCGCTGACACATAATTTTCGTTCATAGAGTATGTTTATCCAACCGCATGTTGGGGAGTATCCATACGGCTCGCAAAGGGTCTGTTGGGGAAGAAGAAGAGGTGAGGAAGAAGGAAAGAAGGGTTAGGAGACGTGGGATATTCATCCAACCGCTGAAATGGTAGACTGACCCAAGTCGAAAGCGACTTGCATAACAAATATATGTTTTTACACAGCAAAAGATCCATAAAAACAACAACATAAAGAAAAACTATCACTGCTCGCGGAAAGAGACGGCCTCGTCGTCTTTGGCTGCCGGCGCGAACCAGCCGTCGCTGCCGACGTGTGTCTCCGCACCGTGGTTGTCCTTGGTGAGGGAGTCCTGGATTAGGGGGTGTCCGGATAGCCGAACTATCACCATTGGCCGGACTCCTGGACTATGAAGATACAAGATTGAAGACTTCATACCGTGTCCGGATGGGACTTTCCTTGGCGTGGAAGGCAAGCTTGGTGATACGGATATGTAGATCTCCTACCATTGTAACCGACACTGTGTAACCCTAACCCTATCTAGTGTGTATATAAACCGGAGGGTTTTAGTCCGTAGGACGAACAACAATCATACCATAGGCTAGCTTCTAGGGTTTAGCCTATCTGATCTCGTGGTAGATCCACTCCTGTATCAATATTAAACAAGCAGGAGTAGGGTTTTCCCTCCATCGAGAAGGCCTGAACCTGGATAAAAACATCGTGTCCCTTGTCTCCTGTTACCATCCGCCTAGACGCACAGTTCGGGACCCCCTACCCGAGATCCTCCGGTTTTGACACCGACATTGGTGCTTCCATTGAGAGTTCCTCTGTGTCGTCGTCCTTAGGCCCGTTGGCTCCTTCGATCATCAACAACGAGGCGGTCCAGGGTGAGACTTTTCTCCCCGGACAGATCTTCGTATTCAGCGGCTTTGCATTGCGGGCCAATTCACTTGGCCATCTGGAGCAGATCGAAAGCTACGCCCCTGGCCATCAGGTCAGATTTGGGAGTTTGAACTACACGGGCGACATCCGCGGAGACTTGATCTTCGACGGATTCGAGCCATAGCCAAGCGCTCCGCACTGTCACGATGGGAACGATCTAGCTACGCCACGAAAAGTGCCACGAGGCCGCACCAGCGTCCGCTCCGACCCTTAGCTCGGAGCCGACTCCGCCGATCGAGGACGAGTGGCTGGACACCGCCTTGGGGGCTACGATCTCTACGGCGATTAAGCTGAACTCCATCCATGTCCTTTGCGAAGACCATGACTCCAAGGTGATGGACTCCCCTCCGGACTCCGGACCCTCCGCGCCCCTGCCAATCGAATCCAATTGGGCGCCGGTTATGGAGTTCACTGCCACGGACATCTTTCAGCACTCGCCCTTTGGCGACATCCTGAATTCACTAAAGTCTCTCTCTTTATGAGGAGAGCCTTGGTCGGACTACGGTCAGGAAGGTTGGGATGCGGACGACGAAGAAATTCAACGCCCACCCACCACCCACTTTGTAGCCACTGTCGATGATTTAACCGACATGCTGGACTTTGACTCCGAAGACATCGACGGTATGCACGACGACGTTGGAGATTTACCAAGAACCAGCGCCCTACGAGGCAATCGAAGGCCACCTCGTCATACGACATATACATCATGGACATCCCAAAGATGGGAACGACGATGGAACAGCGGAGGATGACCCCTCCAAGAAACAGCCCAAGTTGCCGGTCTGGCCGTGGCGCCGCTCTAAATCCCGCCATAGCAAAAACAGTGATTCCAGCGCGGGAGGTAATAACACCACGGACAGTGCCGGAGACAACCTCCTCCAGCAGGATTCAGCACAGGAGGAGGGAGAAACCAGCCCTCATGATAGAACGGCAGACAGGGAGGTGGAGGACGATAATTATATGCCTCCCTCCGAAGATGAGGCAAGCCTCGACGACGACGAATTTTTCGTTCCCGAGGATCCCGCCGAACAGGAGCGTTTCAAACGCAGGCTTGTGGCCACGACAAGCAGCCTCAATAAAAAGGAGCAGCAGCTTAGAGCTGACCAAGACTTGCTAGCTGACTGATGGACTGAAGTCCTTGCAGCCGAAGAGTACGAACTCGAACGCCCCTCCAAGAGATACCCAAAACGCAGGCTGCTACCCCAATTAGAGGAAGAAGCACCCAAACCTACATCACCAGCAAGATGATGCGGCCGACCGCCACCCGTGGCGCATGACAGAGAGGCCTCTAGACCCTCCATTCAAGCCGCACCCCAGCCGCTCGAAAAGTACCAAGGCACGGGAAACGCGCAGACACGAGACATATTGGAGGACAAGGCAAGGCAAACAAGATCGATCTACGGATCGCGTGGGCGCCCATGACACGCGATGATAACCGCCACGCGGATCTGACAATTCCGCCGGGCGAACACGATGAGACAAAGCTCATTTGAGCTGCGCCGTGATATAGCTCAATACGAGGCGCCAAGACACCCACTATGCTTCACAGACGAAGTGATGGATCATCAAATCCCCAAGGGTTTCAAACCCTAAACATCAAATCATACGATGGCACAACAGATCCTGCGGTTTGGATCGAGTACTACCTCCTCCATATCCACATGGCCCGCGGTGATAATCTACACGCCATCAAATACCTCCCACTCAAGCTTAAAGGACCAGCTCGGCATTGGCTTAACAGCTTGCCATCAGAATCAATTGGTTGTTGGGAGTACCTGGAAGCCGCATTCCTTGATAACTTCCAGGGCACATATGTGCGACCACCAGACGCCGATAACCTTAGCCACATAATTCAGCAGCCAAAAGAATCGGCCAGACAATTCTGGACACGGTTCCTAACCAAGAAAAATCAAATCGTTGAATGTCCGGATGCAGAGGCCCTTGCAGCCTTTAAACATAACATCCGCGATGAGTGGCTTTCCCGGCACCTAGGACAGGAAAAGCCAAAATCCATGGTAGCCCTCACAACACTCATGACCCGCTTTTGCGCGGGAGAGGACAGCTGGCTAGCTCGTAGTAACAACTTGACCAAAAACCCTGGTAGTTCAGATACCAAGGACAGCAATGGCAGGTCGCGTTGCAACAAGCACAAGCGCCGTGATTAACGGCGATAATGTCAAGATACGGCGATCAATGCCAGATTCAGGAGGCTCTAAACCGGTCAGCGGAAAAAGCCGTTCAAAAGAAATACTCAGGTCTGGCCCAATCTGGACCGAATACTCGATCGCTCGTGCCAAATACATGGCACCCCAGAAAAACTAGCCAACCACACCAACATGGATTGTTGGGTCTTCAAACAGGCAGGCAAGTTTAATGCCGAACTCAATGACAAGGGGCTGCATAGCAATGACGAGGAGGAGCCCCGGCCGCCGAACAATAGAGGACAGAAGGGCTTCCCCCCACAAGTGCGGACGGTGAACATGATATACGCAATCCACATACCCAAAAGGGAGCGGAAGCGTGCACTAAGGGACGATATGCGATGGAGCGATCGCCCCAAAGTTCAACCCATGGTCCTCCTGCCCGATCACCTTTGATCGAAGGGACCACCCCACTAGCATCCGCCACGACGGATTCGCCGCATTGGTTCTTGACCCAATCATTGACGGATTTCACCTCACTAGAGTACTAATGGACGGCGGTAGCAGCCTGAACCTGCTCTATCAGGATATAGTGCACAAAATGGGCATAGACCCCTCAAGGATTAAACCCACAAAGACGACCTTTAAAGGCGTCATACCGTGTAGAGGCCAATTATACAGGCTCGGTTACACTCGAAGTGGTCTTCGGATCCCGGATAACTTCGAAGCGAAGAGTTAATCTTTGACATAGTCCCGTTCAGCGGGCTATCACGCGACCGCTTGGACGAACCGCATTTGCAAAGTTCAATGCGGTGCCGCACCACGCATACCTCAAGCTCAAGATGCGAGGCCCTCGAGGAGTAATCACGGTCAATGGAAACACCGTAACGCCTTCTCTCGAACGAAGGAGCATACGGCGGCCCTCACGGCGGAGGTGCAAGGCAGCCTCTCACAGCAATTCTCGAGTCCGGCCACTAAACGTCCGGACACCGTCAAGCGCGCCCGGAGTAATCTACAACAAGACCGCGTAGCAATCCGGCCCCAACCCCAGCCCTCGCGAAATTGCGAAGCCAGTACTACGCGTACATAACTACGCTCTGGAGATACCATCCGCATAAGGGGAGGGGCACGACCACGGCACGCCCAGAATGCGGCTCAACCGCACCAGGGGCTCCCGATTGTGTCATTCTTTTTCTTTCTTCTTTTCTCTTACTTTCAGGACTCCATTTTCCAGAAGCCCTGTCCGGCTCAAGAATTGCCGAACTCACGATGCAACAGCCAGGGAAGCTGAAAGCTACGTCGAGTGTCCAGGTGGTCTCTACTACGAGCATTATACCTGTTTTACATACCATCCCGGAGCTTACCCCTGGAGGGGGACATGTCAAATAGTCCCATCCCTTGCTTATCGCACTATTTGTATCGCTCGCTTTCATTGCAGTACCTTTTTGAATAAACAATACATAGCTTTTGCCTATTATTGCACTCCTTTCTTTATCTATATATATATGTTCATTCATGACACGTTGCACCCGTACACTTTAGTACGGCCAATACACCAGGGGCTTATGTACCCCAAAATATGGTGTGATAAGTCCGAACACTTTCACAAGTGCGGCACCCTGAACTTATAGCATTATATGCATCGTCTCCGAATCATGTCTTGGGTCAATAGTTGGGTTTGCCCGGCTCCCATGTTTTGGTACCTTACGTTCGTTATATCGGCTAAGGTAGCGCTGGGAGAACCACTGCGATTGTGCCCCGGTTGAGCTGGGTTGAGCACCTCAGTGGAGAAAGCTAAAACTGACCATCATGATAGGGCGAGAGCCGATCGCTGTTCGAGAGGTTTTTTGGGTCCCTAAAGACTTATGCCGCTTAGAGCGAGGAGTCGGCATTGTCCGGCCAAGGCGTGGATAGCGCCCCGAACTCGGTCTTCCGAATACTAGGGGCTTCACGACATTTAAAATTATAGAATTCTATGGCTAAGTGAGAGTGTTCAAGCACTATAGTCCGGTTGCCTTGTTCGTTATGCTGAGCGCCTCCCTCGAAGGACCCAAGAATGGGAAGAAGAGCGCTCAAGTTTATCCCGAACACCCCAAAGACTTTTCGTGGCATGGGGCTGAAGCCAACGACTTGCCATCTCTCAAATTTGATAAATGGCCGCCTGAAGGTAATATTTTAAATTCACAAGCGTTGCTTAGCGCATATGAACAAGTTTTCAGCGACAGGATAACAAGTGCGAGTCTATTCAAAATTACATCTTTGGAGCATTCACCCGCTTATAAGGCGGGCACCCTTCAGGACGCCCTCATAGTACATTTCGGGCTTGCGATGCTCCTTGCCCGGCGGTGGCCCGTCCGTCACAAGCTTCTCAGCATCCGTCTTGCCCCAGTGCACTTTAGCACGGGCAAGGGCCCCACGGGCAACTTCAATGCAGATGGAGCGCTTGATGACTTCAACCCATGGACAGCCGTCCACCAGCCGCCGCACTAGCCCGAAGTAGCTCCTGTGCATGGTTTCCAGAGGGCCACGGCAATTATGAGGCCCTTCATGGCCTGTTGGCGACATTAGGAGCTCGACCAGCTGCTTCAGCTGGTCGCTCAGGGCACCGGATGTCCGGCCTCAAAGATACCGAGACCAGAACACCTTTTCCGTCGAGCTCCCCTCCTCGGTGCGGTAGAACGACGGCAGCATCAGACACACTACGGGGCAGATCTGCGAATGCTCCTGGAGAGCTCCGGATTCGGGTAAGTAATAGATAATTCACTTTCACATGCTTGCTTTGCATAAAGAATGCCTTACCCGCCGCTATCTTCTTTAATGATTCAATTTCCTGGAGGGCTTTTTGGGCTTCGGCCTTAGCGGCTTTGGCACTCTCAAGAGCCGAGGCGAGCTCGATTCTCGAAGTCTTGAAGTCACGCTCCAAACTCTCGTGTTTTTCCACGAGCACGGAGCTCTTGCCGCACCTCCACCACCCACGCCTCCTGCTTCTCTCGCTCGGTGCGCTCCATGGCAGTTTGCTTTCGCCGTGGACACCGCTTCCTTCGTGGTCGCCACCTCGTTCGTGGCCCCTACAATACCCACGTTAGTCCTGTCTATTTTGCAACCAAATCCTTTCTATAAGGTATTACTTTAAGAAGGTATTACTTACCTTCCTTGTCCTCGAGCTGCTTCTTGGCAAGGCGGAGCTCGTTCTCGGACCGCCGAGGCTCTGCTTCAATGCATTGACCTCCATGATCGGTCTGGCCGAGAGGTCACAGCGCAGCCTTAATTCCCATATTGACATACTTATGTTAGACTCCTGCGTATATCTTTTAGATCCTCAGTCCGGTTTTTCTTTACGAACACGAACTAAGCATCAGGGGCTACTGTCTATGCGGTAATATTTTTACATATTCTAAACTTACCTCAAACTGTTAGAACGCTGATGCAAAGCTTGACCAGCCCGCTCTTGGCGGACTGAACTTTCCGGATCACCACACTCATAATAAAGGCGGTGCTCCTCGTCGATGGAGAGTGCCGTTAAGCGCCTCCATCAAGCTATATCCAGTGCCTTCGGATGGGCGGAGGTCACCGGCATCGCAGTCTTGCCCTTCTTATGAAGGGCCGCTTGCAGGACTTGGAACCACTTTGAAGGTTCCGGTGACGAGTCCGGCACAGGGGCGGACTTAGAGCCCTCGGGGTTTCGCCCCCTTTGCGCCCGAGTCCCGGGAGGTTGCCTTGCAGCGCCTCCGGACCACCTTCCCTGGTTGGGCCCCTTTGGGACTCTACCAGTGTCGCTCTGCGTCACGAGGAGAGGAGGCGGTCGGAAGTGAAGTGCTATTCACATCCGACGAATCCGTGGAGCCGCTTCGGCAAGCGGCGAGCCTGCCCCTGGGCGGGCTACATGGTTATATTCGGCGTTAGAAGACACTATGCAACAAATGAAAAGTCATGAGCTATTCCGGAGCCCGGACACTTACGATCTCGCCAGGGGCTTGGCCCTTGGTGGCCACTCCTCCTCGTCGTTGTCGGCGTTGGTGGAGAAGTCCGGAATAAGGGTCCTTCCTTTCTTGGACCCTCCGGCCTCCCCAGTCGGGGCGGCCTTCCTTTTCTTCTCTCCCCTCGCTGGGGGAGAGGCTTCTTTTTCCTCCTCCTCGTCCTCAGGGGAGGATTCCGCCAGAGTCGCTTGGACGATGAGTCCGGCTAACACCTGGCGCCGAGAGCTCCTTCGAGTTCCGTGGCCTTCTTCTTGGCCTTCTTCTCCGGCACCACGTGAGGTGCCGGAGCCAGCTCCTGGCTAATCAAGGGCGTCCCGGAGTCTTCCGGCAAGGGCAGACATTAATCTGTCCGGACGTCTTTCACCGATCCTGTCAAAGGTTAGGGAGTTTTAGACCCGCATAGAGTCAAACTATGAAAAAAGAGTCCCATAAAGGGTAAAATAACTTACCTCGCTGGCTTGACGCTGCGAGCTGAATCCGCGATCTTCGGTAGCGGATGCGGAGCTCGGCGCCTTTTGAACAAAGACCTTCCAGGCATCTTCGTACGTAGTGTCGAAGAGCCGGCTCAAGGTTCGGTGCTCTGCCGGATCAACTCCCACAAATTGAAGGCCCGTTGCTGGCATGGGAGAATCCAGCGGATGAGCATCACCTGGATTACCTTGACAAGCTTAAGATTCTTGTCCACCAGGTTTCGGACGCAGGTTTGGAGTCCGAACAGCTCTTCCGAATCACCCCACGTCAGGCCCTTGTCTTTCCATGATGTGAGCCGTGTGGGGAAGCCAGACCGGAATTCGGGGGCTGCCGCCCATTGAGAGTCGCGCGGTTCGGTGATGTAGAACCACCCCGATTGCCACCCCTTTATGGTCTCCACAAAGGAGCCCTCGAGCCATAGGACGTTGGCCATCCTGCCCAGCATGGCACCTCCACACTCCGCTTGGCGGCCGCCCACTACCTTCGGCTTGACATTGAAGGTCTTCAGCCATAAGCTGAAGTAGGGCTGGATGCAGAGGAAGGCCTCGCACACGACAATAAACGCCGAGATGTTGAGGATGAAATTCGGGGCTAGATCGTGGAAATCTAGGCTGTAGTAGAACATGAGCCCCCGGGCGAATGGGTGAAGTGGAAACCCTAGTCCGCGGAGGAAGTGGGGGAGGAAGACCACCCTCTCATGGGCCTGGGGGCGGGGATGAGCTACCCCTTGTTGGGGAGCCGACACGGGATGTCGCCGGACAAGTATCCGGCTTTCCGCAGCTTTTTGATGTGCCCCTCCATGACGGAGGAGGCCATCCACTTGCCTCCCGCTCCGGACATGGTTGGAGAAGGTTGAGGTGGGATGTGCGGACTTGGGCGCTAGAGCTCGAGTGCGCGGAAATGGATGAGCAAAGTAGGAAGAAGGTGTAGATTAAAAGGTGGATCCTTATCCCCTTATATGGACGGAATGACTATCGTCCCCGCCAACTAGTAAAACTCGCTTATCTCCCAAGCGCCGTAATCAATGGCGCGGTTGGGTTACCCATGTCCGTGTTGACGGGAATCCCGGAATAAGGGGGCACGATCTCCGCCCTGATAAGGTGTGCCAAGGAAACTGCCTCGCTAAACGCGCTGAGGTGGAACAGTAAAACGATTCATATAAAGGCCTTGCCGTGGTGTGATGTCACGCCGTGGAATACGTCAGCAGAACTGTGCAAAGGTTATTCTCTCTACGGTGGTATGTGGAACTTGTTTTTCAGAGCCGGACACTATCCTTGTGTTCAAAATCTTCTATGAAGTATTCGGAGGAGGAACCCGCCTTGCAATGCCGAAGACAATATGCGCGCCGGATTCGTCGTCATTGAACCCTAGTTCATGGGCTACTGAGGGAGTCCTGGATTAGGGGGTGTCCGGATAGCCGAACTATCACCGTTGGCTGGACTCCTGGACTATAAAGATGTCAGTGTTCCGGGAACGGGGGTCCCCAGACTTGCCTGCCTGCGGCCTGCGGCGGGGCTCAAAAGGGGGCCCATCGCAGCCCATCTTCATCAACACAAGCTCAAGACCCTCGCGAGGGGCCAAGCCTCGCGGGGCGGACGACAGGGAGCTTCCTCAGGCACGGCCTCATCAGGCCGGCTCGCGAGGAGGCGGAGAGATCAAGGTGGGGTACCTCACGAGGTGCCCATGACGTAAGCCATGGCGACCAAGGGCGCCAGGCGGGCGCCAGCCCGCGCAGTGTCCTCCTTTCCTCTTTGGTGCAAAGGGAGCAACTGCAGGCGAGAGCATCAAGCAAAGGCATCCATTTCGGTGCAACAAGACCAAGACCAGCCCAACGGCAGGAAGGAAGTCATTGTGGAGCCCAAGCCAAGGCCACCACTCAGAGCCTTTGACAGGCGAGGACCAACTTTAGTCAGGATAAGTGTACCAGATGTTCCCCTTCAAAATGGCCAATTGTTGGCGCCCTTCCCGCTCAAAATTTCGGAAGAGGCCCATGGCCTCTGTCTATAAATAGGACTAGCCACACACAGAGCTAGGGCATCTTGAATCGAGAGGGAGAGAGAGCGACTGAACTCCTCCAAGCAGTTCATCGCTTACTGCCAAGAACAGACCCTCGCGAGGCTGTTCTTCCTTGTATTGTTCATCACCATTAGCCCAAGAGGCAATCCACCACGCCACAAACTAGACTAGGGTATTACACCACAACGGTGGCCCGAACTAGTATAAACCTTGTGTCTCTTGTGTTGTTCCTTTCGTAGTTTAGATCTTAGCGAGGTGGCGGGGTGCAGGTAGGTAGAGGGCGAATCTCCGCGCGCACCCTAGTGTTTGAATCTCAAGGGTCTGCCGGAACCCGAAATCCGACATTTGGCGCGCCAGGTAGGGTGCGCCGGAGTTCCCCTTCCACCACCACCGCGACCCGCCTCATGATGAGCAGCGCGCCCCCGCTCCGGCCGCCAGCGCTAGCGCAGGGGCCAGGGGGCTCCGAGCCCTGGCCCCGGCCTTCCAACGGGTGCGGCGGCCGGGCAAGTTCAAGCCGACGACGCCGCTGCGCTACAACGGCGCGACCGATCCGATGGCCTTCCTGCTGGCGTACGAGGAGGCCATCCTTGAAGCTGGAGGTGACGACAGGGTCATGGCAAACTGGCTTCCCATGGCCCTCACCGGCACTCCGCGCGCATGGCTGGTCCACCTTCCGGCAGCCTCCGTGGCCTCATGGGAAGAGCTTCGCGGCCTCTTCCTCACCCACCACGCTGCGCCGGCGCCCCCGATCGTCGCGGCCCTCCTGGGCGGCTCGCGGGTGCCGCCCTCAAGTCACCACGTCAAGTCGTTAAATCCGCCGGAGTCGGCCTTGCGCCTCCTGGCAGAGCCCCCGGACCGGGTCGGTGCCCAAGGCGGTCGACCTTCAGCTCGGAGGACCACCCTCCAATCTCAGCTGCCGGTGCACTCCCATGCTGTGCACCCCCACCATCTGCCAGTGGCCGTCACCAGACTCTCATCGACGGCGGCGGGCCTCAACGTGCTCTCGATTGAGGCCTTCAACCTCCTTCGCATACCCCAGAGCGGCTGCAGCCAGCCGCCCTTCTCGGCGCCGGGCGGGTCATCCAGCTCCTTGGGACAGATCCGGCTCCCGGTAACTTTCGGCACCTACAACAACTTCCGCACGGAGCTGGTCGATTTTGACATCGCCCCCATCGGCCTCCCCTACAACGCCATCCTCGGCTACCCAGCTCTGGCCCAGTTCATGGCCGCGACTCACCCAACATACAACCTCATAAAGATGCCTGGGAGCAACGGTGTCCTCACCATGCCCGGGGACACCGGAGATGCACTGCGAGTGCTCAAGCTCGCCTTCAAGACGGCGACGCCAGCACAGCCCGCCGACGCGGAGACCCCTGAGCCCAAGGGGGCTGCACCAACCAAGAAGAAACAGTTGTTCACCCAAGACAAGGCAGAGACCAAGCAAATACCCGTCGACGAGGACGGGTCCACTGGCGCCACCTTCACCATAGGCGCCAACCTCGAGCCCGAGCAGGAGGAGGCCCTGGTCAAGTTCCTGCGCAAACAAGAAGGTATTCGCCTAGGAGCCTGATCAGTTGGCGGGGATCCCTAGGGGCGTAATCGAACATCACCTCCACGTGTGCCCCAACGTATGCCCCGTGAAGAAGAAAGCGAGGCGGCAGTCCACTGAAAAGCAAGCCTTCATCGTCCAGGAGACCCGCAAACTAGAAGCCGTTGGGGTCATTCGCGAGGTCCGATATCCGGATTGGTTGGCAAACCCTGTCGTTGTACCAAAGAAGGGAGGGAAGGGGCGCGTGTGTGTCGACTTCACCAATCTCAACAAGGCATGCCCGCAAGATCCGTTCCCGCTACCTCGCATCGACCAGATCGTCGATTCCACCGCTAAGTGCGACCTGTTATGCTTCTTGGATGCCTTCTCCGGGTATTACCAGCTCAAGATGGCGGTAGAAGACGTGGAAAAAACGGCCTTCCTGACCCCGTGTGGCGTGTACTGCTACACGTGCATGCCATTCGGGCTGCGCAACGCAGGGGCGACCTTCCAGCGGCTGATGCACATCACCTTGGGTCCGCAGCTCGGGAAGAATGTTGAGGCTTACGTCGATGACATTGTGGTGAAGTCTCGGGAAGCCAGAACCCTGATACAAGACCTGCAAGAAACCTTTGCGAGCCTCGACGCAGTGAACCTACGGCTCAACCCGGAGAAGTGTGTGTTTGGAGTCCCCTCGGGCAAGCTCTTGGGCTTCCTCGTATCCCACCGAGGCATCGAAGCTAACCGAGAAAAGGTCAAGGCGGTCGAGGACATGAGACCGCCAAAGACCCTCCGGGAAATGTAGAAGCTCACTGGGCGCGTGACTGCACTAGGGCGCTTCATCTCCAAACTAGGAGAACGAGCCTGCCTTTCTTCCAGCTAATGAAGAAAAAGGGACCCTTTGAATGGACTGAAGAGGCCGACAAGGCGTTTCAAGATCTCAAGAGGTACCTAACCAGCCCTCCGGTCATGGTGGCCCCACGCTTGCAGGAACCCCTGGTGCTCTAGCTCGCCGCCATTCCCTACTCCGCCAGCGCGGCTCTGTTGGCAGTTAGGGAAGAGCATCAAACCAAAACCACAGCAGCAGCCCAGGTCAAGGCAAAGCAAGAATAAGGAAGACCCACAGAAACCACTACTGCGGCTTAGAAGGATCAGCCGCCACAGGGGAGCGCGCTGGGGACGGAAGAGGTCCCTCCCCCAGACTACCAGCCTCTGGAGGCTCCATCGCCTCAAGAGGCGCCACGGTCCCCAGAGGGTGCCAGCGGCACTGGGGCTCCAAACCTTGTTGAGCACCCAGTGTACTTCGTCAGCACGGTGTTGCGGGACGCAAGGGCACGGTACCCCATGCCTCAGAAACTCCTCCTCGTGCTATTGGTGGCCTCGCGCAAGCTGCGGCACTATTTTTGGGGTCACCCCATCAAGGTCGTCTCAGCATACCCCTTGGAAAGGGTGCTCAGGAGCCCTAACTCAGCCGGAAGGGTCGCTGAGTGAAACATTGAACTGCAAGCGTTTCAGCTCGAATTTAGCACGACCAGAGTCATCAAGGGGGCCGCATTAGCGGATTTCATGGCAGAATGGACGGAAGCACCGAGCCTCAAGGCCGACGAGGATCGGTCCCTCTCCCCGGGAAGCGAAGCGCCAGAAGGCTGGGTCATGTACTTCGATGGGCGTTCTCTGCATGGTCTGGGGCTGGCGGTGCTCATATCCCCACTCAGGACAAGCTCTACTACGCTTGTGCAGCTCTGTTTCCGACCAAGGTGAAAAGTTCTCCAACAACATAGCGGAGTATGAAGGTCTAATAGCGGGCTTGAAGGCCGCAGCTGCCCTAGGGGTGAAGCGCCTTACCATCAAGGGCGATTCGCAGCTCCTCGTCACTTTCTCCAACAAGGTGTACGAGCCAAAAGATGAGCACATGGAAGCCTACCTTGCGGAGGTCCCCAGGATGGAGAAGCAGTTATGGGGGTTGGAGTTGTAGCATGTGCCCCGCGGCACAAATCAGGAGGCCGACGACATCGCCAAACGAGCATCCAGGCGGTTACCTCAGGAGCCTGGCGTGTTTGAGGAGCAGCTTTTCAAGCCCTCGGCCAAGCCAACACTATCAAACACGGCGCAGCCTCGGGAGGAGCTTCCCCGGCCACCTGCCTCGGGAGCCCCGGTCTGTGGCCCGGCCTCAGGAGCGCGCCTGCTCCTAACGATGGAGCCTCAGGAGGGGTGCTGGATCACAGAGCTCCGGAGCTACTTAACACAAGGGACCCTACCGGAGAAGGAGGAGGAAGCGGAGCGTGTGGCGCGGCAAGCCACGGCGTACTGCATCAGGGATGGAGAGCTCTATCGGAAGCGACCAAATAATGTGTCACTAGCTGCATCTCCAGGGAGCAAGGGAAAGAACTGCTGGCGGATATACATGGTGGAGACTGTGGGCATCACTCGTCTTCACGAACCCTCATGGGCAAGGCATTCCAGAGCGGTTTCTATTGGCCTACTGCACTCAACGACGCCCGTCCGAACTCATCAAGGCTTGGCGAAGCTGCCAATCCCATGCCAAGCAGATCCATCAGCCAGCAGGAGGTCTGCAAACTATACCCCTCTCGTGGCCATTCGCAGTCTGGGGGCTGGATATCCTGGGCCCATTTCCTCGAGCGCCAGGGGGCTACTGCTACCTCTACGTCGCTGTGGACAAGTTCACCAAGTGGGCTGAAGTGGAAGTCGTGCGCACCATCCCCGCGGGTTTTGCGGTCAAGTTCGTCAAGGGCATCGTGAGCCGTTTCGGGGTGCCAAACCGCATCATCACCGACAACGGTTAGTAGTTCACCAGTAACCTCTTGAAAACATACTGTGCTAACCTGGGAACACAGATATGCTACTCTTCGGTGGCGCACTTCGGCAACGACTGTGCCGAAGCGGGCCAATGCAGAGGTCCCGAGGGGCCTCAAAACCGTAACACTCAAGAAGAAATTGAGGCTCACGGCGGAAGGTTGGTACGACGAGCTTCACCGCGTCTTGTGGTCCATCCACACGACCACGACCAAGCCAACCGGAGAGACCCGTTCTTCCGGGTCTATGGAGCGAAGCGGTCCTCCCTCACGAGGTCGACGTCGCTCGCACGGGTCTGGCGTTCGACGAGGCGCAGCGGGGCGCCATGCGGGGGACGGACCTCGTGCTGGGGGAGGAGCGTCGTTGAGAAGCCGCGTTGCGAGCAGCGAGGTACCAACAAGCACTGCGACGATACCACTGCCGCAACATCCGCCACAGGACTCTTGAGGTAGGGGACCTCGTGCTCAGGCGGTTCTCTCCAGGGAGGGGCTGCATAAGCTCTCTCCCATGTGGGAGGGCCCATTCAAGGTTGTTCATGTTTCCAGGCCCGGCTCCACGTGCTTGGAGACTCGGGAGGGGGTGCCAGTCCAGAACGTGTGGAACATCCAGCACCTCCAGAGGTTTTACCCCTGAAAAGGCCCAAAGCCTGTGAAGAAGGTGAATGCCTGTGAAGCTATCTTTTTGGAAAAGGCCCAGACCCTGTGAAGAAGGCGAATGCCTGTGAAGCTATCTTTTTGGAAAGGCCCAGAGCCTGTGAAGAAGGCGACTGCCTGTGAAGTTGTCACGTTTTGGAAAAGGCCCAGAGCCTGTGAAGAAGGCGAATGCCTGTGAAGCCATCTTTTTGGAAAAGGCCCAGAGCCTGTGAATATGGCGAATGCATGTGAAGCTGTCGCGTTTTGGAAAAGGCCCAGAGCCTGTGAAGAGCGCCAATGCCCGTAAAGCTTGCTTCCCCCCCAAGAAAGGCCCGGAGCCTATGAAGAAGGCCAATGCCTGTGAAGCTCGCCGCACGTGACACTCTCACGTAATAATGAGTTGGGGTTGTACACGCCCCGGAGTCTCAGGAGCGCCGACCTCAGGGCCACAGGGCTCCCTCCACGCCAGATGGAAGCACTTAGCTCGCTACCGGTGAGAAGACGTCGAAGATTAGATTAGGTGCCGGACGCGGCTTTTTTCATTTGCTTTCTGCAGCTTGGCTTGTTCATTCTCATTTGAAGTTTTATCAAGCTGTTGTCGTTTTTGGTTTGTGGCTCTTCGCTTTTCGCCTCTTCTACCTCGATTTCTCTCGCGCAAGGTCTCGTGAGGGGGCAGCACAGGCGCCCTCGCAGTGTTTCTGCCCTTATCGTTCAAGGTTTCCCAACCCGGGTCCACCACAGAGCACCCCTCGATCCAGGTGCCTCACGGGCACCGCGACACCTAACACAGGACTGGGTCGGTCGCCCCTCACGGCCGAGGCTGGGAACTACCTACTACAGCGTGCGGCCCGAAGGCACGATACTGAAATAGCAGGAACAGACGATGATTAACGGCGAAAATCAAACGCTTCCACGGGCCCCACACTACTGTCTTTCTACGCAGGAAAAAAAAGGAAGAACAAATCGTGCAGGCCGCTCGCACCAGCCCGCAGGAAGACTCGAGCCGCCTCCGGGGCTCAGTGAGACTCCTCTCGTGCTTCACCGAGGCACGACGGCGTATGAGGCTGATCGCGGCCCCGCTGGAGGAGCCGCCAGTTCAAGAAGAATCGATGAAGCTCGAGGAGCCACGAGTGCAGCCGACCACGCTGCACCGCCTTTCTCCGTCATCACTGCGTGGCTGGGCCCCCGCCGCGGTTGTCGCCCCTCGAGGAAGCGCCCAAAGACGGAGATCATCCTCCCGAACACCCTCACGTAAAGGGGTGGCATCACCGTCGAACTTGAAGTGCAGGGGTGCATCGACGGGCTCGAGCCACGCAGCTGGGCAAACGTCTGCCGGCCATGAAGTCGTGGCAGGCTCCCAGCGCGAGACCTCCAATGAAGCCTAGGAGGCCCGACCGCAGGCCGTCTGGCTGGGCTGGAGCCAGAGGCCGCCGAAGCGCCAGCCGAGCTCGCTTAGGAGGAAGCGAGAAGGCTGAAGCCGGGCGCAAGTCGGCTCACGACCACACAACGAACTCGGCAACACCTCCGCAAGCATGGAAGCGCGGCCCACGGGGCGATGCAGCCATAAGCGCACCCGACGCAGCCGGCCGTCCATCACCGCGGCGGAGATCACCTCCAGCGGCCCACGGGAGTCGCTGCAGGGAGCCACAGGATGTTTGTAGGGCGGCCTCGACCCAGCTTAGGCGGGGAGAGGCAAGCTCATCCTGGCGGGCCTTCCCCTTCTCTGCGGCCGAGAACTTCCCCGGCGGAGCCATGAAGAAGGAGGAGAAGCAAGAGGGGACAGACTGGAAGGGCACGCGCCGTTCCGTACTTAAAGCCAGAGGAGGCCAACCGCCGGCCTCCATGATCACAGGTAATCATGACTCGCTTTGCATGCAGGGACTTTTCAATTCGTGCAGTCGCCAAGGCATCGTGGGGAAGCGGAGACGCCCATGTCCCATCAACCGCCACGCGGCGCCCAAGGCCGTAGGTTGTTAGGGCCCGCGGCACTTCGCGCTTGCCCCTTCGCCTCTCTGCTCGGCCAAGCCCGGGGGCTACTATCGGCGTTCTGGGAACGGGGGTCCCCAGACTTGCCTGCCTGCGGCCTGCGGCGTGGCTCAAAAGGGGGCCCATCGCGGCCCATCTTCTTCAACACAAGCTCAAGACCCTCGCGAGGGGCCAAGCCTCGCAGGGCGGACGACAGGGAGCTTCCTCAGGCACGGCCTCATCAGGCTGGCTCGCGAGGAGGCGGAGAGATCAAGGCGGGGTACCTCACGAGCTGCCCATGACGCAAGCCATGACGACCAAGGGCGCCATCTGGGCGCCAAATTGCCAGCAGTTGTCCTCCTTTCCTCTTTGGTGCAAAGGGAGCAAGCGCAGGCGAGAGCATCAAGCAAAGGCGTCCATTTCAAAGGCAACAAGACCAAGACGAGCCCAACGGGCAGGAAGGAAGTCATTGTGGAGCCCAAGCCAGCGTCACCACTGTGAGCCTTTGACAAAGAGGACCAACTTTATTCAGGATAAGTGTACCAGATGTTCCCCTTCAAAATGGCCAATTGTTGGCGCCCTTCCCGCTCAATATTTCGGAAGAGGCCCAGGGCCTCTGTCTATAAATAGGACTAGCCACACACAGAGCTAGGGCATCTTGAATCGAGAGGGAGAGAGAGCGACTGAACTCCTCCAAGCAGTTCATTGCCCCGGCCAAGAACAGACCCTCGCGAGGCTGTTCTTCCTTGTATTGTTCATCACCATCAGCCCAAGAGGCAATCCACCACGCCACAAACTAGAGTAGGGTATTACACCACAACGGTGACCCGAACTAGTACAAACCTTGTGTCTCTTGTGTTGTTCCTTTCGTAGTTTAGATCTTAGCGAGGCGGTGGGGTGAAGGTGGGTAGAGGGCGAATCTCCGCACGCACCCCAGTGTTCGAACCTCAAGGGTCTGCCGGAACCCGAAATCCGACAGAAGATACAAGATTTAAGACTTCGTCCTGTGTCCGGATGGGACTTTCCTTAGCGTGGAAGGCAGGCTTGGCGATACGGATATGTAGATCTCCTACCATTGTAACCGACTCTGTGTAACCCTAACTGTCGGTGCCAAAACCGGTGGATCTCGGGTAGGGGGTCACGAACTGTGCGTCTAGGCGGATGGTAACAGGAGACAAGGGACACGATGTTTTACCCAGGTTTGGGCCCTCTCGATGGAGGTAAAACCCTACGTCCTGCTAGATTAATATTGATGATATGTGTTACAAGAGTGGATCTAGCACGAGATCAAAGAGGCTAAACCCTAGAAGCTAGCCTATGGTATGATTGTTGTTCGTCCTACGGAGTTAAACCCTCCGGTTTATATAGACACCGGATAGGGTTAGGGTTACACAGAGTCGGTTACAATGGTAGGAGATCTACATATCCATATCGCCAAGCTTGCCTTCCACACCAAGGAAAGTCCCATCCGGACACGGGACGAAGTCTTCAATCTTGTATCTTCATAGTCTTTGAGTCCGGCCGATGATGATAGTTCGGCTATCCGGACACCCCCTAGTCCGGAACTCCCTTAGTAGCCCCTGAACCAGGCTTCAATGACGATGAGTCCGGCGCGCGTGTTGTCTTCGGCATTGCAAGGCGGGTTCTTCCTCCGAATAATTTATAGAAGATTGTGAAAACCAGGATAGTGTCCGGCTCTGCAAAAATAAATTCCACATACCACCGTAGAGAGAATAACATTACACAAGATTAATCTGCTGACATATTTTGTGGCGTGACGTCGCACCACTACCAAGCCTCTATTCAAATTGTTTTTACTGTTCCACCTCGCCGCGTTTAGCGGCGGTTTCCTTTGGCACGTCTTGTCGAGGCAGAGATCATGTTCCCTTATTCCGGATTCCCATCAATACGGACGCGGTAACCCAACCGCGCCATTGATTGTGGCGCTGGGGAGATAAGCGAGTTTTATCAGCCGGTGGGCACACATGTTTTGTCCGCCCATATAAGGGATAAGGATCCATCCTTTCACCTACGCCTTCTTCCTCCTTTTCTCATCCATTCCCGTGCACTCGAGCTCTAGCGCTCAAGTCCGCACTTTCCTCCTCAACCTTCTCCAACCATGTCAGGAGCGGGAGTTAGATGGATGGCCTCCTCCGTCACGGAGGGGCACATCACAAGATCAAGGAGGCGGATACTTGTCCGCGATATCGGCAAGACAAAGCTGCAAGACGCAGGGCAGCTTATTCCAACCCCCAGCCCCATGAGAGGGTGGTATTTCTCCCCACTTCCTCCATGGACTAGGTTTTCCACTTCACCCATTTGTCCGGGGCTCATGTTCTACTACGGCTGGACTTCCATGACCTGGCCCAATTTCGCCCTCAACGTCTCGGCGTTTATCGTCGTGTGCGAGGCTTTCCTCTGCATCCAGCCCCACTTCGGCTTGTGGCTCAAGACCTTCAGTGTCAAGCCGAAGGTTGTGAAGGGCAGCCAAGCGGAGTGCGGAGGCGCCATGGTCGGCAAGATGGCCAAAGTCCTATGGCTCGAGGGCTCCTTTGTGGAGACAATAAAGGGGTGGCAATCGGGGTGGTTCTACATCACCGAGCCACGCGACTTTCGAATGGGTTGCGCCCCAATTCAGATCTGGATTCCCCACACGGCTCTCGTCATGGAAAAAGACGGGCCTGAAGTGGGGGGATTCGGACGAGCTATCTGGACTCCAAACACGTGTCCGGAACCTAGTGGACAAGAATCGCAGGCTTGTCGACGTAATCCAGGTGATGCTCATCCGTCGGATTCTCCCATGCCAACAACGGGACTTCAATTTGTGGGAGTTCGATCCGGCACAGCACCGAACCTTGAGCCGGCTCTTCGATACCAGGTACGAAGATGCCTGGAAGGTGCTGTTCAAGGGCGCCGAAGCCCCCGCATCCGCTAACAAAGATCGCGGATATAGCTCGCAGCGTCAAGCCAGCGAGGTAAGTTATTTTACCCTTTACGGGACTCTTTTCCATAGATCGACTCTACGTGGGATCTGGAAACTCCCAATTCTTCGACAGGTCTAGCTGAAGACGTCCAGACAGATTAACTGTCCGACTCCTTTGCGAGAAGACCCAGCGGACGCCAGATTGACGGGGCTGCTGGCTCCGGCACCCCATGTAGTGCCGGAGAAGAAGGCCAAGAAGGAGGGTACGGGAACTCGAAGGAGCACCCGATGCCAGGTGCTGCCGGATTCTGAAGCAGAATCTTCTCCTGAAGACGAGGAGGAAGAAGAATAAGCCTCTCCCCCAGCAGGGGAGGAGAGGAAAAGGAAGGCCGCCCCAACTGGGGAGGCCGGAGGGTCTAAGAAGGGAAGAACACTTCCTCCGGACTTCTCCACCAACGTCGACGACGACGAGGGGGATTGGCCTACAAGGGCCAAGCCCCTGGCGAGATCGTAAGTGTCCGGATACCCATGGCGTTTTATTATTGCAGAGTGTTCTCTAATGTCGAACAATCGTGCAGCCCGCCCAAAGGCGAGCTCGCCGATCTCTGGGCTTGTCGGAAATGGAGAGTGCCGCTTCCGACCGCCTCCTCGCCTCATGTGAGACGACGCCACGGCGGGGCCCCAAAGGGGCTTGGTCCCGAGGAGGTGGCGCAGGAGGTGCCACAAGGCAACCCCCGGACTCGAGCGCTGGGGGGCAAGACCCCAGGGGGGCTCTAAGGCCGACCCTTGTCCGGACTCAATGCCGAACCTTCAAAGGGTTCCGAGTCCGCAAAGCGATCCCTTCGCAAGAAGGGGTAAGACGCCGTGTCCTTCGGCCCAACCGGAGGCACCGGATAGCTTCTTGGAGGCGCTCAACGGCGCCTCCATCGAGGATGAGCACCGCATCGTTATGAGTGCGGTGATCCGACAGTTCAGTCCGCCAAGAGCAGCTGGCTGACGAGCTGCATCAGCCTTCTATCGGGCTTTGAGGTAAGAAATTTTAATATATGTAAAATGGTATGGCATAGACAAGAGTCTCCCCGATGCTCGGTTCGGTGTTTGGAAAGAAAAGCCGCATCGAGGATCTTTAGAAAAGATAAACGTAGGAGTCATAAAAATATGTCAATATGGGATTGCAAATGTGTTGTTGACCTCACCAAGACCGATCATGCGGAGGTCAATAATTTGAAGAAAAAGCTCGAGCGGTCCGAGAACGAGCTCGGTCATGCCAAGAAGCAGCTCGAGGAAAAAGAAGGTCAATAATACCTTATGAAAATTGTACCTTACAGAAAAGGATTTGGTTGCAAGAAAAATGACAAGGATAACGTGGGTATTGTAGGGGCCACTAACGAGGTGGCGACCCTGAAGGAGGCGGTGGCCGCGACCGAACGTAATGCAGCCGCGGAACGCACCGAGTGAGAGAAGCAGGAGGCGCGGGTGGCGGAGGTACAGCAAGAGCTCCAGGATCTCATGAAAAAACATGAGAACTTGGAGCGTGACTCGAAGACTCGAGAGTCTGAGCTTGCAACGGCTCTTGTGAGTGCCAAAGCCGCTAAGGCCGAAGCCTACAAGGCCCTCCAGGAGATTGAGGCGGTGAAGAAAATAGCAGCGGGTAAGGCATTTCTCAGGCAGAGTAAGCATGTGAGTGTTAATTACCTGTTGCTTACCCGAATTCGGAGCTCTCGAGGCGTTCGCAGATCTTCCTCAAGAAGGCGTGTCCGATGTCTTGCATTCTACCGGGCCTAGGAAGGGAGCTCGACAGAGAAGGTCTTCTAGTCTCAGTATGCTGAGGCCGGACATGTGGTGCCCCTTAGCGACCAGCTGAAGCAGCTGGTCGAGCTGCACAAGGCGGGCGAACAGGCCATGAAGGGCCTCATAGTTCGGCTGTGGCCTAAGGAGGCCATGCCTGGGAGCTACTTTGGCCTGGTGCGGCGGCTAGTGGATGCGTGCCCGTGGGTTGAAGTTATCAAGCATTTCGCTTGTATCGAGGGTGCCCGTCGGGCCCTTGCCCGCGCAAGAAGGTGCACTGGGCAAGATGGATGCCTGTAAGCTCGTGGACGGACCCGCCACCAGAGGGCAAGGAGCATCGCGACGCCCGAGATGTATTATAAGACTATCTTTGAAGGGCGCCTGCGACTATTGCGGTGAGTGCTCCAAAGATGAAATATTTGAGTAGACTCAAGATTTCGTTATCCCAGGCGCTGAAAACTTAGTTCATATGCGCTAAAGCAACGCTTGTTAATTTAAAATATTACCTTCAGGCGGCTATGTATGAAATCTGAGAGATGGCAAGTCGTCGGCTTCATTTCCCCATGCCACGAAAGTCTGGGGTGTTCAGGATAAACTTGAGCGCTCTTGTTCCCATTTTTGGGTCCATCTAGGGAGGCGCTCAACACCACGAACAAGGCAACCGGACTTATAATGCTGGAACACTCTCAGCCATAGAATTCTATAATTTTAAATTTTGGCGAATCCCCTAGTCTTCGGAAGGCCGAATTTGGGGCGCTATCCACGCCTTGGCCAGACAGTATCCGGCTCCTCGCTCTAAGCGGCATAAGTCTTTAAGGACTCGCAGAAAACCTCTCGAACAGCGACCGGTCTCTTGCCTCATCATGACGGTCAGTTTTAGCTTTCTCCACTAAGGCGTTAACCCAGCCGAACTGGGGCGGAATCATAGTGGTTCTCCTGGTGCTACCTTAGCCGATATAACGGAACGTAAGGTACCAAAACACGGGAGCCGGGCAAACCCAACTATTGACCCAAGACATGATTCGGAGCCGATGCATATAGTGTTATAAGTTCGGGGTGCCGCACTTGTGAAAGTGTTCGGACTCATCACACCAAAATGCGGGAAACATAAGCCCCTGGTGTATATTAGCCGTACAAAAGTGTACGGATGCAACATGTCGTGAATGAACATGTGTATGAAAAAGAAATGCAATTATAAGCAAAAAGGTCCTGCATTGGTTTATTCAATAAGTGCTGCTACGTAATGCGTAAGCGATACAAATAGTGCGATAAGCAAGGTATGAGACTGTTAAACATGTCCTCTCCGTGGGGTAGGCTGCAGATTGGTGTATGAAAATGCTCGTAATGGAGACCACACAGATATTCGTTGTAGCCTTTATCCTTCCCTGGCTGTTGCATCGTGAGTTCGGCAGGTCTGCTGCCGGACAGGGCTTCTGACAAACGGAGTCCTGTGGGTAAAAAGTAAAAGGTAAAAAAGAAAAGAAAAAGGAACGACACACTTGAGAGCCCCTGGTGTGGTTGAGCCGCAGTCTGGGTTTATCGTGGTCGTGCCCCTCTCCCCATGCCCATGGTATCTTCGTGAGCGTAATGGTGTCTGTGAAGGACCTGCTGACGTTCGCGGGGGGCTGGGGTTGGGGCCGATCGCTACTGGCGTTCTCTGAGCGTGCCGTTAGTCTTGTTGTAAGTTACTCGGTAGCGCTTATTTGTGTCCGGCCGCTTAACGGCCGGACTCGAGAATTGCCTTAAGAGGCTGCATTGCACTTCGCCGCGAGAGCCGCTGTATGTTCCTCCGCGCGGAGAGAGCGTTCGATGTTTCCGCTGACCGTAATGACTCCTCGAGGGCCCGGCATCTTGAGCTTGAGGTATGCGAGTGCGGCACCGCTGTTGAACTTTGCAAGCGCAGTACGTCCGAGCAAGGCATGATAGCCGCCATGAACGGGACTATGTCGAAGATTAACTCCTCGCCGGAAGTTATCCGGGGATCCGAAGACCACTTCCAGCAGGTAATTGAGCCTGCATAATTGGCTTCTACACTGTATGACGCCTTTAAAGGTCGTTTTTGGTAGGTTTAATCCTTGAGGGGTCTATGCCCAATTTGCGCACTGTATCCTGCTAAAGCAGGTTCAGGCTGCTGCCGCCGTCCATCAGGACTTTGGTTAGGTGAAATCCATCGACGATTGGGTCTAGGACAAGTGCGGCGAATCCGCCGTGGCGGATGCTGGTGGGGTAGTCCCTTCGGTCAAAAGTGATCGGGCAGGAGGACCATGGATTGAACTTTAGGGCAACTGGCTCCATCGCGTAGACATCCCTGAGTGGACGCTTTCGCTCCCTTTTGGGTATGTGCGTTCGTGATATCATGTTCACCGTCCGCACTGTGGGGGAAACCCTTCGTCCTCTATTGTTCGGGCGGTTGGGTCTCGTCCTCGTCATCATTGTGCAGCCCCTTGTCATTCTTTTTTCGGCAATTAACTTGCTGCCTGCTTGAATACCCAACAGTCCCTGTTAGTGTGGTTAGCTGGCTTTTCGGGGTGCCGTATCCGCACAAGCAGTCAAGTATTCGGTCCAACTTCGACGGACCCGGAGTAGTTCTTTTGAATGGCTTTTTCCACGACCGGGTTTAGAGCCTCTGAATCCGCATTGACCGCCAGATCCTCAATATTGTCACCGTTAACGCGCGTTTGTTTTGTTCTGACGCTGCCTGCCATTTCGGTCCTTGAAGTCCGGATCGCCAGAATTTTTGCCGAGGTTGTTGCTGCGTGCTAGCCAGCTGTCCTCACCCGCGAAGCGGGTCATGAGTGATGTGAGGGCTGCCATGGATTTCGGCATTTCCTGTCCTAGGTGCCGCAAGCCACTTGTCGCGGATGTTATGCTTGAAGGCCGCGAGGGCCTCCGTGATCCAGACAAATGATTTAATTTGGTTTTTCTTGGTTAAGAGCCGTGTCTGTAATCAACTGTCCGGCTGATTCGTCTGGCTGCTGAATTATGTGGCTTAGGTCATCAGCTGTCGGTGGTCGCACATAAGTGCCTCGAAGTTATCGAGGAATGCGGCTTCCGTGTCCTCCCAGCTCCCAATTGACTTTCTGGCGGCAAGCTGTTGAGCCAATGCCGGGCTGGTCCTTTAAGCTTGAGGGGAGGTATTTGATGGCGTGAAGATCGTCACCGCGCCCATGTGGATGTGAAGGAGATAGTCTTCGATCCAAACTGCGGGTCTCATTGTGCCATCATAGGATTCAATATTGACGGGGTTTAAACCTTCGGGATTTGATGATCCATTACTGGCCTGGTGGAAGCATAGTGGGTGTCTTGGCGCCTGCATCTTTGGGGCGATATCATGGCCGGAGCTCAAAAGAGCTTGGTCTGTTTTGTTTGGCCCGGCCGACTTATCGTGTCCGCGCGATGGATGTCGCCACGCATCGTATGCCGCACGCCGATCCATAGATCGATCTTGATTGTCTTTCCTTGTCCTCCAATATATCTCGCAGGGGTCCTGAGCGCCCCTTTGGCCATGTGCTTTTTGAGCGATGCCGGGTATGCAGTTCTAGTGAAGGGCCGAGAGGCCTCTCTGTCGCGGCCACGGGGTGGTCGGTCCACCGTATTGTCTCCTCGGTGATGCGGGTTCGTAAGCCTCCTCCTCTAATCGGGGAGCAGCTTGCGTTTAGGGTAGCTTTGGAGGAGCGTTCGAGCTCATGCTCTTCGCCGCGAGGACATCGGTCCATCTGCCGGGCTAGCAGATCCTCGATCAGCTCTAAGTTGTTGCCGCTTTTTCTTTAGGCTGTTCGTCGTGGCCATAAGCCTGCGTCTAAAATGCTCTTGTTCGACGGATTCTCGGCACGACGAATTCATTGTCGCCGAGGCTTGCTTCGTCCTTCGGAGGGAGGCATATAATCCTCTACCTCTTCTTCGCCTCTCTCTCTTGAGGGCTGGCGTCTTCATCCTCCTTCGATGGATCTTTGCCGGAGTGGATTGTCTTGGCGTTGTCCGGTGTATTGTTACTCCGGTGCCGGAATCTTCATTCTTGCCGTGGCGGATTTAGAGCGGCGCCACGACGACGGGCGCTTGGGCTGCTTCTTGAGGGGTCATCCTCCGTTGTTCGGTCGCCGCTCCCATCTTTTGGGATGTCCACCATGTATATGTCGTATGACGAGGTGGCCTTCCAAAGGCCCTCAGGCGCTGGGTCTTGAGTAAATCTCCGCATCGCCGTCCATACCGTCCGATCTCTTCGAGTCGTAGTCTAGCATGTCGGTTAAATCATCGACAGTGGCTACAAAGTGGGTGGTGGTTGGGCGTTGAATTTCTTCGTCGTCCGCGTCCCAACCTTCCTGACCATAATCCGGCCAGGGCTCTCTGGATAAAGAGAGAGACTTTAGTAAATTCAGGATGTCGCCAAAGGGCGAGTGCTGAAAGATGTGTGCGGCCGTGAACTCCATAATGGGCGCCCAATCGGATTCGATCGGCAAGGGCGCGGAGGGCTCGGAGTCCGGAGAGGAGTCCGGCACCCTGGAGTATTTGCAAAGGACAGGGATGGAGTTCGCCGATCGCCAGAGAGATTGTAGCCCCGAGGCGGTGTCCAATCACTGCGTCCTCGGTCGGGGAATCCGCTCCGGATTAAGGGCGGAGCGGATCTTTGGTGCGGCCTCCAGGGCATTGTTCGGCTGCAGAGCCAGATCATGCCCATCGAAACAAAGGCGGCACGCTTCATGCGGCTCGAATCCGTCGAAGATCAAGTCTCCGTGGATATCGCCGAGTAGTTTAAACTTCCAAATCTGACCTGATGGCCAGGGGCGAAGCTTTCGATCTGCTCCAGATGGCCAAGCTTAATTGCCAAGCAAAGGTAAAGCCGCCAACACAAAGATCTGTCCGGGAGAAAAGTCTCACCTGGACCGCGTCGTTGTTGATGATCAAAGGAGCCATCGAGCCTATCGGCAACGCATTGCAGGAACTCTCAATGAAAGCACCAATGTCGGTGTCAAAACCGGCGGATCTCGGGTAGGGGTCCGAAATGCGTCTAGGCGGATGGTAACGAGGAGACAAGGGACACAATGTTTTACCCAGGTTGGGCCCTCTCGGCGGAGGTAAAACCCTACGCCCTGCTAGATTAATATTGATGATATGTCTTACAAGAGTGGATCTACCACGAGATCAAAGAGGCTAAACCTAGAAGCTAGACTATGGTATGATTGTTGTTCGCCCCACGGATCAAAACCCTCCGGTTTATATAGACACCGGATAGGGTTAGGGTTACACGATGTCGGTTACAATGGTAGGAGATCTACATATCCGTATCGCCAAGCTTGCCTTCCACGCCAAGGAAAGTCCCATCCGGACACGGGACGAAGTCTTCAATCTTGTATCTTCATAGTCTTGGAGTCCAGCCGATGATGATAGTTCAGCTATCCGGACACCCCCTAGTCCGGAACTCCGTCACTAACCCTATCTGGTGTCTATATAAACCGGAGGGTTTTAGTCCGTAGGACGAACAACAATCATACCATAGGCTAGCTTCTAGGGTTTAGCCTCTCTGATCTCGTGGTACATCCACTCTTGTACTACTCATATCATCAATATTAATCAAGCAGGAGTAGGGTTTTACCTCCATCGAGAGGGCCCGAACCTGGGTAAAAACATCGTGTCCCTTGTCTCCTATTACCATCCGCCTAGACGCATAGTTCGGGACCCCCTACCCAAGATCCGCCGGTTTTGACACCAACACTCGGCCTCTAGCTACTCGTTCAAGCACAACATGCGGGTGCTCTGCACGGGCGAGAGCACAACCCGGTTCAAGTCGAGGATGTCTGGTTCCGCCTGCAGGAGGGCCTTGATGGCAGCGGCATCCGCGCGCTCCGTGTCGAGTCGAGCCTCCGCCGCCCGGTTCAAGTCCAGGACGTCCGATTCCGCCTTCAGGAGGGCGTCGATGAGAGCGGCATCCGCACACTCTGTGTTGAGTCGAGCCTCTGCCGCCCGGTTCAAGTCCAGGACGTCCGGTTCCGCCTGCAGGAGGGCCTCAATGGCAGCAGCATCCGCGCGCTCCGCCTCAAGTTGATCCTCCACCGCCCGGTTCACATCCACGACATCCGGTTCCACCTACAGGAGAGCCTCGATGGCAGCGGCATGCGCGTGCTCCACGTCGAGTTGACCCTCTGCCTCCCGATCCTCCTTTTGTATCGCCATGTTGAACCGCTGGTCCACCTGCGCCATGGGGGACTCGGACGCCGGCACGAAGTTGACGTGCATCGTATCAGACCCATCGGGGGCCTTCTGCGCCATGACCACCACCATGAACATTGGATCGGCTTCCTCCTCCTCGTAGCTTGGCTCCAGAAAACTCGGGGATTGGCCCGCCGCAAAGTGAGCTTGGGAACGGAGGTCTGTGGCGCCGACCGCCGCCATGACCGCGCTGGGCGCTCCTGCGTTAGCATCTTGTAGTAAGTGATCTTGCGGGCGCACCATGGCTTTCCTACTAACTAGGGGACGCTTGATGTGACTAGGGATCGAAAGTTGGGGGAATGGGCTGGAGATTTGGTGTGGTTTTAGGGCAGTGGCTGGCGTGGGCCGAGCAACAAGGTTCTGGTGTGAATAGTGGTTCGGGTGATGACCGTCAATCGGTTTTGACTGTACATCGCTCTTGTCGCTGCGTTCACAAGGCAGCCCGGCATGCTTTGGACCCTCCACGCCGCTATCGAATGGAACACACTGCCTTATGCTTCCGCTCGCTTGTGGGACCACAGTTGAGAGCAAACCAACGTCCCTCCCCCTCCCCCGCCCACGTCATTTATTATACCACCACTCCCTCCGTTTTATGTAGAGTAAATACAAACAGACTGGGTATACTATGGATGAGGATCCCCTGACGTGGCCGAACCCATTGAGTAACTGACATGTGGGGCCTAGCAAGCATGGGGTCCGCCAGTAAGTGACCGAAAGGGAGGGTAAGGCACGGATACCTACGTCAGAGTATCCACTTCCACTATACTACTTTGACCAAATGTTAGAGTAATAATATATGACATGCAACTTACACAAATGTTAATAATATATGACATGCAACTTACACAAAGCATACAGGGTCTAACGCATTTTTCGAGGCTAACTTTGACCAAATGTTAGAGTAATAATATATGACATGCAACTTAAACAAAGCATACGGTCAAATTCGTATGTGAAAGGAGTTTGCAATGATATAATTTTCACATTATACATCTCATGTACTATTAATCTTGTTAATAGTCAAATTGGAAACCATCTCGAGTACAAATCTAGGAGTACGTACGAACCTAACAATATTGATTGGGCGTTATTGTATGTTGATACCTTTTTTATCAAAGTAGAGATACTTTGACTACACATAAAACTTATATGTAAACTAGAAAGAATAGGAGGGAGTATATTGTATGTTCAAAAACGAAACGAACATTGAATACCCTTTATATATGATTTTATGGATGCTATGATCACCGGTTCAGTAATTTTGAATCCTCCTTAGGTATCACGTGCTCCCCACTGCTCCTCTCGATTTCATCTCGTGGTCCGTAGATCTATTGAAAGAGGACTAGGGTGGGTACATGCGAATGATACTGGCTGAATGTTAAAATGAGGCATGCGAGGATGGACTCGCTGACCGGAGGCGACATGATCGATGGAGAAGAGGGTTGCAGAGGAATGAGAAATAAGCAAATGCCACATGATTATACTTGAACGGCTCAAATAAACAATAAGTTGTCTCGCTTGGCCTACATAGTGAAAGGCCTAATGCGCAACGCAGAGCACTGGCGCTCGAAAATGGCCGGGAAAACAGGGAAACCGACATGTGGGGCACACCCGTCGGGACGACGTAGCGCAAACTAGTCCAATGGAGGAGCTGTCCCATGACCTCCTCGCCACCAACAACCGTTCATGTGGGTCCTTGGGGCCAACAACGGGCCGCAACTCCAGCACCGCCTCTGGACACGGCGACCACGGTGAGCGACACACGCATATCGTCGCTAGACACGGTCGGTTTCAGTGTGTCGAGGGTGGCGTTAGTGCTGTGGCACGACCAACAGTATGTTTGGTTTGTGCCCAAGGTTGCCCCATCAAAGCATTGGGTAGCCAAAATTTGGTTGAGGTATTGGTTGCCCATGATTTGGCCGACATTGGCAAGAAAAATGAACTAGAGTTGGCTAGATTTCATTGGCATGCCAAAGAATTGCCAACCATCCAAACAAAGACCAATCTTTGGGTCATGACCAAAATTTTGGTTAAGGTATTGGTTGCCCATGATTTGGCCGACATTGGCAAGAAAAATGAACTAGAGTTGGCTAGAGTTCATTGGCATGCCAAAAAAATGGCAACCATCCAAACAAAGACCAATATTTGGGTCATGACCAAAATTTTGGTAAGGTGCACTTTGGCCACAATCTAAACACACCCCAACACCCGGCTCGTTGAGGATGCACGGGGTGCCACGACGCGTCCGCGGAGTGGTGTAGCGCGGCAAACTGCATCCTCTGGACCTGAGACCATGCCGGGTCATCTTGCTTCTTCAATGACATGCGGGGATCGCATGTGAGCAAAGGGCATCTCCAACATTGCCACGCATCAGATGACTACCGGCACACCAAAACCCTCGTCCCTCGGCCGTCCGTGATGGTGCGTTCCCAGCGGCGCCCGGTTGCTCGCGTTCATGCCATCCGTTAAGTATGTAAATCATTAAGAGGCTCGATGCCCGAGGAACCAACTCCGGCGACTTAATGATGCACCGGACGCTTGGCCTCACCGAATGCGCTACTTAAAGCGGCAATGCCCAGCTAACCTCCACACCATAAGCGCATCGTCCTCCTACAGCACCACATCCGCCATGACCGCGAAGTGCGAACGCTTTCTGGAGAGCTTCTCTTCGGGATGAAGCTCGAGGTCGCCGCCTTCGCTCGCTCAAGTCGCCTCTCGCGGCCTTAATAGCGGCGTGGCAGACCTTGAACGCGATCGCTGGCAAGCGCGCTGGCGTGACGACGGCAGCACTGCTACCCAAACGTCCCCTACTGCCGTCAACGTCCCGGCACCGCCGAGGTCGGGGACTCCTCCGAGGATGAGTTGGGCATGGAAGGCGGCAGGGCATGGTGTGCCAACTGGCCGGTCCGTATCTCGTGTTCTACTCTTCCTCGCCGAGACCGCACCTTCACTTCACGGCTCTTGAACCCCGCCCCCATACATAGAGATCGCAGGTGGAGGACGTCGGTCGCCGCCGTAGAATAGGTTTAGGGTCGGGTTTCTTTTATTTTTCTATCCTATAAAAGTTCGAAATGTAATGAAAATCTGCCGTGTTTGCATTAATCTCGGCCTATATTGCAGGATGACAGGCACACCATCATCACCAACTCTTCTTTTTATTGAACCGAGACAAATCTAACATGCGAAGTAAAATAAACACATAGGGTCTATACATACACAAATTATTTTAGGCACTCCAATAGTACGTCCACTACACATTCACGCATTTCACATCTTTCTACATCTACGGAACCTACGAAAGGGTTAACGAATTGCCTCTCTCTCCCTCGATTTTCATGGTGGTGGGCCCCTCCTCCCCCAATCTACAATCAACAGCTCACATGTTTCACATTACGTTAATTACGTAACTGGAATTACGTAGGTGTAGCATTACTCGTCCTAAAAAACCCAACTAAGCCAACCTCCCAGCATATCGCGCGGGAAAAGACCTGGCCGCGTCGTTTTAGTCAGGATTACCGGATTACTAGTAGTAGTATCGATGGATAGCGTGAAGCAACAAATTTTTTTTTGAGGGGGCGAAGCACCTAGTTTAAAAGGAAAAAAGGCGGTACACTCACAGCACTCCTGTCGCAGTCGCATTGCACCCCACACACGTTCGGTCCTGCACACGGCTCACAAAAACGGAACGCGCTTCGGCTTGCCTCTACACTGACACGTGGGACCTGTAGTTGGAGAAACCGACCATGCGCCAAACTCCCCGCCCCACCGCTGTAAAATCCTCCCCCCACACACACACACCCAAAATTCCCCCAACCGATTCAACCGCTTCTTCGCCAACTAGCCAATAATATTCCCAAGCCCCCTCCCCTGTCCCTCCACTCCATTCGCCTCCGCCAAAGCCGCCTCCCCGCCATGCCGACATTGCCGGCCAAGCGTTCAGCGATCCTCTCGCTTCCTACAATACTCTCAGTAGATCGCCGTCCTCTAGCCGCGCCACCACCTGGCTACGTTCTTGTGGGAGGCGACGGTGTCAGCGCCGCCACACCGGCGACATTTGTGTGGAGACGCACGGCGGTCAGCTTCTCCTGATGCACGCATTCTAGACCGAGGGTCCGTTCATGTCGGTGTGTAGCGCTAAATGTTAGCTGATAGACGCCGTTAATCTCACTGTTTGCGAAGTAGTTTATCGTCAATATGCTCTGCTTAAGAAGCTTCCTTGCCCTGTTCTGCACTCAATCTGCATAGCTGAGATGGCATGCCAAGGCCGATTAGTTGCTAAAATATACTACCATATATTTATTGTGACGTAGATTGCCATGGTCTAGTAGCCAATCTGTTAGGTGAAATAGCTCTACACCGTTTTATACTCGATCTTTGTTGCTGCGATGGCCTTCGATAGTTCGATGGCTGTGTGCTCGGCCTCATTGACTGCTGAAACAGCCTGCCATAATTTGGCACTCAGATATGTTTGCTGAATTAGCTTTACATATATTTCGTTACTTAGATCTGCTCGTCCAAATATCTTGCCATAGATTTAGACATCGACCTAGGTATTTTTTTTCTGGACTTCATAAAAAAACATATATGTTTTTCCTGTAATATCTAGTAGAAGAACTAATTTGTATGTCTAATGATGGACAGGACTTGGATAACTTCGCTCAAGATTCTCCGCTGCATATGTCGAGGGGTTGAAAACTTCATGAACTTTATCAGAGTTGAGTACGGTGGTCCGAAATCAGATGTGCTCGCCTGTGTAGCAGTTGTATGAATTCAGTTACAAGACCCCAAAGAACCGTGCAAAATCATCTACACTTGTATGGGATGTCGGGTCACATATACTAGGTGGGTTCATCATGGTGAAGCCGTGAACGTCAATGTTATTGACTACGTGGAAGCAGCAGATCACCATCTTGATCTCGCTCGATGCCTGTGTGGAATAGGAGGAGGAGGTGGTGGTGGCGGAGCCAGTGAGTTTGACCAACATTGAAACAATGCTATGAAATGCTCGTGCATTCCGTGAACTTTCACCTGCAGAAGAAAAACGGTGCGCCCGCATGTTGGAACAATGCAACGTTGCTGTCACCCTAGGAAATAAGCTGTTAGTATTCTCAGATGCGTTTCTTCAGGTGAAGACATCTAAGCGGATGACCAACAAATCATTTGATGCGATGTTGGATGCTTTCCGTGAATCTTTCCCAGATGCGTTTGAGCTGCCACATACCTACAGTAAAATGAAGAATTTCCTTCGTGCAGTTGGAATTGGATATGATATGATCCATGTTTGTAAGAATAATTGTGTTCTGTTCCGGATGGATTATGCCAACTTAAGTGAATGCCCGAAATGCAAATCATCAAGATGGAAAGATGGCAATGCTGTGAAGAGGATTCCTCATAATGTTCTAAGACATTTTCCAATTACACCAAGATTGCAGAGGTTGTTTCATGATGCTGAAACAAGAGAGGATGTACTGTGGCATTCTAGGAACCAGAGTCTGAGAGATCATAATGTAATGAGCCATCCATCTCATGGTAGTGAGTGGAAAAGCTTCAATGATAAACACAAAGAGTTTGTCTGACCCGAGAAACATTAGACTTGGCTTAGCTTCGGATTTAACCCATTTGGCCACCAGAGCGCCACATATAGCATGTGGCCAGTGCTTGTTATCCCTTACAACATGCCTCCAAATGTCTGCACCAAAGAATCAAACTACATGATGGCCTTGCTCATCCTAGGTCCAAAATGTCCTGGAAAGGATTTTGATTTGTTCATGGAGCCTCTTGCGGAGGAACTTCAAAAGCTATGGAAGGGTGTTCTCACTCGAGACCTATATAGCAGCCCACCAGCTGATTTCTTTATGCGTGCTGTTATAATTTGGTGCATCCATGATTATTCGCTTTGGGCACTATGTCAGGCTTTAACGACACATGGTTACAATGCATGTGTTCGCTAGAAAGGAATCATCATTACACGCAATACTTAGCAAGATGCATTAATCGGACACTTTGTCGTTTCCTTGCCAAGGACAAGCCGCATCCTAGAAAATACCGAAGACATTTGTTCAATGCAAAGCATGAAAACCGTGATGCGCCAAAGAGGCTCACTGCCAATGAGTTGCAAGTGGAATTAGATAAGGTCAGGCATATTACACCAGGAAGCCATCCTGGTAATGGTAGTGGGAAAAGGAAGCGTGGCATGGTAGAAGAGAGATTATTGTTTACCCGCAGGTCCACTTTGTGGGACTTGGAGTATTGGGAAGATTTGGATCTGCGGCATAATCTTGTTGTGATGCACATCGAGAGAAACATATGTGACAGCATTATCGGCAGACTTCTTAATATTGAAGGCAAGATGAAAGATACCTTAAAATCTAGGATTGATTCGACGCACCTGGGTATCAGAAAGGATTTGCAGGTGCAAGATGAAGGTAAACCACGGGATATGGCACCAGCTGTGTACGTCTTGGACAAGGTAAAAAGAAAAGAATTGTCGGAGTAATGGACTATGGGTAGGCAGACCCGAGCCCCTGAACCTTTCAAAACATCGGGGCAGACTGCGCCCCTCAAGACCACAAGACCAAGAGCCGCCTTCAGATAGTCGGCAACAGAGTCGCCTACTACCCCTTTGGGCCGAGTCCCAGGCCGCCAGCCAGACAAGCCAACTCCAAGCCAGCGACCTCCAGTGAGGCCGGCCACAAGGAGTCGGCCCGACCTTCACCACCTCACGCCTTTGGCGAATATGGGAGTGAAGCCGCCTCATGACCCATCCTCGCCCAGATCCATAAAGGCGTGTATGGCTACAGTGGCGCTGCATCGGGCGGAGATCTCCGTCCGGCCAGAAGATCGTTGCCATGCCGCCTCGACATGAGCACCGTGGCAGATTCCTCGTTCCCACGATGGCTCGTCTCAGACGACCAAGACGGCGGATTTACCGCTGTCGGCGGAGTATCAAGACGGACCCGATGGAGTCGGCCTCACGAGTCGGCCGGCTCCTCCCGCTGGGATCCACACGCCATTAACTGTATTAAGACGGGGAATGGCAACAAGGATCGCCCGCCAAGCGGCGACAACATTGCCATAACCCCATGATCAACCAGCGTCATCAAGCACGGCCACGATAATCTGCAGCCGGTAAGACCCTTCCATGGGCGGACAAGGGCTGTCGGCCCCATCTTTGTCAAGCCGCCACGGGCCCACTAGTCGGCGGGCCCCTGTGAAGTCGTGTGAGAAGACGGCGACTTAGAGATCGACAGCTTGGACCCACACCCAGTCGGATTACCGTTGTACCCCCGGGGGGTAGACCTATATAAACCCCCCGGGCCACCCATGCAAAGGGTTGGAAGCTAGTAGTTTTAGACACACACATAGAGGGAGAGAAGAGCAAGTCGTGCCCTTCTCCTTCCTCACCCCGAACAGCTCAAGGAGCCTCTTGTACCCACTTTGCCATAGTGATCATGCGGAGACCCCACAGAGAAGCAGTAGGGGTGTTATCTCCTCTGAGAGCCCTGAAGCTGGGTAAGATTCGCTGGCGTGGATGTCTTCGCCTCATCCCGTTTCCAGGCACTAGCGACGTTCTACTCGCCCCCTCCATGATAAGCCATCCTTTGGCATATGTCACACCCAACCCCCGACATTTGGCGCCCACCGTGGGGCCTGGTGCACCTCGTCTGGAGACCTGCTCTGGACGGGAACCCTCTTCCTCCCTGGCGAGCGCAGCCAGCCCGACACGCTAAATGGAGTTTGCGCCGACACGCTGCATGGCGCTGAGGTTGCCTGCACGGCGAGTTGCCTCGCCGAACTTGTCGGCGAGGTTCGCCTCTCCGACGAGCTCGCGTCTGACGCAGTACACGGACGGCCCCGAAAGCCTCTCGCCTCGGGCCTCCTCGAGCAGCTCCATCGCCGACGGGCGAAACTGCCGCCGACTGAGTCCGTAGGGCTCCACCGACCCGATGCCGGTCGATTCCGAGCACCGCGTCGCCGACGCGTTCCCCACTAACGTGGTGGTCACGACGAAACCTCTCCTCGCGGAGAGCGGTGGGAGCACCGTCCTGTAAGTACTTGTCATCGATCCACGGGCGAGCCCTCGGCGGGGGCTCGTGACCCTCTCGACGCTGCTTCGCAAGACCTGACCGCCTCCATTCCCGAGGACGCGACGCCAACGCTGGAGGCGCGCCGCCTTCAGCCTCGTGGGTGCATGGCTGGCAAGCATGAGACGCTTGCCGGAAGCCTATCGGCGAGATGGATCGCGCTGGCGGCTTCGCCCGACTCCGGCCCAGCCCTAACCGCCTAAGCGCGGTTCGGCAATGCGGCGCTGACTCGCCAGTTTGTTTGGGGCCGGTCGCCCTGTACGCCACGCCATTGAGAACATTCGCGCTGCCCAGGCGGCGGCGGACGAGCTGGATAACTTCGAGGGCGAGGAGCGCCGCCTGATGACGGAGCGAGTCCAGCAGCTCCTCGACGCGGCCGCCGCGCAAGACGAAGCCGGCTGCCGCACGGAGGCGTCACGACAACAACACGACGACTTGCCTCCTTGCCGAGATCAAGGCGCGACATCTCGGACGCCGCCATTGGCGGCATCCATGAAGAAAGAACCAGGATCCGGCTGTTAGCCATAGCCGGACTCACATCTCCATCGAACGCGACGAAGACAGCCGCCCCAGGGCGGTGGAGCGGCGGGACGACTATCAACCTCCTCCTCCCCGCGGATAAAGGTGAGTCTCCCCGCCGCCCGTCGAGCATCCGACTCTCGGCGACCGCCTTGGCCCCGAGAGGGAGTCGGAGAGAATGACGCCCACCACCGGATCGAGCAACTCCACCGATTCCTGGCGCTAGAAGAAGAAGATGAGTTGGGCCCACCCTGTTTCGGACCTCGCATCCGCGACGAGCCCTTCCCCCGAGGATTCACACTCCCCCGAGACACACCCAAATACACCGCCCGCGTGAAGCCGGAGGATCGGCTGGTGGACTACTCCACGGCCATCAAGATAGCAAGCGGCAACAAGCGTTGTTGTCAGAAAGTATGTTCCCCTCATGCTCCAGGGCACGGCCCGGACATGGTTGAACAGCTTGAGGCCCCGCAACATCAACGGCTGGGTCGACTTCACCGAGGCCTTCGTCCGCAACTTCACGAGCACATACAAGCGACCTCCAAAGCCTCGTCAGCTGTCCTTGTGTGTACAAGGCCCCAACGAGTCCACTCGCGACTACCTCACGCTACCGGGCGAGCTCCGAACTCCTCAAGAAGGAGTGCACGAGGTGCAGTAATCGAGTACTTCACCGCCGGGTGCGTAGAAGGCACCCTCCTCAAGCACAAGCTCCTTTGGCGACGCAGCCGGAGACCCTCGACGAGCTGCTAGTCATAGCAGAACAAGTATGCCATCGCCGACTCCTCCATGAGGATGGAGATCAAATCGGTCGATCGGCAAAGTAGCTCCTCATGCTAACAGAACTCCAAATTGGCGGCGCCATTCGGGCGGCAAGTAGCAGAATGACCACAAGCGCAAGGCCCTCGCAGGCCGCTTCCAACAGCCGGGCAGGTGGCGACAATAAGACCAGCAGCCGAGGGGCAGCCTCTCGCCATGCGCGTAAAGGCGGCAAGTCCAACTGGTTGCCCGGCCTTCTCTTACGAAAGCGACTTCGACGGAGCTCGCAAGTTCCACAGCTGCAGGTTGGCCAAATCCACACAACCCGGAAGTGCCATCGGCTCACCAGATCGCCAAGGAGACGGCCTTGCCCTCCTCCTTTCTTTGAGCGCCCGCCTCCGCCACCACCGCCCAGTAGCCGGCTGTCAACCGCCGATCGGCCGCGGTACAAGGCGATTATCGAAGAGCACGGCGCCTATGTCGTGTTTACCAACAGGGTTGGCTGATGATCGCCGCAGTGACAGGCGGCGGGCAACTAGAGGTGAATGCCGTAGCATCAAGCGCCCGGAATTCATGCACCGGTCCGAGAAGCCCATCACCTGAGCTGCGGCCGATCACCCGTAGGTGATGCGAATCCGGGCTCCCTACGCCTGGTCTTGGGAGCCACCCTTGCCACGGATAAGGCAGCCAATACGCTTCTCGCGAGTCTTGCCGATAGGCGGAGGCAAGAAAGCATCAACATCCTGTACAAGGATACGATGGAGAACCTCGGAATCAAGGAGAGGCGGGTTTCAAAGATAGTCGGTTGTGGTTCCACGGAATTATACACGCCTTTCCTGCTCACCGATTGGCAAGATTCGATAGACGTCCTGTTTGGGGACAAGGATCACTTTCGCCGAGCGGTCTGGTTGAAGTGGTGGACCTCGAGAGCCCCTACCATGCCTTGCTTGGCCGCCTGCTTTGGCCAAGTTCATGGCGATCCCCACTACGCCTACCTCAAGATGAAGATGCCGAGTTCCAAGGGATTACGACCATAGCCGGGCGATTACAAAGAAGTCGTCCGGCCTGCGGTACCTGAAAGCAGCCCGGCTAGCCGAAGTCTCTGGTGATCGCGGTGAAGCGGCTCTGGATCGGGTCGTGGCGATTGCTTGACAAGCAGCCGGAGAAATCGTCCGACCCCAAGGAATCGAAGGCGAGAGCTCGTTCAAGCCGGCCAAAGAGACCAAGAAGATACCCTTGGACCCGGAGCACCCAGAGAAATACGTTGTCATAGGTGCGAACCTCGACAGCAAATAGGAAGGCGAGCTCGTCGATTTCCTCCATGAGAATCGAGACATCTTCGCATGGTCCGCCAAAGACATGCCAGGTGTACCGATGGATTTCGCCGAGCACAAGTTACATGTCCGACCTGATGTGAAGCCCGTCAGGCAGCCCTTGCGCCGCCTGTCAGAAGAGAAGAGAAGAGTTGTTGGAGAAGAGATACCCGGCTCCTTGCAGCCAGTTTCATCATGGAAGTTTTCTTTCCAGAATGGTTGGCGAACCCGGTCCTGGTACTAAAGAAGAACAAGCAGTGGCGGATGTGTATTGACTATACAAGACTCAATAAAGCCTGCCCCAAGGACCCGTTCGCTCTACCCAGAATTGATCAGGTGATAGACTCCACAGCCGGATGCGAGCTGTTGAGCTTCTTAGATGCATATTCAGGATATCATCAGATCAAGCTGAACCCGGCAGACAGATTGAAGACCGCCTTCATCACGCCATTTGGAGCCTTCTGCTACGACCATGACGCTCGGCTTGAGGAACGCCCGGCGCCACCTTTCAGGTTGCATCTTTGAAGTGCCTCCTCAAGCAGCTTAACTTAAAAATGCCTACGCGTTTACGTGGACGACGTGGTGGTGAAGACGGAGAAGCGAGGAACGCTGTTGGAAGACCTAAAAGAGTCCTTTGAAAACCTGCGCCGATTCCAGATCAAGCTCAACCCAGAGAAATGCGTCTTTGGAGTACCAGCCGGCCAGCTCCTTGGCTTCCTGGTATCCGAACGCGGCATATAGTGCAACCCCGTGAAGATCAAGGCAATTGAGAGAATGGAAGTGCCCTGCCGTCTGCTGGATGTGCAGAAGTTCACCGGCTGCTTGGCGTCTATCAGTCAATTCATCAGTCGGCTGGGTGAGAAAGCCCTTCCTCTGTACCAGCTTATGAAGAAGACCACCTTCTTCGAATGGAACTCAAAAGCGGAATGAAGCTTTTCTCCAGTTGAAAAGGATGTTGACTACTCCCCAAAGGTCTTTGGCTCCGACTCCATAGGAGCCCTTGCTCCTGTTTAGTGCGGCCACGAGCAGGGTAGTCAGCGTAGTTATTGTGGTTGAACGCATGAGGAGGAAGGCAAGGCGCTACCTATACTGAGACCAGTATATAACCCGAAAGCGAGGTCTTTGTCCAACCTCAAGCAGAACTACCCCCACTACCGGAAAGATGTGCTATGGCGTGCACTTTGCCGCCAAGAAGTTGAGCCTTACTTTCAAGAGCATTCAATCACCGTGGGTTTGCACGGCCCCACTAGCAGAGATCATCGGAAGCCGAGATGCTTGGGCCGAGTGGCCAAATGGGCCATAGAGTTGGCCCCCTACACCATCTTTTACCAGCCCCGACCGCCATCAAGTCACAAGCCTTTGGCCGACTTCCTCGTCGATTGGGCAGAGACCCAGTATCTGCCGCCGTGCCTTGAGCTCCACCATTGGCGGATGCACTTTGATGGCTCCAAGACGGCGCACCGGCTTGGGAGCGTGATGGTCCTCACTTCCCCTAAAGGCGACAAGCTCAAGTAAGCGCTGCAGATCCATTTCGCCGCCACCAACAATGTCGCCCGAATACGTAGGCGCTCATCCACGAACTCAAACTTGCCACGAGAACTTCGGCATTCGCCGGATCACATGCTATGGCGACTCCGACTTGGTGGTCAACGAGTCATCCGGGCGACCGGGACGCCAAAGATGCAAATATGGCGAGCTACCGCTTTACGCACAATGCAATGACTGAGTGGATATTTTGAGGGATGCGAATTCCTCCATGTACCAAGGAATGACAACGACCAAGCAGATGCCCTGGCAAGAATCGGTTCCACCCGACAGGCAATACCATCCGGCGTCGCCCTTCAGCGCCTTCTCAAGCGATCCATCAAACCGTCACCAGAATCAGACTCCATTTTTGTGTCGGCTCCCCCTGAAGAAGGCAGATCCGACTCCAGAGCCTCGGCAGACGACACAAGAATCCTTAAAGACGCCCCCAAAAACGCGGCAGTCGAAGCCGGCCCGGGGACTTCAGAACCCGGCCCGGGGACTGCGGCGACCTTTGCAAAGACTCCAGTACTCGGCCCGGGGACTTCTTCAACGCAGCAAGCTGCTGCAGAATCCAACCCGCCACCTCCCAGCCCAGCCGCCCTCGTCCAAGTAGCAGTACTGGCAGTCGAAGAAATAGCAGCACCCTCATGGGCCCAGCCCATCTTGAAGTTTTAGTGGCGGAGAGCTACCAACAGATGAAACCTTGGCTCGGCAAGTGCAACGCCGAGCAGCAGCCTATACTATAATCAATAGAGAGCTGGTCAGGCGCAGCACCACCGGTGTCTACCAGCGCTGCGTCGAATCAGAGCAAGGCAAAGCAATCCTCGAAGACATCCATCAGGGCGAGTGCGGCCATCATGCAGCCTCCAGAGCACTCGTCGCCAAAGCCTTCCGAAACCACGGTTTCTTACGGCCGTGCCCTAGAAGAATCCAAGAATTAGTTCAAAAATAAAGGGGTGCCAGGTGTTCCGCTCCAAAGCCGCTTGGTAGAAGCTTGACCTCAAGACTATCCCCATCGCTTTGGCCCTTTCTTTATGCAGGGGCACAGACATGGTGGGACCATTCAAGGCGGCACGAGGTGGCCTAACTCACCTACTTGTCGCGGTGGACAAGTTCACCAAGTGGATAGAAGCTAAACCCATCAAGAAGTTGAGCGGTCTCTACAAAGGTGACTTTTATCACCGACATCATGACTCGATGCGGCGTGCCACACAGCATCATCACCGACAACGGCACAAATTTCGCCAAAGGCGCTGGCCCGTTTACAAGCGGCCTTGACGCATCCGGCCCAGACTTAAGCGTCCGATTGCCCATCCGTAGTCAAGCGGCCAGGTGGAGAGAGCGAACGGCCTCATCTTATGCGGCATCAAGCGTCAAATGCGGTCGAACCCTTTGGAGCGTTCGCCGGCAGCTTTGGATTGAGGAGTTGCCCGGCCGTCCTCACGGAGTCTGCGTACAACTCCAAACAAGTCAGTGGCTTCACACCTTTCTTCCTCGCGTCTACGATTGCCGCAGCCGTCATCCCAACGGATATAGAGTTCGACTTCGCGAGTCACCATGTACACCGAGGAGGAAGCGGAAGAAGCACGTCAAGGCGGCATCGATCTGCTTTGGAAGAGGGCCGACTGCGGCACTTTCGGCCGGTCCGGCATCTACCGGCAGAGCTTCTGCGCGCTACTACAACAAGAAGGTCAAGCCAAGATCGTTCCTAGAAGGCGACCTTGTGCTCCGGCTGATCCGGTGAGCAATGTACCGCCAAAGACAAGTCGGCTCCTTGGGAAGGACCGTTCATCATCGATAAAGTCTTTGAGCAACGACTCCTACTACTGATCGGCCTTTCGAAGCCCGAGCACGCATAAGAGGGACGACTCCGGCAAAGAGAGCGGAGGCGTCCATGGAATGCAAATCTCCTCGAAGATTTTCACGATTGATGCGGTATGTACCACGCTACCCTTTTGTGTTTGAAATACCAAGACTCCGGGCCCCGAGACGAGCTCGGGACTGCCCTCTTTGTTATCTGTATTATAAGAATTATGCCTTTGAGTATGTTTACCCTTTGATTATGCTTTGTTTGGCACCGGGCTCGACTAGTCGGCCGGGGACTCACCATGCTCGAACTATGAAGTGCTTCCTGAAGTCGGACAAGTAGCGTGCGGTGCCCAAGCCGTCTCTGTCCGAAGCCGCGCTCATGAGCGACTGTTTGGTGGGCAGGAGTAAGGTAGAGCGGGCGCCCATACGAAAAAATGGCTAAGGACCCAAAGCATAAACATAGTTTAAATCGGCGCCCAGCCCATTTCGTGAAACCGACTCTTAAGAAGCCGGCTTGCCGTTTTCTACCCAACTCTCTTAAACGACTGTAAAATGGCCAAGTACTTGCCTTCTCAAAGTAGCCAAGCACTTGACCTAGACGGCAATCCGCAGAGCGGTTGCCCGACGGGCAAGGCGGCATCTAAGGGAAGGCACGGAAAAAGCCACAAGAGCACTAAGCAAGGAAACATGAAAGTAGACTAATATGTACACAAACTTAGTCCCTTGGCGAGATCTTGAAACAGAGGTTGAGAATACACCTTGGTGGAATTGTGCGAATTAACAAAGTTCTTTCGAAAGACTAACAAGCAGATAAAATAAAGCCAAGGCAGCGGCCTAAGAAGCAGCGGATGGGGTTGGAAGGCCGGAGGCGGCGGCGGCGTTAGGCGCCGGGGCGGCTGGCTGGGCAGTCTCGGTTTGATCGTCTCTGGCAGCGTGAGCTGGCTCGAGATGGGCGTGGCTCGTTCTGTCGGAGGCGCGGTCGAGCTGAGGTTGGCCGCCGCTCCGTCTTCCGACGCCCATGCCGTCTCGTCCTCCGCCTCGTCTTCATCCTCGGTGGTGGGGTCGATCACCTCCTTGAAGTCCTCGCCGTAGTCCGGGTTCATCGAACCACTTCGGGCGCCTCCCCACCATCTTGACCCGCTTCCGGGGCGAAGACATCGGTGTCCGTCTGATCGGCGATTGCCGCCCGCCAGACGCTCGGCAAAGGGCGCCCTCCGCGGCCTGCAGCTCCGCTGGGCTTCCTAACGAGGCAGCCAGCGGTCAGGTCGAGCCACGGATACCATGCCTTGACGAACTCCAGGGCTCGGCGAAGCTCCGGCCGAACGCGGAGCCGCTTCCAAGCCTCAAGATGCCCGGCCGTGACCTCCGGCCAATCGGGCGGTCCGGCTGGAGTGCGTGAAATCGGCATGTCAGAAGCCCGCCACAGGCAGCAATCGCTGAGCCTCGACACGGCCGAGGCGGCGCTGACATCCGATGTGCCGGCCAGAGCGAGCCTCAATGCTCGGGAAGCGCTTCGTCAAGGGTCCGGGGCGTTGGCTGCGATCTCGGCGCCACCGCCCTCCGCGCCTCGCGTTCGGCCTCGATGGCCTGATTGGCCACTGCGTGTGACCAGGGAAGAAGTACGCTAAGAGGAAGAAAAAATCAAGTCGAGAGAAAAGCAGAGCCGGCTTAACCCATAGTCGGCAACCCAAAAGAGAAAGTAAAAGCAAACTTACCATCGGCGATATCTTCGATTTCATGGAAGCCGGAGGTCGGCTGCGCCTCTCTGTCGGTCAAGCGGGCGCTTCGCTCTCAAATTCGGCCAGGAGGGCGGCCTCTTTCTTCTCCGCCTCAGCCCGCGCCGCCTTGAGCAGCTCCCTCTGCTCCGCCAGCTGCGTAGCCAGCAGGTCGCGCTCTGCGGCGAGCTTGCCGCACTCCTCCTCTTTGGCGCGCAAGGCGGTGTCGGCCGTACCCAGCTGCCCCCGCAGAGCGGGCGTTGATTCCCGAAGAATAAAAAAAGAAGAAAACGCGAAGTAAATCCGATTAAGAAGGTCGCCAGGAAGATCCGGCCCGACTGCGCAGCAGTCGCCCCGAATCTTGGGGACTACAGCCCGCGGGTGCGCAAGCGCGCCCCCGCAAAGAAGAAAACTCACCTCGGCTCCTCGCCAGGTCAGCAGCCCGCTTGTTCAGCTCTTCAACGTTGCGGTTGAAGTCGGTAGCGTGGAGGTTGTGATATTCCTGTAAAAAGGATTCCAGACACAGATAAAAACTTGGAAGTAAGCAAATAAAGTTCCGGGTCACCTTTGCTCGCAGCCGAATTCAAACTCGGGACTACACCCGGTGGAGTGTATTGGCGCACTTCACGAAGAAGATCAAAAGAAAATTCGGAAATAAAACATACCAAGACGGGCGGATCGTGACGCCAGTGCGCCTTGGAAAGGTTACGGAGGGCGGCGCCTTGACGCGCTTAACGGGACGTCCCAGAGCGCCGTGTTCAGCAGGCGTGCCGCCTCCTCGCACCACCCAGTAGGCGTGGCGCTTTGTCGCTTCAGCGTCGAGGATGGCGGAATGGCGGCGCCGGTCTCCAAGGCTCGGCGCCCGAGTCCGCCTTCGCAAGATGGCGCCGCGCTGGCGAGGCGACTTGAAGAAGCAGCTGCGCCACGGCTTCGTCGTCGGTCGGCGGCATGGGTGGGTCCGCTGGCTGTTTGCCTTGCGCGACCTCAGACTGCGGCCGAGGCGGCGCGGCCGCGCCCGGCGAAGAGACCTCGCCACGTTCCCTCCCTGCGAAGGGGACCTCACCACCAATTCCCTCCGACTGCCCCGTGAACTCCGGCGGTGGTGGTGCTGAGCTCAGCGGAGTGACAAGCAGCGCCGGTTGAAGGCGCGCGGCCTCCTCGGCTTGCCTTCTTGCTGCTGCTGCGGCTTCAACTGCCTTCTCGGCCGCCGCCTTCTCTCGACGGGCGGCCGCCTCCTCGTCGCGTTTCTCCTGCGCATTCCGCTCTGTTGCCTCCCGGAGGGCGGCCGCAGGGTCAACCCGCCCGGCTAGCTGGCGGACGTCTCCGCCGACCCCATGACGGAGGCGGCGGCGACCCTCTCCAAAGTGAGGGGAGCCCTGATGAGAGAAAAGGACATGAGAAGACTTGGGCAGGACGGACCAGAAGGAAACAAGACAGAATAAAAAGATACTTACGGGGAGACCAGCGGTGGCTTCTTCACCTCCTTGCGGAAGCGGTTAGCCTTCGCGACCGCTTCTTCTTGTTGGTCGCGGCGGCCGCTCCCCGATTCTCTTGGCTCTGGCTGGCTGACTCGGCCCGGCCGGCGCTTCTTGGCCGCCTCGACCCAAGGCGGCGGAGGAGCTCGCGCTGGATGGCCGGCTCTCTGGCTGGTGGCGGGTGACTTCATCATCGAGGCGATCTGCAAAAGTGGCCGAGGGCCTGAAGTCGTCGGCCCTCTCCCCTCCTTGACATCGGCCTCCATCGCCGCCACGCCCAAGTCGGGGTTGTCGGCGTCACTCTCCGCCCGGTCGGGGGCAATCATGAGCGGCCCAAGGCGCCGGTCGAGGGCGGGATGAGAGGATTCTGAGTCAGAAAGGACGAAGGAAAGTAAGAGCCGGATCCGGCTAAGGAAAGAAACAAAGAATCAAGAGACGACTTACCATCGGCGGGGGATTGGCGCGCGAGTATGGCTCCTTGCTGAAACGCCATTCCTCCGTGAGGTCGTAGTTCGCCAAGAAGTTCACCGTGTCCACCACCTCCACGTGGGGCATGTCCTTGGAGCACAGCCGGCTGGGGTCGGCTGACCGCTCATCTGGCGAGATCGGATGAGGGCGGCCTCACGAAGGAAGAACTTCGGTAGGCGCCACGGTGACGACAACAGTCTGCTCCGGTCAGGCCCCTCCATTTAGCATCACGCGGAGCCGTGCGACGGCGGCGGTGCCTGCGAGGGTCAGCAACCGGGCCCTGTAGACCAGCTGGTGGGTCGGCCCGCCAGTTCCCCGCCCACGTAGGGCGGCAAGTTGACCCAGTCACCGTCAGGGGCAACGTTCTTGACGTAGAAGTACAAGCGCTGCCACATCTTCACCGACTTGATGAGGGGGATGGCAGGGAAAGGATTCTCGGCACCGCCTCCTCTTAGCGATGAACGTGCGCCTGAGCCGGCAAGCGAGCGACGTGGGTACCGAAGCCGCTTGGAAGAACTCCCCCATAGCTCGATGGTGGGGAGAACTGAGAAACCTTCGCATAAGGATGCGAAAGCGGCCAACAACACCACCGTGTTGGGGGTGAGGTGGTGCGGTTGAAGCCGAAGAACTCCAAGCAGCGGAAGAAGCCGCCGCGGCAGCCCCAGCCAGCCAGCGTGAGGTGCGAGCGGAGGATGACCCGCTCGCCCTCCTCCAGCGCCCGGCGTGATTTACGCCCTCGGTAGTGGCGCGGGCTCGCACTAGGGTGGCTGCCGGGGATGCGGCGTCGGCGAAAAGAACTTCGATTATGTAAATGCGTCGATGATGGAGCCGTCCCACCTGGGGCCAGCGGTGGGGCCAGCGGCGGCTGATGAGGAGCTCATCTCCGCGGCAAGGAAGAGACGAGGCTCGGCGCGGTGGAGCAAGGAAGAAGACGAGGCTCGGCGCGGTGGAGCAAGGAAGAAGACGAGGCAGGGAGCGGGGATGAGGGAGTGCGCGTGCGTCGCCGCGCCCTCCCTCCCCCCGCCTACTTATAGGCGCCTAGGCTGCGAAGCCGAGGGGCGGGCGGGATTAATCGCGCCCACGCCTCACGCCCCGCGATTTAACCACGACGTTACATCGCTGCGATAACGGCATGGGGAGTCAACCGCCCGCATCCCGGGCAGCGGATCCGCTGCCGGAGAACATGGTAGTGGCGAGCCCCGCCTGACGGGCCTGTCTTGTCACGCGCGTGGGCTGGCAGACTGGCTCTACCACGTGGCGTCGCGTGGCGGGCCCACGGCGGGCGGCTGCCGGAAAGCTTATCAGGCACGCCGCCCGGATCCCGCTGCGACCATCGAAACCTTTGAAGAGCAAGACACCCCCCTGCAAAGCCGACTCCAGATGGAGACGGCGGGCCGGGTCCAGATTCTTCCATCAAAGGGATGAAGCTGTCAAGGCCCCTCGATGGGCTGCCCTCGGCACCTCCCCAGCTTCGGGGACTACTGTCGGAGTAATGGACTACGGGTAGGCAGACCCGAGCCCCTGAACCTTTCAAAACATCGGGGCAGACTGCGCCCCTCAAGACCCCAAGACCAAGAGCCGCCTTCAGATAGTCGGCAACAGAGTCGCCTACTACCCCTCTAGGCCGAGTCCCAGAGGCCGCCTTGAGACAAGCCGACTCCAAGCGGCGACCTCCAGCCGAGGCCCGGCTACAAGGAGTTGGCCCGCGACCTTCACCACCTCACGCTGGGCGACTATGGGGTGAAGCCGCCTCATGACCCATCCACCTTGATCCATAAAGGGAAGGTATGGCTACGAGCGCCCGTGCGGAGATCTCCGTCCGGCGCAACCTTGTTGCCATCGACATCGGCTGATGGGCAGATTCCTGTTCCCACGATGGCTGTCTGCGACGACCAAGGCGGCGGGACCCGCTTTGTCGGCGGGAGTACCAAGACGGCGAGCGCCCAAGGGCCGGACCTGATGGAGTCGGCCTCGGAGTCGGCCGGCTCCTCCCGCGGATCCACGCGCCATCAACGGACAAGGCGGGGAATGGCAGCAGTGATCGCCCGCCCAGCGGCCTTTATTGCCATAACCCCATGATCAAGCCGTGTCATCGAAGCACCGCTTCTGATGTCTGCGGCCGGCAAGACCCGCCGCGGCGGACAAGGGTTGTCGGCCCCATCTTTGGGCCGCCCGGTAGGGTCCACTAGTCGGCGGGCCCCGTGAGTCGGCGGAGAAGACAGCGACTTAGAGGCGGCGGCTTGGACCCACACCCAGCCGGGATTACCGTTGTACCCAGGTAGACCTATATAAACCCAGGGGAACCCATGCAAAGGGTTGGAAGCTAGTAGTTTTAGACACACACATAGAGGGAGAGAAGAGCAAGCCGTGCCCTTCTCCTTCCTCACCCCGAACAGGTCAAGGAGCCTCTTGTACCCACTTTGCCATAGTGATCATGCGGAGACCCCGCAGAGCAGCAGTAGGGGTGATATCTCCTCAGAGAGCCCTGAAGCTAGGTAAGATTCGCCGGCGTGCATGTCTTCGCCTCATCCCGTTTACAGGCACCAGCGACGTTCTACTCGCCCCCTCCATGATAAGACATCCTTTGGCATATGTCGCACCCAACCCCCGACAAGATTTCTACGAGGTCTTGTCATGTGTGAGATTCCCACATGGATTTGCTTCCAACCCCGAAAGGAGAGTCAGTGCAGATGGAAACAAGGTACAAGGGTTGAAAACTCATGACTGCCACGTCCTACTTCAAAGGGTTTTATCTGTTATCCTTAGAGGATTGGGTCGCCCTGACTTATACAGAGCGGTTGCAGAGTTAGGACAATTCTTCGGGGAACTCTATAGTAGGAATATCAAGATAGATGCTTTGGAGCGTCTTAGAGACAAGATACCTACTATCCTATGCGACCTTGAGAAGATATATCCTCCAGGCTTCTTTGATGTGATGGTGCATTTGGTTGTTCATCTACCTGATGAGGCACTACTTAGAGGTCCAGTACAGTTTGGCTGGATATACCCTATTGAAAGGCGGCTAGGCACTTTCAAGGGCTATGTTAGGAACATAGCTAGACCCAAGGGTTCCATTGCAAAGGCCTACATTGCTACAGAAGCGTTGACATTCTGCTCAAAATACATTGAAACAGCTGATCAGCTTAGCAAAGAGGTGGGTGAAGACAATCCTGGGCTCAATGTTTTCGATTATTCTGTTCGAGTTACAGGGAAGATTCGACAAGAGGACAAACCTAAAGATTTGGACAAAATGGTTTGGTATGTGTTGAATAACTGTCACGAGATACTACCTTATATCAAGTGCGATCTGCAGCTTATACATCGTAATCTACTAAACTTGCAGCACATTCTTTTATATTTAGATGTTTGACGCGATCACTATGTTGTGCAGCATCTACAAAGAGGAGTTCTTGCATAAAATCCATGAAACATTGACAAACTGGTTATGGCAGGATTTGCGAAATGGTTCAAGAACCATGTAAGCTTTTGAAGTGCACAGTCAGTTTTTTTAATATATTGAGTACATAAGATGATCAGCTTGTCTATTTTCTAACCATAGGTTAAGAAGGTGCAGGAGGATGGGCAGGCAGTTGATGATGCCCTTTACTCACTAGCAATGGGTCCTGATACTCGGGTAAGACATTATGAATCTTGCGTTGTTGGAGATGTGCGCTACAACACCCTTGCACGAGACGAAGGTAGGAAGACACAAAAACAGTGCCATCATGAGCACGGATATGTATGACAAAGGGACAACTGAAATGTATGCTAACATAACAGACATTGTTCGATTGCGATATATCTCGATTTCGAGGATCATCGGTGTGTGGTTCTATTGTCTTTGTCGTTGGTATAACCTGTTTTCCGAGGATCGCAAAACCCGAGCTGATGATTATTTCAAATCCGTCAATGCCAAGGCGGCGTACCAGACCAACGTTCCTTTTATTTTTGCAAATGAATCAACACAGATATTTTTCTTGGAAGACACATTTGCATGTAACGATGACTGGAGAGTATTGCAAAGGTTTGAGCAGAGGAATTCGTTTAATGAAGTTGCACAACAAGATGATGCTTACACTGCTCCTGATGTACAAGATGTTCCTAATATCTTTGAGAACCATCACGTCAATGACGCCGGCGAAAAGATTGCCTGACGTGTTGTGGACATACAAGAGTTGATCAAGAAGAAGCCAACGTTTGAGGACGTTGAGGACGAAGAAGAAGATGACACCGTGGGGAATTACGATTCAGACTGATACACATGGCGAAGATGTTGGCGGCTTGCTGCTGCGGATGATGATTATATTGCTTTTGTCGTATTTTCCTGTCGGAAGAAGTTTTTTATCTACTATGTGAAATTGTGTTTGCTATGACAAGCTGAAACACGATGAACTTGTTGTTTAGTATTTTCTTTGTGAGAACATCACTTGTTATGTATGCTGATTTGTGTTTGGTGATTGTATGACAACTAAAACATGATGACATTGTTGTTTAGTTGTACTCATATTTGGCTGTGAAACTTGAATTTGATGACATAGTTTGCCGTTGGACTGCAATTTGCTCGACATCTTCGAATGAGAACAAAGCTGACCCGACAGGGCCTCTGCTATTTATTTATTTATATGAGCAAAGGGATACCCCCGATATCCGTTAATATAAATCATTAGATGTTCACAACACTACGCCCAGCCTGCTACGGGTTTCATTCATTACTAGTTTCGCAAAGTGCTCATGTCGTAGCCACTTTGAATACATCACGAGTGCTACATACACCTTTGCAAATAAAGAGACAATCATCCTACATAGCACATCGATTTTGCCCATTATCTTCACAAGCTCTTTCATCTCCTCATTCTTTGTCAAGGCCATTCAGTATTGCTTGTAGCCATGATCAGAGGAACTGCATCTTTAACCTTCTGCTCTGCATCTTCCTCTTCTGTCGTTCCTTCAGTTACTTGTCCAACACCCCAACCTACTGGTATTGGGATTCCTCGGCTAACCAAATAATCAGCGTAGTTGCATTTCCCCACATCAGCAGCTGTCGGGGTTCTGGGAACGGGGGTACCCAGACTTTCCTGCCTGCGGCCTGCGGCGTGGCTCAAGGGGTGCCCCAGCACGGCCCATCTTCATCAGCACAAGCTCGAGACCCTCGCGAGGGGCCAAGCCTTGAGGCGGTGACAGGAAGCCTCCTCGAGCCTGCAGCCTCGTCAGGCTGGCTCGCGAGGAGGCGGAGAGCTCAAGGCGGGGTACCTCACGAGGTGCCCATGACGCAAGCCATGACGACCGACGGCGCCAGGCGGGCGCCAGCCCGCGCAGTGTCCTCATTTCCTCTTTGGTGCAAAGGAGGCAAGCGCAGGTGAGAGCATCCAGCAAAGGCAGCCATTTCGGTGCAACAAGACCAAGACCATCACAACGGCAAGAAGGAGGTCATCGTGGAGCCCAAGCCGGCGTCACCATCAGAGCCTTTGACAGGCGAGGACCAACTTTAGTCAGGATAAGTGTACTAGATGTTCCCCTTCAAAATGGCCAATTATTGGCGCCTTTCCCGCTCAATATTTGGGAAGAGGCCCAGGGCCTCTGCCTATAACTAGGACTATCCTCCCACAGGGTAGAGAGATCCGAGATTCGAGATCCGAGATCCGGGATCCGGAATCCAGAACAGAGCTAGAGGTCAAGCAATCTAGAGAGAGAGAGAGAGAGAGAGAGAGAGAGAGAGAGCGACGAACTCCCCTAGCAGTTAAATCGTCAGACGGCCAAGAACAGACCCTCGCGAGGTTGTTCTTACTTGTATTCTTCATCATCAGCCCCTGAGGCAATCCACCACACCACGCACTGGAGTAAGGTATTACACCACAATGGTGGCCCGAACTAGTATAAACCTTCTGTCCCTTGTGTTGCTCTTTGTGTAGTTTAGATCCTCGCGAGGCGACGAGGCGCAGGTAGGTAGGGGGTGAGATCTCCACATGCACCCCAGAGTTTGAACCTAGAGGGTCTGCCAGAACCCGAAATCTGAAATTTGGCGTGCCAGGTACGGGTGCACCGGAATCCGTCTTCCGCCGCCCTGTTCTTCGCGGCCCATCGCATCCATGTCGGGCCTTTCGTCGGGCCCGGCGCCCGGCCTTCGGGCCTCTCGCCACCCGCGTCGCCCAGACAGCCCCCGTCGGTGGCCGCCCCCGCCGTTCCCCGTCGCCTACCGTCAACGCTGCCACCGACCGGGCGGGGAACGAGCAGCAAGCATCATCCCAGCATCCGTCCGTGAGGCGAGACGGCCGTACCGCTACTCCTTCACTCGCCCCAGCTGGTTTTTCGTCTCGCGCACTTCGCGCACCCATGGAGGCTCGAGCCGCGCTCAACACGGCAAACGAGCTCCTACACTACTGCCCCATCGACGACGACTACGAGGAGTGGCTCGACCGCGTCGGCGAGCTCGTCCGCGCCACAGGGGGATCCCCACGCTGTCCTTCTCAGTGCATCCCGCCCCGCCTGGCGTGGGCGATGAAGCTCCGGGGGCGCCTCAGCCGCCTCCCCCTCAAGAAGGCGCCTTGGCCCCAAGGCGCGTGGCCCAAGGGCGGAACCCACTCCGTCCGGCACCAGCGCATCAAGAGCAGAGCTGCCAAGAGGTCCCTCGCCCCCAAGAAGCTGCCCGAGTGCTCTCAGACCTGGCCCCGTCACGACAGCGCTCCTGCTCCGGCCGCGCCAAGACCCCACGCTGCTCCGGCAAGGCGCATGGGGACCCGCAAGACCAAGCCCTTCGTCACCAAAGGCCTCCCGTGTACATCGCAGCGGCGCCTTCACCGCCGAGCCTCATGGCGTCGCGTGGCGGCAAGTTCAAGCCCGACCTACCTCCTCGCTTCTGACGGCACGGCCGACCCTGCGGAGTTCCTCCAGCTTCTGAGCTGGGCATCGAAGCCGCCAGCGGGGGCGAGAAGGTCATGGCGAACTAGTTTCCCATGGTGCTCAAGGGCGGTGCCCGCACTGGCTCCTGAACACAGCTCGGCACGATCTCCTCCACAGGACGAGATGCACACCCACTTCATCGCCAACTTCCAAGGCACTTTCATGACCGGCCTCCCGCCATGAGCGACATGCGCCGCGATGGCGGCAGCCAGGAGAGACCCTGCAGAAGTACATCCAGCGCTTCAACAACGCGCGCCTCAAGATTCCCAAGGTGACCGAGGAGGCCATCATCACAGCCTTGTCCGACGGTGTGCGTGACGTTGTAACACCCCAAAATTTTCTGGCCTAGTTTTTTATATTTAAATATTTGCCAGGAGTTTTAAATTTTTATTTCTGTGGATTTTCAGAACTCTTCTTTTATTGTTAAGGAGTTTTGCATCTTTTCCCAAGTGGAGCTTTCCAAAATATATGGGACTTTTATGCCAGCTCATTATAACATTTTCTTAATCAGTGGATTTATTTATTAGATCATTTCATCCTGAGCTTTATTCATTAAAATGGATTGTTTAAAATTTTTGGAGCTCTGTTTATACTGCAACCAGTTGATAACTTTAACTAATTTTCCAACCAAAATTTGGAGAGGTCATGAGATGTCTCTAAAATCAATTATGTGCATTAATAAAATTATTTCATTGCTTACTTTGGGTTTTTCACCTGGTTTGCTTCTACGGTCGGTGGGCATTTTTGCACTACAACCCATTTAAATACTTCCTAGAGCCTCCACCAAAATTATGGGATGTCACTTTGGTAGCATGCCACTCAACTTTATGCAAAAGCTTAGTGATGTTCTTTGGAAAATTTGAGTGCAATGACCTCTTTTCATTACGGACCAGACTTGTGTTTTCTACTACAACTCTATTATTTCTTGCTCTAATGACCTTGTGTTTTCTCATGCTTGAAGTCAACCTGCAAAACCCCTAAGTCCAGGAGCATGCTCTATTTGGAACACTTTTGGTCCATGTAATGATGCCACTCACTCCCTGTCCAGAAGTGTAGTTTTGCAAAACTTGCACTAGCAAGTTTCTCCTTTTTGCAAACTAACTCCACCACCCTCTCTTTCATCCATAGAGACACTGATCTGGAGAGTTTGGCCACTCCAAGAGCTACCTAGGTGCCTTTGGCATTTTGTCAAACACCCTGTGTGCATGACCAGATTTGGCACGATTTCAAGTTTACATTGTGAACTTGAGCCCCTGACCTACCCAGCATGTCGTAAGGTTTTGCCCTAGCCCATAACCCCTTTCTGGTAACTCCCTTGTGGTTTGGAACTCTCTAGGCTGCCATAGCATATTGTCGAGCACACCCCCGGGCATGCTCTGGGCGCGCCCAGAGCGTGCGTTTGGCACCCGCATGCACCCGAGCCGCCGCGTCACACCCCACACTCAAAACCCGGCCCCAGCCAGCTCGTTGTGCCCCCTTGCACCGCCACGCCACCCCGACCACCCCTGGCACCCCACAGCGCCACCGCCAGGATGGCCGTGGCGGCTAGTCAGCCGACGTGTGAGCCCGGCAAGTGGTCGGTGCTGCCAAAGCCACCCCGGCTCGCCACCTGCCCTTGTGAGCAGTACGTACTCATCCGGAAGCGTGTCCCCTAGCTCCCGTCGTCGCCACGACCCCCCTGCTTCTACAGAACGTCAGTTCACCGTTGTTCTTATCGCCGGCCGCCTCGGACCAACCTAGCCACGCTATATAAGGAGGCCCCGAGCTCAAACCCGCACGCAGGCAGCCTCACACCGTCTCGCTAGTGCCCCCCTAGCCGCCAATTGGAGGGGAGCAGGCCATCTTCAACCTCTCCGGCAACTCCAGCCGCCGCCACTAACCAGGCCATTCCAGCACAACCAGGGCATCCCCCTCTCCACTCTCTCCACCAGGAACCTTCCCTTCCTCCTGTGATCACATTCCCCTACTCCATTTCGATCGGGAACCACCGCCGCCCAAAAACCACTTCACCCCCGAAACTCTCCTCCGCCGCGAAGCTCGCCGCCGGCAGCTCACGCCGTCCCCGCCGACCCAGCGACTACCAGTAGGATCACCCTCGACCCGCGGATCCATCCCCGCCCTTAGCTTCCCTCAAGGACCCGCCGTTCGCCCGGCAGTGATCGCCGAGTCCCGCCTCCGCTCGGGGACGAGAGGGAGAAGAAGGAAGCGGACTAGTCAAACGACTAGTGGGCCACCTAGGACCAACTATCGGTGACCATGCACGGTCCACCTTGAGTAAGTGGAAGCGTATTTCCAGATTACGCTTCGACGTGTACGTGTCTAATCGAACCGTTTTTCTGTTTTATTTTAAAATTAGATTTGACCAGAACTTTGACTGTCGATAACTTTTTAAATACAACTCCAAATGAATTGATTCTTTTTGCTACCTCTCTAGTTTATTTTAAGATTTATTTGAAAAAATTTCAAAACAACTTTTTGTGCTGTTTTTATTTTGTGTGTTAATTCAAATACATTCTTTTAAATAGGATTTTTGAAGATTTCAAGATGTTTTGGATGCACCCTTCCTTCCCATGACCTGAAGGCAAACATTCTGAACCCTGGTGTAAATTTCGTGTGTGTTCCTTAGCACAGTGACAACACCTCCCTGAAACGAGCCTACGTCATTTTATGTGCAGATGTGATCCTGCTCATGAGTGCATGTTAATGAATTTCATGCAAATGGATTTGATGTGATTGTGATATGAACCGCCGTCATATGCCTTTCATGCATACCAGGAGGAAGGCCGGGATGGCCTCTGTCTTGGGTAGACACGGTCTTGCCCCTAATCCTCCGTCGGGGCCAGTGATGTCCGAAATATGACATGAGGGGGTATGTCGTGTGGTGTTTCTATCTGTTGTTTGTAATATATGCATTGTTATGCTAATCGTGCAGGAAATATTACAACCTCCTGAGTCGACCGTAGATCGAGTCTTGTGCCAGTAACCCCCATACTTATTTCGTACTACCACTTGTCTCTACACCAAGTAGGGTACGGTTCAGTAAGTTATCAACCCTTTCCTAGCACACACCATACAGAGAGGCCGTGGTGGAAGATACTGGAGGCATCCGGTAGTCATGCCACCGGGTCCGGGAGCATGGGTGTTTAGGTTGTAGCCGAAAGGGGTAGCTCCCAGTTCTTGTGGTATAAATTTTGTGATCCCATGTGGCGTCGAGGTTGTAGCCTCCCCACTTAGAGTTTTGCTTAACAGGTGTCGTGGGTGATTCCGGACACATGTGAGTAAAGCTAGTGTGTGCAAGTTAGGTGTGTTTTCAACAAAAGACCGTGAAGCGGAATTAGTCTGAAGGACTAAAGGAATCCGTTACTCGTGGGTAAAGAGTACACTCTCTGTAGAGATTAAACCTATTCGAATAGCCGTGTCCATGGTTAAGGATTACTGATGCAGGATGGGTCAAGTGTCGGTCTTAGTGTCGGTCTTGGAGGAAGCGTGAAGCTGTTAAGCAGAACTGAATTTCACAACTTGTGGATTGTGAAAATTATGATATTTATTCTTATTGTTGACCAACCCGTGATTTCATCGGTATTATTGAATATCCCTGGGATGGTTCTACCTCCTGGATATTCACTATATTTAGTTATAAGCCCTTTATGTGGTGTCGCTTAGACGCCCGACTGTGGCATTTCTTTTAAAGCCCTTTATGCGGTGTCGCTCAAACGCCCGACTGTGGCATTTCTTTTAAAGCCCTTTATGCGGTGTCGCTCAGACGCCCGACTGTGGCATTTCTTTTAAGGCCCTTTATGTGGTGTCGCTTAGGCGCTTGTGGCATTTCTTTTAAAAGCCCTTTATGCGGTGTCGCTCGGGGCCTTGGCTACTTGACATTGTTCTTGTTTATTTATAAGCCCTTTATGCGGTGTCGCTCAGACACCCGATTGTGGCATTTCTTTTGAAGTCCTTCATGTTATTTACTTCATGATTTTAGTACTACCATATTATTGTATATTCACAAATAACAAGCTTGCACGCATCAGAGTTTTACTTATCTCATGTGACTAACGTCTTGAGCATAATATATTTTCAGCACATCATTATTAAATCATGCCTGTGTTCATTATGTTTGCGAGTACATTCAAAGTACTCACTAGCTTGCCCCTGGCTATTGTCTTGGCCAGATTTCCTTTCTTGGAGAGGAGCGTTGCGATGACAGTCCCAGAACCTAAGCCACGATGATAACAGCCACACGAAGATAGGAGTTAACCTGGTCAGCTGTTCCTGTGGGAATTGGAGTCCCATAGACGAGGATATTTCATAACCCGCTTCCGCCAGCAACCTTTAGAAACCTTTTGTTGTACTCACAGGCCAGAATGGTCTTGTACTAAATATATTGTATTTTGCTTGGATTTTCTGTATCAAGTTAGTGCCTTATCAGCTAACAGTCATCTTGGGGCTGGTAAGCACAAGGACCATTTTCCTGGGATTAACACCCGGAGAATCGGTCGCCACAGACTTGGTATCAGAGCCAGGCTGACCATTGGCTAATCCTATCTTAGCCAGGTCAATGAGGATAGGCTAATAACCCACCGAGCCATAACCAAGACCTCAGCCAAGCTTCTCGCACAAGATAGCCACACAGTGACCCGACACTTTCTGTAGTCGGTGCCCAACCTATCAACTAGCCCGTCTATCAGCCACAAGTGATCAGCACCAAAGGCGTCTCATTCGCAAGCGTGCGAGGGAAAACTCCGTCCCCTTTTTCTATAAAAAGGGACGCGCTCGCCTCAACCCAGCCCAGCACAGCCGCTACCCCAAAACCAAGTGTCACAGCCCTAGAGCTTGCTTGTAACTAGTAGCATTGCATCCATGCATCATGTTTAATTTCCATGAAATTTGAAATGGGGATGATCAAGCCCTAGCACTAAAGCAATTCAAATAGGTTCAAGTTCAAAAAATATTTTCAAAAACCCAAATTGGTTTGCAAAAATATTCATGATTAATGGAAAAGGGTGAAAACCATATCCAGAGATGATGGATATTTTCCAAGACATTTTTGTATATTTGAATAAACCATATTGTATTTGAATTGGGGCATTTAAAAAAAACTATTAATATTTTTAAATGCTCCAACAATTCTGAAAAATAGTTAAGGGCCTCTGTAATAATTCAGTTAATGCCCACAATTATTTTCAGGATTTATTTAAATGGTTTAGTATTTTACTAAACTAAAACAAAACAGATATAGAATAATAGAAAACAGGATTTAAACAGAAATAAGAGAGAGGAGAATAACTTGCACGGCAGCCCACCTACAGGCGTCAAGGCAACCCGGCTTTCCCCCCCTCGCTGGCCCAGTTGGCCCAGCCCACCACCACCTCGCCAGTCGTCGCCTACCTCTGCCAGTAGGCAGAGGAGGGACACGGCGCACTCCCCCAAGCACGCCATGCCTCCTCCCTGCTCGCCTGCCTCACCGAGACGCCTCGCGCGTTCTCCTCGGCGCCGCCCCGACCCCCTGGACCCCCTCCCTCACTCCCTGGATCCCATTCCCTCCTCTGCTTCCCGCTCGCCTTGCCACCAAGCGGCCCGTCGCCACCGTCGCCCGTTCGCCCATGACCACCGCCTCCCCTTGCTTCCCGACCAGTCCAAGAGCTCCGCCTCGCCCCCTCTTCTTCCTCACTCGAGACAAAAGCGCGGGACGCCTGGTTGCCGCTAGCTCCGCCGTTCCCCTCCTCGGCCACCGAGGATCGCCGCCGTCGATTCGCCGCCGTTCGTGCCTCCCCGAGCTCGCCGATGCCATCGCTGCACCCGTCGTGAGCTCCTCTGTCGTTTCCCCCTCTTCCCCGACTTGTTTTCCTCCTCTAGCCACCGTTCCCACCGCGGCTGAAGCTCGCCACCGCCGTGCCTCGTAGCCGGCGTGGCTAGAGCCTCAATGGCTCGAAGCCAACCCCACCTCTGTGCTCAGCGCAGCACCGAAACCCATGACACCCCTCCGCACCTCCTGCCGTGCCTCCTAGCGACGTGCCCGAACTCGCCCGAGCTCCGGCCGCCGCCAAACACGTCGCCGGCGTCGATCCCGGCCACCCCGACTTCGGCTAACCCCACCAATAGCTCCGGCTCCTCCCCAGCTCCTCCTAGATGCCCTCCGCGGGCCATTTGGTCGCCGGAGTGGCAAAAACCACTCTCGCCGCCGCGTCGGGCTCGCCGGCGGCTAAACGCCGGCAGCCAACGTGGAATTTGACCACGGGTGGGCCTGGTTGACTCTCTGAGTCAATGACGAGTCTTGACCCAGCCACATTAGATAAATAGGTTTAGTTTTAATTAAAATTTAGTTAAGCTAATTACTCTGACACGTGGGACCCACTGCCAGTTTGACCTGAACCGCCCCAGTTGACCTGATGACGTCACACCGACGTGGTGCTGACGCCGTAATCATTTTCTGGACTTAATTTAATTCAGGGAATTCCAGAAAATGCTACAAACTTCAATAATTCATAGAAAATAATCTGTAACTCCAATGGAAATAAGTTATATATGAAAAATGATCAGAAAAATATGAAGAATCTGTTTATGGCATTTTCATGCATGTTTGAACAAGTTAACCTCACTGAATAGGATGAATCATGATTAGGATAAATTATGAACTAGCATTTGGAGTTGGAGTTCAACCTTGTTTGAATTCCACTTCAACTAACTTGGATTACTATTGCATTAGGTGAATTCAGTACCTTAATATGACATGTCATTCATGTGAATGTGCATTGCATTGATTGTGTTCTCTCTTGTTTTGCGGTAATTGTCCCCTCTCGGTGAGCGGCGTTCGACGATTGTTCAATGACACCGATGAAGAGGCTGTATTATCTTGAAGTGCCGGGCAAGCAAAACCCCTTGTTCATTCGATACAATCCCACTCTCTCGCTCCTGCTCTATTTTACTGCATTAGGACAACAACGACTCATGTGCTACTTGCTGCGGTAGCTGAACCCCTTGATCCTTTGCATGACTGTCATTCCACGATAATTAGATGAAACCCACTAGCATGAGTAGGAATTGTTTGAGCCATGTTGTGCCTACTCATTTATGCTTGTTGTCATGCCTGCTACTTCTTAGAGTTGAGTCGGGTCTGATTCATCGGGAATGAATTGGAATTGTTATGAGCATGTCCTATTGTGTGTGAGCTAAGTGTGTGAACACGATTTGGTAAAGGTAGCGGTGAGAGGCCATGTAGGAGTACATGGTGGGTTGTCTCATTGAAACCGTCCTCAGGAACTGAGTTACGTGTTTGTGATCCATGAAACAGTTACTACCACGCATTGGGATCCTTAATTGACCCTCTCGGCTTCTTAACCACCCTTGTCCTCGGTCAGGGAGTTGCAAGTAGTTTACGGTGTTTGTAGCATCTTTGGGGCCGCCGCATAGCGCTGACCTTAGGGGTGGGTTGTGTTGCGGTAGGCAAGTGGCCCGGTGTACCGAGTGCCGTTTGGTATCTCGGGAACCACACACATCGTTCGGGGCTGTATGGGAAACCTCGGCGGACTCCTGCGGATGGAACCCGAATAGGCGATAAACACGGACTCGAGACTTGAGTGTTTAGGTAGGCCGTGGCCGACACCCACGTTGGGCTTCCGCTTGAAGGTTGCCGAGTACATGTCGTGTAAACGGCGGTAAGTGGTGAGAGCGTGTGTGAAGAAGTACACCCTGCGGGGTTTAATATGATCTATTCGAATAGCCGTGTCCATGGAGAAGGACTTCTGGGTTGCCTATATCGGTTCATAGACAAGTGAAAGTGGATACTCTAAAATACGCAAGATAAGCGTGAGTGCTATGGATGGCGTTTCTCGTAGGTGAGACGGGGCGGATCCATAGTGGTGTATTGATATGGTGAATATGTGGACTCGTGTGCATACACCTCAAAGAGTTACTTCTGAGGGCGTAGTTTAGGATAGCCACCGAGTCAAAGCTGGCTTGCTGCGGTCAAACTCCACCACCCCCTTTTGATAATGATGCATATGTAGTTAGTTACGATGTAAGTCTTGCTGAGTACAATTGTACTCACGTTTGCTTATTTTATGTTTTGCGAGAGGCGTCGGTCTCGCTAGTAGTTCCACGTGGACTTGACGTTTAGCTTGTTACCTCAGCTACGATCTTGTGCCCTCGGCGGAATCTGGTAGATAGTCGGGCTTCTCGGCCTTTTTCATTTATAGTTATGCGTACCCGGACATGTTTAGCTTCCGCTTGTGCTTTGACTTGTATGCTCACGAGTGTTGGGTCATGAGACCCATGTTTGTAATATCTCGCTCTTGAGCCTAATGAATAATATCTGAGTCGTAGAGTTATGTTGTGATGCCACGTCGTATTTACACATATTGAGCATATTGTGTGTATGTTTGAAATGCTTGGTATGTGTGGGATCCGACAAACTAGTTGTTTATCCTCGGCAGCCTCTCATATGGGAAATGTAGTCTCGTGCTTACGGCGATAGTAGTCCTTCTGGTAGCAGTTCACCGGAGTCTGCTAGCCCGGCACTACTGCTTGGACACTTGGTAGCGGCATGTGTTTCACTTCGTTCGTATGTACGTCCCTTCGGGAAATGTCACGCGGTGTTGACCGAGTCCTGCCTAGCTCACCTTTCTGACGGGATACCGGAGTCTGTTAGCCAGTGCTACAGCCCGAATATATCGTTGATGACCGACATGCTCGATGTGATTCATGTATGCCTGTCCCCATAGGTTAAGCGCCACTTTGGGTTCCACGACTAGCCATGTCGGCCCGGGTTCTTTGTCATATGGATGCTAGCGACACTATCATATCGTGAGCCAAAAGACGCATAAGCGGTCCGGGCCATGGTAAGCGACACCGTGGGAATACCGTGCGTGAGGCCGCAAAGTGATATGATGTGTTACATGCTAGATCGGTGTGACTTAGGATCGGGGTCTGACAGCGTTGGTATCGAGCTGTTGCTGTAGGATTACCAAGCCAAACTGGTCGAAGTTGTGTCTAGAAATGCTTTAGTTATGTAAGGGAATTGATTGTGGGAGGAGCGTAAGGCTCTTTTTACTCCTTATACCTCATGGCCTTACGATGCGAGTCATCCTCTTCTCTTCTACGGGGTTAAGAACTAGGCTTCTCATCTATCTATCAGGATGACGTGTTACTAATCCATAGACTTATAAGATTGTTGGTTTTAATCCCCAGTTCAGTTCCTACTATTCCTGTATGATAACTGTTGATCTCAGAATCTTGTTATGATGTTGAGTGGTTATGCCACCATTTTTGCAGGATGTCTCAAATCTTTTTGAGCAATTACAGCCGTTATGCTGTCCGAGTCATCCCAGGTCTCTAAATAGTCTGATGCATTTGCAAATCCTTTCTTTCTGTTCCCGATGTCCTTTTTGGTCAGAATAAGCACACTAACCGGTGCGTTGAGGTAATTTATTGCCTTGACACACATGTTGGAACTATTATTATGACCCTAGATGTTTAGGAAGTCACCTAGCAATTTAGCAATGCTTTTGTATCCCCAGTGTGATGATTCTGGCCATCATTTTCGAAAGCATCCCGTGATGCCATTTAGTAGTAGGTATTCTACTCCTGGGTTCTGAACCCGAGATTCACCCTACTTACTTCATGTTGTTAGTATTTGCTAGTGCCCTTAGGATATTAGTAACCTTTGCGATAGTCCTCGAGGTCCGTGGTATTTCCTTCTTCCAAATACTACGAACCGCTTATGGCAGAAGTTCCTTGTTAAATCAAAACATCACAATAAGAGTGCTCTTGAGGAGTTCTCCATTTATAATTGTGAATTTGCCAGTTCTACCTTCTCCGCATGGGCTATCCGGAAGAAATGTTGAGCTTTGCTCGATATACTAATCCATGCCTCCACAACTCAAAAATTATATGTTCCTTGAGATGTCCCTCTTTAGATGTATTCTGACCCCCGCCTCTCAATTGATAGTCAAGGGCATGCGTGCATTCGTTTATCGATGCCTATTACTCATGTGGTCCGTCAAGCCATTCTATTCCAGAATAACTAGGGGAAACAAACTCCAGTACCTCATCCATATCCAGGATTGGGTCAAAGTAGTTGTATTCCGCAGATCAAATGCCAATCCAGCTTTTGATTACATTTCTATCTGAAGTATTACCCACTTTATGTCGGGAACTTCATGAGAATTGCACCTTCTTTTATGAACTCTTGACACAGTGATACTTCTCGCTATCATTATTCATTCCTCGGTCCCGTGTTGATACAACCGGAATGCCGACAAGTGAAGTGTGATGTGTGAAATCAATACTCCGAGCAACTTGTTGCTTGGTAGCTAATGGACAATATCCTCCTTCTTAGCGTGTTGATTATTGAATCATCATCCTAAGATTGATCGTGCTACCTAGTCCTTAGTTCTGGTGCACTCTTCGATCTATGAGTTAGGATCCTGTCAAGTCCTCACTCGTTCAATCATATCGCCTTGCCCTGAAAAGCAAGATTTTTCTCGAGCTTAGTAATATATCGGTGGTTCATGACTTTCCAAATATCTTCTTGGAAGTGTTATCAGGTTGTCACCTGACCGCTATGTTGAGTTCGTGATCATATTGGTTTTGTTCTAAACCACCCATTCTCCAAGAATCTGTGTTGGGTATCCCTGAGCTAGTTGGTTAAGCTAGACAACAACTTGGAGAGTTGGAAGATAAAAGCCTGTCCAACTTAGTTCGTTCCAAAGGGATATTCTTGTGTAGTATGTGTTGAAGGAAGATGATATCTTCATCGATGGGTCCCTGTGATCAGTTGCTGGACCTATTGTTTTATCAATTCGTTGACTTGAGTATGGGCCATTGTCAAGTCAAATCAGTACCAACGGTGCTCGTAATGTTGTCTTACTCGTGGTTGATCCCTCGAGCATACACCATTATACCTTTTGGTCTGACCAATGCTATCACCGTGTTCACATGATGGTGGAAGTCTAGTGATATGGAAATTCCGATGAGTTGTTGTTGAGCCCATCAGCAGCATTTTGTCTCCCCCATGAGTCATGTTGAACATCAACCTAGTGTTGGAAACTTGTGTAAGCATTTCTTCGTGTGCCGTTCATGAAGCCTATGTTTGGATGTAAGTAGCGACTTCCTCTAATTCATGTGCATCTGATGCAAGTTGCCGCCGTGAATTTCAGAAAGGTTTGTTTTGCCTCCTCTGGAATCATCCCAATTCAGTCATGCATACGTGCGAGGTATTCTGTGGTTCGGAGACTTGCAACCTTCGCTCTACATGTGTCCCTAGCACACCAAGCCACTGATTGATTGTTCCAGGAGAAGAAGTTCCTTCTTAAGAGCATGCCTTATGCAAGGACTTCAATATCCTCGATTATGGTTCCCCACCTGAACTTGGTAGTGTTTATCATAAGACTACTACATGGCCATGTTTGTCTGGGACAACGTGTTCACCTGTTTGTATGTGAGAACCGCTCATGTTTTGGAGCTTGCTACCTTAGTTCACTCCCCGAGAATCTCGCAAAGTCATCTCGTCGGTTTTGGTTGCAACCTTTCCTTTTCGGACATCTTTGAGTCAAGTATCCCATCACTGTCGGATCTGAATCTCAGGCAGATATGATGGTTGGAACGTTCGGACAGTTGCATTTCGTTCCCAGTTTGTACCGTCCTCGTGCCATTCCACTATGGGCCGCCTTCTTAGTAATTCTTGTCCAGGTTCATCTTCAAAAGTGGACTTACCATGGGTCCCCTCCACCTCCGACGATAAGCAAAAGTCATCCATTGCGTTGTCTTCAACAAGGTAGTCCACATCATCCATTCTAGTCCGGGTGTACCATTTCTTTGCATTCCACCAAATGATCGCTTGTGATTGCCCTAGGCTGGTACAAAGAGTTCAAATGATCTATGGATCAAAAGTAATTTCTTTTTGCCACTTAGGGGAATAGTTCTTTGTGTCACCTTTCTCGAGGTGCCCCGTTATTGAATCATGATAAATATTTCCTTGCCACCTTGACCCATCCACCATCATTTAAAGCATGGAATTGTTGCCACTAATCAAACCTCGTCGTTGTTCTTCCATCCCTCTCGATGTGTTTTGTGTCTCAACTCGAGATGTGTCACCGTCTCAGTCCGTGAGTCGATCATGTTTACTTGATCTTCGTGAAGATCGAATCATGTAGGGTTTCCCCTTTCTTTCTGTTGCCGTGTCGGGTGAAGATCTCGAAGACGTCAAGACCAAGATGATGGAATGAATCAACATCTTCGAGAAAGGCAAATGGATCATGAAGATTGTGATAGTTTGTGACTCCCCTTTTCCTCTTACCTCACGTCTTGAATCTCGGGGCGAGATTCTTGTTTAGTGGGGGTGAGTTGTCACAGCCCTAGAGCTTGCTTGTAACTAGTAGCATTGCATCCATGCATCATGTTTAATTTCCATGAAATTTGAAATGGGGATGATCAAGCCCTAGCACTAAAGCAATTCAAATAGGTTCAAGTTCAAAAAATATTTTCGAAAACCCAAATTGGTTTGCAAAAAATATTCATGATTAATGGAAAAGGGTGAAAACCATATCCACAGATGATGGATATTTTTCCAAGACATTTTTGGATATTTGAATAAACCATATTGTATTTGAATTGGGGCATTTAAAAAAACTATTAATATTTTTAAATGCTCCAACAATTCTGAAAAATAGTTAAGGGCCTCTGTAATAATTCAGTTAATGCCCACAATTATTTTCAGGATTTATTTAAATGGTTTAGTATTTTACTAAACTAAAACAAAACAGATACAGAATAATGGAAAACAGGATTTAAACAGAAATAAGAGAGAGGGAGAATAACTTACCTCGCAGCCCACCTACCAGGCGTCCGAACCGGCCCAGCTCTCCCCCCCTCGCTGGCCCAGTTGGCCCAGCCCACCACCACCTCGCCAGTCGTCGCCTACCTCTGCCAGTAGGCAGAGGAGGGACACGGCGCACGCCCCCGAGCACGCCACGCCTCCTCCCTGCTCGCTTGCCTCACCGAGACGCCTCGCGCGTTCTCCTCGGCGCCGCCCCGACCCCCTGGACCCCCTCCCTCACTACCTGGATCCCATTCCCTCCTCTGCTTCCCTCTCGCGCGGACCACCGAGCGGCCCCGTCGCCACTGTCGCCGTTCGCCGCGGCCACCGCCTCCCCCTTGCTTCCCCGACCAGTCCAAGAGCTCCGCCTCGCCCCCCTCTTCTTCCTCACTCAGACAAAAGGCGCCGGACGCCCTGGTTGCCGCTAGCTCCGCCGTTCCCCTCCTCGGCCACCGAGGATCGCCGCCGTCGATTCGCCGCCGTCGATTCGCCGCCGTTCGTGCCTCCCCGAGCTCGCCGATGCCATCGCTGCACCCGCCATGAGCTCCTCTGTCGTTTCCCCCTCTTCCCCGACTTGTTTTCCTCCTCTAGCCACCGTTCCCACCGCGGCCGAAGCTCGCCGCCGCCGTGCCTCGTCGCCGGCGTGGCTAGAGCGTCAATGGCGCGAAGCCAACCCCACCTCTGTGCTCAGCGCAGCACCAGGAGCCCGCAGCACCCCTCCGCACCTCCTGCCGTGCCTCCTAGCGACGTGCCCGAACTCGCCCGAGCTCCGGCCGCCGCCAAACACGTCGTCGGCGTCGATCCAGCCACCCGACTTGGCTAACCCACCAATAGCTCCGGCTCCTCCCCAGCTCCTCCTAGATGCCCTCCGCGGGCCATTTGGTCGCCGGAGTGGCAAAAACCACTCTCGCCGCCGCGTCGGGCTCGCCGGCGGCTAAACGCCGGCAGCCAACGTGGAATTTGACCACGGGTGGGCCCTGGTTGACTCTCCTGAGTCAATGACAGGTGGGGCCCAGCCCTGTTAGATAAATAGGTTTAGTTTTAATTAAAATTTAGTTAAGCTAATTACTCTGACACGTGGGACCCACTGCCAGTTTGACCTGAACCGCCCCAGTTGACCTGATGACGTCACACCGACGTGGTCTTGTGTAGTAATCATTTTCTGGACTTAATTTAATTCAGGGAATTCCAGAAAATGCTACAAACTTCAATAATTCATAGAAAATAATCTATAACTCCAATGGAAATAAGTTATATATGAAAAATGATCAGAAAAATATGAAGAATCTGTTTATGGCATTTTCATGCATGTTTGAACAAGTTAACCTCACTGAATAGGATGAATCATGATTAGGATAAATTATGAACTAGCATTTGGAGCTGGAGTTCAACCTTGTTTGAATTCCACTTCAACTAACTTGGATTACTATTGCATTAGGTGAATTCAGTACCTTAATATGACATGTCATTCATGTGAATGTGCATTGCATTGATTGTGTTCTCTCTTGTTTGCCGGTAATTGTCCCCTCTCGGTAGACGACGTTCCGACGATTGTTCAATGACACCGATGAAGAGCTGTATTATCTTCAGAAGTGCCAGGCAAGCAAAACCCCCTTGTTCATTCCGATACAATCCCACTCTCTCGCTCCTGCTCTATTTTACTGCATTAGGACAACAACGACTCATGTGTTACTTGCTGCGGTAGCTGAACCCCTTGATCCTTTGCATGACTGTCATTCCACGATAATTAGATGAAACCCACTAGCATGAGTAGGAATTGTTTGAGCCATGTTGTGCCTACTCATTTATGCTTGTTGTCATGCACACTCTTTGCTTAGAGTTGAGTCGGGTCTCGATTCATCGGGAATGAATTGGAATTGTTATGAGCATGTCCTATTGTGTGTGAGCTAAGTGTGTGAACACGATTTGGTAAAGGTAGCGGTGAGAGGCCATGTAGGAGTACATGGTGGGTTGTCTCATTGAAACCGTCCTCGAGGCCCGAGTTACGTGTTTGTGATCCATGAAACATTTACTACCACGCATTGGGATCCTTAATTGACCCTCTCGGCTTCTTAACCACCCTTGTCCTCGGTCAGGGAGTTGCAAGTAGTTTACGGTGTTTGTAGCATCTTTGGGGGCCGCATAGCGCTGACCTTAGGGGTGGGTTGTGTTGCGGTAGGCACCGTGGCCGGTGTCTGCGAGTGCCCGTTTGGTATCTCGGGAACCCTGCACACATCGTTCGGGCTGTATGGGAAACCTCGGCGGACTCCCTGCGGATGGAACCGAATAGGCGATAAACCTGGACTCGAGACTTGAGTGTTTAGGTAGGCCGTGGCCGACACCCACGTTGGGCTTCCGGCTTGAAGGTTGCCGAGTACATGTCGTGTAATGGCGGTAAGTGGTGAGCGTGTGTGAAGAAGTACACCCTGCAGGGTTTAATATGATCTATTCGAATAGCCGTGTCCGGAGAAGGACTTACGGGTTGCCTATATCGGTTCATAGACAAGTGAAAGTGGATACTCTAAAATCGCCAAGATAACCGTGAGTGCTATGGATGGCGTTTCTCGTAGGTAGGCGGGAGGCGGATCCATAGTGGTGTATTGATATGGTGAATATGTGGACTCGTGTGCCACCTCAAAGAGTTACTTACAGGGCGTAGTTTAGGATAGCCACCGAGTCAAAGCTGGCTTGCTGCGGTCAAACTCCACCACCCCCTTTTGATAATGATGCATATGTAGTTAGTTACGATGTAAGTCTTGCCGAGTACAATTGTACTCATGTTTGCTTATTTTATGTTTTGCGAGAGGCGTCGGTCTCGCTAGTAGTTCCACGTGGACTTGACGTTTAGCTTGTTACCTCGGCTACGATCTTGTGCCCTCGGCGAGATCTGGTAGATAGTCGGGCTTCTCGGCCTTTTTCATTTATAGTTGTCTGCCCAGGACATGTTTAGCTTCCGCTTGTGCTTTGACTTGTATGCTCTGGGTGTTGGGTCATGAGACCCATGTTTGTAATATCTAAGCTCTTGAGCCTAATGAATAATATCTGAGTCGTAGAGTTATGTTGTGATGCCACGTCGTATTTACACATATTGAGCATATTGTGTGTATGTTTGAAATGCTTGGTATGTGTGGGATCCGACAAACTAGTTGTTTATCCTCGGCAGCCTCTCATATGGGGAAATGTAGTCTCGTGCTTACGGCGATAGTAGTCCGCTTCTGACCCGGTTCACCGGAGTCCTGCTAGCCAGCACTACTGCTTGGACACTTGGTGGCGGCATGTGTTTCACTTCGTTCGTATATACGTCGCCGGAAATGTCACGCGGTGTTATTCGAGTCCTGCCTAGCCTGCTACAGCCCGGGATACCGGAGTCCTCATAGCCAGTGCTACAGCCCGAATATATCGTTGATGACCGACATGCTCGATGTGATTCATGTATGCATGTCCCCATAGGTTAGCGCCAGCGTTAGGTTCACGACTAGCCATGTCGGCCCGGGTTCTTTGTCATATGGATGCTAGCAACACTATCATATCGTGAGACAAAAGACGCATAAGCGGTCCGGGCCATGGTAAGGCGACACCCGTGGGAATACCGTGCGTGAGGCCGCAAAGTGATATGATGTGTTACATGCTAGATCGGTGTGACTTAGGATCGGGGTCCTGACACCAAGCCACAATGCCTCGTCCCGTAGTACACCATGAAACGACAGCAACCAACCTTGGAGGTTTTGTGACCATACTCGCAAACCTTACCCGTCGTGCCTATGCGTTAGAAGAGCCACCCGAATATGTTGTGTACCAAGGACCCATGAGTGGTGAGAGCCGTCAATTCTGGGCCCTTTATGCGTATCTACGGTAGGGGTGCGGCACCAGCGCCCCTACTGAGTTCACCGGAAGAACAACTTCCTTTGAGCCACAAGCCATCCAACTAGCTGCTCGAGAGGCTATAGTTCATCTCAGGCACCTGTCACCCAGAGTCAATTGTCGCTCGTTCCACTACTACCCCAGGCGTGAAGGGTATGGTAGACCACCTCAAGTTGCCAACGGAGATCACGAGACGGACCCTGCATTGTTGCACCTAGTGCGCTATGTAAGTGCACTAGAGGACCTATTCGATCAAATAACCATTGATCTGATCGCAGCTCGTGGAGAGCTGGTTCGTCGAGCCCCAATGTCAGGACCCCGATTCCAAGTCACATCGATCTAGCTGGTAACACCTCATATCACTTTGCGGCCTCACGCACGGTATTCCCACGGGTGTCGCCTTACGGGGCCCGGGACCGTTTAGCCTTTTGGCTCACGTATATGATAGTGTCGCTAGCATCCATATGATGAAGAACTCGGGCCGACATGGCTAGTCGTGAACCCAAAGCGGCACTAACCCATGGGGACAGGCATACATGAATCACATCGAGCATGTCGGTCATCAACGTGTGAATCCGGGCTGTAACCTTTGGGCTAACAGGACTCCGGTAACCCGGGCTGTAGCAGGCTAGGCAGGACTCCGGATGTCACCGCGTGACATTTCCCCGAAGGGACAGACATAGGAACGAAGTGAAACACATGCCGGCCAGTCAAGTGTCCAAGCAGTAGTGCTGGGCTAGCACGACTCCGGTAACCCGGGCTGTAGCGGACTACTATCGCTCAGGAAGCACTAGACTACATTTCCCCCATATGAGAGGCTGCCAAGGATAAACAACTAGATTGTCGGATCCCACACATACCAAGCATTCCAAACATACACACAATATGCTCAATATGTGTAAATACAACATGGCATCACAAACATAACTCTACGACTCAAATATGTATTCATTAGGCTCCGAGGAGCGAGATATTACAAACATGGGTCTCATGACCCAACACTCAGAGCATACAAGTCAAGGCACAAGCGGAAGCTTAACATGTCTGAGTACAGACATCTACAAATGAAAAAGGCTGAGAAGCCTGACTATCTACCACATCCTGCCGAGGGCACAAGATCGTAGCTAAGGTAACAAGCTAAACGTCGAAGTCCACGTGGAACTACTAGCGAGACTGACGTCTCTCTGCAAAAACATAAAATAGGCAAACGGGAATACAATTGTGCTCAGCAAGACTCACATCAGAACTAACTACATATTCATCATTATCAAAAGGGGGTGGTGGAGTTTGACTGCAGCAAGCCAGCTTTGACTCGGTGGCTATCCTGAACTACGACTGCAAGTAACTCTTTTGAGGTGGCGCACACGAGTCCACATATTCACCATATCAATACACCACTATGGATCCGCTCCCGTCTCCCTATGAGAATGCCACCCATAGAACTCACGCTTATCTTGAGTATTTTAGAGTATGCACTTTCACTTGTCTATGAACTATGCCAGGGGTCCAAGTTTCCATATCCGAGGAATCCGGCTATTCGAATAGATAATGATAACCCTGCAGGGGTGTACTTATTCACACACGCTCTCGCCACTTATCGCCCTGTACACGTCATGTACCTCGGCAACCTTCAAGCGGAAGTCGAGGCGAGGGAGTCGGCGCGACGACTAACCACACAAGTCTCTAGTCCAGGTTTATCGCCTATTCGGGTTCCATCCATAAGGAGATCCGGCAGGGGTGTCGCTCCACGGCCCCAAGCGATGTGTGCAGGTTCCCAAGCCCACCAACGGGTGCCACTTGGTACAGCAGACCCCTTTGTGCCTAGTCTGTCCCAAGCCCACACATGCGGGTGCCACTTGGTAGACTACTAACACTACCTACAAACACGAGAAACTAGTTGCAACTCTGGACAGAGATCAAGTTGATTAATAAGTCGAGAGGGTCGAGTTAGGAACCCAATGTGTGGTAATGCTGTTCATGGATCACAAACACAGAACTCAGTTCACGAGGGCCGGTTTCAATGAGACAACCCACCATGTACTCCTACATGGCCTCTCACCGCTACCTTTACCAAATCGTGTTCACACACTTAGCTCACACACAGTGGGACATGTTCACCACTTTCCAATTCATTCCCGATGAATCGGACCTGACACAACTCTAAGCAATAGCAGGCATGACAAACAAGCATGAATGAGTAGGCACATCAGGGCTCAAACAACTCCTACTCATGCTAGTGGGTTTCATCTAATTACTGTGGAATGACAGGTCATGCAGAGGATAAAGGTGTTCAGCTACCGCTGCAAGTAACACATGAGTCGTTTTTGTCCTAATGCAGTAAAATAGAGCAGGAGCGAGAGAGTGGGATTATATCGGAATGAACAAGGGGGTTTTGCTTGCCTGGCACTTTTGAAGATATTACAGTTCTGCATCGGTGTCATCGAACTCATCGTCGGTACGTCGTCTATTGAGAGGGAACAAATACCGGCAAACAAGGACGAACACAATCAATGCAGTGCACAATATGATGCATGAGCATGACATGTCAGAATGCTGTGATTTGAGCTAATGCAACTAGCAACATGTTAAATGGAGTTGGTTTGAACCCTAAGTTCAAATTCAAACTCCATATGTGGATATTCAAATGCCATTATTTGTTTTGCCCAATTCAGCAACTATAAGTTGTTCTAACATGCATGAAAACAGTACAGATGGATAGATTGGATTTGTCTGATCATTTTTCATATATAACTTGTTTCAATCTGAGCTACGGTTGAATTTCTATGATTTATTGAAGTTTAGAGCATTTTCTGAAATTTCCTTAAAAGAATAAATCTAGAAAATGATTTATGGCGTCAGCACCACGTCACTGTGACGTCAGCAAGTCAACTGGGCGCCCCAGGTCAAACCTGACCCATGGGGTCCATTGGTCAGTGAGACATACACTAATCCCGCGTTGACTCGGGCTTTGACTCACTGCGAGGCCCGCTGTCAGTGTCTAAGGGTGGTTTAGCTAGCGGTAATTAGCGCTAATTACCCGGGTCGTCGGCACGCCGGAGTTGACCGCCGGCGACCATTGACCACGGCGGAGGCTCGCCGGAAACACTGCTCCGGCAGTATTTCGATGCACCGAGGGCACCGGAAGATGCCCCTTTCTCGCCCCCAACCAACAGACCAAGCTAGAGGGCGCGGGGTGGCCGGAATCTCGCCGGCGTTGAGGTTTGGTGGTGGTAGAGCCACGGGCTCGAGGCAGGCAACAGCTGCGGGCAACAGCTGCGGTGCACGGAGGTAGGCGTGACTGGTGGCACTAGGTTGCCAGGGAGGTGGTGAGCACGGTGGCACGCGCGGATGCGAGCTGAAGTGGCTCAGACCACGGCGGTGAGGAACCACGGCGGCGGCATGTTTCGGTCATCGACGTAGCGGCGGCTATGGCTAGGAAAAAAACACGGGAGAAAGGGGAAAAGAGGCAGGGGCTCACGGCGAGGTGAAGGGTGCAGAGGGCGGGGCTGGGGACGACCCGGGTGGCGTGAATCGGCGCCGGCGATCTCGGTGGCCCGAGGTAGAAGACGACGACGTCGAGGCGTTGCGGTGCTCCCCAGCTCACGTGGCTCGGTGTGGGGGGTCGAGGACGGAGTGGCGGATCTTGTGGGCTAGTCGGGGAAGCGAGGGAGGGCCGGTGGTCGCGGCAACGATGAGCGGCGGCGACGGGCACGCTCGATGGTGGGGAAGAGAGCAAGACAGGGGGGGGGAAGAGAGAGCTGCGAGGAGGGGAGAGGTCGAGGGGAACACGGGACTGCGTGGCGACGCGAGGGAGGTCCAGGCAGGCAGGGAGAGAGGAGGTGACCGTAGCGCATGCACGCAGCTGGAACACGCAGCGCCCTCCTGCCTTGGGAGGAGGTTGAAGGCAGTGGAGGGCACGGTGGGCTGGGCCACGGTGGTACGCAGCGATGAGGCAGCCTTGTGGTGGTGAGGTAAGTTCAGGTGAGTTGCTCTGTTTTATTTTTCTGTTATGTTTTCTTTTGTTAAATATTCTGCCACTGTTCAAAATTCAAAAAAATTTCAAAACAGTGACAAAACCCTTTGAATGATTTTATGTTGCAAAATGGACTTTCCAAATGCACATAAAATGTTTCAAAGATATTTGAAATTATATTCTAGTTATATGAATATAACTCAAATTCAAATAGCTATTGATTTAAATTGAGTCCCAAAAATAAATCCTTAAAAATGTTCAATATTTTGGTTGGGACCAGAACCCTTGCCAAAATTATCAAACATTTAAGAAGAGCATTTTGGAACAATGAATGAGATTTTAGGGTTTTTGCCCTTCTTTTATTTAAGTTTTTGAGGCTTCCAAATTTCCACAGTTCAAGTTTCAAAAATTTAAACATGATGCAAACACTAGGCGGCACCAGAAGCTAGGGATGTGACACCCAACGAGAGAGGAGATCGAGCCCAATGCCGACAACCCAGTCGTGCTATTTGGACAACTGATCGAGACCCTGAGGTCAGCCCCAACCGTCAGCCAAGGTGCTTTGATGACCCCAGAAGTGCTTAAATCGCCTCACAGGAGCACACTCCAGCAGGGTTGTAGTCAACAATCCCGTAACGGTCATCATCACTACCCCGAGCACTGTAGCCCTCAGCCCTCTCCAGCAAATTCCGACGGTGAGAACCGTGGTGAAGCCTCGACATCCACAAGGGACGCCCGCTTGGATGTAAACGAAGTAGACTAAGTCACTCGAGTAGAAGCGAGTCCCAGTGTATCCTCGCTTTGTAATCCTGTGATCCCTTAAATTAACGCAGCCTAGCATCGTGCGTCTATTTTATATATTAGTCTTGCATGAATGTATTAGCATGCAATGTGATTTCTCTATCCTTGGCGCAACTACCAAAAACCGCCGCGACAACCCCCACAGTGATAGGTCACTTTAGTGAGATATGTGTATCTGTGGTTGACCCGAGCTGAGCCGGCCAAGTCTTTACTTTTTACCACGGTAAAAGACCCAGCCCCGATGCTATAAAAGGGCCACCGAGTGACCTTGCCAAGAACCCTTCACTTTGTGCACCATCCCCACAACCATTTCTTGCCATGCCGAGCCCTAGTATTTATCTGAGGACTCCAGATGCTACCCCAGGAAGTTTTGTCAAGATATTGTGGGATTTTACCCGTAGTACCATGGGCGCTACCCAGCCACCCCAGTACGAGCTGTTCAAATCAAGGCTCACCCCGTCCACCTCGAGATATTGGGCAGCCGTGCACATTCCGCCCGTAAACCCAAACCAAGACCCCACAGAAGTCTCCTTCGTGGGGAAATCTATCACCAACCCGCACATGGCCGTAGAAGCTGCTGCGTATGAAGCGCTTGCTGCGCGCCGATCCGCGGTACCCTCGCGTGACGAGGGTATTATTATTTTCCGAGCCGTGCAGCACCCGGAGGAGTAACATCCTTTCCAGGTGGACGTATTGAGAGAAACCCCGTCTTGGCCAACCTCGTCCAATACGTCATCGCTCAAGAACGTTTAACCCAACATGTGATGGGTTATCTGCAAAGCCTCGCGGATTTAAATCCTCAGATTGCCATCGGTAGATCACTGAGGCCCGACCAGGAGAGGCACATTCATCGATTGGTCAACCCACTCCCTCCGATAGAAGAAGAGTGTATCCTAGTACCGGAAACGTTTTCTCAGGACCCCGTCCAGTTACCGTTTACAATTTAGATGCACCGTTGTATTTATTGTCGCAATTTTCATTTATGTGTTGTAACTTATGCTTAGTACCCGAGTTTTGCAGCGAGTAAATCATTAATGTAAGCAGCTTTGTCGCTTTTGGACTTTAATGTATTACTGTTTTCCCTCGCGAGAAATCCTGGAGCGTGATTTCTTTTCCCTGAGTTACCGCGTCGTATATCTTCTCATGACATAGATTATTTATTTCACACAGCACCACGACAGCAGACTCACCACCACGATTACTCGGAACACATACACTGCTTGCAAAAATTTTGCAACTGTGTTGCGTCTAACTAAGCACATCCGGACAACACTTAACACCCGGCACACCCCACCTGCTCATCGTGGTCACCGCCACCACGGAGAGCCAGCAACCGAGCAGCGGCATTGCGACAATCGTCGAGGATCATCGCACACAGGAGCACCGAGAGCCCCAGCACCACTGCCAGCCCTCCGCACAGCAGGATCACGTACCAGTCCGGCGCCGCCTCCGCCATTAGCGCCTCGTCTCGAGCTCCGGCAAACGGAAACAGAGGAGAAGGAGAGAGAAGGAGGAGCAAGTCCAGGTGTGAGGAAGAAGAGGAGAACGCCGCGGTCATTTTATAGCTCGAGCTCGGTGTACGGTGGGCGAGGTCCACCAGCGCCGCTCGTCGCCCGACCGCCGGTGTTCGGAGGCGAATCCGCGAGTAGTCTTGACAGTAGCAGCCCTTGAGGTGAGTGCACGCTGCACCGGCAGCTAGGCGCCGCACTACCGCATGATGCGGCCCTAGTTGCCCTCTGGCGCTAAGCGTCGCCCGGTGGAGAAAGCGGAGAGAAGCGGGAGAGGAAGAAGAGAGCCGGAGGAAGGAGAAGAGGCTGACCGTGGGCCCGGGTCCACCAGTCAGCCAGAGAGAGCACTGTGCTCTCAGGTGCGACCAGCGTATGTTTTAGATTTAAAATTTATTCTAAATTTATGTCCAGTGTAGAAATCGCTAGTTCCCCCCCCCCCACAACCGTGGATTTTTCCCCCACACCGCGCCAATATCTCACACTGTATTTTTGCATCACTTATTGCTCCCACTGTGGCCGCTTTCGTTTTAATTCTTATTCATTTAATTTTAACTCTTTGCAAATCTTGAGGACGAGATTTTTCCTAAGGGGGATAGTAGTTGTAACACCCCAAAATTTTCTGGCCTATTTTTTGATATTAAAATTTTTGCCAGGAGTTTTAACTTTTTATTTCTGTGTATTTTCAGAACTCTTCTTTTATTGTTAAGGAGTTTTGCATCTTTTCCCAAGTGGAGCTTTCCAAAATATATGGGACTTTTATGCCAGCTCATTATAACATTTTCTTAATCAGTGGATTTATTTATTAGATCATTTCATCTGAGCTTTATTCATTAAAATGGATTGTTTAAAATTTTTGGAGCTCTGTTTATCTTTGCAACCAGTTGATAACTTTAACTAATTTTCCAACCAAAATTTGGAGAGGTCATGAGATGTCTCTAAAATCAATTATGTGCATTAATAAAATTATTTCATTGCTTACTTTGGGTTTTTCACCTGGTTTGCTTCTCTGGTCCAGTGGGCATTTTTGCACTACAACCCATTTAAATACTTCCCTAGAGCCTCCACCAAAATTATGGGATGTCACTGGTAGCATGCCACTCAACTTTATGCAAAAGCTTAGTGATGTTCTTTGGAAAATTTGAGTGCAACAGCCTCTTTTTCATTCTGGACCAGACTTGTGTTTTCTACTACAACTCTATTATTTCTTGCTCTAATGACCTTGTGTTTTCTCATGCTTGTAGTCAACCTGCAAAACCCCTAAGTCCAGGAGCATGCTCTATTTGGAACACTTTTGGTCCATGTAATGATGCCACTCACTCCCTGTCCAGAAGTGTAGTTTTGCAAAACTTGCACTAGCAAGTTTCTCCTTTTTGCAAACTAACTCCACCACCCTCTCTTTCATCCATAGAGACACTGATCTGGAGAGTTTGGCCACTCCGAGAGCAACCTATGTGCCTTTGGCATTTTGTCAAACACCCTGTGTGCATGACCAGATTTGGCACGATTTCAAGTTTACATTGTGAACTTGAGCCCCTGACCTACCCAGCATGTCCTAAGGTTTTGCCCTAGCCCATAACCCCTTTCTGGTAACTCCCTTGTGGTTTGGAACTCTCTAGGCTGCCATGGCATATCGTCGAGCACATCCCGGGCGTGCTCTGGGCGCGCCCAGAGCGTGCATTTGGCACCTGCATGCACCCGAGCCGCCGCGTCACACCCCGCACTCAAAACCCGGCCCCAGCCAGCTCGCCGTGCCCCCTTGCACCGCCACGCCACCCCGACCACCCACAGCACCCACAGGCGCCACCGCCCGGGATGGCCGTGGCGGCTAGCTGCCGGACGCTAGCGAGCCCGACCGTGGTCGGCACCGCCAAAACCACCGGCTCGCCACCTGCCCTTGTGAGCGATGCGTACTCATCCATAGCGTGTCCCCTAGCTCCGTCGTCGCCATGATCCCCTGCTGCTTTCTGAGCGTCGGTTCGCCGTTGTTCTTATCGCCCGCCACCTCGGACCAACCTAGCCACGCTATATATGGAAGCCCCGAGCTCAAGCCCGCACGCAGGCAGCCTCACACCGTCTCGCTAGTGCCCCCCTAGCCGCCAATTGGAGGGGAGCAGGCCATCTTCAACCTCTCCGGCAACTCCAGCCGCCGCCACTAACCAGGCCATTCCGGCACAACCAGGGCATCCCCCTCTCCACTCTCTCCACCAGGAACCTTCCCTTCCTCCCGTGATCACATTCCCCTACTCCATTTCGATCGGGAACCACCGCCGCCCCAAAACCACTTCACCCCCGAAACTCTCCTCCGTCGCGAAGCTCGCCGCCGGCAGCTCATGCCGTCCCCGCCGACCCAGCGACTACCAATAGGATCACCCTCGACCGGCGGATCCATCCCCGCCCTCAGCTTCCCTCAAGGACCCGCCGTTCGCCGGCGACGGTCGCCGGAGTCCCGGCTCCGCTCGGGACAGAGGGAGAAGAAGGAAGGCGGACTAGTCAAACCTGACTAGTAGGCCACCTAGCACCCACTGTTAGTGACCATGCACGGTCCACGCAGAGTAAGTGGAAGCGTATTTCCAGATTACGCTTTCGACATGTACGTGTCTAATCGAACCGTTTTTCTGTTTTATTTTAAAATCAGATTTGACCAGAACTTTGACTGTCTATAACATTTTCAATACAACTCCAAATGAATTGATTCTTTTTGCTACCTCTCTCAAATATTGTCTAGTTTACTTTAAGATTTATTTGAGAAAAATTCAAAACAACTTTTTGTGCTGTTTTTATTTTGTGTGTTAATTCAAATACATTCTTTTAAATAGGATTTTTGAAGATTTCAAGATGTTTTGGATGCACCCTTCCTTCCCATGACCTGAAGGCAAGCATTCTGAACCCTGGTGTAAATTTCGTGTGTGTTGCTTAGCACAGTGACAACACCTCCCCGACACGAGCCTACGTCATTTTATGTGCAGATGTGATCCTGCTCATGAGTGCATGTTAATGAATTTCATGCAAATGGAGTTGATGTGATTGTGATATGAACTTGCGTCATATGCCTTTCATGCATACAGGGAGGAAGGCCGGGAAGGCCTCTGTCTTGGGTAGACACGGTCTTGCCCCTAATCCTCCGTCGGGGCCAGTCGTGTCGGTATGACATGAGGGGTATGTCATGTGGTGTTTCTATCATTGTTTGTAATATATGCATTGTTATGCTAATCGTGCGGAAATATTACAACCTCCTAAGTCGACCGTATATCGAGTCTTGTGCGATAACCCCCATACTTGTTTACGTACTACCACTTGTCTCTACACCAAGTAGGGTGCAGTTCGATAAGTTGTCAACCCTTTCCTAGCACACACCGTCTGAGAGGCCGTGGTGGAAGATCTTTGGAGGCATCCGGTAGTCATGCCACCAGGTCCGGGAGCATGGGTGTTTTGGTTCTAGCCGAAAGGGGTAGCTCCCGATTTGCTTTCATGGTATAAATTTTGTGATCCCATGTTACGTCGAGGTTGTAGCCTCCCACTTAGAGTTTTGCTTAGCAGGTGTCGTGGGTGATTCCGGACACATGTGAGTTAAGGCAGTGTGTGCAAGTTAGGTGTGTTTTCAACAAAAGACCGTGAAGCGGAATTAGTCGAAGGACTAAAGGAATCCGTTACTCGTGGGTAAAGAGTACACCCTCTGCAGAGATTAAACCTATTCGAATAGCCGTGTCCATGGTTAAGGACTACAGTCTGGGATGGGTCAAGTGTCGGTCTTAGTGTCGGTCTTCGGAGGTGAAACTGTGAAACTATTAAACCAGAACTGAATTTCACAACTTGTGGATTGTGAAAATTATGATATTTATTCTTATTGTTGACCAACCCGTGATTTCATTGGTATTATCAAATATCCCTGGGATGGTTCTACCTCCTGGATATTCACTTTGTGTTTATTTATAAGCCCTTTATGTGGTGTCGCTTAGGCCTTGTATGGCGTTTCTTTTAAAGCCCTTTATGCGGTGTCGCTCAGACGCCCGACTGTGGCATTTCTTTTAAAGCCCTTTATGCGGTGTCACTCAGATGCCCGACTGCGGCATTGTTCTTGTTTATTTATAAGCCCTTTATGCGGTGTCGCTCAGACGCCCGATTGTGGCATTTCTTTTGAAGTCCTTCATGTTATTTACTTCATGATTTTAGTACTACCATATTATTGTATATTCACAAATAACATGCTTGCACGCATCAGAGTTTTACTTATCTCATGTGACTAACGTCTTGAGCATAATATATTTTCAGCACATCATTATTAAATCATGCCTGTGTTCATTATGTTTGCGAGTACACTCAAAGTACTCACTGGCTTGTCCCTGGCTATTGTCCTGGCCAGATTTCCTTGCTTGGAGAGGAGCGTTGCGATGACAGTCCCAAAACCTAAGCCACGATGATAACAGCCACGCGAAGATAGGAGTTAACCTGGTCAGCTGTTCCTGTGGGAAATGGAGTCCCATAGACGAGGATATTTCAGGCGCTTCCGCCAGCAACCTTTAGAAACCTTTTGTTGTACTCACAGGCCAGAATGGTCTTGTACTAAATATATTGTATTTTGCTTGGATTTTCTGTATCATGTTAGTGCCTTATCAGCTAACAGTCATCCTGGGGCTGGTAAGCACAAGGACCATTTTCCTGGGATTAACACCCGGAGAATCGGTCGCCACAGACGTCAAGATGAAGGAGGAGTTGGCGATGCATGAAGACCTGTGCACGTCCTTGGAGCTGTTCAACTTGGCGACCAAGTGCGCCAGGGCTGAGGAAGGACGCCTTTCCCTCCTCGAGTTGCCGGCTGCAGACCCAGAAGAGAAGAAGCCCAAGGTCAAGGATGTGAAGCGCAAGGGGGCTGCCGTGCTCGCGGCAGAACCAGATACCAAGCGAGGCAGAGATCAGCCTGAGTCTTCCAAGGGCAGCCGGTACTGTGTGTACCACGACCTCCACACCCATAACACCAATGAATGTCGAGAACTCCGAGCCGTGCGAGAAGGGCGAATCGGTCGATGCCCCGACCGCAACGATCGAGGCTACAGCCGAGGAGGAGGAAGAAACGCAGGACGCTGGGAAGACCGCGACCCTCACCAAGGGTGGCGTGACCGACCTCGCGAGGACCGCTGGCAGGATCAGCCTCGCAAGGGAGGTTGGAGGGACCTGCCTTGCGAGGGAGGCTGGAGGGATCAGCCTCGCAAGGATCGCCCGCAAGGCAACGCAGGCCTCCCTCCTCTGCCACCGCAGCCAAGGAGAAATGAGGACCATCATCAGGACGAGGGGGGCTGGGGGCTTCCAGGAGCCGCGCGCGATCGCTTGCATCCTGGGCGGAGCTCAAGCCCCAGCCTCTCAGCACATCTTCAAGATGTTCGCCCGTGAAGTGAATGCAGTCCTCCCCAAGCTCGAAGCCACACACCCTCGCATGTGGTCAGCGTGCGCCATCACGTTTAGCTCAGTCGATCAGCTCAAGTGCGCGGCCGCAGCCGGAGTCCTCCCGATGCTTTGTTCCCCAATCATCAGCAACATGCAAGTTACCAGAACCCTCATCGATGGCGGAGCAGGGCTCAATGTCCTGTCCGTCGAGACGTTCAACAATCTCCAAGTGCCTTACAATCAGCTACAGCCAACCAAGCCTTTCTACGGAGTCACCGATGGATCCACAGTTCCGATTGGGCAGGTCCGCCTCCCTGTCACCTTCGGGGCGCGCGACAACTACCGCACCGAGCTCATCGACTTCGACATCGCCCACATTCTCCTGCCATACAATGCCATCCTCGGGTACCCAGCTCTGGCCAAATTCATGGTCGTGACTCATCACGGCTACAACGTCCTCAATATGCCGGGAAGCGGCGGAGTCATCATGGTGCCTTGTGAAGAAAGGGACGCAGTGTGCTTCCTGGAGCGTGCTTTTCAAGCCGCATCACTTGAAGACCCAGATCGCAGGAGCGGGAGGCTCCTCGAGGCTGCTCCCAAGAAGAAGAAGACATCTCCTGGCCCGACCCCAAGGGAGGTAGGCCCCTCGGGGTCCGCGCCTATTCAGGGGGCACCTCCTTCTGTCGCATAGGAAGGCGTGCCCGGTGCCCTCCTCGAGCAAGGCTCGGGGGCTCTCTCCTAGAGGGCCACCGACTTTGCTAAGATCACGAGGGAGGTGCTTGGGCACCACTTGGAGGCGTGTTTCAAAGCATGTTTCCCTCAGGAAGGAGCGAGGCAAGGAGGGCCAAACCCTCGGGGAGTTCGTCGGCCAGATCATTCGGGGAGCTGCGAGGAGTCAAGAGTCATGAGTGGCAGCCGCCCGCTTGCCATATAGCTCCCCATCCAGGCGAGGAAGGTGGGCTGCGCATCTGCATCGACATACCAGGGCTCAATCGAGCCGCCTTTCAGGAGCGCCTCTGGCCCTCGCGCGTGGGACGTCCGCTACTTCAGCATCCCTTCGTCTTCAACGTTATCAGGTGACATCCTTCGAGTTTCATTTTCAGCTGGGAGCGCCCCCCAGGGCTGCATCATTCCCAGGCCGCGTGGGTCTGTCCCTGCGGCATGTATCCCTTTCGCCCGTGTTTCCAGCTTACTTTATTGGGGGCGCCCCTCGGGCTGCATCATCCCGAAGCCACTCGGGCCAGACCCAGCGGCATGTACCCCTCTTGCGTTTATTCGGGTTGTGCGTTTGACCCATCATGATTGTTATTTCGTGCCCGTTCACGGCACCCCTTCTTCCACTACAAGAAATATGTCAACTAGTGACCTTCTGTCAGTGACCCTGGAAGAATTGGTCATAGATCTATGACCATTTCAGACCAATTGGTCAAAAGCTGTTCGAGGGGCTCCAAACCCTAAAACATTGCGACCATTTTGGTTAGAAAGGTCGTAATTTCCTTACATGAAAAGGTCATAAAGCAAACTGCGCTAGTCCGCTGCCTTATTTCTAGTTGTTAACGACCAATATAGATGGTCATAGCCTTGTAAATTGTGGTGGGTTCCTATGACTAGGCGCCACCTCATCAGTTTTCCCTATGTGTCATGTCCATGTGGCAGTTTTTGCCCTAGGTTGTGAAGCAACCTATATTTATCATTTCCAAAATTCCCAAAAAAATCTCATAAATTCTTTGGGTCATATCTTCGTCAAATATGTAAAAACCTTCCTTGACTAGTTCAAAAATAATTCAAAAATATTCATTTTCCTATTCTGTTCAGAACAATAGTTTGTGAAGGAAGTACCACTTTGGCATGTCCAAATAGTATCCATTTTCTCTGAGTGCTTTTCTATGCCCAAATAACCATCCTCCACCAAATGCCAGCTCAATCCATTCATTATTTTGAGCCGAGCTTCAACATTCGTATTTATGTCCAGTGTGGTAGTTTGCAAAGCAAGTACCACCTAGGCTCCTCCTTTTGAGGTGAAAATTTGTGAAGACGGTCTTCTTAATGGCGATCATCCTCACCAAAACTCACACCCATTAGCCGTGTACATTTCCGTAAGCTAATCAAACACTTGGCTGCTAATTCATGTTTGAGCATCGATCGGTCTCCTCGTGAGAATCTTATGTTGTGATTTTCTTCCTAGCACCTACAGGAGTGCCCAACCAACTAGACATGCCTAGGCCGCCCGGAACACATGGCAGCATACCCAGTCACGCCAGTGACCACCTTGACGAACATCTTGAGCTTCTGGCAGCTCTAGAATTGGGGCCCTCGGCCACCCGTACAAACCTCGATGTCTCGCCATCAAACCATGTATTTCTGATTAAATAGATACTTATTTACCTAGAAATGATTTTTGGAAAAAATAAAGAGCAAACTATGAGGCATTGCAGTTCAAATTTGACCCGCTTCCAAGCCGAGATCGGCGACTATTTGTCTTTTCACCAGAGGTGGATCAAAACTTTTCACCCAACCATTTTGTCAATTGTGCATTATATATGGCCTAGTATTTTATAAAATTGATTTGGTCCATTTTTGCAACAATTATTTGGTAGTTCCTTCACAAAAAAACCTCCTTTTGGGCACTCGGAAAATGAAAAATGAATTTTCCGTGCAGAGAAAATGAAAACTTCCTTAGGCAACATTGCTTGGAATCCAAGATGTACCCTTATGCACAATATGATATCATTTGAACAAACTATGCCATGAATGTGGCCATAAGATTGATCATCTGGCTTGAAAGCCATGAATCTTCACGCATGATATCTCATTTCTGAGAACACTTTTTTAAAATAATTACCGTATTACAAGTTTATTATTTTTCCTGGAAACTCGGTCACATATAATGACACAATGCGAAGTTTTTCCAATTTTCTGATTTTTTTTTAATTTTTTATGCCCGTTTCAAAATGCGGTCAAAACGGCGGGCTTGACCGTTCCTAGCTAGTGGTTGAATATTGGAATTTTTTTGGTGTTTCTATGATTAAATAGATACTTATTTACCTAGAAATGATTTTTGAAAAAAATAAAGAGCAAACTATGAGGTAGCTGCAGTTCAAATTTGACCCGCTTCCAACTGAATCGACGACAATTTGTCTTTTTCACCAGAGGTGGATAAAAAAAATTTAACCCAACCATTTGGTCAACTGTGAATTAAATATGGCCTAGTATTTTAGAAAATTGATTTGGTCCAATTTTACAACAAATATATGGTAGTTCGTTCACAAAAAATCCTCCTTTTGGGCACTCGGAAAATGAAAAATGAAATTTCCGTGCAAAGAAAATGAAAACTTCCTTAGGAAACATTGTTTGGAATTCCAAGATGTACCCTTGTGCACAATATGAGATCATTTGAACAAACTATGCCATGAATGTGGCCATAAGATTGATCATTTGGCTTGAAAGCCATGAATCTTCACGCATGATAGCTCATTTCTGAGAACATTTTTTTAAAATAATTACCGTATTACAACTTTATTATTTTTCCTGGAAACTTGGTCACATATAATGACACAATGCGAAGGTTTTCTAATTTTTTGATTTTTTTTAATTTTTTATGCCCGTTTCAAAATGCGGTCAAAACGACGGGCATGACCCTTCCTAGCTAGTGGTTGAATCTTGGAAGTTTTTTGGTGTTTCTGTGATTAAATAGATACTTCTTTACCTAGAAATGATTTTTGGAAAAATAAAGAGCAAACTATGAGGTAGCTACAGTTCAAATTTGACCCGCTTCCTACTAAATCAGCAGAAATTTGTCTTTTTCACCAGAGGTGGATAAAAGATTTTGACACCCAACCATTTGGTCAATTGTGAATTAAATATGGCCTAGTATTTTAGAAAATTGATTTGGTCCAATTTTACAACAAATATATGGTAGTTCCTTCACAAAAAAACCTCCTTTTGGGCACTCGGAAAATGATAAAAAATAGCTAGAAAGATCATAAATGCATAAAAATTGGTGCTCATCCATATAATGTGGTCTCACTCAAGTGAAAAATTTGTGTGATGCCCTTTTGCAAAATATTTTTGGTAGCTGCTTCACAAAATCCCTCAATTTTTAGTACTTGGAAACTCTTTCATAAATCACTGATTTTCTGAGCCAATCAGAACTCTTCACACGGATCACCGCACTAGAGCTAATCTGAACCATCTGTATCCAGTGGATCCAACGCCTCCCACTCACCGTTCAGATCTCAGTACCCCTGCCCAAACCTTAGGAGGCTGCCTCTCTCTCCCCCTCTCCCCAGAACACACCCACCGACGCCTCTCTCTGCCCTCTCCCCATCCCGCCGCTGCCTCACTCTCCCCCTCTCCCCAGAACACACCCGCCGCCACCTCGATCCATCCCCTCTCACATCGCCTCCGCACCCATCCCCTCCCCCGGCGAGGCGGTGCTTCCGGACCCATGACGGCGGCAGTGGGCTCGCAGCCAAGCCCACACAGATCTAGGCCTCGATCTGGAGGGATTTGCCCCCTTCTCCATTGGTGGGGCGAGGCTTGGGCAGCCGCGGCTCCCCGTCAACCTGCCCGGCGTCCGCTGCTCCCGCGCCATGGAGCTCTGCACCCTCGGCAACATCTTCCCCGACACCGCCGACGAGGCCAAGGCCCTCGTGCCGTCCCTCGTCCTCGTCCTCGTCCCCCTCGGCTACGGCGGGGGCCGGCGGGCTGAAGCTGCACAAGGGCGACATCACCCTCTGGTCCGTCGATGGCGCCACCGACGCCATCGTAAGTTCCTCCGCTCCATCCCATCATCCAATCCCACCTTGTCTCCTCCACGCATAATCTTGGTTGCGTATCTAGATATGCTTGGATAGGTGAGATTGGTCGAGTTGTATTTTACCAAATACGAAGTAGTTAAATAGGATCTGAGCATGAGATCAGAACTGAACCCAGATTTAGAACCATCACATGGCGTTGTAGTTAGGCTGGCTTCTCAGATGGAACAGTCCTTTGCCTAGGTCTGGGTTGTTGAATAGGGTCTTCTTAGCTATGCTTATTTTCTAATTTAATGTCTGTATTGGTCCCCCCTGCCATTAAGGGCATCACCAAGAAGTCTGAATCAAGTTCCCCAATGACTGTCAGCTTATTTACCATGGAGTGGAATTTGAGTTCTGAGCCTCAAATTATCACGAAAGTTGTAGTCCCTTCTGCAACAACTTTATAAATCCAATATCTTATTACAAATCCATTCGGTCAGTTAGATCTTAAGCCTTTGCAAGCTTGGATGATATGATCTATTATGTGAGCATTTTACTAAATCATACATTACTTCCATACGTAACATTTTGCATAGAAGCAATTATCTTTCTCTGTATTCAACGATTGAATTATATAACTGAGATTTATTTTGGCAGGTTAGTGTTGCTAATGAACGAATGCTAGGAGGGGGAGGTGTTGATGGAGGTATAAACTAGCTTCCGACGAGATGGTGTGTATTGTACACACCCCTCTATGATTTATGCACTTCACATGCATTTTCCCCATCACCCACCAACCGTAACATGCTAGTCGTATGTGCTGCAGCCATTCTTGCACTTGATTTCAAATCAGAGTGTGGTTTGTTTCTCTATGATTTTTTGGAGTGTGGGCTATTCTATCTGAGGCGGCTCGTCGATGCAGGGTGATCGAGGAGAGGGGAGAGGCCTGGGCGAGTGGACCGGTCCGATCGGTCAGGGTGGCGACCAAGGAGCTGAGTATGTCGAGGAGGGGGTGAACCCCGGCGGTCATGGAAGGGCGACTGGACATGTGTAGGTGCCTCGTCAACCCGTGAACTCTCACAGGGTAATTAATCTGGTTCCCTTTTGATCTCTTCGCATCAATTCTGCTACACATCCCAGTAATCCTAGATTAATTTGGTTCTTTTGTTTTACTTATTGCAGGTGACACTGCTCTGGCCATTTCTGTGGCTTATGGGATGCCTGCTATCACAAGATATCTCCTCGGTCTGTATTGCTACTCTGCATCTGTATTGCTGCTGCAGTTTTTGTAGTTATATTCTGTGTAGAGTCCTGAAACATTTTCCTCACAGGGTGCCACCTTCGGAGAGGTGATGAAATGGTGACATTTTTGAAGTAAGCATAATACGGCTTGTTATTAGGCTGTATGAATTTCTGAATTTGGTAAACCACCGGTTGGTCCGGGCACTAGTACTAAAATCACTTGGATAGAGTGTGTACATCTTTGATTATCCCATTTGACTTAAAGTGCATGCGAATAAATAAAAACTGCCTTCAATTGATCCATTAGATCAATGTGCATGTGAATACAAGTGTGACATGTCCTTCTAGCAAAATGTCCATAAACTGTCAACATTTACTCTCAACTGTGACATGTTGAATATGATGAACAAGTTGGGCTGTAGCTAGATATGTAAGAAATGATATCTATTTATGTTTATCTCCATCTATAGAAGTTGTGATTGGCATCGACTTTCTTCTTTGCCCTTTTCTGCATGCCCAACACTTTACTTTTCTATTACAAGTTCTGTAAATAGTCAAGAAAATAAGCTTGCTTTGTTTTCCTTTGTCGAACCAACTTACTTGATTTGTTTGCCAGCTAAAAGTTGCTGCTGAAGCTGTTGGGGAGGTCAACCTTGAGAGTTTTCCAGCTAAAAGCTGCTGAAGCTTCTTGTTTCACTTGCATTTGTTAACTTGCACAGGGCATGATTGCTCTATTGTCTATTGTCTAGAAAAACTGATCGCCTACCGGTGGCATCGCATCGTGCTTGCTAGATTATTTGTGTGGTCAAATGAAGCGGTGAGTGGTATTAAAATGCTCATGTAGAGCGGTGTTTAAGCATTAGAATGGTGCGAGATATAGTGGCGGCAACTACGATTAATACGTGATATAGTTGCCCGACAGTTAGTGTTCAACATATATCGCTTTAGCACCAAGCGACTAGACAATGTTTTGGTAAAGCTTTCAGAAATCAGTTTGCGGTGTTGAATCAGTAGACATCTTTTACCTTCAATTTGGTAGTATGAAAAACACATTAGTGAATCTGAATAACTTTGACATATTTTCTCTATTAACTTGCACTGGATTGGTACCCGTGATTGCCTTGTACTTAATTCTGCTAACTTGATCTTATTCTTTGTTAATTTTTTATTGCCATGGTGTTTATGCTATTTAAAATAAGATCCATGCATCAATTCTAAGTTCTCGTCTCTCCGAAGGGACACTTCTAGCTTCTATGACTCAGACTTGTTAACTATTGTTTCTTACTTTGTTAGCTACGACATATATTTTCCCCAGTTATTCTAATTCTTCTACGATTCATGTAACAGGATGACGATGGAAGCCATGTTGTTGTTTTGTTTGTTCCCAGCCACGACTATGGTGCGTCGGCGAGTCCGGCATGTTGTTCATCTAGTAGAGCTTGTTAGGAGTCTGAATTTAAGAACTTGTAGAGCTTGTTAGTATTACAATTGTAGAGCTTGTTACACTTTTAGAGCTTGTAAAGCAGTATGGTCTTCTGTATTGGAATGGATAGAGCTTGTATTTTGTGATCTGGTTGCTCTTATTTAAGTATCATGTGTGTTTTTGTCTCCGAAAATCTAAATAATGCTTGAAATATGAAGAATATGAGTCTGAATTGATGGGACCCACTTACCACAACATGACAAATGGGAACCTGTTACTAGAACCTGAAAACTGGGACCCATCTGACTAGTGGACCCTTCTTTTGGAAAAAAAGAAAAACTAAATTCGTTTAGATAAAAAGGCCACAACCCAACAATAAAAAAGGCTGCAATATAGGGCTTGGCCCATGAACCCAACCAAAAATTGACACGAGAAAAAAACATAAATGGGCTGAATTAATGGGCTAGGCCCATGTAGAAAACCGAATTGGACCGGGCTGATTCTTATGCCACATCGACTTGCCACCTTTGGATGCCTACGTGGTGCAGGGAGGTTGCTAGTGACCAAAACGCATACAGTAGGCATATTTTGGTAAATGGCGTCTCGACCTTCTCACAAAGAAGGTCGCTATAGTCGATTAATGACCCCGACTTTTGACCTTACATTTTGGTCACAAAAAGGTCGCAAATGAAAAACCATGACCTTTCAGTGACCAATAGTGGTGGTCACAACTTGACATATTTCTTGTAGTGTTCCTTCATGTCGGCCGCTTGCACGTTAAAGGGTGGGTACCTGAGCATCGCGACTCATGGGCTCCTACTGGCTCTCCAGCCCTCACCCTCTGGCCTTGTCCTGACATCGCGACACGGCATACCAATGACGGTGAGACCCGCTCGAGGGCGGGACCAGGGGACGTGGGCGTCGACATCTAACCAAATTTGCAGGAACACATCACAAGTTAAGGCCCAGTGCCAGGCGCAACCCGCCTTGAGGTAAGGCCCCGTGAGTCCCGCGCTGGCTCATGGGTGACCAGATACACATCGTCTGGCCCTACCGTGCCAGCCACGTGTCAGGGCGGGGCTGTACACACCCCGGGGGCTCCTCCCTGAGGGGAGCCCCTCCCACACACCAGTGGAAGCACCATGCTCCTTGTTGGCCGACGACATCGCCGAGGAGCGGCTATGCCCGTACACATACGGAAGCGCTATGCTCCGCGCTGGTGATAAACAACTGAGGGTGGCCCCCGGCCGCATCAACCTTAGGGAGCCCAGAGCTCAATGTCTGGCCTCGTCGCAACGCCTCCCCTCGGGAGTGCCGCGCGAGGGGGCTGGGCACGGGGGCTGCGCCTGGGTCACGCCCAGACGACGCCACCAGCCAGCCCCTCGGGCCTGGTTCGTCGCACGTCCCTCCCGGCGGAGCCAAGGTACGAAGGCCGTTTGAGCGTCAAGGGGACTCGAGCATCGCGATTCAGGAGCCTAACTGGTCACGTATCCCCTCACCCCTTAGTTCCGAAAGGCTAACGGCGGTTGAGGTATGCGCGGGGCCAGGCTCTGCAAACGTAGAATGGTAAATTCACCCATACATCTCACCTCCCTACTTGTTGTTCGTGCGCCAAGGGGGACTCCTGAGCATCACGACTCAGGAGCCTAACTTGTCACGTAGCCTGTGACGCCCCGAGACCGACTCTCCAGAAGACTTCCATATATTCCGGGTTTCGCCGTGTGTTTCATTTGTGCCTGCCCTTTTTATTTTTGCATTGCATCATGTCATCATGCCAGCATGTCATTTATTTTTTTTTGAAACCTCAACTAAATAAATTGCACGGGTCTTTGATCCATTTAAATCGAGGGAATTCACATGGTGATTCTCTTTATAACATATCCTCCCAATATTTAGGGAGCTATATTAAACCATTCCATAACACATTTGCGCAGTTCTTCAAATTTCCTTTTTATCCAACTCAACTTCTTTTCTTCCTTTGGTGCCTTTTTAGTAAAATTGAGTTGCAATTTTACTTTATCCACAAATGTTCCAAATCAGCCCATAAATCACATCTAGTGTGTAGGGCCATCTCCTATAATTTCAACCCATTTGGAGTTCATTCGAATGGGTTTCGAAATTCAAAAATGTCGAGTTAAATTCAGCATGTGTGGATTTTACATTCTATAAAAATCCTCAGGCCATTTTTGTTAAATTCCTCATATTTTTCTGAGCCTAAGGAAATGCCCTCCTAGCCTTTCTCTTCTTCCTTTTTTTCCCTTGCTAGAGAGAGAGAAGAGAGCTGTTGAGTACCTAATCGGGAGTGAACTAAATAATTGATGTGGTGTTTCGTCAATATGCAACTCGTTCCATATTGAGCTCCATTTAACTTGTAGTTTTGTTTGTGCATATTGCCATGCCATGCTATTTAAACCGGGCATGCATCATACTTGTTTAGCATCATGCCATGTTTATGTGATGGTTGTTTACTATGTTGTTTGTTTCTTTCCGGGTTGCTTATCTCGTTAGCTTCGGTTTCGTTCAGGAGTTGTGAGGATTCGTTCGACTACGTCCATTTGTCTTCTTCATGGACTCGTTCTTCTTCCTTGCGGGATTTCAGGCAAGATGACCATACCCTCGAAATCACTTCTATCTTTGCTTGCTAGATGCTCGCTCTTTTGCTATGCCTATGCTACGATGCCTATCACTTGCTTATCATGCCTCCCATGTTGCCATGTCAAGCCTCTAACCATCCTTACCTAGCAAACCGTTGTTTGGCTATGTTACCGCTTTGCTCAGCCCCTCTTATAGCGTTGTTAGTTGCAGGTGAAGATGAAGTTTGTTCCTTGTTGGAACATGGAGATGTTGTTCCTTGTTGGAACATGTTTACTTGTTGGGATATCACAATATACCTTACATAATTAATGCATCTATATACTTGGTAAAGGGTGGAAGGCTCGGCCTTATGCCTGGTGTTTTGTTCCACTCTTGCCGCCCTAGTTTCCGTCATATCGGTATTATGTTCCCGGATTTTGCGTCCCTAACGCGGTTGGGTGATTTATGGGACCCCCTTGACAGTTCGCTTTGAATAAGACTCCTCCAGCAATGCCCAACATTGGTTTTACCATTTGCCACCTAAGCCTTTTCCCCTTGGGTTCTGCAGACTCAAGGGTCATCTTTATTTACCCCCCCCCGGGCCAGTGCTCCTCCGAGTGTTGGTCGAAACTAGAGCACCGTGCGGGACCATTCCTTGGCAACTTGGGTGACGTCGGTTCTGACGCTTTCGCTCATCCGGTGTGCCACGAGAGCGAGATATGTGCAGCTCCTATCGGGATTTGTCGGCACATCCGGCGGCTTTGCTGGTCTTGTTTTATTCTGCCGAAATGTCTTGTAGCCGGGATTCGAGACTGATCGGGTCTTCCGGGGAGAAGGAATATCCTTCGTTGGTCGCGAGAGCTTATCATGGGCTAAGTTGGGACACCCCTGCAGGGTATTATCTTTCGAAAGCCGTGCCCGCGGTTATGAGGCAGATGTGAATTTGTTAATGTCCGGTTGTAGAAAACCCGAAGTTGACCTTAATTAAAATACACCAACCGCGTGTGTAACCGTGATGGTCTCTTCTCGGTGGAGTCCGGGAAGTGAACACGGTGTTGGAGTTATGCTTGACGTAGGTTGTTCTAGGATCACTTCTTGATCATAGTTGTTCGATCGTGCTTTTGCCTTCTCTTCTCGCTCTCATTTGTGTATGTTAGACACCAGACATGCTAGTCGCTTGCTGCAGCTCCACCTCACTACCTTCTCCTACCCATAAGCTTAAATAGTCTTGATCTCGCGGGTGTGAGATTGCTGAGTCCCCGTGACTCACGGATACTTCAAAACCAGTTTGCGGTGCCGATGAAACCGTGCGGTGGCCACCGGGCTCAAGGAGGAGATCGATGAAGATCTTGTTCATTGTGTTGTTTCGTTTGATTGATCGGTAGTGGAGCCAGTTGGGACGATCGGGGATCTGTGTAGCATTTGGGGTAGTCTTCTTTTATTTTGGTTCGGTAGTCGGACCTTGATTGTATCTGTATGATGTAATGCTTTACTCATGTATTGTGTGAAGTGGCGATTGTAAGCAACCTATGTATCTCTTTCCCTTATGTATTACATGGGTTGTGTGAAGATTACCTCACTTGCGACATTGCTTTCAATGCGGTTATGCCTCTAAGTCGTGCTTCGACACGTGGGAGATATAGCCGCATCGAGGGCTTTACCTAGCCCCTCACCCCTTTGTCCCGTCCTGGTTTCCGGTCGGGGCTAACGGCGGCTGAGTTATGCATGGGGCCGGGCTCTGCCGGCGTAGAACATAAGCAAGTAGGAAGGAAAAGCGTAAATCTTAAGGAATTCAAAAGCAAATATTACAGTCCATAACTGTTTTCACAATGCCAAACGCAAGTTTAAACGCCTCCACGAGGCATGATGCATGTTGCAGGAGCTGAAAGAAGGACAGGAGCCACAAAGGAGTCACTTCTTTGGCGGCAGCACCGTCGCGGCGGAGCTGCTTGGGCGGGTTCGCCTCGTGAAGCCTCGAGGATCGGCCGCCTCGCCCGGCTTGGTGCTGAAGGCCCGGAACTTTGCCAGCAGAGCCTCCGCTAACCCTTCACGGCCTCAGCAGCGGCAGCGGCAAGCTCGCCGCTCACGGGCTCCAGCAGGCTGTCGAGGTCGACGTCGGGGTCGCGAAGGTAGACGTGGGTAAGGACGCGCGTCAGCGCTGCAGAAGACAGGACACGCGCCTCGGCCTCAGCCGTGGGGCCAAGGCCAAGGGTGACATCTTCAAGGGCGCGGACCAGGAAGGGAAGCAGCTTGGCAGGGCCGTCCTCGGCGCCGGCCAGCGGGCTTTCCAGGCCGCTGTCGTAAAGCGACCTCAGCAAGGTGCGAGCCTTCACCTCCATCTCCGCGAAGGCCACGCGGTCCTCGGCGAGGACCCGCGCCTGCCGTCCAGCTCGATCCTCTTCGCCTCCAACTCCTACTCCGGCGCAACCAAGCGGTCACGGCGCCGGTTAAGCTTGGCATCCCGGTCCTTGGCGGCCGCCTCACGAGCATTCATGTCTTCCTCCTTCTCTTGGCGGACGCGGGCCTCCTTGGCAAGCTAGTCGCGCAGGCCCTGCAGCTCGCTCTCCAGCGCCTTACAGCGACCTCAGACATCGGCTACCTCCCCCAAGGCGGTGTCACAAGCGGCCTTTGCCCCAAGGACGGCCTGTTTCTCCTCGTCGCATGCCGTCGCGGCCTGAACCAGCGCCGCTCGAATCGAAGCATCAGAGCTAACCCAGCCGGAGGCCAGCTCCAAGCGTCCGGCCACCAAGCGAGGGTCGGCGCCCAGAAGATCTTGCCGCAGCCGGTCCAGTTCAGCAGCAGCACGATCCAGGATAGTAGAAGGAGTCGGAGAGACAGCAGTTGGCGGAGTAGGAGGAGAGGACGGCAGCGTAATCACAGCACCATGGGCCGGGGCCTTCTGCGCCCCGACGACTGCAGCAGTGGCATCAGGCAAGGATACCTCGGGAGTCGCTTGGGCCATGGGGGCTGAGCTCGCCCCAGCTAGCTCCGCCAGGCCTCGCGAGGATGACCGGGTAGGAGAGGCCCGTGTCTTGCCGTCGCCTTCTTTCGCGGACGGAGGCGCTGCCCGGACAAAGCCTCAGGAGCCCCCTTCAGCTTCTTTGCCGCAGGCGCCAGCCTTGCCAAGGAATATAGACATCAAGCCCCAGCGACAAAGCAAGGAATAAAACAAGAATCTAGCACTTACTGGTCATCGCTCGTGGGCTCGAGCAACCTCCGGCCGAACTTGAAGCCCGAGATCCGGCTGCAGGGATCAGTTTCAAGAGGCTCGGGAGGCGGGAGGCGTCTGCAGATCGCCTCAGGCAGGCGGACCCATGGGGACCAGCCCGTCTGTCCTTCTTGAGAATCAGGGCAAGCTCTGCGCCCGCTCATCGCCATCCTCATCATCGTCCGGCAAGAGGCAGAGAGCACGGGACCTGCGCCGGGGGAGGGGCGCTCTCGACTCCCCGTCGGTCGCCTCGGAGTCGGGCCCCTCTCCCCGCTCCTTTTCTTCCTCCTCTCAGCTGGAGTCGTTGGAGGACACGTTCACCGTCGCCAGGGCCGCCGGGTCCTCAGGAACCTCCGCGGGCACAGGCCCGTCCGCGTTGAAAGCGGGCATGGAGTCCACCACCCGCTCCCAGTCATCTCGAAGGAACAGGGGTACAGGAGCGCCCTCCGGCCTCGCCATGTCTCCCCCGACCAAAGATTGGAGGACCGCGGCCAGATCTTCGTCGGCCAAGAATACGGGGCTCGGGCGAGGCCTCCACAGTGAAGCAGAAATCTTGGCAAGCGGGGCCACCCGGTGCTCCAGGAACTCCCTCGGGAGCGACACCCCGGTCAGCATCGCCGTCGCCATGTTACCCGGCCACAGGTCCGCGTTCATCTTCTCCAGCACTGGCTTCGCGCGGGGATCCACGAGTTCCGCGCGAGACCAATCGTCGATGGGCGTGGGCTGCTCCGTGGGCAGAATCAGCCGAGGATGGATGCGCCCAGCATCTACCATGACCCACTTGCTCCTAAAGCCTTCAATCCTCTTCCCGGGCTTCGAGATGGCGTTGGAGCTGTCGTCTGCGACAAAGCTTCGCGCCTGTGAGATGGACCCGCGAGAGACCCGGAGGTAGAAGTAGTGGTGCAGCAAGGCCAAGGAGGGCTGCACCCCGACATGAGCCTCACAATAGTAGCCGAAGATCGCCAGGAGAAGAACGGAGTTGGGGTGGAGGTGCAGAGCTTGCAGTTTGTAATGGCGGAGGACGGAAAAGAAGAACTCAGAAAAGGGAGGCACCAGACCGGCGGCATTGGCGCTCTCGAAGAGCAGATAGAAAGTGCTTCCTTGGTCCTCAGGAAGGGCGAAGCCAGCCTTGAGCACCGCTGCCCCGTCGTTGCCTTGCGCCGTCATCATCCGGCGCGCCCGGGCAAGGCTCTTCTCCAACACGTTTTGGGAGTCCAAGGCAGGCGAGTACCACGCTCCGGCCGGGGTCTGGCGAGGCGCCATATCTCGCTAGGGCACGCGGTCGAAGTAGATCTGGAGATTTCGGAAGCAGGAAGGATAAGAGCAAGAAAGGAGATCTGGGCAATGACTGGAGAAGGAAAAGGAGGAAAAGCCTAGACGAGTGCCGCTCTTTTGACGATTCGCGCAGTTGTCAAGGCATCGTGAGAGAGTAGAGATGCCCACGTCCAATCAACAGCCATGTGCCGCCCAAGGCAGCACGCTGTTAGGGCCCGCGGCGCTTCGCAATTGCCCATTCGCTCCTCTGCTCAGCCAAGTCCAGGCGCGCCTTGGGCCCGGGGCTCACGGCGTTTCTCGGGAACGGGGGTACCCAGACTTGCCTGCCTGCGTCCTGCTGCGTGGCTCAAGGGGTGGCCCAACACGGCCCATCTTCATCAGCACAAGCTCGAGACCCTCGCGAGGGGCCAAGCCTCGTGGGGCGGACGACAGGAACCCTCCTCAGGCACGGCCTCGTCAGGCTGGCTCGCGAGGAGGCGGAGAGATCAAGGCGGGGTACCTCACGAGGTGCCCATGATGCAAGGCATGACGATCGAGGGTGCCAGGCGGGCGCCAGCCCGCGCAGTGTCCTCATTTCCTCTTTGGTGCAAGGAGGCAAGCGCAGGCGAGAGCATCAAGCAAAGGCAGCCATTTCGGTGCAACAAGACCAAGACCATCACAACGGCAGGAAGGAGGTCATCGTGGAGCCCAAGCCGGCGTCACCATCAGAGCCTTTGACAGGAGAGGACCAACTTTAGTCAGGATAAGTTTACTAGATGTTCCCCTTCAAAATGGCCAATTGTTGGCACCCTTCCCGCTCAATATTTGGGAAGAGGCCCAGGGCCTCTGCCTATATATAGGACTAGCCTCCCACAGGGTAGAGAGATCCGAGATCCGAGATTCGGGATCCGGAATCCAGAACAGAGCTAGAGGTCAAGCAATCTAGAGAGAGAGAGAGAGAGAGAGCGACCGAACTCCACCTAGCAGTTCTTCGCACCGGCCAAGAACAGACCCTCGCGAGGCTATTCTTCCTTGTATTGTTCATCATCAGCCCCTGAGGCAATCCACCACACCACACCTTTGGAGTAGGGTATTACACGACAATGGTGGCCTGAACCAGTATAAACCTTGTGTCCCTTGTGTTGCTCTTTGTGTAGTTTAGATCCTTGCGAGGCGACGAGGCGCAGGTAGGTAGGGGTGAGATCTCCGCGTGCACCCCAGAGTTCGAACCTAGAGGGTCTGCCGGAACCCGAAATCCGACAGCAACTTCCCAGAAATACAAATCACACGAATCTTCCCTTTTCTGCACGAATCAAATTGGAAGATCATCAACCAAACTATTAAAAACATGAGCAACTGAAAGCAGCAGAAGAACACTTAAACATATTATTACCCCATGATTCGGGAATTTGTAGAAGACTCGGCCAGGGTTGCGGATTGTGCTTGAGACGCGACGGATGACTCTGCATGATTTGCAGCAGTGGCACCACACCAACGGCAGCGGGTTGCGATGAGCAATCGGCTGCGGTGCGCGTGCCGGCGGGGGTGTGATGAGACCTGAGGGAGTCCCGGATTAGGGGGTGTCCGGATAGCCGAACTATCATCACGACCGGACTCCAAGACTATGAAGATACAAGATTGAAGACTTTGCCCCGTGTCCGGATGGGACTTTCCTTGGCGTGGAAGGCAAGCTTGGCGTCTGGATATGTAGATCTCCTACCATTGTAACCGACTCTGTGTAACCCTAACCTATCCGGTGTCTTTATAAACCGGAGGGTTTTTGTCCGTGGGGACGAACAACAATCATACCATAGGCTAGCTTCTAGGGTTTAGCCTCCTTGATCTCGTGGTAGATCTACTCTTGTACTACCCATATCATCAATATTAATCAAGCAGAGTAGGGTATTACCTCCATCGAGAGGGCCCGAACCTGGGTAAAAACATCGTGTCCCTTGTCTCCTGTTACCATCCGCCTAGACGCACAGTTGGGACCCCTACCCGAGATCCGCCGGTTTTGACACCGACATTGGTGCTTTCATTGAGAGTTCCTCTATGTCGTCGCCGTCAGGAAGGATGCCTCATCCCGTCTTTAAAGACGATACTATTGCCAAAGGAGCCTTGGCCACTGGTCAGACTCTTCGGCTAGGTCGTTTTCTTATGACCGCCAGTTAGGCCACCGCGCCGACGATGACCTCTCGAGTCATCAAAACCAATCTCCATGTTAATTCGGAACTTGCCGAACAGTTAGATCTGATCGAGCTCTCCTCCGTAAACGAGCTCTTGGATCGCATCGCCATCACAGGAGTCGCCACAGACTACGACCAGATCGGGCCTAAAACCGATCTGAGAGAGATCAACTCTCCCCAGGCTACCCATCATGTTGCTGCGATAGAGGAGCAATGATGTAACACCCCGGAAGTAACTTTCCATATTTGTAACTCGAACACTTGCCATTTTCGGCATTGTGATATGATATTCCCTCCGTGGTTGGGTTTTTCTTCTTTTTGCATTTTGTCCATGTCATGCATTTTATATCATGTCATCATGTGCATCGCATTTGCATACGTGTTCGTCTCATGATTCCGAGCATTTTTCCAGTTGTCCGTTTTGTAATCCGGCACTCCTATCTCCCCCGGCGGCCCCTTTTACGTTTTTCCGTGTGCGGGTACTAAACCTTCTCGGAATGGATCGAGGTTTGTCTAGTGGCCTTGGTATACCACCCGTAGACCACCGGTCAAGTTTCGGGTCATTTGGAGCTCGTTTGGTACTCCAACGGTTAACCGCACTCTCGCAAAGGCCTCTTTTAAGTTGCAGCCCAACACCCTTCAAAACAGCCCAATAACCCATCTAAGTCACTTCCATGCTCTCCGTCGTTCGATCACGATCGTGTGGGCGAAAACTACACCTCATTTGGACTCTCCTAGCTCCCTCTATGCCTATTTAAGCAACCCCCACCCCAAATCCCGGATCAATTTCCCCCTAACCTAGCTAAATTCCCCCTCGCGCCACGGGCGTGTCGGTCGGGCGGACACGTCCGCCCGCCGCCGCTTGACCAACGAGGCTGCCACGTCGCTACATCGCCGCCCGCGCGGCCCACGAGGCCCGCCGCACCCGCAGCCAGCGCCCCGCCGATCCGCCGCCTCGCCGCCCGGCGCGCCTTCGCCGCCGCCCGCTCGGCCTTCCGGCCACCCAGCGCCCGCCGCCGATCCGCCCGGCGCCCGCCCAGCGCCAGTCGGCCCCGACTCCGCCGCCCGGCCGCCGCCCTTCCTCCTCCTCGCCCGGGCTCCGGCGAGCCCGAGCCGCCGTCGCCCCGATCCGATCGGGCGGATCCCGAACCGAGCCGCCCGTTGACTTCTTCCCCCCTCCTCATTTCTTCTAAGTTTTTTTTGCATCTTATGATATTTCGTGGCATTTTCATCGTAGTGTAACTCTGTCATCGTAGCTCCATTTTGCGCGTATAATATGTCAAAATGTTCGCCTCGAAGTGTAGATCATTTTATCTCATTGCATTATTTTCATTTAACCTCATCTTGATGCCCGAAATGCTGTTGGAAGAGGGCTATGTGATGTTAGTTTCTGTTTCTTAACAGAACTTGCACTTTTGTTATTTTCGCTATGATTGATGTGTGCACCCTATGAATTTGAGTCCTACATGTGTTTTGTAATGTGCCATGCCATATTTCCAGGGGTGTATGACATGTATTTTTGTGATCTATGTGGTGACTAGCACAAGCATGCAAAGTAGGTGTCCTGATGTTGCTGATTTCAGCTCTGTTTAGCGGATATTTTGATGCCATGTTAACTTGATGCTACCGATAGATCTATGCACATTTTGAGATACTTAAGTAAGGATGTTTTCTTAAACATGACTAGCTCTATCCATCCATGCCTTTGTTTGCAATTATAGACTGCCATTGCTTGAGTCAATCGAGCTCTACTTTTGCTATCAAATGTTTCCTGGCAGATTGTTTACGTGTTATTCAATTTTGCCTAGGTTGTTGTGGTTGATTCATATATGCTATGTGATTGTTCTTGCCATGTATGTCGTCTATGTCATGTCTTCTTGATGTATGTATGCTTAGTTTATCATATAAGGCTCTGTAGTGAGTGCATTGAGCTTGTAAACATGCCTACTTGTTATCAGTTTTTGACATGTCATGGTGCTGAATCTGTTAACGAAACTTTCGATATTGACATGGGTGCTACTATATTTTCTGATCCTTTTTAGCTTATGGTCAGTAAGGGACTTTTGTTCTATGATTTGGGTAGATTCATGCCATGCTTTGTTTTGCTATTATAAGTTCCTGTAGCATGTAGTTTTGTTGCTCTGAACATTGCAACCTGATGCTGTTTTTGCCATGTCCAGCCTGATATTTTGTGCACTTTTGCCATGCTTGTTTGAACCTGTTATGATGTGATTTTGCCGTAGCTCAAGGCTCATCTTTTGTCAAGCATCTTGTGTAGATCACTGCCATATACTTTGTTGATATGTTTGGGTGCAGTAGCTTAATTTCTTGTTGCTTGCTATGTGGCATCGAGCTGTTAATGGCAGATTTGTGTCATTCTTGTTTTGCTTGTCATTTGCAAACCGTGCATCCGATTCCGGTGATCTTTATATCGATTTCAACCGAAATCATCTCATCTTTCCAGTGGCATACTTGGTTTGCCAAGTTGATGCCTGGTTCACCATTTACCTTCCGGAGCGCGCATACGCATTGCATATCACATCTCGCATATCATGTCATGTTTTGCATCATGTTGATTGTGCATTGCACCATGATTTATTGTGGTTCCTTTGTTTGTGTTGTTGCTTTGGGTAGAGCCGGGAGACGAGTACGTGAACGAGGAACCTGTTGAGAACGCTTACGAGGATCAAGCTTTCGACAACTCGAGAACATTGCGAGCAAGATGACCATACCCTCGAAATCACTTCTATCTTTGCTATGCTAGTTGCTCGCTCTTTTGCTATGCCTATGCTGCGATGCCTACCACTTGCTATATCATGCCGCCCATATTGCCATGTCAGCCCCTAACCATCCCTTTTTCCTAGCAAACCGTTGATTGGCTATGTTACCGCTTTGCTCAGCCCCTCTTATAGCGTTGCTAGTTGCAGGTGAAGCTGAAGTTTGTTCCTTGTTGGAACATGGAGATGTTGTTCCTTGTTGGAACATGTTTACTTGTTGGGGTTATCACAATATATATCTGCTATAATTAATGCATCTATATACTTGGTAAAGGGTGGAAGGCTCGGCCTTATGCACAGTGTTTTGTTCCGCTCTTGCCACCCTAGTTTCCGTCATACCGGTGTTATGTTCCTTGATTTCGCGTTCCTTACATGGTTGGGTGATTTATGGGACCCCTTGACAGTTCGCTTTGAATAAGACTCGTCCGCCAAGGCCCAACTTTGGTTTTACCAGTTGCCACCTAAGCCTTTTTTCCCCGGGTTTTCGCGAGCCCGAGGGTCATCTTTATTTTAACCCCCGGACCAGGTGCTCCTTCGAGTGCTGGCCCGAACTAAACTACTGCGGGCCACCACGGGAAACTCGAGGCTTGGTTTTACTCGTAGCTAGTCTCATCCGGATGTGCCACGAGAACGAGATATGTGCAGCTCCTATCGGGATTTGTCGGCACAATCGGGCGGCTTTGCTGGTCTTGTTTTATTCTTTGTCGAAATGTCTTGTAGTCCGGGATTCGAGATTGATTGGGTCTTCGGTAGAAGGAATATCCTTCGTTGACCGTGAGAGCTTATAATGGGCTAAGTTGGGACACCCTGCAGGGTAATATCTTTCGAAAGCCGTGCTCATGATTATGAGGCGAGATGGGAATTTGTTAATGTCCGGTTGTAGAAAACCCAAAGTTGACCTCAATTAAAATACACATCAACCGCGTGTGTAACCGTGATGGTCTCTTCTCGGCGGAGTCCGGGAAGTGAACACGGTGTTGGAGTTATGTCTGACATAAGTAGTTCAGGATCACTGCTTGATCGTTATTAGCTTCAGGACCGTGCTTTGCTCCTCTTCTCGCTCTCTTTTGCGATGTAGCCACCATATATGCTAGTCGCTTGCTGCAGCTCCACTTTACAACTCTGTCCTTCCTATAAGCTTAAATAGTCTTGATCTCGCGGGTGTGAGATTGCTGAGTCCCTGTGACTCACAGATTCTACCAAAACAGTTGCGAGGTTCCGGCGATGCGGTCTGACGGCGCAACCGAGCTCAAGTGGGAGTTCGACGAGGAACGTGGTCGTTACTATGTGTCTTTTCTGATGATCGATAGTGGTGCCCAGTTGGGACGATCGGGGATCTGTAGCATTTTGGGTATCTTCTTTTATTTTAGTTCCATAGTCGGACCTTGAGTGTACTCTGGATGATGGATGTTTATTTATGTCTTGTGTGAAGTGGCATTTGTAAGCCAACTATGTATCTCTTTCCCTTATGTATTACATGGGTTGTGTGAAGATTACCTCACTTGCGACATTGCTTTCAATGCGGTTATGCCTCTAAGTCGTGCTTCGACACGTGGGAGATATAGCCGCGGGGCGTTACAAGTTGGTAATCGAGCCTTCCCGACTTAGGAGCCCCCTACTTGATTGTTTCTTTGGCGTTGTTGAGTCTAGAATGGAAAATGTTTTGAGTCTTAGGATTATATATATCGGAGTAGGATTCTTTTTACTCCCGGTCCCTTAAATGCTCTGTGAGGTCTCTGACGTAGAGTTTTGACTCTCCTCTTCTTAAATTTCACTAAAAAAAATTTAGGATCACGTGGGTATCTTGGAATCGTTAGATGGTTTTGTGACGAGAACATTGTTCTTGGTGCCTCCCGACATTTAGGGGTTGTGGCGGTGTCCGGGGAGTTGAGCTCCGAGGTGTTGTCGTCACAATTTTATCGTTGCGATTCTGGAATACGAGTTTTACCGACATCGAAATCTCTTTTGTACAGTTGTTGGTGAGATAACCCCGATAACCCAAAGATCTTGTGGCGAAAAGGGAGTATTGCCATGACTTGTATAACGGATGTTTTGAAGGTCGAGGTACCACGATTTCCGAGGATTTCTTGGTTATGTGTTGACGGATGGATCTGGTGGATCTAGGTATTGTTAGTTTGGGTGATATATTTTGTGTCCCCTGTATCCCCAACACCAGATTGCATAACCAGAAAGTTTCGGGAGTTTATAGGTGGGAATTCTAGTAGCTTACAGGATATTCTTTCCGACAGATCTATGATTTGAGATTAGGGTTCAACGTCTAGTGGTCCGCCCATTCACGGTCGATTTACAGTGGTCGCGAGACGTCTTAAAGAATCCTTGGCTATGCTGATTCGGGGACGTCTTGTTTGTCATTCGTGACGTTAAGCTATCGTCGTGTCCGTGTGGGCCCCACCACCTAACACTTTGGGCGTAAATCTCTATCATGTGTTTGTTCCGGCTCATTCTAGAAGCCAATCTTTTGTTTTCAGTTGTGATATTCGATTTGTTTCTAAGACAGATGTTGTTTCCATATCTTTATCTAAGTGGCTTCTCACCTTAATGGACGTGTGATGATTAACTTTTGGAATTCATTCGTTCATTCTTGTTCGAATGTTTATTGTGAAGACTATATGTTGCAATTTCTATCCGTTGATTCTACTTATCTATTTGTCTATCAAAGGACTAACGGATGTCACCCTCTTCAGGATGGCTTCGCCAACGCGTCCGAATCCGGATCGCAATGATGGGGATCAGTCGAACCCTCCACCTCCACCTCCGCCTCCAGAGGCCTGGCAAGCTATCATGGCAGCCACCAATGCCAATGCTCAGATGATTTTGCAGCTCTTGCAAGAAGCGTACTTTCGAGGGCAAGGCAATCAAGGAAATCAAGGTCAAGGCAACAATCAGCCGCACTTTGCTACTCTCGATCGGTTCCTCGCTAATCAGCGAAGTCTTTCGGTTTACGTGTTGAGGCCTGACAGACGACGATTGGCTTGTGGACATCTGCAAGCATTTTGATTGTAGCAATGTCGACACGAGGACTTTGTCAAGTTTGCATCGTTTCAACTCAAGGACCAAGCTGCTGAGTGGTACCAGCAATACAAAGATTCCAGAGGAGGTCGTGTCATTACCTGGGATGAGTTCCGCCGAGATTTCAGAGCTCACCACATTCCGAAAAGTGTTGTTGAGAGCAAGCGTGAGGAGTTCCGCAATCTCAAGCAGGGCAACATGTCTGTCTATCAATACAATATCCAGTTCGAAGCTTCGCTTTCGTTTTGCTAAGCAAGACGTGCACGATGAAAAGAGTATGATCTATCAATTCAGAGGTGGTCCGAGAGAAGATCTGCAATTAGCTCTTGTGCTTTTGAGCGGATAAGTATGATGAATTCTACAACATGGCATCAAGCAAGAAGCTGCCCAGCTCAAATGTGTGGCTTCTAAGAAGAGAATCAGGGATGCGATTCAGGTCTTCTTCTTCCTCTCAAGTGGCAGCTAAGCAGCAGAAGTTCTACCTTCCCCCTCCTCCGTTCCGTCAGCCTTATCAGCAGAAGAACTCAGGTGGCCGTGGATCTTCCCACCCACCCAACCCAAGTTATCAGAACAAGTCTATTTCTCAAGCTCCAAGGTCAAATGCTCCTTACCACCGTCCACTCTCTGAGGTGACTTGCAACAAGTGTCAGCAGAAAGGTCACTATGCGAACAAGTGCTTCAACCAAAGGCGCCTTCCGCCTCCTCCTCCTGTGAAATCTTCCAGCAATGGGTGGTCAAGCATAATCCAAAGCATGCCAAGGTCAATATGATGAATGCAGCTCAAGCGGAGGAATCTTATGATGTGATAATGGGTAATCTCTCAGTTAATGATATTCCTGCAAAAGTCTTATTTGATACTGGTGCATCGCATTCTTTCATGTCATATCCTTTTGCATCGAAGCACAATTTTGATACAGAGGAATTACCTAAAGCATTGAAAGTTATTTCTCCGTCTAAGCGTTTGAGCTCTAGCATGATGGTTCCGAATGTCGGTATCAAGATGGGCGATTATAGATTTCTGGCTAAACCAATTGTTCTCGGTGACTCGGATATTGATCTTATTCTCGGAATGGACTGGCTTTCTCAGCACAAAGCTCAGCTTGATTGTGCTGCCAGGGAAATTCAATTGACTCACTCTTCTAATGATGTGATCATCTATGCCGCTTCGTGATGAAACCATTCGGTTGTTTTCTCTCAATGAGAAGGGCGAATTGGATGCTATCTCTCGATTCGGTCGTTTGTGAGTACCAAGATGTCTTTCGAGAAGAGCTTCGGGTATGCCTCCTCATCGGCGATTGAGTTAGATTATCGATCTTGAGCACAACCTGAACCCGCTTTGCAAGCCGCCCTTACAAACTTGGACCTGATGAGCTGAAGGAATTGAAGAAGCATCTCGATGAACAAGAGCGTCTGGGTTTGATCAGACCGAAGTTCATCTCCTTGGGGTTGTGGTGTTCTTTTGTCCAGAAGAAGGATGGCACGGACCGACTTTGCGTCGATTACCGTCCATTGAATAAGAAGACAATCAAGAACAAGTATCCACTTCCCAACATCAATGAGCTTTTCGAGCAACTCAAAGGTGCTAAAGTGTTCTCCAAGCTTGACCTTCGAATGGGTTATCATCAGATTCGCATTCGTGAACAAGATATTCCCAAGACAGCATTCAGAACAAGCTTTGGTTCTTATGAATATACGGTCATGTCTTTCGGCCTTGTAAATGCTCCTCCAACTTTCTCTCGGATGATGAATTTCATCTTCAACCCCTACACCAACGAATTCGTCTTGGTCTATCTTGATGATATTTTGGTCTTCTCCAAGAATAAGAAGGATCGTGCCAAACATTTGCGATTGGTGCTAGACAAGCTCAGAGAGTACCAATTCTATGCTAAGTTCTCCAAATGTGAATTTTGGCTTGATGAAGTGCTTTATCTTGGTCATATCATCTCCGCCAAGGGCATCGCTGTTAATCCCAAGAAGGTGTCCGCAATTGTGAATTGGGAACCTCCTCAGAATGTCAAGCAGCTCCGTAGTTTTCTTGGTCTTGCAAGCTATTGCCGAAGATTCGTTGAGAACTTCTCCAAGATTGCAAAGCCTCTTTCCAACCTTCTCCAGAAGCATGTGAAGTATGTCTGGTCTCCTGAGTGTGATGTTCCTTTCAATGCTCTCAAAGAGAAACTCGTCACAGCTCCTGTGTTGACTCCTCCTGATGAATCCAAGCCATTTGAAGTTTTCTGTGATGCTTCTCTTCAAGGTCTCGGCGCTGTGTTAATGCAAGAGAAGAGAGTTGTGGCTTATACCTCTCGCCAGTTGAAGCCCAACGAGAAGAACTACCCCACTCACGATCTTGAGTTGGCGGCAGTTGTCCATGCATTGATAACATGGAGACATCTCTTGTTGGGAAGGAAAGTGGACATTTTCACCGATCACAAGAGTCTCAAGTATATCTTCACTCAGCCCAACCTCAACCTCAGGCAGACTCGATGGGTCGAAATGATTCAAGAGTACAACCCAAGTATTGAATATACTCCGGGCAAGGCCAATGTCATTGCAGATGCTTTGAGCAGGAAGGCTTACTGCAACAGTCTAATCCTCAAGCCATTTCAGCCGGATCTTTGTTAAGCGTTCCTCAAGCTGAATATACAAGTTGTTCCTCAAGGCTTTCTTGCCAACCTCATAGTCTCTCCTACTTTTGAAGATCAGATTCTTGAGGCTCAACTTCACGGATACCATGGTGAAAAAGGTGAGACGTGGTATCGACAAGGGCATTTCCAAGTACAAGTGCTTCCACATTGATGACAAAGATACTCTTTTCTTTGAGGACCGGATTGTGGTTCCTAAGGGTGATCTGAGAAAAGTCATTATGAACGAGGCTCACAATTCGCTTCTATCCATTCATTTTGGAAATACGAAGATGTGCCATGACCTCAAGCAGTCATATTGGTGGACTCGAATGAAGCGAGAAATTGCTCAATTCGTGAATGAGTGTGATGTCTGCAGAAGAGTGAAAGCAGAACACCAAAGACCAGCTGGTCTCCTCCAACCTCTTGCTATTCGAATGGAAGTTTGATCATATCGAGATGGACTTCGTATTTGGATTTCCAAAGTCCAAGCGTGGAAATGATGCTATCTTCGTTGTCATTGACAAGCTTACTAAAGTGGCTCATTTTCTTCCTATCAAAGAATCCATCACAGCAGCTCGGTTGGCGAGCTATACACCTCGAGGATTGTCTCCTTGCACGGCATCCCACAAGTGATCTCTTGAGACCGTGGCAGCATCTTTACCTCCAAGTTACGGGATTCTTTTGAAGGCCATGGGCACCAACATTCGCTTCAAAGACAGCTTTCCATCCTCAAACAAGTGGCCAAGTTGAGCGAGTAAATCAAATCCTTGAAGATATGCTCAGGGCTTGTGTCATTTCCTTCGGTATGAAGTGGGAAGATTGTCTTCCATATGCCGAGTTCTCCTACAACAACAGCTTCCAAGCAAGTTCGGGCAAGGCCCCATTCGAAATTCTCTATGGCAGAAAGTGCCGTACTCCTCTCAATTGGTCCGAGACAGGTGAACGCCAACTTCTTGGCAATGACTTGATCCTGAAGCAGAAGAAATGTGCAAAGTCATTCGTGAGAATCTCAAAGCCGCATAATCGCGCCGGAAGAGCTATTATGATGATAAGCACCGTGATGTGGCTTTTGAAATCGGAGACCATGTCTACCTCCGCGTCTCTCCAATGAAAGGTACTCGTCGCTTTGATATCAAAGGGAAGCTTGCCCCTAGATACGTGGGTCCTTTCAAGATCATTGGCAAAAGAGGCGATCTCGCCTATCAATTTGAGCTTCCCTCCAACTTCGCAAATGTGCACGATGTGTTTCACGTGTCACAGCTTCGCAAGTGCTTCAAGACTCCTGAACGCACTATCAACTTCGAAGAAATTGACCTTCAAGAATATCTCTCTTATCATGAGAACACCGTTGCTATTATTGAAGAAACCGAGCGCAAGACTCGCAATAAGTCAATCAAATTCCTGAAAGTGAAGTGGTCACACCATTCCACCGAGAAGCCACACGGGAGCGCGAGGATCACCTCCGTTCTGAATATCCGGAGTTCTTTCGGTCCTAGATCTCGGACGAGATCCTCTTGTAGTGGTGGAGTGTTGTAACACCCGGAAGTAACTTTCCATATTTGTAACTCCAACTCTTGCCATTTTCGGCATTGTGATATGATATTCCCTCCGTGGTTGGGTTTTTCTTTTTTTGCATTTTGTTCATGTCATGCATTTTATATCATGTCATCATGTGCATCGCATTTGCATACGTGTTCGTCTCATGATTCCGAGCATTTTTCCCGTTGTCCGTTTTGCAATCCGGCACTCCTATCTCCCCCGGCGGCCCCTTTTACGTTTTTCCGTGTGCGGGTACTAAACCTTCTCGGAATGGACCGAGGTTTGTCTAGTGGCCTTGGTATACCACCCGTAGGCCACCGGTCAAGTTTCGGGTCATTTGGAGCTCGTTTGGTACTCCAACGGTTAACCGCACTCTCGCAAAGGCCTCTTTTAAGTTGCAGCCCAACACCCCTTCAAAACAGCCCAATAACCCATCTAAGTCACTTCCATGCTCTCCCTCGTTCGATCACGATCGTGTGGTAAAACTACACCTCATTTGGACTCTCCTAGCTCCCTCTATGCCTATTTAAGCAACCCCACTCCAAATCCGGATCAATTTCCCCTAACCTAGCTAAATTCCCCTCCAGCGCGCGGGCGTGTCCGATTCGGGCGGACCGTCCTCCCGCCGCGCCGTAACCAGGAGCTGCCACGTCGCCGTCCGCGCCCCGCGCCGCCGCGCCGGCGCGAGGCCAGCCCGCCAGCCCTCGGCCCGCCGCGCACCCGGCCAGCGCCCGCCGCCGATCCGCCCGCCTCGCCGCCCGCGCGCCCGGCCTCGCCGCCGCCCGGCCGCTCCGGCGCTCCAGCCACCCAGCATACGCCGCCCGATCCACCGGCGCCGCGCCCGCCGGCCGCCTCCGCGCCGCCCGACCCGACTCCGCCGCCCGGCGCCGCCCTTCCTCCTCCTCGCCCGGGCTCCGGCGAGCCCGAGCCGCCGTCGCCCCGAGCCGATCGGGCGGATCCCGAACCGAGCCGCCCGTTGACTTCTTCCCCCCTCCTCATTTCTTCCAAGTTTTTTTTGCATCTTATGATATTTCGTGGCATTTTCATCGTGGTGTAACTCTGTCATCGGAGCTTCATTTTGCGCGTATAATATGTCAAAATGTTCGCCTCGAAGTGTAGATCATTTCACCTCATTGCATCATTTTCATTTGAGCTCATCTCTATGCCCGAAATGCTGTTGGAAGAGGGTTATGTGATGTTAGTTTCTGTTTCTTAACAGAACTTGCACTTTTGTTATTTTTGCTATGATTGATGTGTGCACCCTATGAAATTGAGTCTTACATGTGTGTTGTAATGTGCCATGCCATATTTCCAGGGGTGTATGAAATGTATTTTTGTGATCTATGTGGTGACTAGCACAAGCATGCAAAGTAGGTGTCCTGATGTTGCTGATTTCAGCTCTGTTTAGCGGATATTTTGATGTCATGTTAACTTGATGCTACCGAGAGATCTATGCATATTTTGAGATACTTCAGTAAGGATGTTTTGTTAAAAATGACTAGCTCTATCCATCCATGCCTTTGTTTGCAATTATGGAGTGCCATAGCTTGAGTCAATCGAGCTCTACTTTTGCTATCAAATGTTTCCTGGCAGATTGTTTACGTGTTATTCAATTTTGCCTAGGTTGTTGTGGTTGATCCATGTATGCTATGTTATTATTCTTGCCATGTATGTTGTCTATGTCATGTCTTCTTGATGCATGTATGCTTAGTTTATCATGTAAGGCTCTGTAGTGAGTGCACTGAGCTTGTCAACATGCCTACTTGTTATCAGTTTTTGACATGTCATGGTGCTGAATCTGTTAACGAAACTTTCGATATTTACATGGGTGCTACTATATTTTCTGATCCTTTTTGGCTTATGGCCAGTAAGGGACTTTTGTTCTATGCTTTGAGTAGATTCATGCCATGCCTTGTTTTGCTATTATAAGTTCCTGTAGCATGTAGTTTTGTTGCTCTGAACATTGCAACCTGATGCTGTTTTTGCCATGTCCAGCCTGATATTTTGTGCACTTTTGCCATGCTTGTTTGAACCTGTTATGATGTGATTTAGCCGTATCTCAGTGCTCATCTTTTGTCAAGCATCTTGTGTAGATCACTACCATATACTTTGTTGATACGTTTGGGTGCAGTAGCTTAATTTCTTGTTGCTTGCTAAGTGGCATCGAGCTGTTAATGGCAGATTTGTGCCATTCTTGTTTTGCTTGTCATTTGCAAACCGTGCATCCGATTCCGGTGATCTTTATATCGATTTCAACTGAAATCATCTCATCTTTCCAGTGGCATACTTGGTTTGCCAAGTTGATGCCTGGTTCACCATTTACCCTCCGGAGCGCGCATACGCATTGCATATCACATCTCGCATATCATGTCATGTTTTGCATCATGTTGATTGTGCATTGCACCGTGATTTATTGTGGTTCCTTTGTTTGTGTTGTTGCTTTGGGTAGAGCCGGAGACGAGTACGTGAACGAGAACCTGTTGAGAACGCTTACGAGGATCAAGCTTTCGACAACTCTGAGAACATTGCAGGCAAGATGACCATACCCTCGAAATCACTTCTATCTTTGCTATGCTAGTTGCTCGCTCTTTTGCTATGCCTATGTTGCGATGCCTACCACTTGCTATATCATGCCACCCATATTGCCATGTCAGCTCCTAACCATCCCTTTTTCCTAGCAAACCGTTGATTGGCTATGTTACCGCTTTGCTCAGCCCGTCTTATAGCGTTGCTAGTTGCAGGTGAAGCTGAAGTTTGTTCCTTGTTGGAACATGGAGATGTTGTTCCTTGTTGGAACATGTTTACTTGTTGGGGTTATCACAATATATATCTGCTATAATTAATGCATCTATATACTTGGTAAAGGGTGGAAGGCTCGGCCTTATGCAGTGTTTTGTTCCACGCTTGCCTCCCTAGTTTCCGTCATACCGGTGTTATGTTCCTTGATTTCGCGTTCCTTACACGGTTGGGTGATTTATGGGACCCCCTTGACAGTTCGGTTTGAATAAGACTCGTCCAGCAAGGCCCAACTTTGGTTTTACCAGTTGCCACCTAAGCCTTTTTCCCCCGGGTTTTCGCGATCCCGAGGGTCATCTTTATTTTAACCCCCGGACCAGTGCTCCTTCGAGTCTGGCCCGAATCGAATACCTGCGGGGCCACCACGGGAAACTTCGAGGCTTGGTTTTACTCGTAGCTAGTCTCATCCGGATGTGCCACGAGAACGAGATATGTGCAGCTCCTATCGGGATTTGTCGGCACAATCGGGCGGCTTTGCTTTGGTCTTGTTTTATTGCTTGTCGAAATGTCTTGTAGTCCGGGATTCCGAGATTGATCGGGTCTTCCGGTAGAAGGAATATCCTTCGTTGACCGTGAGAGCTTATAATGGGCTAAGTTGGGACACCTGCAGGGTATTATCTTTCAAAAGCCGTGCCCGCGGTTATGAGGCAGATGGGAATTTGTTAATGTCCGGTTGTAGAAAACCCAAAGTTGACCTCAATTAAAATACACATCAACCGCGTGTGTAACCGTGATGGTCTCTTCTCGGCGGAGTCCGGGAAGTGAACACGGTGTTGGAGTTATGTCTGACATAAGTAGTTCAGGATCACTTCTGCATCGTTATTAGCTTCACGACCGTGCTTTGCTCCTCTTCTCGCTCTCTTTTGCGATGTAGCCACCATATATGCTAGTCGCTTGCTGCAGCTCCACTTTACAACTCTGTCCTTCCTATAAGCTTAAATAGTCTTGATCTCGCGGATGTGAGATTGCTGAGTCCCTGTGACTCACAGATTCTACCAAAACAGTTGCAGGTTCCGACGATGCCAGTGCAGGCGACGCAACCGATCTCAAGTGGGAGTTCGACGAGGAACGTGGTCATTACTATGTGTCTTTTCCTGATGATCAGTAGTGGTGCCCAGTTGGGACGATCGGGGATCTGTGTAGCATTTGGGGTATCTTCTTTTATTTTGGTTCTGTAGTCGGACCTTGAGTGTACTCTGGATGATGGATGTTTATTTATGTATTTGTGTGAAGTGGCATTTGTAAGCCAACTATGTATCTCTTTCCCTTATGTATTACATGGGTTGTGTGAAGATTACCTCACTTGCGACATTGCTTTCAATGCGGTTATGCCTCTAAGTCGTGCTTCGACACGTGGGAGATATAGCCGCATCGGGCGATACAAGTTGGTAATCGAGCCTTCCCGACTTAGGAGCCCCTACTTGATTGTTTGCTGGCGTTGTTGAGTCTAGAATGGAAAATTTTTTGAGTCTTAGGATTATATATATCGGAGAGTAGGATTCTTTTTACTCCCCAGTCCCTTCGTCGCTCTGTGAGGTCTCCTGACGTAGAGTTTTGACTCTCCTCTTCTTAAATTTCACTAAAAAAAATTTTAGGATCACGTGGGTATCTTGGAATCGTTCCGATGGTTTTGTGACGAGAACATTGTTCTTGGTGCCTCCTGACATTTAGGGGTTGTGGCGGTGTCCGGGAGTTGAGCTCCGAGGTGTTGTCGTCACAATTTTATCGTTGCAGTTACGGAATACCTGAGTTTTACCGACATCGAAATCTCTTTTGTACAGTTGTTGGTGAGATAACCCCGATAACCCGATCGTATGAAAAGGGAGTATTGCCATGACTTGTATAACGGATGTTTTGAAGGTCGAGGTACCACGATTTCCGAGGATTTCTTGGTTATGTGTTGACGGATGGATACAATTTGGATCTAGGTATTGTTAGTTTGGGTGATATATTTTGTGTCCCCTGTATCCCCAACACCAGATTGCATAACCAGAAAGTTTTGGGAGTTTATAGGTAGGAATTCTAGTAGCTTACAGGATATTCTTTCCGACAGATGTTTTATTTGAGATTAGGGTTCGACGTCTAGTGGTCCGCCCATTCACGGTCGATTTACAGTGGTCGCGAGACGTCTTAAAGAATCCTTGGCTATGCTGATTCGGGGACGTCTTGTTTGTCATTCGTGACGTCCGCTATACGTCGTGTCCGTGTGGGCCCCACCCCGAACACTTTGGGCGAAATGCGGCGATTCTTTTTCTATCTTAAGGACTAGCTACGTCCGGATTCCTGATCCCTCCATGCCGGATTCCCGCAGAGGGACGGATGTCGATCAAGCCCTGAACTTAAAGTCAGGCGGCGAGTTGGATTCATTGGATAACACTAAAAAATCCAAACTTCCGAGTTCGAAAACTTCTCGGCCCCTGAGCCCTAAATTGGACGGGGTTACGGATCTAGTTCCACCCGCCCACCCAAACATTAGCGATCTCTCTCGAATTCGGCAAGAGCTCGCTGAAACAGTACATCATTACTGGGCCAGACTCCTCCTGGTTATGGACAGGATAAAGGACTGCCGAGAGGAGGACGCAATCCCAATTTTCCACAATAATTGCACGGACAAGGGAATCCTAAACGCCATAAATCGTCGCGAAATCACATGCTTTGCCGACTTGGTGACCATAGTACAAAAGTACTGTGCGATGGAGAGCGCCTGGAAAACCGAAAGTAAATTTTGGGATAATCCGGCCCCCAATACATCCCTAGTCCGAAATAAAACGGTGCATCATTACCAAGCACCTGGGTTAAACACCAAAAAACCAAAACCCCCTAAAGGGTACGGAACCGTACTAGAGGGTTGGCTAAACGGACCCTGTAAAATTCACAGTATAGAGGGCGCCACTCCAACTCATAGCCTTCGAGCATGTTGGATACTACTGACGGCGGTGGCCAAAAGTGGCGAAGAGCTTCTAGCTTGAATCCCAGCCCGCAACACCAAGACGGTGTTAACAGTCTTCGAGACTTTTGCATCAAATAACATGCGAAAACGAACACTCTGCAACCTTGCCGAAGTCTACCAAGTAGCAACAATAAATCCATGGAGTGACACGGCTATTACCTTTAATGCCAGTGACGAACCTAAATTCCGAACAGCCCGAGCACCAGCCGCATTGGTCCTCAGTCCGATAGTGGACAGCTTTCGCCTTACTAAGGTACTCATGGATGGCGGCAGCGGACTAAACCTCATCTATGAGGAAACCCTCCGAAAAATGGAAATAGACTGGAACCGCATTGAGCGAAGCAGCACAACCTTTAGAGGAATAATCCCTAGCCGGAAGCATGCTGCAGGGAAAAATCACCTTTGGATGTAGTGTTCGGCTCACCGGACAATTACAGGTCCGAGGAGGTCACATTTCAAGTGGCCCCGTTCAACAGCGGATATCATGCTTTACTAGGACGAGAGGCATTCACAATTTTTCAAGCTATACCCCATTATGGGTACATGAAGCTTCAAATGCCCGTACCTAACGGAATCATCACTCTCGCTAGTGATCCGCACATAGCACTCCGCGCCGAAAACAAGACAGCCGCACTAGCCCTCGAGGCACTATCTGAAGCCCTAGCGGCCGAGGAACTCACCGCGATGCGCTCCACGGTGAACAGGGACGATGTGATACTTGATAAAAGATCCAAGTCCACCTCTTTTAAACCAGCGGATGAAATAGTCAAATTCCAAGTCCACCCAATGGACCACAAAAGACGGCCTCCATTGGGGCACAATTAAACCCTGATGTAGACGCCGCGACCACGAGAATTTCTATGAGAAAAGCGGGACATCTTTGCTGGCACCCTTCGGACATGCCAGAATCGTGACGTCGGCTGGCCGAGCACAGCCTAAATATCCTAAAAGGATTCCAGCCAGTCAAACAGGCTCTTCGGCGCTTTTCTGAACCCAAGAGACAGATCATGGGAGAGGAGCTAGCCAAACTTTTGGAAGCCGGATTCATCAGAGATATAAAACATCCGGACTGGCTAGCAAACCTGGTGATGGTACCAAAGAAGGATATATCCTGGCGCCTATGTGTTGATTTTAAAGACCTTAATAAGGCTTGCCCAAAGGATCCCTTCCCCCTCCCTTGAATTGATCAAATTATCGACGCTACAGCAGGACACGACTCATTGTGCTTCCTCGACGCGTACTCCGGCTACCACCAAATCAAGATGGCGGAGCCAGACCAAGCTGCAATAGCATTCATCACTCCATACGGCCCGTTCTGCTTCAACACAATGCCCTTCGGGCTCAAAAACACAGGCGCAACATATCAGCAAATGATTCAGACATGTCTGGCAAACCAGATCGGCAAAACAGTGGAAGCATATGTAGATGACATGGTCGTCAAAACCAAGCATGTAGAAACTCTAGTAGACGACTTGAGGCTCACATTCGACAATCTTCGAAAATATGACATCAAGCTCAATCCGGAAAAATGCGTCTTGGCGTTCCGGTAGGAAAGCTCTGGGCTTCATTGTGTCCGGTAGAGGAATTGAAGCAAACCCAGCCAAGATCCGAGCTCTGTCACAATTGGATATTTCAAAAGACCTCAAACAAATACATAAATTGATCGGATGCGTGGCGGCTCTAAGCCGCTTTATTTCCGTTTGGGAGAAAAGGCGTTACCCCTTTACCGCCTCCTCCGCCGCACCGAACACTTCGAGTGGACAGATGTCGCCACGGCCGGACTCGAAGAGATAAAAGCCATATCGGCAACAAATCCGGTCCTGGCCGCGCCCAATGTGGGCGAACCGGTGCTCGTCGTCGAACGAGAAACAGACGGACACCGGTTCCCTCTTCAAAAACCGGTTTACTATGTGTCCACTGTCCTAACTCCATGCAAGTCCCGGTACCCACACTATCAAAAGATAGCATACGCGGTGTTCATGGCATCCCGTAAGCTGCGACACTACTTTCAAGAGTGTTCGATAACGGTAGCCTCCGAAGTACCTCTTACCGACATTATAAACAACCGCGACGCGACGGGCCAGATTGCTAAATGGGCCGCAGAGCTCCTTCAATTCGACATAACCTATAAGCCACGACGAGCTATCAAGTCGCAGGTTTTGGCCGACTTCGTGGCCGAATGGACCGAAGTCGAACTCCCTAAAGAGTACGGCACATACTCCAATTGGATCATGCACTTTGACGGCTCCAAAATGTTGGTCGGCCTGGGGCGGCGTCGTCCGACGTCTCCCCAACCGGGACACAGTCCAATCGTCCTTGAGATAATGTATACGGACTCCAACAACGCGGCGAATCTGAGGCCCTTCGCACGGCCTCCGGATGGCAGTCTCCATGGGAATTAAACGCCTAGAGGTGCGCGGGGATTCGAACCTCGCGATATCTCAAATAAACGGAGACTTTGATGCCAAAGATCTGAAAATGGCAGCATACCGCAATGCGGTCCTAAAAATGTCAGCACGGTTCAAAGGGCTCGAATTTCATCATATAGCCCGGGATAACAACCAGGCGGCGGACATATTGGCACGCATCGGTGCAAAACGCGATGCCGTCCCGCCCAACATCTTCTCGAACGGCTGTTCAAGCCATCCGTCACGATGGGAAGGAGTCCGAAATAACAATCCGGACCCAACCGCCTTGCGACTCGACCAACACTTCGACACAATCGGAGGCTCTGCCACCGAGATAACACCCTCCGCCCACGAAATAATGGCGGTTATTGCCCCGTGGATGGAACCATTCCTAGCCTACCTAACTAGGAAGGAACTCCCCGAAGACCAAAAATGAGGCTCGCTGCATAGTACGGCGATCTAAAGCCTACAAAGTCCATGAGGGAGAGCTTTATAAGAAAAGCACTACATGAGTCCTTCAAAGGTGTATCTCCGAAGAGGAAGGGCGAAACCTCCTGGCTAAAATTCATGCCGGACTGGGTGGGCACCATGCTGCAGCCCGGGCCCTTGTAGGCAAGGCCTTCCATACAGGATTTTATTGGCCGATGGCCCGGGCAGATGCACAGGATTTAGTCCAACGATGCGTCGGTTGCCAGCTTTTTGCTAACCAAAGCCACATGCCACCCACCGCCCTCAAAACTATACCCATCACCTGGCCGTTCGCGGTGCAGGGGCTTGACATGGTTGGACCCCTTAAGGGAGGAACCCACAAGCAAAAATACCTATTGCTCATGGTGGATAAATTCACCAAATGGATAGAGGCCAAGCACATTAAAACGGCGAATCCGGACCGGTGATAGACTTCATATCGGGGTAGTGCACCGTTACGGTGTCCCCCACGATATCATCCGATAACGGCACCAACTTCACGGCCGATGAGGTCAAATTATGGTGCAAAAACACGGGCATCAAGCTCGATTACGCCTCAGTCTATCACCCTCAAACCAACGGCCAAGTCAAACGAGCAAATGGTCTAATCATGAGCGACATTAAACCCAGACTAGTGCGGTCCCTCAAGGAATCTAACATGCACTGGGTTGAGGAGCTCGACTCCGTACTCTGGGGGCTGCGGACCACGCCGAATCGTACTGCCGGATTCACACCATTCTTCATGGTGTACAGCAGAGGCGATCTTGCCTGCGACATAATACATGACTCACCTCGCGTGAGCATGTATGAAGAAAGAGAAGCCGAGCTCGATCGGCAGGACAGTTTGGACGCATTGGAGGAGGAGCGCGACGTGGCAAAAGCTCGTTCCGCATTCTATCAACAGTAGGCTCGAAGATATCTAAGCAGGGAAGTACGGGCCAAAGCCTATAATGTTGGTGAACTAGTTCTACGCCTGCTGGACAAGAAAAAGGACAAACTCAAGCCCAAATGGGAAGGTCCCTTCATCATCGACCAGGTCCTGACCGGCGGAGCATACCGTCTGTGAAACGCATCGGATAACCGACTCGAGCTGAACCCATGGAACGCAGCCCGTCTACGAAGATTCTACGCCTAAGCGCCGGACTCCAAGTTCGTCTCCTTCCTCCGTCCACATTTTCTATTTTTGTTGTCTTTTATTTCTCTCCTTCCTCCTCCTTCTTCTTGAAGCCTCTAGAGGCTCATTTGCGCTTTTTTCGCACGTACTTGACGCGCTATCCGCTCTCATTATACCTGGGGGCTTCTTTAACAGAAGCTTATTTATACGGGCTTCATGCCCAACACATGCGTTAAACTTCCGCATGTACCTTTTATTCACCATTATATGCATCAATATGACTTAAGTTTTGGCCAAGCTAGGTTGCCTGGCTCCTGTGCTTACCCCTACGTTCCCGATTGTTCGGCTAGGTGGTAAAGGGAGCACCTCTGCGATTGTTACTGCCGGGTCAGCCGGATGTGTACCTCAGACTGGGTGAAGCCGAAAGCTAGCATTCTTAAGGGAATATTCGGTCGGTGAACTGAAAGATGATTTTTAACTATTTATCCATCTGCCCCCAGATGATTTCCTGCTCTCATAGCAGCTTTGACATGCACTTTAGGGCATGCATCCCAGCGAAAGGAACCCTTAACGGAACTATTCTCCCTGGAAGATGTTTCTTACTACCCATGTAATATAACATAACTAGTTGGGCACTTGTCCGATACAGCAATAATGACCCCTACGCCTTGTCTCCATGCATACCCAGGTTCTTATATAACCACGAAGGTATTCGAACACACTTCGGACTATTGGGTCCTGAGGTCGAAGCGAAAAGGTCCGCTATGACAATCGATCTACAATCCGGCTAGAAAACATTTTTTCATGTCATATTTTTACAGAGTCAACTCGACTCATTGTATTCCTCCTCAATGCCATCTAATAGGCTATCTAATTTACAATCTTGCTGGGAATACTTGGCGGCCAATTCTACTTGGCCGTTCACTAGCTTACAGGGATCTCCATCCCATCAGTCCCCACAGGTCCGACCTCGGCCATGTGGTTTGGGTCGACAACCGTGTAAGCGTCTTTACCATGGCCCAGGCCTCCCTGGCGCCTTGACGGCAGGCCGATATCTTCCATAGTAGGAAGCGCCGCCGTGCTCCTTGAAGCCGCTCTGCCAGCTCCCCAATGCCTTCGGGCAGGGAGATAGATGGCCACAAGGCCTGGCCGACGCCTTTCATCACCTGCCGGACTCGTTCGTGCAGCTGACGCAATTCGGGAAGAAGATCACCTGAAGAACTAGGCATCTCCTCCTCAGGACGACCTTTGAGCAAACCTACATACATGTTTATGTTAGTCGCCTTCCTCGCCGAACTCTTTAAAAGTTCGCTCAAGCACTTACTGAAAATGCCGCGACGAAGCCGCCGATTCTCCTTTACGGAGTCAGACAACTGGGCACGAACATCCTTTAGTTCCTCACCCAGCTTGGTGTTGGAATCTTGGAGGTTATTTTTCTCCTGCCGCACCCTCGTAAGCACGCTCTCGCCGGACTTTAGCTGGCACAAGAGCTGTTGCTTGTCCGGATCTAGTCCGGCGCCATCTGCAGTGTATTTGTCAGATTTACACACCCTCCGCACTTCATAAACTATTTATCTATTGAAGCGTATATTACCAGAGGGGGTCTAGCGGCTAGTGCGGCCTCAAGTTGGGCCTTGCACTCTTCAAGCTCCTGGAACAGTCGGGTACTCTTTTTTGTAAGATCCTGCATAACAAATGATCCTTAAATCAGTTATTCTAACTATTTTAAGTCTCGGGGGCTACTGGCATATATAACTGTCAAATTTCCTTACCCGTATGTCCTTTACATACTGCTCTGTGGCTCTGGCTAGACCATCTTGAGCGGCACGGAGGTGCGCATCTCCCGAATTGAAGGCATTCAAGGCCTCTTGGGAGAAACATGCGTCACAAAGAACTGTCCGGCGGCGCCTGTGATTCAAGGCGCTCTCCACCTCGGAGTTGGTGGCGGACAATCTGTCGGCATCCTCTGTCGGAGGAGCATCCGACGTACGCCTCGTGTTCGCCTCCGCTTCTGGACCCGGCTTTGGAGCCCGCCAGCGGAGGTTCGATTATAACCTCTCCGGACTCAGTCCGGCGAGCGCTCTTTTTCCTGAAAAGAGCGTCAGCGTTAGTACGCCTTCCAGGAATCAATCCTAGGAACATGGTGACACGCCATACCGTTGCGGTGGAGTTTCGATCCGGACCGCACTCCTTTTTAGCCTGCGGGGCCGTACTGCCCCTTGTTGGCCAGCCGCCGCGGGCTCGGCTTCCTGCCTCGAAGGTACCCCCTGCAAAACACCATTGGTATACGGTGATCGAGAAATAAGCACGGATGGGTCATTATCAGAATATTGGGACCTTGGTCTCAGTAACCTGCGAGGCTAGAAGTATTCCGGGATAATCGGACGTAATGGCAACCAAAGCATTGTCGATGCTAAGTTGGTGGAATACCCCGTCGATCAACTCCACCTTTATATCCGGATCCTCTTCGGAGGTCGGATCGAGGACCGTTCGGATCCTCGGGTTGTGAAGCGGGCTGTGTATCTTCTCCACAGTCCGCGCGGTTCTGGCAGAAACCATGAAATGAGATATTTAACCACGGAACATGGATCGGACAGGCCACAAAGATGTTTGCTTACCCAGCTTCGAGGATTATTCAAGAAAACTCCTTGATGGATTGGCGGAGGAAATCCTCCTCCTCCCCTTTATACATGGCAGACAAGATTTTCACCAGTTCGGTGACCAATCCCGGCCCTTTGCGGCCATGGCGGGTGGCATCGTCCTCCTCGTTGAAGTCCCACATGGGGTGGCCGCTATATTGGAGCGGCTGCACTCCCCTCATAATGCAGATTGGCATGACTCCAATCATGGTCAATCCGGCATGAGCCAGTAACCTTATTCGGCTCATCAAATAGAGGACATCCCGGTCATTTTCCCTCCGGGGGCTCCGAGGGCGCCAACAAGCGGCGCTTCTTCAGAGGAGCATTGCTAAACTCCGAAGGCGATCCGAACAGGATCCGGCAGGGGACGTCCTCCATGTAAAACCATTAGAAGGCCGGTCTTGGACGCCTTCTTCGGGGTTACGGATAGGTATCCTGTCCCGGCGATGCGCCATAGCTCGGCTCCGCCCACTTGATATATTGACCCCTCATGAGAACGGGGTACCAGGCAGAATAATCTCTTCCACAGCGCAAAATGAGCCTCGATGCCCAAGAACAGTTTGCACAGGGCCACGAAGCCCGCGATGTGCAAAATGGAGGCAGGCATAAGGTGGTGCAACTGGAGGCCGTAGAACTCCAAGAGCCCCCGGAGAAACGGATGGATTGGAAATCCGAGTCCTCTTACTAGATAAGAGATGAAGCATACCCGCTCTCCTTTAGAGGGATCGGGGACACTCTCCGCTTGCTTTCGGCCCTTGTAGGTGGCAAGTCCAGTTCGAACCGGAACCATGAAGGCCGGGGGAAGAAATCCCCTGGTTTGGAGTATAACTAGCTTGCTATGCGGGACTGAGCATCTCTCCCAATTTCCAGGCTGAGGGTTGGGAGCGCGAGAGGAGGAGCCACGACCGTCCATGATGGAATGGGCTTTGGTCGAGGCGCTCGATGAAAGCTCGCTGAAGGGGGATGGTGTGACTCAGATCTAGATCCTCGCCTTTTATAGGCAGCTCATTTGCGCAGCTAGGGGGTAAGTGTAAAAATACCACGGCTTTCGCATTCATTCAAACACGTGGAAGATGGCCATTATTGGGCGTAGAAGCCAAGGAGCCAACATTTATCAAAAGCGGACACTATTCGACAAGTATGTGGAATTTGGAGAAGAACCCGCCTGCAATGTCAAGACAATCAACGCTACGGACTCATCGTTATTGAAGCCTGGTTCGGGGCTACCGAGGAGTCCCAGATTAGGGGTGTCCGGATAGCCGAACTATCATCACGGCGGACTCCAAGACTATGAAGATACAAGATTGAAGACTTCGTCACGTGTCCGGATGGGACTTTCCTTGGCGTGGAAGGCAAGCTTGGCGATACGGATAAGTAGATCTCCTACCATTGTAACCGACTGTGTAACCCTAACCTATCCGGTGTCTATATACACCGGAGGGTTTTAGTCCGCAGGACGAACAACAATCATACCATAGGCTAGCTTCTAGGGTTTAGCCTCCTTGATCTCGTGGTAGATCTACTCTTGTATTACCCATATCATCAATATTAATCAAGCAGGAGTAGGGTATTACCTCCATCGAGAGGGCCCGAACCTGGGTAAAAACATCGTGTCCCTTGTCTCCTGTTACCATCCGCCTAGACGCACAGTTCGGGACCCCCTACCCGAGATCCGCCGGTTTTGACACCGACACCCACCATAGTGGGAGGATGACTTGTGGGCCAACTAAGTTGACGGGGACGGAGGGCTTTGTCAACTTAGTCAATATGAACGATTCTAGCTCCAGTGACCGTACGATGTCCATCCAACGGCCGTAGTGCTTCTTCAACCTTTGGTCTTCTTGCTCCAGCCGCCCAAAGTAGCGCCGGTCGTGCCACATGCTCCTGCCTCCCGTGGCCGGCTGTGCTGCCGCGGAGGCCTCACCGCCCCTAACTATTCCCACTGCTAGCCAGGCCCTGCGGCGACGGCAGCCTCACACCGCAGCCAAACCAGTGAACCCTCGTACTCCTCTCCGCGCGGGCTTCCACTACCGCGTCTTCCCTGGCTCCGCGTCGTCCCCTTCCTAGGTCTCGCCGTCGTCCACCGCCGTGGTGCTCTCGACGCGGCCTGGTCAACGTGGTCAAGGAACAACTTCCATTGGACGTGGACTGTATGTGGAGAGGCTGACAGCTGGGTCCACGGCCGCAGCAAGGAAGTGCCTCCTTATTACGCGGAAAATAATGATTCCTCCACCTGACAGCTGGGACCCATCGGACGGGCCACTGTATTTCACGGAAAAAACGTTTCCCCCTGACTGCTGGGACTCACCAGCTTCATCTTCGCATGCAAGGAAGTGCGTCTGGGCAAAAAAACAATTCGCCCCCCTGACTGCTGGGACCCACCAGCTACACCTTCGCACGCAAGGAAGTGTGTCGGAAAAACGATTCGCCCCCACATTGCTGGGACCCACCGCTACATCTTCGCACGCAAGGAAGTGCGTCCGGCAAAAACGAATCGCTTCGACCGCTAGGACCCACCAGCTACATCTTCGCAGGCAAGGAAGTGTCTGACAGTCGGGACCCACCTGGACGAAGCGTACGTAGCGTTGTCATTCTGGTCGCGAACGTGTACGTACATACTGGTCGATGTAGAGGCGCGCACGTGTTGTAGTAGAGGCGTGCACATGTCGTAGTAGAGGCGCGCACGTAGCATGTACACGTACGTACAGCGGCCAGGGTGCAAGAAAGAAAATACAGCCATGTATGTGTACATACGGGCGGGACTCAAACGCCTACTCGCACATACGTATAGCGAGGGCTCATTGACATGGCTGGGTCGGAACAGATAAACAGCATTGTCGTCGTGTTCATGGGGAGGCAACGGAATGCGTCGTGTTCATGGGGAGGCAACGGAATGTGTCGTGTTCATCGGGAGGCAACGGAACGCGTGGGAGCCAACCGGCTAGGTCGGAACGGAATGCGTGGTCGTGTTCATCGGGAGGGCTTGGACGAAACAGGCAATGGAAACGAGGTTGGCGTATCAAGACAATGGAGGAAACGGACCTCCTACGTTCGGAACGGGGTCCTGTTGATCGGGAGGGGTCTGGCGTACCGCAAAACGGAGGAAACGGACCTCCTACGGTCGAAACAGGGGTCCTGTTGATTGGGAGGGTTGTGGCGTACCGCAAAACGGACGAAACGGACCTCACTACAAAAAAAATACACTTCCGTGATGATACGTGTTTGTCACAGTAGGTCGCGTTTTTTGTCATGCATGTACATCCATGACAAATTTATGACAGAATCAAGATAGTCATACCTGTGCTGTCGTAGAAGTGTTCCATGACATTATCAAAATTATCATCATGGAAGTGTCCACTTCCATGACGATAAATCACGCGTCACAGAAGTGCTTTCGTCAAGGGTGACCGACACGTGGCATCCACCGTAACGGAACGCCGTTAAGCTATTGGGTCGGGTTTTGGATCCGATAACCCGTTAACAGCCCCGACCATTGGGGATTTTCCACATGTAAAATCATCATTGGCTGGAGGAGACACGTGTCAGGTCCGCGTTGGCACAGGTGTCACTCATCCAATGGGCGAGACGCGCCTATGATATGTGGACATGTGGACTGGCCCATCAAGTTTAAATGGGCCGGCCCAACTGAAGGCCCACAAGATTTTGCGGACCATAATGGGCTGGCCCAGCTAAAGGCCCACGAGATTTTGCGGACCATAATGGGCTGGCCCAGCTAAAGGCCCACAAGATTTTGCGGCCCATAATGGGCCGTCCCAGGTAAAGGCCCACAAGATTTTTGTGTGCCATAATGGGCCGGCCCAGGTAAAGGCCCACAAGATTCTTCCGGATCATAATGGGCCGGCCAGCTAAAGTCCCACGAGATTTCGCAGACATTAATGGGCCGACCCGGCTGTAGGCCCACAAAATTTTGAGGACCCTAGTAGGCCGGCCCATTAACTGGCTGCCATGTTTTGGGCCAAATGTCGGCCCATATTTGATCCGGTCCATTGATGGCCTGCCATGCTCCGGGCCTAATAATGGCCCGTATGAGATCCGGCCCGTTAAAATCCTACCATGTTCTGGGCCAAATTACGGCCCAGATCAGGTCCGGCCCTTTAAGAGACTTTGGGCTCAATTATGGCCCATATCAGATTCGGCCCGTCAACCGGACCTTTGTGCTTTTGGGCCCACTTGCTAAAGGCCCACTTAGTAATTCGGCCTGATATTAGTTTTGTCCTGTTAAGGCCCGTTTAACATTTCGGCCCTATATTAATTTCGTCTGTTAAAAGCCCGTCATATAGTTGGGCCTAACTACGGCCGGTTTGCATCCGCCTGCGGCATGACCGATATCCGATTGGGCCAAACAAGGACCGAGACAATTTTGGCCTGTTAAAAGCCCGTGATTTGATTCGCACAATCATGGGTGGGGTTCATTTCTGCTGCCGCCCGTGAGCTGTTCGACGCGTTCGGCCCAACCTACATCGTGATTGCATGACGGCGATTATGTACCGTAATTTTACGGTTTGGCGGTTTATCGCGAAGATAGGATATATATACATTAAAATAATCGCAGCATCGTGAATAAGAAAAACCTAGACTATACAATAAATAAATTACGGCATATTACATCCACTTTGGGCATCAAAGTTCGTCACTATGATAATAAAGCACAAGCGGACATCAGATTACATACACTTTGGGCATCAAAGATCGCCACCAAAGTGCAAATAAACACGCCGACAAAATAATATACAAAACCGACACACTTCAATAGAGTTCAAGAAAGGTTAGCCTCATTTGGGAGCTGCATAAGCAAATGAGCAAGATGATGAGATCGCTCTTGTTCAACACTTATATCTTCCTCACTCCGAAAGATAAACAAGCGGGGCAGGATGACAAGTTTTTCACATAAAAGTATCAGTGCTGACAATTCATCACATTTCTTACTGACGAATAAAGTGACACAGTTTAAAATTGCATTAACACAATATGGTATTGTTCAGGTCAAGACATGGCAAGAAATGACATTGTGAAGGAGTTGGCAGCTTCACGACACCATTGGATTACAGATCAAGAACTCATAAGTATCAATGGTTAGTGTGCTTTGTCAATTTATACCATTTCAGATTGGCAAATAAAGAGACGGATTAAATAATAGTAGAATGACATGACATTGTTCATAGTTAAGACATTGCAGAATATGACATTGTCTTTGTAGTGGGTAGGTTCACCACACCACTTTGGATTACGGATGAAGAATGAAGCATACATGCAAAGTGCAAAGAAGATCACTTGCTCTGTATAGTTTAATTTACATGGTATGAAGAAGGAACTTGGGTTGTACAACTGAAAACTTAAATTGAGAAAGGACAAACTTTTGTTTATGAACTACATACTAAACTTTAAACAAGCAATTTGATGCAAACACCAAAAATAAACAGCTATTGCAGTCATGCCTAACCAAATATATACAACAAAGTTTGAAGGCTTGAGATGGACAAACTTACATTATTCATGAAGATAGGCTCTATAAAGGCCTTGTCCATGCTAATGGGGGGCAATTCAAGAAGTTTACCACAGAATCTTCTTCAAAAGCATTGCCTTTATTCTACATTTTGTTAAGAGTAAATATAGATGTGATAATATACGAAAAAATGGAGAATATTTATGATAAGATGAAGAGTGATGCTACATAACCAAGTAGCTATAAATGTAAGTGCAGCGCTACAGGCAAAAGGTATAGCCAAGAGCAATGCACAGCTAAACTTCTTCAGTATCAACCTTACGGTAAGAGCAAATATAGATCTGATGTGTAGAAAATGGAGGGCAAAGGAAAATAAGCTGCAGAGTGATGGTACATGAACAACTACCTATCATTATAAGTACACTAATAAAGGAGAGCATGTACTTACAAGAACAATGCAGAGCTAAAAAAACATTGGCATTGGATATATTCTACACTAATGTAACCATTCATACAGATGAGATAATTTGGAGCGAACAATTGATAAGCAAGCTATCATGCATACTGCCGTCACATAATGAACCAGGTATGTATGCAAATGCGATGATAGGACAACGGTACTAACAAGAGCAAAGCAGCGGGCAGCATATTTGCGATATCCTGTCATTCTTGTCAAACCGAATTCTTCTTGAGTAGATTTCCTACAAAAAGATCCGTAAGGCACATGCGGAAAAGTAGAAGTTCAAATTGTCATGTGATTTCATAGACAGTACCTCATCCCGAACGAGACGATTGCATAACAAGGTTTTTCCATTCAATGTCTTCTAAATTTAGCACAGGAGACTTCACCAGAAATTCGTTTATAGACTTGCCATCAAAGTGTGAGTTCCTCAGGTAACACCGATATTGTTGCAATGCTTCCTTGAAAAGCACAAGCAAGCTTTGCTCATCATGACTATCCAGATTGACCCTCGCCTAGTTACAACAATGTAATGTAAATCATTGATGTGTTCAATCAGCAGAAAACAGGAAAATAATAACCATGAATAATATCACTTACACGTAAGTTGGACAGGAAGATGTGAAAATGGTGTTTGTCTTCACAATAATATTCCCATGATGGGAATATATGCACGTAGTCCTAACAACATTGAAAGCATTGTATTTTAAACTGGGAATAAATGGAATGGGGTTCCAATCTGCAGGAATTGGCCGTCTCTGCAGTTGGGATAGGTCTTCGGCCGGTGGACTTGATGTACTTTTTGCTGGAGTGGGATTTTTCTGTGGTACAGCTGGTGCTATGGCAAATGAAATTGGTATACCTTTTGCTGGAGTGCAGGTCATGTGTGGTGGGGCTAGTGGTGTGGCCAGTGAAGTATGGGTACAACATCGGAGTCGGTCCAACGCTTTTGTGTCACTGGTTGTACAGCCAATATAAGTGGGGTGCTGTCTGATTTCTCTGGCACCACCACGTTTTTCAAGGACTTTGCTGGTGCTCCTTCAGGTTCGGCAATCACCCTCTTCCTTTTTGATGTCTGATGCACAAGAACAACATTTGAGTGGAAAAACATGGTATGATGACATATGGAATATGTATTGATAATGGATGGGCATGGCATCTCGACATATATGATGAGTAAACTAAGCAGATGGTGGTGCAACAAAGTAGAAGAAATGCAAGACAACATATGCAAGATACTCGCAATCAATAAAACATTGCCAAATTAGAACATGCACCTTGATGGGTGAACAAGACAGGCCATCTGCCTTTGACTCCTCGAGGTTAGAATAGTCATTAGGATCATATTCTGAACAAGAATCAACAGGTGGCGAGCGTATGAGCTTCATTGCATCCACAATGGCACTCAATGCCTTGATGCCAATTTTGTAAGTCATTGCAGTGTTTAGCTTCAAGAGTGGACTGCTGCTAGTGCGACACAAAGTAGCTACACAGATCATAGTGTAGATATAACAGGTAATCAGCAAAGTGGAACTTGCTGGAATATATGTGCTAGTATTGCTGGTACGGCTAGAAAGGCTTCGGATACCAGCTCTCTTCAAGTGAAGGTGCGGTACTGTTAATATCAGTGTAACTCTCAAAGGCGACACAGCTCCCCGCATTTCCTTGCTATTCTTATAGGATTCAAGTGGGCAGGCCACTACAAATCATATTCCTATGTTTACAAGATCCTACGAATCAAAGAGGCTCAAAGTGTCCATCACAACCGACCATATAGACCTCTACACTGCAAATGTCCCTGCTCATCTTCAGTACAAGGAACATACTGTACTACTATCATACTCCCTCCGTTCCAAAATATAAGTCTTGGTAGAGATTTCCACTATGGATCACATACAGATGCATCCAGATACATTTTAGAGTGTAGATTCACTCATTTTGCTCCATATGTAGTCCATAGTGGAATCTATACAAAGACTTGTATTTAGGAACGGAGAGAGTACATATTAAAGAAGAACGGAAGAGGAACATGGTAAAGAAGAGCAAGCAGATTTTGGATAATAAAATGTTGGTTGCGCAGTGCCCACACATGATGAAGTAGAGCGCATTAAGAATGCAACTCCCAGCTGTCTCTCGACCATTTCAGGTAGTTGGATGAAGATCCTACGTCTCCTAACCCTTCTTCTTCCTCGTCTCTGATTCTTCCCATATAGAACACCCCATGGGCCGCCGGCCGGACCACCGGCCCCCACCGCCTGTGTTTCTCCGCCACCCCCACCCCCCACCCCCGCCGCAACCCCCACCCGCGTCGAGTTTTCTTCGCTCGGTGAGGCCCCACAACCACCGAGACCCTTCGATCGACCGGCGAACTCCGGCGAGCTCTAAAGAATCGTGACCCAATTTTGAAATTTAGTCTCTTGTGATTTAACTAGTGTGGAATATAAAAGGGGAAAACCATAAGCATTGGGAGTATAGTGTTGAGCGTGCCATGGCAGATCTGAAGGTGCAAACCGGACAAAGGCAACTTCGCAACCAAGACAAGAAATAAGAGTAAAGCAGTGGTGATCTATTTTCTTGCTGCGATAAATAAGTTGAGCAGATATCTGAAAGAGTACCGCCTACAGTGCGGCGCTGCACGATCTGCCGAGAATTTGACGGTGATGCGGTAGCGATGGCTGTCGGCAGCGTGGAAGCAGATCTAGGAGGGTAGACGGTGGCGGCGGGGCGGGTGGACGAGACAGTCGTAGGAGCGGCGTCGGCAAGGTGGACGACAGCGGGGATGAAGCGAGAGGACAGGATGCAAGGATCCCGGTCCGAAGCCGTGGGTGAGAGAGGTCGATCTCTTGTAATGGACGGCGGCGTCGGGGTATCAGCTCCGGCATGGTGGAGGAGGACGGAGGTGGATGGGGTGGCGGACGTCGGCAGACGGAGGAGGGTGGGGTGGAGAGGGTGTTTTGGCGCCCACGGAGTATGAATGGGGAAAAGGGAGGTAGAGAGGAAGGGGGAACCATGTATCCAGGGCACGCTTGTCTCAAATGCGAGGAAATTTACAAACTTAGCCCCCGTTTCAAATTTCTACTAGATCACAGCAACATTAGTCGGTTGGGGATAGGACGGTAATCTCGCATACACCGAATATTTGCCGATGAGAGTTTGTTTTTGGCGCCCACCGTGTATGAATATAAATCGGGGAGGGAGGCAATTTTGGCCGAGGACACACTGTGTTTTGGCGCCCACCGTGTATGAATCCGGGTGAGAGGCGGTTACGTCACGTTTGGGTGAAATTACAAACCTACCCCTATCGAAACCTATAGAAATCCAGTAGATAGGCTGTGCGTGGCAGGGATAGGCAGTAGTGATTTCCATCTCGCAGATTTTGGTTTTGGGCGGTTACTGCGACTTTCCCCGCTTTGTTCAAATTTTGCAGAGTGCACATTTACCATGCCAACTCAATTCGAATCTCGTTTGTATTCTATTTTTTTCAGGCGGGATCCATTTTCAATTTGAATTACATTCTATATACATCATTTTTTATGTATATACTTTCAAAAGCACAACACCATTTATACATAAATATGGTTTACAAATGGCATGATCTCAGATTCATAAGGTTGTATCCATCAATTTGGATTTTCAAATTTTTGAAACCACTTTATGTTCAAATCCAATGTATGCATTCCTCGCTAACTGTCTCCAATTAATGTGTGTTTCATGCGGGGTTTTTTTTACTTCTCAAACATGTATAATGTGTTTCACACACGCAACATATAGTGTAATCCCGTTTATACATTAATTGCATATAAACCATGCATTGTTTGTAACTGAAGAATCTATGGATCACCAATATTGATAAACTATATAACATTACACATGTGCCCAAATTCAAATGAATATGCATGTTTGGTACACCAATTTATGTTATGATATTATCGATGTCGTGATCTCCAGTTTAAATATTTGAATCCCCTTTAATCCAGATATTCGTCTCATATAGCTATCACTCATGCTTATATAGGACTATCTCTCTGGACCTATACGCATTCATCATCTCTCAGGTATCTCTCGTGCTACCTGTATGTCGACAATGATCTTTTATCTTTGTAACACATTGACGGTACTCTCTCCCTCGACCTTCATCACTCTATCTCTCTCTAAGTATATCTCGCTCCCTGCTGTGTGTCTCTAACTATGATTCTCCATGTGGAATCTCTTTCTCTCACACAAACACAAAACTTTGTCTCTCGGGGTCTCATTTCTCTCTACTATTCCCATGTGTCCCACTCGCACACCCCTCATATAGAGATGTCTTTCGCTCCTTAGATATGAGAACCTACAACTCTTCCTCTTCAATGTCTCTTTCTCACACACAAAACACAAACTCTGTCTCCCAGGGTCTCATATTTCTCCATTGTTCTCTTGTATGTCGCTCACACACACCCTCTCCCCCTAGAGATATCTTGCGTTCCCTCATATGTCTCTCTAGCTATCACTCTCGTTGTGAAATATCTTTCTCTCTCGCAGACACAAAACTTCGTTTCTCTGGATCTCATTTCTCTCTGATATATGTTTGTATGTGACTCACATGCACCCTCTCTATCTCTCTCACACCCACACACATAACCCAGCCTTGATCCACTCGACTCCTATCTCTAACGCACACTAGCTAGCATCTTTATCTTTCTATTTATCTGCTTTCTCCATCAACCTTCTTTCTCGCCCTCACTCTTGATTCCTATCACGCACACTATATATGTTTCTCTCTACATGCAGTCAAGTGCCCTCTCACACACATATATAACTTCACCCTTTGAACCACCCGGCGGTCATCCTCAACACCCATACTAGCGGATGCCCCTCTAGCTAGCATCTCCATCTCTGTATCTATTTGTAGTTTCTCCGTCAACATTTCTTTCTCGCACGGAGTCTTGCTTCCTATCACCCACACTATATATGTCTCTCCATACATATGCATTTATAGGTTGGTCTCTTTTGCACAATCGTTGCACCTCACTCCCTCTGCTCGCCATAGATGCATGCTCCAACCCACGCCACTATCTCTTAAAGACAAAAACACATGCTCAATTGTTGGGCCTTCTTCCCTGCATTCTCACATGCATGCATATTGTCATACGATCCGTCTCTCCCATGTCGTTGATCTTATGACTTATGTCTTCTTTCTTTTATCTCGATCATGCACGCACACACACACACACATCCCACGTATACATGTATACCTCTCACACATGCACGTTCAAGGTCTCTATGTCTCCATACGTAGTTAATTACCCTCAATCCTAACGCCACATCGAATCATTCTCCTCTTTTGTGCACTTAACTTCCGCCTGGATGAGTAAAACACACACTCACACTTAACAATCTCCTTCGACCTACCCCCCTCCTCCCCCCCCCCCCCCCGCCTCTCACTCTTCCCCTATATCCCTGAAACCAATAAGATCATCCCTTTGTTTAATTCCGCCTACATGCACCATCGATATATAGTAGTCTTCCTCGGTATCTCTCGAACAAACACATTCTCTCGATGTCGACTCCTCTCACGTGCACACACCTTCTCTTCCATCTCTACAGGCATTTTCTCTCTCGCACCCCATCGTTGGTAGCCTCTGTCATACACATCACCTCTCCATGATGAAGCCATGCACACTTAAATTACATCCGCCACAAAGGACCCCGCGACACACACACACCCGCGCACGCACACACACACACACACACGCACCCCCCCCACACACACACTAAGACTCCATCTCTCTCTCTCTCTCTCACACACACACACAAACTAAGACTCCATCTCTCTCTCTCTCCTCTCTCTCTCTCACACACACACACACCCCACACACACACTAAGACTCCATCTCACACACACATGCTCTAGGCTGAGCATTTGTTCCTACCACCCTTCATCCAACCTTACCCGTATGATAAACAATCACCTTTATTTACTTGCATAACATGGACAGATTCCACTTTACTTTAGTAGTCAGCAAACTTATCATCTGTACCCTTATAAAAAAATGAGTTCGCGGTGATGGTGTGCCTGCCGCCTTGTAATACAGACCGTATGATCTATATCTGAGGATAGAAAGCAAAATATGATAATTTTACAAAAGATACCCGCACCTCTCTCCACATCATTATCTCCCGCAACCTCATTGCTCAGCAATTAAAAAAGGAATAAGTCTGGAACAATCTAGCATGCATGGTGGCTGCCGCGCCGGGCGCCTGGCCCATCCCCATGCCTCCGCCCATTCCGACCACCAGTCACCACCACTCTCCACTCCTACTCACCTTATCTCTCATCTTTCATTTTTTGATGACATTCTCGAGATACCAGTTTTCCGATAAAATTCTCGAGACATCATTTGTTTTTACACATGGGATTACTCCTGCATGGGTCAATCACAATAGGTGTTTTGTAAAAAAATGCATATTGATGTTCCGTGCAATGCACAAGAATCTTGCTTGTAATTATATAACGCAAATCACGAGCAGGAAGTGACATTTTTTTGACACAACCACGTTAACATGGCCACGTAAATCACTAGCTAAAGTAAATACCATTATACTTATATCCCGATGCAAAAGGTTGAGTACATGTCCGAAGAGTAGAGTCGCACACACGCACTCTGCTCTCAGAATCTATCTCACACACACACACCAGTTACGTGACGCCCAATTAAGCAGACACGTATGTTACAATTTGTGCACCCGCGGGTACACGTGATGCTGCGCATTTATTTAAGACGGAAGGCGAACCCAAACAGTAGCTACATTCATTCCCCTCCCGCCGCCTCTTCTTTGTTCGCCGTCGCCCGGTAGCCATGGGCCGGCCGAAAGTAACAACATACGCCATACTCCCGCCGGAGCGGCGCTTTAATATGGAAATTTAGGTGGTCATGCATGCATCTTTTTTGTGCTAGCACTCCTATATAAGGGTTGACCGGTTGCTTCCCGCGGATGTGCATGAGCGGTGGAAGAGGAAGGAGAAGGGAAGAGGGTTGTGGAGTAACGGTTTTTACCACAATTTCTTAGGAAACTGAGTGCAATAATTGAGTAGTTTTGCAAACTACCAGTACTACACCTGAAACGGTTCAAAACCTATACTCCTACTCCCTTGCCAGCGCGCGCTTCCCGCGTGAAACGGTCAACGTCGCCTTGGACCATCAGTGCCGCATTAATGCCCGACCAGAGCGGAGGCGACCTCTCACTGTACCCAGGAGTGGACGTACGAACCTGAGTAATGTAGCGCAGTAAGTGAAGTAGAAAGGCACAAATGGTATGAACATCCGTGGCATATAGGGTGTGTTTGGTTGCGTTCTCGTCTCAAAGATAGTTGTTCCCTCTTCATGCATGCTCAACTCAACACCCCTCTTCATGCATGCTCTCTTCATGCATGCTTCTAGTGTATTTGTGCTAAATTAGTGTGGACTCATGCACCCTCCATACACTCTACCAAACACCCAAAAGTAGGTCGAGAAGGGAACTCTTGGGCGACATTTCTCTCTTACTACGTACTACCACTAAATGTTGTACGTGCAATGCACGGTGATGTTATGGAGTACGTGACTAAGTACTCTACTACTACTATATTAGTTGGAGGCACATATTAACTTTTATATTTGTTTACGTGTATGCCCCGAGACCTTCGAACTAGACGTGTCTTTCTCTCCAGGTCGCACTTTGTATCGTTCATACCACTAAATACTACTACATGTGGTCTTCGACCCAGAAGTGGAAGAAGTGGAGACGCTCTACCACGCTGTTTTTTTACGCTGGGCTCTACCACGCTGTTCATGTCCCACTCCTTTCACGACGCAGGGACATCCAAAGACGCGTCGCGTGTTTGGCACCCTTCGTCGTAAGAGTTGAAATGCTAGCATTCATCAAAAATAAAAAATAATTATAAATCGGCAGTGATACTATTTTTTTGCGAACCAATCAGCAGTGATACTATACCACGCGGTTTCCTTGCTCCTCGATATCGGAAAGAATACTTCCATTCGCCAACATGTGGGACGTCGATCATCCTGGTCCACTTGCCATGCACGCAGAACTCCAAGGGAGAGTCACCCAGGTTGTCGCGCCGCCGTAACAATGACTAATGAGCCGTCAAATCACAGGCCCACTTCCCATTTTGAAGTTGCTCGGACGAAGGAACCATCATGACTTCGTTGAATTCCGCTTCTTGAAGAAAACTACTGTACCGGCAAGATCGCTAGCTACGAGTTACTCCAACAGAGGCCTCCTTTCGCTCAGAGGATAGAATATGAAAATCATAGGAAGTGAGATGACATGCATCTCAATTCCTATAGAGAAAGAGATGCCATTTGATGCTTAGGATAGGAATTTTTCCATTTAGTCTAGGCTAATGTACTGGTAATTTGCTCTAGAAACTACTGTAGTAACTAGTAGTACTGGTACATGCTCGCACTCGCATACGCACACACACTAACTACTAGTACTACTACTTCTCACATGCTGGCCAGACGCCGTCGCTCTCCTTCCCGGCTTTGTCGGCGACACCCCACCATGTTTGGATCTCCACCGACCTCTCTGCAGCAGCGCGTGCGTCCTCTTCTTTCTTGCGGCGATGGGCCTCTCTTTTCTTGCGTGCTTTCTGACTTTTCCGCTCCCTCTGTGCGGCTTTGGCCGCCTCTTGCTCTACCGCCCAGTCGGCCTTGGCAGCTTCAAATTCCGCCCACATAGGTGTGAGGTCGCGAGCGGCGATGAACTTCAGCACGACGGGATGCCACCGCTTGCCTACCATTACGTAATGCGGTCATGGGCGGCGAGGAACTCGGCGCGGCGGGATGCCATCGCTTCCTTACCGGTTAGTGTGCGGCGCGGTGGCATGAACGACACTTGCTGACAGCTCTGGGGTGGAGTGGCCGGACAACCGTAAAGTGCATTGGTTTGTCAACAGCTCAAGGACAGAAGACGAAGGAAATTTGGATTCCCCTTCAATCCTGGTCATTTATTACCGAGTAAAATGCATTGGCGGTCACTGAACTTGTCTTGATAGCTCAATTTGATCATTGTATATGAGATATGGTGATTATACGGTCACTGGCTCAGCGTATAGCTTCGTATTTGTCTAGTTGACCAGTCAAACAGTCCGCATGCACCTCATCAGCTCATGTTCTTTATCTATCTATCTATGCGGGCCTACTTGTCAGTGGAGAAAGAAATAAAAACCAAAATTATGCGTATGTGACATTTCTGTTTAGACGTTTGCTGGAGGCCTCCGCTAACACTGAGCATGTATTCACCTGGCTCAACACCAACAGTCATACTCGTGACTCGGCGCCTTGCTCATGTATATCGTCCATCACAACGACGACCTATAAAACAGCCTAGCTAGAGAGGGCACTATGGTGCGGAGTATGAACTATCGTGAGCAACCGATCATAGTGCCACTGCACACGAGTGTGTGTCTGATCGATTCGTCCATTATTCGTAAGTTATGTACGGTTGTGTGGTGTCTAATGGTGGTCGTCGAATGCTAGCTTGCGACAAGAGCGGTTGCATGGACACCTGGTTGTCAATACGTGCCGCATACGCTTCAAAGGCTCGTCATCCATGAGTTCACATTTTACCACCACACCAGCGTCTGACCGCCCTGGCCTACCGAAACCCTTCCATCACTAGCGCGCGCTTCCCGCATGAAATGATCACCGTCTGTCCAGAATGTCAATGCCGCATTCACCGGCCTTAACTGCAGGTGCAGTTGGTGTGTCACTGACATGCGGGCCTGATGCCCGTTGGGCCCACATGTCAGTGAGACAACGCACCTATGGTTAAGTCACTGAAGCAGCGTCCACATTCATGCCCGACGCGACCTCTCACTGGCACCGGCACTGCAGCAGCGTGACGGCCGAGAGAGCGCCACCCACGCGGCATCCCGGTGCAAGCGACTGCTCCGCGTTAATGACACCACGGCTGCCGACGAACCTACTCCGGTGTCAGCCGTCCATCCGTCTACCGCGGCTCATTGCCATTCGCCCTCTATATTAACTTGAGCCCCAGCTCCCAGCCATAGCCAAAGACCCACACTCATTCTCCTCCGCTCCCTTCCTTCTGTTGGCACCACTCCAACCATGGCCTCCAGGCACTCCAAAGCTCTCTTGGACATACTGTCGCAGAAGCAGACAAAGGACATCGGTGGCTCCGCTCCGGGCACGCTCCAAAGCTCTCTTGGACGTACTGTCGCAGGAGCAGACGAAGGAGATGACCATTAAGCCGGCGTGCGTGCATGGGCGCAGCCGGCAGCGAGGAAGAGTAGTACACGGTAGGTCACCACCGCCCTGGTCCCAGGAAGGCCACCGCTCCTCCACTCAGTCAATGCCAAGCTTGGTGGGATAAATTGGCGGCTGATTATCCGCTTGACGGTGACGTGGAGGCGGAAATCTTCATAACCTTGTGCTCCGGAGGAGGAGGTTATCGAGGTGGATAATGAGGAGGCAAAGGCAATGGCCAGCTTTCTCGGGTTCATGGCCGGACATGGTGGTCGGGGCCCGGCGATCATTTAGATTAGGTTTACAATAGGTTTTAGTACGGTTTGTGTGAAATATGTAATGAAATTCATCTAGTTTATAGGAAAAGTTCTCGAAATGTAATGAATTTCATCCGGTCAATTTGAAATTTGCTTTCTTTTGCATGAATTTTGTCTGGTTAGTTCATATAGTTGTCAAAAGGTATGCGGGCAGCATTGGATGGCATCCATCAGTGTCCTCGGACAGATGCCGGTGTAAATTTGAGGGCCAGCGCTGGAGATGCCCTAACTATCATGCTATAATCGCTAACAGTGCTCCATTATTTCGCAGGGAACAGTTATCCCTTGATCAAAATCAGATCCGTCGTGTTCCACAATCCTCCCACGTAAGAGTGTAGACTCTTTCTTACATAAAAATGGAGCAAGTGGACGGCACAGTAGCACGTCATATCACTCAAACTAGCCCACCTAACATGCGGGAAAGCACCGCCCTCGTCATTTTGTTCTCGATTACTATCAATCGATCGCAGGAAAATGTTATGCTTTGCAAGTTCAAAAGGAAAAGGCGGCACACTTACAACTCGTACGCGTCGCGTTCACGTCGCACCCCCGACAGTCCGGCTCGCACGCCGCTCACCAGAGGGGACATGCGTTGTCTTGCATTTTCACTAACATGTGGGACTCGAATTGAATAAACCATCGATATCCGAAATCTAATTGCTCGGCGGGCGCCGGCTGGGAGGAGAGAGATGGGGGAGGGAGAATAGATCGCCCGCCTGCCATGCACGGACTCCAAGAAATATGTGTTCATAATGTGAGGTGGGCCGAGCGGGAGTCCGCACCGCTTCCAAGCCCACTTCTTACCGCCCTGGCCCACTGTAACCCTCCCCACCCCACCACCTCCTGCGCTCCCCCCTTAGAGGCCAGCTGCCCGCATTCATAGCAAGTAGTACCAGTAAAATTCTGGGCTATAAAGGGCATATACAATGGTTGATAAGATAGTCTTATCATAAGTCTTGCATGTAATTTAGAGATGAAAAAAAAACATGTGTACAATGAATCATCTCTTAGCCTTATCTTCAATAACTAGTTATTCCTAAAAACATGGTGAAACATATTGTGCTAAGAGACCATCTCTTGTCTTCTCGACGAGCCCGCTTATGTGGAGGAGAGAGAGGCATTGACAAAGTCAAGGAGTGGGATCTGCAGGAGCCCGTCTCTACACGTGCTCCTAGGTATAAAAAAACTAATTCTAAAAAAGAGGCATAAAAAACAATTGTGTCTAAAAAAAGAAAGGTAAAAAAGATTTGAGAGGAAATAGATAGAGAGAGAGTGAGAAAAAGTTGTAACCTTATAGTCAACACTATGGTAGTATTACATGAGGAAGGAGGGACTGGTGCACATGCCAAGTTCACTGGGTTGCCGTGTTTCACACTCCTCCGTCGTAACAGTGGAGACAATAGGTTTCATCAAAAGTAAACAATGAATACTCATTTCTCGTCCAATATATCGGAAAGAATACTTTCATTCGCCGACATGTGGGACGTTGACCATCCTGGTCCACCTGCCATGCACAAAATTATCCTGGTCCACCTGCCATGCACAAAGTTAGTCGAACAAAGGAACCATCATGACTTTGTTGAATTCCGCTTCTTCAAGAAAACTTACTGTACCCGCAATACTGCTACCACACGCGAAGACTAGACGGCACTATACCATGTCATATCACTGAAACCCACTAGGCCAAACTAGCCCTCCTAGGTGATCTATTTTGGAATGGAGGGACTACGTCTCTGCACTGCTATGATTTTGTGTTGCACGTTCTCTGTACTTTTGCTACCATTTTCCTGCCCTATGAACCAAATGAGGCCTGAATGTATGTCGACTATTGTCTGATCGATCGCTAAGCCTACAATTTTAGGAGCTAGGGCTATTGGTCGATCGACGAGGGATAAGTATAAGCGTACCACGAGCTCATCAGCCCCAACGCTTTCTCTTCGTGAGTGTTTTGCAAGTACTATAGCTCGCACAAAGAGCTAGCCTACTAACACCAAGAATCGCCAAACAAGCCCTACCGATATGATAAACAGTTCAAACTTACATCTAAGCATGCCATATATTACATCAAAAGCTGGTGAGGATACATCTGTTTCCATAACTCGGAGAGGGTTCGCATGATTCACTATCAAACAAAAGTAGCAAGATCCGCCCACACAAGACAGTGCACTATCCCTAAGATGGTTTGATAACACGCATCATTCTGGTAATTAAACACAGGGCAATGCAAACTACCCTGAAGGATTAGCGCGACCAACTATTTCTTATAATCGATCTCTCGGGCAATGACCACAGCACGGACAACGGCATGGGAATCGATTTCTAGGGCGATGTCCACAGGACTGACCGCGACATCGGAATCGATCTCTGGGGCGATGTCCACAGGATGGACAGCGGCATCGGAATCGATCTCCGGGACGATGCCAACAGGACGGGCCACGAAATCCGAATCATCAAGGACGTCCACCGGCACCTGCACAACCCTAACATATTAGCAAGTACATTGCAAATAATCAAAAACCACAACTATGGTAATAAGCCATTATTTTTTACCTTGTGCAGCTCACCGGGGGATCTTATCCCTCCGAGGGCCATCTCCTCGCCCTCGATGGGGCCATCACCTTGCCGGGAATACTTCTTCTCAACGGCGACTATCTCCTCAAACTTGGTCTTGAGCCTCACATAGGTGGCAATCGAGTTCTGGGTAGGCACGGTGGGGCCCTTGCTGTTCTTCCAACTTTCTTTGAGGAGTTCGTCCGCCAACGTCCTCAACTCTTTGGCCAGTGCTGGTTTCTTGGAGTTCTTTGTCTCCATGGGTTGGCCCGCCAACATGGTCAACTCGTTGGTCGGTGCTCGCTTCCTGGAGATCGCTGTCTCCAGTGGGTTGTCCGCTGGAAAATATTTTCCTAGTGCTCCAGGATCCATCAATGAACTGACAAACAAAAAGCAATCGAAAGGAAACCACAATCGCAATGAAAACGGGAAAAGAATAGGATATGAGAATCAGTCGGTGCTTCGCAAAAAGAAGATTCTTGGAATGAAAATATAGCAGCATAACTGATTCGCCCACCTTTCCTTCGCCGATACAGAAGAAAAATGGCAGAAGTGAGTAGCCTGGAGTGAGGTTTTCTTCAAGAAAGGGAAGAAAGGGCTTGAACGAGCATCCCAGTGAAATGATGGTTGCTTCGCCCAGTCCATCTTGGAGGCCACCTTACCACCGCTGGTAAAGGTGTGGGTTTTGTGATATGACAGGTCATGACGGCCACTGTGGTGACAGTGAGTCTCATCGTAGCACCTCGCAGTGATTTGGTGGATGGCACGCAGGCGCAGATGCTTTGAAATGTCCCGCATGTAGATAGAGCGGCTGGTCATATAGGAGTGCTCAATATTGTGCACCGCGACCAAGGCGGAGAGGAAAACGAGAGAACTACGTAATTAATGCATGAGTTTAATTAGGGTAGTTTTGTAAAGTACGAGATACATTCCTCCAATCGCAAAATGCCTTGGTTCATGAGATTTGAGATTTGAGCCCTATAAACCGGAAGGGAGTGAGTACTGCACACGGTGTAGTCTAGTCACTTGTTGTAATCTCTAGAAAGGCAAATACTCCTTTCCGGTTTACAGGGCTATACTACTCCCTCCGTCTAGGTGTGTAAGTCATCTTATGAAAACCACGAGGGAGAGGGAGTTGTAGTAATCAAATTTCTCGGTCTTGTACGAGTTGACGCGACACATCAAAGCACTGCACTCGATATAAGTCTGTTTACACATTTCAAATGGGCTACTTCATAATATGTAGGAGTAGACATATTCTGCTTCATATGTAGTCACTTGTTGCAATCTCTAAAAAGACTTATATTTGGAAACGGAGGGAGTAAAACGCATGCATGCATGCCGTGACTTTCCTTTTGATACTTGCATGTGTTGATTTGATGCACCTTGCCAAATTTTGACTATAAATTTAACTAACCAAATCTTCATGCATGTCACAAAAAATTACGGGGCTGTTTGGATTGTGACTATGTTTGTCCTATGTTGCCACATTATTTTTCCCACACTTGCCTAACCTGAGTTGCTCAAATTGTTAGACACACTTTGGCTTGCCTAAGGGAATCTTGCCACAATTTTTGTGTCTATGACATGTGGGGTTCACTGCTAATAAAAAATATTCTTGTCTTAGGTGTGGCTAATAAAAAAGACTTATATTTAGGAAAGGAGGGAGTAGAAAATATAAATAATAATGCATGTTGGGGCAACCCACGTTTCCGCTAATTTTAGCCGTGGGCTTGTTCACAATTTTTATGAGGGGGTGGTTGTTCATTTAATGGAGGGACTTGTAGTACCAGACTTGAATGATACAAAGTGCAACCTGGCACACCGTAAGTCCGTAACACCACTTGGAACAAGCGGGTAGCTATCTCAAAAAACAATCAACAACTGAAAAAACTGCGACCTGGCATGTAGTAGTACACAATTTTAAACGATTGTTTTGATGGAGTGAAAAAGGAAAACTACCCCACTACGTATATATAGGCTGGAGCCTCCGTGCTTGCTTGCTAGGGTTGCTCTATTCACACACTCTCATACTCTCCAGATCTAAACAAGATAGGGGTGGTAACACTGTCTTTCTCCCTTCAAAAAACACTGGCTTTCTATCCTCACCGCTGGTTATAGATCCGGACGTATCCCCTCCGCCGGTGAAGGGAGGAGGGGCAGCGTTCAGCCGTCGTCCGACAGCGAGGAGGAGACCCACCGCCGGCCTGACAGTTATCTCGGCCGAAGGCCGGCGCTGGAGGTCCTCCGATCCCTTCGTTGCTCGTGGGCGGATCCGGCCTCCGGCGCCCACCTATCCACATCCCGACGACCTTCAGGTATATCTTCGTTCGAAACCTCCTTAGCTCTACTTCCCCAGCTTGCTACGTTGCTGCATGTACATCATTTTCTACCTCTCAGCCCCTCTTGATCGGATGGTCCAACGTCACATTTTTTCTTCTATTGTTAGAGGTAAAGCTACTTCATGGAGTCGAATCTTGTACTCCCTCTGTCCGAAAATACTTCTCATTGAAAAGGATGTATCTAGATGTATTTTAGTTCTAGACACATCCATTTTGATGACAAGTAATTCCGGACGGAGGGAGTACTTGGTTCAAACAAGAAATAAAGTGGGGGTGGGTGAATTTAGTATGTACATCGGACTTGGTACGAACAGGAAGGAAAGGGGGTGAAAGTAGTACAGACTGGTCATCCAACCAGTCTCTTGGTCGAAAAGGGAAATATAGGGGTAACGCTGTACACAGTGGTATGACCAGGACTAGATTTGCTATCCACACATAGGACTAGGTGGCTAGAGTGAACAAAAATGGGACCAACCCAGATATGTTTCTTGGATGTTTGTTTCTCGGGGCAACGAACTATGAATCACCACTTTATGCCCCTGTTTACGTACATGGTCTTTGGACTGTTGGTGCACCCACTGTCCCATGCCCTTATACCAAATATTTAGGTGTTCTTAATATAATGTCCCTGGTAAAAATGAAGCCATGCCACTGTTATAAGCCATGACAAGTTTAGCCAAATGTTTTTGCCTGTAATTGTTTGAGACTTTGACTGTTTCCTCTGTGCCTTTTTGTGCAAACAGGGATATCCAATTCACACAGTTCTTTGTTGTAGACCTTTGGTGCACTTTGCACAAAACTCTTCTTAAAAGAAGTGACTTTTGTGTTGTTTAAGCTGGAATGTCGAATGGAACAGTTGGTTCATTTTGGTGGAACTGCACAAAGGGAGATCTATGTTCCAATCCTCATCATCCATATTGGCGTCATAACCTTCCTTTAGGTAAGAATGATATTTAATGCATGTGTTCATCTCTATTTTTCGACTGCCATGAGAAAATAATGCTGTTTTTACTAGTACACTTGTACTCCCTCACTGACAAAACCAATTCTGAATTAGCAGGCCAATCATGTACTTGGTTTCACCAATCAAGCGAGGAGAAAGAGAAACAGAGCATGAAGAGGAAGAAGAAGAAGAATAAAAGTGTCAAGGCGATCTTCTTGAAGCAGGAGGCCTCGGCCAAGGCCATTCAAGGGCTCCGCAATGACTACCTTACATGTGAGACGATCCTCCAGGAGCCCTTCCACTTCGTTGTCTCACTTAATTAATTAGGAGTACTTAAGTACCACTAATTTATTCTTGCCTAATTTTCCTGTTGGAGTTAAACAAATCTTTAGTAGGACCCTATGCTGAATCATGTACGTGTGTATGTTTGTCTATGGAGGTGAATCATGTGGTGGAGCAGGGAGGAATATTATTAGTGTCATGACATAATAGTGCTATTGTTTTGCATGTCAATTTATTGCCATTGGTTCAATGAGGCAATGTTTTGCGTATTGTCCATCATGAATTTGATGCTACTGTTTGAGTAATACGCTAATGTCTTCCTATCCTTTCTCATTAAGATAATGAAGGTTTCACCTTGTTCCTACTTGTGCAAACAAGGATAATGTTGTGCCAATCATACATTTTAGTGGAACTACACAAGACAATACAATGAACTGTATCCCAGCCAGTGCTTTAACTCTGCTGGAAGTTCTTGATAATCTTTCGATATATTCTCAAAGACCTTTGGTAAACAAGAGTGATTTCAACCATACATTTGAAGTGCACAAAAATATATACTATTGTGTGATTCCAGTGAGTGCTTTATCATCTCTTATGGGACTACATGAATAAGCTTTTTTTCTCAGGTTGGTACGGGCCTAAGGCCTTCATCCATATTAGTTTGATGTCATCTCTATGTGTATCGTGCTACTGTCATGATAAACTCCTTTATCTTTGCACGTTAAAGTTTTGCAACCTATGATAAATGGCAATGCTTTGAGTGTTGAGTTGAGCTAATTAGCACTGATTAAATAAACTAATACCTCTCTTTAAGCAAGACTACTATGTTGCTAACTTTACCCATTAAGATAATGAGGGTGCTTCTATTTGTTAGTGCATGTTTCATCAACTAGTCCCACTATTACAATAATCTCACTCTCTCTCAATATATGTGCCAACAGGGATGCCCGATTTTGGTGGAACTGAACAAAAACTTTGGGTGCTTCATTGCCTCGACAGCTTCTGTCCTTTCCTGTCAGTCACTAATCTCCGCTTGCTTACTTACTTTGCTGTCAGTCGCTTGGCTTATCTCGGCTACTAGTCAAAGGAAATAGTAATTGATATGCTACCTCACACAGGTTGGTACTGGTCTTTATCCTGATTATTGTGCCTGTCATATGTATTGGTAACTTGGTATTGTGCTACTGTTTGCCGATTTCATAAAGGAGTAATTTGGAGCCTGAACTCACAGACAAATCATTACATCAGGTGATTTTAGTAGAACTGCAAAAAATGATCAGATGGACAGGTACTTATGTTGTTGCTATGTACTCCAAAGTTCACTCAGACAAGCATCGATGTTGACAAGAAGTGCCTATATTCATTCGAGTATCAATCGGCGTCAACCAATTGTCAAACTCCAAGTATTAGGAGAGTGAACGCCAAAAATATTGCTTGGTGCATAGCCCAGAAAAACGCAGTCCAGTCTTTGGTCCCAACTTGTGCCTTTTGGTTATCGGCACATATGGTAGCGAACTATATGGCATGGAGTCTAAAGATTTCAGACAAGTTGGTTGTCGTGTATATTCATCTGGCACTTAATCAGTCTGCACGCCAAGGATGCTCCATTTCAGTTGAACTGCACAAAAAATTTGGGTGGTTCATTTTCTCAACCGCCTCCTTTCTCGTTTGCAATGTAGAATTTTGGCGAGATACAGGACCAAGATGAGCAAGTAAACTAGTTGGATGAAAGTAGTGGCCAAGTTGCTTAAACCTCCCTCGGCACGAGGCCACTATTTGAGGATAAACCTACAAGCAAAGTTCAGATTGTCTCTTTGCCTCTTATGTACTCGAAAGTTTACTCGTACAAGAACTAATTTTAGCAAGAAGTACCTTCGATTGAACACCATTTACCAGTCTGTACCCTAGGTAATTAAAGTTCGTCCATGGATCATTTTCTGAATTATGTGATCTCAATAGGCATACTAACTAATTGGCTGTGATCTCAATCATTTGGATGCATAAACATACAGAAAATGTGTATATCTGAATCTTTTTCTAAATTATGTATGAATATTGTCGTGTGATCTATCAATCATTTGGATGCATAGATATGCTGAGCTTGTGTATATATGAATCTTTTGAGTTGTTGATAATGAATGTTGGCTATGAATATGAACGTGTCCTGTGAACCTGAGTTTGATATGAATGTTTACCTTTTCTATTGTATTTGTGTGTGAACTTGTTAGTATGCCTATTGTGGGGTATAAAACGCAGGTCTCTTATAAAAGTAATGCTCTGTCCAATTTATATTTTCCCTTCTAACCACATTATATATATTTATATTATTACTATTATCGTATATTTTATAGAGACTTATATATACATTATAAAAACATCCCACGTGTTATTTACTTATAAAAGTAAATGTTTAACGGAAGTTGGCAAGGAAAATCCTGGTTGTTTTTGACTCACAGGCAAGGAAAATCCTGGTGATTGCGTACAAAAGCTTGCGAAGATTTTAAGGACCAATTTAATAATAATGCGCTCATTTTTATTTTGAGCAATAACTCGCTAATTTCTTAATTATATATATAATGTGCCTCTCCGGTTTATTCTTTGATATTAATTTCTCCTTCTAACATAACATTATATATATAACGAGCCCACCTAATACGTGTATTTCAAGGAAGTGCAAATGGGCTGGGATTTCTTAGAAAAATATAAATGGGCCTGATTGACGCAAAATTATTTGTTCACCCAGCCTAGCAAATGGACTGTACATTCTAGAAAACATGGTTTAAATATATGCCACATTTTTGCAGGATGACATGTGGGCCAATAGGTCGAAGCCTACGCAGGGCGTTGTTAACTTGGTTAACAAATGATTGTGTCATCCATAGCCATTGGATTTATATCCAACAGCCGGCATGCACCTTCAATCTCTTGTCTTCTTCCTCCAGCGTCGTCGGGACCGCCTGGTCCGGCCTCCGGTGGCTAGCGGCTCTGCTTAGCACGCATCACTGCGAAGCGCTACCCCACCGCCGGCTAGGCTATCCCTCCACCCCTCGACACCTCCTATTATTCTCCACAGACTACAGCCCCACGCCACAACAGAACCAGTTATAACCCTTCTCCTGCTCTCAATCTGCGACTCCACTGCCACGTTTTCCCATCGCTGAGTCGTTCCCGTCCGGGGCCTCACCATCGTCCACCGCCTCGCTGCGTTCGGTGCGGCATAGTCAACAAACGAGAGTCATCGGAAGAGGACTGTACGTGGAGAGCCTGACGGCTGGGACCCACGAGGTCCATGGTCGCACGCAAGGAACGTTCCTCCTTATTAAGCTGGAAAAAATGTTTCCTACACCTGACAGCTAAAGGAAATATGCCCTAGAGGCAATAATAAAGTTATTATTTATTTCCTTATTTCATGATAAATGTTTATTATTCATGCTAGAATTTTATTAACCGGAAACATAATACATGTGTGAATACATAGACAAACATAGTGTCACTAGTATGCCTCTACTTGACTAGCTTGTTGATCAAAGATGGTTGTGTTTCCTAGCCATAGACATGAGTTGTCATTTGATTAACGGGATCACATCATTAGAAGAATTATGTGATTGACATGACCCATTCCGTTAGCTTAGCACTTGATCATTTAGTATGTTGCTATTGCTTTCTTCATAACTTATACATGTTCCTATGACTATGAGATTATGCAACTCCCGTTTACCGGAGGAACACTTTGTTTGCTACCAAACGTCACAACGTAATCGGGTGATTATAAAGGAGCTCTACAGGTGTCTCCGAAGGTACATGTTGAGTTGGCGATTTTCGAGATTAGGATTTGTCACTCCAATTGTCGGAGAGGTATCTCTGGGCCCTCTCGGTAATGCACATCACTATAAGCCTTGCATGCAATGTAGCTAATGAGTTAGTTACGGAATGATGCATTACATAACGAGTAAAGAGACTTGCCAGTAACGAGATTGAACTAGGTATTGGGATACCGACGATCGAATCTCGGCCAAGTAACATACCGATGACAAAGGGAACAACGTATGTTGTTATGCGGTTTGACCGATAAAAGATCTTCGTAGAATATGTAGGAGCCAATATGGGCATCCAGGTTCCGCTATTGGTTATTGACCAGAGAGATGTGTCGGTCATGTCTACATAGTTCTCGAACCCATAGGGTCCGCACGCTTAACTTTCGTTGACGATATAGTATTATATGAGTTATGTATGTTGGTAACCGAATGTTGTTCGGAGTCCCGGATGAGATCACAGACATGACGAGGAACTCCGGAATGGTCCGGAGATAAAGTTTGATATATGGGATAATAGTGTTTGATCTCCGGAAGTGTTCGAATTCACGGAAGGGGTTAGGATGTTTCTCGATATGTTTGGGTACGAGAACACGTTATTTGGGGCAAAGGGGAAAGCACACGAGGCTTTTGGAAAGTGCAAAAGAAAGTTTTGCGGAGACCAGAGGCTAGACGCTAGGAACCCTGGCGTCTAGCCCTAGAGTCAGTGTAGGACTCTTGCCTTTCGGGCAAAACCGACTTTGAGGAGGCTTTTACTCCAAGTTTCGACCCCAGGGCTCAACATATAAATAGAGGGGCAGGGCTAGCACCAAAGACACCTCAAGAAACACGGTTGCAGTGTCGGCACCCGCCCCTCTGGTTTATCCTCCGTCATAGTTTCCGTAGTGCTTAGGCGAAGCCCTGCGGAGATTGTTCTTCACCAACACCGTCACCACATCGTCGTGCTGCCGGAACTCATCTACTACTTCGCCCGTCTTGCTGGATCAAGAAGGCGAAGACATCATCGAGCTGAACGTGTGCAGAACTCGGAGGTGCCGTGCGTTCGGTACTTGGATCGGTCGAATCATGAAGACGTACGACTACATCAACCGCGTTGATAAACGCTTCCACTTAGCGATCTTCAAGGGTATGAAGATACACTCCCCCTCTCATTGCTATGCATCACCATGATCTTGCATGTGCGTAGGAAAATTTTGAAATTACTACGTTCCCCAACAGTGGCATCCGAGCCTGATTTTATGCGTAGATGTCATATGCACGAGTAGAATACAAGTGATTTGTGGGCAATATAAGTCATACTGCTTACTAGCATGTCATACTTTGGTTCGGCGGTATTGTTGGATGAAGCAGCCCGGACCGACATTACGCGTACGCTTACGCGAGACCGGTTCTCCCGACGTGCTTTGCACAGAGGTGGCTAGCGGGTGTCTGTTTCTCCAACTTTAGTTGAATCAAGTGTGGCTATGCCCGGTCCTTGCGAAGGTTAAAACAGCACCAACTTGACAAACTATCGTTGTGGTTTTTGATGCGTAGGTAAGAACGGTTCTTGCTAAGTCCATAGCAGCCACGTAAAACTTGCAACAACAAAGTAGAGGACGTCTAACTTGTTTTTGCAGGGCATGTTGTGATGTGATATGGTCAAGACGTGATGCTATATTTTATTGTATGAGATGATCATGTTTTGTAATCGAGTTATCGGCAACTGGCAGGAGCCATATTGTTGTCGCTTTATTGTATGAAATGCAAACACCCTGTAATTGCTTTACTTTATCACTAAGCGGTAGCGATAGTCGTAGAAGCAATAGATGGCGTAAACGACAACTATGCTACGATGGAGATCAAGGTGTCGCGCCGGTGACGATGGTGATCACAACAGTGCTTCGGAGATGGAGATCACAAGCACAAGATGATGATGGCCATATCATATCACTTATATTGATTGCATGTGATTTTTATCCTTCATGCATCTTATCTTGCTTTAATTGACGGTAGCATTTTAAGATGATCTCTCACTAATTATCAAGAAGTGTTCTCCCTGAGTATGCACCGTTGCGAAAGTTCTTCATGCTGAGACACCACGTGATGATCGGGTGTGATAGGCTCTACGTTCAAATATAACGGGTGCAAAACAGTTGCACACGCGGAATACTCAGGTTAAACTTGACGAGCCTAGCATATACAGGTATGGCCTCAGAACACGGAGACCGAAAGGTCGAACGTGAATCATATAGTAGATATGATCAACATAGTGATGTTCACCATTGAAAACTACTCCATCTCACGTGATGATCGGACATGGTTTAGTTGATTTGGATCACGTGATCACTTAGATGACTAGAGAGATGTCTATCTAAGTGGGAGTTCTTAAGTAATATGATTAATTGAACTTTAATTTATTATGAACTTAGTCCTGATAGTATTTTTCAAATTATGTTGTAGATCAATAGCTCGCGTTGTTGCTTGCATATGTTTATTTTGATATGTTCCTAGAGAAAATTGTGTTGAAATATGTTAGTAGCAATGATGCGGATTGGATCCGTGATCTGAGGTTTGTCCTCATTGCTGCACAGAAGAATTATGTCCTTAATGCACCGCTAGGTGACAGACCTATTGCAGGAGCAAATGCAGACGTTATGAATGTTTGGCTAGCTCAATATGATGACTACTTGATAGTTTAGTGCACCATGTTTAACAGCTTAGAATCGGGACTTCAAAGACGTTTTGAACGTCATGGACCATATGAGATGTTCCAGGAATTGAATTTAATATTTCAAGCAAATACCCGAGTTGAGAGATATGAAGTCTCCAACAAGTTCTATAGCTAAAAGATGGAGGAGAATCGTTCAACTAGTGAGCATGTGCTCAGATTGTCTGGGTACTACAATCGCTTGAATCAAGTGGGAGTTAATCTTCCAGATAAGATAGTGATTGACAGAGTTCTCTAGTCACCATCACCAAGTTACTAGAACTTCGTGATGAACTATAGTATGCAAGGGATGACGAAAACGATTCCCAAGCTCTTCGTGATGTTGAAATCAACGAAGGTAGAAATCAAGAAAGAGCATCAAGTGTTGATGATTGACAAGACCACTAGTTTCAAGAAAAGGGCAAAGGGAAAGAAAGGGAACTTCAACTAGAATGGCAAGCAAGTTGTAACTCCCGCGTAGAAGCCCAAAGCTGGACCAAAGCCTGAAACTGAGTGCTTACACTACAAAGGAAATGGTCACTAGAAGCGGAAATGCCCTGAATATTTGGTGGATAAGAAGGATGGCAAATTGAACAAGGGTATATTTGATATACATGTTATTGATGAGTGCCTTACTAGTGTTTATAGTAGCCCCTGAGTATTTGATACTTGTTCGGTTGCTAAGATTAGTAACTCAAAACAGGAGTTACAGAATAAACATAGACTAGTTGAGGGTGAAGTGACGATGTGTGTTGGAAGTGGTTCCAAGATTGATATGATCATCATCGCACACTCCCTATGCTTTCGGGATTAGTGTTAAACCTAAATAAATGTTATTTGGCATTTGCGTTGAGCATGAACATGATTTGATCATGTTTATTGCAATACGGTTATTCATTTAAAGTGAGAGAATAATTGTTATTTCTGTTTACATGAATAAAACCTTCGATGGTCATACACCCAATGAAAATAGTTTGTTGGATCTCGATCGTAGTGATACACATATTCATAATATTGATGCCAAAAGATGAAAAGTTAATAATGATAGTGCAACTTATTTGTGGTAATCGCTGCTTGGGTCATATCGGTGTAAAGCGCATGAAGAAACTCCATAAAGATGGATTTTCGGAATCACTTGGTTATGAATCATTTGATGCTTGCGAACCGTGCCTTTTGGGCAAGATGACTAAAACTCCGTTCTCCGGAACAATGGAACGAAGTCTCGACTTATTGGAATAATACATACCGATGTATGTGATCCAATGAGTGTTGATGCTCGTGGCAAGTATCATTATTTTCTGACCTTCACAAGATGATTTGAGCAGATATGGGTATATCTACTTGATGAAACATAAGTCTGAAATAGTTAAAAGGTTCAAAGAATCTCAGAGTGAAGTGGAAAAATCATCATAACAAGAAAATAAAGTTTCTATGATCTGATCGTAGAGATGAATATTTGAGCTACGAGTTTGGCCTTCATTTTAAACTATGTGGAATAGTTTCACAGCCCACGCCATATGGAACACCACAGCGTAATGGTGTGTCCGAACGTTGTAACCGCACTTTATTGGATATGGTGTGATCTATGATGTATCTTACCAATTTACCACTATCGTTTTGGGGTTATGCATTAGAGATAGTTGCATTCACTTTAATAGGGCACCATCTAAATCCGTTGAGACGACACCGTATGAACTATGGTTTAGCAAGAAACCTAAGTCAGTCGCTTACGAAAGTTTGGAGTTGCGATGCTTATGTGAAAAAGGTTTCAACCTGATAAGCTCGAACCCAAATTGGAGAAGTGCGTCTTCATAGAATACCCAAAGGAAACTGTTGGGTACACCTTCTATCACAGATCCGAAGGCAAAACATTCGTTGCTAAAGAATGGATCCTTTCTAGAGAAGCAGTTTCTCTCGAAAGAAGTGAGTGGGACGAAAGTAGAGCTTGATAAGGTAATTTGTACCTTCTCCCGAATTGGAAAATAGTTCATCACAGAAATCAGTTCCAGTGATTCCTACACCAATTAGTGAGGAAGCTAATGATGATGATCATGAAACTTCAAGATTAAGTTACTACAAAACCTCGTAGGTCTTGCAAAGTACAGTCCGCACCAAAGTGGTACGATAATCCTATTCTGGAAGTCATGTTACTAGACCATGATGAACCTACGAACTATGAGGAAGCGATGATGAGCCCAGATTCCGCGAAATGGCTTGAGGCCATGAAATCTGAGATGGGATCCATGTATGAGAACAAAGTGTGGACTTTGGTGGAGTTGCCCGATGATCGGCAAGCCATATTATATAAATGGATCTTCAAGAGGAAGACAGACGTTGATAGTAGTGTTACTATCTACAAAGTTCGACTTGTCGCAAAAAGGTTTTCGACAAGTTCAAGGTGTTGACTACAATGAGTTTTTCTCAACTATAGCGATGCTTAAGTCTGTCTGAATCATGTTAGCAATTGCCACATTTTATGAAATCTGGCAAATGGATGTCAAAACTGCATTCCTTAATGGTTTTCTTAAAGAAGAGTTGTATATGAAGCAACCAGAAGGTTTTGTCAATCCTAAAGGTGCTAACAAAATGTGCAAGCTCCAGCGATCCATCTATGGACTGGTGCAAGCATCTCAGAGTTGGAATATATGCTTTGATAAGTTGATCAAAGCATATTGTTTTATACAGACTTGTGGTGGAGTATGTCTTTACAATAAAGTGAGTGGGAGCACTACCGCCTTTCTGATAAATATATGTGAGTAACATATTGTTGATCAGAAATGATGTAGAATTTTTCTGGAAAGCATAAAGGAGTATTTGAAAGGAGTTCCTTAAAAAAGGACCTCAGTAAAGCTACTTACATATTGAGCATCAAGATTTATTGAGATAGATCAAGACGCTTGATAAGTTTTTCAATAAGTACATACCTTGTCAGGTTTTTGAAGTAGTTCAAAATGGAACAGTCAAAGAAAAAGTTCTTGCCTGTGTTTCAAAGGTGTGAAATTGAGTAAGACTCAAATCCCGACCACGACAGAAAATAGAAAAGAGAATGAAAGTCATTCCCTATGCCTCAGTCATAGGTTCTATAAAGTATGCTATGTACTAGACCTATTGTATACCTTGCTCTGAATTTGGCAAGGGAGTACAATAGTGATCTAGGAGTAGATCACTGGACATTGGTCAAGAATATCCTTAGTGAGGACTAAGGAAATATTTCTCGATTATGGAGGTGATAAAAGAGACCGTCGTAAAGAGTAACATCGGTACAAGCTTTTACACCGATCCATATAACTCTAAGTGTCAATCTGGATACATATTGAAAGTGGGAGCAATTAGCTAGAGTATCTCCGTGCAGAGCATTGTAGACATAGAATATTTGCAAAATACTTACGGCTCTGAATGTGATGTAATCTGCTGACTAAGCTTCTCTCACGAGCAAAACATGATCACACCTTACTACTCTTTGGGTGTTAATCACATAGCGATGTGAACTAGATTATTGACTCTAGTAAAAACTTTGGGTGTTGGTCACATGACGATGTGAACTATGGGTGTTAATCATATCTGAGATATGAATATTGGTGTTAAATCACATGGCGATGTGAACTAGATTATTGACTCTAGTGCAAGTGAGAGACTGAAGGAAATATGCCCTAGAGGCAATAATAAAGTTATTATTTATTTCCTTAATTCATGATAAATGTTTATTATTCATGCTAGAATTGTATTAACCGGAAAAATAATACATGTGTGAATACATAGACAAACATAGTGTCACTAGTATGCCTCTACTTGACTAGCTTGTTGATCAAAGATGGTTGTGCTTCCTAGCCATAGACATGAGTTGTCATTTGATTAGCGGGATCACATCATTAGAAGAATTATGTGATTGACTTGACCCATTCCGTTAGCTTAGCACTTGATCGTTTAGTATGTTGCAATTGCTTTCCTCATGACTTATACATGTTCCTATGACTATGAGATTATGCAACTCCCATTTAGCGGAGGAACACTTTGTGTGCTACCAAACGTCACAACGTAACTGGGTGATTATAAAGGAGCTCTACAGGTGTCTCCGAAGGTACATGTTGAGTTGCGCATTATGAGATTAGGATTTGTCACTCCGATTGTCGGAGAGGTATCTCTGGGCCCTCTCGGTAATGCACATCAGTATAAGCCTTGCAAGCGATGTAGCTAATGAGTTAGTTACGAAATGATGCATTACATAACGAGTAAAGAGACTTGTCGGTAACAAGATTGAACTAGGTATTGGGATACCGACGATCGAATCTCGGGAAAGTAACATACCGATGACAAAGGGAACAACGTATGTTGTTATGCGGTTTGACCGATAAAAGATCTTCGTAGAATATGTAGGAGCCAATATGGGCATCCAGGTTCCGCTATTGGTTATTGACCAAAGAGATGTCTCGGTCATGTCTACATAGTTCTCGAACCCGTAGGGTCCGCACTCTTAACGTTCGTTGACGATATAGTATTATATGAGTTATGTATGTTGGTAACCGAATGTTGTTCGGAGCCCCGGATGAGATCACGAACATTACGAGGAACTCCGGAATGGTCCGGAGATAAAGTTTGATATATGGGATAATAGTGTTTGATCTCTGGAAGGGTTTCGGAATTCACCGGAAGGGGTTCCGGATGTTTCTCGAAATGTTTGGGTACGAGAACACGTTATTTGGGCCAAAGGGGAAAGCCCACGAGGCAGTTGGAAAGTGCAAAAGGAAGTTTTGCGAAGACCAGAGGCTAGACACCAGGAACCTTGGCGTCTAGGGGGTAGACGTCGGGAACCCTGGCGTCTAGCCATAGAGTCCGTGTACGACTCTTGCCTTTCGGGCAAAACCGACTTTGTGGAGGCTTTTACTCCAAGTTTCGACCCCAGGGCTTAACATATATAAATAGAGGGGCAGGTCTAGCACCAAAGACACATCAAGAAACACCAAGCCGTGTAGTGGCAACCCCGTCCCCTCTAGTTTATCCTCCGTCATAGTTTCCGTAGTGCTTAGGCGAAGCCCTGCGGAGATTGTTCTTCACCAACACCGTCACCACGTTGTCGTGTGCCGGAACTCATCTACTACTTCGCCCATCTTGCTGGATCGAGAAGGCGAGGACGTCATCGAGCTGAACATGTGCAGAACTCGAAGGTGTCGTGCATTGGGTACTTGGATCGGTCGGATCGTGAAGACGTACGACTACATCAACCGCGTTTATAAACGCTTCCGCTTAGCGATCTTCAAGGGTATGAAGATACACTCCCCCTCTCGTTGCTATGCATCACCATGATCTTGCGTGTGCGTAGGAAAATTTTGAAATTACTACATTCCCCAACAACAGCTGGGACCCACCGGCTGTATCTTCGCATGGAAGGAAGTCCCTCCTTGTTTTGCCAAAAAAAATATTCATCCCGTTGACAGCTGGGACCCGTCAGATTTGGTGACTGACTTGTGGGCCTACTAAGCGGACGTGTACGCACGGCTTTGTCAACTTAATCAACAAATGATTCTAGCAGCTGGACCGTTGGATGTTAATCCAACAGCCGTGCTCCTTCTTTAACCTTTGTTCTTGCTCCTGTCTCCCATGGGCGGCACCGCGGCTGTGCGGTCGCGCACCCGGACCATTTAAGTTTCCCACTCCTCTCCATCTGCGACTCCACTGCCCCATCTTCCCCATCTCCGAGTCGTTCCAGTCTGGGTGCGCTCGGCACGGTGTGGTCAACATGGTTAACAACCGAGAGTTGTCGGAATATGACTGTATGTGAGAGGCTGACAGTGGGGATGCACCATGCCCATGGACGCATGCATGCAACGGAACGCGGCGAGGTCAACGTGGTCAAGGAACGACTTCCATCGGAAGTATATCAGACGTGGAGAGTCTCAGCTGGGTCAACGGCCGCAGCAAGTAAGTGCCTCCTTATTACACGGAAAATAATGATTCCTCCAATCGACAGCTAGGACCCAATCGGACGGGCCATCAGATTTTGCGAAAAAACGTTTGCCCCAGACCATCGGGACCCACCCGACGGGCCACCGATTTCGAAAAAAACGTTCCCCATCGGCTCGGACCCACCGGAAGTGCCTCCTTATTATGCACAAAAATGAATACTCCCGGCTAGCTGGGACCCACCTTGGTGGGAGGCTGACTTGTGGGCCTACTAAGTTGACGGGGACGAAGGGCTTTGTCAACTTAGTCAATATGAACGATTCTAGCTCGAGTGATCGTACAATGTCCATCCAACGGCCATAGTGCTTCTTCAACCTCTTGGTCTTCTTGCTCCAGCCACCCAAAGCAGCGCCGGTCGTGCCGCATGCTCCTGCCTCCAGTGGCCGGCTGTGCTGCCGCGGAGGCCTCACCGCCCCATACTATTCCCACCGCTGGCCAGGCCCTGCGGCGACGGCAGCCTCACACTGCAGCCGAACCAGTGAACCTCGTACTCCTCCGCTGCTGGCTTCCACTGCTGCGTCTTCCCGGCTCCGCTCCCCTTCTTAGGCCTCGCCGCTGCCCACCGCCGTGGTGCTCTCCGCGCGGCGTGGTCAACATGGTCAAGGAACGACTTCCATCGGAAGAGTACTGTACGTGGAGAGGCTGACAGCTGGGTCCACGGCCACAGCCCAGTTTTTTTGTGATTTGCCAAGTAAGTCGCTTTATCAGGCCTGTTGGGCTGCAAATCTTTCAAGACGAGGAGAGCTTTCATTCGGCTGGCCGAGAAAATGGCCCATTAGTAATGAGAAATGGGTTGTACATTTTTAAAACACATCAAACCGGCAATTAGTTTCAAATATCTTTTTTTTCAGCAAAGATTATGAACTAACCATATTCACAATAACATTTAGGTCTTATGTTTACTCATATCAATGGCATAATCAACCAGCGAGCAATAATAATAAATCTCGGATGACAACACTTTCTCAAAATAATCATAATATGATATAACAGGATGGTATCTCGCTAGCCCTTTCTGAGACCGCAAAACATAAATGCAGAGCACCTTTAAAGATCAAGGACTGACTAGACATTGTTATTCATGGTAAGAGAGATCCAGTCAAGTCGTACTCAATGTAAACTAACAGTAATGGATGCAAATGACAGCCGTGCTCTCCAACTGGTACTTTTTAATAAGAGGATGATGACTCAACATAAAAGTAAATAGATAGGCCCTTCGCAGAGGGAAGCAGGGATTTGTAGAGGTGCTAGAGCTCGGTTTTGAAATAGATATGAATAATATTTTAGGCAGTATACTTTCATTGTCAACATAACAACCGAGAGATCTCGATATCTTCCATGCTACACACATTGTAGGCGGTTCCCAAGCAGAATGGTAAAGTTTATACTCCCCCACCACCAACAAGAATCAATCCATGGCTTGCCCGAAACAACGGGTGCCTCCAACTAACAACAATCCTGGGGGAGTTTTGTTTGCAATTATTTTGTTTTGAGTTGCTTAAATGGGATTGGGCATCCCGGTGACCAGCCATTTTCTCGTGAGTGAGGAGCGGAGTCCACTCCTCTTGAGAATAACCCACCTAGCATGGAAGATACAGACAACCCTAGTTGATACATGAGCTATTCGAGCATACAAAACAGAATGTTTATTTGAAGGTTTAGAGTTTGGCACATACAAATTTACTTGGAACGGCAGGTAGATACCGTGTATAGGTAGGTATGGTGGACTCATATGGAATAACTTTGGGGTTTATGGAATTGGATGCACAAGCAGTATTCTCGCTTAGTACAAGTGAAGGCTAGAAAGAGACTGGGAAGTGATCAGCTAGAGAGCGACAACAATCATGAACATGCATTAAAATTAATCAACACCGAATGCAAGCATGAGTAGGATATAATGCACCATGAACATAAATATCATAGAGGCTATGTTGATTTTGTTTCAACTACATGCGTGAACATGTGCCAAGTCAAGCCACTCCAATCATTCAAAGGAGGATACTACCCTATCATGCCACATCACAACCATTTTAATAGCATGTTGGCACGCAAGGTAAACCATTATAAACTCCTAGCTAATTAAGCATGGTATAAGCAACTATAATCTCTAATTGTCATTGCAAACATGTTTATTCATAATAGGCTGAATCAGGAATGATGAACTAATCATATTTACAAAAACAAGAGAGGTCGAGTTCATACCAGCTTTTCTCATCTCAATAAGTTCATCATATAATCATCATTATTGCCTTTCACTTGCACGACCGAATAGTGTGGAAAATAATAATAGTGCACGTGCATTGGATTAAGCTGGAATATCCAAGCATTCAATTCAAGAGAGAAGACAAGGTAATATGGGCTCTTTGTTAGATCAACAATAATGCATATGAGAGCCACCCAACATTTTAATCATGGTCTTCTCCTCTCAACCCCCAAAGAATAAGAAAGAAATAAAACTATTTACACGGGAAAGCTCCCAACAAGCAAAAGAAGAACGAGAAATCTTTTTGGGTTTTTCTTTTTAATTATTACTACTACAGCATGAAAAGTAAACTAGCTAAAAGCTACAACTATTTTTTTTGGTTTTTATTAAGGTTTATCAAACATACAGGAAGAAAGCATAAATAGGAAATAAACTAGCATGGATGATACAACGAAAAAGTATGAGCACCGACAACTAGCAATGAGTGTGTGAACATGAACGTTATGTCGGTGAGAAATATGTACTCCCCCAAGCTTAGGCTTTTGGCCTAAGTTGGTCTATGGTCACGGCTGTCCTGGCGGATATCCAAAGTTGTAACTGGGGTCGTATTGTGATGGAGCCTCGGGTTGCCACTGGTTGGCAAACTCCTCCGAATCCCACTGGTAAATGGACTGTCGTGAAGGATCAAATTGTGGTTCCTGTTCTGGCTCTATAGCTAGTGCGGGGTTTTGGTAAGCGTGAATAACCTCCGGCGGAACAAGGTACTTGCCTACAGATAAGTCAAACAAAGAAGGAGCAGGCAAAGTAATAATCTCAGGGCGAATTTTATAAAATATTAGTTTGTACTTAAGAGCCCTTTCCCTATTCTTAACGATAAAATCATGTGCTATCATACTCTTATAGTCTAGAAAAATAGGAGGCAGCAACTTTTCTTCCTTCTCATAATGCCTAATAGGTATGTTAAAAAGTGAAGCTAGGTGTGAGGCGAAGATACCTCCCAAGATGGGGCCCTTCGTACGGTTAAGATTTAACCGCTTTGCAACAATAGCGCCCATACAAAATGTGTCATCACGGAACAAGGCATGGCACAAAATAACAATATTAGGGGCACTAAGGTTGCCACAGTTTCCGCGACCAATCAAGCATCTACTAGCAAATATTGCAAAGTAACGTAGAACAGGAAAATGTATGCTAGTAATTCTTGCATTGGAAACCTTCCTAGTTTCCCCTACAGCAATTGTATCAATAAACCCTTCCACATCACTACGATGTGGTTCTTCTATGCTGCCTGTAAAGGGTATCTTACAGACCCGGCAGAAATCAAAAAGGGACATCTCCTTATACTCATCATATAAATAGAAATCCACCGAAGGTGGTGACCTTCTAGCATGGAAATGAAAAACTTTCACAAAAATATTAGTGAGTAAGAGATATTGTTCGCGTTGGTCGTGGAGGAAGTCGGTGAGGCCTGCATTCTCAGCCAACTCATAAAAATCGTCATAAATCCCGGCTGCTCTCAAGAAATCATCACAAGGCCATTCACACGGCCGAACTTCCATGGTGCGAGGGAGATTATATTTGGGCCTCTTATCCTCCTCACTTTGCTTCTCCTTCGAGCTTCGGCTCGATGAGCCCCTCAAAAATCTCTTCATCTTTTTCTGAAATTTTTAGTAACTTCAAAACAAAAGTGAACCAAACTCAACAAAATTGATAGCAACTACTCCTACAACTGCCTAGAGGATATATCATGCATTAAAACTACTTTTGACCACATAAATTTGACATGCAAGCTCAAGAACAAGGTCACCTAAGCAGCAAAAATTTGCAATGAATAAAGCACTGGAACAAAAACTAATTGGACCATTGGAGGATTCACATACCAAAGAACAATCCCCCAAAGCAGTTTTGTGAATGAAGCTTTGAGCTAGGAGATCGAAAATGGCAGCAAGATGAGCTAGAACTCGTGCTTGAGCTGGATGGTGATTTTTTTTGGGAGGTAGAAGGAGTGTGTGGTGGCTGGAATAAGTGGAGGGGAGCCACCATGGGCCCATGAGGCAAGGGCGCGCCCGGGGGGGTAGGCGTGCCCTGGACCCTCGTGGCCAGGTGCTTGCTCCCCCTGCTGTGTTCTTAGTGCCAGATATTCTCAAATATTCCAAAAAAAATCATATTTCAATTTCGGGGCATTTGGAGAACTTTTATTTTCGGGGTATTTTTTATTGCATGGATAATTCAGAAAACAGACAGAAAATATTATTTTGCTTTATTTAATATAAATAACAAAAAGTAAAAAGAGGGTACAGAGAGTTGTGTTCTCTAACTTCATCCATCTCATGCTCATCGAAAGGAATCCACTAACAAGGTTGATCAAGTCTTGTTAACAAACTCATTCCGAATAACATGGAGCCGGAGAAATTTTGAATAACTCTATGTTACCTCAACGGGATATGCATGTCCCCAACAATAAGAATATCATATTTCTTCTTGATAGTAGGAAGAGGAAATTCAAAACCTCCAATAGTAATAGTTGGAATTTTTCCAATAGAATTGATACAGTGGACTTGAGGTTGTTTCCTCGGAAAGTGTAGCGTATGCTCATTACCATTAACATGAAAAGTGACTTTGCCTTTGGTGCAATCAATAACAGCCCCTGCAGTATTCAAAAAGGGTCTTCCAAGGATAATAGATATACTATCGTCCTCGGGAATATCACGAATAACAAAGTCCATTAAAATAGTAACGTTTACAACCACAACAAGCACATCCTCACAAATACCGACAGGTATAGCAGTTGATTTATCAGCCATTTGCAAAGATATTTCAGTAGGTGTCAACTTATTCAAATCAAGTCCGCGATATAAAGAGAGAGGCATAACACTAACACCGGCTCCAAGATCACATAAAGCAGTTTTAACATAGTTTTTTTAATGGAGCATGGTATAGTTGGTACTCCTGGATCTCCAAGTTTCTTAGATATTCCACCCTTAAAAGTATAATTAGCAAGCATGGTGGAAATTTCAGCTTCCGGTATCTTTCTTTTATTAGTAACAATTTCCTTTATATATTTAGCATAAGGATTCATTTTAAGCATATTAGTCAAACGCATACGCAAAAATATAGGTCTAATCATTTCAGCAAAGCGCTCAAAATCCTCATCATCCTTTTTCTTGGATGATTTTGGAGGAAAGGGCATGGGTTTCTGTACCCATGGTTCTCTTTCTTTACCGTGCTTCCTAGCAACAAAGTCTTTCTTATCATAACGTTGATTCTTTGATTGTGGGTTATCAAGATCAATAGCAAGTTCAATCTCTACATCATTGTCATTGCTAGGTTGAGCATCAACATGAACATCATTATTAACATTATCACTAGGTTCAGGTTCATTACCAGATTGTGTTTCAGCATCAGAAATAGAAATATCATTGGGATTCTCAGATGTGTCAACAACAGGTTCACTAGAAGCATGCAAAGTCCTATCATTTTTATTTTTCTTCCTCTTAGAAGGACTAGGTGCATCTACATTAGTTCTCTAGGAATCTTGCTCAATTCTCTTAGGGTGGCCCTCAGGATACAAAGGTTCCTGAGTCATCTTACCACCTCTAGTCACAACTCTAACAACATTATTATTTTTATTATTTAATTCATTGAGAAAATCATTCTGAGCTTTAAGTACTCGTTCTACTTGAGTGGTAACCATAGAAGCATGTTTACTAATAAGTTTAAGTTCACCCTTAACATTAGCCATATAATCACTCAAGTGTTCAATCATATAAGCATTATGTTTTAATTGTCTCCCAACATAAGCATTAAAATCTTCTTGCTTAACCATAAAGTTATCAAATTCATCCAAGCATTGGCTAGCAAACTTAGTAGGTGGGATTTCAGCTTTATCATATCTATAGAGAGAATTTACCTTTACTACCTGTGTCTGGTTATCATGACCGTGTGTTTCTTCAACAGGCGGCAAATTAAGACCATGCATTTCTTCAATAGGAGGTAAATTCTAAACATCTTCAGCTTTAATACCTTTTTCTTTCATAGATTTATTTTCCTCTTGCATATCTTCAGGACTGAGATAGAATACCCCTTTTCTTCGGAGTTGGCTTAGTTGGTTCAGGAAGTGTCCAATTATTTTCATTGGTCAACATATTATTCAATAGAATTTCAGCTTGATCAACAGTTCTTTCCCTGAAAGCACTACCAGCACAACTATCCAGGTAATCTCTGGAAGCATCGGTTAGTCCTTTATAAAAGATATCAAGTATTTAATTTTTCTTGAGAGGATGATCAGGCAAAGCTTGTGGGAGACTCTCTTCTTCAATTTGCACAAAAAAAAATATTTCCCTTAAAGCATCTTGTTTCTTATGAGCGGGGAAATATTTAGCAGAGAAGTAATAAATCATATCCTGGGGACTACGCACACAACAAGTATCAAGAGAATTAAACCATGTTTTAGCATCACCCTTTAATGAGAACGGAAATAACTTAAGGATATAATAATAGCGAGTTTTCTCATCATTAGTGAATAGGGTAGCTATATCATTTAATTTAGTAAGATGTTCCACAACAGTTTCAGATTCATAGCCATAAAAAGGATCAGATTCAACCAAAGTAATTGGTTGGCAGAGAAATCATAATCCTTATCAGTAACATAGATAGGGGAAGTAGCATAAGCAGGATCATATTTCATTCTAGCATTCAAGGATTTTTTTTCTTTAAGCTTAGCTAATAACTTCTTAAGATCACTTCTATCATTGCAGGAAAGAAAGTCTCTAGCAGTTTCTTCATCCATAACCTAACCCTCAGGAACAACAGGCAACTCATATCTAGGAGGAGAATCTTCATCATCACTTTCATCAATATTATCAGTTTCAATAATTTCATTCTCTCTCTAGCCCTAGCAAGTTATTCATCAAGAAATTCACCTAGTGGCACAGTATTATCAAGCATAGAAGTAGTTCCATCATAAGTATCATGCAAAGCAGAAGTTGCATCATCAATAACATGCGACATATCAGAATGAATAGCAGGTGTAGGTGTCGCAAGTTTACTCAAAACAGAAGGTGAGTCAAGTGTAGAGCTAGATGGCAGTTCCTTACCTTCCCTCGTAGTTGAGGGAAAATCTTGGTTCTTTGATCTTTTAAGTTCTTCATAGTGACCAGCAGATATAAATCCCAAGACTCAAAGAATAGAGCTATGCTCCCCGGCAACGGCGCCAGAAAATAGTCTTGATAACCCACAAGTATAGGGGATCGCAACAGTTTTCGAGGGTAGAGTATTCAACCCAAATTTATTGATTCGACACAAGGGGAGCCAAAGAATATTCTCAAGTATTAGCAGCTGAGTTGTCAATTCAACCACACCTGGATAGCTTAATATCTGCAGCAAAGTGTTTAGTAGCAAAGTAATATGATAGTATTGGTTTTGCTACCAAAAGTAATATTTTTAGTGTTTTATAGTGATTGTAGCAATAGCAACGGAAAAGTAAATAAGCGAAGAGCAATATATAGAAAGCTCGTAGGCATTGGATCGGTGATGGAGAATTATGCCGGATGCTATTATTCATGCAATAGTTATAACATAGGGTGACACAGAACTAGCTCCAATTTATCAATGTAATGTAGGCATGTATTCCGAATATAGTCATACGTGCTTATGGAAAAGAACTTGCATGACATATTTTGTCCTACCCTCCCGTGGCAGCGGGGTCCTATTGGAAACTAAGGGATATTAAGGCCTCCTTTTAATAGAGTACCGGACGAAAGCATTAACACATAGTGAATACATGAACTCCTCAAACTATGGTCATCACTGGGAGTGATCCCGATCATTGTCACTTCGGGGTTGCCGGATCATAACACATAGTAGGTGGCTATAGACTTGCAAGATAGGATCAAGAACTCACATATATTCATGAAAACATAATAGGTTCAGATTTGAAATCATGGCACTCGGGCCCTAGTGACAAGCATTAAGCATAGCAAAGTCATAGCAACATCAATCTCAGAACATAGTGGATACTAGGGATCAAACCCTAACAAAACTAACTCGATTACATGATAAATCTCATCCAACCCATCACTGTCCAGCAAGCCTACGATGGAATTACTCACGCACGGCGGTGAGCATCATGAAATTGGTGATGGAGGAAGGTTGATGATGACGATGGCGACAGATTCCCCTCTCCAGAGCCCCAAATGGACTCCAGATCAGCCCTCCCGAGAGAGTTTAGGGCTTGGCGGCGGCTCCGTATCGTAAAACGCGATGAATCCTTCTCCCTGATTTTTTTCTCCCCGAACACGAATATATGGACTTGGAGTTGAGGTCGGTGGAGCGTCAGGGGGCCCACGAGGCAGGGGGCGCGCCCCCCACCCTCGTGGACAGGTGGAGGCCCCCCTGACGTGGATTCTTCTTCCAGTATTTTTTATATATTCCAAAATAGTTCTCCGGTAATTTTCAGGTCATTCCGAGAACTTCTATTTCTGCACAAAAAGAACACCATGGCAATTCTGCTGAAAACAGCGTCAGTCCGGGTTAGTTCCATTCAAATCATGCAAGTTAGAGTCCAAAACAAGGGCAAAAGTGTTTAGAAAAGTAGATACGACAGAGACGTATCAGCAACTCTCAGTTAACCTGATCAAGATCTTCCTTATGTGTGTTGCACAGAAACAATTTGAGACACCGCGGTTTACCATCGAGGTTTGTTCAAGCAGGGTCCTTTGGCTAATAGCACATTATTGTGCAGTTGCAGGAATCATTCTAATATTTAGGTTTCTTATAATTTGGTCTTGCACATGTAGGTCCCGGCCGCCGAGGCTTAGACCCTTGCTCTCACCCATTTTGCATATGGGGAAATGAAATGTCCATGAATATCAGTCAAGTCAAGAAACTCGGAAAGATTTTTAGGATGAAGAAACTAGCGACGAATAACAACAAGATATTTGTTTGCACAATGAAGAAGACATCAGTCAACTATAGGATGGTACCAACTCTTTTTCCTTGTTTTTACCCCTTGCACCATTTCAAAATTTAGAACAGCGATTTATGCATAGCTTTGTTTTCAATACTTTTCAAAGCAGTTCACCGATGATTACCTCTCAAACCACCTGAATGGTCAAGAGGCAAGGAAGGTATTCATTCAACACCCACGGTACAATATTGAAGTCTTGCTGAAGAGTACGAAGGTTGGGCGGGCAATTATCCATAGCCACTGGCCTAAAGTTGCAAGGACATTCAACATCACTGAAGGCTCAATATTTGACTTTCGCTTCTGCAGTTTCCCAGATGAGATTCATCTGTCTATTTACCATGTATGATGCTACTTTCCAAAGGTTTTTTGATGCTGCATCTGAAACTTGGTGTTGTTGTGTAATGGCGTAACTGAGTGCCGAAGCTATCTGATGTAATTTGATTATGAAATCCTGGTTGCTTTTATATGGATATGAAATATCTGGCGTGTTTTATAAGAAATATCAGTTTGATTAGTACATGGATTATCAATAATAGGCTAATTACCCTGCTTATTGGGATTTTCTATTGCAGACGGTTACTCAGACAGCACCGTGGGCGATGAACTCAAACAACCCGCATGGTTTCTAGAAAGTAGGCGTGTTCAATCAACTAACAATCACACATGGATTCCGGCAGCGAACTGTTTGCGTTAGGCCACCTTGCACAAATGTTTCCACACAAAGAATTGTGTGTGATATACATACCTACGGAAATGTTTTTCTAGGAATCACCGCGTGGGATGTACATACCTACGGAAATGTTTTTCTGGGATTCACCATGTGGGATGTACATATTGATACGTCTCCAACGTATCTATAATTTTGGATTGTTCCATGCTATTATATTATCTGTTTTGGATGTTTAATGGCCTTTAATATGCTCTTTTCTATTATTTTTGGGACTAACCTATTAACGGGAGGCCTAGTGCTAGTTTTTGTTTTTTTGTCTATTTTAGTGTTTTGCAGAAAAGGAATATCAAACGGAATCCAAACGAAACAAAACCTTTGCGAGGATCTTTCTTGGAACAAACACAAACCAGGAGACTTGGAGTGGAAGTCTGGAACTCCGCGAAGCTTCCACGAGGCAGGAGGGCGCACCCAGGGGGTAGGCGCGCCCCCCACCCTCGTGGGCCCCACAGAGCTCCACCGACGTACTTCTTTCGCCTATATATACTCTTATACCCTAAAAACATCAGGGGGAGCCACAAAACCACTTTTCCACCACTGCAACCTTCTGTACCCATGAGATCCCATCTGGGGCCTTTTCCGGTGATCTGCCGGAGGGGGATTCGATCACGGAGGGCTCCTACATCAACACCATAGCATCTCCGATGATGTGTGAGTAGTTTACCACAGACCTTCGAGTCCATAGTTATTAGCTAGATGGCTTCTTCTCTCTCTTTGGTTCTGAATACAAAGTTCTCCTCGATGTTCTTGGAGATCTATTCAATGTAATACTTTTTGCGGTGTGTTTGCCGAGATCCGATGAATTGTGGATTTATGATCAAGTTTATCTATGAATAATATTTGGTTCTTCTATGAATTCTTATATGCATGATTTGATAGCTTTGCAAGTCTCTTTGAATTATCGGTTTACTTTGGCCTACTAGATTGATCTTTCTTGCAATGGGAGAAGTGCTTAGCTTTGGGTTCAATCTTACGGTGTCCTTTCCCAGTGACAGTAGGGGCAGCAAGGCACGTATTTTATTCTTGCCATCGAGGATAAAAATATGGGGTTTATATCATATTGCTTGAGTTTATCCCTCTACATCATGTCATCTTGCTTAAAGTGTTAATCTGTTCTTATGAACTTAATACTCTAGATGCATGCTGGATAGCGGTCGATGTGTGGAGTAATAGTAGCGATGCAAAATTGTTTCGGTCTACTTAACACGGACGTGATGCCTATGTTCATAATCATTGCTAGATATTATCATAAGTATGTGCTCTTCTATCAATTGCTCGGCACTAATTTGTTCACCCACCGTAATACTTGCTACCATGAGAGAAGCCACTAGTGAAACCTATCCCCCCAAGGTCTCTTCCTTATTATATTGCATCTCTTTTTATCATCGCATCTCGTTTACTATTTTGCTATCTTTACTTTCCAATCTATACAACAAAAATACCAGAAATATTTATCTTACTATCTTTATCAGATCTCACTTTCGCAAGTGATCGTGAAGGGATTGACAACCCCTTTATCGCGTTGGTTGTGAGGTTCTTGATTGTTTGTGCAGGTACTAGGTGACTTGCGTGTTATCTCCTACTGTATTGATACCTTGGTTCTCAAAAACTGAGGGAAATACTTAAGCTACTTTGCTGCATCACCCTTTCCTTTTCAAGAGAAAACCAACGCATGCTCAAGAGGTAGCAAGAAGGATTTCTGGCACCGTTGCTGGGGAGATCTACGCTCAATTCAAGACATACCAAGTACCCACCATAAACTTTTCTCCCTCGCATTACATTATTTGTCATTTGCCTCTCGTTTTTCTCTCCCTCACTTCACAACATTTGCCTTTTATTCACCCTTTTCCGTTCGTCCTTCTGTTTGCTCGTGTTACCATGTGCCTTCTATTAGCTTGCATCTTCGCTTGCTAAATATCTATTGTTATGGATCCTCATCCTCTTGCTAATATTTTTAAATATCCAATTATAATGAACCAATTGCTAGTGAGTTGAGTGCACTAGATTATCTTTATGAGGTTTTGCTTGAAATTCGTGAATCTGAAAATTGTGATGAAGTGTTGAAAGAAGAAAATTATAGAATGATTCGCGATAGATCTTTGAATAAGAAGCATGATTGCAATGATGTTATTATAAATTCTATTAATGTCAATTGTGTTACTGATATGCAAAACCCTAAGCTTGGGGATGCTAATTTTGCTATGTCTACTACTTGTTGCAATGATCATGCTTGGGGTGATTTTTCTTATGATCTTGGAAATTTATTTAAGCCCCATGATAAATATGAGATTTATAATAATGTTTGTAATAATATTAAAAGTGTGTTTGGAAGAGTGTCAACTTTAGATCCCACATATTTGGAGAATGTTCAATCTTATGAAGTTTTTGATAAAAGTGGGTTTGGAGAGGTCATGACTTTAGTTAATGTTAATCCCACTATTTTGGAAGAGTGTCAACTTTGCATACATGTGGATGTTGTTAAGAATATTTTTTGTGATAGCTATATTGTTGAATTTGCTTATGATCCTACATGTAATTATTATGAGAGAGGAAAATATGGTTGTAGAAATTTTCATGTTACTAAATTACCTCTCGTTATGTTGAGATTGCTATTGTTTCTTTCCGCTTCCTTGCATATGCTAGTTTTTGCTTGCCTATAAGATGCATATGCATAGGAAGTATGTTAGACTTAGATGTGTTTGTCACATGTTTTATGATGCTCTCTTTGTGCTTCAATTCTTGTCTTTCATGTGAGCATCATTGAAATCTCTTCGCCTAGCTAGGGGCATTAAAGAATAGCGCTTGTTGGGAGGCAACCCAATTTTATTTTTTGTTCTTTACTTTTTGTTCCTGTTTAGTAATAAATAATTTATCTAGCCTCTTTTATTATTGTGTTTTTTATGTTTTAATTAGTGTTTGTGCCAAGTAAAGCCTTTAGGATCTTCTTGGGTGATTGTTGTTTGATCTTGCTGATAAAAACACAAAGTATGCACTCAAGAAAATAATTTTCATTTTTCACCAGAGAGCGATAAAATACCAATTCCAACTGCAGTTGATCAATATACAAATTATTTATGTTGTCCTAATTTTTCTGAATTTTTGGAGTTTCGGAAGTATTCGAAAACTCCAGATTGCTACAGACTGTTCTTTTTTGACAGATTCTGTTTTTCGTGTGTTCTTTGCTTATTTTGATGAATCTATGGCTAGTATCGGGGGGTAGTAACCATAGAGAAGTTGGAATACAGTAGGTTTAACACCAATATAAATAAATAATGAGTTGATTACAGTACATTAAAGTGGTGGTTTGCTTTCTTATACTAACGGAGCTCATGAGATTTTCTGTTGAGTTTTGTGTTGTGAAGTTCTCAAGTTTTTGGGTAAAGATTTGATGGATTTTGGAACAAGGAGTGGCAAGAGCCTAAGCTTGGGGATGCCCAAGGCACCCCAAGATAAAATTCAAGGACAACCAAAGGCCTAAGCTTGGGGATGCCCCGGAAGGCATCCCCTCTTTCGTCTTCGTCTATCGGTAACTTTACTTAAGGCTATATTTTTAATCACCACATGATATGTGTTTTGCTTGGAGCGTCTTGTATGATTTGAGTCTTTACTTTTTATTTTATCACAATCATCCTTGCTGTACACACCTTTTGATAGAGAGACACATGAATCGGAATTTATTAGAATACTCTATGTGCTTCACTTATATCTTTTGAGCTAGAAATTTTGCTCTAGTGCTTCAATTATATCTTTTTAGAGCACGGTGGTGGTTTTATTTTATAGAAATTATTGATCTCTCATGCTTCACTTATATTATTTTGAGAGTCTTTTAGAACAGCATGGTAATTTTCTTTGGTTATAAAATTAGTCCTAATATGATGGGCATCCAAGATGGGTATAATAAAGACTTTCAAATAGAATGCATTATGAGAAGTTTGATACTTGATAATTGTTTTGAGATATAAAGATGGTAATATTTGAGTTTTGCTACTTGATTAATTGTGAAATTGAGAAATACTTGTGTTGAGGTTGGCAAGTCCCGTAGCATGCACGTATGGTAACCGTTGTGTGACAAATTTGAAGCATGAGGTGTTCTTTGAGTGCTTTCCTTATGAGTGGCGGTCGGGGACGAGCGATGGTCTTTTCCTACCAATCTATCCCTCTAGGAGCATGCGCGTAGTGCTTTGTTTTGATGACTTGTAGAATTTTGCAATAAGTATGTGAGTTCTTTATGACTAATGTTGAGTTCATGGATTATACGCACTCTCACCCTTCCACCATTGCTAGCCTCTCTTGTGCCGCGCAATTTTCGCCAGTACCATAAACCCATCATTTACCTTCCTCAAAATAGCCACCATACCTACCTATTATGGCATTTCCATAGCATTCCGAGATATATTGCCATGCAACTTTCCACCGTTCTGTTTATTATGACACGCTTCATCATAGTCATATTGCTTTGCATGATCATGTAGTTGACCTCGTATTTGTGGCATAGCCACCCTTCATAATTTTTTTATACATGTCACTCTTGATTCATTGCACATCCCGGTACACCGTCGGAGGCATTCACATAGAGTCATATTTTGTTCTAAGTATCGAGTTGTAATTCTTGAGTTGTAAGTAAATAAAAGTGTGATGATCTTCATTATTAGAGCTTTGTCCCATGTGAGGAAAGGATGATGGAGACTATGATTCCCCCACAAGTCGGGATGAGACTCTGGGCGAAAAAGAAAAAAATAAGAGGCCAAAAAAACAGAGAGAAGGCCCAAACAAAAATAAATAAATAAATGAGAGAAAAAGAGAGAAGGGTCAATGTTACTATATTTTTTCCACACTTGTGCTTCAAAGTAACACCATGATCTTCATGATAGAAAGTATCTTACGTTGTCACTTTCATATACTAGTGGGAATTTTTCATTATAGAACTTGGCTTGTATATTCCAATGATGAGCTTCCTCAAATTGCCCTAGGTCTTCGTGAGAAAGCAAGTTGGATGCACACCCACTTAGTTTCTTTTGTTGAGCTTTCATACACTTATAGCTCTAGTGCATCCGTTGCATGGCAATCCCTACCCACTCACATTGATATCTATCGATGGGCATCTCCATAGCCCATTGATACACCTAGTTGATGTGAGACTATCTTCCTCCCTTTTGTCTTCTCCACAACCACCATTCTATTCCACCCATAGTGCTATGTCCATGGCTCGCGCTCATATATTGCGTAAAGGTTGAAAAAGTTTGAAAAGGCTAAGTATGAAACAATTGCTTGGCTTGTCATCGGGGTTGTGCATGATGGGAGCATTTTGTGTGACGGAGATGAAGCTTGGCCAAGCTATATGATTTTGTAGGGATGAGCTTTATTTGGCTATGTTTGCTTGGTTAGTATGCTTGAAGTATTATTATTTTTATGTTAATATTAAAAAAAAATCTTGAATCTTTTGGATCTGAACATTCATGCCACAATAAAGGAAATTACATTGAAAATTATGATAGCTAGCATTCCACATCAAAAATTCTGTTTTTTATCATTTACCTACTCGAGGACGAGGATGAATTAAGCTTGGGGATGCTTGATACGTCTCCAACATATCTATAATTTTTTATTGTTCCATGATATTATATTATCTGTTTTCGATGTTTAATGGGCTTTAATATGCTCTTTTATATTATTTTTGGGACTAACCTATTAACCGGAGGCCCAGTGCCAGTTTCTGTTTTTTGCCTATTTAGTGTTTCGCATAAAAGGAATATCAAACGGAACGAAACCTTCGCGGCGATCTTTCTTGGAACAAACGCAAACCAGGAGACTTGGAGTGGAAGTCTGGAACTCCGCGAAGCTTTCACGAGGCAGGAGGGCGCGCCCAGCGGGTAGGCGCCCCCCACCCTCGTGGGCCCCATGGAGCTCCAGCGCGTACTTCTTTCGCCAATATATACTCTTATACCCTAAAAACATCAGGGGGAGCCACAAAACCACTTTTCCACCGCCGCAACCTTCTGTACCCGTGAGATCCCATCTGGGCCTTTTCCCGTGATCTGTCGGAGGGGGATTCGATCATGGAGGGCTTATACATCAACACCATAACCTCTCCGATGATGTGTGAGTAGTTTACCACATACCTTCGAGCCCATAGTTATTAGCTAGCTGGCTTCTTCTCTCTCTTTGGTTCTCAATACAAAGTTCTCCTCGATGTTCTTGGAGATCTATTCGATGTAATACTTTTTGCGGTGTGTTTGCCGAGATCCGATGAATTGTGGATTTATGATCAAGTTTATCTATGAACAATATTTGGTTCTTCTATGAATTCTTATATGCATGCTTTGATATCTTTGCAAGTCTCTTCGAATTATCAGTTTAGTTTGGCCTACTAGATTGATCTTTCTTGCAATGTGAGAAGTGTGGTGTCCTTTCGCAGTGACAGTAGGGGAAGCAAGGCACGGATTGTATTGTTGCCATCGAGGATAAAAATGGGGTTTATATCATATTGCTTGATTATTATTTGTGTAGGTACTAGGTGACTTGCGTGTTATCTCCTACTGGATTGATACCTTGCTTCTCAAAAAACGAGGGAAATACTTACGCTACTTTGCTGCATCACCCTTTCCTCTTCAAGGGAAAACCAACGCATGCTCAAGAGGTAGCACATACCTACGGAAATGATTTTCTGGGATTCATCGTGTGGGATGTACATACCTACGGAAATGATTTTCTAGGATTCACCGTGTGGGATGTACATACCTACGGAAATGATTGGGTTTCGATGTCTCGCCCGATCGCACACGCCCCCAACCTGGGTCCCAGGAGGGCCTATCCCAACGATTTCTGGATCGTGTGGGAAGGACCCCCTATCGCCCACACTCACTTGGCGACGGTTCCAAATGTCGTCGCGGAAAGGGGTTAAAAACCGTTTGTTTAGCATGTCGTTGTACCAGTGGGGGGCCGAATTGGACTACCCTCCCACTTGGGCGCCCTTAGGCCGGCCTCCTCCCCTCTCCGTCCTTTATATACGGAGGTGGGGGCGCCTCTAACACACATCAATTGTTCCAAGCCGTGTGCGGCGCCCCCCTCCATAGTTTGCTCCTTCGGTCATATTGTCGTAGTGCTTAGGTGAAGCCCTGTGCGGATCACTTCACCATCACCGTCACCACGCCGTCGTGTTGACGAAACTCTCCCTCGACACTTTGCTAGATCAAGAGTTCAAGGGACGTCATCGAGCTGAACGTGTGCAGAACTCGAAGGTGGCGTACGTTCGATACTTGATCGGTTGAATCGGGAAGACGTTCGACTACATCAACCATGTTAAGTAAACGCTTCAGCTTTCGGTCTAAGAGGGTATGTGGACACACTTCCCCCCTCTCGTTGCTATGCATCGCCTAGATAGATATTGCACGATCATAGGAATTTTTTTGAAATTGCATGCTACGTTTCCCAACAATGGTTTCAGTGCATATCGGACGGCTAAGCATGCTAACAATGTGAGAGGTTACCAAAGAACTAGTCATATACAAAGGTGCATGGAAGCTAGCTATCCATGTGCCAGAACCATGAGCTGGTTGTGAGATCTCATCGTTTCACCTCTAGTCTATCTTGACTTATTTGGGACTAAAGACTTTGTTGTTGGTGATGGTGGTGGTGTTGTGGGCAATATTAGTAAAAACCAGTAGCAATTCTATACCCTAATATTTGGTACTGGTGTAATGGACCTATACTAAACTATGGAGTACCGGGTCCGGTTTAATGATGAAGAGAATGAGAGCTTTAAACCTACTAGAGGATTGAGGCAGGGAGATCCCCTCTCTCCCTACTTATTATTGTTATGTACAGAGGGCCCGACTGCCCTTTTAGCTAATGCTGAGGAGAATGGAAACTTTTCCGGTATAAAGGTTAGCAGAGATGCCCCATCAATTTCAAATGTCCTCTTTACTGATGACTCTTTGATCCTTATGTGGGCCAATTCCATGAATGCGGAGGCGTACAAATCGGTTTTGGATTCTTATTGTGCCGCCGAGGGGCAAATGGTTAGTGTTGAAAATTCTAGTATACTGTTTAGTCCCAATACAAAAGTAGAAGACAAGGCATAAATATGTACAATACTAAATATTATGACGGAAGCCCTTAATGACAAATACTTGCGTTTGCTGCCAATGTGGGCATGGACAAAAGGCGATTGTTTTCAGTTCCTGATCGATCAAATTATTATGAAAATTAGTGGATGGAAAGAAAAATTGTTATCCTCTGGAGGGAAGGAAATTTGCTCAAATCTATTGTACACGCCATCCCCACCTATGCCATGTCCGTCTTTAAAATTCCTAAAAAATTGCAAAGGAAATATTGATGCGATGTCGCAATTTTGGTGGGGTGAGAGCGCAATACTCAAATGGCTAGGGGAAGGAAATGAGAGTCCCGCCTCTCCTCCCACCGGCGCCCTAGGCCCTCCGGCGATCTCCCTCTCCAACCAGTAAATCTTGGTCCTTCTCCACGCATCACCTCCGGCGTCCTCTGATCTCTCTCCCTATACCCATCTCACATGGGTCATCATGTGGGATCAACTCTGGATCTGGATTTTTCCAAAGGTCTGGCTTTTGCGGAGGATGTTTTTAGATCTTGTGGGAAATGCATTCATCCCGTGGATGACACTGGACATTTTATTATGGTCGTGTCTTTTAGCCGGCATAATTTTCGTTTTGATGAGGATTCAGTGGCGGCGGCTTTGGAATCTGCAATTGGAGGATCCGCAATTGATTTGTCTGTTCAGCTCATTAAAAACAAGGTATTCTCATTTATTGTCTCTTGCAAACGTGTTGGCCTTCTTATTCTTCAAATGCGATCTTTTGCGTGCCCGCAATTCAAATGTTTCTTCCATCTTTGGGGCAATGGTGGCCCTAATTGGAACCGTGAATTTCGTATTTGGAAAAAGGAATGTGATGCTGAATGGATCTTAATCAGTCCTTCTAAGAGGCGTGCTTCTCTTGGTTTGATCGCGATGCATAGACCACCTTCTAAGTCTGCTTTGCGTTCGGGTTCTGGATCTTCAAAGAAAATTTCGTTTGCTACGTTTCAACAATACGATGTTTGCAAGGGGTATAGTTACCCAGCCTTGCCTGGTCTGGTTGATGTTGTCGCTCATGATGGGTATCCGGTTCTTCCTCGTGAACGAGTAATTTTGCCTCCGCCGCCGGTGACTGACCTCCGATGGACGGTGGCCGAGCCACCCATCACTTTCGGAACAGTTAACGTTCGCGAGATTTCTTCGGCAGGGTTTTCTGTGGCAGCGCAAACCACTCTCGACGTCAATCTGCATGTGCATGGAGATGAGCTGGTTGGATCAGCTCCGCTTCCGGCCCAAAACACCTCCCCGGCCCAAACCGTTTCATTGGACACAGTGATTCCCATGGCCCAGGTTGTTTCCCCGGCCCTATCTAACCTGGATTTTTCTGATATATCTCCATCTGATTTTGGCAATGATGCGAATATTGATTTGCAACCAACGGACTTATCTGGAGATTCTGCTGATTTAAATGAACTTATTGATGACATGGTTTTTAAGGTGTGGAAATGTCAGAATTGCTTATCCATGGTTCATTTAACCAAAGCGTGCACCAGCAAGGTTCGATGCCGAAGATGCTTTCGGTTGGGGCACCGGGCGAAGGGCTGTTCGGATTCTACTCCTTCTCCCGCTTACAAGTGGGTCCCACGGATCAAATCTTGCGACTCCAGCCGGCCAGCGGGTTTTCCTACGCTGGACGCCTCGATTCCCTCCATAGCTAGTCCCGCTGGGTCTCTGCCCAGTCCCGTCGAGCCTGCCACCCCATCTATTCCACCTCTGCCCGCAGAGCCACCGCCCATAACGCCTCCACCTCCCTTATCACCGCATGCATCGCCTCCTACACCTCCCTCATCGCCGTCTGCATCGCCTACCTTCTGCGCCACTTCTTCGGCACCGGCAATGGCGACCTTTGCGTTGGACCCCATGGAGTTTGTCCCGCAAGGCTTCCACATCATCGGCGGAGGCGAGCTGTGCCTGCCACGCACCTTCTTCGCGTCTGCGGTCGCCCCAGATCGGCAGCATGAGGACTATGTCATCGCCATTGTGGAGCCAGCCCCTCTGCCTGAAGAAGTCGCCATCTTTCGAAACATGGTCAGTAACTTTGTTGTCAATGATCTGGGAAGAGCTGTTCTGGATGCCCAACCTTGCATACAAGGAGTTGGGCTATTCGTTCGTAGTGCTCGCTCGTCAAGCTCTAGTTGATCATCCACCTTTCAATCTGGGCAATGATAGATTTGTTCGGTTTATCCCACATGATGAGGGCATAAATTACAGAGCAACGCAGGGTTTTCGCCGTGGATGGGTTATGTTGCTTGGTGTCCCTCTGGATTACAGGCGCACTCAGTACCTTGCGGATGTAATTAGCACGTTTGGTAGATTTCATCATTGGCATCAAGATGATCCGATGCTTGTCCGCTCGCTGGCCTATGTGTCTTTCCCTGCGCCGACTTTCGTTCCTCGCTCTGTGACTTATAGAGAATATGCTGACTTTGGTGGGGCTAGGATCTCTTGGTCTGCACCTGTCAGCAGATTTTGCAGACATCCTCCCAGCAGATGAAGACCCCATGCCTTTCAATGGCAACCCGCACCCCCTCCCTGGCAATTTACAGTTTCAGAATCACAATTGGGTTATGCCAGAATTTCCTGAGCTGGGCTGGAATGATGTGCCACATCCTGTCAATGAACAGCAAAACAATGATGTGCACCCGGTTCATGATGCTGTGCAGCATGAGGAAGTTCAGGAAATTCAGTCCCAGGAGTCCATTGTTCTGCAACCTTCAGATGATTCAGTTAACAATGTTGACAATGCTGTTGAGGCGGCTCTCTTCCAGCCCCCACCTCTTATGATTGGGCAAGTTCTCACTATCTATGGACCAGTTTTGCCACCTGTGATGCAGTGGCAGCGCTCTTTTGAGAAGATGTTGCCATTTATATGGTCTTCGAACATTCCTCAGTTTGTTTTCAAGTCCGACATTGGTGCTATGCTTTCGATGGCAGAACTGTGAGGCTCTCTGCAGTGTCCCAGCTTCCACTCTTAAGCTTCGCACACGACTCCTCGATCAACTCTGCTATGGATGTGCCAACTGCTCCTGTCAAACGACCAGTTGCTCGGGCCCTCTGCTTTGATGACCTGGATGACCCAGTTTCTGAAGCCTTTGAGTTCTCAGCTGTGCCTGAAGTATCTCTGAAGCGATCAAGGAAGCCTAAAGCCTCAAGAATTATTGTTGATACTGAGGTTCGGCGCAGTGCACGCCTGAGCGCTCTCCGTGATGGCTATGGCAAAGTAACTGGTGCCATTTCTTCCAAGAAGTCCCACACTTTGAAGAAGCGCAAGACTAGCAGCTCCCAGTCTGAAGATAGTCCTTCTGTGCCACCACCAACTGCTATTGCAGACCTTCAACGCATTGGCACACGTCTTCGCATTGCACTGAGAATATCTCTATGGATAAGCTTGTTGCTGATCCTGCTAAGTCCAAAGAACGGGGTTACGATGATTAGTTACTTCATGCGGGGTTATGGTCTATGGCGTACCGTAATCGCCATTTATCTTTATTTCTTTGTTTGGAACTATGTGCTGCTTGTCTGCTTTGTGGGTCGTTGTAGGTCATTACGTGGCCTATTTTCTATGCTTTTATTTATGGTTCGTAATGAATCAGACAAGATTTAAGGAGTGGAAATATCTTTGTTGGAATGTTCGAGGCATCAATTCTTAATCTCGACAGCATGATGTTAGGCAAAAGATCGATGAAAGTGGTTGTTACATTGTTTGTCTTCAGGAAACTAAATGCATGCAAATGGACCAGCGTTTCATTAGGAAGTTCTGCCCGAGGAGATTTGATAATTTTGTTTATGTACCTTCGGCTGGTGCATCTGCTGGGATGGTGGTTGTTTGGAATTCTTCCTTTTTCATTGGTTCTTTAATTGAGGCCAAATCATATGGGATAATTGTGGAGTTTAAATCCAAACATACTTCAGAAACATGGTCTTTAGTCTCTGTTTATGGCCCGTGTCAAGGCCCTGCCCGTGATGATTTTGTTCAGTGGTTATATAATCTTGATATTCCGTTTGGTGAAAATTGGCTGCTTTTGGGTGATTTCAACTTCATGCGATCGCATGAGAACCGCAATCTTCCGGGAGGTGATGTTAATGATATCTTCTTGTTTAATGAGATAATTGGGCATTTGGGTCTTGTTGAGCTGCCAATCAAGGGCGTAATATACTTGGTCGAATATGCAAACTTCACCGCTTCTAGAGTAGATTGATTGGTTTTTCACGTCGGTTGCTTGGACATCGGACCATCCCAACACGATGGTTTTACCACTCGCACGCACTGCCTCCGATCATGTATCGTGTGTGGTCTCGATTGCCACCTGTATCCTCAAGGCAAAGGTTTTCCTCTTTGAGAATTATTGGGTTGATCTGCCCGGTTTTGCTGACTGTGTTTCTGAGGTTTGGAATAGGCAGTGGTAAAATCGCGATGGCTCTAACAATTTCGGCTAAGTTTAAGTCCCTCTGATATGCTCTCAAGAAATGGCATTTAAACTTGTCCACAGTTAAAGCTTTAATTGCTGATTGTAATAAAGTGATTATGTTCCTGGACAATCTTGAGGAAATTAGGCCTTTGAGTTGGCCGGAGTTTAATTTTCGTAGAATTGTTAAATTGCATCTTGAAGATATCTTACATTGGCAATTTATCTACTGGAAGCAGCGTTGCACGATCAGAAACATCAAACTTGGTGAAGAGAATTCAAATTTTTTTCATGCCATGGCTACAGAAAGATTTCGTAAGAATGCTATCTCCTCGATCAAGACTGTGGAGGGTTATGTGGTCACGGATCACCAACAGTTGGCTGGGATGTTCTGGGCTGATTTTAACCAACGAATGGGCCAATCAAAAGGCATTCAAATGGGTTTTGATCTAGACACATTAATTACCAGGATTGATGGTCTATAGGAGTTGTCTTTACCGTTCACAGATTCTGAGGCGGATGCGGTAATTAAGAATATGCCTTCTGACCGCGCTCCGGGACCAGACGGGTTTTCTGGCCTTTTCTTAAAGAAATGTTGGTCTATTTTGAAGGACTTTATGAAACTTGTTCAAGAATTTTATGAGGGGAAATGTAATTTGGAGTGTCTCAACACATCTCTTATCACCCTCATTCCGAAGAAGCTTAGCCCTGAATATGTTGGTGATTTCCGGCCCATATCTTTGACTAATACATGTTTAAAGTTCTTAACCAAGCTGTTGGCAAATCGTCTTCAGGGTGTGATTTTGAAATGTATCCACCGCAACCAATATGGTTTTCTACGGTGTCGGTCCATTCAGGACTGTTTGGCGTGGTGTTTTGAGTATATCCACCAATGCAAAGCTTCCAAGAGGCCTATCATTCTTCTTAAACTTGACTTCGCAAAGGCGTTCGACACCATTGAGCATGAGCTAACTCTTAGGATTTTGAAATGTAAGGGATTTGATGATCGTTGGACAAGTTGGATTGACATCATTCTGTCCACGGGCTCCTCTTCAGTTCTTTTGAATGGAGTGCCTGGGAATCATTTTGTCCGTCGTTCGGGTGTTCGCCAAGGAGATCCGCTATCTCCTTTGCTCTTTGTGATCGCAGTGGACTTACTCCAATCGGTTGTAAATGAGATGTGCTCAAGGAATATCCTCACCTTGCCAATCCCAACGACCTCGACGGACTATCCGATCGTTCAGTATGCTGACGATACCCTCATCGTTCTTCCAGCTATTGACAGCCAGCTAATTGCTTTCAAAGAAATGCTTGAAGTCTTTGCCAAATCAACCGGTGTAAAGGTGAATTTCAGTAAGTCCTCTTTGATACCCATCAATATGAGTGATGACGAGGGCAAGCGTGTTGCCGCTTTGCTTGGGTATGATGTTGGTTCCATGCCATTCACTTACCTTGGCCTGCCAATGGGTACATCCAGGCCAACAATTTATGATTTGTTGCCTTTGGTGGATCGTATTGAGAGACGTTTATCTGCGTCCTCTTGCCTCTTGAATCAAGGAAGCTGGCTACAGCTCTTGCAATCCGGCCCTTAGTTCTATGCCAATATATTTCTTACGCACCCTTCGCTGCCACAGGGTATCTTGAAGCAGATTGAGAGGATTATGCGGCAATGTTTGTGGAGAGGGAACACGGATACGCCCCGGCAATCATTGGCGGCTTGGGACCTGGTATGTCGTCCTAAATCTTTGGGCGGTCTGGGAGTTCTAGACTTGAGCTTTCAAAACGATGCTTTGCTCATCAAGCATCTTTTTAAGTTCTTTAATAAGTTGGACGTGCCATGGGTATCTCTTATTTGGGACACTTATTACGCCTCTGCGCCCCAAAGTCACTCAAACCTGCGGTTCTTTCTGGTGGAGGGACGTGTTCAAGTTATATGATAAGTTTTGCAAGTTGGCAGTTCCACTAGTTCGAACCGGGATACGGTGATCTTACGCTTGACCGTTGGCAACTTGGCAACAATATGGTTAGCATGCAACATCAGTTTCCGAGGCTCCACTCTTTTGTGATCGATGACACTCTCACAGTTAAGGATATTATGGAGCTATCTGACCTCACTGATAATCTCCATCTGCCACTCTCTGCTGAGGCCTTTGAGGAGTTTAATCAACTTCAGGAGTTGCTTCCTTTGGTTAATCTTCAAAATGGGAATAATGATGTCTGGAAATGGCCTTCCAAATCTGGTGATTACCAGTCCAGGATTTATTACTTGTCCTGCTTTTCGGGCACAGTGGTTGACCCCATATTGAGGTGGATCTGGAATTGTTCTTGTACTATGAAGTTTAAGGTTTTTGGGTGGCTCCTATTGACGGATCGCCTAAACACTAGGGACATGATGCAGCGGCGGCATTGGATCATCCAGGATGATACATGTGTCCTATGTCTCTTGGCATCACATGAGGACAGAGCGCATCTTTTCTTTGCTTGTAATTTTAGCCAGCGTATCTGGAACTACCCGGGTATTTCATGGAGTCCTCAACCTAACTGGACCACTTATGAGATGGCTTCGATGCTAGGAGGATTTTGGCCATCCTTTTTTCTCTGAGATAGTCTTCACTGCCACTTGGAATATTTGGACACAAAGAAATGGGAAGATCTTCAGGAATGAAACACCTTCTTTCAGGGCATGGAGGAGAATTTTTTTGCATGACATCTCTCTTTTAGCTCATAGAATCAAATGTAAATATAGGAATAGACTAATATCTTGGATAGCTGCCTTACCCTGATCAGTTCTTTTGTAAGTATTACTCTCTCCCCCTCTGTCTTAACTTTGTAACTTTGTATTACTTTGGCTCTGTGGTTTAATAAAAGGCTGTGAGGCTGTTGCCTTGCAGTATATAGTCAAAAAAAATTGGTGGGGGGATGAGGACAATCATAAGAGGATGCATTGGATGGCATGGTGGAAGATGTGTGTTCCAAAAGATGAAGGAGGTATGGGCTTCCGAGATATACAATGTTTCAATCTAGCATTGTTAGCTAAACAAGCATGGCATCTTCTTGATAATCCTGATTCTTTATGTGCCACCATATTGAGTGCTAAGTATTTCCCTAAGGGCGGCTTCATGAATGCAAGTTTGAGGAAGGGATCCTCTTTTACTTGGCAAATCATTATGGCGGGAGTCAACTCTTTGAGAAATGGCTATATCTGGCGAGTTGAAAATGGACAAAATATCGATATTTGGAGAGATACATGGATTCCGAATTGTGAAAATAGAAAAATTATTACTCCTAGAAGTAGGGACTTCTGTCAAAGATGGTTGGTCGTATTGATCCAATCACGAATTGTTGGGATGAAGATTTGGTGAGACAAACATTCTGGCCAATTGATGTGGAAAGGATCCTCGCGATTCCCCTCCCTATGCATAATATGTCGGATTTCATTGTGTGGAGCTATACAAAAAATGGTGTATTCACTGTTCGATCAGCTTATTTGGAGGAATGGAACCAACAACATGGGAGGAAATTGCAATATACTAATGGTATGGGTCAAAACAATGTCAATCCTATTTGGGGTGAAATTTGGAGATTATCGTGTCCGGCAAAGGTAAAAAAATTGACGTACGTTGCATGGAACTCTACCATGTCATGTCACGCTTGCCAACAGACACATGAAAGTTTCGCCCCTCTGCCCATCATGCTCGAATGGGCAAGAGGATACAAAACATGTTTTGTTTGTGTGTCAGAAGGCAAAAGAGGTTTGGGTAAGCTAGGGATGTGCGAGGTGATTAAGAAAGTTTGTATTATTGATCGTGCTGGTGAGGCCGTTTTTGAATTCTTACTTCTTATGCCACACGAAGAACTATCTATATTGGGTTGCCATAATGCACGTGAATTAATTGCGGTAACTGCTTAGTATTTATGGTGAGATAGACGCATCTTGGTTCATGAAGGAAAGTCTCAAGATGTAAACCAAATTTCGATGGGGGTTCGTGCTATAGCGGCAAACTATGTTAATGCCCACTCCCCTAGTGCGACTAGTAAAAAAGAAGGATGGAGAAGACCTCCTATGGGTTTTGTTAAGTTGAATGTTGATGCTTCCTTTGACCATGATCTGCTCAGGGGCTCGGTTGGTGTTGTACTAAGACATGACAGATGAAAATTCATTGTGGTCGGAAACTGGAAGATCGATTGGTGTGCTGATGTACTAATAGTAGAAGCGATGGCTCTTAGGTTTGGTTTAGTTCTTCAGCAAAAGGCGGGATGCAGTCGTCTTGTTATTAACTATGATAATATGGAAGTCATTGACACAATAAAGAATGGAGGACAATCTGCGGGTGTCACGCCCAATATGCGACCCTATCCAAAAGGAACTCGACGGTCCCACCAAGGATAGACCCGCATATTGAAACGCTTTTGCAAGGTGGATATCATTACATCAACATTACATAATAGATGGGGATACATACATAAGGCACAAATGCCACAAGAATACATCAACATCATATACAAGAGATCAACATCCGACAACGGATGAAACATAAACAGAAACTCAAACAATATCCACCCAGCTAGCCCAGGCTGCCGACCTGGAACCTATCCCCTGATCGAAGAAGAAGCAGAAGAAGAACTCCAAAACAAGTAAACATCGCTCTCGCGTCATGATCATCGCAAACCTGTACCTGCAACTAGTGTTGTAGTAATCTGTGAGCCACGAGGACTCAGCAATCCCATTACCATGGGTATCAAGACTAGCAAAGCTTAATGGGAAAGGAAGGGGTGAAGTGGTGAGGTTGCAGCAGCGACTAAGCATATATGGTGGCTAACCAACGCAAATAAGAGCGAGAAGAGAGCATGCGGAATGGTCGTGAAGCTAGCAATGATCAAGAAGTGATCCTGAACTCCTACTTACGTCAAACATAACCCAGAAACCGTGTTCTCCTCTCGATCAACCCCGAAAATAGACACTCACGGTTACGCACACGGTTGGTGTATTTTAGAAGAGTTTACTTCAAGTTTACTACAACCGGATATTAACAAATTCCCATACGCCACATAACCGCGGGCACGGCTCTCGAAAGTTTATACCCTGCAGGGTGTCCCAACTTAGCCCATGATAAGCTCTCGCGATCAACGAAGGATATTCCTTCTCCTCGGGAAGACCCGGTCGATCTCGGAATCCCGGCTACAAGACATTTCGACAAAGCAATAAAACAAGACTAGCAAAGCCGCACTGATGTGCCGACAAATCCCGATAGGAGCTGCACATATCTCGTTCTCGGGGCACACCGGATAGGTCGACCACGAGTAAAACCAGCCCTCGAGTTGCCCCGTGGTGGCCCCGCAGTCTGCCCGTTTCGGACCAACACTCGAAGGAGCACTGGCCCAGGGGGGGCTAAAATAAAGATGACCCTTGGGCTCCGGAAACCCAAGGGAAAAAGGGGCTAGGTGAGGCAAATGGTAAAACCAATGTTGGGCCTTGCTGGAGGAGTCTTATTCAAAGCGAACTGTCAAGGGGGTCCCATAAATCACCCAACCGCGTTAGGGACGCAAAATCCGGGAACATAATACCGATATAACGGAAACTAGGGCGGCAAGAGTGGAACAAAACACCAGGCATAAGGCCGAGCCTTCCACCCTTTACCAAGTATATAGATGCATTAATAATATAAGAGATATTGTGATATCCCAACATAATCCTGTTCACCATGGAGCAATCTTCAACTTCACCTGCAACTACCAACGCTATAAGAGGGCTGAGCAAAGCGATAACATAGCCAAAGAATGGTTTGCTAGGAAGGGTGTCAAAGGTTAGAGGTTCATGGCAATTTAGGAGACTTGAGGAGCAAAAGATAGGTTGCGCGGCATAGCGATAGAACGAAGCAACTAGCATAGCAATGATAGTAATGAGATCCAGGGTAGCGGTCATCTTGCCTGAAATCCCGCAAGGAAGAAGAACGAGTCCATGAAGAAGATGAAGCCACGAAGATGAACCAAGCGTAGACGAACGAATCCTCGCGATCGCAACGAAAACGGGAACTAACAAGAAGAAGCACACAACATAGTAAACACACCACACATGAACAAGGCATGATGCACAACAAGCATGATGCATGACAAAGCTACATGAAGCTACTCATGGCAAGAGATGATGCAAACAAGAGCAACACATCAAAGCAAGTTTAAATGAGGCCGGGAACAACATATAACCAATCCGGTAAGTCCTCATATGCTAATTTCGAAATTGGTCCAGATCGGAATAAACCTTATGTTCAAGTTCTTAAACAGCAAGCTAAGATGCACCACGATGATCTACACGAAATTCTAGTCAAGTTACATATAAAGTTCATTTAATTCGGAGCTACGGCCTAGAAGATATGAGCAAAACAAGTTAAACATGGCATTGATGCAAAATGCATACAAACATCAAACAAACACCTCAAAACAAGGATGCAACATCATAATATGAAACTACATGCAAAATCAAGCAGGTTTCATATAGAGCACACTCAAAACGGAGCAACGGTTCTACACATACACATGAAAACACGTTTTAAGGACAAGCTATCCAAAACAGCAACTAGGCATATTGCAAGCATCAAAACAACATGCTACATCACCTCGACGTGAAAACAAAAGGCATGGGCATGAAATACAGGTAAAGCATGACAAAACATGAACACTGAGCTATCTCCATAAACAACTAGAACATGCTCAAAAGGAGATGGCAAGATTGCAAATAGTAACAGTTTCAGACTTTGCAGAAATAACATCAGGTTGCAATGTTTAGAGCTATCAAACAGCATGTTACAGCAAGCTATCATGTCAAATTAGAGCATGGAATGATAATACTAGATTCATAGAACAAGAGTCCCTTACTGACCATGAGCCAAAAGGGCACAGAAAATATGATGTCACCCATATAAACATAGCAATTTATATAACATATTCATACATGGCAGGAACAACAATAAGTAGGCATGTTGGTGAGCTTGAAACACTCACTACAGAGCAATACATGGCATGCAAAGGCAACCAACAGTAATATGACATATTTATGAAGCTAAGCATCGCAATATAAAGTTCATAGGGTGCATGGATCACTAGCAAACCACGTGGCAAAACTGAACTTAATGTTAACAGGCTGACAGAAACATTATTTAGCAATTTGAGAGCAAGATTACAACAAGTTACAGCAGATTATAATTGCAACAAAGGGCACGGATGGATAGAGCACGACATGTGTAACAAAACATCCTTAGTGAACGTCTCCAGATTATGCATAGAATGACTTGTAAAAGCAGGTTAACATAACATCATGATATAGCAGTTTCAGACAAGCAAAACAGTAACAGCAAGTACCCTACTTAACAAGCTTGATTCACTCACTACAAGACCCACAAAAATTCATGGATGGCACCACTGGAAAGATGGCATGACATAGTTCAAAACTCATGTAGAACTCATGCTCATAGGATGCACACATCAAATGCAACAAAAATGACAATTCACCAAGTTATAACAGTTTCAGCAGGTTTACATCACATAGCACTCTTGCAACAAGGATTCAGGCATCAAGATGGTCTCAAATGAACATGATGCAATGGAGAGAAGTGAACTACTCGTCGAGGCGAATAATTTGACATATTATACGCACGAAACGGGGCTACGGATGCAGAGTTATGATGCGATGAACATGGCATAAAATATCACATATTCGGGTACTTAGGGAAATAAACGGGGTCAACCTGCAGATCCAGATCCAGACGCGGGAACCGAGGTTCACCGGAGACATGTCGGGGAAGAAGAAGAAGGAGGCGGCTGGAGGGAGCTGCGCGGCGGCAGGCGCTGGGCGGAACTGCCGGGCGGGCGCGGTCGGGGCGAAGGCGAGCGCCGAGCTCGGGAGCTCCTCTCCGGAGCTTGGAGGGGGCGAAGGGCAGCCGGGCTGGATCGGCTCCGTGAGGCATGGGCCAGCGGCGAGGAGGGCGCACGCGCGCGGTCGGGCGGCCGGGCGCTGGGCGCGGGATGAGGGCGGCGAGGCGGGCGGGCGCCAGACATGCGGGCGGCGTGAGCTGGCCGAAAGGGCGCGGCCGAACGGCGGGCGGGCGGCGCTGGCTCAAGGGCCCGATCCAGGTCTCGCGGGCCGCGCGGTGGAGGGAGGAGAGAGAGGGTGAGGTGGCGGCCGGCAGTTGGAGGAGAGTGGCGGCGGGGTGACGTGGCGCGACGCCATTGGTCGAAGCGACGTGGCTGCCGGTGGTGGACACGTCCGACGGCGGGGTGGACATCTCCGGCAGGCGAGAGGGAGGTTTGATCTAGGGTTTGATCTGCGCGAAAAAAATCGGGGGGGATGCACATATTTATAGATAGAGGGAGCTAGGAGAGTCCAAATGGAGCACGGTTTTCGCCCACACGATCGTGATTGAGCGACCGAGAGCACAGAGGGGAGTTTACTGGGTTTTGGGTCACTTTGGAAGGGTGTTGGGCTGCAAAGAGAAGGAGGCTTTTACGGTTACCCGGTTAACCGTTGGAGTATTAAACGACCTCCAAATGGCACGAAACTTGACAGGCGGTTCTACTGCTATACCAAGGCCGCTTGGCAAGACTCGTCCATTCCGAGAAAGTTTAACACCCGCATGAAAAAGAGGTAAAAGGGGCGCCGGGGACATAGGAGTGCCGGGTTGCAAAACGGACAACGGGGAAAATGCTCGGATGCAAGAGATGAACACGTATGCAAAATGAGATGCACATGATGACATGATATGAAATGCATATGATGACATGGCAAAGTGCAACACGCAAGCAAATGACATGGCAACGCCGACGAATAACTGAAGGACACCTGGCGCATCGAATCCGAGTATGCTACAACACTCCTCCACTAACAAGAGATCTCGTCCCGAGATCTTAGGACCGAGACGGAAGGGAAAAGGGTTTGATGTGATAGAATGAAGGATGAAAGAATAAGATTAAATCTTGCGATGACTTAGATGGAGGTTCCGACGAAATGGCCGAGGAAATTTGAACTTCGGAAAAGAAAAGATGAAAAACACTTGGAAATAGAATTTATTCCTCAAGAACAAACTCCGAAGAAAGGGATTACTCACTTGGATGACATAAGAATAAGATTTATTGTATGCTTATCCTTCATCAAATTAAATTGATGACAAGCAATGGATTTTGCATACTACTTATACTTCTTGAAAAGGATTAAGGGGGGTTATAGCAAAAAACTTGAGAAAGTCGACATGAACCACCGGTAGGATTGGAAAGAACGAATGGATTAAAATGATAATCAAGGAAAAGAAATCTGAAGGAACCACCGTAAAAATTCGGAAATGACTGATGAAAGAGAATGAATCACCGGGAAGAATTAGAAGAACCAATATGCTCGAGGATTTAGGTGCAAAAGAATAAAGAGATCATGAGCTGATTAAAGAACACTTGAACGAAGCACCGGGGTAATTGGATAACGGTAGCTGAAATGTGAGGACGGAGAATTCTTCTGGAACGATGGCCTCCGATGAAAAGAAATGAAAAAAAACAACTTCTGGAAAAACTCGGATGGGTAAGAAAAGAATATCGGCGATTAATGGAATAATTCGAGACGATAGCATGAAACTAGAACCATGGATCTTCGAGAGAACAGACAAGATTTAGAGGAAAACTCTTCTTCGGTCTTCAAAGGACGACGATAAACACCACCAAAATTACTGAGATACTCCGAAGAATGTAAAAGAGGAAGGGTTGAACCAAAAGATGAAAAGAATTTGAAAGCGAACTTGGAGATGGCATCTGACTGATGAAATTCATTCTTACGTCACACTTGAAAAGAATTTGGGAATAACTCCGGGGAAATTAGAAGAGTCAGGTAGATCCTGGGAAAAGACCTGTGGGTTAGGGCCCACTGAAAATAAAACACCGTTGGAAAGGATTGTTGAAGAGATAGGTGATGCACCGGAACAAATGAAATATTTGAATGAGGTGACAAGCTCGAATTAGTTGGAACACAAATGAATCTCCTGAGATGTCTTCAAAGACCTCCGGAAGGACAAATCAAGTAGAGGCGAACGAGCAAAGGGAAATATTTGAGCTGAGGGAAAGAATACGATCGGCAACGAAAAACTTGAATTGGATCCACCGGAAAAAGAAAAAGGGATGAAGAATGACGAACGAGATGAGAATTCACCGGTTGAAACAATTGAGGGAAGACTCAAGAGGCTCCGCACGAAAGAAATTGATGCTCGAAAGAGATTCAGACTCCAGGAATAATAGGATGGGAGGGCGGGAAAACAAAGACAACTTGGAAGGGGAAACCGACGAATATATTGAAGAGAAAACACCGGTTGAAATAATTGAGTAAAGAAAGCAAAGACTTCGCACGAGTAGGATGGATACTCAATTACGGACTCCAGTTCCGAGAGGAAGACGGGAGGGCGGTGGGAAAACAAGGACAACTTCGGACAAGGAAAAACAACGACGTCGGAGGAAGAACTGAGGATTGAACTTGGCAAAGATGAAGATGGTCGAGTCGACTTGACGAGAAATGCACCGGACAAAAGAGGATGGACAACTCACGACACTAACCACGAGATACTAAATCAAAATTTGAACGGGAAGAGGAGTAATTCAAAACACCTACGTCAAGATTCCTCACCAGAGCGACGAAGGGGCTGAGGAGTAAAAAAAATCCTACTCTCCGATATAACTAGACTCCGAAAAAAAGTTTTCTTCTAGACTCAACAACGGCCAAACTACACGATCAATCTAGGGGGCTCCTAGGGTCGGTCGAGGCTCCGATACCAACTTGTCACGCCCAATATGCGACCCTATCCAAAAGGAACTCGACGGTCCCACCAAGGATAGACCCAAGATATTGAAACGCTTTTGCAAGGTGGATATCATTACATCAACATTACATAATAGATGGGGATACATACATAAGGCACAAATGCCACAAGAATACATCAACATCATATACAAGAGATCAACGTCTGACTACGGATGAAACATAAAAATGAACTCAAACAATATCCACCCTGCTAGCCCAGGCTGCCGACCTGGAACCTATCCCCTGATCGAAGAAGAAGCCGAAGAAGAACTCCAAACAAGTAAACATCGCTCTCGCGTCATGATCATCGCAAACATGTACCTGCAACTGGTGTTGTAGTAATCTGTGAGCCATGAGGACTCAGCAATCCCATTACCATGGGTATCAAGACTAGCAAAGCTTAATGGGAAAGGAAGGGGTAAAGTGGTGAGGTTGCAGCAGCGACTAAGCATATACGGTGGCTAACCAACGCAAATAAGAGCGAGAAGAGAGCAAGCGGAACGGTCGTGAAGCTAGCAATGATCAAGAAGTGATCCTGAACTCCTACTTACGTCAGACATAACCCAGAAACCGTGTTCTCCTCTCGATCAACCCCGAAAAGAGACACTCACAGTTACGCACACGGTTGGTGTATTTTAGAAGAGTTTACTTCAAGTTTACTACAACCGGATATTAACAAATTACCATCTGCCACGTAACCGCGGGCACGGCTCTCGAAAGTTTATACCCTGCAGGGGTGTCCCAACTTAGCCCATGATAAGCTCTCGCGATCAACGAAGGATATTCCTTCTCCCCGGGAAGACCCGATCAGTCTCGGAATCCCGGCTACAAGACATTTTGACAACAATAAAACAAGACCAGCAAAGCCGCCCGATGTGCCGACAAATCCCGATAGGAGCTGCACATATCTCATTCTCAAGGCACACCGGATAGGTCAGCCTACGAGTAAAACCAGCCCTCGAGTTGCCCTGTGGTGGCCTCATGATCTGCCTGCTTCGGACCAACACTCGAAGGAGCACCGCCTGTGGGGGCTAAAATAGAGATGACCCTTGGGCTCCGGAAACCCAAGGGAAAAAGGGGCTAGGTGAGGCAAATGGTAAAACCAATGTTGGGCCTTGCCGAGGAGTCTTATTCAAAGTTTAACCGTCAAGGGGGTCCCATAAATCACCCAACCGCTGTTAGGGACGCAAAATCCGAGAACGTAATACCGATATGACGGAAACTAGGGTGGCAAGAGTGGAACAAAACACTGTGCATAAGGCCGAGCCTTCCACCCTTTACCAAGTATATAGATGCATTAATAATATAAGAGATATTGTGATATCCCAACATAATCCTGTTCACCATGGAGCAATCTTCAACTTCACCTGCAACTAGCAATGCTATAAGAGGGCAGAGCAAAGAGATAACATAGCCAAACAATGGTTTGCTAGGAAGGGTGTCACAGGTTAGAGGTTCATGGCAATTTAGTAGACTTGAGGAGCAAAAGATAGGTTGCGCAGCATAGCGATAGAACGAAGCAACTAGCATAGCAATGATAGTAATGAGATCCAGGGTAGCGGTCATCTTGCCTGAAATCCCGCAAGGAAGAAGAACGAGTCCATGAAGAAGATGAAGCCACGAAGATTTAACCAAGCGTGAGATTTAACGAATCCTCACGATCGCAACGAAAACGGGAACTAACAAGAAGAAGCACACAACATAGTAAACACGCCACACATGAACAAGGCATGATGCACAACAAGCATGATGCATGACAAAGCTACATGAAGCTACTCATGGCAAGAGATGATGCAAACAAGAGCAACACAGCAAAGCAAGTTTAAATGAGGCCGGGAACAACATATAACAAATCCGGTATGTCCTCGTATGCAAATTTCGAATAAACCTTATGTTCAAGTTGTTAAACAGCAAGTTAAGATGCACCACAATGATCTACACGAAATTCTAGTCAAGTTACATATAAAGTTCATTTAATTCAGAGCTACGGCCTAGAAGATATGAGCAAAACAAGTTAAACATGGCATTGATGCAAAATGCATACAAACATCAAACAAACACCTCAAAACAAGGATGCAACATGATAATATGAAACTACCTGAAAAATCAAGCAAGTTTCATATAGAGCACACTCAAAACGGAGCAACGGTTCAACACATGGACATGAAACAAGTTTTAAGGACAAGCTGTCCAAAACAGCAACTAGGCATATTGCAAGCATCAAAACAGCATGCTACAGCACCTCGATGTGAAAAAAAATGCATGGGCATGAAATACAGGTAAAGCATTACAAAACATAAACACTGAGCTATCTCCATAAACCACTAGAACATGCTCAAAAGGACATGGCAGGATTGCAAATAATAACAGTTTCAGACTTTGCAGAAATAACATCAGGTTGCAATGTTTAGAGCTATCAAACAACATGTTACAGCAATCTATCATGTCAAATTAGAGCATGGCATGATACTACTAAATGCATTGAACAAGAGTCCCTTACTTACCATGAGCCAAAAGGGCACAGAAAATATGATGGCACCCATGTAAACATAGCAATTTATATAACAGATTCATACATGGCAGGAACAACAATAAGTAGGCATGTTGGTAAGCTTGAACCACACACCACAGAAGAATAAATGGCATGGAAAGGCAACCAACAGTAAGATGGAATATTTATGAAGCTAAGCATGGCAATAGAAAGTTCATAGGGTACATGGATCACTAGCAAAACATGTGGCAAAACTGAACTTAATGTTAACAGGCTGACAGAAACATTATTTGGCAATTTGAGAGCAAGATTACAACAAGTTACAGCAGACTATAATTGCAACAAAGGGTATGGTTGGATAGAGCACGACTTGTATAACAAAACATCCTTAGTGAACATCTCCAGATTATGCATAGAATGACTTGTAGAAGCAGGTTAACATAGCATCATGATATAGCAGTTTCAGACAAGCAAAACAGTAACCGCAAGTACCCTACATAACAAGCTTGATGCACTCACTAAAAGACCCACAAAAATACATGGATGGCACCACTGGAAAGATGGCATGACATAGTTCAAAACTCATGTAGAACTCATGCTCATAGGATGCACACATCAAATGCAACAAAAATGACAAATCACCATGTTATAACAGTTTCAGCAGGTTTACATCACATAGCACTCTTGCAACGATGATTCAGGCATCAAGATGGTCTCAAATGAACATGATGCAATGGAACGAAATGAAGTACTCGTCGATTCAAATAATTTGACATATTATACGCACAAAACGGAGCTACGGATGCAGAGTTATGATGCGATGAACATGGAATAAAATATCACATATTCGGGTACTTAGGGAAATAAACGGGGTCAACCTGCAGATCCAGATCCAGACGCGGGAACCGAGGTTCACCGGAGACATGTCGGGGAAGAAGAAGAAGGAGGCGGCTGGAGGGAGCTGCGGCGGCAGGGCGCGGGGCGGACCTGCCGGCCACGGCCGGGCGGGGCGGCGAAGGCCGGAGTTCGGGAGTTCTCTCCTGGAGCTTCGCGCGAGGCGAAGGGGCGCCTGTGGCTGGATCGGCCCGAGGCATGGGCCAGCGGGGAGGGCGGCGCGGCGCCTGGCCGGGCGGACGGGCGCGGGCGCTGGGACGGAGGGAGCCGGGCGCGCTGGCGAGGCGCTGGGTTGGCGAGGCGGAGGCGGCGGGCGCCGGAGATGCGGCGGGCGGCGGAGCTGCAGGCCGAGCGCTGGGCGCGGGCCGAACGGGCGACGGCGGCGCTGGCTCGCTGGGCCCGTCCGTGTCTCGCTGGCCGCAGTGGAGGGAGGAGAGAGAGGGTGAGGTGGCGGCCGGCAGCTGGAGGAGAGTGGCGGCGGGTGACATGGCGCGACGCCATTGGTCGAAGCGACGTGGCTGCCGTGGTGGACACGCCCGTGGGCGAGAGGAGGTTTGATCTAGGGTTTGATCTGCCTCAAAAAATCGGGGATGCACATATTTATAGATAGAGGGAGCTAGGAGAGTCCAAATGGAGCACGGTTTTCGCCCACACGATCGTGATCGAACGACCGAGAGCACGGAGGGGAGTTTACTGGGTTTTGGGCCACTTTAGAAGGGTGTTGGGCTGCAAAGAGAAGGAGGCTTTTACGGTTACCCGGTTAACCGTTGGAGGATCAAACGACCTCCAAATGGCACGAAACTTGACAGGCGGTCTACCGGTGCTATACCAAGGCCGCTTGGCAAGACTCGGTCCATTCCGAGAAAGTTTAACACCCGCATACCTAAAAGAGGTAAAAGGGGCGCCGGGGACATAGGAGTGCCGGATTGCAAAACGGACAACGGGAAAATGCTCGGATGCAAGAGATGAACACGTATGCAAAATGAGATGCACATGATGACATGATATGAAATGCATATGATGACATGGCAAAGTGCAACACGCAAGCAAATGACATGGAAACGCCGACGAATAACTGAAGGACACCTGGCGCATCGAATCCGGGGCGTTACAACACTCCTCCACTAACAAGAGATCTCATCCGGAGATCTTAGGACCGAGACGGAAGAGAAAAGGGTTTGATGTGATAGAATGAAGGATGAAAGAATAAGATTAAAGCTTGCGATGACATAGATGGAGGTTCCGACGAAATGGCCGAGGAAATTTGAACTCCGGAAAAGAAAAGATGAAAAACACTTGGAAATAGAATTTATTCCTCAAGAACAAACTCGAAGAAAGGGATTACTCACTTGGATGAAATAAGAATAAGATTTATTGTATGTTTATCCTTCATCAAATTAAATTGATGACAAGCAATGGATTTTGCATACTACTTATACTTCTTGAAAAGGATTAAGGGGGGTTATAGCACAAAACTTGAGAAAGTCTTCATGAACCACCGGTAGGATTGGAAAGAACGAATGGATTAAAATGATAATCAAGGAAAAGAAATCTGAAGGAACCACCGTAAAAATTCGGAAATGACTGATGAAAGAGAATGAATCACCGGGAAGAATTAGAAGAACCAATATGCTCGAGGGGATTTAGGTGCAAAAGAATAAAGAGATCATGAGCTGATTAAAGAACACTTGAACGAAGCACCGGGATAATTGGATAACGGTAGCTGAAATGTGAGGACGGAGAATTCTTCTGGAACGATGGCCTCCGATGAAAAGAAATGAAAAAAACAACTTCTGGAAAAACTCCGGATGGGTAAGAAAAGAATATCTGACGAATGGAATAATTCGAGACGATAGCATGAAACTAGAACCACGAATCTTCGAGAGAACGGACAAGATTTAGAGGAAAAACTCTTCTTCGGTCTTCAAAGGACGATGATAAACACCACCAAAATTACTGAGATACTCCGAAGAATGTAAAAGAGGAAGGGTTGAACCAAAAGATGAAAAGAATTTGAAAGCGAACTTGGAGATGGCATCTCGATCGATGAAATTCATTCTACGTCACACTTGAAAAGAATTTGGGAATAACTCCGGGAAATTAGAAGAGTCGAGGTAGACCACAGGGAAAATACCTGGGGTTAGGGCCCACCAAAAAGAAAACACCGCTGGAAAGGATTGTTGAAGAGATAGGTGATGCACCGGAACAATTGAAATATTTGAATGAGGTGACAACCTCGAATTAGTTGGAACACAGTCGAATCTCCTGAGATGTCTTCAGCACTCCGGAAGGACAAACTGGCGAGAGGCGAACGAGCAAAGGGAAATATTTGAGCTGATGGAAAGAATACGATCGGCTACGAAAAACTTGAATTAGATCCACCGGAAAAAGAAAAAGGGATGAAGAATGACGAACGAGATGAGAATTCACCGGTTGAAACAATTGAGGGAAGACTCAAGAGGCTCAAGACGAAAAGAAATTGATGCTCGAAAGAGACTCGGACTCGGGAATAATAGGGTGGAGGGCGGAAAACAAAGACAACTTGGAAGGGGAAACCGGCGAATATCTTGAAGAGAAAACACCGGTTGAAATCATTGAGGAAAGAAAGCAAAGACTTATACGAGTAGGATGGATACTCAATTACGGACTCGGTTCGAGAGGAAGAAGGAGGGCGGGTGGGAAAAACAAGGACAACTTCGGACAAGGAAAAACAACGACGTCGGAGGAAGAACTGAGGATTGAACTTGGCAAAGATGAAGATGGTCGAGTCGACTTGACGAGAAATGCACTGGACAAAAGAGGATGGACAACTCACGACACTAACAACGTGATCCTAAAGAAAAATTTGAACGGGAAGAGGAGTAATTCAAAACACCTACGTCAAGATTCCTCACCCGAGCGACGAAGGGGCTGAGGAGTAAAAAGAAATCCTACTCTCCGATATAACTAGACTCCGAAAAAGTTTTCTTCTAGACTCAACAACGGCCAAACTACACGATCAATCAAGGGGGCTCCTAGGGTCGGTCGAGGCTCTGATACCAACTTGTCACGCCCAATATGTGACCCTATCCAAAAGGAGCTCGACGGTCCCACCAAGGATAGACCCGCATATTGAAACGCTTTTGCAAGATGGATATCATTACATCAACATTACATAATAGATGGGGATACATACATAAGGCACAAATGCCACAAGAATACATCAACATCATACAAGAGATCAACATCCGACTACGGATGAAACATAAACAGAAACTCAAACAATATCCACCCTGCTAGCCTAGTGCCGACCGGAACCTATCCCTCAATCGAAGAAGAAGCAGAAGAAGAACTCCAAACAAGTAAACATCGCTCTCGCATCATGATCATCACAAACCTGTACCTGCAACTGGTGTTGTAGTAATCTGTGAGCCACGAGGACTCAGCAATCCCATTACCATGGGTATCAAGACTAGCAAAGCTTAATGGGAAAGGAAGGGGTAAAGTGGTGAGGTTGCAGCAGCGACTAAGAATATATGGTGGCTAACCAACGCAAATAAGAGCGAGAAGAGAGCAAGCGGAACGGTCGTGAAGCTAGCAATGATCAAGAAGTGATCCTGAACTCCTACTTACGTCAAACATAACCCATAAACCGTGTTCTCCTCTCGATCAACCCCGAGAAGAGACACTCACTGTTACGCACATGGTTGGTGTATTTTAGAGGAGTTTACTTCAAGTTTACTACAACCGGATATTAACAAATTCCTATCTGCCACATAACCGCGGGCACGGCTCTCGAAAGTTTATACCCTGCAGGGGTGTCCCAACTTAGCCCATGATAAGCTCTCGCGATCAACGAAGGATATTCCTTCTCCCCGGGAAGACCCGATCAGTCTCGGAATCCTGGCTACAAGACATTTTGACAGCAATAAAACAAGACCAGCAAAGCCGCCCGATGTGCCGACAAATCCCGATAGGAGCTGCACATATCTCGTTCTCAGGGCACAACGGATAGGTCAGCCTACGAGTAAAACCAGCCCTCGGGTTGCCCCGTGGTGGCCCCGCAGTCTGCCCGTTTCGGACCAACACTCGAAGGAGCACCGCCCGGGGGCTAAAATAAAGATGACCCTTGGCTCCAAAAACCCAAGGGAAAAAGGGGCTAGGTGAGGCAAATGGTAAAACCAATGTTGGGCCTTCTTTGGAGGAGTCTTATTCAAAGCGAACTGTCAAGGGGGTCCCATAAATCACCCAACCGCGTTAGGGACGCAAAATCCGGTAATATAATACCGATATGACGGAAACTAGGGTGGCAAGAGTGGAACAAAACACCAGGCATAAGGCCGAGCTTTCCACCCTTTACCAAGTATATAGATGCATTAATAATATAAGAGATATTGTGATATCCCAACATAATCCTGTTCACCATGGAGCAATCTTCAACTTCACCTGCAACTAGCAACGCTATAAGAGGGCTGAGCAAAGAGATAACATAGCCAAACAATGGTTTGCTAGGAAGGGTGTCAAAGGTTAGAGGTTCATGGCAATTTAGGAGACTTGAGGAGCAAAAGATAGGTTGCGCAGCATAGCGATAGAACGAAGCAACTAGCATAGTAATGATAGTAATGAGATCCAGGGTAGCGGTCATCTTGCCTGAAATCCCGCAAGGAAGAAGAACGAGTCCATGAAGAAGATGAAGCCACGAAGACGAACCAAGCGTAGACGAACGAATCCTCACGATCGCAACGAAAACGGGAACTAACAAGAAGAAGCACACAACATAGTAAACACACCACACATGAACAAGGCATGATGCACAACAAGCATGATGCATGACAAAGCTACATGAAGCTACTCATGGCAAGAGATGATGCAAACAAGAGCAACACATCAAAGCAAGTTTAAATGAGGCCGGGAACAACATATAACAAATCCGGTAAGTCCTCATATGCAAATTTCGAAATTGGTCCATATCTGAATAAACCTTATGTTCAAGTTGTTAAACAGCAAGTTAAGATGCACCACGATGATCTACACGAAATTCTAGTCAAGTTACATATAAAGTTCATTTAATTCGGAGCTACGGCCTAGACTATATGAGCAAAACAAGTTAAACATGGCATTGATACAAAATGCATACAAACATCAAACAAACACCTCAAAACAAGGATGCAACATGATAATATGAAACTACATGCAAAATCAAGCAAGTTTCATATAGAGCACACTCAAAACGGAGCAACGGTTCAACACATACACATGAAACAAGTTTTAAGGACAAGCTGTCCAAAACAGCAACTAGGCATATTGCAAGCATCAAAACAACATGCTACAGCACCTCGACGTGAAAAAAAAGGCATGGCCATGAAATACAGATAAAGCATGACAAAACATGAGCACTGAGCTATCTCCATAAACCACTGGAACATGCTCAAAAGGACATGGCAAGATTGCAAATAATAACAGTTTCAGACTTTGCAGAAATAACATCAGGTTGCAATGTTTAGAGCTATCAAACAGCATATTACAGCAAGCTATCATGTCAAATTAGAGCATGGCATGATACTAGTAAATGCATAGAATAAGAGTCCCTTACTGACCATGAGCCAAAAGGGCACAGAAAATATGATGGCACCCATGTAAACATAGCAATTTATATAACAGATTCATACATGGCAGGAACAACAATAAGTAGGCATGTTGGTGAGCCTGAACCACTCACCACAGAGCAATACATGAAATGGAAAGGCAACCAACAGTAAGATGGCATATTTATGAAGCTAAGAATGGCAATAGAAAGTTCATAGGGTGCATGGATCACTAGAAAAACACGTGGCAAAACTGAACTTAATGTTAACAGGCTGACAGAAACATTATTTAGCAATTTGAGAGCAAGATTACAACAAGTTACAGCAGACTATAATTGCAAAAAAGGAAATAGATGGATAGAGCACGACATGTGTAACAAAACATCCTTAGTGAACATCTCCCGATTATGCATAGAATGACTTGTAGAAGCAGGTTAACATAGCATCATGATATAGCAGTTTCAGACAAGCAAAACAGTAACAGCAAGTACCCTACTTAACAAGCTTGATGCACTCACTACAAGACCCACAAAAATACATGGATGGCACCACTGGAAAGATGGCATGACATAGTTCAAAACTCATGTAGAACTCATGCTCATAGGATGCACACATCAAATGCAAAAAAAATGACAAATCACCAAGTTATAACAGTTTCAGCAGGTTTACATCACATAGCACTCTTGCAACGATGATTCAGGCATCAAGATGTTCTCAAATGAACATGATGTAATGGAACGAAATGAAGTACTCGTCGATTCGAATAATTTGACATATTATACGCACGAAACGGAGCTACGGATAAAGAGTTATGATGCGATGAACATGGCATAAAATATCACATATTCGGGGGCTTAGGGAAACAAACGGGGTCAACCTGCAGATCCAGATCCAGACGCGGGAACCGAGGTTCACCGGAGACATATCGGGGAAGAAGAAGAAGGAGGCGGCTGGAGGGAGCTGCGGCGGCTGGAGGGAGCTGCGGCGGCAGGCTGGGCGGACCCGGCCGGGCGGCGCTCGGGGGCGAAGGCGAAGCGCCGGAGTCGGGAGCTCTTCCCCGAGCTTCGCGCGAGGGGCGGCGGGGCAGCCAGGGCTGGATCGGCCCGCGAGGCATGGGCCAGCGGGCGAGGAGGGCGGCGCCGGGTCGGGCGCGCCGGGCGCCGACGAGGCGCGGCTACGGGCGAGGCGCCGGGTTGGCGAGGCGGAGGCGGCGGGCGCCGGAGATGCGGCGCGGCGGCGGAGCTGCGGGCCGAAGGCTGGGGCGCGCGCCGAACGGCGGCGGGCGGCGCTGGCTCGCGCGGGGCCCGAACTGGCCCCGCGGGCCGCGCGTGGAGGGAGGAGAGAGAGGTGAGGTGGCGGCCGCAGCTTGGAGGAGAGTGGCGGCGGGTGACATGGCGCGACGCCATTGGTCGAAGCGACGTGGCTGCCGGCGGTGGACACGTCCGGCGGCGGGGTGGACATGTCCGGCGGGCGAGAGGGAGGTTTGATCTAGGGTTTGATCTGCGCGAAAAAAATCGGGGGGATGCACATATTTATAGATAGAGGGAGCTAGGAGAGTCCAAATGGAGCACGGTTTTCGCCCACACGATCGTGATCGAACGACCGAGAGCACGGAGGGGAGTTTACTGGGTTTTGGGCCACTTTGGAAGGGTGTTGGGCTGCAAAGAGAAGGAGGCTTTTACGGTTACCCGGTTAACCATTGGAGTATCAAACGACCTCCAAATGGCACGAAACTTGACAGGAGGTCTACCGGTGCTATACCAAGGCCACTTGGCAAGACTCGGTCCATTCCGAGAAATTTAACACCCGCACACGAAAAGAGGTAAAAGGGGGCGCCGGGGGACATAGGAGTGCCGGATTGCAAAACGGACAACGGGGAAAATGCTCGGATTCAAGAGATGAACACGTATGCAAAATGAGATGCACATGATGACATGATATGAAATGCATATGATGACATGGCAAAGTGCAACACGCAAGCAAATGACATGGCAACGCCGATTTAATAACTCAAGGACACTGGCGATCGAATCCGAGGCGTTACAACACTCCTCCACTAACAAGAGATCTCGTCCCGAGATCTTAGGACCGAGACGGAAGGGAAAAGGGTTTGATGTGATAGAATGAAGGATGAAAGAATAAGATTAAAGCTTGCGATGACTTAGATGGAGGTTCCGACGAAATGGCCGAGGAAATTTGAACTCCGGAAAAGAAAAGATGAAAAACACTTGGAAATAGAATTTATTCCTCAAGAACAAACTCCGAAGAAAGGGATTACTCACTTGGATGAAATAAGAATAAGATTTATTGTATGCTTATCCTTCATCAAATTAAATTGATGACAAGCAATGGATTTTGCATACTACTTATACTTCTTGAAAAGGATTAAGGGGTTATAGCACAAAACTTGAGAAAGTCTTCATGAACCACCGGTAGGATTGGAAAGAACGAATGGATTAAAATGATAATCAAGGAAAAGAAATCTGAAGAACCACCGTAAAAAATTCGAAAATGACTGATGAAAGAGAATGAATCACCGGGAAGAATTAGAAGAACCAATATGCTCGAGGGGATTTAGGTGCAAAAGAATAAAGAGATCATGAGCTGATTAAAGAACACTTGAACGAAGCACCAGGATAATTGGATAGCGGTAGATGAAATGTGAGGACGGAGAATTCTTCTGGAACGATGGCCTCCGATGAAAAGAAATGAAAAAAAAACAACTTCTGGAAAAACTCCGGATGGGTAAGAAAAGAATATCTGATGAATGGAATAATTCGAGACGATAGCATGAAACTAGAACCATGATTCTTCGAGAGAACGGACAAGATTTAGAGGAAATACTCTTCTTCGGTCTTCAAAGGACGACGATAAACACCACCAAAATTACTGAGATACTCCGAAGAATGTAAAAGAGGAAGGGTTGAACCAAAAGATGAAAAGAATTTGAAAGCGAACTTGGAGATGGCATCCGATCGATGAAATTCATTCTTAAGTCACACTTGAAAAGAATTTGGGAATAACTCCGGGGAAATTAGAAGAGTCAGGTAGATCCTGGGAAAAGACCTGTGGGTTAGGGCCCACTGAAAAGAAAACACCGTTGGAAAGGATTGTTGAAAAGATAGGTGATGCACCGGAACAATTGAAATATTTGAATGAGGTGACAACCTCGAATTAGTTGGAACACAGTCGAATCTCCTGAGATGTCTTCAAAGACTACGGAAGGACAAATCAAGTAGAGGCTTAACGAGCAAAGGGAAATATTTGAGCTGAGGGAAAGAATACGATCGGCAACGAAAAACTTGAATTAGATCCACCGGAAAAGAAAAGGGATGAAGAATGATTTAACGAGATGAGAATTCACCGTTGAAACAATTGAGGAAGACTCAAGAGGCTCCGCACGAAAGAAATTGATGCTCGAAAGAGACTCAGACTCCGGGAATAATAGGGTGGGAGGGCGGGAAAACAAAGACAACTTGCAAGGGGAAACCGACGAATATCTTGAAGAGAAAACACAGGTTGAAATCATTAAGGAAAGAAAGCAAAGACTTCGCATGAGTAGGATGGATACTCAATTACGGACTCCGGTTCCGAGAGGAAGAAGGGAGGGCGGGTGGGAAAAATAAGGACAACTTCGGACAAGGAAAAACAACGACGTCGGAGGAAGAACTGAGGATTGAACTTGGCAAAGATGAAGATGGTCGAGTCAACTTGACGAGAAATGCACCGGACAAAAGAGGATGGACAACTCACGACACTAACTACGTGATCCTAAATCAAAATTTGAACGGGAAGAGGAGTAATTCAAAACACCTATGTCAAGATTCCTCACCAGAGCGACGAAGGGGCTGAGGAGTAAAAAGAAATCCTACTCTCCGATATAACTAGACTCCGAAAAAAAGTTTTCTTCTAGACTCAACAACGGCCAAACTACATTATCAATCAAGGGGGCTCCTAGTGTCGGTCGAGGCTCTGATACCAACTTGTCACGCCCAATATGCGACCCTATCAAAAAGGAACTCGACGGTCCCACCAAGGATAGACCCGCATATTGAAACGCTTTTGCAAGGTGGATATCATTACATCAACATTACATAATAGATGGGGATACATACATAAGGCACAAATGCCACAAGAATACATCAACATCATATACAAGAGATCAACATCCGACTACGGATGAAACATAAACAGAAACTCAAACAATATCCACCCTGCTAGCCCAGGCTGCCGACCTGGAACCTATCCCCGATCGAAGAAGAAGCGTAAGAAGAACTCCAAACAAGTAAACATCGCTCTCGGCCATGATCATCGCAAACCTGTACTCGCAACTGGTGTTGTTGTAATCTGTGAGCCACGAGGACTCAGCAATCCCATTACTGTGGGTATCAAGACTAGCAAAGCTTAATGGGAAAGGAAGGGTAAAGTGGTGAGGTTGGCAAAGAGCGACTAAGCATATATGGTGGCTAACCAACGCAAATAAGAGCGAGAAGAGAGCAAGCGGAACGGCCGTGAAGCTAGCAATGATCAAGAACTGATCCTGAACTCCTACTTACGTCAAACATACCCCAGAAACCTTGTTCTCCTCTCGATCAACCCCGAAAAGAGACACTCACGGTTACGCACACGGTTGGTGTATTTTAGAAGAGTTTACTTCAAGTTTACTACAGCCGGATATTAACAAATTCCCATCTGCCACATAACCACGGGCACAGCTCTCGAAAGTTTATACCCTGCAGGGGTGTCCCAACTTAGCCCATGATGAGCTCTCGCGATCAACGAAGAATATTCCTTCTTCCCGGGAAGACCCCATCAGTCTCGGAATCCCGGCTACAAGACATTTCGACAGCAATAAAACAAGACCAGCAAAGCCGCCCGATGTGCCGACAAATCCCGATAAGAGCTGCACATATCTCGTTCTCAGGGCACACCGGATAGGACAGCCTACGAGTAAAACCAGCCCTCGAGTTGCCCCGTGGTGGCCCCACAGTCTGCCCGTTTCGGACCAACACTCGAAGGAGCACCGCCCGGGGGCAAAATAAAGATGACCCTTGGGCTCCGAAACCCAAGGGAAAAAGGGGCTAGGTGAGGCAAATGGTAAAACCAATGTTGGGCCTTCTTTGGAGGAGTCTTATTCAAAGGGAACTGTCAAGGGGGTCCCATAAATCACCCAACCGCGTTAGGGACGCAAAATTCGGGAACATAATACCGATATAACGGAAACTAGGGCGGCAAGAGAGGAACAAAACACCAGGCATAAGGCCGAGCCTTCCACCCTTTACCAAATATATGGATGCATTAATAATATAAGAGATATTGTGATATCCCAACATAATCCTGTTCACCATGGAGCAGTCTTCAACTTCACCTGCAACTAGCAACGCTATAAGAGGGCTGAGCAAAGAGATAACATAGCCAAACAATGGTTTGCTAGGAAGGGTGTCGAAGGTTAGAGGTTCATGGCAATTTAGGAGACTTGAGGAGCAAAAGATAGGTTGCGCAGCATAGCGATAGAACGAAGCAACTAGCATAGCAATGATAGTGATGAGATCCAGGGTAGCGGTCATCTTGCCTGAAATTCCGCAAGGAAGAAGAACGAGTCAATGAAGAAGATGAAGCCACGAAGATGAACCAAGCGTAGACGAACGAATCCTCACGATCGCAACGAAAACGGGAACTAACAAGAAGAAGCACACAACATAGTAAACACACCACACATGAACAAGGCATGATGCACAACAAGCATGATGCATGACAAAGCTGCATGAAGCTACTAATGGCAAGAGATGATGCAAACAAGAGCAACACATCAAAGCAAGTTTAAATGAGGCCGGGAACAACATATAACAAATCTGGTAAGTCCTCATATGCAAATTTCGAAATTGGTCCAGATCTGAATAAACTTTATGTTCAAGTATTTAAACAGCAAGTTAAGATGCACCACGATGATCTACACGAAATTCTAGTCAAGTTACATATAAAGTTCATTTAATTCGGAGCTACGGCCTAGAAGATATGAGCAAAACAAGTTAAACATGGCATTGATGCAAAATGCATACAAACATCAAACAAACACCTCAAAACAAGGATGCAACATGATAATATGAAACTACATGCAAAATCAAGAAAGTTTCATATAGAGCACACTCAAAACGGAGCAACGGTTCAACACATACACATGAAACAAGTTTTAACGACAAGCTGTCCAAAACAGCAACTAGGCATATTCCAAGCATCAAAACAACATGCTACAGCACCTCGACGTGAAAACAAAATGCATGGGCATGAAATACAGGTAAAGCATGACAAAACATGAACACTGAGCTATCTCCATAAACCACTAGAACATGCTCAAAAGGACATGGCAAGATTGCAAATAATAACAGTTTCAGACTTTGCAGAAATAACATCAGGTTGCAATGTTTAGAGCTATCAAACAGCATGTTACAGCAAGATATCATGTCAAATTAGAGCATGGCATGATACTACTAAATGCATAGAACAAGAGTCCCTTACTTACCATGAGCCAAAAGGGCACAGAAAATATGATGGCACCCATGTAAACATAGCAATTTATATAACAGATTCATACATGGCAGGAACAACAATAAGTAGGCATGTTGTTGAGCTTGAACCACTCACCACAGAAGAATACATGGCATGGAAAGGCAACCAACAGTTAGATGACATATTTATGAAGCTAAGCATGGCAATAGAAAGTTCATAGGGTGCATGGATCACTAGCAAAACACGTGGCAAAACTGAACTTAATGTTAACAGGCTGATAGAAACATTATTTAGCAATTTGAGAGCAAAATTACAACAAGTTACAGCAGACTATAAGTGCAACAAAGGGCATGGATGGGTAGAGCACGACATGTATAACAAAACATCCTTAGTGAACATCTCCAGATTATCCATAGAATGACTTTTAGAAGCAGGTTAACATAGCATCATGATATAGCGCTTGCATAAGCAAAACAGTAACCGCAAGTACCCTACTTAACAAGCTTGATGCACTCACTAAAAGACCCACAAAAATACATGGATGGCATCACTGGAAAGATGGCATGACATAGTTCAAAACTCATGTAGAACTCATGCTCATAGGATGCACACATCAAATGCAAGAAAAATGACAAATCACCAAGTTATAACAGTTTCAGCAGGTTTACATCACATAGCACTGTTGCAATGATGATTCAGGCATCAAGATGGTCTCAAATGAACATGATGCAATAGAACGAAATGAAGTACTCGTCGAGTCGAATAATTTGACATATTATACGCATGAAACGGAGCTACGGATGCAGAATTATGATGCGATGAACATGGCATAAAATATCACATATTCGGGGAAGAAGGAGGCGGCTGGAGGGAGCTGCGGCGGTCGGGGGCGAAAGCGAGCGCCGGAGCTCGGGAGCTCCTCTCCCTGGAGCTTCGCGCGGAGGGGCGAAGGGGCAGCCAGGGGTGGATCGGCTCCGGCGAGGCATGGGCCAAAGCGGCGGGAGGGCGGCGGGCGCTGGCTGGCTACGGGCGCAGGCTGGGACGGAGCGGCAAGGCTGCCGGCGAGGCGCCGGGTTGGCGAGGCGGAGGCGGCGGGCGCCGGAGATGCGGGCGGCGGCGGAGTTGCGGGCCGAGCGCGGGGGGCGCGGGCGGGCGGGCGGCGGGCTGGGGCCCGATCCGCCCCGCGGGCCGCGCGCGGAGGGAGGAGAGAGAGGTGAGGTGGCGGCCGCAGTTGGAGGAGAGTGGCGGCGGGTGACGTGGCGCGACGCCATTGGTCGAAGCGACGTGGTTGCCGGGCGGTGGACACGTCCGGCGGCGGGGTGGACATGTCCGGCGGGCGAGAGGGAGGTTTGATCTAGGGTTTGATGTGCGCGAAAAAAATCGGGGGGATGCACATATTTATAGATAGAGGGAGCTAGGAGAGTCCAAATGGAGCACGGTTTTCGCCCACACGATCGTATTCGAACGACCGAGAGCACGGAGGGGAGTTTACTGGGTTTTGGGCCACTTTGGAAGGGTGTTGGGCTGCAAAGAGAAGGAGGCTTTTACGGTTACCCGGTTAACCGTTGGAGTATCAAACGACCTCCAAATGGCACGAAACTTGACAGGCGGTCTACCGGTGCTATACCAAGGCTGCTTGGAAAGACTCGGTCCATTCCGAGAAAGTTTAACACCCGCACACGAAAAGAGGTAAAAGGGGGCGCCGGGGGACATAGGAGTGCCGGATTGCAAAACGGACAACGGGGAAAATGCTCGGATGCAAGAGATGAACACGTATGCAAAATGAGATGCACATGATGACATGATATGAAATGCATATGATGACATGGCAAAGTGCAACACGCAAGCAAATGACATGGCAACGCCGACGAATAACTGAAGGACACCTGGCGCATCGAATCCGGGGCGTTACAACACTCCTCCACTAACAAGAGATCTCGTCCCGAGATCTTAGGACCGAGACGGAAGGGAAAAGGGTTTGATGTGATAGAATGAAGGATGAAAGAATAAGATTAAAGCTTGCGATGACTTAGATGGAGGTTCAATTTAAAAATGGCCGAGGAAATTTGAACTCCGGAAAAGAAAAGATGAAAAACACTTGGAAATAGAATTTATTCCTCAAGAACAAACTCCGAAGAATGGGATTACTCACTTGGATGAAATAAGAATAAGATTTATTGTATGCCTATCCTTCATCAAATTAAATTGATGACAAGCAATGGATTTTGCATACTACTTATACTTCTTGAAAATGATTAAGGGGGGTTATAGCACAAAACTTGAGAAAGTCTTCATGAACCAACGGTAGGATTGGAAAGAACGAATGGATTAAAATGATAATCAAGGAAAAGAAATCTGAAGGAACCACCGTAAAAATTCGGAAATGACTGATGAAAGAGAATGAATCACCGGGAAGAATTAGAAGAACCAATATGCTCGAGGGGATTTAGGTAAAAAGAATAAAGAGATCATGAGCTGATTAAAGAACACTTGAACGAAGCACCGGGATAATTGGATAACGGTAGCTGAAATGTGAGGACGGAGAATTCTTTTGGAACGATGGCCTCCGATGAAAAGAAATGAAAAAAAAAACTTCCGGAAAAACTCCGGATGGGTAAGAAAAGAATATCAGACGAATGGAATAATTCGAGACGATAGCATGAAAGTAGAACCACGAATCTTCGAGAGAACGGACAAGATTTAGAGGAAAAACTCTTCTTCGGTCTTCAAAGGACGACGATAAACACCACCAAAATTACTGAGATACTCCGAAGAATGTAAAAGAGGAAGGGTTGAACCAAAAGATGAAAAGAATTTGAAAGCGAACATGGAGATGGCATATGACTGATGAAATTCATTCTTACGTCACACTTGAAAAGAATTTGGGAATAACTCCGGGGAAATTAGAAGAGTCAGGTAGATCCTGCGAAAAGACCTGTGGGTTAGGGCCCACTGAAAAGAAAACACCGTTGGAAAGGATTGTCGAAGAGATAGGTGATGCACCGGAACAATTGAAATATTTGAATGAGGTGACAACCTCGAATTAGTTGGAACACAGTCGAATCTCACGAGATGTCTTCAAGACTCCGGAAGGACAAAGCTGGCGAGAGGCTTAACGAGCAAAGGGAAATATTTGAGCTGAGGGAAAGAATACGATCGGCAACGAAAAACTTGAATTGGATCCACGGAAAAGAAAAAGGGATGAAGAATGACGAACGAGATGAGAATTCACCGTTGAAACAATTGAGGGAAGACTCAAGAGGCTCATACGAAAGAAATTGATGCTCGAAAGAGACTCAGACTCGGGAATAATAGGGTGGGAGGCGGAAAACAAAGACAACTTGGAAGGAAACCGACGAATATCTTGAAGAGAAAACACGGTTGAAATCATTGAGGAAAGAAAGCAAAGACTTCACGAGTAGGATGGATACTCAATTACGGACTCCGGTTCCGAGAGGAAGAAGGGAGGGCGGGTGGAAAAAACAAGGACAACTTCAGACAAGGAAAAACAACGACGTCGGAGGAAGAACTGAGGATTGAACTTGGCAAAGATGAAGATGGTCGAGTCGACTTGACGAGAAATGCACCGGACAAAAGAGGATGGACAGCTCACGACACTAACCACGTGATCCTAAAGAAAAATTTGAACGGGAAGAGGAGTAATTCAAAACATCTACGTCAAGATTCCTCGCCAGAGCGACGAAGGGGCTGAGGAGTAAAAAGAAATCCTACTCTCCGATATAACTAGACTCCAAAAAAAAGTTTTCTTCTAGACTCAACAACGGCCAAACTACACGATCAATCAAGGGGGCTCCTAGGGTCGGTCGAGGCTCTGATACCAACTTGTTGTTGGGGAACGTAGTAATTTCAAAAAATTTCCTACGATCACGCAAGACCATGGTGATGGCATAGCAACGAGAGGGAAGAGTGTCCGTCCACGTACCCTGAGACCAGAAGCGGAAGCGTTATAAAACGCGCGGTTGATGTAGTCGTGCGTCTTCACGATCCGACCGATCCAAGTACCGAACGTCACGGCACCTCCGAGTTCTGCACACGCTCAGCTCGATGACGATCCCGGACTCCGATCCAGCAAAGTGTCGGGGATGAGTTCCACAAGACGACGGCGTGGCAGGACGATGTTGATGCTCTATCGACGCAGGGCTTCGCCTAAGCTCCGCGACGATATGACTTCTCCGGGCGAGGCTTCGCCTAAGCTCCGCAACGATATGACCGAGGTGGAATATGGTGGAAGGGGCACCGCACACGGCTAAGGAAAGATCCGTAGATCAACTTGTGTGTCATGGGGTGCCCCTTGCCCCGTGATATAAAGGAGCAAGGAGGAGGTGGCCGCCAAGGGAGGAGGCGCACCAAGATGTGGAGTCCTACTAGGATTCCAAGTCCTAGTAGGAGTCCACCAAGAGGGAGGAAGGAGAAGGAAGTGGAGGAGAAGGAGAGGTGGCCGGCCCCCTTTTCCCTAGTCCAATTCGGACTAGAGGGGAGGGGGGGCGCAGCAGCCCCTTGGCCCTTTCTCCTCTTCCCACTAAAGCCCATCAAGGCCCATTGCTTCTCCCGTCACTACCCGGTACTCCGAAAAATACTCGAATCATTCGGAACCTTTCCGACCTCCGAATATAGTCGTCCAATATATCGATCTTTACGTCTCGACCATTTCGAGACTCCTCGTCATGTCCCCGATCTCATCCGGGACTCCGAACTCCTTCGGTACATCAAAACTCATAAACTCATAATATAACCGCCATCGAAACCTTAAGCGTCACGGACCCTACGGGTTCGAGAACTATGTAGACATGACCTAGAACTATTCTTGGTCAATAACCAATAGCGGAACCTGGATGCCCATATTGGCTCCTACATATTCTACGAAGATCTTTATCGGTCAAACCGCATAACAACATACGTTGTTCCCTTTGTCATTGGTATGTTACTTGCGCGAGATTCGATCGTCGGTATCCAATACCTAGTTCAATCTCGCTACCGCAAGTCTCTTTACTCGTTCCGTAATACATCATCTCATAACTAACTCATTAGTTACAATGCTTGCAAGGCTTAGGTGATGAGTATTACCGAGAAGGCCCGTAGATACCTCCCGACAATTGGAGTGACAAAACCTAATCTCGAAATACGCCAACCCAACAAGTACCTTTGGAGACACCTGTAGTACTCCTTTATAATCACCCAGTTACGTTGCCAGGACGCTTTGGTAGTACCCAAAGTGTTCCTCCGTAAACGGAGTTGCATAATCTCATAGTTATAGGAACATGTATGGGTCATGAAGAAAGCATTAACATACTAAACGATCAAGTGTTAAGCTAACGGAATGGGTCATGTCAATCAGATCATTCAACTAATGATGTGACCTTGTTAATCAAATAACAACTCCTTGTTCATGGTTAGGAAACATAACCATCTTTGATTAACAAGCTAGTCAAGTAGAGGCATACTAGTGACATACTGTTTGTCTATATATTCACACATGTATTATGTTTCCGGTTAATACAATTCTAGCATGAATAATAAACATTTATCATGATACAAGGAAATAAATAATAACTTTATTATTGCCTCTAGGGCATATTTCCTTCAGTCTCCCACTTGCACTAGAGTCAATAATCTAGTTCACATCGCCATGTGATTTAACATTAATAGTTCACATCTGTATGTGGTTAACACCCATAGTTCACATCGACATGTGACCAACACCCAAAGGGTTTACTAGAGTTAGTAATCTAGTTCACATCGCTATGTGATTAACACCCAAAGAGTACTAAGGGATGATCATGTTTTGCTCGTGAGAGAAGCTTAGTCAACGGTGCATCATATTCAGAGCCGCATGTATTTTGCAAATATTCTATGTCTACAATGCTCTGCACGGGGCTACTCTAGCTAATTGCTCCTACTTACAATATGTATCCAGATTGAGACTCAGAGTCATCTAGATTAGTGTTTAAAACTTGCATCGACGTAACCCTTTACGCATTTAACCCTTTTTCACTTCCATAATCGAGAAATATTTCCTTAGTCCTTACTAAGGATGTTCTTGACCAATGTCCAAAGGATCTACTTCCTAGATCACTATTGTACTCCCTTGCCAAATTCAGAGCAAGGTATACAATAGGTCTGGTACATAGCATAGCATACTTCATAGAACCTATGATCGAGGCATAGGGAATGATTTTCATTCTCTTTTCTATTTTCTCGCCGTGGTCGGGATTTGAGTCTTACTCAATTTCATACGCTTTTGCAACACAGGCAAGAACTTTTCTTTGACTGTTCCATTTTGAACTATTTCAAAATCTTGACAAGGTATGTACTTATTGAAAAACTTATCAAGCCGCCTTGATCTATCTCTATAGATCTTGATGCTCAATATGTAAGCAGCTTCACTGAGGTCCTTCTTTGAAAAACTCCTTTCAAATACTCCTTTATGCTTTGTAGAATAATTCTACATTATTTCCGATTAACAATATGTCATTCACATATACTTATCAGAAATGTTGTAATGCTCCCACTCACTTTCTTGTAAATACAGGCTTCTCCAAAAGTCTCAGATAAAGCCATATGCTTTGATCACACTATCAAAGCGTTTATTCCAACTCCGAGATGCTTGCACCAGTCCATAGATGGATCACTGGAGCTTGCATATTTTGTTAGCTCCTTTAGGATTGACAAAACCTTCTGGTTGCATCATATACAACTCTTCTTTAATAAATCCATTAAAGAATGTAGTTTTGACATCCATTTGCCAGATTTCATAAAATGTGGCAATTGCTAACATGATTCGGACAGACTTTTAAGCATCGATACAAGTGAGAAAATCTCATTGTATTCAACATCTTGAATTTTGCCTAAAACCTTTTTCGACAAGTCTAGCTTTGTAGATAGTAACACTACTATCAGTGTCCATCTTCCTCTTGAAGATCCATTTATTTAACATGGCTTGCTGATCATCGAGCAAGTCAATCAAAGTCCATACTTTGTTCTCATACATGGATCCTATCTCAGATTTCATGGCCTCAAGCCATTTCATGAATCTGGGCTCATCATCGCTTCCTCATAGTCCGTAGGTTCATCATGGTCTAGTAACATGACTTCCGAACACGATTACCATACCACTGCAGTGCGGATTTTGCTCTGGAAGACCTACGAGGTTTGGTAGCAACTTGATCTGAAGTTTCATGATCATCATCATTAACTTCCTCACTAATTGGTGTAGGAATCACTTTGGAACTGATTTCGTGATGAACTACTTTCCAATAAGGGAGAAGGTACAATTACCTCATCAAGTTCTACTTTCTTCCCACTCACTTCTTTCGAGAGAAACTTTCTTCTCTAGAAAGGATCCATCTTAGCAACGAAAAACTTGCCTTTGGATCTGTGATAGAAGGTGTACCCAATAGTTACCTTTGGGTATTCTATGAAGACGCACTTCTCCGATTTGGGTTCGAGCTTATCAGGTGAAAACTTTTTCACATAAGTATCAAAACTCCAAACTTTTAAGAAACGACAGCTTAGGTTTCATCGTTAAACCATAGTTCATATGGTGTCGCCTCAACGGATTTAGATGGTGCCCTATTAAACGTGAATGCAGCTGTCTCTAATGCATAACCCCAAAACGATATTGGTAAATCAAGAAGAGACATCATTGATCGCACCATATCAAAATAAAGTACGGTTCTGACGTTCGGACACACCATAACGTTGTGGTGTTCTGTGGCGTGAGCTGTGAAACTATTCCACTTTGTTTTAATTGAAGACCAAACTCAGAACTCAAATATTCATCTCCACGATCAGATTGCAGAAACTTTATTTTCTTGTTACGATGATTTTCTACTTCACTCTGAAATTCTTTGAACTTTTCAACTATTTCAGACTTGTGTTTCATCAAGAAGATACACGCATATCTGCTCAAATCATCTGTGAAGGTCAGAAAATAATGATACTTGCCACGAGCATCAACACTCATTGAATCGCATACATCGGTATGTATTATTTCCAATAAGTCAAGAGTTTGTTCCATTGTTCCGAGAACGGAGTTTTAGTCATCTTGCCCAAAAGGCACGGTTCGCAAGCATCAAATGATTCATAATCAAGTGATTCCAAAAGTCCATCAGCATGGAGTTTTCTTCATGCGCTTTACACCAATATGACCTAAACGGCAAGGCTACATATAAGTTGCACTATCATTATTAACTTTGCATCTTTTGGTTTCAATATTATGAATATGTGTATCACTATGATCGAGATCCAATGAACCATTTTCATTGGGTGTGTAACCATATAAGGTTTTATTCATGTAATCAGAACAACAATTTATTCTCTTACTTAAATGAATAACCGTATTGCCATAAACATGATCAAATCATATTTATGCTCAACACCAAATAACACTTATTTAGGTTCCACACTAATCCCGAAAGTATAGGGAGTGCGCGATGATGATCATATCAATCTTGGAACTACTTCCAACACTCATCGTCACTTCCCCTTCAACTAGTTTCGCTTATTCTCAGAACTCCTGTTTTCGAAGTTACTAATCTTAGCAACCTAACAAGTATCAAATACTCAGGGCTACTATAAACACTAGTAAAGCACACATCAATAACCCGTATATCAAATATACCCTTGTTCACTTTGCCATCCTTCTTATCCACCAAATATCTCGGTATTTCCGCTTCAAAGTGACCATTTCCTATGCAGTGTAAGCACTCAGTTGTGCTTTGGTTCAGCTTTGGGTTTCTTCGTGGGAGTGACAACTTGCTTGTCATTCTACTTGAAGTTCCCTTTCTTTCCCTTTGCCCTTTTCTTGAAACTAGTGGTCATGTCAATCATCAACACTTGATGCTCTTTCTCGATTTCTAACTTCACGATTTCAACATCACGAAGAGCTCGGGAATCGTTTTTCGTCATCCCTTGCATACTATAGTTCATCACGAAGTTCTAGTAACTTAGTGATGGTGACTAGAGAATTCTGTCAATCACTATCTTATCCGGAAGATTAACTCCCACTTGATTCAAGCGATTGAAGTATCCGCATAATCTGAGAACATGCTCACTAGTTGAGCGATTCTCCTCCATCTTTTAGCTATAGAACTTGTTGGAGATTTCATACCTCTCAACTCGGGTATTTGCTTGAAATATTAACTTCAACTCTGGAACATCTCATATGGTCCATGACGTTCAAAACGCCTTTGAAGTCCCGATTCTAAGCCGTTAAGTATGGTGCACTAAACTATCAAGTAGTCATCATATTGAGCCAGCCAAACGCTCATAACGTATGCATCCGCTCCTGCAATAGGTCATCTACCTAGCGGTGCATTAAGGACATAATTCTTCAGGCAGCAATGAGGATAAACCTCAGATCACGGATCCAATCCGCAACATTGCTACTAATATTTTTCAATACAATTTTCTCTAGGAACACATATAAAAACATAGGGAAGCAACAACGCGAGCTATTGATCTACAACATAATTTGCAAAATACTACCAGGACTAAGTTCATGATAAATTTAAGTTCAATTAATCATATTACTTAAGAACTCCCACTTAGATAGACATCTCTCTAGTCATCTAAGTGATCACGTAATCCAAATCAACTAAACCATAACCGATCATCACGTGAGATGGAGTAGTTTTCAATGGTGAACATCTTATGTTGATCATATCTACTATATGATTCACGCCGACCTTTCGGTCTCCGTGTTCCGAGGCCATATCTGTTATATGCTAGGCTCGCCAAGTTTAACTCGAGTATTCCGGCGTGTGCAACTGTTTTGCACCCGTTGTATTTGAACGTAGAGCCTATCACACCCGATCATCACGTGGTGTCTCAAAGACGAAGAACTTTCGCAACGGTGCATACTCGGGAGAACACTTCTTGATAATTTTAGTGAGAGATCATCTTATAATGCTACCGTCAATCAAAGCAAGATAAGATGCATAAAGGATAAACATCACATGCAATCAATATAAGTGATATGATATGGTCATCATCATCTTGTGCTTGTGATCTCCATCGCCAAGCACCGCCATGATCACCATCGCCACCGGCGCCGACACCTTGATCTCCATCGTAGCATCGTTGTCGACTCGCCAATCTTATGCTTCCACGACTATCACTACCGCTTAGTAATAAAGTAAAGCATTACATCGCGATTGCATTGCATACAATAAAGCGACAACCATATGGCTCCTGCCAGTTGCCGATAACTCGGTTACAAAACATGATCATCTCATACAATATAGCATCATGCCTTGACCATATCACATCACAACATGCCCTGCAAAAACAAGTTAGACGTCCTCTACTTTGTTGTTGCAAGTTTTACGTGGCTGCTACGGGCTGAGCAAGAAACGTTCTGACCTACGCATCAAAACCACAACGATAGTTTGTCAAATAGACTCGCTTTAACCTTCTCAAGGACCGGGCGTAGCCACACTCAGTTCAACTAAAGTTGGAGAGACAGTCTTCCGCAAGCCATCTATGTGCAAAGCACGCCGAGGAACCGGTCTCGCGTAAAGCGTGACGCTGGCGTAAGGTTGGTCCGGATCGTCTCGGCCCAACAATACCGCTGAACCAAAGTATGACATGCCGGTAGGCAAGATGACTTGTATCGCCCACAACTCACTTGTGTTCTACTCGTGCATATGACATCTACGCATAAAACCAGGCTCGATACCACTGTTGGGGAACGTAGTAATTTCAAAAATTTCCTACGATCACGCAAGACCATGGTGATGGCATAGCAACGAGAGGGAAGAGTGTCCGCCCACGCACCCTCGTGAGACCAGAAGCGGAAGCGTTATAACAACGCTGGTTGATGTAGTCGCACGCCTTCACGATCCGACCGATCCAAGTACCGAACGACGGCACCTCCGGAAGTTCTGCACACGCTCAGCTCGATGACGATCCCGGACTCCGATCCAGCAAAGTGTCGGGATGAGTTCCGCCAGCACGACGGGTGTGCAGGACGATGTTGATGCTCTATCGACGCAGGGCTTCGCCTTAAGCTCCGCGACGATATGACTTCTCCGGCGCAGGGCTTCGCTTAAGCTCCGCAACGATATGACCGAGGTGGAATATGGTGGAAGGGGCACCGCACACGGCTAAGGAAAGATCCAGAGATCAACTTGTGTGTCATGGGGTGCCCCTTGCCCCGTGATATAAAGGAGCAAGGAGGAGGTGGCCGGCCAAGGGAGGAGGCGCACTAAGATGTGGAGTCCTACTAGGATTCCAAGTCCTAGTAGGAGTCCACCAAGAGGGAGGAAGGAGAAGGAAGTGGAGGAGAAGGAGAGGTGGCTGCCCCCTTTTCCCTAGTCCACCCGGACTAGAGGGAGGGGGCGCAGCAGCCCCTTGGCCCTTTCTCCTCTTCCCACTAAAGCCCATCAAGGCCCATTGCTTCTCCCGTCACTACCCGCATCTCAAAAATACTCGAATCATTCGGAACCTTTCCGACCTCCGAATATAGTCGTCCAATATATCGATCTTTACGTCTCGACCATTTCGAGACTCCTCGTCATGTCCCCGATCTCATCCGGGACTCCGAACTCCTTCGGTACATCAAAACTCATAAACTCATAATATAACCGCCATCGAAACCTTGTTGCGTGCGGACCTCTACGGGTTCGAGAACTATGTAGACATGACCTAGAACTATTCTTGGTCAATAACCAATAGCGGAACCTGGATGCCCATATTGGCTCCTACATATTCTACGAAGATCTTTATCGGTCAAACCGCATAACAACATACGTTGTTCCCTTTGTCATTGGTATGTTACTTGCGCGAGATTCGATCGTCGGTATCCAATACCTAGTTCAATCTCGTTACCGGCAAGTCTCTTTACTCGTTCCGTAATACATCATCTCATAACTAACTCATTAGTTACAATGCTTGCAAGGCTTAGGTGATGAGTATTACCGAGAAGGCCCGAGATACCTCTCCGACAATTGGAGTGACAAAACCTAATCTCGAAATACGCCAACCCAACAAGTACCTTTGGAGACACCTGTAGTACTCCTTTATAATCACCCGATTACGTTGTGGACGTTTGGTAGTACCCAAAGTGTTCCTCGTAAACGGGAGTTGCATAATCTCATAGTTATAGGAACATGTATGGGTCATGAAGAAAGCATTAACATACTAAACGATCAAGTGTTAAGCTAACGGAATGGGTCATGTCAATCAGATCATTCAACTAATGATGTGACCTTGTTAATCAAATAACAACTCCTTGTTCATGGTTAGGAAACATAACCATCTTTGATTAACAAGCTAGTCAAGTAGAGGCATACTAGAGACATACTGATTTGTCTATATATTCACACATGTATTATGTTTCCGGTTAATACAATTCTAGCATGAATAATAAACATTTATCATGATACAAGGAAATAAATAATAACTTTATTATTGCCTCTAGGGCATATTTCCTTCACTTGTCACGCCCAATATTCGACCCTATCCAAAAGGAACTCGACGGTCCCACCAAGGATAGACCCGCATATTGAAACGCTTTTGCAAGGTGGATATCATTACATCAACATTACATAATAGATGGGGATACATACATAAGGCACAAATGCCACAAGAATACATCAACATCATATACAAGAGATCAACATCCGACTACGGATGAAACATAAACAGAAACTCAAACAATATCCACCTCGCTAGCCCAGCTGCCGACTGGAACCTATCCCCGATCAAGAAGAAGCAGAAGAAGAAATCCAAACAAGTAAACATCGCTCTCGCGTCATGATCATCGCAAACCTGTACCTGCAACTGGTGTTCTAGTAATCTGTGAGCCACGAGGACTCAGCAATCCCATTACCATGGGTATCAAGACTAGCAAAGCTTAATGCGAAAGGAAGGGGTAAAGTGGTGAGGTTGCAGCAGCGACTAAGCATATATGGTGGCTAACCAACGCAAATAAGAGCGAGAAGAGAGCAAGCGAACGGTCGTGAAGCTAGCAATGATCAAGAAGTGATCTGAACTCCTACTTACGTCAGACATAACCCAGAAACCGTGTTCTCCTCTCGATCAACCCCGAAAAGAGACACTCACGGTTACGCACACGGTTGGTGTATTTTAGAAGAGTTTACTTCAAGTTTACTACAACCGGATATTAATAAATTCCCATCTGCCACATAACCACGGGCACGGCTCTCGAAAGTTTATACCCTGCAGGGGTGTCCCAACTTAGCCCATGATAAGCTCTCGCGATCAACGAAGGATATTCCTTCTCCCCGGGAAGACCCGATCAGTCTCGGAATCCCGCTACAAGACATTTCGACAGCAATAAAACAAGACCAGCAAAGCCGGCCGATGTGCCGACAAATCCCGATAGGAGCTGCACATATCTCGTTCTCAGGGCACACCGGATAGGACAGCCTACGAGTAAAACCAGCCCTCGAGTTGCCCCGTGGTGGCCCCTGATCTGCCTGCTTTGGACCAACGTCGAAGGAGCACCGCCCGGGGCTAAAATAAAGATGACCCTCGGGCTCCGGAAACCCCAGGGAAAAGGGGCTAGGTGAGGCAAATGGTAAAACCAATGTTGGGCCTTGCTGGAGGAGTCTTATTCAAAGCTAACTGTCAAGGGGGTCCCATAAATCACCCAACCGCGTTAGGGACGCAAAATCCGGGAACATAATACTGATATGACGGAAACTAGGGCGGCAAGAGTGGAACAAAACGCCAGGCATAAGGCCGTGCTTTCCACCCTTTACCAAGTATATAGATGCATTAATAATATAAGAGATATTGTGATATCCCAACATAATCCTGTTCACCATGGAGCAATCTTCAACTTCACCTGCAACTAGCAACGCTATAAGAGGGCTGAGCAAAGAGATAACATAGCCAAACAATGGTTTGCTAGGAAGGGTGTCAAAGGTTAGAGGTTCATGGCAATTTAGGAGACTTGAGGAGCAAAAGATAGGTTGCGCAGCATAGCGATAGAACGAAGCAACTAGCATAGCAATGATAGTGATGAGATCCAGGGTAGCGGTCATCTTGCCTGAAATCCCGCAAGGAAGAAGAACGAGTCCATGAAGAAGATGAAGCCACGAAGATGAACCAAGCGTAGACGAACGAATCCTCACGATCGCAACGAAAACGGGAACTAACAAGAAGAAGCACACAACATAGTAAACACACCACACATGAACAAGGCATGATGCACAACAAGCATGATGCATGACAAAGCTACATGAAGCTACTCATGGCAAGAGATGATGCAAAAAGAGCAACACATCAAAGCAAGTTTAAACGAGGCCGGGAACAACATATAACAAATACGGTAAGTCCTCATATGCAAATTTCGAAATTGGTCCAGATCTGAATAAACCTTATGTTCAATTTGTTAAACAGCAAGTTAAGATGCACCACGATGATCTACATGAAATTCTAGTCAAGTTACATATAAAGTTCATTTAATTCGGAGCTACGGCCTAGAAGATATGAGCAAAACAAGTTAAACATGGCATTGATGCAAAATGCATACAAACATCAAACAAACACCTCAAAACAAGGATGCAACATGATAATATGAAACTACATGCAAAATCAAGAAAGTTTCATCTAGAGCACACACAAAACGAAGCAACGGTTCAACACATACACATGAAACAAGTTTTAAGGACAAGCTGTCCAAAACAGCAACTAGGCATATTGCAAGCATCAAAACAGCATGCTACAGCACCTCGACGTGAAAACAAAATGCATGGGCATGAAATACAGGTAAAGCATGACAAAACATGAACACTGAGCTATCTCCATAAACCACTAGAACATGCTCAAAAGGACATGGCAAAATTGGAAATAATAACAGTTTCAGACTTTCCAGAAATAACATCAGGTTGCAATGTTTAGAGCTATCAAACAGCATGTTACAGCAAGCTATCATGTCAAATTAGAGCATGGCATGATACTACTAAATGCATAAAACAAGAGTCCCTTACTTACCATGAGCCAAAAGGGCACAGAAAATATGATGGCACCCATGTAAACATAGCAATTTATATAACAGATTCATACATGGCAGGAACAACAATAAGTAGGCATGTTGGTGAGCTTGAACCACTCACCACAGAAGAATACATGGCATGGAAAGGCAACCAACAGTAAGATGGCATATTTATGAAGCTAAGCATGGCAATAGAAAGTTCATAGGGTGCATGGATCACTAGCAACACTCGTGGCAAAACTGAACTTATTGTTAACAGGCTGACAGAAACATTATTTGGCAATTTGAGAGCAAGATTACAACAAGTTACATCAGACTATAATTGCAACAATGGGCATGGTTGGATGGAGCACGACATGTATAACAAAACATCCTTAGTGAACATCTCCAGATTATGCATAGAATGACTTGTAGAAGCAGGTTAACATAGCATCATGATATAGCAGTTTCAGACAAGCAAAACAGTAACCGCAAGTACCCTACTTAACAAGCTTGATGCACTCACTAAAAGACCCACAAAAATACATGGATGGCACCACTGGAAAGATGGCATGACATAGTTCAAAACTCATGTAGAACTCATGCTCATAGGATGCACACATCAAATGCAACATAAATGAGAAATCACCAAGTTATAACAGTTTCAGCAGGTTTACATCACATAGCACTCTTGCAACGATGATTCAGGCATCAAGATGGTCTCAAATGAACATGATGCAATGGAACGAAATGAAGTACTCGTCGAGTCGAATAATTTGAAATATTATACGCACGAAACGGAGCTACGGATGCAGAGTTATGATGCGATGAACATGGCATAAAATATCACATATTCAGGGACTTAGGGAAATAAACGGGTCAACTCGCAGATCCAGATCTGCACGCTGGAACCGAGGTTCACCGGAGACATGTCGGGAAGAAGAAGAAGGAGGCGGTTGAGGGAGCTGCGGCGGCAGGGCTGGGCGGACCTGCCGGGCGGGCGGTCCGGGCGGCGAAGCGCCGGAGCTCGGGAGCTCCTCTCCCTGGAGCTTCGCGCGGAGGGGCGAAGGGGCAGCCAGGGCTAGATCGGCTCCGGCGAGGCATGGGCCAGGCGAAGGGGAGGGCGGCCTTTGTGCCGGGTCGGGCGGCTGGGCGCGGGCGCGGGACGGAGGGCGGCGGCTGGGCGCAGGCGCCGGGCGGGCGAGGCGAGGCGGCGGGCGCCGGAGATGCGGCGGCGGCGGAGCTGCGGCCGAGCGCTGGGGCGCGGGCCGAACGGCGGGCGGCGGTGACGGGCGGCTGGCCCGATCCGGCCCCATGGGCCGCGCGGTGGAGGGAGGAGAGAGAGGTGAGCGGCGGCCGTGATCCGAGGAGAGTGGTGGCGGGTGACGTGGCGCGACGCCATTGGTCGAAGCGACGTGGCTACCGGGCGGTGATGGACACGTCCGCGGCGGAGTGGACATGTCCGCGGCGAGAGGAGGTTTGATCTAGGGTTTGATCTGCTTGAAAAAAATCGGGGATGCACATATTTATAGATAGAGGGAGCTAGGAGAGTCCAAATGGAGCACGGTTTTCGCCCACACGATCGTGATCGAACGACCGAGAGCACGGAGGGGAGTTTACTGGGTTTTGGGCCACTTTGGAAGGGTGTTGGGCTGCAAAGAGAAGGAGGCTTTTACGGTTACCCGGTTAACCGTTGGAGTATCAAACGACCTCCAAATGGCACGAAACTTGACAGGCGGTCTACCGGTGCTATACCAAGGCCGCTTGGCAAGACTCGGTCCATTCCGAGAAAGTTTAACACCCGCATACCTAAAAAGAGGTAAAAGGGGCGCCGGGGACATAGGAGTGCCGGATTGCAAAATGGACAACGGGGAAAATGCTCGGATGCAAGAGATGAACACGTATGCAAAATGAGATGCACATGATGACATGATATGAAATGCATATGATGACATGGCAAAGTGCAACATGCAAGAAAATGACATGGCAACGCCGACGAATAACTGAATGACACCTGGCGCATCGAATCCGGGGCGTTACAACACTCCTCCACTAACAAGAGATCTCGTCCCGAGATCTTAGGACCGAGACGGAAGGGAAAAGGGTTTGATGTGATAGAATGAAGGATGAAAGAATAAGATTAAAGCTTGCGATGAATTAGATGGAGGTTCCTACGAAATGGCCGAGGAAATTTGAACTCCGGAAAAGAAAAGATGAAAAACACTTGGAAATAGAATTTATTCCTCAAGAACAAACTCTGAAGAAAGGGATTACTCACTTGGATGAAATAAGAATAAGATTTATTGTATGCTTATCCTTCATCAAATTAAATTGATGACAAGCAATGGATTTTGCATACTACTTATACTTCTTGAAAAGGATTAAGGGGGGTTATAGCACAAAACTTGAGAAAGTCTTCATGAACCACCGGTAGGATTGGAAAGAACGAATGGATTAAAATGATAATCAAGGAAAAGAAATCTGAAGGAACCACCGTAAAAATTCGGAAATGACTGATGAAAGAGAATGAATCACCGGGAAGAATTAGAAGAACCAATATGCTCGAGGGGATTTAGGTGCAAAAGAATAAAGAGATCATGAGCTGATTAAAGAACACTTGAACGAAGCACCGGGATAATTGGATAACGGTAGCTGAAATGTGAGGACGGAGAATTCTTCCGAACGATGGCCTCCGATGAAAAGAAATGAAAAAAACAACTTCGGAAAAACACCGGATGGGTAAGAAAAGAATATCCGATTTAATGGAATAATTCGAGACGATAGCATGAAACTAGAACCATGGATCTTCGAGAGAATGCAGACAAGATTTAGAGGAAAACTCTTCTTCGGTCTTCAAAGGAATGACGATAAACACCACCAAAATTACTGAGATACTCCGAAGAATGTAAAAGAGGAAGGGTTGAACCAAAAGATGAAAAGAATTTGAAAGCGAACTTGGAGATGGCATCTGACTGATGAAATTCATTCTTACGTCACACTTTAAAAGAATTTGGGAATAACTCCGGGGAAATTAGAAGAGTCAGGTAGATCCTGGGAAAAGACCTGTGGGTTAGGGCCCACTGAAAAGAAAACACCGTTGGAAAGGATTGTTGAAGAGATAGGTGATGCAATCGGAACAATTGAAATATTTGAATGAGGTGACAACCTCGAATTACTTGGAACACAAATCGAATCTCCGAGATATCTTCAAAGACTCGGAAGGACAAATCAAGCGAGGCGAACAAGCAAAGGGAAATATTTGACCTGAGGGAAAGAATACGATCAGAACCGAAAAACTTGAATTAGATCCACCGGAAAAAGAAAAAGGGATGAAGAATGACGAACGAGATGAGAATTCACCGGTTGAAACAATTGAGGGAAGACTCAAGAGGCTCCGCACGAAAGAAATTGATGCTCGAAAGAGACTCAGACTCCGGGAATAATAGGGTGGGAGGGCGGGAAAACAAAGACAACTTGGAAGGGGAAACCGACGAATATCTTGAAGAGAAAACACGGTTGAAATCATTGAGGAAAGAAAGCAAAGACTTCGCACGAGTAGGATGGATACTCGATTACGGACTCCGGTTCCGAGAGGAAGAAGGGAGGGCGGGTGGGAAAAACAAGGACAACTTTGGACAAGGAAAAACAACGACGTCGGAGGAAGAACTGAGGATTGAACTTGGCAAAGATGAAGATGGTCGAGTCGACTTGACGAGAAATGCACCGGACAAAAGAGGATGGACAACTCACGAGACTAACCACGTGATCCTAAAGAAAAATTTGAACGGGAAGAGGAGTAATTCAAAACACCTACGTCAAGATTCCTCACCAGAGCGACGAAGGGGCTGAGGAGTAAAAAGAAATCCTACTCTCCGATATAACTAGACTCAAAAAAGTTTTCTTCTAGACTCAACAACGGCCAAACTACACGATCAATCAAGGGGCTCCTAGGGTCGGTCGAGGCTCGATACCAACTTGTCACGCCCAATATGCGACCCTATCCAAAGGAACTCGACGGTCCCACCAAGGATAGACCCGCATATTGAAACGCTTTTGCAAGGTGGATATCATTACATCAACATTACATAATAGATGGGGATACATACATAAGGCACAAATGCCACAAGAATACATCAACATCATATACAAGAGATCAACATCCGACTACGGATGAAACATAAATAGAAACTCAAACAATATCCACCCTGCTAGCCCAGGCTGCCGACCGAACCTATCCTCGATCCAAGAAGAAGCAGAAGAAGAACTCCAAACAAGTAAACATCGCTCTCAAGGCCATGATCATCGCAAACCTGTACCTGCAATCGGTGTTGTAGTAATCTGTGAGCCATGAGGACTCGGCAATCCCATTACCATGGGTATCAAGACTAGCAAAGCTTAATGGGAAAGGAAGGGGTAAAGTGGTGAGGTTGCAGCAGCGACTAAGCATATATGGTGGCTAACCAACGCAAATAAGAGCGAGAAGAGAGCAAGCGGAACGGTCGTGAAGCTAGCAATGATCAGGAAGTGATCCTGAACTCCTACTTACGTCAAACATAACCCAGAAACCGTGTTCTCCTCTCGATCAACCCTGAAAAGAGACATTCACGGTTACGCACACGGTTGGTGTAGTTTAGAAGAGTTTACTTCAAGTTTACTACAACCGGATATTAACAAATTCCCATCTGCCACATAACCACGGGCACGGCTCTCGAAAGTTTATACCTGCAGGGTGTCCCAACTTAGCCCATGATAAGCTCTCGCGATCAACGAAGGATATTCCTTCTCCCTGGGAAGACCCGATCAGTCTCGGAATCCCGGCTACAAGACATTTCAACAATGGTAAAACAAGACCAGCAAAGCCGCCCGATGTGCCAACAAATCCCGATAGGAGCTGCACATATCTCGTTCTCAGGGCACACCGGATAGGACAGCCTACGAGTAAAACCAGCCCTCGAGTTGCCCCGTGGTGGCCCCGCAGTCTGCCCGTTTCGGACCAACACTCGAAGGAGCACTGGCCCGGGGGGGGCTAAAATAAAGATGACCCTTGGGCTCCGGAAGCCCAAGGGAAAAAGGGGCTAGGTGAGGCAAATGGTAAAACCAATGTTGGGCCTTGCTGGAGGAGTCTTATTCAACGCGAACTGTCAAGGGGGTCCCATAAATCACCCAACCGCGTTAGGGACGCAAAAATCCGGGAAGATAATACCGATATGACGGAAACTAGGGCGGCAAGAGTGGAACAAAACACCAGGCATAAGGCCGAGCCTTCCACCCTTTACCAAGTATATAGATGCATTAATAATTTAAGAGATATTGTGATATCCCAACATAATCCTGTTCACCATGGAGCAATCTTCAACTTCACCTGCAACTAGCAACGCTATAAGAGGGCTGAGCAAAGAGATAACATAGCCAAACAATGGTTTGCTAGGAAGGGTGTCAAAGGTTAGAGGTTCGTGGCAATTTAGGAGACTTGAGGAGCAAAAGATAGGTTGCAAGACATAGCGATAGAACGAAGCAACTAGCATAGCAATGATAGTGATGAGATCCAGGGTAGCGGTCATCTTGCCTGAAATCCCGCAAGGAAGAAGAACGAGTCCATGAAGAAGATGAAGCCACGAAGATGAACCAAGCGTAGACGAACGAATCCTCGCGACGCAAATCTAAAACGGAACTAACAAGAAGAAGCACACAACATAGTAAACACACCACACATGAACAAGGCATGATGCACAACAAGCATGATGCATGACAAAGCTGCATGAAGCTACTCATGGAAAGAGACGATGCAAACAAGAGCAACACATCAAAGCAAGTTTAAATGAGGCCGGGAACAACATATAACAAATCCGGTAAGTCCTCATATGCAAATTTCGAAATTGGTCCAGATCTGAATAAAACTTATGTTCAAGTATTTAAACAGCAAGTTAAGATGCACCACGATGATCTACACGAAATTCTAGTCAAGTTAGATATAAAGTTTATTTAATTCGGAGCTACGGCTTAGAAGATATGAGCAAAACAAGTTAAACATGGCATTGATGCAAAATGCATACAAACCTTAAAAAAACACCTCAAAACAAGGATGCAACATGATAATATGAAACTACATGCAAAATCAAAAAAGTTTCATATAGAGCGCACTCAAAACGGAGCAACGGTTCAACACACACATGAAACAAGTTTTAAGGAGAAGCTGTCCAAAACAGCAACTAGGCATATTGCAAGCATCAAAACAACATGCTACAGCACCTCGACGTGAAAACAAAATGCATGGGCATGAAATACAGGTAAATCATGACAAAACATGAACACTGAGCTATCTCCATAAACCACTAGAACATGCTCAAAAGGACATGGCAAGATTGCAAATAATAACAGTTTCAGACTTTGCAGAAATAACATCAGGTTGCAATGTTTAGAGCTATCAAACAGCATGTTACAGCAAGCTATCATGTCAAATTAGGGCATGGCATGATACTACTAAATGCATAGAATAAGAGTCCCTTACTTACCATGAGCCAAAAGGGCACAGAAAATATGATGGCACCCATGTAAACATAGCAATTTATATAACAGATTCATACATGGCAGGAACAACAATAAGTAGGCATGTTGGTGAGCTTGAACCACTCACCATAGAAGAATACATGGCATGGAAAGGCAAGCAACAGTTAGATGGCTTATTTATGAAGCTAAGCATGGCAATAGAAAGTTCATAGGGTGCATGGATCACTAGCAAAACACGTGGCAAAACTGAACTTAATGTTAACAGGCTGACAGAAACATTATTTGGCAATTTGAGAGCAAGATTACAACAAGTTACAGCAGACTATAATTGCAACAAAGGGCATGGATGGATAGAGCACGACATTTATAACAAAACATTCTTAGTGAACATCTCTAGATTATGCATAGAATGACTTGTAGAAGCAGGTTAACATAGCATCATGATATAGCAGTTTCAGACATAAGCAAAAGCAAAGAACGGCAAGTACCCTACTTAACAATCTTGATGCACTCACTAAAAACCCACAAAAATACATGGATGGCACCACTGGAAATATGGCATGACATAGTTCAAAACTCATGTAGAACTCATGCTCATAGGATGCACACATCAAATGCAACAAAAATGACAAATCACCAAGTTATAACAGTTTCAGCAGGTTTACATCACATAGCACTCTTGCAACGATGATTCAGGCATCAAAACGGTCTCAAATGAACATGATGCAATGGAACAAAATGAAGTACTCGTCGAGTCGAATAATTTGACATATTATACGCATGAAACGGAGCTACGGATGCAGAGTTATGATGCGATGAACATGGCATAAAATATCACATATTCGGGGACTTAGGGAAATAAACGGGGTCAACCTGCAGATCCAGATCCAGACGCGGGAACCGAGGTTCACCGGAGACATGTCGGGGAAGAACAAGAAGGAGGCGGCTGGAGGGAGTTGCGGCGGCAGGGCTGGGCGGACCTGCCGGGCGGGCGCCTTTGCCGGGGCGGGCGAAGGCCGAGTCGGAGCCTTCTCGAGCTTCGCGAGGGAGGGGCGAAGGGGCAGCTGTGGCTAGATCGGCTCCGCGAGGCATGGGCCAGCGGCGGAGGGGAGGCTGGGCGGGCGCCGGTCGGGCGGCCGGGCAGGCGCTGGGACGGAGGGCAAGGCGGCCGGGCGAGGCGCCGGGTCGGCGAGGCGGAGGCGGCGGGCCGAGATGCGGGCGACGGGCGGAGCTGGCGGGCCGAGCGGGGGCGCAGGCCGAACGGCGGCGGCGGGCGCTGGCTCGCGTGGCCCGATCCGGTCCCATGGGCCGCTGATGGAGGGAGGACAGAGAGGGTGAGGCGGCGGCAGCTTGGAGGAGAGTGGCGGCGGGTGACGTGGCGCGACGCCATTGGTCGAAGCAACATGGCTGCCGGCGGTGGACACGTCCGGCGGCGGGGTGGACATGTCCGGCGGGCGAGAGGGAGGTTTGATCTAGGGTTTGATCTCCGCGAAAAAAATCGGGGGGATGCACATATTTATAGATAGAGAGAGCTAGGAGAGTCCAAATGGAGCACGGTTTTCGCCCACACGATCGTGATCGAACGACCGAGAGCACGGAGGGGAGTTTCCTGGGTTTTGGGCCACTTTGGAAGGGTGTTGGGCTGCAAAGAGAAGGAGGCTTTTACGGTTACCCGGTTAACCGTTGGAGTATCAAACGACCTCCAAATGGCACGAAACTTGACAGCGGTCTACGGTGCTATACCAAGGCCGCTTGGCAAGACTCGGTCCATTCCGAGAAATTTTAACACCCGCATACGAAAAAAGAGGTAAAAGGGGCGCCGGGGACATAGGAGTGCCGGATTGCAAAAGCGGACAACGGGAAAATGCTCGGATGCAAGAGATGAACACGTATGCAAAATGAGATGCACATGATGACATGATATGAAATGCATATGATGACATGGCAAAGTGCAACATGCAAGAAAATGACATGGCAACGCCGATAATAATCAAGGACACGTGGCGCATCGAATCCGGGGCATTACAACACTCCTCCACTAACAAGAGATCTCGTCCCGAGATCTTAGGACCGAGACGGAAGGGAAAAGGGTTTGATGTGATAGAATGAAGGATGAAAGAATAAGATTAAAGCGTGCGATGACTTAGATGGAGGTTCCGACGAAATGGCCGAGGAAATTTGAATTCCGGAAAAGAAAAGATGAAAAACACTTGGAAATAGAATTTATTCCTCAAGAACAAACTCCGAAGAAAGGGATTACACACTTGGATGAAATAAGAATAAGATTTATTGTATGCTTATCCTTCATCAAATTAAATTCATGACAAGCAATGGATTTTGCATACTACTTATACTTCTTGAAAAGGATTAAGGGGGGTTATAGCACAAAACTTGAGAAAGTCTTCATGAACCACCGTAGGATTGGAAAGAACGAATGGATTAAAATGATAATCAAGGAAAAGAAATCTGAAGGAACCACCGTAAAAATTCGAAATGACTGATGAAAGAGAATGAATCACCGGAAGAATTAGAAGAACCAATATGCTCGAGGGGATTTAGGTGCAAAAGAATAAAGAGATCATGAGCTGATTAAAGAACACTTGAACGAAGCACCGGGGTAATTGGATAACGGTAGCTGTAATGTGAGGACGGAGAATTCTTCTGGAACGATGGCCTCCGATGAAAAGAAATGAAAAAAAACAACTTCTTGAAAAACACCGAATGGGTAAGAAAAGAATATCGGCGATTTAATGGAATAATTCGAGACGATAGCATGAAACTAGAACAATGGATCTTCGAGAGAATGCAGACAAGATTTAGAGGAAAAACTCTTCTTCGGTCTTCAAAGGACGACGATAAACACCACCAAAATTACTGAGATACTCCAAGAATGTAAAAGAGAAAGGGTTGAACCAAAAGATGAAAAGAATTTGAAAGCGAACTTGGAGATGGCATCTGACTGATGAAATTCATTCTTACGTCACACTTGAAAAGAATTTGGGAATAACTCCGGGGAAATTAGAAGAGTCAGGTAGATCCTGGGAAAAGACCTGTGGGTTAGGGCCCACTGAAAAGAAAACACCGTTGGAAAGGATTGTTGAAGAGATAGGTGATGCACCGGAACAATTGAAATATTTGAATGAGGTGACAACCTCGAATTAGTTGGAACACAGTCGAATCTCCTGAGATGTCTTCAGCACTCCGGAAGGACAAACTGGCGAGAGGCGAACGAGCAAAGGGAAATATTTGAGCTGAGGGAAAGAATACGATCGGCAACGAAAAACTTGAATTGGATCCACCGGAAAAAGGAAAGGGATGAAGAATGACGAACGAGATGAGAATTCACTGGTTGAAACAATTGAGGGAAGACTTAAGAGGCTCCGCACGAAAGAAATTGATGCTCGAAAGAGACTCAGACTCCGGGAATAATAGGGTGGGAGGGCGGGAAAACAAAGACAACTTGGAAGGGGAAACCGACGAATATCTTGAAGAGAAAACACCGGTTGAAATCATTGAGGAAAGAAAGCAAAGACTTCGCACGAGTAGGATGGATACTCAATTACGGACTCCGGTTCCGAGAGGAAGAAGGGAGGGCGGGTGGGAAAAACAAGCACAACTTCGGACAAGGAAAAACAACGACGTCGGAGGAAGAACTGAGGATTGAACTTGGCAAAGATGAAGATGGTCGAGTCGACTTGACGAGAAATGCACTGGACAAAAGAGGATGGACAACTCACGACACTAACCACGTGATCCTAAAGAAAAATTTGAACGGGAAGAGGAGTAATTCAAAACACCTACGTCAAGATTCCTCGCCAGAGCGATTTAAGGGGCTGAGGAGTAAAAGAAATCCTACTCTCCGATATAACTAGACTCGAAAAAAGTTTTCTTCTAGACTCAACAACGGCCAAACTACACGATCAATCAAGGGGCTCCTAGGGTCGGTCGAGGCTCGATACCAACTTGTCACGCCCAATATGCGACCCTAACCAAAGGAACTCGACGGTCCCACCAAGGATAGACCCGCATATTGAAACGCTTTTGCAAGGTGGATATCATTACATCAACATTACATAATAGATGGGGATACATACATAAGGCACAAATGCCACAAGAATACATCAACATCATATACAAGAGATCAACATCCGACTACGGATAAAACATAAACAGAAACTCAAACAATATCCACCCTGCTAGCCCAGGCTGCCGACCTGGAACCTATCCCCTGATCGAAGAAGAAGCAGAAGAAGAACTCCAAACAAGTAAACATCGCTCTCGGCCATGATCATCGCAAACCTGTACACGCAATCGGTGTTGTAGTAATCTGTGAGCCACGAGGACTCAAAGCAATCCCATTACCATGGGTATCAAGACTAGCAAAGCTTAATGGGAAAGGAAGGGGTAAAGTGGTGAGGTTGCAGCAGCGACTAAGCATATATGGTGGCTAACCAACGCAAATAAGAGCGAGAAGAGAGCAAGCGGAACGGTCGTGAAGCTAGCAATGATCAAGAAGTGATCCTGAACTCCTACTTACGTCAAACATAACCCAGAAACCGTGTTCTCTTCTCGATCAACCCCGAAAAGAGACACTCACGGTTACGCACACGGTTGGTGTATTTTAGAAGAGTTTACTTCAAGTTTACTACAACTGGATATTAACAAATTCCCATCTGCCACATAACCACGGGCACGGCTCTCGAAAGTTTATACCCTGCAGGGGTGTCCCAACTTAGCCCATGATAAGCTCTTGCGATCAACAAAGGATATTCCTTCTCCCCAGGAAGACCCGATCAGTCTCGGAATCCTGCTACAAGACATTTCGACAAAGAATAAAACAAGACCAAAAAGCCGCCCGATGTGCCGACAAATCCCGATAGGAGCTGCACATATCTCGTTCTCAGGGCACACCGGATAGGACAGCCTACGAGTAAAACCAGCCCTCGAGTTGCCCCATGGTGGCCCCGCAGTCTGCCCGTTTCGGACCAACACTCGAAGGAGCACTGGCCCGGGGGGGCGCTAAAATAAAGATGACCCTTGGGCTCCGGAAACCCAAGGGAAAAAGGGGCTAGGTGAGGCAAATGGTAAAACCAATGTTGGGCCTTGCTGGAGGAGTCTTATTCAAAGCGAACTGTCAAGGGGGTCCCATAAATCACCCAACCGCGTTAGGGACGCAAAATCCGGGAACATAATACCGATATGACGGAAACTAGGGCGGCAAGAGTGGAACAAAACACTGCATAAGGCCGAGCCTTCCACCCTTTACCAAGTATATAGATGCATTAATAATATAAGAGATATTGTGATATCCCAACATAATCCTGTTCACCATGGAGCAATCTTCAACTTCACCGCAACTAGCAACGCTATAAGAGGGCTGAGCAAAGAGATAACATAGCCAAACAATGGTTTGCTAGGAAGGGTGTCAAAGGTTAGAGGTTCATGGCAATTTAGGAGACTTGAGGAGCAAAAGATAGGTTCTTGACATAGCGATAGAACGAAGCAACTAGCATAGCAATGATGGTGATGAGATCCAGGGTAGCGGTCATCTTGCCTGAAATCCCGCAAGGAAGAAGAACGAGTCCATGAAGAAGATGAAGCCACGAAGATGAACCAAGCGTAGACGAACGAATCCTCACGATCGCAACGAAAACGGGAACTAACAAGAAGAAGCACACAACATAGTAAACACACCACACATGAACAAGGCATGATGCACAACAAGCATGATGCATGACAAAGCTACTTGAAGCTATCTCCATAAACCACTAGAACATGCTCAAAAGGACATGGCAAGATTGCAAATAATAACAGTTTCAGACTTTGCAGAAATAACATCAGGTTGCAATGTTTAGAGCTATCAAACAGCATGTTACAGCAAGCTATCATGTCAACTTAGAGGATGTCATGATACTACTAAATGCATAGAACAAGAGTCCCTTACTGACCATGAGCCAAAAGTGCACAGAAAATATGATGGCACCCATTTAAACATAGCAATTTATATAACAGATTCATACATGGCAGGAACAACAATAAGTAGGCATGTTGGTGAGCTTGAACCACTCACCACAGAGCAATACATGAAATGTAAAGGCAACCAACAGTAAGATGGCATATTTATGAAGCTAAGCATGGCAATAGAAAGTTCATAGGGTGCATGGATCACTAGCAAAACACGTGGCAAAACTGAACTTAATGTTAACACGCTGACAGAAACATTATTTAGCAATTTGAGAGCAAGATTACAACAAGTTACAGCAGACTATAATTGCAACAAAGGGCATGGATGGATAGAGCACGACATGTATAACAAAACATTCTTAGTGAACATCTCCAGATTATGCATAGAATGACTTGTAGAAGCAGGTTAACATAGCATCATGATATAGCAGTTTGCATAAGCAAAACAAAGTAACTGCAAGTACCCTACTTAACAAGCTTGATGCACTCACTAAAAGACTCACAAAAATACATGGATGGCACCACTGGAAAGATGGCATGACATAGTTCAAAACTCATGTAGAACTCATGCTCATAGGATGCACACATCAAATGCAACAAAAATGACAAATCACCAAGTTATAACAGTTTCAGCAGGTTTACATCACATAGCACTCTTGCAACGATGATTCAGGCATCAAGATGGTCTCAAATGAACATGATGCAATGGAACGAAATGAAGTACTCGTCGAGTCAAATAATTTGACATATTATACGCACGCAACGGAGCTACGGATGCAGAGTTATGATGCGATGAGCATGGCATAAAATATCACATATTCGGGGACTTGGGGAAATAAACTGGGTCAACTTGCAGATCCAGATCCAGACGCGGGAACCGAGGTTCACCGGAGACATGTCGGGGAAGAACAAGAAGGAGGCGGCTGGAGGGAGTTGCGGCGGTGGCGGGCGGACCCAGCTGGGCGGCGCCTGCCGGGGCGGCGGCGAAGGCCGAGTTTCGGGAGCTCCTTCCCGAGCTGCTGAGGGCGAAGGGGCAGCTGTGGCTAGATCGGCTCCGGCGAGGCATGGGCCAGCGGCGAGGGGCGGCAAGGCGGCGGGCGGGCCGGGCGCGGGCGCTGGGACGGAGGGGCGGCGCGCCGGCGAGGCGCCGGGTTGGCGAGGCGGAGGCGGCGGGCGCCGGAGATGCGGCGACGGCGAGCTGCGGGCCGAGCGCGGGGCGCAGCCGAACGGCGGCGGGCGGGCGCTGGCTCACAAGGGGCCCGATCCGGTCCCACGGCCGCGCGGTGGAGGGAGGACAGAGAGGGTGAGGTGGCGGCCGCAGCTTGGAGGAGAGTGGCGGCGGGGTGGCGTGGCGCGACGCCATTGGTCGGCAACATGGCTGCAGCCGGTGGTGGACACGTCCGCGGCGGGTGGACATGTCCCGTGGCGAGAGGAGGTTTGATCTAGGGTTTGAACTCCGCGAAAAAAATCGGGGGGATGCACATATTTATAGATAGAGAGAGCTAGGAGAGTCCAAATGGAGCACGGTTTTCGCCCACACGATCGTGATCGAACGACCGAGAGCACGGAGGGGAGTTTCCTGGGTTTTGGGCCACTTTGGAAGGGTGTTGGGCTGCAAAGAGAAGGAGGCTTTTACGGTTACCCGGTTAACCGTTGGAGTATCAAACGACCTCCAAATGGCACGAAACTTGACAGGCGGTCTACCGGTGCTATACCAAGGCCGCTTGGCAAGACTCGGTCCATTCCGAGAAAGTTTAACACCCGCACACGAAAAGAGGTAAAAGGGGGCGCCGGGGGACATAGGAGTGCCGGATTGCAAAACGGACAACGGGGAAAATGCTCGGATGCAAGAGATGAACACGTATGCAAAATGAGATGCACATGATGACATGATATGAAATGCATATGATGACATGGCAAAGTGCAACATGCAAGAAAATGACATGGCAACGCCGACGAATAACTGAAGGACACGTGGCGCATCGAATCCGGGGCATTACAACACTCCTCCACTAACAAGAGATCTCGTCCCGAGATCTTAGGACCGAGACGGAAGGGAAAAGGGTTTGATGTGATAGAATGAAGGATGAAAGAATAAGATTAAAGCGCATGATGACTTAGATGGAGGTTCCGACGAAATGGCCGAGGAAATTTGAATTCGGAAAAGAAAAGATGAAAACACTTGGAAATAGAATTTATTCCTCAAGAACAAACTCGAAGAAAGGGATTACACACTTGGATGAAATAAGAATAAGATTTATTGTATGCTTATCCTTCATCAAATTAAATTGATGACAAGCAATGGATTTTGCATACTACTTATACTTCTTGAAAAGGATTAAGGGGGGTTATAGCACAAAACTTGAGAAAGTCTTCATGAACCACCGGTAGGATTGGAAAAGAACGAATGGATTAAAATGATAATCAAGGAAAAGAAATCTGAAGGAACCACCGTAAAAATTCGGAAATGACTGATGAAAGAGAATGAATCACCGGGAAGAATTAGAAGAACCAATATGCTCGAGGGGATTTAGGTGCAAAAGAATAAAGAGATCATGAGCTGATTAAAGAACACTTGAACGAAGCACCGGGGTAATTGGATAACGGTAGCTGAAATGTGAGGACGGAGAATTCTTCTGGAACGATGGCCTCCGATGAAAAGAAATGAAAAAAAACAACTTCTGGAAAAACACCGAATGGGTAAGAAAAGAATATCTGACGAATGGAATAATTCGAGACGATAGCATGAAACTAGAACAATGGATCTTCGAGAGAACAGACAAGATTTAGAGGAAAAACTCTTCTTCGGTCTTCAAAGGACGACGATAAACACCACCAAAATTACTGAGATACTCCGAAGAATGTAAAAGAGGAAGGGTTGAACCAAAAGATGAAAAGAATTTGAAAGCGAACTTGGAGATGGCATCTGACTGATGAAATTCATTCTTACGTCACACTTGAAAAGAATTTGGGAATAACTCCGGGGAAATTAGAAGAGTCAGGTAGATCCTGGGAAAAGACCTGTGGGTTAGGGCCCACTGAAAAGAAAACACCGTTGGAAAGGATTGTTGAAGAGATAGGTGATGCACCGGAACAATTGAAATATTTGAATGAGGTGACAACCTCGAATTACTTGGAACACAGTCGAATCTCCTGAGATATCTTCAGCACTCCGGAAGGACAAACTGGCGAGAGGCGAACAAGCAAAGGGAAATATTTGACCTGAGGGAAAGAATACGATCAGAACCGAAAAACTTGAATTAGATCCACCGGAAAAAGAAAAAGGGATGAAGAATGACGAACGAGATGAGAATTCACTGGTTGAAACAATTGAGGGAAGACTTAAGAGGCTCCGCACGAAAGAAATTGATGCTCGAAAGAGACTCAGACTCCGGGAACAATAGGGTGGGAGGGCGGGAAAACAAAGACAACTTGGAAGAGGAAACCGACGAATATCTTGAAGAGAGAACACCGGTTGCAATCATTGAGGAAAGAAAGCAAAGACTTCGCACGAGTAGAATGAATACTCGATTACGGACTCCGGTTCCGAGAGGAAGAAGGGAGGGCGGGTGGGAAAAACAAGCACAACTTCGGACAAGGAAAAACAACGACGTCGGAGGAAGAACTGAGGATTGAACTTGGCAAAGATGAAGATGGTCGAGTCGACTTGACGAGAAATGCATCGGACAAAAGAGGATGGACAACTCACGACACTAACCACGTGATCCTAAAGAAAAATTTGAACGGGAAGAGGAGTAATTCAAAACACCTACGTCAAGATTCCTCGCCAGAGCGACGAAGGGGCTGAGGAGTAAAAAGAAATCCTACTCTCCGATATAACTAGACCAAAAAAAGTTTTCTTCTAGACTCAACAACGGCCAAACTACACGATCAATCAAGGGGGCTCCTAGGGTCGGTCGAGGCTCTGATACCAACTTGTCACGCCCAATATGCGACCCTAACCAAAAGGAACTCGACGGTCCCACCAAGGATAGACCCAAGATATTGAAACGCTTTTGCAAGGTGGATATCATTACATCAACATTACATAATAGATGGGGATACATACATAAGGCACAAATGCCACAAGAATACATCAACATCATATACAAGAGATCAACATCCGACTACGGATAAAACATAAACAGAAACTCAAACAATATCCACCCTGCTAGCCCAGGCCGACTGGAACCTATCCCCGATCGAAGAAGAAGCGTAAGAAGAACTCCAAACAAGTAAACATCGCTCTCGCGTCATGATCATCGCAAACCTGTACCTGCAATCGGTGTTGTAGTAATCAGTGAGCCACGAGGACTCGGCAATCCCATTACCATGGGTATCAAGACTAGCAAAGCTTAATGGGAAAGGAAGGGTAAAGTGGTGAGGTTGCAGCAGCGACTAAGCATATATGGTGGCTAACCAACGCAAATAAGAGCGAGAAGAGAGCAAGCGGAACGGTCGGAAGCTAGCAATGATCAAGAAGTGATCACGAACTCCTACTTACGCCAAACATAACCCGAAACCGTGTTCTCTTCTCGATCAACCCGAAAAGAGACACTCACGGTTACGCATTACACGGTTGGTGTATTTTAGAAGAGTTTACTTCAAGTTTACTACAACCGGATATTAACAAATTCCATCTCGCCACATAACCACGGGCACGGCTCTCGAAAGTTTATACCTGCAGGGGTGTCCCAACTTAGCCCATGATAAGCTCTTGCGATCAACAAAGGATATTCCTTCTCCTGTGAAGACCCGATCAGTCTCGGAATCCCGGCTACAAGACATTTCGACAAAGAATAAAACAAGACCAAAGAAGCCGCCTGATGTGCCGACAAATCCCGATAGGAGCTGCACATATCTCGCTCTCGTGGCACACCGGATAGGACAGCCACGAGTAAAACCAGCCCTCGAGTTGCCCCATGGTGGCCCCTGATCGCCTGCTTCGGACCAACACTCGAAGGAGCACCGCCCGGGGCGCTAAAATAAAGAGGACCCTTGGGCTCGGGAAACCCAAGGGAAAAGGGGCTAGGTGAGGCAAATGGTAAAACCAATGTTGGGCCTTCTTTGGAGGAGTCTTATTCAAAGCAAACTGTCAAGGGGGTCCCATAAATCACCCAACCGCGTTAGGGACGCAAAATCTGGGAACATAATACCGATATGACGGAAACTAGGGCGGCAAGAGTGGAACAAAACACCAGGCATAAGGCCGAGCCTTCCACCCTTTACCAAGTATATAGATGCATTAATAATATAAGAGATATTGTGATATCCCAACATAATCCTGTTCACCATGGAGCAATCTTCAACTTCACCTGCAACTAGCAACGCTATAAGAGGGCTGAGCAAAGAGATAACATAGCCAAACAATGGTTTGCTAGGAAGGGTGTCAAAGGTTAGAGGTTCATGGCAATTTAGGAGACTTAAGGAGCAAAAGATAGGTTGCGCAGCATAGCGATAGAACGAAGCAACTAGCATAGCAATGATGGTGATGAGATCCAGGGTAGCGGTCATCTTGCCTGAAATCCCGCAAGGAAGAAGAACGAGTCCATGAAGAAGATGAAGCCACGAAGATGAACCAAGCGTAGACGAACGAATCCTCACGATCGCAACGAAAACGGGAACTAACAAGAAGAAGCACACAACATAGTAAACACACCACACATGAACAAGGCATGATGCACAACAAGCATGATGCATGACAAAGCTACTTGAAGCTATCTCCATAAACCACTAGAACATGCTCAAAAGGACATGGCAAGATTGCAAATAATAACAAGCTTTCAGACTTTGCGTAAATAACATCAAAGTTGCAATGTTTAGAGCTATCAAACAGCATGTTACAGCAAGCTATCATGTCAACTTAGAGGATGTCATGATACTACTAAATGCATAGAACAAGAGTCCCTTACTGACCATGAGCCAAAAGTGCAGAAAATATGATGGCACCCATTTAAACATAGCAATTTATATAACAGATTCATACATGGCAGGAACAACAATAAGTAGGCATGTTGGTGAGCTTGAACCACTCACCACAGAGCAATACATGAAATGTAAAGGCAACCAACAGTAAGATGGCATATTTATGAAGCTAAGCATGGCAATAGAAAGTTCATAGGGTGCATGGATCACTAGCAAAACACGTGGCAAAACTGAACTTAATGTTAACACGCTGACGAAACATTATTTAGCAATTTGAGAGCAAGATTACAACAAGTTACAGCAGACTATAATTGCAACAAAGGGCATGGATGGATAGAGCACGACATGTATAACAAAACATTCTTAGTGAACATCTCCAGATTATGCATAGAATGACTTGTAGAAGCAGGTTAACATAGCATCATGATATAGCAGTTTCAGACAAGCAAAACAAAGAACCGCAAGTACCCTACTTAACAAGCTTGATGCACTCACTAAAAGACTCACAAAAATACATGGATGGCACCACTGGAAAGATGGCATGACATAGTTCAAAACTCATGTAGAACTCATGCTCATAGGATGCACACATCAAATGCAACAAAAATGACAAATCACCAAGTTATAACAGTTTCAAAGAGGTTTACATCACATAGCACTCTTGCAACGATGATTCAGGCATCAAGATGGTCTCAAATGAACATGATGCAATGGAACGAAATGAAGTACTCGTCGAGTCAAATAATTTGACATATTATACGCACGCAACGGAGCTACGGATGCAGAGTTATGATGCGATGAGCATGGCATAAAATATCACATATTCGGGGACTTGGGGAAATAAACTGGGTCAACTTGCAGATCCAGATCCAGACGCGGGAACCGAGGTTCACCGGACACATGTCGGGGAAGAAGAAGAAGGAGGCGGCTGGAGGGAGCTGCGGCGGCAGGGCGCGGGGCGGACCCGCCGGGCGGCGCGGCCGGGGCGAAGGCGAAGGCCGAGCTCGGAGCTCTTCCCCGAGCTGCGGAGGGGCGGCGGGGCAGCCGGGCTGATCGGCTCCGGCGAGGCATGGGCCAGCGGCGGGGAGGGCGGTGGCGGGCGCCGGGTCGGGCGGCCGGGCGCGGGACGCGGGACGGAGGGCGGCGAGGGCGGGCGCAGGTGCGCGCCGGCGAGGCTCCGGGTTGGCGAGGCGGAGGCGGGCGCCGGAGATGCGGCGGCGCGGGAGCTGCGGGCCGAGCTCGGGGCGCGGGCCGAACGGCGGCGGCGGCGCGGGCTCGGAAGGGCCAGATCCGGGTCCCGCGGACCGCGCGGTGGAGGGAGGAGAGAGAGGGTGAGGTGGCGGCCGACAGTTGGAGGAGAGTGGCGGCGGGGTGACGTGGCGTGACGCCATTGGTCGAAGCGACGTGGCTGCCGGCGGTGGACACGTCGGGCGGCGGGGTGAACATGTCCGGCGGGCGAGAGGGAGGTTTGATCTAGGGTTTGATCTACGCGAAAAAAATCGGGGGGATGCACATATTTATAGATAGAGGGAGCTAGGAGAGTCCAAATGTAGCACGGTTTTCGCCCACACGATCGTGATCGAACGACCGAGAGCACGGAGGGGAGTTTACTGGGTTTTGGGCTACTTTGGAAGGGTGTTGGGCTGCAAAGAGAAGGAGGCTTTTACGGTTACCCGGTTAACCGTTGGAGTATCAAACGACCACCAAATGGCACGAAACTTGATAAAGCGGTCTACCGGTGCTATACCAAGGCCGCTTGGCAAGACTCGGTCCATTCCGAGAAAGTTTAACACCCGCACACGAAAAGAGGTAAAAGGGGGCGCCGGGGGACATAGGAGTGCCGGATTGCAAAACGGACAACGGGGAAAATGCTCGGATGCAAGAGATGAACACGTATGCAAAATGAGATGCACATGATGACATGATATGAAATGCATATGATGACATGGCAAAGTGCAACACGCAAGCAAATGACATGGCAACGCCGACGAATAACTGAAGGACACCTGGCGCATCGAATCCGGGGCGTTACAACACTCCTCCACTAACAAGAGATCTCGTCCCGAGATCTTAGGACCGAGATGGAAGGGAAAAGGGTTTGATGTGATAGAATGAAGGATGAAAGAATAAGATTAAAGCTATGGCGATGACTTAGATGGAGGTTCCGATTTAAATGGCCGAGGAAATTTGAACTCCGGAAAAGAAAAGATGAAAAACACTTGGAAATAGAATTTATTCCTCAAGAACAAACTCCGAAGAAAGGGATTACTCACTTGGATGAAATAAGAATAAGATTTATTGTATGCTTATCCTTCATCAAATTAAATTGATGACAAGCAATGGATTTTGCATACTACTTATACTTCTTGAAAAGGATTAAGGGGTTATAGCACAAAACTTGAGAAAGTCTTCATGAACCACCGGTAGGATTGGAAAGAACGAATGGATTAAAATGATAATCAAGGAAAAGAAATCTGAAGGAACCACCGTAAAAATTCGGAAATGACTGATGAAAGAGAATGAATCACCGGAAGAATTAGAAGAACCAATATGCTCGAGGGGATTTAGGTGCAAAAGAATAAAGAGATCATGAGCTGATTAAAGAACACTTGAACGAAGCACCGGGATAATTGGATAACGGTAGCTGAAATGTGAGGACGGAGAATTCTTTTGGAACGATGGCCTCCGATGAAAAGAAATGAAAAAAAACAACTTCTGGAAAAACTCCGGATGGGTAAGAAAAGAATATCTGACGAATGGAATAATTCGAGGCGATAGCATGAAACTAGAACCACGAATCTTCGAGAGAACGGACAAGATTTAGAGGAAAATCTCTTCTTCGGTCTTCAAAGGACGCATTTATAAACACCACCAAAATTACCGAGAGATACTCAAGAATGTAAAAGAGGAAGGGTTGAACCAAAAGATGAAAAGAATTTGAAAGCGAACTTGGAGATGGCATCTCGATCGATGAAATTCATTCTTACGTCACACTTGAAAAGAATTTGGGAATAACTCCGGGGAAATTAGAGGAGTCAGGTAGATCCTGGGAAAAGACCTGTGGGTTAGGGCCCACTGAAAAGAAAACACCATTGGAAAGGATTGTTGAAGAGATAGGTGATGCACCAGAACAATTGAAATATTTGAATGAGGTGACAACCTCGAATTAGTTGGAACACAGTCGAATCTCCTGAGATGTCTTCAAAGACTCGGAAGGACAAACTGGCGAGAGGCGAACGAGCAAAGGGAAATATTTGAGCTGAGGGAAAGAATACGATCGGCAACGAAAAACTTGAATTAGATCCACCGGAAAAAGAAAAAGGGATGAAGAATGACGAACGAGATGAGAATTCACCGGTTAAAATAATTGAGGGAAGACTCAAGAGGGTCCGCACGAAAGAAATTGATGCTCGAAAGAGACTCAGACTCCGGGAATAATAGGGTGGGAGGGCGGGAAAACAAAGACAACTTGGAAGGGGAAACCGACGAATATCTTGAAGAGAAAACACCGTTGAAATCATTGAGGAAAGAAAGCAAAGACTTCGCATTTAGTAGGATGGATACTCAATTACGGACTCCGGTTCCGAGAGGAAGAAGGGAGGGCAGGTGGGAAAAACAAGGACAACTTCGGACAAGGAAAAACAACGACGTCGGAGGAAGAACTGAGGATTGAACTTGCCAAAGATGAAGATGGTCGAGTCGACTTGACGAGAAATGCACCGGACAAAAGAGGATGGACAACTCACGACACTAACCACGTGATCCTAAAGAAAAATTTGAACGGGAAGAGGAGTAATTCAAAACACCTACGTCAGGATTCCTTACCAGAGCGACGAAGAGGCTGAGGAGTAAAAGAAATCCTACTCTCCGATATAACTAGACTCCGAAAAAAGTTTTCTTCTAGACTCAACAACGGCCAAACTACACGATCAATCAAGGGGGCTCCTAGGGTCGGTCGAGGCTCTGATACCAACTTGTCACGCCCAATATGCGACCCTATCCAAAAGGAACTCGACGGTCCCTGTCGTGGAATTGTCACGGCAGATGTCCTCATGAAAGGACTTAGTCGCAGGGCCATCGTACGGGTTAACCTAGAGGGGTTAAAGCGGACACAAGACACGGGAGTTATACTGGTTCAGCCCCTTCGATGAAGGTAAAAGCCTACGTCCAGTTGTGATGGTATTGATGTGATTTCGGCGACTAGGGAGCAATAGCTTTGCCTTAGTCTCGAATTCTCTGTCTTTAAACCGCCGCCGGGTCGTCCCCTTATATACACGGGTTGACGCCCGGCCGGTCTATAGAGTCCCGATCCGGCTCATAGAAGTGTCCGGCTCGGTCTCTTCTCTCTTGTCTTACAACACAAGTTACAGCACTAAGGCGGTTCACATAAATGGACCTTAAGTCGCCTCTGGGCTCCGGGCCTCCTCCGTGGGCCTGGGTCATGGATTTAGGGTAAACCGCCCTCTAGGGCGGTTCACACTCGTGAGTTGTATCCCCAACATTAGGCCCCAGATTGACTTGAACTGGTTCAAAGTTAATCTTCAACATCTTCAGGAAACTCTTGATCTCCTTTCATATTTTGTAAACCGCCATCCGCTTGAACCGCCGTGACGTCATCCTCCGATCTCCGTGTCAGGGCACCCTGACGTGATCTTTAATAAAGAAATCCAAACAGTAAGATTCCCTTCATTTAATGCTATCCCAGAAATCGAGGCGGCCGCTGCACCGTCCGCCGCTTTTGACTCCTCGATTCTCGCGCCCGTTGATTGCTCCGGCTCCTTATAAATAGACCGGTCGCCCCTTTCTCTTCTTCTTCTTCCGCTCTTCTCCTTCCTCGCGACGCTCCAGCCCTGAAGCTCCGCCGTCGCCCCGACCTTCAACGACGCTTCAACGCCGGCCATTGCATCAACCTGGTCAGATCGTAGTTTTCGGCGCCTCCGCGTTTCGCCGTCGTAAGGTTCCTCTCAAGCCCTAGATCCCATCTCAAAACCATGTTCATCTCGTAGTTCATAGGTGCTCATATCAGTTCTTCATACTGCTCCGCCATGGCCGCATTTACTCACCGCATCTGCACATCCTGTGTAGGTGGCTGCCCCGCCGTCCAATTAACTCTTTATACACCTTTCCTTTTGTTCAGATCCTCGAGTGTAGAATACCCGAACCCTCCTGCTCTTTATGAGGTTTGCATAGGTCGTAAAGTTTTTCTTACTAGAGCTTCAGTAGATCTCGATTACTTCCATTCGCATGTGAAAACTGTTTCTGTCCACACTTAGTAGATTTTTCAGCTCTGCCTTATTCGGCGGTTTAACTTTTGATAGCTAACCCGTCACTCCATTAGTCCTCAGTTAAACCGGAATTGGAAGCCGGCTGCTGAATCGCCGGTTTAACAATGTATAATATGCCTGAACCGTTTAATGGTGAACCGTTTCTCCCTTTCTTTCGCAGCTTAGTCTTCCTAATGGCTCCTCAATTCTCGACTTGCAATTGGGTTCGGTCCAAAATCATCAAACACAACTCAACGGCTATGTCACCACCGGGCGGTTTGGCTCCAAAAATGTCCTCCATCGGGCGTGTTCCAGATGGCGAAGTTTCCTCCCGAGCCACTAGAGGGAGAAGTAATTGTGTTTATGCAGCACTTAGACCGGGATTCTACCCGCCGTTCAAAAATTTTCCGGACGCCCTTGCAAGTTTGAAACTCCATCCGCAGGATATCGGCCCGAACTCGTGTCAAACATATGCAACTTTCAAGTCTTCTGCGAAGTCTATCTTCGTGAAGAACCATCCGTGGAGCTGTTCCGGGATTTTTTCCACTTGAACCGCTGCATCGAAGTTTTCTCGATGGTCCCAACACGTAGCTAGGCGGCGCTTTCAATCCAGAAGAGGAAGGAAGTGGATTTTCCTCACGCCAAACACCACAGCCATCCAAAGGATTGGAACCAAACCTGGTTCTACCGCCGAACATCGCTTCCCGCCAATGAGAACTCCTTGCCGGGTTATCGTCCTCACCGACTCAGCAACCAGCATCCACTGCCTTCACGCTTAACCTCCGCGGAACGGAAGAACTTCACACCTCAAATAATCAAGCTCCGGGCTCTAATGGCCAATGGCTTAACTGGCGTGGACCTTGTGCGGTGCTGGGTATCTTGGGGCGTCTTGCCACTAAGCCGCCGGCCCGGATTGATGCATGAGTACACCGGCAGCCTCAAAGACCCTCAAAGACGTCACGAGCTGCCCATAACTGAACTTGAGGTCACCGAGATTGTAAAGAAGATGCTTGATGAACCGATCTCTGTCTGCAGCCTAACCGGGTTGGCTCCATTCTGTGTTGCCAACAAACCGCCGGCGGTAAATCTCTACTCACCGCTTTTGGGTCCTTAATACTTGTTGATATGCATTAATCCTTGTTACTTCTCAGGCTGACAGCTCCTTCTGGAAACGTACTAAACCGGTTCGGGCGCCGCGTGTAAAGTCCAAGGCCACCAAGAAGGCAGGCAAGAAGAAAGCCGCCGAGTCCTCTGATCCACGGAGGACGAAGAATCGAGTTGAGGTAAAATTTGATATTCTTACGGGGAGCCGCCAGAAACCGCTTTCCGCTTTGTGTTTCCTCTTGCTTATGACTTGTCCCTTTGTATTCCTTTTATCGACAATTTCACCTCCTGTGATGATGCTGAAGCCACCATGCCGAATTCGTTGAGGTAATCATTCTTTCTTCCGAATCCGATCTTGCGCCGTTAAAAGAATTGACGCTACCGTCCGGAAAGTGAAAAATATCCTTCATGTGCTTACTTGAATCCAAATCTTTCCTTGAAGACACAAAGAGGCTGAAGAGCGCCGCACGACCAAGACAAAGGGCCAACGGATTACCTCATCCGGTTTACTGACACACCAACCCGGAAGCGTCGCCCGTGAGGTGAATTGTTCTCCTGAAAACCGTTATCCCTTAAAGGGTTTCTTCCGATGTCCTCTCAACCCATCTGACCCGAATTATCAGGCCTCTTCCAACTCGTCCGGCGGTTCATCAACCACGCAACTGCCACCGCTTAAAGTTGCTGCAGGGTACGCAACTGCTGTCCCGTCAATTCTGTTTACCATTGCTTTGGCCAATTTGTCTTAATTCAATTCTGAATATTGCAGCACCAAGGCTCGCTTGAGTAAGAAAGCAAAAACCCTTGACCCTACTACGGATGTTGATCCGGAAAAGACCCAATAACAGACCCACGAAAATCCTGAAGTCGCTAAGAATAGCTCTGGCGAGTTGTACCGAGACGATATTGCTGATCCGCCAGAAGCTGAACCGGGGGCTCAAGTGGAAACCTCGCATCCTGCTCCACCGAGTCCGACCGCAGAGCAGGTCGTAACTATTGAACCGCCGAGCCAGAGCATGAAGGCACCAAGCCCAAAGAAGACCGTCGATCCGGCCAGCCCGGCCAAGAATGATGATGTTATTGTGACGGGCACTGGCTATACCGCCCCTAGCCAACCGGTCGCTTTAACAAGACACGGCGCCAAGGGAAAGTCTGCCACCATGGGTAAAGACAAGGGGAAAACTGATCTATCAGCTTACGACAATTTTTCTGCCCAAGAACTTCACTCCGGCTTTCTGAACCGGCTCTACACAAGCCGCGACCTTGAAGCCGGTCTGGTAAATCGCATGAAGGACCGCTATGAGGTAAGGACTTATGCCTGCCTTGTACTTTTGCTGCGCAATCGCCCCCAAGGGTCGGTTTAACTTGTCATAGTCAAAGCGGCACTTAACTTCGTAAAACAACCATACACCTTGAACTGCAGTACTGTAGCCCCCAAGGGTCGGTTTAACTTGTCATAGTTAAACCGGGACTTAATTTCTGTATCCCATACCGAATCGAGATCAATTAGCCATTAGCCCCCAAGTGCCAAGTTGAATACTTGTATTGAGCGTGGGACTTTATAATAACACAACTAACATGCTTCCTTTGTTATCAGAATGAGATATACCAGCAAACCGTGCAACTCAAGGACCTTCGTGCCAGCTTGGAAACTCAACAAGCCGAGACCACCAAGGCCAAGGATGAATTGAGAACTGGCTTGGCCGCTATGGAAGAGCTGAAGGAAGGATATGCGTCCGAGCGGGCAAAATGGGACACCGAGAAAACCGGTTTGACAAAACGGGCAGAAGATGCCGAATCAGCTCTTAAACCGGTTACCGAAGAGCTTACCAGACTGAAGCGCCAAGTTCATGCCATGACCTCTGCCATCTTTGGAAAGAAAATTTGCACCGAGTACACTCGCTTTAATATTGCCGCCGGTTTAACTTGAGCTGTTGAACTGGTGCGAACAAACGTATTGCTCATCTGGCTCGGCGTGTGGAAGAAGCTCAAGGCTTCTTACACCCTGATTGAGCAGTTGTATACCGCGCCAATGAGTCATATGCGCCACATCAGACGACAACACGGTGCCGCCCCTCGATCGAGAGACATCGGACCGGCTGTCCATGATTCCGGGGCAGCTTGAAGAGTTGAAGCGATCCGCGGCCTGGGCTGGCACCCTACTTGCTCTGACTCGCGCCAAGGCGTGGATAGCAGATCTTGATCCGGCTGACATAGCCAAAGGTTTCCCCAGCGCTCAAGAAAACGGTGAAGCCTTTGATAACGACGCCCTGAAATGGATAACAAAGGAAATGCGTCCATTGGCGAGTCAACTGGCAGCTGAAGCCAACCTGGCGGTTCACCGCTCTTTTTATGACGCAAACAATAAGCGGGTGGAGTTTGTCATCCCTGAAGTGCAGAGCCTTGTTCCTCCAATCCGTAAGCACACTTATGCCCCTGATGTTGATCCGTCTGAGCTGATAAATGAAGAAGCTGTCTTTCAGGCCTTAACCCGGATTGACTGGTCTACCAATGACTTCCGGGCTTTGGGTGAGGAAGAAGAAGAAGTTGAACCGACGCCAGGCGCCCCCTCTACCTCACGTCAACCCGACGAAGAAGCGTAATCCGTCAAGCCGGGTGACGCCTCCGAAGCTTCAAGGCATAACACCACATGAAACACCGGGCCTTTAGGCTTTGTAATAGGATAGTCAGCACTTTGTTTTGAACAACGCCTTTACAACCTCAGTCTGTAACCTTTTGCACGGTGGTGCTGATACTGTGGAATGATGAACCCTCAACTTATTTTGCCTGCAATCACAAACTCTTTAACCCGGCACGGCGGCTTGTGTCGCCAGCCGGCTTGTGACGACCATATATTTATATAAGAAAACAAGGATGTATATGATCAAACGTTATGATATAAAAATACCTGCCAGCGTCGGGCATGCAGCAGGCTTAGCCAATCTTAAGGCTGAGGTTTAGAAACCATTACCGGCAAAGGAGAAAATAACTCCTGTGCTCAAAATGCCGGTTTACCGTGTAAACCATGTCGGGCATGATAAGCCCCCTGTTACTCCATAATGGGATGTTAACAGAAAAATCAAACCGGAACAAAATCGCCGGATTAAAAATGGACCGAATTCTGACAACTTGAATCCGGTTTAAAGAGGCTTGTCGGTTTAAGAAGGCAAACAAAAATCAAATGATTCGTATAAAAACCATATGGAAGCAAAGGCAATGATAAAAACCGTTTTGCAAGAAAAGGCTTTACTGAGCCGGATCAGATGGTGTTACCATGGCCGGACAGGACCAAGCTCCCTAGAAGGTGTAGCGATGGTTCAAGTCAGCCAGGTCCCCAACTGAAATCGTGGCATAATGCCGATCAAATGGCATTGCAATGGTTCGGGTTCGACCAAAGCCCCCAAGTGATTCTATGGCCTTAGGCCGACCAAGAGGCGTGACTGGTTCAGACGTGACCATGTCCCCAAGTGATCTGGTGGCTTTCGCCTGTCAAGAGGTGTTGCATTGGTTCGGACACGACCAAGCCCCCAAGTGACAAAAATTTCTGAAAATCAAGGCAAAGGGTTAAACCGGAGGCCGCTTCACGACAACATCTCCATGTACCCAAACCGGACTTTATCCAGAACGGATACCCCGCTTTGGCCGAGGATCCGGTTTATTGCTTTTATTCATAATATATACATTGTCTTAATATGTACATAAGTGGAGCCGATGGCTCGGTATAATAAGGCGAAGATGAGCTATGTTCCACGGCCTGTTGGTCTCCTCTTCGACGCGGCGTGAGTCTTTCCGCTCTCGAACATCAATCGATAGTATGACCCGTTGTACAGATTCTCATCGACCACAAAGGGTCCTTCCCAAGGCGGGGATAGCTTGTGCATATCCGTCTGGTCTTGAATGAGCCGAAGCACCAAGTCTCCTTCCTGAAAGGTTCTTGTTCTAACCCGCCGGCTGTGATACCGACGAAGATCTTGCTGGTAAATCGCCGAACGAGCAGCTGCCATATCTCGCTCCTCATCCAATCGATCCAAATCGTCCTGCCGGGTTGCCTCGCTATCGGCCTCAACATAAGCCGCCACGCGGGGCGAGTCATGACGTATATCACAGGGAAGGACCGCCTCCGCTCCATAGACCATAAAGAACGGCGTGTATCCAGTGGATCTGTTTGGTGTAGTATTGATACTCCATATCATAGATGGCAGCTCCTCGACCCAACAACCCGGCGTCCTTACTAAAGGGACCATAAGCCGGGGTTTAATACCCCTCAAGATCTCCTGATTAGCTCGTTCCGCTTGACCGTTGGACTGCGGTGGTGGGCCATCAAGAAACGTCAAGCGGATGTGCTCGCTCACAAAACTCCTTCATGGCTCCCTTGGACAAATTGGTGCCATTGTCCGTGATGATACCGTGTGGAAACCCAAACCGAAAATCACCTTCTTGATGAACTGAACCGCCGTGGCCGCATCACACTTACTAATGTGCTCGCCTCGACCCACTTGGTAAACTTATCAACCGCCACCAACAGGTGGGTTTTCTTGTCTTTGGACCTTTTGAAAGGTCCAACCATATCCAGCCCCCAAGTCGCAAACGGCCAAGTAATTGGAATCATCCTCAATTCTTGAGCCGGTACATGAGCACGTCTGGAGAACTTTTGGCAACCATCACATCGTCTGACCGGATCTTCCGCATCAGCATGGGCAGTCAACCAATAGAAACCGTGGCGAAACGCTTTGGCCACCAAGGATTTTGAACCGGCGTGATGACCACAATCCCCTTCATGGATCTCACGCAATATCTCACGGCCTTCCTCGGGGACACACAACGCTGAACGCCTTTACACGCTGCAACGATGCAACTCGCCCTTATGTATGGTCATAGACTTAGACCGCCGAACTATCTGTCAGGCCAGCGTCTTGTCTTCTGGTAACTCGCCCCGGTTCATGTATGCCAAATAAGGGAGGGTCCAATCCGGAATGACATGCAAGGCTGCCACCAAGTGAGCCTCCGGATCAGGAATAGCTAAATCGACCTCATCAGGAAGCTTAAGCGACGGATTGTGCAAAGACGTCAAGGAAGACATTGGGCGGACCGGTTTACGTTGAGACCCGAGCCGCTTAAAGCATCCGCCGCCTCGTTCTTCCGGGCGATCCACATGGTCCACCATTAACCTTTAAAGTGTCCCGCAACCATATCCACCTCCCGACGGCACGCAGCCATGAGTGGGTCTTTGGAATCCCAAGTACACGATACTTGCTTGGCCACCAAGTCCGAGTCACCAAAGCACTTGACCCGCTTAGATTCATCTCCTTAGCCATCCGTAGACCATGGAGCAAAGCTTCATACTCAGCTGCGTTGTTAGTACAGGGAACATTAAGCGAAGAACGTAACAGAACTTGTCACCTCGTGGGGAAGTTAATACGACTCCAGCCCCCGAGCCCTCCAATTGCCTGGACCCATCAAAGTGGATGGTCCAATAGGTATGATCCGGCTTTTCTTCAGGTGCTTGCAACTCCGTCCAATCATTAATGAAATCCACAAGTGCTCGAGACTTTATCGCCGTCGAGGCACATACCTTAAACCGTATGCCCAAGTTCTATAACCCACTTAGCAATCCGGCCAGTCGCTTCCCGGTTCTGTATGATATCGCCCAAAGGAGCTGAACTGACCACTGTGATGGGGTGCCCTTGGAAATATTGCTTGAGCTTCCGGCTTGCCATAAAAACTCCATATACCAGCTTCTGCCAATGCGGATATCTTTGTTTGGACTCAATGAGAACTTTGCTGATGTAATAAACTGGCCGCTGAACCGGATACTCCTTCCCTGCCTCCTTTCGCTCTACCACAATGGCCACGCTGACTGCCCTGGCATTAGCGGCAACATATAACAGGAGCGGCTCCTTGTCAATGGGAGCGGCAAGAACAGGCGGGTTGGCCAGCTGCCGCTTTAAGTCCTCCAATGCCTCATCGGGCCGTGAGCTCCGCATTTAACCGATCCGTCTTCTTCAAAGATCTGGTACAAAGGAATGGCCTTCTCCTAGGCGACTGATAAACCGGCTTAGCGCAGCAATCCGGCCTGCCAAACGTTGGACATCGTTGATACACTTTGGCTTAGCCAAGGAGGTGATAGATGTAATCTTCTCCGGATTAGCTTCAATCCCCCTGTTGGACACAAGGAAACCCAACAACTTGCCTGCCGGAACACCAAAGACGCACTTGGCCGGGTTGAGCATCATCTTGTACACCCGCAAGTTGTCAAAAGTTTCCTTTAAATCCTCAATCAATGTTCCCTTCTGCCTTGATTTCACCACGATATCATCCACATAAGCGTGCACATTACGGCCGATCTGTTCGTGCAAGCAATTTTGTACGCAACGCTGATAAGTTGCTTGGGCGCTCTTGAGCCCAAAAGGCATAGATACATAGCAGAAGGCTCCAAAAGGGGTGATAAACGCCGTCTTCTCCTGGTCCTTAACCGCCATCTTAATCTGGTGATAACCAAAATACGCATCCAAAAAGCTCAAACGCTCACAACCCGCCGTAGCATCAATAATATGGTCAATGCGGGGGAGGGCGAAAGGATCTGCTGGACAAGCTTTGTTAAGATCTGTGTAATCCACACACATGCGCCAAGTGCCATTCTTCTTAAGGACCAACACCGGATTAGCAAGCCATTACGGATGAAAGACTTCAACAATAAACCCCGCCGCTAAGAGCCTAGCAACTTCCTCTCCAATGGCCTTGCGCCTTTCCTCATTGAACCGTGAAGAAACTTCTTTACCGGTGCGTACTTGGGGTCAACATTAAGAGTGTGCTCGTGAGTTCCCTCGGTACACCCGGCATGTCGAAGGCTTCCATGCAAAAATGTCCCGATTCTCACGGATGAACTCGATGAGCGCGCTTTCCTATTTAGGATCCAAGTTGGCACTGATGGTGAACTGCTTGGACGAATTGTCGGGCACAAAATCAACAAGTTTTGTCTCAGCTGCCGATTTGAACTTCAAATCCGGATCGTGCTCCGTAGTCGGCTTCTTCAAAGGGGTCATATCCGGCGGATCAACATTGTCTTTATAATATTTTAACTCTTCAGTGGCACAAACCGACTCTGCATAAGCCGCATCACCTTCCTCGCATTCCAAAGCAATCCGGCGGCTCCCGTGAACCGTTATCGTCCCTTTGTGACCCGGCATTTTCAGTTGCAAATAAACATAACAAGGCCGTGCCATAAACTTAGCATAAGCCGGCCGCCCAAACAGGGCGTGGTAAGGGCTTTGGATTTTCACCACCTCAAACGTCAATGTTTCCGATCTGGAGTCATGTTCATCTCCAAAGGCCACCTCCAACGCTATCTTACCGACCGGGTATGCCGACTTGCCGGGCACCACACCGTGAAATACGGTGCTGGACGGCCTGAGATGTCTATCCGTCAACCCCATACGTCGGAAGGTCTCGTAGTACAGGATGTTGATGCTGCTTCCTCCATCCATAAGCACCTTGGTGAACTTGCAGCCTCCCACCTGAGGTGCCACTACTAGGGCCACCGACCCGGATTGTAAACTCGGGAGGATGATCCTCTCGCTCCATACAATAGGTTGCTCGACCAGCGCAGTAATGCGGTGCGGCCGGTTCAACAACACCGACCGCCTACGCTGAAGTTTGCGGTCCCATCTGTCCAAGCTAGTGGTAAAGACATGATACTGTCCACTGTTTAACTGCTTTGGATTACTTTGGTAACCCGACTGTTGCTGTTGTTGATTGTAACCCCCCAGGGCCGGAATTTCCTTCACCGTAACCCGGGGCAGACCCCGAACCGCCGCCGGGCCCTTGATCATGCCGGAAAGCATTAGAATTTTTGAACTCATGCATAATATAACAATCCTTCCATAGGTGATTCGTCGGTGCCTCCTTCGTCCCATGCTTCGGACAAGGTTGATTCAACAAGTAATTCAAACGCTCCGGATTATGACCTTGTGCACCACCCCGGTTTGATTGCCTACCTTTGCGCCGCTGTCCCTTGTCCTGTGCGTTGGTGTTGGCCACGAAACCCATGTTACCGTTAGCCTTACGCTTGTTTCCCCCATTGCCTGCCGGATGATCCGGCCTCTGGAATTGCCATTCGCTTTCCCTTCCCTACTTCGTCACCTTCGACTCGGGATCCTTGGTACTATCAGAGTCAGCATACTTTACCAAAACGCCCATGAGCGTGCCCATGTCATTGCAAAAACGCTTCATGCGACCCAGCTTCAACTTCAACGGTTCGAACCGGCAGTTGGCCTCTAGGGTTAAGATAGCGGAATCAGGGTTGATCCGGTCGATGAATGTAAGACCTGAAACGCGGGCGCACCCAATGTGTTGTAGATTCTCCTCCGCTCGACACAAGCCGCCAAATCCACCACGGACATAGGCTGCTTAAGGTATCTTTGAAATTCTGAATGAACCGGTCCGTAATCGGGTCCATTTAACTAACCGAGTTGGGTGGCAAATTTTTCAACCAAGCACGAGTCGTGCCTTCCAACATCATGGTGAAATACTTCGCACACGCAGCTTCGTCCCACATCCGCATCTCCATGGCCATCTCATAGCTTTCTATCCACGCTCGAGCCAAATCGGCGGTGTAATTGGGCACCTTGCGGGGTCCTTTGAAGTCCTTAGGCAAGCGCACATTGCGTAAAGCGGGGACGAGACAAGGCACCCCCAATGATCCAGACGTGACCCCCGGTTCGAAGATGGTCGGATGAACCGGCGCGAGCTGATGGTCCTCATGTTGCGCTGCTAACTCGGCCTCCCTACGTGCCCTGGCCCGGTCCACCACCACTTGAGCGTCTTCGAAGCCAACAGCCGGGTTTTTGCCTCGAGGCGGACCGTGCTGCGTGTTGCTTGACACGGCCGGTTCATCTGCGCGCCGGCTATAACTCCGGCTTGGGCGGAGGGTGGAGTGGATCCGATCCCGACTGTATGAATATGCTTCTGGCCGAGCTGTGGCCGCCCTGAGGAGCTCCTTAACCCGGCGTGTCTCTACCGCCTGTGGTGAATCGCCTTCAATTGGGATCGCCTCCAACCGTGCCACAGCCGCCACAAGGTTATCCATCGGGTTGGAGTAATGACCCGGAGGTGTCTGCACAGTCTGGGGCGCGCCGGTATGATGGCGAGGCGGATCTATCACACGGGGCTGAACCGGTGCGGCCGTCCCAGGTGCTTCCGGCCGGTTTACCACTGGCGGCGGATTACTGGTCCCTGCCCCTAGGGTATTGAAAAGCTCTCTTCCCTCGAAAACCGAAGGTAAACGGGACCTGTACTTCCTTTTCATGACTTCATGTGACGCGCTCGATCCAAAGATGAGCCTATAAGTTGCACATCCAAAGCGGCCTGCCCGCCGCCATCCTCACGTCCGCGGCTGCCAGGTCCGCTTTAGCTTTAGTGATCTGTTCCCTCACCTTTGCAATCTCCGCGTTGTGCAGGTCCTGATCCGGCGGATTAGCCTCTGCCATGAGCACAGCCAATGCGTCGAAAAGCTCTGACAAAACTTGAGCCAGCGGGCGCACAGGGCCTCCTTCCCCGGCTGCCGTCACCGTCGTTGAACCGGCGACCAGGGGCGCCGCGGTCGAAGAGTGAAGCGCCGCTTGCGTGCCGGCCATGAAGATTCCAACCCGGTTGGGTAGATCAAAGGGGTCCGGAATACTCTCACCGTCGGAACAGCCCCGATCCGCCATCTTGCGGTACCGGTACAGACTCCGTTTCTCCGGCCGACGACTCGTCGCCAGAGTAGACAACGGTTTCGCCGCCGGATGCTGATCCGTCCTTGTAGTCTCCGTGGGCGACTCCCACGAAAGCACGCCGATCACGGTTTAGCTAGGGCAGGACTCTTCCGCTGCCGAGCCGTCTCGACGAGGTCGGTGCAGATGTCCGGCCTAGGCCCTGGCTCGCCGATCTTGCCGATGAACACGTGTATGCCGCCAAAGGGGACCCGGTATCCGTACTCAACCGAGCCGGCCTCGGGGCCCCAGTCCGCATCGTCGATGTAGAGCTTGCCGCGACGACTCTTTGTTATCCGGCCCACAGCATAGCCTTCGAGTCCTTCGAACTTGCCCTCTAAGATCATCAAACCGTCGTGTGATAGCCCCACGGTGGGCGCCAACTGTCGTGGAATTGTCACGGCAGATGTCCTCATGAAAGGACTTAGTCGCAGGGCCATCGTACGGGTTAACCTAGAGGGGTTAAAGCGGACACAAGACACGGGAGTTATACTGGTTCAGCCCCTTCGATGAAGGTAAAAGCCTACGCCCGGCCAGTGATGGGATTGATGTGATTTCGGCGACTAGGGAGCAATAGCTTTGCCTTAGTCTCGAATTCTCTGTCTTTAAACCGCCGCCGGGTCATCCCCTTATATACACGGGTTGACGCCCGGCCGGTCTACAGAGTCCCGATCCGGCTCATACAAGTGTCCGGCTCGGTCTCTTCTCTCTTGTCTTACAACACAAGTTACAGCACTAAGGCGGTTCACATAAATGGACCTTAAGTCGCCTCTGGGCTCCGGGCCTCCTCCGTGGGCCTGGGTCATGGACGAGGGTAAACCGGCCCCTCCAGGGCGGTTCACACTCAGTAGTTGTATCCCCAACAGTCCCGCCAAGGATAGACCCGCATATTGAAACGCTTTTGCAAGGTGGATATCATTACATCAACATTACATAATAGATGGGGATACATACATAAGGCACAAATGCCACAAGAATACATCAACATCATATACAAGAGATCAACATCCGACTACGGATAAAACATAAACAGAAACTCAAACAATATCCACCCTGCTAGCCCAGGCTGCCGACCTGGAACCTATCCCCTGATCGAAGAAGAAGCAGAAGAAGAACTCCAAACAAGTAAACATCGCTCTCGCGTCATGATCATCGCAAACCTGTACCTGCAACTGGTGTTGTAGTAATCTGTGAGCCACGAGGACTCAGCAATCCCATTACCATGGGTATCAAGACTAGCAAAGCTTAATGGGAAAGGAAGGGGTAAAGTGGTGAGGTTGCAGCAGCGACTAAGCATATATGGTGGCTAACCAACGCAAATAAGAGCGAGAAGAGAGCAAGCAGAACGGTCGTGAAGCTAGCAATGATCAAGAAGTGATCCTGAACTCCTACTTACGTCAAACATAACACAGAAACCGTGTTCTCCTCTCGATCAACCCGAAAAGAGACACTCACGGTTACGCACACGGTTGGTGTATTTTAGAAGAGTTTGCTTCAAGTTTACTACAACCGGATATTAACAAATTCCCATCCGCCACATAACCACGGGCACGGCTTTCGAAAGTTTATACCCTGCAGGGGTGTCCCAACTTAGCCCATGATAAGCTCTCGCGATCAACGAAGGATATTCCTTCTCCCCGGGAGTCCCGATCAGTCTCGGAATCCTGGCTACAAGACATTTCGACAGCAATAAAACAAGACCAACAAAGCCGCCCGATGTGCCGACAAATCCCGATAGGAGCTGCAAATATATCGTTCTCAGGGCATACCGGATAGGACAGCCTACGAGTAAAACCAGCCCTCGAGTTGCCCCGTGGTGGCCCCGCAGTCTGCCCGTTTTGGACCAACGCTCGAAGGAGCACTGGCCCGGGGGGGCTAAAATAAAGATGACCCTTGGGCTCCGGAAACCTAAGGGAAAAAGGGGCTTGGTGAGGCAAATGGTAAAACCAATGTTGGGCCTTGCTGGAGGAGTCTTATTCAAAGTGAACTGTCAAGGGGGTCCCATAAATCACCCAACCGCGTTAGGGACGCAAAATCCGGGAACATAATACCAATATGACGGAAACTAGGGCGGCAAGAGTGGAACAAAACACTGTGCATAAGGCCGAGCCTTCCACCCTTTACCAAGTATATAGATGCATTAATAATATAAGAGATATTGTGATATCCCAACATAATCCTGTTCACCATGGAGCAATCTTCAACTTCACCGCAACTAGCAACGCTATAAGAGGGCTGAGCAAAGAGATAACATAGCCAAACAATGGTTTGCTAGGAAGGGTGTCAAAGGTTAGAGGTTCATGGCAATTTAGGAGACTTGAGGAGCAAAAGATAGGTTGCGCAGTATAGCGATAGAACGAAGCAACTAGCATAGCAATGATAGTGATGAGATCTAGGGTAGCGGTCATCTTACCTGAAATCCCGCAAGGAAGAAGAACGAGTCCATGAAGAAGATGAAGCCACGAAGACAAACCAAGCGTAGACGAACGAATCCTCACGATCGCAACGAAAACGGGAACTAACAAGAAGAAGCACACAACATAGTAAACACACCACACATGAACAAGGCATGATGCACAACAAGCATGATGCATGACAAAGCTAAATGAATCTACTCATGGCAAGAGATAATGCAAACAAGAGCAACACATCAAAGCAAGTTTAAATGAGGCCGGGAACAACATATAACAAATCCGGTAAGTCCTCATATGCAAATTTCGAAATTGGTCCAGATCTGAATAAACCTTATGTACAAGTTGTTAAACAGCAAGTGAAGATGCACCACGATGATCTACATGAAATTCTAGTCAAGTTACATATAAAGTTCATTTAATTCGGAGCTACGGCCTAGAAGATATGAGCAAAACAAGTTAAACATGGCATTGATGCAAAATGCATACAAACATCAAACAAACACCTCAAAACAAGGATGCAACATGATAATATGAAACTACATGCAAAATCAAGCAAGTTTCATATAGAGCACACTCAAAACGGAGCAACGGTTCAACACATACACATGAAACAAGTTTTAAGGACAAGCTGTCCAAAACAGCAACTAGGCATATTGCAAGCTTCAAAACAACATTCTACAGCACCTCGACGTGAAAAAAAAAGGCATGGGAATAAAATACAGGTAAAGCATGACAAAACATGAACACTGAGCTATCTCCATAAACCACTAGAACATGCTCAAAAGGACATGGCAAGATTGCAAATAATAACAGTTTCAGACTTTGCAGAAATAACATCAGGTTGCAATATTTAGAGCTATCAAACAGCATGTTGCAGCAAGCTATCATGTCAAATTAGAGCATGGCATTATACTACTAAATGCATAGAACAAGAGTCCCTTACTTACCATGAGCCAAAAGGGCACAGAAAATATGATGGCACCCATGTAAACATAGCAATTTATATAACAGATTCATACATGGCAGGAACAACAATAAGTAGGCATGTTGGTGAGCTTGAACCACTCACCACAGAGCAATACATGGCATTTAAAGGCAACCAACAGTAATATGGCATATTTATGAAGCTAAGAATTGTAATAGAAAGTTCATAGGGTGCATGGATCACTAGCAAAACACGTGGCAAAACTGAACTTAATGTTAACAGGCTGACAGAAACATTATTTAACAATTTGAGAGCAAGATTACAACAAGTTACAGCAGACTATAATTGCAACAAAGGGCATAGATGGATAGAGCACGACATGTATAACAAAACATCCTTAGTGAATATCTCCAGGTTATGCATAGAATGACTTGTAGAAGCAGGTTAACATAGCATCATGATATAGCAGTTTCAGACAAGCAAAACAGTAACAGCAAGTACCCTACTTAACAAGCTTGATGCACTCACTACAAGACCCACAAAAATACATGGATGGCACCACTGGAAAGATGGCATCACATAATTCAAAACTCATGTAGAACTCATGCTCATAGGATGCACACATCAAATGCAACAAAAATGACAAATCACCAAGTTATAACAGTTTCAGCAGGTTTACATCACATAGCACTCTTGCAACGATGATTCAGGCATCAAGATGGTCTCAAATGAACATGATGCAATGGAACAAAATGAAGTACTCGTTGAGTCGAATAATTTGACATATTATACGCACGAAACGGAGCTATGGATGCAGAGTTATGATGCGATGAACATGGCATAAAATATCACATATTCGGGGACTTGGGGAAATAAACGGAGTCAACCTGCAGATCCAGATCCCGACGCGGAAACCGAGGTTCATCGGAGACATGTCGGGGAAGAAGAAGAAGGAGGCGGCTGGAGGGAGCTGCGGCGGTAGGGCTGGGCGGACCCGCCGGGCGGCGGCCGGGGCGAAGGCGAGCGCCGGAGCTCGGGAGCTCCTCTCCCTGGAGCTTCGCGCGGAGGGGCGAAGGGGTAGCCGGGGCTGGATCGGCTCCGGTGAGGCATGGGCCAGCGGCGGGGAGGGCGGCGTGGAGGCGCCGGTCGGGCGGGCGCGGGCTGGGACGAGGGCGGGGGCCGCAAAGGCGCCGCTGGCGAGGCGGAGGCGGGCGCGCCAGAGATGCGGCGGCGGGCGTGAGTTGCGGGCTGCTGGGGCGGGCCGAACGGCGGCAGAGGCGCTGGCTCGCGGGCCCGATCCGGCCCCAAGGGTCACGTGGAGGGAGGAGAGAGAGGTGAGGTGGCGGCAGCTTGGAGGAGAGTGGCGGCGGGTGACGTGGCGCGACGCCATTGGTCCAAGCGACGTGGTTGCTGCGGGTGGACACGTCCGGCGGGGTGGACATGTCCGGCGGGCGAGAGGGAGGTTTGATCTAGGGTTTGATCTGCGCGAAAGAAATCGGGGGGATGCACATATTTATAGATAGAGGGAGCTAGGAGAGTCCAAATGGAGCACGGTTTCGCCCAAACGATCGTGATCGAACAACCGAGAGTACAGAGGGGAGTTTACTGGGTTTTGGGCCACTTGGAAGGGTGTTGGGCTGCAAAGAGAAGGAGGCTTTTACGGTTACCCGGTTAACCGTTGGAGTATCAAACGACCTCCAAATGGCACGAAACTTAACAGGCGGTCTACCGATGCTATACCAAGGACGCTTGGCAAGACTCGGTCCATTCCGAGAAAGTTTAACACCCACACACGAAAAGAGGTAAAAGGGGGCGCCGGGGGACATAGGAGTGCCGGATTGCAAAAGCGGACAACGGGAAAATGCTCGGATGCAAGAGATGAACACGTATGCAAAATGAGATGCACATGATGACATGATATGAAATGCATATGATGACATGGCAAAGTGCAACACGCAAGCAAATGACATGGCAACACCGACGAATAACTGAAGGACACCTGGCGCATCGAATCTGGGGCGTTACAACACTCCTCCACTAACAAGAGATCTCGTCCCGAGAGCTTAGGACCGAGACGGAAGGGAAAAGGGTTTGATGTGATAGAATGAAGGATGAAAGAACAAGATTAAAGCTTATGGCGACTTAGATGGAGGTTCAATAAATGGCCGAGGAAATTTGAACTCCGGAAAAGAAAAGATGAAAAACACTTGGAAATAGAATTTATTCCTCAAGAACAAACTCCGAAGAAAGGGATTACTCACTTGGATGAAATAAGAATAAGATTTATTGTATGCTTATCCTTCATCAAATTAAATTGATGACAAGCAATGGATTTTGCATACTACTTATACTTCTTGAAAAGGATTAAGGGGGGTTATAGCACAAAACTTGAGAAAGTCTTCATGAACCACCGGTAGGATTGGAAAGAAACGAATGGATTAAAATGATAATCAAGGAAAAGAAATCTGAAGGAACCACCGTAAAAATTCGGAAATGACTGATGAAAGAGAATGAATCACCGGAAGAATTAGAAGAACCAATATGCTCGAGGGGATTTAGGTGCAAAAGAATAAAGAGATCATCAGCTGATTAAAGAACACTTGAACGAAGCACCGGGATAATTGGATAACGGTAGCTGAAATGTGAGGACGGACAATTCTTCTGGAACGATGGCCTCTGATGAAAAGAAATGAAAAAAAAACAACTTCTGGAAAAACTCCGGATGGGTAAGAAAAGAATATCTGACGAATGGAATAATTCGAGACGATAGCATGAAACTAGAACCACGAATCTTCGAGAGAACGGACAAGATTTAGAGGAAAAACTCTTCTTCGGTCTTCAAAGGACGACGATAAACACCACCAAAATTACTGAGATACTCCGAAGAATGTAAAAGAGGAAGGGTTGAACCAAAAGATGAAAAGAATTTGAAAGCGAACTTGGAGATGGCATCTGACTGATGAAATTCATTCTTACGTCACACTTGAAAAGAATTTGGGAATAACTCCGGGGAAATTAGAAGAGTCGGGTAGATCTGGAAAAGACCCGTGGGTTAGGGCCCATCAAAAAGAAAACACCGTTGGAAAGGATTGTTGAAGAGATAGGTGATGCACGGAACAATTGAAATATTTGAATGAGGTGACAACCTCGAATTAGTAGGAACACAGTCGAATCTCCTGAGATGTCTTCAGCACTCCGGAAGGACAAACTGGCGAGAGGCGAACGAGCAAAGGGAAATATTTGAGCTGAGGGAAAGAATACGATCGGCAACGAAAAACTTGAATTGGATCCACCGGAAAAAGAAAAAGGGATGAAGAATGATGAACGAGATGAGAATTCACGGTTGAAACAATTGAGGGAAGACTCAAGAGGCTTCGCATTTAAAGAAATTGATGCTCGAAAGAGACTCGGACTCGGGAATAATAGGGTGGGAGGGCGGGAAAACAAAGACAACTTGGAAGGGGAAACCGACGAATATCTTGAAGAGCAAAACACCGGCTGAAATCATTGAGGAAAGAAAGCAAAGACTTCGCACGAGTAGGATGGATACTCAATTACGGACTCCGGTTCCGACAGGAAGAAGGGAGGGCGGGTGGAAAAAACAAGGACAACTTCGGACAAGGAAAAACAACGACGTCGGAGGAAGAACTGAGGATTGAACTTGGCAAAGATGAAGATGGTCGAGTCGACTTGACGAGAAATGCACCGGACAAAAGAGGATGGACAACTCACGACACTAACCACGTGATCCTAAAGAAAAATCTGAACGGGAAGAGGAGTAATTCAAAACACCTACATCAAGATTCCTCACCAGAGCGACGAAGGGGCTGAGGAGTAAAAAGAAATCCTACTCTCCGATATAACTAGACTCCGAAAAAGTTTTCTTCTAGACTCGACAACGGCCAAACTACACGATCAATCAAGGGGGCTCCTACGGTCGGTCCGAGGCTCGATACCAACTTGTCACGCCCAATATGCGACCCTATCCAAAAGGAACTCGACGGTCCCACCAAGGATAGAACCGCATACTGAAACGCTTTTGCAAGGTGGATATCATTACATCAACATTACATAATAGATGGGGATACATACATAAGGCACAAATGCCACAAGAATACATCAACATCATATAGAAGAGATCAACATCCGACTACGGATGAAACATAAACTGAAACTCAAACAATATCCACCCTGCTAGCCTAGGCTGCCGACCTGGAACCTATCCCCTGATCGAAGGAGAAGCAGAAGAAGAACTCCAAACAAGTAAACATCGCTCTCGCGTCATGATCATCGCAAACCTGTACCTGCAACTGGTGTTGTAGTAATCTGTGAGCCACGAGGACTCAAAGAATCCCATTACCATGGGTATCAAGACTAGCAAAGCTTAATGGGAAAGGAAGGGGTAAAGTGGTGTGGTTGCAGCGACTAAGCATATATGGTGGCTAACCAACGCAAATAAGAGCGAGAAGAGAGCAAGCGGAACGGTCGTGAAGCTAGCAATGATCAAGAAGTGATCACGAACTCCTTCTTACGCCAAACATAACCCGAAACCGTGTTCTCCTCTCGATCAACCCGAAAAGAGACACTCACGGTTACGCATACACGGTTGGTGTATTTTAGAAGAGTTTACTTCAAGTTTACTACAACCGTATATTAACAAATTCCCATCTGCCACATAACCGCGGGCACGGCTCTCGAAAAGTTTATACCTGCAGGGTGTCCCAACTTAGCCCATGATAAGCTCTCGCGATCAACGAAGGATATTCCTTCTCCCGGAAGACCCGATCAGTCCCTAATCCCGGCTACAAGACATTTCGACAAGACAATAAAACAAGACCAGCAAAGCCGCCCGATGTGCCGACAAATCCCGATAGGAGCTGCAAATATCTCGTTCTCGTGGCACACCGGATAGGTCGACCACGAGTAAAACCAGCCCTCGAGTTGCCTGCAGGTGGCCCCTGATCTGCCTGCTTCGGACCAACACTCGAAGGAGCACCGCCTGTGGGGCTAAAATAAAGATGACCCTTGGGCCTGGAAACCCAAGGAAAAGGGGCTAGGTGAGGCAAATGGTAAAACCAATGTTGGGCCTTCTTTGGAGGAGTCTTATTGAAAGCTTAACTGTCAAGGGGGTCCCATAAATCACCCAACCGCGTTAGGGACGCAAAATCCGGGAACATAATACCGATATGACGGAAACTAGGGCGGCAAGAGTGGAACAAAACACTGTGCATAAGGCCGAGCCTTCCACCCTTTACCAAGTATATAGATGCATTAATAATATAAGAGATATTGTGATATCCCAACATAATCCTGTTCACCATGGAGCAATCTTCAACTTCACCTGCAACTAGCAACACTATAAGAGGGCTGAGCAAAGAGATAACATAGCCAAACAATGGTTTGCTAGGAAGGGTGTCAAAGGTTAGAGGTTCATGGCAATTTAGGAGACTTGAGGAGCAAAAGATAGCTTGCGCAGCATAGCGATAGAACGAAGCAACTAGCATAGCAATGATAGTAATGAGATCGAGGGTAGCGGTCATCTTGCCTGAAATCCCGCAAGGAAGAAGAACGAGTCCATGAAGAAGATGAAGCCACGAAGACGAACCAAGCGTAGACGAACGAATCCTCACGATCGCAACGAAAACGGGAACTAACAAGAAGAAGCACACAACATAGTAAACACACCACACATGAACAAGGCATGATGCACAACAAGCATGATGCATGACAAAGCTACATGTAGCTACTCACGGCAATAGATGATGCAAACAAGAGCAACACATCAAAGCAAGTTTAAATGAGGCCGAGAACAACATATAACAAATCCGGTAAGTCCTCATATGCAAATTTCGAAATTGGTCCAGATCTGAATAAACCTTATGTTCAAGTTGTTAAACAGCAAGTTAAGATGCACCACGATGATCTACACGAAATTCTAGTCAAGTTACATATAAAGTTCATTTAATTCGGAGCTACGGCCTAGAAGATATGAGCAAAACAAGTTAAACATGGCATTAATGCAAAATGCATACGAACATCAAACAAACACCTCAAAACAAGGATGCAACATGATAATATGAAACTACATGCAAAATAAAGCAAGTTTCATATAGAGCACACTCAAAACGGAGCAACGGTTCAACACATACACATGAAACAAGTTTTAAGGACAAGCTGTCCAAAACAGCAACTAGGCATATTGCAAGCTTCAAAACAACATGCTACAGCACCTCGACGTGAAAAAAAAAGGCATGGGCATGAAATACAGGTAAATCATGAGAAAACATGAACACTGAGCCATCTCCATAAACCACTAGAACATGCTCAAAAGGACATGGCAAGATTACAAATAATAACAGTTTCAGACTTTCCAGAAATAACATCAGGTTGCAATGTTTAGAGCTATCAAACAGCATGTTACAGCAAGCTATCATGTCAAGTTAGAGCATGGCATGATACTACTAAATGCATATAACAAGAGTCCTTGACTGACCATGAGCCAAAAGGGCACAGAAAATATGATGGCACCCATGTAAACATAGCAATTTATATAACAGATTCATACATGGCAGGAACAACAATAAGTAGGCATGTTGGTGAGCTTGAACCACTCACCACAGAGCAATACATGGCATGGAAAGGCAACCAACAGTAAGATGGCATATTTATGAAGCTAAGAATGGCAATAGAAAGTTCATAGGGTGCATGGATCACTAGCACAACACGTGGCAAAACTGAACTTAATGTTAACAGGCTGACAGAAACATTATTTAGCAATTTGAGAGCAAGATTACAATAAGTTACAGCAGACTATAATTGCAACAAAGGGCATGTATGGTTAGAGCACGACATTTATAACAAAACATCCTTAGTGAACATCTCCAGATTATGCATAGAATGACTTGTAGAAGCAGGTTAACATAGCATCATGATATAGCAGTTTCAGACAAGCAAAACAATAACAGCAAGTACCCTACTTAACAAGCTTGATGCACTCACTACAAGACCCACAAAAATACATGGATGGCACCACTGGAAATATGGCATGACATAGTTCAAAACTCATGTAGAACTCATGCTCATAGGATGCACACATCAAATGCAACAAAAATGACAAATCACCAATTTATAACAGTTTCAGCAGGTTTACATCACATAGCACTCTTGCAACGATGATTCAGGCATCAAGATGGTCTCAAATGAACATGATGCAATGGAACCAAATGAAGTACTCGTCGAGTCGAATAATTTGACATATTATACGCACGAAACAGAGCTATAGATACAGAGTTATGATGCGATGAACAAGGCATAAAATATCACATATTCGGGGACTTGGGGAAATAAACGGGGTCAACCTGCAGATCCAGATCCCGACGCGGGAACCGAGGTTCACCGGATACATGTCGGGGAAGAAGAAGAAGGAGGCGGCTGGAGGGAGCTGCGGCGGCAGGGCGCGGGGCGGACCCGGCCAGGGCGGCGCCAGTCGAGGCCGAAGGCGAAGGCCGAGTCGGGAGCCTCTCCCGAGCTTCAGCGGGAGGGGCGGGGCAGCCGGGCTGGATCGGCCCGGCGAGGCATGGGCCAAAGCGGCGGAGGGCGAGGCGGCGCCGGTCGGGCGGCCGGGCGGGGCGCTGGGCGCTGGACAGCATGAGGCGCCGGGTTGGCGATGAGGCGGCGGGCGCCGAGATGAGAATTCACAGTTGAAACAATTGAGGAAGACTCAAGAGGCTCCAGACGAAAGAAATTGATGCTCGAAAGAGACTCAGGACTCCGGGAATAATAGGGTGGGAGGCGGAAAACAAAGACAACTTGGAAGGGGAAACCGATTTAATATCTTGAAGAGAAAACACCGCTGAAATCATTGAGGAAAGAAAGCAAAGACTTACGCAGTAGGATGGATACTCAATTACGGACTCCGGTTCCGAGAGGAAGAAGGGAGGGCGGGTGGGAAAAACAAGGACAACTTCGGACAAGGAAAAACAACGACGTCGGAGGAAGAACTGAGGATTGAACTTGGCAAAGATGAAGATGGTCGAGTCGACTTGACGAGAAATGCACCGGACAAAAGAGGATGGATAACTCACGACACTAACCACGTGATCCTAAAGAAAAATTTGAACGGGAAGAGGAGTAATTCAAAACACCTACGTCAAGATTCCTCACCAGAGCGACGAAGGGGCTGAGGAGTAAAAAGAAATCCTACTCTCCGATATAACTAGACTCCGAAAAAAAAATTCTTCTAGACTCAACAACGGCCAAACTACACGATCAATCAAGCGGGCTCCAAGGGTCGGTCGAGGCTCTGATACCAACTTGTCACGCCCAATATGCGACCCTATCCAAAAGGAACTCGACGGTCCCACCAAGGATAGACCCGCATATTGAAACGCTTTTGCAAGGTGGATACCATTACATCAACATTACATAATAGATGGGGATACATACATAAGGAACAAATGCCACAAGAATACATCAACATCATATACAAGAGATCAACATCCGACTACGGATGAAACATAAACAGAAACTCAAACAATATCCACCCTGCTAGCCTAGGCTGCCGACCTGGAACCTATCCCCTGATCGAAGAAGAAGCAGAAGAAGAACTCCAAACAAGTAAACATCGCTCTCGCAGTATAACAAAACATCCTTAGTGAACATCTCCAGATTATGCATAGAATGACTTGTAGAAGCAGGTTAACATAGCATCATGATATAGCAGCTTGCATAAGCAAAACAGTAATAGCAAGTACCCTACTTAACAAGCTTGATGCACTCACTACAAGACCCACAAAAATACATGGATGGCACCACTGGAAAGATGGCATGACATAGTTCAAAACTCATGTAGAACTCATGCTCATAAGATGCGGCGGCGGCGGAGCTGCGGGCCGAGCGCGGGGGCGCGGGCCGAACGGCGGCGGCGGCGGCTGGCTCGCGGGCCCGATCCGGGTCTCATGGGCCACAAGGTGGAGGGAGGAGAGAGAGGGTGAGGTGGCGGCCGGCAGTTGGAGGAGAGTGGCGGCGGGGTGACGTGGCGCGACGCCATTGGTCGAAGCGACGTGGCTGCCGGCGGTGGACACGTCCGGCGGCGGGGTGGACATGTCCGGCGGGCGAGAGGGAGGTTTGATCTAGGGTTTGATCTGCGCGAAAAAAATCGGGGGGATGCACATATTTATAGATAGAGGGAGCTAGGAGAGTCCAAATGGAGCACGGTTTTCGCCCACACGATCGTGATCGAACGACCGAGAGCACGGAGGGGAGTTTACTGGGTTTTGGGCCACTTTGGAAGGGTGTTGGGCTGCAAAGAGAAGGAGGCTTTTACGGTTACCCGGTTAACCGTTGGAGTATCAAACGACCTCCAAATGGCACGAAACTTGACAGGCGGTCTACCGGTGCTATACCAAGGCCGCTTGGCAAGACTCGGTCCATTCTGAGAAAGTTTAACACCCACACACGAAAAGAGGTAAAAGGGGGCACCGGGGGACATAGGAGTGCCGGATTGCAAAACGGACAACGGGGAAAATGCTCGGATGCAAGAGATGAACACGTATGCAAAATGAGATGCACATGATGACATGATATGAAATGCATATGATGACATGGCAAAGTGCAACACGCAAGCAAATGACATGGCAACACCGATTTAATAACTCAAGGACACTGGCGCGATCGAATCCGGGCGTTACAACACTCCTCCACTAACAAGAGATCTCGTCCGAGATCTTAGGACCGAGACGGAAGGGAAAAGGGTTTGATGTGATAGAATGAAGGATGAAAGAATAAGATTAAAGCTTGCGATGACTTAGATGGAGGTTCTGACGAAATGGCCGAGGAAATTTGAACTCCGGAAAAGAAAAGATGAAAAACACTTGGAAATAGAATTTATTCCTCAAGAACAAACTCCGAAGAAAGGGATTACTCACTTGGATGAAATAAGAATAAGATTTATTGTATGCTTATCCTTCATCAAATTAAATTGATGACAAGCAATGGATTTTGCATACTACTTATACTTCTTGAAAAGGATTAAGGGGGGTTATAGCACAAAACTTGAGAAAGTCTTCATGAACCACCGGTAGGATTGGAAAGAACGAATGGATTAAAATGATAATCAAGGAAAAGAAATCTGAAGGAACCACCGTAAAAATTCGGAAATGACTGATGAAAGAGAATGAATCACCGGAAGAATTAGAAGAACCAATATGCTCGAGGGGATTTAGGTGCAAAAGAATAAAGAGATCATCACTGATTAAAGAACACTTGAACGAAGCACCGGATAATTGGATAACGGTAGCTGAAATGTGAGGACGGACAATTCTTCCGAACGATGGCCTCGATGAAAAGAAATGAAAAAAACAACTTCGGAAAAACTCCGGATGGGTAAGAAAAGAATATCTCGATTTAATGGAATAATTCGAGACGATAGCATGAAACTAGAACCACGAATCTTCGAGAGAACGGACAAGATTTAGAGGAAAAACTCTTCTTCGGTCTTCAAAGGACGACGATAAACACCACCAAAATTACTGAGATACTCCGAAGAATGTAAAAGAGAAAGGGTTGAACCAAAAGATGAAAAGAATTTGAAAGCGAACTTGGAGATGGCATCCGATCGATGAAATTCATTCTTACGTCACACTTGAAAAGAATTTGGGAATAACTCCGGGAAATTAGAAGAGTCGTAGATCCTGGAAAAACCTGTGGGTTAGGGCCCATCAAAAAGAAAACACCGTTGGAAAGGATTGTTGAAGAGATAGGCGATGCCGGAACAATTGAAATATTTGAATGAGGTGACAACCTCGAATTAGTTGGAACACAAGTCGAATCTCCTGAGATTTCTTCAGCACTCCGGAAGGACAAACTGGCGAGAGGCGAACGAGCAAAGGGAAATATTTGAGCTGAGGGAAAGAATACGATCGGCAACGAAAAACTTGAATTGGATCCACCGGAAAAAGAAAAAGGGATGAAGAATGACGAACGAGATGAGAATTCACCGGTTGAAACAATTGAGGGAAGACTCAAGAGGCTCAAGACGAAAGAAATTGATGCTCGAAAGAGACTCAGACTGGGAATAATAGGGTGGAGGGCGGAAAACAAAGACAACTTGGAACGGAAACCGACGAATATCTTGAAGAGAAAACACCGCTCAAATCATTGAGGAAAGAAAGCAAAGACTTCGCATTTAGTAGGATGGATACTCAATTACGGACTCGGTTCCAAGAGGAAGAAGGGAGGGCGGGTGGGAAAAACAAGGACAACTTCGGACAAGGAAAAACAACGACGTCGGAGGAAGAACTGAGGATTGAACTTGGCAAAGATGAAGATGGTCGAGTCGACTTGACGAGAAATGCACCGGACAAAAGAGGATGGACAACTCACGACACTAACCACGTGATCCTAAAGAAAATTTTGAACGGGAAGAGGAGTAATTCAAAACACCTACGTCAAGATTCCTCACCAGAGCGACGAAGGGGCTGAGGAGTAAAAAGAAATCCTACTCTCCGATATAACTAGACTCCGAAAAAAAGTTTTCTTCTAGACTCAACAACGGCCAAACTACACGATCAATCAAGGGGGCTCCTAGGGTCGGTCGAGGCTCTGATACCAACTTGTCACGCCCAATATGCGACCCTATCCAAAAGGAACTCGACGGTCACACCAAGGATAGACCCGCATATTGAAACGCTTTTGCAAGGTGGATATCATTACATCAACATTACATAATAGATGGGGATACATACATAAGGCACAAATGCCACAAGAATACATCAACATCATATACAAGAGATCAACATCCGACTACGGGTGAAACATAAATGTAAACTCAAACAATATCCACCCTGCTAGCCTAGGCTGCCGACCGAACCTATCCTCGATCGAAGAAGAAGCGTAAGAAGAACTCCAAACAAGTAAACATCGCTCTCGGCCATGATCATCGCAAACCTGTACCTGCAATCGGTGTTGTAGTAATCTGTGAGCCACGAGGACTCAAAGCAATCCCATTACCATGGGTATCAAGACTAGCAAAGCTTAATGGGAAAGGAAGGGGTAAAGTGGTGAGGTTGCAAAGCGACTAAGCATATATGGTGGCTAACCAACGCAAATAAGAGCGAGAAGAGAGCAAGCGGAACGGTCGTGAAGCTAGCAATGATCAAGAAGTGATCACGAACTCCTACTTACGCCAAACATAACCCGTAAAACCGTGTTCTCCTCTCGATCAACCCGAAAAGAGACACTCACGGTTACGCATTAACGGTTGGTGTATTTTAGAAGAGTTTACTTCAAGTTTACTACAACCGGATATTAACAAATTCCATCTTCCACATATCCGCTGGCACGGCTCTCGAAAGTTTATAACCCGCAGGGTGTCCCAACTTAGCCCATGATAAGCTCTCGCGATCAACGAAGGATATTCCTTCTCCCGGAAGACCCGATCAGTCTCGGAATCCCGGCTACAAGACATTTCGACAAAGAATAAAACAAGACCAGCAAAGCCGCCTGATGTGCCGACAAATCCCGATAGGAGCTGCACATATCTCGCTCTCGTGGCACACCGGATAGGACAGCCTACGAGTAAAACCAGCCCTCGAGTTGCCCCTGGTGGCCCCGCATCGTCTGCTTTCGGACCAAAGCACTTTCGAAGGAGCACCGCCCGGGGGCTAAATAAAGATGACCCTTGGGCTCCGAAACCCAAGGGAAAAAGGGCTAGGTGAGGCAAATGGTAAAACCAATGTTGGGCCTTCTTTGGAGGAGTCTTATTCAAAGCGAATCGTCAAGGGGGTCCCATAAATCACCCAACCGCGTTAGGGACGCAAAATCCGGGAACATAATACCGATATGACGGAAACTAGGGCGGCAAGAGTGGAACAAAACACTGTGCATAAGGCCGAGCCTTCCACCCTTTACCAAGTATATAGATGCATTAATAATATAAGAGATATTGTGATATCCCAACATAATCCTGTTCACCATGGAGCAATCTTCAACTTCACCTGCAACTAGCAACGCTATAAGAGGGCTGAGCAAAGAGATAACATAGCCAAACAATGGTTTGCTAGGAAGGGTGTCAAAGGTTAGAGGTTCATGGCAATTTAGGAGACTTGAGGAGCAAAAGATAGGTTGCGCAGCATAGCGATAGAACGAAGCAACTAGCATAGCAATGATAGTAATGAGATCCAGGGTAGCGGTCATCTTGCCTGAAATCCCGCAAGGAAGAAGAACCAGTCCATGAAGAAGATGAAGCCACGAAGACGAACCAAGCGTAGACGAACGAATCCTCACGATCGCAACGAAAACGGGAACTAACAAGAAGAAGCACACAACATAGTAAACACACCACACATGAACAAGGCATGATGCACAACAAGCATGATGCATGACAAAGCTACATGAAGCTACTCATGGCAAGAGATTATGCAAACAAGAGCAACACATCAAAGCAAGTTTAAATGAGGACGGGAACAACATATAACAAATCCGGTAAGTCCTCATATGCAAATTTCGAAATTGGTCCAGATCTGAATAAACCTTATGTTCAAGTTGTTAAACAGCAAGTTAAGATGCACCACGATGATCTACACGAAATTCTAGTCAAGTTACATATAAAGTTCATTTAATTCGGAGCTACGGCCTAGAAGATATGAGCAAAACAAGTTAAACATGGCATTGATGCAAAATGCATACAAACATCAAACAAACACCTCAAAACAAGGATGCAACATGATAATATGAAACTACATGCAAAATCAAGCAAGTTTCATATAGAGCACACTCAAAACGGAGCAACTGTTCAACACATACACATGAAACAAGTTTTAAGGACAAGCTGTCCAAAACAGCAACTAGGCATATTGCAAGCATCAAAACAACATGCTACAGCACCTCGACGTGAAAACAAAAGGCATGGACATGAAACACAGGTAAAGCATGACAAAACATGAACACTGAGTTATCTCCATAAACCACTAGAACATGCTCAAAAGGACATGGCAAGATTACAAATAACAACAGTTTCAGACTTTGCAGAAATAACATCAGGTTGCAATATTTAGAGCTATCAAACAGCATGTTACAGCAAGCTATCATGTCAAATTAGAGCATGGCATAATACTACTAAATGCATAGAACAAGAGTCCCTTACTGACCATGAGCCAAAAGGGCACAGAAAATATGATGGCACCCATGTAAACATAGCAATTTATACAACAGATTCATACATGGCAGGAACAACAATAAGTAGGCATGTTGGTGAGCTTGAACCACTCACCACAGAGAAATACATGGCATGGAAAGGCAACCAATAGTAAGATTGCATATTTATGAAGCTAATCATGGCAATAGAAAGTTCATAGGGTGCATGGATCACAAGCAAAACACGTGGCAAAACTGAACTTAATGTTAACATGCTGACAGAAACATTATTAGCAATTTTAGAGCAAGATTACAACAAGTTACAGCAGACTATAATTGCAAAAAAGGGCATGGATGGATGGATCACAACATGTATAACAAAACATCCTTATTGAACATCTCCAGATTATGCATAGAATGACTTGTAGAAGCAGGTTAACATAGCATCATGATATAGCAGTTTCAGACAAGCAAAACAGTAACAGCAAGTACCCTAGTTAACAAGCTCGATGCACTCACTACAAGACCCACAAAAATACATGGATGGCACCACTGGAAAGATGGCATGACATAGTTCAAAACTCATGTAGAACTCATGCTCATAGGATGCACACATCAAATGCAACAAAAATGACAAATCACCAAGTTATAACAGTTTCAGCAGGTTTACATCACATAGCACTTTTGCAATGATTATTCAGGCATCAAGATGGTCTCGAATGAACATGATGCAATGGAACAAAATGAAGTACTCGTCGAGTCGAATAATTTGACATATTAGACGCACGAAACGGAGCTATGGATGTAGAGTTATAATGCGACGAACATGGCATAAAATATCACATATTCGGGGACTTAGGGAAATAAACGGGGTCAACCTGCAGATCCAGATCCCGACGCGGGAACCGAGGTTCACCGGACACATGTCGGGGAAGAAGAAGAAGGAGGCGGATGGAGGGAGCTGCGGCGGCAGGGCGCGGGGCGGACCAGCCGGGCGGCACGGCCGGGCGAAGGCGAGCGCCGAGCTCGGAGCCTTCCTCGAGCTTCGCGGAGGGCGGGGCCGGGCTGGATCGGCTCCGGCGAGGCATGGGCCAGCGGCGGGGAGGGCGGCGCGGCGGCGCCGGCCGGGCGGGCGCGGGCGCTGGGACGAGGGGGCGGCACGGCGAGGCGCCGGCGAGGCGAGAGGGCGGGCGCCGAGATGCGGCGTGAGCTGCGGCCGAGCGCCGGGCGCCGAACGGGCGGCGGCGCGGGTCACAAGGCCCGATCCGGTCCCACGGGCCGCTGGAGGGAGGAGAGAGAGGTGAAAGTGGCGGCCGGCAGCTTGGAGGAGAGTGGCGGCGGGTGACGTGGGCGCGACGCCATTGGTCGGCGACGTGGCTGCCGGCGGTGGACACGTCCGGCAAGGGGTGGACATGTCCAATGAGCGAGAGGAGGTTTGATCTAGGGTTTGATCTGTGAAAAAATCGGGGGGATGCACATATTTATAGATAGAGGGAGCTAGGAGAGTCCAAATGGAGCACGGTTTTCGCCCACACGATCGTGATCGAACGACCGAGAGCACGGAGGGGAGTTTACTGGGTTTTGTGCCACTTTGGAAGGGTGTTGGGCTGCAAAGAGAAGGGGGCTTTTACGGTTACCCGGTTAACCGTTGGAGTATCAAACGACCTTCGAATGGCACAAAACTTGACAGGCGGTCTACCGGTGCTATACCAAGGCCGCTTGGCAAGACTCGGTCCATTCCGAGAAAGTTTAACACCCGCATACCTAAAAGAGGTAAAAGGGGCGCCGGGGACATAGGACCGCCGGATTGCAAAACGGACAACGGGAAAATGCTCGAATGCAAGAGATGAACACGTATGCAAAATGAGATGCACATGATGACATGATATGAAATGCATATGATGACATGGCAAAGTGCAACACGCAAGCAAATGACATGGCAACGCCGACGAATAACTGAAGGACACCTGGCGCATCGAATCCGGGGCGTTACAGCAGGAGCGACGGCTGTAGTCTTCGATGATTGCTACTTCATGGCATGTGATTTTCCTTCGACTAGATTCAAACATTGTAATAGGGTGGCTAATAAGGTTGCTCATGAACTTGTTAGGCTAGCGAAATTTTCTATAACGAGATTGGTTCGAGGAGCCCATAGAGAATACTGTATCACTTCTTACAGACGATGTAACCATTATTTCCAATTAAAAAGTACTATTTTTGCAAAAAAATAATATGGTACTGATATTGCAAATCGAAGCTATTTGATGTCTGACTCGGGCCTATATGACCGATCGATCGAAATACTCCAAGACTCCACCTTTGTCATATATTCCATATATCACATCAGGTAAATCTGTCGGCCCTGTCCGTTTTTTTCTTTAAGTTACGACTCTTTGCTGCTTACTTCTATCAAGCCATAGGGAAAGTCTATGATGAATTTGGAAAACTCATCTCACTCTTACTCTATGGCTCGGACTTAATGGGGGAAGAAAACATCTTCCATAATTTCTTTTTTGTTCAATTCTGGACAAAAAAGAAAAGGAAAAAAGGAATTTATAGGGACAGTGTTACCCCCTATATCCCCTAGTTTATATTGTAGGAATAATAAAACAATTTAGCAGTCTGACACACTTACGTCCCTGCAAAGTAAATAATTATTATTTGTAGTCGTAACCGTAGAATAGGATCCTGATCAAAATAAATACATTTGGTTCAGGCGCTATTAGCATGGTAAGAAAAGATTTTATTTTACAGACCAGAGGGGCTATCTAAATCCTAAAGTAAAGGCGAGTGATCGAAGTAGAAGTACCAACGGCTCAGTGTCATGAACCTTCTCCAACATTACCCACTTGTCCGACTGTTGCTAATTTGACTTATTCTCCAGTTCTATCAGGGCCTTCTCGGGGTCTTGAGCAATGTTAATTTGCATTGATTACAAACAGGGTGCGGGATTCTCTGACACAAACAAAGAAATGGTTCCGGAGAAAGGAATCCGTCTCTTCAGTCCGGTGCATGCCTCAAATTCATTTTTCCTTTGAATTACTCATTTTTTTGAATTTTGCACCGGAAACTTTTCTAGGAGAAGTTCGAATCCGTTCCGTGGCTGCCTTGATCAAGGGCTTGGTTCGTTGGAGGACGTTTGCTTTTTTTTTTTAGAACAGCGTTGGAGGACGTACGAGCAGGAGACCTCCTCGTCAACGCCTTAGGCATTGCTTCGCTTCACTGGCGCTCGTAACAGCCTCGCATGGGCCGGCCCAGCTAGCGCGCTCGCTCTTTCCCTTCGGTTCGACGGAGGTGCGTTCGTTCATTCATCCCTTTTGTTTTTTTCGTGTTCGTCCCCTCGTTCACAAATCTGAAAAAACATGGATTAAAAAAATTCCGAATTTCAAAAAAAAAAAATTACGAATTTGAAAAAGTTCATCAATTATGAAAAAAATTCACCAACACAATTCACAAAAATGAAAAAAGTTCATCGATTAAGAAAAAGTTCATCGAGTTTGAAAACAAGTCATCGAATTTCAATAAAAGTTAATGGAATTTTAAAAAAGTTCATCAAAACTTGAAATAAAGTTCATTCAATTTGAAAAAAGTTCATCGAATTTCAATAAAAGTTCACGGAATTTGAAAAAAGTTCATCAAAACTTGAAAATTAATTCATCGAAATTAGAAAAAAATTCATGAAATTTGAAAAACGTTCATCAAAATTTGAAAAAAGTTCATCAGATTTGAAAAGTTCACTGAATTTAAAAAACAGTTCATTGAATTTGAAAAGGTTCATCAGAAATTGAAAAACGTTCATCAATTTTGGAGGAAAAAATCATGAAGAAAGAAATTTTCTCGAATTAGAAAAAAGAAAGAAAAAACAAAAAAAAAGGACAAAGAAGAAAAGAAAGCAAAACATGTATGTGACAGCAAGAATAGAAAAAAGAATAGAAGTGGTCTGATGGTTGTCACGTCTTATACGCCAGCTCGTGGCGGGAATGAATCCCAGGTCCGCACAGTTTTTGCAGTTTAGAAACAGAAAAACAAAATCAAAATGGGCTGGCCCAGACGTGACGAGGGGGTGGGCGCCCGTTAGTAGAATTAACAGTATCGGGCGCTAAAGGCGCCGAATAGGATTTGGCGGCGAACCCTATTTGACGCGCGCGTGCGTCAAACTGCTGCAGCTTCGCTGAAGCGCACGCGGGTGGGCCGGCCCAGTTCGCGGCAGAGCGAGCTGCCTGTTCGCTGTTTTTTTTTTTTCGTTCGTTTTCTTCTGTTGCCTTTTTGTTTTGCTTTATTTATTTATTATCTTTTTGGTTTTGCCTTTCTAGTTCTTTTACGTTATTTTTGTTTTTCTATTTCTAGTTTTCTCTTTCTCTTTCTCTTTCTATTTCTCTTTCTCTTTTACATTAAGGAAATGTTTCATCCTGCATTTTTTTCATTAATACTTTAATATGATGAACAGCGTGTGTCCTCTATTCTTTTAAAAATATCTTCCTTTCTTGTGTATTATACAAGAGTTCATCATATATTACAAAAATGTTCATCATATATTTAAGAAAATGTTCATCGTATATTAAGAAAATGTTCGTTGTCTACTTAAAAAATGTTCAGCATATATCAGAAAAATGTTTAATGTGTATTTTCAAATTGTTCAAGTTATATTAAAAAATGTAAAATATGTATTTTCAAATTTTTCAGCATATATCACAAAAAAGGTTCAATGGGTATTTGAGAAATTTGCATCGTATATCACGAAAATGTTCAAATGTTCAATGGTCGAATTTTTATTTTTGGATCAGTCACTACATATAGTTCTTAAGTAATCACGCAACAGCTCAAGTGGTAAGGAACGCTAACTCTATATTGTTGGGTTGGGAGTTCGATTCCTACTTACAGGGTTGTTTTTTGGGATTTTTAGCACTGCTCGCTGTAACGCCGAGAAATGGGCCGGCCCATTCAATCGCGCCCTGCACGAATGCTCGTCTTGTTGACGCACACGAGCGTCAGCTAGGGGCTCTCGGATTTGGCTACGAGCAGTCAATTCACAACACGAACAAGCTAACAAATCTGCGAGCCTTCGCGGTGCAATGTCTCAATGGGCCTAATGGCCTGGACTGATTGGTGGCTGATCTTGAAAGGGTGAAAGTGCCTCTGAATCTCGGTGGATTCTACGCATTCCCGTTTGTTTTTTTTTTTTGAAGGAAACCCCCACAAGTACTACATATTCATATCTGATAGTACTTCAGGAAAGACCCAACATACAGAGCAATAACAGGAAAGAAACAGCAGGGTCTCGAACTCCATCTTCACCAAACTGCAAGCCAAGAACCAAGTACCTTGCCTCTTGGTCCGATGCCGGAGGAGGAGAACAGCACTATAGACTGCTTCCCCGGCTGCAGGAACACCAACTCGCCAAAAATGGCTACAGATGCCGCAGTAGAAGCCCGCCGCTCGGTGAAAGTCCATCGCCCCAAACAAAGCTCCCTGCAGATCAACCAGAGAAAAGGAGGAGGAACTCCAACTTGAAGCCTGGCCAAAATAGGAGCAGGAACCGTCGTTCCTTGGCGCATCTGGACTTGAAAGCTCGGACAAATTTATTTCGTCAACCTCAGCCGACAAAGGGATTCTCCTGTACATCGCCCGTCCAAATCCACATGGCTGGATCCGGAGAGGATGACCTCCACACGCCCAAAAGCATAGCTGGAGAGAACACTACCATGACAGGGAAGGGCATGGGAGGACCTTATTCCACGACGACGAGGTCTCCGCCGCCCGGACACTACAACTCCCAAAAGGGGGGACCTAACCTACCCAACCAACGAGTGCCCGAGGCCTGCCCCACCTCCACTGACCAAGTTGGCCATCGGAGATGAGGAGGACCGTCGATCTCGCCAGTGCAAACAGGGAGAACTCGCCTTTCGCCTCGCAGTCTCTGCTCTCTTCGGAAACCCCCGTCTCTCTTAAGCGTTCCCGTTTTCACATGCGCATGTAGCGGCCACTGCATTAGGGTTATTCTCTGACCGATCGGTTACGCAAGCGTACGAACCGTTGTTGCTTTCTCACTATTTACTCTCCATTGGGGCCCTAGTTTTTTCGAGGGCCCTGTGCGATCGCTCCGTTCGCACAGTCCACAGTCCACATATGATTACTTCAGGGAGTGGGTTTTGGCGGTCTTAGAGTCTAATGACAATCCAATATTGCTGTGCAGTCAGAATACTCTTAACACATGCCAATGATTCAATAATGTTACACAAACTAAATGGCACAGTCAAGAAAACTAAACCGTACATTCAGAAGACAGTTAGGGCAACGACTTCGGAATATCCTCAAGACTTTGCAATATCTTGATTTGATGTACAGCAAAGTAGTACTCGTAGGAAACTAACTGCTGGTGAGTAACGCTAGCCAAACCCACCTCACTCAGATTCGTCAGTACTACAATCATCACTGTCATCTTCCTCGTCACTGTCGTCACCAAAGTCGGCATAGATCCAGTCATCTATCACATATCCCAACCAATCTAATGCCTTGGACGAGCTCCTGATGATAGTGCAGTTTGTGTAGCGCTGCCGCTGGTATACACATGCTTCATCTCTGTAGGGATCTATTCCACATACCATCTTCTGAAACTCCACGTCACGCCCTTTGAATGGGAATTCCTCCATAGCCGGGTGCACAATTTTAGTACCTTCGTAATCACAGTACAGACAGCGGATTTCTTCTGAAGCACACAAACAAGATAGCAAGATTAGCACCCTTCAAAGACTTTAGCATAACCTATCGGCAATAAAAACAAGTTATGGCAAAATGATTTTTTTACGAGGAATTCAGTTTTCCCAACAACTATCTATGCATGCATACACGGTGTTCATTTTTGTGGCAAGCAACTCAGACACTTCTGCAAAACTTTATACCCTAACCATTTCTTATTATATTCTTTATAACTGCGAAATAGGCTGATCATGCAAACATCAAGGTGGGATTACCCCTGCTGATATCTGCCTAAAAAAGAGACTGCAATGCATAGAGCTCCCTACTATATGAGGTTCAAAGATGGGCTTTTCAGCAAACTATCTTACCACTCCAACACAAGGCAAGGGACCAAAAGGAATGTCATGCCACATCATAAATTGTTATCCTGAACTAGTTTAAACGACTGATGACCACTTAAATGAACTTTAAGAACCTAAATGTGCAATTTCCTAACAACAGGCAACCATCATGCATTTTCCTTACAAGGATTTACACAGCAATATATTGCAATTGAATTTCAAATTTAGTATGCAACTCAAAATCTGAACTCTGGTCGAGTTTCATTATACTTTATAATGTAATTTAAATAGGACTTAAAAGAAAAAACTAAAAAACTGATACGCAACACAAAGAAACATTCTAGTTATCCATGGAATCATCGATAAGCATTGATGTTCGCACGCTTGAGTGCTTACATACTCATGTGCAACATTTGTTGGATCATGAGGTTGGTCGAGACAAAATTATGGATTTAGTCTATTACTTCGTCTATATCAGCAGTGTTCGACAAGTACTACTAACAGGTTTTGACGCTCACTGACAATGTGTACCAAGATTTGGACCAGAATGTGTGTTTACAAAAAACTGGTATGATCTATTATAATTATCTACCAGAAAAAAATTAATTCATATCAGGATATGGATCTAAGCAAAAGTTAAACTTGGTTCAGCCAGCTTATTGAGCTATTAGATGACTTCTTCGGATTCTATAGTTCATTCTTACAGGGAGGAGAACTAGTAGACCTTTTCTCCCTGTCTCAGAAGCCTGCTGGATAGCAACTTCGAGCAAGAGAAGTAGATCATCAGTTTGTTGAACATCTACGCTTTAGTGATCTATAAACGCTCTTATATTAGTTTACAGAGTGAGTAGATCAGATGTGGATGACCAGGACTAATATAGTGATGCTTACACTGCCAGTGGTAGCTTGGGAGGGAACACTATTGATGTACTGGTTTCAAATTTGGAGTACATTTACACTAAATAGTGACTACCTCCAATCCAAAATAAGTGTCGTGGTTTTAGCTCTTGAACCACAATACAAGAGAGTAGGGTGGGTTCATCCGAATGTTCAAACTTTACCAAACTGCAGGACGAGATATGTTCCAATTTACTTAAAAACATTTGTATCTTGTCACCAGTCGTAGAGCATTAGGACTTAAAAAGAGACCCTTAGAGGTGGTTTTGCAGATGTCCAAATGTCACCATGTAGGTTTAGTCTAATTTGCTGTATGAAAAAAAAAATACCTTGTCGTGGTTGTGGAAAGTTCACAGGACAACACAAGACCTTCCCACCTCCATTCTCTGCCTCATCATTGCTAAGTTCAGCAAAGAAGAGTTCTGGATTTCCATCTCTTCGACTTGCCAGAAAATTAACATGAGTGTGGTGGTATATGGAAACGGCTGTGCCAGTATCATAACAGTACTCGGGGCCAGACACCTTATGGTTGACGCCACAAATAACATGAAGATACATGGGTTCCTGCAAGTGGGCAGAGGCAAGGAGCAAATCAGCGACTGCAACATGTCAGGATGATAATTATAAGTAAAGACACAAATCTCAAGATGAACTAACTCTGTATGTGGCGAGTGCATATGAGGCCAGCACTGCTTTGACTTTCTTAGAGATTGTCGTATACTCATGCATCCATTGGTCAATTTTACATTGAACACGACGGCAGATCTTGGGCATGGGAACAGATTGATGCCGCAGCGAATTGCCATCGGGGGGGAGTACTTGAAACATCTTTCTGGTAATGCGGTCAACATCAGCAGAGTCGAGTGGAGCATTAATCCTCGGACTTGAGAATGGATATCTGCATGAGGAAATAAACTCTGCTTGGGCGACAGGGTCAGGATGCCAAGCAGCCACACCGGCAACCCTGAAGGCATTACAAATTTTGTTTTGATCCCCGAAGGCAGATAAAGGGTTCGAAAAGCTCATATCCCCAAGAGTGCAATCAGAAATAAGCAAGAATCGCATGGCTTCATAGAGTTTCTTGCCGGATGTGCAGAGAAAAGAAACAAGGCCATAGAAGGAACGAGCCTCTATGCGTAACAGACTATTGGTACTGATCATGTCAAGCTTAAGTTTTTTGGTCGGTGGGGAGACGGTGTTATACCAGATTGTGTTGATGATGATGTTGGCGACAGGATCGAAGGGGCCATAGCAGTGGCCAGCCTCGAGCATGCTGTGGTGGTAGCAAGACCGGAGCTCACTCGCCGGAAGCAGGGAAAGTGCCTTGAGGTAGAAGGCGTGGATGCGCTGGAGGAGTGCATACTTCAGGGACTCGTAAGGTCGATAAGGGGTGGATGGTAACTGAGGGAGCTCGAATGCACGCTTCCAAGCGAAATCAAGGGGTTGCATCGGCATGCGAGGACGCTTGGGAGCATGATGCCCTGGGTTGAATACACAGGTGAAATTATTGATGTCATTCTGGATCGCGTCGACAGCTTCTTCCAGAGGGCGAATCGGCGACAGCCAGGTGCGGACGAGGTGCTGGGGATTCATGTGCTTAGAGGCCAGTGCCGCGCACATGAGGGCAGTGCGGACAACGGACCTGCTGGTATCAGAGTTGATATTGAAGAAAGAGAGACACCTGTCATGCACGATGAGGCGCATCGCGTAGACGAGGTCGGTGTCGGCGACGAGCAGGTAGCGCACGGCCTCCCAGTCTACGAGGTAGCGGAAGAAGGAGGTGAGGAAGGCGACAAGGCCGGCCAGAGAGCGGTCGGCCATGTCCCGGTGCTGAAGAACACCCCGGATTTCGTCAGCGCAGAGGTCGGAGGCGGTGAGGGTGTTGTAGATGATGTTAGTGGTCGGATCGAGAAGGCCAAAGGAGAGGCCGGCACCGACGAAGATCTCCTCTTTGAACGCCGTGGCCATGGCGAGTCGCTTGTGGACATGATCATACGAGTCGATGATCTTCTTGAGAAGCTCCGATCTCTCCCGACGTTGAGTCTCGAGCGGCGGATCGCAGCTTGTGGGCTTATAGATGCGCTCGATCGCCGGCGGCGGCGGCGGCGGCGGTTGATTTGGGAGAGGCATTTGGGAGGGGATGAAGGAACCCTAGAATCCCCTTACTTTCCCCGTTTTCTCCCCACAATATTCTCTTTTATCGCCTCCTTTTTCTTGAGAAGAGTCCCGACCCGATACCTCCTCTGTATAGCCGAGCACCTTTTGTCGGCGAGGCCCACGGCCCATATTGACCTCAGAAAATCATTCAGGCGGACCGCACAGCGACGGGAGCTCCTATACGGCGCCCGTTCGCGCTCCTGGCGCCTACGACTCATACAGTCCAGCGACCGCAAAAAGCTCGCTAAAAAAATAGCCAACAGTCCACGCTAAAAAAGGTGGTTTTCTCTGAATCGAACTCGTGTTCGAGTTTAGCCAACCAGTACACCTAATGGCTGCTAGTGATTCACTTCAACGCGACTTTATTTAAGAACCACCGAAGCAGCGCTACTTATCTTGCTTAGTTCTTTGAATTATTTGAAAACATTGATGAAAAACATGAATGTATGGGAAAAAATGTTAAAAAAATTGGATAGTTGAAGAACATGCATAAAAAAGTTGGCCAATGTAAAAAAGGTTCATGTACTCAAATAAGTTCACGAATTCAAAAACAATAGTTCATGAAATGGAAAAAAGTGCACAATTTTTGTAAAAAAAGTTCACAACAATGAAAACGACCATGAGTTTCAAAAAAGTTAACAGATTTGAAAAGGTTCATTGAATTTGAAAAAAATATCATCAAATTTTAAAAAAGTTCATCGGATTTGAAATAGAGTTCATCGGATTTGCAAATTTGCATAAAGTTCATCAAATTTTAAAAAAAGTTCATCAGGTTTGAGAAAAGTTCACCAAATTTGAAAATAGTTCTTCGAATTAGAAAAAAGGTCATCAAAATTGAAAAAAACTTCATCGAATTTGAAAAAAAAAATCATCATTTGTTAAAATAGTTCACTAAAAAATAGAAAAAAGTTCATTGATTTTGAGAAGAAAAACACCATCGATTTGAAAAAGGTTCACGCATTTAAGAAATGAGAAAAACGAAAAAAATGATGAGGGAATAATCCAGGAAGGAGAAGAAAGAAAAAATAGAAAACAAAAATGGAAAAAAAAGGAAAATGAGAAAAAGAAAGAAGAGAGAGGCAAGGAATGAAAGCTGTAAAGAGTTGAAGTTTATACGATCCCGATTGCTGGCGCGGTGATTGTGCGAACGAATCTGTTCGAGGGAGGTCTCTGGTTCGATTCTCAGTGAGTGCACCAGTTTTTTGCGTACGATGAGAATACACTGTAATGGGCCGGCCCAGCGCGGGGTGCTGCTGGCGCCGGTTTGTAAATTTGCCTAAAACAGGCACCTGTAGGCACCTGCAGCGCTAAATAGGAAATGCCCACAGCGACGCGAGCGAGAGGGTTTTCAGCAACCTGCGTCATATTGGGCCGGCCTACTCGCGCGTACAGATTAAAAGTACTCCTTCCCGTTCACTTTTATTAGAGCATCTCCAATATGAGTGATCGGGAAAATACATGGTTTTTGCGCACGCGAGCCCGGTTGGCGTGCTCCAGCAGTTGCGGAAAAGTCCGGCGCGCTAAAAAAAATGTATGTGTGTGAAAAAACGGCAACGCGGGCGACAAAGGCAGCGGCGTCCAACGCGCTCTACAAAATCCGCACGTGAGCGCCCTCCAACCGCCGTCTCCATTGCCTCTCTCTTCCTTCTTCCTCACCTCTGCCGGTGCCCCGCCATCGCCGCGCCCTTTTTCCTCGCCTCTAGCGCCCCGCCGCCGCCATGCCGTCGCCCATCCGGAGCAGCTCTAGCTATCGCGGCGTCCGCGCCCGCCCCTTCAGCGTGTATTACGCGGAGATCCGCTTCGGTGATACACGCCTCGGGCTCGGGATGTTCGAGACCGCCCACGAGTACAACACGACGGCGTGGCGCCTCGGGAGGCCATGGGCGCAGATGAATTTCTCGGACGCGCGAGCAGGCGCAGGAACTCGCGGCTAATCACCGCGGCGGACCGCCGCATTCAGAGGAGGCGCTCCCGCCTCCTCATTGCCGAGGCGGATGAACACGCCATGGCGGCGTGGCGCAAGCGCTTCCTGGAGGATGTTGTCGCCGAGAACGAGTTCTGGGCACAGAGGAGGGCGGAGCGAGCCGCGGATCGGGTGGACAAGCGTGAGCAGAAGGCACGGGCGGAAGCCCGGTGCGAACTGGACATGCGTCGACCTGGGAAGAGAATGATCCTCGGTGGGTCGACGCGTTTCTGTCATCGGAGTACACCACCGAGGAGGACGAGGAGTACTACTTAGTGATCTAAATGCTCTTATATTTCTTGATGGAGGGAGTAGTCATTTAGTTTATCGTTGACGCGTCTTATCTACTATATTTGCATTGTAGTATTGTTTTTATCTAGATTTATTTGTATTGTATGGACTAACTTATGGTGTTGGGTTTGAACTATGCTATGAATCTTAATCTATATGTTGTTTCATATTTTTCGTATGTGTGGCATCGTACTATTGGCTGCTCGCGCAAGCTAGATTTTGTCGCGCCTGCTGGAGCTATAGCGGCGCGCCTATTGGAGCAACCGATGTTGTTTCATATTTTTCATATGTGTTGTATTGTAGTATCGGCTGCTCACACGCAATGGATTTTGCCACGTGTGCTGGAGCCATAGCTAAGGCATTGAAGATGCTCTAAGGCATTGTCCTGTTGAAGATGCTCTAAGGCATTTAAGACAAGTACAAGAAACTGAACCAGGATTCCATCCCTGGTCTCGTAATATGCCCTAGAGGCAATAATAAAGTTATTATTTATTTCCTTATATCATGATAAATGTTTATTATTCATGCTAGAATTGTATTAACCGGAAACATAATACATGTGTGAATACATAGACAAACAGTGTCACTAGTATGCCTCTACTTTACTAGCTCGTTAATCGAAGATGGTTATGTTTCCTAACCATAGACATGAGTTGTCATTTGATTAACGGGATCACATCATTAGGAGAATGATGTGATTGACTTGACCCATTCCGTTAGCTTAGCACTTGATCGTTTAGTATGTTGCTTATGCTTTCTTCATGACTTATACAAAGTTCCTGCAACTATGAGATTATGCAACTCCCGTTTACCGAGGAACACTTTGTGTGCTACCAAACGTCACAACGTAACTGGGTGATTATAAAGGTACTCTACAGGTGTCTCCAAAAGTATATGTTGAGTTGGCATAACTCGAGATTAGGTTTTGTCACTCCGATTGTCGGAGAGGTATCTCTGGGCCTTCTCGGTAATACTCATCACCTAAGCCTTGCAAGCATTGTAACTAATGAGTTAGTTATGAAATGATGTATTACAGAACGAGTAAAGAGACTTGCGGTAACGAGATTGAACTAGGTATTGGATACCGACGATCGAATCTCGGGCAAGTAACATACCGATGACAAAGGGAACAACGTATGTTGTTATGCGGTTTGACCGATAAGGATCTTCGTAGAATATGTAGGAACCAATATGAACATCCAGGTTCCGCTATTGGTTATTGACCGAGAATAGTTCTAGGTCATGTCTACATAGTTCTCGAACCCGTAGGGTCCGCACGCTTAAACGTTACGATGACAGTTTATTATGAGTTTATAAGTTTTGATGTACCGAAGTTTGTTCGGAGTCCCGGATGTGATCACGGACACGACGAGGAGTCTCGAAATGGTCGAGACATAAAGATCGATATATTGGAAGCCTATGTTTGGACTTCGGAAAGGTTCCGGATGAAATCGGGATTTTATCGGAACACCGGGGGGTTACCGGAACCCTCCCGGGGGGTCAATGGGCCTTGATGGGCCATAAGGGAGAAGAGGAGGGCCGGCCAGAGCAGGCCGCACGCCCCCTCCCCCCCTAGTCCGAATAGGACAAGGAGAGGGGCGGCGCCTTCCTCTTCCCCTCCCCAAGTCCTAATCCAACTAGGAAGGGGAGTCCTACTCGGTGGGAGTAGGACTCCTCCCGCCTCCCCTAGGGCCGGCCGCACCTTGCTCCTTTATATCTGAGGCAGGGGCACCCCATGACACACAAGTTGATCTACGGATCGTTCCTTAGCCGTGTGCGGTGCCCCCCTCCACCATATTCCACTTCGGTCATATCGTCGCGGAGCTTAGGCGAAGCCCTACGCCGGTAAAGTCATATCGTCGCGGAGCTTAGGCGAAGCCCTGCGTCGGTGGAGCATCATCATCGTCACCACGCCTTCGTGCTAACGGAACTCATCCCCGACGCTTTGCTGGATCGGAGCCCGGGGACCGTCATCGAGCTGAACGTGTGCTGAATTCGGAGGTGCCGTGCGTTCGGTACTTGGATCGGTCGGATCGTGAAGACGTACGACTACATCAACCGCGTTGTTATAACGCTTCCGCTTACGGTCTACGAGGGTACGTGGACATACACTCTCCCTCTCGTTGCTATGCCATCACCATGATCTTGCGTATGCGTAGAATTTTTTAAAATTACTACGTTCCCCAACAAAGGGCATCCGAGCCAGGTTTTATGCGTTGATGTCATATGCACGAGTAGAACACAAGTGAGTTGTGGGCGATATAAGTCATACTGCTTACCGGCATGTCATACTTTGGTTCGGCGGTATTGTGAGATGAAGCGGCCGGACCGACATTACGCCAGACGCTTACGCGAGACTGGTTTCACCGCTTCAAGCACTCGTTGCTTAAAGGTGACCGGCGGGTGTCTGCTTTCTCTCACTTTAGTTGAACTGAGTAGCTACGCCCGGTCCTTGCGAAGGTTAAAACAGCACCAACTTGACAAACTATCGTTGTGGTTTTGATGCGTAGGTAAGAAGCGGTTCTTGCTCAGCCCGTAGCAGCCACGTAAAACTTGCAACAACAAAGTAGAGGACGTCTAACTTGTTTTTGCAGGGCATGTTGTGATGTGATATGGTCAAGACGTGATGCTATATTTTATTGTATGAGATGATCATGTTTTGTAACCGAAGTTATCGGCAACTGGCAGGAGCCATATGGTTGTTGCTTTATTGTATGAAATGCAAAAGCCATGTAATTGCTTTACTTTATCACTAAGCGATGGCGATAGTCGTAGAAGCAATAGTTGGCGAGGCGACAACGATGCTACGATGGAGATCAAGGTGTCGCGCCCGGTGACAATGGTGGTCATGATTGCTTGGAGATGGAGATCACAAGCACAAGATGATGATGGCCATATCATATCACTTATATTGATTGCATGTGATGTTTATCCTTTATGCATCTTATCTTGCTTTGATTGACGGTAGCATTATAAGATGATCTCTCACTAAAAATTATCAAAGAGTGTTCTCCACAGTATGCACCGTTGCAAAAAGTTCGTAGTGCCCAGACACCATGTGATGATCGGGTGTGATAAGCTCTACGTCCATCTACAACGGGTGCAAGCCAGTTTTGCACACGCAGAATACTCAGGTTAAACTTGACGAGCCTAGCATATGCAGATATGGCCTCGGAACACTGAGACCGAAAGGTCGAACGTGAATCATATAGTAGATATGATCAACATAGTGATGTTCACCATTGAAAACTACTCCATCTCACGTGATGATCGGTTATGGTTTAGTTGATTTGGATCACGTAATCACTTAGATGACTAGAGAGATGTCTGTCTAAGTGGGAGTTTTTAATATGATTAATTGAACTTAAATTTATCATGAACTTAGTACCGATAGTATTTTGCTTGTCTATGTTTATCGTAGATAGATGGCTCGTGGCCGTTGTTCCGTTGAATTTTAATGCGTTCCTTGAGAAAGCAAAGTTGAAAGATGATGGTAGCAATTACACGGACTGGGTCCGTAATTTGAGGATTATCCTCATTCTTTGCAGAAGAATTACGTCCTGGAAGCACCGGCTGGGTGCCGTGCCTGCTGCAGGAGCAATGCCGTAAGTTACGAACGTCTGGCGAGCAAAGTCGATGACTACTCTATAGTTCAGTGTGCCATGCTTTACGGCTTAGAACCGGGTCTTCAACGACGTTTTGAACGTCATGGAGCATATGAGATGTTCCAAGAGTTGAAGCTAATATTTCAAGCAAATGCCCGGATTGAGAGATATGAAGTCTCCAATAAGTTCTATAGCTGCAAGATGGAGGAGAATAGTTCTGTAAGTGAGCACATACTCAAAATGTCTGGGTGTAACAATCACTTAATTCAGCTTGGAGTTAATCTTCAGGATGATAGTGTCATTGATGTAATTCTCCAATCATCGCCACCAAGCTACAAGAGCTTCGTGATGAACTATAATATGCAAGGGATGACTAAGACAATTCTGAGCTCTTCGCAATGCTAAAAGCCATGGAGGTAGAAATCAAGAAAGAGCATCAAGTGTTGATGGTCAACAAGACCACTAGTTTCAAGAAAAGGGTAAAGGGAATAAGAAGGAAACTTCAAAAGAACAGCAAGAAAGTTGCTCCTCAAGAGAAGAAACCCAAGTCTGGACCTAAGCACAAATCGAGTGTTTTACCGCAAGCGCATCGACACCAGAAGCGGAACTGCCCCAAGTATTTGGCGGATAAGAAGGATGGCAAAGTGAACAAAGGTATATGTGATATACATGTTATTGATGTGTACCTTACTAGAGCTCGTAGTAGCACTGGTATTTGATATCGGGTTACATTGCTAATATTTGCAACTTCAAAGCAGGGACTACGGAATAGGCGAGCACCGGCAAAGGACGAGGTGACGGCGCGCTGGGAAACGGTTCCAAAGTCAATGTGATCGCGGTCGGCACGCTACCTCTACATCTACCTTCGGGATTAGTTTTAGACCTAAATAATTGTTATTTGGTGCCGCGTTGAGCATGAACATTATATCTGGATCTTGTTTAATGCGAGACGGTTATTCATTTAAATCGAGAGAATAATGGTTGTTCTATTTATATGAGTAATATCTTTTATGGTCATGCACCCTTGAAGAATGGTCTATTCTTGTTGAATCTCGACGGTAGTGATACACATATTCATAATGTCGAAGCCAAAAGATGCAGAGTTAATAATGATAGTGCAACTTATTTGTGGCACCGCCGTTTAGGTCATATCGGTGTAAACGCATGAAGAAACTCCATACAGATGGACTTTTGGAATCACTTGATTATGAATCACTTGGTACTTGCGAACCGTGCCTCATGGGCAAGATGACTAAAATACCGTTCTCCGGTTGTATGGAGAGAGCAACAGATTTGTTGGAAATCATACATGCAGATGTATGTGGTCCGATGAATGTTGAAGCTCGTGGCGGATATCGTTATTTTCTCACCTTCACAGATGATTTAAGCATATACGGGTATATCTACTTAATGAAGCATAAATCTGAAACATTTGAAAAGTTCAAAGAATTTCAGAGTGAAGTTGAAAATCATCGTAACAAGAAAATAAAGTTTCTACGATCTGATCGTGGAGGAGAATATTTGAGTTACGAAGTTTGGTCTACATTTGAAGCAATGCGGAATAGTTTACGCAACTCACGCCACCGGGAACACCACAGCGTAATGGTGTGTCCGAACGTCGTAATCGTACTTTACTAGATATGGTGCGATCTATGATGTCTATTTCCGATTTACCGCTATCATTTTGGGGTTATGCTTTAGAGACGGCCGCATTCACGTTAAATAGGACACCGTCAAAATCCGTTGAGACGACACCTTATGAACTATGGTTTGGCAAGAAACCAAAGTTGTCGTTTTTGAAAGTTTGGGGTTGCGATGCTTATGTGAAAAAGCTTCAACCTGATAAGCTTGAACCCAAATCGGAAAAATGTGTCTTCATAGGATACCCAAAGGAGACAATTGGGTATACCTTCTATCACAGATCCGAAGGCAAGACATTCGTTGCTAAGAATGGATCCTTTCTAGAGAAGGAGTTTCTCTCGAAAGAAGTGAGTGGGAGGAAAGTAGAACTTGATGAGGTAACAGTACCAGCTCCCTTATTGGAAAGTAGTTCATCACGTAAATCGGTTTCGTGACACCTACACCAGTTAGCGAGGAAGATAATGATAATGATCATGAAACTTCAGATCAAGTTGTCACTGAACCAGAGATCAACCAGAATAAAATCCGCACTGAGTGGTACGGTAATCCTATTCGGAATTCATGCTACTAGATCATGGTGAACCTACGAACTATGAAGAAGCGATGGTGAGCCCAGATTTCGCAAAATGGCTTGAAGCCATGAAATCTGAGATGGGATCCATGTATGAGAACAAAGTATGGACTTTGGTTGACTTGCCCGATGATCGGCAAGCCATTGAGAATAAATGGATCTTTAAGAAGAAGACTGACGCTGATGGTAATGTAACTGTCTATAAAGCTCGACTTGTTGCGAAAGGTTTTCGACAAGTTCAAGGGTTTGACTACGATGAGACTTTCTCACCCGTAGCGATGCTTAAGTCTGTCCGAATCATGTTAGCAATTGCTGCATTTTATGATTATGAAATTTGGCAAATGGATGTAAAAACTGCATTCTTGAATGGATTTCTAGAAGAAGAGTTGTATATGATGCAACCAGAAGGTTTTGTTGATCCAAAAGGTGCTAACAAAGTGTGCAAACTCCAGCGATCAATTTATGGTGCAGTGCAAGCCTCTCGGAGTTGGAATAAACGCTTTGATAGTGTGATCAAAGCATATGGTTTTATCTGACTTTTGGAGAAGCCTGTATTTACAGAAAGTGAGTGGAAGCTCTGTAGCATTTACGATATTATATGTGGACGACATATTATTAATCGGAAATGATATAGAATTTCTGGATAGCATAAAGGATACTTGAATAAGAGTTTTTCAATGAAAGACCTCGGTGAAGCTGCTTACATATTGGGCATCAAGATCTATAGAGATAGATCAAGACGTTTAATTGGGCTTTCACAAAGCACATACCTTGATAAAGTTTTGAAAAAGTTCAAAATGGATCGTGCAAAGAAAGGATTTTTACCTGTGTTACAAGGTGTGAAATTGAGTCGACTCAATGCCCGACCACGCAGAAGATAGAGAGAAAATGAAAGATGTTCCCTATGCTTCAGCCATAGGCTCTATCATGTATGCAATGCTGTGTACCAGACCGACGTATGCTTAGTAATAAGCTTGGCAGGAAGGTACCAAAGTAATCCAGAGTGGATCATCGGACAGCGGTCAAGAACATCCTGAAATACGAAAAGGACTAAGGATATGTTTCTCGTATATGGAGGTGACAAAGAGCTAGTCGTAAATGGTTACGTCGATGCAAGCTTTGACACACGATCCGGACGATTCTAAATCGCAAACCGGATACGTGTTTTTATTAAACGGTGGAGCTGTCGGTTGGTGCAGTTCTAAACAAAGCGTCGTGGCGGGATCTACATGTGAAGCGGAGTACATAGCTGCTTCGAAGCAGCAAATGAAGGAGTCTCGATGAAAGAGTTCATTTCGATCTAGGTGTCATACCTAGTGCATCGGGACCAATGAAGATCTTCTGTGACAATCTTGGTGCAATTGCCTTGGCAAAGGAATCCAGATTTCACAAGAGGACCAAGCATATCAAGAGACGCTTCAATTCCATTCGGGACCAAGTCCAAGTGGGAGACATAGAGATTTGCAAGATACATACAGATCTGAATGTTGCAGACCCGTTGACTAAGCCTCTTCCATGAGCAAAACATGATCAGCACCAAGACTCCATGGGTGTTAGAATCATTGCTGTGTAATCTAGATTATTGACTCTAGTGCAAGTGGGAGACTGAAGGAAATATGCCCTAGAGGCAATAATAAAGTTATTATTTATTTCCTTATATCATGATAAATGTTTATTATTCATGCTAGAATTGTATTAACCGGAAACATAATACATGTGTGAATACATAGACAAACAGAGTGTCACTAGTATGCCTCTACTTTACTAGCTCGTTAATCGAAGATGGTTATGTTTCCTAACCATAGACATGAGTTGTCATTTGATTAACGGGATCACATCATTAGGAGAATGATGTGATTGACTTGACCCATTCCGTTAGCTTAGCACTTGATCGTTTAGTATGTTGCTTATGCTTTCTTCATGACTTATACAAAGTTCCCGCAACTATGAGATTATGCAACTCCTGTTTACGGAGGAACACTTTGTGTGCTACCAAACGTCACAACGAATCGGGTGATTATAAAGGTACTCTACAGGTGTCTCCAAAAGTATATGTTGAGTTGGCATAATTCGAGATTAGGTTTTGTCACTCCGATTGTCGGAGAGGTATCTCTGGCCTTCTCGGTAATACTCATCACCTAAGCCTTGCAAGCATTGTAACTAATGAGTTAGTTATGAAATGATGTATTACTGAGCGAGTAAAGAGACTTGCCGGTAACGAGATTGAACTAGGTATTGGATACCGACGATCGAATCTCGGGCAAGCAACATACCGATGACAAAGGGAACAACGTATATTGTTATGCGGTTTGACCGATAAGGATCTTCGTAGAATATGTAGGAACCAATATGAACATCCAGGTTCCGCTATTGGTTATTGACCGAGAATAGTTCTAGGTCATGTCTACATAGTTCTCGAACCCGTAGGGTCCGCACGCTTAAACGTTATGGCGATGCTTTATTATGAGTTTATAAGTTTTGATGTACCGAAGTTTGTTCGGAGTCCCGGATGTGATCACGGACACGACGAGGAGTCTCGAAATGGTCGAGACATAAAGATCGATATATTGGAAGCCTATGTTTGGACTTCGGAAAGGTTCCGGATGAAATCGGGATTTTATCGGAACACCGGGGTTACGGAACCTCCCGGGGTCAATGGGCCTTGATGGGCCATAAGGGAGAAGAGGAGGGCGGCCAGAGCAGGCGCCTCTCCCCTAGTCCGAATAGGACAAGGAGAGGGGCGGCGCCCCTTCCTCTTCCCTCCCCCAAGTCCTAATCCAACTAGGGGGGAGTCCTACTCGGTGGGAGTAGGACTCCTCCGCGCCTCCCCTAGGGCCGGCCGCACCCCTTGCTCCTTTATATCACGGGGGGGCACCCCATGACACAGAAGTTGATCTACGGATCGTTCCTTAGCCGTGTGCGGTGCCCCCCTCCACCATATTCTACTTCGGTCATATCGTCGCGGAGCTTAGGCGAAGCCCTGCGCCGGTAGAGTCATATCGTTGTGGAGCTTAGGCGAAGCCCTGCGTCGGTGGAGCATCATCATCGTCACCACGCCGTCGTGCTGACGGAACTCATCCCCGGCGCTTTGCTGGATCGGAGCCCGGGAATCGTCATCGAAATTGAGCGATGTCGAACTCGGAGGTGCCGTATGCTCGGTACTTGGATCGGTCGGATTGTGAAGACGCACGACTACATCAACCGCGTTGTTATAACGCTTCCGCCACGGGTCACGAGGGTACATGGACATACACTCTCCCCTCTCGTTGCTATGCCATCACCATGATCTTGCGTGTGCGTAGGAAATTTTTTGAAATTACTACGTTCCCCAACACCAGGAGCCGTCAAGACATGCTCCGGCTGAAGCAGCTCGGTGGAAGCCACGCTGCTTCTCAGCTGAGATGGTGGGGTAGCTTTGGGGGAAGCTTCAACAGTTCGTTTGCTGTGATTTGCTTCTCGTTCCTCTATCGCTTGTACCCTTGCGTGCAGCGCCTGCAGTTCGGTCTGCTGCACTTTCTTCCTCCTCTCCTGGCATTTGTAACCGCCTGCGTCCAGAAAACCAGCCTTCCACAGAATGGAGCCTGGCGTGCCTCGTGTCCGTCCAGGGTGCTCAGGATTCCCGAGGGCCATTGTGAGCTCGCCGTTCTCTCTGTCTGGAACGAACGTCCCTTGATGCACTGCATCGATATAGTGCTAAAGCCTCTTGACTGGTATTTTCAGTTGCTCGTCCGTCCAACGGCACTTCCCTGATACAGGGTCCAAGGTTCCGCCAGCCCCGAAGAACCAAGTCCGGCAACGGTCTGGCCAGTTCATTGTCTATGGTTCGATCCCTTTATCAAGCAGATCATTCTCAGCCTTGGCCCACTTAGGCCGGGCTTTGAGATAGCCACCGACCCGTGCGATGGTGAAACTTCTTCTTCGCAGCATTTTGCTTGTTTGTCGCCGACATCTTCTTACTCTTTTCCGATGTCTTGTGGGCCACAAATGCGGGCCAGTGATCTCTGATCTTCTCATATTTGCCAATGAATTCTGGTGTCTCTTCTTTGTCGACAAACTTTTTCAACTCTTTCCTCCACCTCCTGAATAGGCCTGCCATCTTCTTAAGAGCATAAGACTTGATTAATTGCTCTAACTGGCTTCTCCGGATCCTCCTATGGCGGTAGGGTGAAATTTGCCTTCAGCTCAGTCCAAAGATCATCTTTCTTCATATCATTGACATAAGACACCTCAGGGTCTTCGTTCTTAGGCTTATACCATTGGTGTGGATGCTGATCGGGATCTTGTCCCTAACAAGAACCCCGCACTGAGCAGCAAATGTGTTCTTTGTCCGGATGGGTTCAATCGGTTCGCCGTCACGCGCGATTGCTGTGATCTCAAACCTTTCATCCGAGCTCAACTTTTTCTTCGGGCCTCGTCTCCTTACCGAAGTTGTGCTCGATCCGGAGGGCTAGAAAAAAGAACAAAGACGAGAGTTAATTAATATGTGTACATATACCAAAACAGTGAATGCATCAATTAGCTAGTCAGCACGGGCTTAACTAATATATATACCTAGCCAGACTCGGTTCAGTCACCGGAGCCGTCATCACGGTCTCCTTCTTGCACCATCATTGGGTAACCGAAGCCGTCCTCACGGTCTCCTTCTTGCACCGGCATTGGGTCAAAGGAGCCATGATAATCATAGCCTGCTTCTTCACCCTGTCCTTCCAGACCATCGGTGTCGTTGAGAAACGAGAAGACGGCATCACTTCCTTGTGCGATTATGTCCCCCAACACCGCTACATTGCTTGATCTGGGGCTGTCCATAGTTTCTACAAATATTTACAACATGGCAATCATTATTCAAACATGACAGATGGATATATTAGTGGCAAACGTAGAGGCGCGGCGGCTCTAGGGTTTGGGGTAGCCTCGACAACGCTTCTAGGGTTTGGGTTGGCCTCGAGAGAGTTTGTCGGGTAGGGGCGCGGCGGGAGAGGGTAGGAGACTGACATCGTTTTTTTCTAGGGTTTGGGTGTCCTCGAGAGTTTTCGTCGAGCGAGAGGGTCGGGGGTGCTCCCGCGGTATAAGTTATCACAGTCGAGAGGGGGTAAAATCGACAACGATGACATACATACACGGGAAAATAATGTTATCGGGGAGGGGGTATATCGACCCCCCCCCCCACGTGTTGAAGTTATTGGGAGGGGGTTATATCGACAACGACGACATACGTACATGGGAAAATAATATTATCGGGGAGGGGGTATATCGACCCCCCCCCCTCGTGTTGAAGTTATCGGGAGGGGTATATCGACGATGACAGACCCGATAAAACATAAGAAAACGAAGAAGAAATAAAAAGAGGAGAAGAAGAAAGGAATACAGGAGAAGATCAAAGAAAAAAAAGAAGAAAAAAGAGGAGAAGAAGAAAGGAATAGAGGAGAAGAAGAAAAATATTCCTTTCTTCTTCTCCTCTTCTTTTTCTTCTTTTTTCCTCTTCTTCTCCTTTCTTCCTCTTCTTATTTTCGTTTTTCCTCTCCTTCTTTTTCTTCTTCTTCCTTTCCGATATATAAAACTTTTCTTCCTTTTCCTTATTTTACGTTTTCCTCTACACTAACCTAAAATGCACTAACCTTCTTTTTCTACTCCTTTTTTTCTTCTAAATATGAACATATACATAAATTGACAAAAAATATGCACAAAAACATATACATAAAATTTCCTATACATATACAATTGTTTTACAAATATGCACATATATATGAACATATACATAAATTGACAAAAAATACATTTATGAAAAAATGATATGAACATGTACACACATATATACACATACACACACATATACAAAAAATACATTTATGAAAAATGCTATGAAATAAAAATGCAGGGCGGGGCGGCACGACAGGCAGGGTAGGGCGCGGGCGGCGGGCGACAATGAAGGAAGGCGGCAGCGGCAGGCGGGCGGCAAGCGTGGCAGTGGCGGCGGCGGCGTGTGGCGCGGCGACGGGCGGCAGACAGGGGAGGAGCAGGGGAACGGGCGGCGCTCACAGCGAGGTGGCGTCGGCGACGAGGAAGGCTCGGGGACGGCGGAGGTGAAGGCGCCTCGGGGGCGAGGGCAGGGGGCTCGGGGACGACGTCAGCGACAGCGACGCGGCGAAGGCGAGGCACGGGCGACGGTGACGCAACGGCCGGGGCGACGAAGGGCGGCGGCGTCGGGCAGCCTCGCGGCGTCGATGAGCTTCAGCGTCGTCGAGGCAAATGGTCGATGAGACTGAAATTTTCACAAGTCCTGGTTATATACCAAGAGCATCGGTCCCGGTTCGTGGCACCAACCGGGACCAATGCCACCTTTTAGTCCCGGTTGGTGCCACCAACCGGGACCAAAGGTCGATTTTCGGCAACCGAAGGGCGGAAGCGGTGGCCTTTGGTCGGTTGGAGGCACCAACCGGGACTAAAGGTGGGCATTGGTACCGATTGGTGCCACGAACCGGACCGATGTTCTTTAGTCCCAAGTTAGTGCCACCAACCGGGACCAAGGCCTTGCGCTGCCCGCGGCCAAAAGTTTAGTCCCACCTCGCTAGTAGAGAGGGGCTCGGAGTGGTTTATAAGCCCCACTGCGGCTACCCTCTCGAGCTCCTCTCAAATGCAGGCTTATGGGCCTAATCTCACATTGTGTTGTGTGTGGGCCTATTGGGCCTTCTGAGGGCCTGAATCCTGGCCCAGGTTGGGTTTCTAGTCGTATTCAGGCCGTGGTGGCCCAATAGGTGGCAGTTTTTTTTTATTTTTTTCTAGTTTTTTTGTTTTGTTTTTTGCATTATTTATTTTCTTTTGTTTTTTGCTTTATTTTTTAATTCTTTTTGCTTTTAGGTCAGAAAAATTATAAACTTTCTGTTAGTGCCATTACTTTTCAAATTTGAATAGTTAAAATTTGAATTCTTTGAAATTTGTTTGAATCACAAGTTTGTGATTAACTTTACTATAAAAATAGTTTTTTTCCAGTTTTTTTGTTTTGTTTTTTGCATTATTTATTTTCTTTTGTTTTTTGCTTTATATTTTAATTCCTTTTGCTTTTAGGTCAGCAAAATTATAAACTTTGTGTTAGTGCCATTAGTTTTAGAAAAATTATAAACTTTCTGTTAGTGCCATTAGTTTTCAAATTAGAATAGTTAAAATCTGAATTCTTTGAAATTTGTGTGAATCACAGGTTTGTGATTAACTTTACTATGAAAATAGTTTTTTTCCAGTTTTTTGTTTTGTTTTTTGCATTATTTATTTTCTTTTGTTTTTTGCTTTATTTTTTAATTCTTTTTGCTTTTAGGTCAGCAAAATTATAAAATTTCTGTTAGTGCCATTAGTTTTAGAAAAATTATAAACTTTCTATTAGTACCATTACTTTTCAAATTGGAATAGTTAAGATTTGAATTCTTTGAAATTTATGTGAATCACAAGTTTGTGATTAACTTTACTAAAAAATAGTTTTTTCCAGTTTTTTGTTTTGTTTTTTGCATTATTTATTTTCTTTTGTTTTTTGCTTTAATTTTAATTCTTTTTGCTTTTAGGTCAGCAAAATTATAAACTTTCTCTTAGTGCCATTAGTTTTAGAAAAATTATAAACTTTCTGTTAGTGCCATTAGTTTTCAAATTTGAATAGTTAAAATTTGAATTCTTTGAAATTTGTGTGAATCACAAGTTTGTGATTAACTTTACTAAAAAAATGAGTATAGATGCGCCTATAGAGAGAATTCATAATAAATTTCAATGAATTTCAGAGAAATTCAGTATGAATTTAGGTCAAATTCCCTGTATAAGGGCATCTATTTTCACTTTGAGAGGAGCTCAACAAGGCAGAGAGGGAGGGGCTTATAAACCGGTGTGAGCGCCCTTCGGTTGGCGAGGTGGGACTAAACTCTGATCGCAACAAGGACCAACCCTTTAGTCCGGGTTTGTGGCACAAACCGGGACTAATGGTCATGGGCCAGGGGCGAGGCGCATAGGTCCCGGTTCGTGCGTGGAACCGGGACGAAAAGGTCCAGACGAACCGAGACCAATGGCCCACGTGGCTGCCCTCTTGAGTGTTCTTGGTGAGAACATAGTTGACAAGGAGCGAACTGGGATTAATGGTATTACGAGGTCTGAACCATAAGACATTAAATTAAAGCGTTTCAAATGAACTCTAAAAAATTGGAAGTTGGCATGGTATCATAATTTCACCCACATAGCATGTGCATGTACAAAACGGACAATGGTATCATACTAAATGCATTACAAAGTTGGCATGGTATCATCATAATAGTTGCGGAGAAAGTCTTCACTTTTTCTTCGCTTGTGTCATTTGCTTATTGCGTCGTAACCATGGATAATCTTCATCGTTTATCGGGATGCTTGGGTCAGCCTTGACTTTGAAGGGAGGAATTTCATGAAACTTTTCATAATCTTCAGACATGTCTGTCTTGCCCTCCACTCCCACGATGTCCCTTTTTCCTGAAAGAACTATGTGGCGCTTTGGCTCATCGTATGATGTATTCGGTTCGTTACCTTTCCTTTTTCTCGGTTTGGTAGACATGTCCTTCACATAGATAACCTGTGCCACATCATTGGCTAGGACGAACGGTTCGTCAGTGTACCCAAGATTTTTCAGATCCACTGTTGTCATTCCGTACTGTGGGTCAACTTGTACCCCGCCTCCTGACAGATTGACCCATTTGCACTTAAACAAAGGGACCTTAAAATCATGTCCGTAGTCACATATGTCCACTATGTAACCATAATATGTGTCTTTTCCCCTCTCGGTTGCTGCATCAAAGCGGGCACCGCTGTTTTGGTTGGTGCTCTTTTGATCTTGTTCAATCGTGTAAAATGTATTCCCATTTATCTCGTATCCTTTGTAAGTCAATATGATCAAAGATGGTCCCTGGACAACAAGTACAGCTCATCACAAACAGTCTTGTCACCTCACGAGACGTGTTTCCAACCAACCGCTGAAAGTCCCGATGTGTCCATATGTAATCCGATGCCGTGACCGCCTCCGGGGTGTTTGGAGCGCAGATCGTTTCTTGTGTTCATCGACATACGGGGTCACCAAGGTAGAGTTATGTAGAACTGTAGTGTGCTTGAGACCAAGAATATCCGTCCCTGGATATTATTGAGTCCCTCCAAGCGTTCCTTTTCGGTCAGTCTCCCCTCATACCGTGATTTAGGGAGACCTATCTTCTTAAGGCCAGGAATGAAGTCAACACAAAACCCAATGACATCCTCTCGCTTTGATGGCCCATGGAGATGCTTCCTTCGGCCTAAGCGCGATTCATGAACATATTTCTTTAGGACTCCCATGAACCTCTCAAAGGGGAACATATTGTGTAAAAATACGGGCCCCAGAATGACAATCTCGTCGACTAGATGAACTAACGTGCGTCATGATATTGAAGAAGGATGGTGGGAACACCAGCTCGAAACTGACAAGACATTGCGCCACATCACTCCTTAGCATTGGTACGATTTCTAGATCGATCACCTTCTGAGATATTGCATTGAGGAATGCACATAGCTTCACAATGGCTAATCGGACGTTTTCCGCAGAAGCCCCCTCAATGCAACCGGAAGCGATTGCGCGTCATAATCACGTGGCGATCATGAGACTTTAGGTTCGGAACTTTTTCTCCGGCATATTTGTTATTCCCTTTATATTCGACGAGAAGCCACCGGGACCTTCATACTGAGCAGGCATTCAAAGAAGATTTCTTTCTCTTCTTTCGTAAGAGCGTAGCTGGCAGGACCTTCATAATGCTTCGAAGGCATGCCGTCTTTTTCGTGCAAACGTTGCAGGTCCTCCTGTGCCTCAGGTGTATCTTTTGTCTTCCCATACACGCCCAAGAAGCCTAGCAGGTTCACACAAAGGTTCTTCGTCACGTGCATCACGTCGATCGAAGAGCGGACCTCTAGGTCTTTCCAGTAGGGTAGGTCCCAAAATATAGATTTCTTCTTCCACATGGGTGCATGTTTCTCAGAGTCATTCGGAACAGCTAGTCCGCCGGGACCCTTACCAAAGATTACCTGTAAATCATTGACCATAGCAAGTACGTGATCACCGGTACGCATGGCGGGCTTCTTCCGGTGATCTGCCTTGCCTTTGAAATGCTTGCCTCTCTTTCGACATTGATGGTTGATCGGTAGAAATCGACGATGGCCTGTGTACACATTCTTCCCGCAGCTTCCTCAGTATATACTTTGGTGTCATCTAAACAGTGCGTGCATGCGTGGTATCCCTTGTTTGTCTGTCCTGAAAGGTTACTGAGAGCGTGTCAATCATTGATGGTCACGAACAGCATCGCCTTTAGGTCAAATTCCTCCTGTTTGTGCTCATCCCATGTACGCATACACCGCTTCCATTCCACAGCTGTAAAAGTTCTTCAACTAATGGCCTTAGGTACACATCAATGTCGTTGCCGGGTTGCTTAGGGCCTTGGATGAGAACTGGCATCATAATGAACTTCCGCTTCATGCACATCCAAGGAGGAAGGTTATACATACATAGAGTCACGGGCCAGGTGCTGTTATTGCTGCTCTGCTCCCCGAAAGGATTAATGCCATCCGCGCTTAAAGCAAACCATACGTTCCTTGGGTCACTTGCAAACTCATCCCAAGATTTCTCTCGATTTTTCTCCACTGCGACCCGTCGGTGGGTGCTCTCAACTTCCGTCTTTCTTACAGTCCTCACCGTGCCATTGCATCAACTTGGCATGCTCTTTGTTTACGAGCAGACGTTTCAACCGTGGTATTATAGGAGCATACCACATCACCTTCGCAGGAACCCTCTTCTGGGGGCTCGCCGTCAACATCACTGTGGTCATCTCGTCTGATCTTATACCGTAATGCACCGCATACCGGGCATGCGTTCAGATCCTTGTACGCACCGCGGTAGAGGATGCAGTCATAAGGGCATTGATACATCCATTTTTCATCATGCTTTTATATCGATATTTATTACATTATGGGCTGTTATTTCATATTATGTCACAATACTTATGACTATTCTCTCTTATTTTACAAGGTTTACATGAAGAGGGAGAATGCCGGCAGCTGGAATTCTGGGCTGGAAAAGGAGCAAATATTAGAGACCTATTCTGCACAACTCCAAAAGTCCTGAAACTCCACGGAATGTCTTAAAATAAATAAAGAAAAATCATCGCCAAAGATGAAGGCCAGGGGGCCCACACCTTGCTCACGAGGGTGGGGGCGCCCCCCCTGGGGCGCGCCCCCTACCTCGTGGGCCCCCTGGTGGCTCTCCGACGCCCATCTTCTCCTATATGAAGTCTTTCGATGAGAAAAAACATTAATCAACCTTTCGGGACGAGACTCCGCCACCACGAGGCGGAACCTTGGCGGAACCAATCTAGGGCTCCGGCAGAGCTGTTCGCCGGGGACACTTCCTCCGGAGGGGAAATCATCATCGTCATCATCACCAACGCTCCTCTCATCGGGAGAGGGCAATATCCATCAACATCTTCACCAGCACCATCTCATCTCCAAACCCTAGTTCATCTCTTGTATCTAATTCTTGTCTCCAAGTCCGGGATTGGTGCTAGTAGGTTGCTAGTAGTGTTGATTACTCCTTGTAGTTGATGCTAGTTGGTTTATTTGGTGGAAGATCATATGTTCAGATCCTTTATGCATAGTATTACCCCTCTGATTATGAACATGAATATGATTTGTGAGTAGTTACGTTTGTTCCTGAGGACAAGGGAGAAGTCTTGCTATTAGTAGTCATGTGAATTTGGTATTCGTTCGATATTTTAATGAGATGTATGTTGTCTAGCCTCTAGTGGTGTTATGTGAACGTCGACTACATAACACTTCACCATTATTTGGGCCTAGAGGAAGGAATTGGGAAGTAATAAGTAGATGATGGGTTGCTAGAGGGATGTAAGCTTAAACCCTAGTTTATGCGTTGCTTCGTAAGGGCTGATTTGGATCCATATGTTTCATGCTATGGTTAGGTTTACCTTAATACTTTTGTTGTAGTTGCGGATGCTTGCAATAGAGGTTAATCATAAGTGGGATGCTTGTTCAAGTAAGAACAGCACCCAAGCACCGTCCACCCACATATCAAATTATCAAAGTACCGAACACGAATCATATGAACGTGATGAAAACTAGCTTGATGATATTCCCATGTGTCCTCGGGAGCGCTTTTCCTATTATAAGAGTTTGTCCAGGCTTGCCCTTTTCTACAAAAAGGATTGGGCCACCTTGCTGCACTTTATTTACTCTTGTTACTTGTTGCTCGTTACAATTTATCTTATCACAAAACTATTTGTTACCACTTATTTCAGTACTTACAGAGAATACCTTGCTGAAAACCGCTTATCATTTCCTTCTACTCCTCGTTGGGTTCGACAATCTTACTTATCGAAAGGACTACGATAGGTCCCCTATACTTGTGGGTCATCAAGACTCTTTTCTGGCGCCGTTGCCGGGGAGTGAAGCGCCTTTGGTAGGTGGAATTTGGTAAGGGAAAATTTATATAGTGTACTGAAATTTTCTGTCACTTGTTACTATGGAAAGTAATTCTCTGAGGGGCTTGTTCGGGGTATCTTCACCCGTTCAAAGAGAGCAACGAGTTGCTCCTCAACCTACTGAACCTATTGAAAATGAAACTCCTTTTGAAATTCCTTCGGTATGATGGAAAAACTGCTAGCTAATACTTTTACAGGAGATGGAACAAAGCATCCCGATGAACATCTACTCTATGTGGATGAAGTTTGTGGACTATTTAAGCTTGCAGGTATACCCGATGATGTTGTTAAGAAGAAGGTCTTCCCTTTATCTTTGAAGGGAGACGCATTGACATGGTATAGGCTATGTGATGATACGAGATCATGGAACTATAAAAGATTGAAATTGGAATTTCATCAAAAGTATTACCCTATGTATCTTGTTCACCGTGATCGCAATTATATATATAATTTTTGGCCTCGCGAAGGAGAAAGCATCGCTCAAGCTTGGGGAGGCTTAAATCAATGTTATATTCATGCCCCAATCATGAGCTCTCAAGAGTGACAATTCTTCGTAATTTTATGCTCGGCTTTCTGATAACAATCGCACCATGCTCGATACTTCTTCTGATGGATCTTTTATGATGAAGACTATTGAGTTTAAATGGAATTTATTGGATAGAATTAAACGCAACTCTGAAGATTGGGACCTCGACGAAGGTAAGGAATCAGATATGACACCTAAGTTTGATTGTGTTAAATCTTTTATGGATACAGATATTTTCCACAAGTTTAGCACAAAATATGGACTTGACTCTGAGATAGTAGCTTCTTTCTGTGAATCTTTTGCTGCTTATGTTGATCTCCCCAAGGAGACGTGGTTTAAATATCATCCTCCCATACAAGTAAAAGTGGTTGCACCTATTAAAGTTGAAGAAAAGACTGTCACTTATAATGATCCTATTGTTCCTACCTCTTATGTTGAGAAACCACATTTCCCTGTTAGAATAAAGGATCATGCTAAAGCTTCAACTGTTGTTAAGAAAAGCAATATTAGAACTTATACACCTCCTGAGAAAGTCAAAGTAGAACCTAATATTGCTATTGTTAAAGATCTCTTGTCTGATAATATTGATGGGCATGTTATTCAATTCTGTGGTGAATCTGCTAGAATTACTAAACCTTGTGCTAAAGATAAACATAGACCTGTGGTAGGTGTGCCTGTTATTTCTGTTAAAATAGGAGATCATTGTTATCATGGCTTATGTGATATGGGTGCTAGTGCTAGTGTTATACCTATTACCTTGTATGAAGAAATTAAGCACGAAATTGCACCCGCTGAGATAGAAGATATTGATGTCACAATTAAACTTGCCAATAGAGATACCATATCGCCAGTGGGAATTGTTAGAGATGTTGAAGTCTTGTGTGGGAAAACCAAATATCCCGCTGATTTTCTTGTTCTTGGTTCTCCACAAGATAGCTTTTGTCCCATTATATTTGGTAGACCCTTCTTGAACACTGTTAATGCTAGGATAGATTGCGAAAAGAATGTTGTTACTATTGGATTGGATGATATGGTTCATGAGTTTAATTTCTCTAAATTTAGTAAACAACATCGTGAGGAAGAATTGCCTAGTAAGGATGAAATTATTGGTCTTGCTTCCATTGCCGTACCTCCTAGTGATCCTTTAGAACACTATTTGCTAGACCATGAAAATGATATGTTCATGAATGAAAGAAGGAAATAGATGAAGTATTCTTTAAACAGAACCTATTCTGCAACACAATCACTGTTGAAATCCTAGGGATCCCCTCCACCCAAGGGTGATCCCGCTTTTGAGCTTAAACCGTTGCTCGATAATCTTAAATATGCTTATCTTGATGAAAAGAAAATATATCCTGTTATTATTAGTGCTAACTTTTGAGCATGAAGAAGAAAGATTATTGAAAACTACGAAGAAGCATCGCTACCGCTATTGGATATACTCTTGATGATCTTAAGGGCATTAGTCCCACTCTATGTCAACATAAAATAAATTTGGAAGCGGATGCCAAACCAGTTCGTGATCCTCAACGACGTTTGAATCCTAAAATGAAAGAAGTGGTAAGAAAAGAAATACTCAAGCTCCTGGAGGCAGGTATAATTTATCCCGTTGCTAATAGTGAGTGGGTAAGTCCTGTCCATTGTGTCCCTAAGAAGGGAGGTATTACTGTTGTCTCTAATGATAAATATGAATTGATCCCGCAAAGAATTATTACAAGTTATAGGATGGTAATTGATTTCCGCAAATTAAATAAAGCTACTAAGAAAGATCATTACCCCTTACCTTCTATTGATCAAATTCTAGAAATATTATGCAAACATACACATTATTTCTTTCTAGATGGTTATTCTGGTTTCTCTCAAATACCTGTGTCAGCTAAAGATCAATCAAAGACTACTTTTACATGCCCTTTTGGTACTTTTGCTTATAGACGTATGCCTTTTGGTTTATGTAATGCACCTGCTACCTTTCAAAGATGCATGATGGCTATATTCTCTGACTTTTGTGAAAAGATTTGTGAGGTTTTCATGGATGACTTTTCCGTCTATGGTTCCTCTTTTGATGATTGCTTGAGCAATCTTGATCGAAGTTTTGCAGAGATGTGAAGAAACTAATCTTGTCTTGAATTGGAAAAAGTGCCACTTTATGGTTAATGAAGGAATTGTCTTGGGGCACAAAGTTTACGAAAGAGGTATTGAAGTTGATAAAGCCAAGGTTGATGCTATTGAAAAGATGCCATGTCCCAAGGACATCAAAGGTATAAGAAGTTTCCTTGGTCACGCCGGATTTTATAGGAGGTTCATTAAGGACTTCTCAAAAATTTCTCGACCTCGACTAATTTATTACAAAAGATGTACCATTTGTCTTTGATGATGATTTTGTAGAAGCATTTGAAATACTTAAGAAAGCATTAGTCTACTTGCACCTGTTGTTCGACCACCGATTGGAATTTACACTTTGAAATTATGTGTGATGCTAGTGATTATGCTTGTAGGTGTTGTTCTAGGGCAAAGAGTTGATAAGAAATTAAATGTTATCCATTATGCTAGTAAGACTCTAGACAATGCTCAAAGAAATTATGCTACTACCGAAAAGGAACTTTTAGCAGTTGTATTTGCTTGTGATAAATTCAGACCCTATATTGTTGATTCTAAAGTAACTATTCACACCGATCATGCTGCTATTAAATATCTTATGGAAAAGAAAGATGCAAAACCTAGACTTATTAGATGGGTTCTCTTGCTGCAAGAATTTGATTTGCATATTGTTGATAGAAAAGGAGTTGAGAACCCCGTTGCAGACAACTTATCTAGATTAGAGAATGTTCTTCATGACCCACTACCTATTGATGATAGCTTTCCTGATGAACAATTAAATGTCATAAGCACTTCTCGTAGCACTCCATGGTATGCTGATTATGCTAATTATATTGTTGCTAAATTTATACCACCTAGCTTCACATACCAACAAAAGAAAAAGTTTTTCTATGATTTGCGACATTACTTTTGGGATGACCCACATCTTTATAAAGAAGGAGTAGATGGTGTTATTAGACGTTGTGTGCCTGAGCATGAACAGGAACAGATCCTACTCAAGTGTCACTCCGAAGCTTATGGAGGACACCACGCTGGAGATAGAACTGCACATAAGGTATTGCAATCCGGTTTTTATTGGCCTACTCTCTTTAAGGATGCCCGTAAGTTTGTCTTGTCTTGTGATGAATTTCAAAGAATTGGTAATATTAGTAGACATCAAGAAATGCCTATGAATTATTCACTTGTTATTGAACCATTTGATGTTTGGCGCTTTGATTGTATGGGACCTTTTCCTGCCTCTAATGGATATACACATATTTTAGTTGTTGTTGATTACGTTACTAAGTGGGTAGAAGCTATTCCAACTAGTAGTGCTGATCATAACACCTCTATTAAAATGCTTAAGGAAGTTATTTTCCCGAGGTTTGGAGTCCCTAGATATTTAATGACTGATGGTGGTTCACACTTTATTCATGGTGCTTTCCGTAAAATGCTTGCTAAATATGACGTTAATCATAGAATTGCATCTCCTTATCACCCGCAGTCTAGTGGTCAAGTAGAATTGAGTAATAGAGAGCTCAAATTAATTTTGCAAAAGACTGTTAATAGGTCTAGAAAGAATTGGTCCAATAAACTTGATGATGCATTATGGGCCTATAGAACTGCATATAAAAATCCTATGAGTATGTCTCCGTACAAAATGGTTTATGGAAAAGCATGTCACTTACCTCTCGAACTAGAACATAAGGCATATTGGGATATTAAAGAGCTCAACTATGATTTCAAACTTGCCGGTGAGAAGAGGTTATTTGATATTAGCTCACTTGATGAATGGAGAACCCAAGCTTATGAAAATGCCAAGTTGTTTAAAGAAAAAATTAAAAGATGGCATGACAAAAGGATACAAAAGCGTTGAGTTTAATGTAGGTGATTATGTATTGCTATACAACTCTCATTTAAGATTTTTTGCAAGAAAACTTCTCTCTAAATGGGAAGGTCCCTACGTTATCGAGGAGGTCTATCGTTCCGGTGCCATAAAAATCAACAACTTCGAAGGCACAAATCTGAAGGTGGTAAACGGTCAAAGGATCAAACATTATATCTCAGGTAATCCCATAAATGTTGAAACCAATATTATTGAAACCGTAACCCCGGAGGAATACATAAGGGACACTTTCGAGACCGTTTCAGACTCCGAAAAGGAATAGGTATGTGGTCCGGTAAGTAAACCGACTCCAAACAATTTTTAAGGCAATATTTCTCCGTTTTGGAATATTTAGAAAAATAGAAAAATAAGTAGCAGTCCGGGAAGGACACGAGGGCCCCACAAGGGTGGTGGGCGCGCCCTACCCCCCTGGGCGCGCCCCCCTACCTCGTGAGCACCTCGTGTGCCCTCCGGACTCCGTTTTCTTGCACGATACGTATTTTGGTCGGTAAAAATTCATTATATATTCTCCCGAAGGTTTTGACTCTCGTATCACGCAAATCTCTCCTGTTCTTGTTTCGAGCTGTTTTCTGTCAGGGTTTTCAAGGCTAGGCATCATGTCGTCCCCCTCCTCCAACAATGGTGACAACGATGCTTGGCTAATGAAGATAGATCTAAAAATTGAAGAACCCATGAAGGTCAACAAGGATGAAAGGATCAAGAAGGCCACGGAGGACCAAGCTCCGGCAGCAGAAGACACCCTTCAACTTGATCACAACTTTCTCACCCCAACTGAAATCGAAGCTTTCAAGATGATTGAGTTAGCTCGTATTCAAAACAAGTATCTCACAAGTGAAAATATTTTGTTGAAGGAGCATATTGTTGCACTCAAGGGCATTATCCGCAAGTTGGAGGACCTCTTACGCTCGATGTGCGACTATCCATCACCTCCACCTTCACCAACAAAGAAGGAGGCATAATCACACGGGATGGGCACTCCCCTTGGCAACTGCCAAGCTTGGGGGAGGTGCCCTGATATCGTATCACCATCACAACTCCTATCTTTACCGTTTTTCTTAGTTCGATCCTATTAGTAGTATCTTGATCTAGTAGAATAAAGTTTATGGCATGATCTAGTCTTGAGTTTTGCTTTATGATCCCTCTATGTAATCGAGTCCGTGAGCTATATATATAATAAAGTTTAGTTTTGAGTCAAGGGCTTGATTATTTTGCCATGGTCATGGGTGAATAAAAGAAAAGAAAGAAAGAAAAGAAAAAAAAGAAACAAAGAGTTCATATTGATCTTATTGAGAGTAATGACTTCACATAGAAAGAGTATGATGATTAAAAGTTGTTGGGAGTTGGAAAATATAGCTTTGGTCATCGTTGCAATTAATAGGAAGTAATAAGGAAAGGGAGGTTTGACATATAGATATATTATCATTGACATCTTTTATGATTGGGGGCACTCATTAAAATATAACATGCTAAAGAGTTGATGTTGGACAAGAAAGACAACGTGATGAGTTATGTTTTCTTATATCTGAGATAAAGTATGTTGTCATGGATCCTCTAACATGTTGAGCTTGCCTTTCCCCCTCATGCTAGCCAAATTCTCAGCACCAAGTAGAGATACTACTTGTGCTTCCAAATACCCTTAAACCACTTTAGCCATGAGAGTCCACTATATCTACCTATGGATTGAGTAAGATCCTTCAAGTAAGTTGTCATTGGTGCAAAGCAATAAAAATTGCTCTCTAAATATGTATGATTGATTGGTGTGGGGAAATAAGCTTTATACGATCTTGTGATATGGAAGAAATAACAGTGACGGACTGCATAATAAAGGTTCATATCACAAGGGGCAATATAAAGTGACGTTCTTTCGCATTGAGATTTTGTGCATCCAACAATAAAAGCGCATGGCAACCTCTGCTTCCCTCTAAGAAGGGTCTACCTTTTATTATTATCCTCTACCTTATGCAAGAGTCACGGTGATCTTCACCTTTCCTTTTTCATTTTATCCTTTGGCAAGCCCAGCATGTTGGAAAGAACATGATATACATATCTAATTGGATGTAGGGGAGCATGAATTGTTATTGTTGACATTACCCTTGAGGTAAAAGGTTGTGCGGCAAAACTATAAGCCCCTATCTTTCTCTGTGTCCGATTAAAACTCCTTAACCACAAGTATTGCGTGAGTGTTAGCAATTATGAAGGACTAAATGATAGTTGAGTATGTGGACTTGCTTTTAAGCTCTGACATAGACTCTTTCCGATGTTATGATAAATTGCAACTGCTTCAAAGGATCGAGGTTATAATTTGTTGGTGCTCAATAAGGTTTACGATTCATACTTTTGCATTGTGAAAAGATCATCACTTGAACATAAGTAATCATATGACAAAATCTATATATGTTGCTGTTATGAGAACAATCATGATGCCTTCATGTCCGTATTTTATTTTTATCGACGCCTCTACCTCTAAACATGAGGACATATTTATTGTTATCGGCTTTTCGCTTGAGGACAAGCGAGGTCTAAGCTTGGGGGAGTTGATACGTCCATTTTGCATCATGCTTTTATATAGATATTTATTGCATTATGGGCTGTTATTTCACATTATGTCACAATACTTATGGCTATTCTCTCTTACTTTACAAGGTTTACATGAAGAGGGAGAATGACGGCAGCTGGAATTCTGGGCTGGAAAAGGAGAAAATATTAGAGACCTATTCTGCACAACTCCAAAAGTCCTGAAACTCCACGGAATATCTTAAAATAAATAAAGAAAAATCGTCGCCAAAGATGAAGGCCAGGGGGCCCACACCCTGCTCACGAGGGTGGGGGGCGCCCCCCTGGGGCGCGCCCCCCTACCTCGTGGGCCCCCTGGTGGCTCTCTGACGCCCATCTTCTCCTATATGAAGTCTTTCGATGATAAAAAACATTAAGCAACCTTTCGGGACGAGACTCCGCCGCCACGAGGCGGAACCTTAGCGGAACCAATCTAGGGCTCCGGTAGAGCTGTTCTGCCGGGGACACTTCCTTCCGGGAGGGGGAAATCATCGTCATCATCATCACCAACGCTCCTCTCATCGGGAGAGGGCAATCTCCATCAACATCTTCACCAGCACCATCTCATCTCCAAACCCTAGTTCATCTCTTGTATCCAATTCTTGTCTCCAATTCAGGGATTGGTGCCAGTAGGTTGCTAGTAGTGTTGATTACTCCTTGTAGTTGATGCTAGTTGGTTTATTTGGTGGAAGATCATATGTTCAGATCCTTTATGCATAGTATTACCCCTCTGATTATGAACATGAATATGCTTTGTTAGTAGTTATGTTTGTTCCTGAGGACAAGGGAGAAGTCTTGCTATTAGTAGTCATGTGAATTTGGTATTCGTTCGATATTTTGATGAGATGTATGTTGTCTAGCCTCTAGTGGTGTTATGTGAACGTTGACTACATAACACTTCACCATTATTTGGTCCTAGAGGAAGGCATGGGGAAGTAATAAGTAGATGATGGGTTGCTAGAGTGACAGAAGCTTAAACCCTAGTTTATGCGTTGCTTCGTAAGGGGCTGATTTGGATCCATATGTTTCATGCTATGGTTAGGTTTACCTTAATACTTTTGTTGTAGTTGCGGATGCTTGCAATAGAGGTTAATCATAAGTCGGATGCTTGTTCAAGTAAGAACAGCACCCAAGCACTGGTCCACCCACATATCAAATTATCAAAGTACCGAACACGAATCATATGAACGTGATGAAAACTAGCTTGATGATATTCCCATGTGTCCTCGGGAGCGCTTTTCCTATTATAAGAGTTTGTCCAGGCTTGTCCTTTGCTACAAAAAGGATTGGGCCACCTTGCTCTACTTTATTTACTCTTGTTACTTGTTGCTCGTTACAATTTATCTTATCACAAAACTACCTGTTAGCACTTATTTCAGTACTTGCAGAGAATACCTTGCTGAAAACCGCTTATCATTTCCTTCTGCTCTTCGTTGGGTTCGACACTCTTACTTATCGAAAGGACTATGATAGATCCCCTATACTTGTGGGTCATCAGGCATGCATGTATCTTCTGCACCTCCAATCCTAGAGGGCATACGACCTTCTTTGCTGCGTATGTACTGTCGGGCAATTCGTTATACTTTGGAAGCTTCTTCTTCAATATTGTCAGTAGCTTCTCAAATCCTTTGTCAGGCACAACATTCTCTGCCTTCCACTGCAGCAATTCTAGTATGGTACCGAGCTTTGTGTTGCCATCTTCGCAATTGGGGTACAACCCTTTTTGTGATCCTCTAACATGCGATCGAACTTCAGCTTCTCCTTTTGACTTTCAGATTGCGTCCTTGCATCGACAATGACCCGGTCGAGATCATCATCATCGGGCACATCGTCTGGTTCCTCTTGATCTTCAGCAGCTTTGCCTGCAAAGATCATCATCGTGCATATCGTCTGGTTCCTCTTGATGTTCAAGAGCATCACCATATTCAGGGGCACATAGTTGTCATCGCATTTCTTCTTCTTCGCCGCCTTCCATCATAACCCCTATTTCTCCGTGCCTCGTCCAAACATTATAGTGTGGCATGAAACCCTTGTAAAGCAGGTGGGTGTGAAGGATTTTCTGGTCGAGTAAGACTTCAGATTCCCACATATAGGGCATGGACAACACATAAAACCATTCTGCTTGTTTGCCTCAGCCACTTCGAGAAAATCATGCACGCCCTTAATGTACTCGGAGGTGTGTCTATCACCGTACATCCATTGCCGATTTATATGCGTGCATTATATATAATTAAGTGTGTCAAAAACCATTACAGAACATCATGAATAGATAATTAAGTGACCAAATTAATAGAAGTTCATCATCACATTAAAACCAAAGTACATACATAGTTCTCATCTAACAACATAAAGCTCTGCAAAGCATCTAAATTAATTAAACCATACATTGAAACTATGTAAAACATTTCAATGTGAAAACAAATGCGATCATAATCGCAACCAAGGTAACAATTGATCCAACGACATAATGATACCAAGCCTCGGTATGAATGGCATATTTTCTATTCTTTCTAATCTTCAAGCGCATTGCATCCATCTTGATCTTGTGATCATCGCATTTACATCCGCAACATGCAACTCCAATATCATCTTCTCCTCCTCAATTTTTTTATTTTTTTCTTCAAGAAATTGTTTTCTTCTTCAACTAAATTTAACATCTCGACAATAGGGTCGGTTGGAATTTCCGGTTCACATACCTCCTAGATAAATAAAATCTATGTCACGTTGGTCGGCATAATTTTCATAAACAATAAATGAAGAAATAGTTATAAAGATAATATATACCACATCCGAATCATAGACAGGGCGAGGGCCGACGGGGGCGGATACCAAAACCATCGCACTATATAATAACAAGCAATAAAATAGTAAGAAAATTAGACAAGTATATATCTCTAAAGCAAGAAGTTTTTTCTTTCAGAAAGAAGATAAGAGCAAGAGGCTCACCACGGTGGTGCCGGCGACGAGATCGGCGCGGGCGATCGACGACAGCGAAGACGGGGACGGGGCGTGACGGGCCGCTAATATAAACCTAGACAAATCTCGGGAAAAATAGAGTTCGGAGGTCGTGCTTCGAGAGGAGAAAGCTTAACTAGTTTGGCTCGAGCATTTCATTGAACACCTCATGTACATAGGAGGTGAGAAAGAGCACCACAAAGCCCTCCCCCCCCCCCCCGGCCAGAGAAAAACAGAGCAGTGGAGTGCTCTGCTCGCGGGCGAGGGGTATATATAGGCACCTCAATGGTCCCGGTTCGTGGCACGAACCGGGACTAAAGGGCAGCCTGTTGTCCCAGTTCAAGCCACCAACCGGGACCAATGGTGGTGGGCCAGGAGCCAGGCCAATTGGTCCCGGGTTCATCCCACCAACCGGGACCAAAAGGTCCAGACGAACCGGGACAAATGGCCCACGTGGCCCGGCCGGCCCCTCGGGCTCACGAACCGGGACCAATGCCCCATGGGTCCCGGTTACGACTGAACCGGAACTAATGGGCTAACCCGGCCTGGACCAAAGCCCTCTTTTCTACTAGTGCATGTAGCGCGTCGTGGTTGTGGCCGGCCCCTGGCCATGGCAGCGGCCAAGCCGTTGCTGTGGCCAGCCATGGCCGCTCGTGGCGGAGCCAGCCGTGAGTGGTGAGCGGTGGCCAGCCAGCACGCAAGCAAGCAAGCCAGCCAGCCGGCCAGCAAGTGGCGGCGCTGCACGCATGCTTGCGGCGACGGCGGCCAGCACGCGGCGGCAGGGGCTGCTGCGCACGCAACGCCGCGGCACGCCCGCACGGCCGAGGCAGCTCCAGCCGGCCAGCAAGCAGCGACGGCTGCACGCACGCCACGATGCCGACGCCCAGCACGCGGTGGCGACGGCTGCTGCGCACGCACGCTCACGGCGACGACGTCCAGCACGCGGTGGCGGCGGCTGCTGCGCACGCACGCAAGGCCGCGGCAGACCAGCACGATCGAGGCGGCTCCAGTCGGCGTGGTTGCGCCGCCGTCTCCAGTCCCGACCAGCGTCAGAGAGGTGCTTCCCCCAGGCGTCGCCATGACGAAGAGCACGGAGTGCAAACGATGCGTTCGAGGAAATGCCAGAGAGAGGAGGAGGAGGAGGAGGAGGAAGAAGATTAATACTGACAGGTGGGCCCATCCTGTCAGAAAGACGTTTAGAAGACGCGAATCGGGCACATTCTCGACATGGTAGTTTTTAGTCAAAGATTAGTCAAAAAGTGATAGTTTTCGACACAAATTTGTAAAGTGATAATTTATAGACACGGTTCCGTGAAATGTGGCAGTTTTTTTGTTAAATACTCTATTTCTCCGGGTACTGAATCAATCATCTATCGATATAGATGCTCGCACACATTTGAGAAACGGCCGGGCGATTCACATTATCATTTTGTTTTGTTTGTCTCACTGCCCTTACCAATTTCTGTTTACTTGCAGGACTTTTGGATTTTGGTAGCACTACGGGATCACCATCAGTTCCATCATCCGTGTGTTTCTCTTGTAGTGTTGCTTCATGACTTTGTTTCTTCCCCAGATCTATATTATTTTTGTTTTTTGATAACATTGCATAGCTATGTGCAGAGAAGATGACTTCTTGATATGTTATTTTTATTTTTTGATAACATTGCATAGCTATCGGCAGATCAGTACCTTGGATAATATGTATTTGTGTTATGGCGCTGCTAGAAGGAGGGCGCGAGAGGGCCGGTCGGGGGCCTTTTTGTCCACGGCCGGGCAAGAGGGAAGGGATTTCCTTCTTAATTCTTGCTTGATTAGATTGATACATCTCCTCTCTTTATATAGAGAGGTTTACTTGACTCCCAAGCAAGGCTTACTTGACCCCTAAGCAAGCGACCCTTATCTCTAATTAACCCTAAGACTAATGGGCCCATTAGGCCCATTACGTACTCTAACACTACACTCCACCTGGACATGCAGCTTGTCCTCGAGCTGCAGCCTAACCAACTTATAATCATGACTCGACGCAACACAAACCTAACACCTAAAAACAAGCCTTTTACATCTCGGCTTGTGTTATTACTCTCAACCTGAAATAGACTAGGACGCTTTATTTTGGACATGCACGTGTACAACCACCTGGATCCCATGGACACCACCTGGACAAAAGGAGTGCATGCGTATGGCTGTTGGTCTGCACCGCACATGGAAGAGTGGAGGGCTTGCGATGGAGAATGACGAGGAGGGGTGCGCCCCCCCAACCGCCGATGTCGTAGACTCTGAGGTCGCTGCCCGCGGGGAAAACAGCATGGCAGTTGCCCGTGGGGGAAACTGCATGCCCAAGATCCCCGACGCAGCGGACGAGATCGAGGTCCTTTGCACAGCGAAGGGCAACTTAAAGGAGCGGCAGCTGCAGACCACGCATCTCCCGCACACGCCGACGCGCTAGGAGGCCACGCACAGCAGCCTGCAGCCTCACCGCCGCCGACACGTGGCGGGTAGCGATCCAAGACGGAAGCGGTGACGGCGACGGCAGGGACTTGATCTGCTGGGTGTGGACGCCCTCGGATGGCGGCGGCGCTGATGGGAACGAGGTCGTCGCACTCCCGTCATAGGGCATCCCATACTGGGCGGCGGAGCTGATCGGCGGTGGCTGCTGCAGCTGCAGCGGCTGCTCCGGTGTCGCGCCGAGCAGCGGCAGCGGCTGCTGTGGCGAAGCGCCGGGCGCGGCGGAGGCCTCTAGGAGCGGTAGCTGCCACTGCAACCAGGGCTGGGAGGTGGTGGCGATGGATGGCAGTTGTAGCGACCCGGCAAGCGCGGTGAAGGCCGCCTGGTGCGGCGGCTGCCACGGCAGCCACGGCGGCGCGGGTTCGGCGATGGGCGGCGCAGCCAAAGGCGGCCCGTAGGACCCGGCCAAGAACATGTGGATCTCTTGGACCGCCTGGGTTAGGTCCCGCAGCACCCCGGACACCTCCTCCCAGGTGAGGACGGCGGGGGCGGGTGCGACAAAGGATCCCGGCGTGGGCAGGAGCGGGGCGACGGTCGTGGTGGTCGCCGGAGGCGACAAGGTGACCGGCAGCGAAAGAGACGGGCTTGGCGGCGGTGAAGACATGATCGAACCGAAGCTAGCTGATACCAAATTGTTATGGCGCTGTTAGAAGGAGGGCGCGAGAGGGCCGGCCGAGGGCCTTTTTGCCCACGGTCTGGCAAGAGGGAAGGGATTTCCTTCTTAATTCTTGCTTGATTAGATTGATACATCTCCTCTCTTTATATAGAGAGGTTTACTTGACTCCCAAACAAGGCTTACTTGACCCCTAAGCAAGCGACCCTTATCTCTAATTAACTAAGACTAATGGGCCCATTAAGCACATTACGTACTCTAATACCCTTATTTCTAATTAACCCTAAGACTAATGGCCCAATTAGGCCCATTACGTACTCTGACAACTTGTATGTTAATAATCTGTGTTTTGATAGACCTTTAACAGGAAGCAAAGTTTCTTTATTCTTGGATGGATGTCGTCCGTGGTGGGATGCAGCTATCCTGCCCTGGCAAGACGTCTCGAAATTGCTTGCTTTACAAAGTATTTTATTTGGTTTAGTAAATTGGCCACACACTAATTCAGAGAAGCCATTTTGGAGTGAATCAATCTAAAAAAGTTCTTTGGTTGGTCTGTCTATTTTGCAGGGATAAACTTCATTAATCGAAGTAGCATATGTTGGAGAACATGTGTAAATCGTTATAGTTATTCTTCCTCTATTCATGTTTTCAAGCAGCATCTATTAAGAAAGCTAATTCTATTTCAAGGATAATAATACAAGCTTGGTTGAGATTTGGTTCTACAATTTGAATTTAGAGGTAAGGCTTTTGTGTAATATTGCGGAATACACTCCTTTTTTGTACTGATGGGATTCCTTTCCTATTAGAAAATATAGAGATTATGGCAGGCCTCAGCAGCATGTGATATTTCAATCTGGTATTGAAAGCCAGTCCAGATCAATGGAAGATCCAATGAGAGATCTATAGATGTGCCAAAGGAGGGAGATGTGGAAAATTTTACTAGGTTTTCCTGGTTCTTTTTGGGTTTATGCCACGTTCCCTACAAACTTGCGCCCCCTGTAAATTACATTTCTGTTTTCCTTCTATATGAAAAGGCAGTACTCCTGCTGGCTCCTTAAAAATATTGTGGTAAAATTAGACTACGTCTGTTCCTTTGGAAAAAATTTGGGCTATCTGTCTTTAGATTCTATCTAATTTCAACGCACATATTAGTTTTAAGCATCTACTTCTGTGTAGGACATAGGGCTATCTTGCTAAGCAATGTCGCATTGGACTAGCGGCACGCTCAAGTGTTTTTGCAATGACAAACCTCCAAAATCGGATGCATTACTAATGCATATTCTCTTCCCAGATGTTTACCATTAGTAGTGCAATATCTGAGTATTCTGTATGGGCCTCTTTTGCTTTCTTTCTCAGTGCTACTGCTGCTCACCTCTTGCATCCGTGCTTAGTGGCTCAGCGCCCTCTTTGTAGTAACTTATTTTCAGGTATTTTCTTATGAACAACCTTCGGATCTTCCATCACAATAAATGGTTTTCTTTTGTGCCATTTTTATCAGATTTGTCATATCTGTGCATAGGTGTAGTCTGTTTAAATATATAGTTTTTTGGTTTCTGCCAGTCCACATATGTATCAATTTGAAGAACTGAAATTTGATCCTTTATCAAGTGTTAAATGCATAATCTAATTTCCATGTCGATGTCACAAAACAGTTCTTCCCCTAATGAGACCGTCAATAATTAGGTGCTTTTCTTTGTTGTTTGCTGAATGTGAGATGATCCCACACTCAACATGACTGGATGGCAGGAAGCAATTTACTCTCTCTGTTCCTGATGTGATCTTCAAAATAAATTTATTTTTCACTTTCTTCCATTAGTAGGTCAAATATACATGGTAGTTTCCTCTTCACTTTCAGGTTTTAAACTGCTATAACAAGGTCTAGTGCCGTCAGCCCATTTTGACCTTTTGTTGTGTCTGTTCCTTTCTGAATTATTATTTCTCGGGGGTACCTTTATATATGGTGCCAGTAGCAGGTGTTGCTCCTCTATTAATGTGTCAACATATTCTTAGTAGAGTGCCTACATGAACAAATTGGTAATTAATATGTTTTACTATTTTTATCCACGGTACATAAGCAAGCCTAAAGTGTCAAAAATATGTTGGAAAATGGCAAGAATTCAGAACTTATGATTTATGAATTTGGCACGCATGTTTGAGTGGCAAATAAGCACTTCTTTCCTAGCAGCACCACAAGTAGTTAATTGTTTTAATTTGTTCATTCAAAGCCGTAGAAATTATTTTGAGCCCGCAAGAAATTAAAAAATGGTTTTGGCTTATCACCTTAAAGTTAGCCCACATTTGTTCAAAAAGTGTAACACAACAATTTTAATCTTTACTTAGTCTTCATAGAATATTTAGGACCTTATCAACCAGAAATTCCGCAGCAACGCGCGGGGTATCTTCGAGTGGTAATAAGTTTGTATGGCGCGTCCTACTTGAGGCTTTTTCGAGCCTTTTTTTCTTCTGCATTTTTCTTTTGTTTCTTTTATTATTTCTTCTCCAATTTTCCCATTCTTTCTTGCATTTTGTTTCTTCATCTTTGGTTTTTTTTTCTTTTGTTTCTTCTTCACATTTTATTTTGTTTTTTGTTTTTGTTTTTGTTTTTTCTTACTAGCAAAATGTCACGACCGGTTTTCCGGATATTAATTTCCTAGAAAATGGTCTTTGTGCTCACCAGCCCCAGGATTACTGTTAGCTGATGAGGCACCAACTTAATACAGAAATTCCAAGCAAAATACAAAATATATAGTACAAGACCATTCTGGCATGTGAGTACAACCAATGGTTTCTAGTGGTTGATGGCGGAAGCGGTTTGTGGATCATCAATGTCTATGGGACTCCATTTCCCACATGAACAGCTGACCAAGTTAACTCATATCTTCGCGAGGCTGCAGTCACCGTTGTTTAGGTTCCGGGGCGGTCATCGCAACGCTCCTCTCCATGTAAGAAATCTGGCCAAGACAATAGCCAGGGACAAGCCAGTGAGTACTTTGAATGTACTCGCAAACATTATGAACACGGGTATAATATAAATGATAATCATGCACTGAAATATACTATGATTACATTGTCAGTCATAAAATAAAATCTCTGATGCATGCAAGCAGGTTATTTATATGCAACGGAATATGCAATAATGTAGTAGAAATAAAATGCACCGATCGGGTGTCTGGAGCGACGCCTCGAAAGGATCAGGATATGAAGCATGCCTCAGTCGGGCGTCTAAGCGACACCATATAAAGGGCTTATAAAGTAAATAAATAATAAGCATGCCACAGTAGGGCGTCTATGCGACACCACATAAGGGGCTTATAAGGTAAATAAATAACAAGCATGCCACAGTCGGGCGTCTGTGCGACACCACATAAAGGGCTTATAAAGTAAATAAATAACAAGCATGCCACAGAAGGGCGTCTATGCGACACCACATAAAGGGCTTATAAAGCAATTATAGTCATAGTGAATATCCAGGAGGTAGAACCTTCCTAGGGATACTCAATACTTCAAATAATATAAAGGGGTTAGTCCATAATAATAATAATCATAATCATCATATGTCCCACGTCATGATCCATGTTCTGGTTTAGTAGTTTCTCCTTCGAAGACCGACACTAAGACAGACACTCGACCCATCCTGCATCGTAGTCCTTAACCATGGACACGGCTATTCGAATAGATTTAATCTCTGCAGAGGGTGTACTCTTTACCCACGAGTAACGGATTTCTTTAGTCCATCGGGACTAATTTCGTCTACGGTCTTTTAATTGAAAACACACCTAACTTGCACACACCAGCTTAACTTACCAGTGTCTGGAATCACCCACGACACCCGTCAAGCAAAACTCTAAGTGGGGAGGCTACAACCTCGCGTAGCATGGGATCAAATTTATATCACGCGCTCTAAGGGGTGCCCCCCCTCTCGGTCCCAACCGGAAACACCCATGCCCCCGGACCAGGTGGCCTGCCTACCGGATGCATCCGGTATCTTCCACCATGGCCTCTCTGTACGGTGTGTGCCAAGAAAGGGGTTGACAACTTACTGAACCATACCCTACCTGCGGCAGGGACGAGTGGTAGTACGAAACAAGTATGGGGGTTACTGGAACAAGACTCGATCTATGGTCGACTCAGGAGGTTTATAAATTCCCTGCATGATAAGTGTAACCAATATATATTCTGACTAACAAAAATCACCACTCATTATACCTCACCATGCCATACCGGACATAACCGTCCCGACGGAGACCGGAGACAAGCTCACGCCTACCCAAGGCAGAGGCTTTCCCGGGTTTCTTTTCGGCATGCATGCAAGGCATTCGAGGGTGAATATCATCACAAGTATATCTGTTTCCAACAGCAAGGAAATCTCCAATATGCATTCATGCAAATGATCGCGTCACCACATAAAATAACGAGTTCTCCGAAATAAGGTGGTGTTATAATCGTGTCAACCAACACATCAAAAATATTATGCCAGGGTTCAGGATGCTTGCCTTCAAGGGTATGCAAGTGGAGGTGCCTATTTGAAAGTTGCCTTCTTCTTCAAAAACCTAATTTTGAAATTATTCAAATTAACACATAGTTTCAAAACAGTGCAAAAAAGTTGTCTGAAATTTTTTCAAATAAATCTTAAAATAAACTAGACTAAATTTTAGAGAGGTAGGAAAAAGAATCAATTCATTTGGAGTTTTATCTAAAAAGATATAGCCAGTCAAAGTTTAGTCAAATTTCTGGTTTTTAAATAAAACAGAAAAAAAGAAAACGTTTAGAAATGTACACGTCGAACACGTACTTTGGAATTACGTCCCCACTTATGCCTGCATGGACCGGCACTGGGTCACTGACAGTGGACCCGCCTGGCCCACTGGTCAGGTTTGACCAGTCCACGCGCGCGTCGCCTCCTCCGACCGAGCAGAGGCGGAGCTCCGGCGATCGCCGCCGGCGAATGGAGGCATCCCCCGGGGATCCAAGGACAAGGATGGATCCACAAGATCAGGGCGGTCCTTCCGGTGGTCGACTTGCCGGCGGGGAGAGAGTGAGTCGTCGGCGGCGAGCTTCGCGGCGGCCGGTGGCTTCGGGAGTTTTGGGGGTTTGAACTCCGGTGGCTTTCGATCGCGTTTGAGGTGCTGGACGGCTCCGCAAGGGTGAGGGGAGAAGGTTGGTGGCACTGGTTGGACTGGAGGGGCTCGCTCATGGCGAAACAGATCGGGACATGGCGGCGGCCGAACCGCCAAGTCGGGGAAGACGGCCTCCCTCCGACGATTGCCGACTGTGGGGGTGCCATGAGAGTGGCCTGAGGCTGCCTGAGTCGCTGGACGAGCCCGGGGGCCTCTTTTTATAGCGCAACGAGGTCGGTTTGCGGCGGCCGGATAAGAACGACGGCGGACCGCCGTTCTGTAGCTTGCAAGGCACCGTGGTGGGGCTGGGGATGGAGGCAGGAGCTAGCGGACGAGCGGGCACTGCCCCAGGGGCGAGCTGGCGAGCGGGAGTGGCTCGGGCGGCGCCGACCAGTGCAGGGGCTGTCGGGCGGCAGTGGCGGCTAGCTTCTGGCTTGCCGGAGATGTGGCGAGGGGCTGTGGTGCTCGTGGGGGTGTACGTGTCGAGGCGTGGCCCCACGCTGCGAGCGGCAGGGTGATTGGATGAGCTTGGGGAACAGCCATGGCGCGGCTCGGGCGCTGCACGCAAAAACGCGCGCTCGGCGTGGCAGAGCACGCCCATCAGGTGCTCGGCGAAATGCCAGTGCATGCTACAGGGCTTGGGTGAGGCTGGCACTTAGCAGACCTAGGTTAGGATCATCTAGGTGCTTAGTGGACAAGGAGGTTAGGCAAAGGAAGCAGGTTCATTGCACAGATCAGAGACTATGCCAAAACTGATCATGCCCATAAGGTGTTTGTCATAATGTCAGGGGCACCTAGGCATTTCTTGGAGTGGCCAAATTCTCCAGGCTAGTGTCTCTTTAATTGCAAAAGAGGGTGGTAAGGTCATTTGGGCAAAAGAAGAAACTTGCTAGTGGAAGTTTTTCAAAACCTCAGTTCTGGACAGAAGGTAAATGGCATCATTGCATGGACCAAAAATCTCCCAATGGGCCCAATCTCCTGGACTTAAGGGTTTGGTAAGGTGTACTACAAGCAGGAGAAAGCTCATGGGTAGAGGAGCAAGTTAGAAGATGGTTGCAGTACAAATCACCAAGTTGCACCAGAATGAAGATGGGGATGATTCACTCAAAATTTTCAAAGAACTTCACTGGGTTTTTGCATAAAATGGAATAATATGCTCCCACTGACATCCCAAAATTTTGGTAGAAGTTTTAAAGAAATATTTAAATAGGTTGTAGTGTAAAATTGCCCACTGGACCGGATTTGAAAATTTGATGTAGAGCTCAAAATCCAAAGAATGAAATATCTTTTTGCATAAAAGTGATTTAAAAACATCACATGACATCCCCAAATTTTGGTGGGATTTTTAAATGAATTTATAAAAGGGTTGCAGTGCAAATGGAACCCCAAAACTTATGAAAAACCAATTTAGAGAAATAAAGCTCAGTGGAAAATAATTATATAGATAATCCCACTGATAAAAGAATTGTTTTATTTGAGAGGGGAAACAAGTCTAAATATAATTGGAAATTTTTTACTAGGGGTGAAAACTCCACAACTAGGGGAAAAGAGAGGCTCTGAGATCAAGAATAAATCCAAAAAAATAAAAATTTAATCTCCTGGAATAATTTTAATTAATAAAACAAGGTTAAAATTTTTGGGAATTCACAACACCAACCCCCTTAAAATAAAATCTCGTCCTCAAGATTTGTTAAGAGTTGTTTTGAAAATAACATTCCTGTTAGCTGAAACCAAAAAGGTTTTTCTTTTCATAGCACAAACTTCGCGTTGTCGAGGTTGGTCTTTGGCAGCTATGCCCGAGATTAAAAATGCAGTCGCACATCAACATACTCATGCATGGCTATTACAAAAATAGGGGTGCACAGGCAAACAGTACTTAATTACGGCGGTACAGGATCACAAAGTTACAAGGCGAGGACCTACTAAGACTCGGTACTGCTCGAGTGACTTAGTCTACCTCGTTAATATCTAAGCGGGCTTGCCTTGCGGACATCGGGGTTTCTCCACGGTTCTCACCGTCAGGATTAGCTGGAGGGGGTTGAGGAATTGCAGGGTCGGGGTAGCGATGATGACCATCTCGGGGATTGTTGGCCACAATCCCGTTGGAGCGTGTTCCCAAAAGGCGACGAAGCACTTTTGGGGTCATCAAGGTATTTTGGTCGATGGCTGGGGCAGACCTCAAGGTCTTGATCGGTTGTCCGAACAGCACGACTGGGTTGTCGGCGTCGGGCTCATCTTATCTTCTTGCCGGAGCTCGTCGAATCAGCTCTCCACGAGATGCGATCAGATCAATGGTGATTTGATCGAACAGTTCCTCTAGTGCACCTACATAGCGCACTAGGTGCAACAATGCAGGGTCCGTCTCGTGATCTCCGTTGGCAACCTGGGGTGGTCTACCATACCCTTCACGCCTGGGGTAGTAGTAGAACGAGCGACAGTTAACTCTGGGCGACAAGTGCCGAAGTTGAACTATAGCCTCTCGAGCAGCTAGTTGGATGGCTTGCGGCTCAAAGGAAGTTGTCCTTCCGGTGAACCTGTAGGGGCATTCTGGCGACAGACCCCTACCATAGATGTGCACTGTGGCCCAAAATTGACGGCTCTCACCGCTCATGGACCCTTGGTACACCACATATTCTGGGGGCTCTTCTAACTCATAGGCACGACGGGTGAGGTTTGCGAGTATGGTCACCAAACCTCCAAGGTTGGTTGCTGTGGTCTCATTGTGCAAGACGGGGCCAGGCATTATGGCTTGGTTTGGGGAAAGAGTTTGTGCGGTGCTGTGTTGGGGCTAGCATGCCCTTTTTATAGAAAAAGGGGACGGAGTCTTCCTTCGTACGCTTGCGAATGAGATAATTTAGGGGTCGGTCACTGGCGCGTGATCGACAAGCTAGACTGATAGGTTGGGCACCGACTGCCAAAAGTGTCGGGGTCACTGTGTGGCTATCTTGCACGAGAAGCTTGGCTGGGGGTTTTGGTTAAGGTCTGGTGGGTTGGTTTGCCTAAGTTTTTCGACCTGGCTAAGATAGGATTAGCCAATAGTCAGCCGGACTCTGATACCAAGTTTGTCACGACCGGTTACGGGTATTAATTTCCTAGAAAATGGTCTTTGTGCTCACCAGCCCCAGGATTACTGTTAGCTGATGAGGCACCAACTTGATACAGAAATTCCAAGCAAAATACAAAATATGTAGTACAAGACCATTCTGGCCTGTGAGTACAACCAATGGTTTCTAGTGGTTGATGGCGGAAGCGGTTTGTGGATCATCAGTGTCTATGGGACTCCATTTCCCACAGGAACAGTTGACCAGGTTAACTCCTATCTTCGCGAGGCTGCAGTCACCGTCGCTTAGGTTCCGGGGTGGTCATTGCAACGCTCCTCTCTATGCAAGAAATCTGGCCAAGACAACAGCCAGGGACAAGCCAGTGAGTACTTTGAATGTACTCGCAAACATTATGAACACGGGTATAATATAAATGATAATCATGCACTGAAATATACTATGATTACATCGTCAGTCATAAAATAAAATCTCTGATGCATGCAAGCAGGTTATTTATATTAAACGGAATATGCAATAATGTAGTAGAAATAAAATGCACCGATCGGGTGTCTGGAGCGACGCCTCGAAAGGATCAGGATATGAAGCATGCCTCAGTCGGGCGTCTAAGCGACACCACATAAAGGGCTTATAAAGTAAATAAATAATAAGCATGCCACAGAAGGGCGTCTATGCGACACCACATAATGGGCTTATAAGGAAAATAAATAAAAAGCATGCCACGATCGAGCGTACATGCGACACCACATAAAGGGCTTATAAAGTAAATAAATAACAAGCATGCCACGAAGATGCCTATGCGACACCACATAAAGGGCTTATAAAGCAATTATAGTCATAGTGAATATCCGTGAGGTAGAACCTTCCTAGGGATACTCAATACTTCAAATAATATAAAGGGGTTAGTCCATAATAATAATAATCATAATCATCATATGTCCCACGTCATGATCCATGTTCTGGTTTAGTAGTTTCTCCTCCGAAGACCAACACTAAGACCGACACACGACCCATCCCAGACTGTAGTCCTTAACCATGGACACGGCTATTCGAATAGATTTAATCTCTGCAGAGGGTGTACTCTTTACCCACGAGTAACGGATTTCTTTAGTCCATCGGGACTAATTCCGTCTACGGTCTTTTAATTGAAAACACACCTGACTTGCACACACCAGCTTAACTTACCAGTGTCTGGAATCACCCACGACACCCGTCAAGCAAAACTCTAAGTGGGGAGGCTACAACCTCGCGTAGCATGGGATCAAATTTATATCGCGCGCTCTAAGGGGTGCCCCCCTCTCGGTCCCAACCGGAAACACCCATTCCCCCGGACCAGGTGGCGTGCCTACCGGATGCATCCGGTATCTTCCACCATGGCCTCTCTGTACGGTGTGTGCCAAGAAAGGGGTTGACAACTTACTGAACCGTACCCTACGTGCGGCAGGGACAAGTGGTAGTACGAAAACAAGTATGGGGTTACTGTAACAAGACTCGATCTATGGTCGACTCAGGAGGTTTATAAATTCCCTACATGATAACTATAACCAATATATATTCTGACTAACAAAAATCACCACTCATTATACCTCACCATGCCATACCGGACATAACCGTCCCGACGGAGACCGGAGACAAGCTCACGCCTACCCAACGCAGAGGCTTTCCCGGGTTTTTTTCCGGCATGCATGCAAGGCATTCGAGGGTGAATATCATCACAAGTATATCTGTTTCCAACAGCAAGGAAATCTCCAATATGCATTCATGCAAATGATCGCGTCACCACATAAAATAACGAGTTCTCCGAAATAAGGTGGTGTTATAAGAACTAAGGTGGTGTTATAATCGTGTCAACCAACACATCAAAAATATTATGCCAGGGTTCAGGATGCTTGCCTTCAAGGGTATGCAAGTGGGGGTGCCTATTTGAAAGTTGCCTTCTTCTTCAAAAACCTATTTTTGAAATTATTCAAATTAACACATAGTTTCAAAACAGTGCAAAAAAGTTGTCTGAATTTTTTTCAAATAAATCTTAAAATAAACTAGACTAAATTTGAGAGAGGTAGGAAAAAGAATCAATTCATTTGGAGTTTTATTTAAAAAGATATAGCCAGTCAAAGTTTAGTCAAATTTCTGGTTTTTAAATAAAACAGAAAAAAAAGAAAACGTTTCGAAATGTACATGTCGAACACATACTTTGGAATTACGTCCCCACTTATCCCTGCGTGGACCGGCACTGGGTCATTGACAGTGGACCCGCCTGGCCCACTGGTCAGATTTGACCAGTCCACGCGCGCGTCGCCTCCTCCGACCGAGCAGAGGTGGAGCTCCGACGATCGCCGCCGGCAAACGGAGGCATCCCCCGGGGATCCAAGGACAGGGATGGATCCGCAAGATCAGGGCGGTCCTTCCGGTGGTCGACTTGCCGGCGGGGATGGAGTGAGTCATCGGCGGCGAGCTTCGCGGCGGCCGGTGGCTTCGGGAGTTTTGGGCGTTTGAACTCCGGTGGCTTTCGATCGCTTTTGAGGTGCTGGACGGCTCCGCAAGGGTGAGGGGAGAAGGTTGGTGGCACCGGTTGGACTGGAGGGGCTCGGCTCGCGATGAAACGGGCTGGGACATGGCGGCGGCCGAACCGGCCGAAGTCGGGGAAGACGGCCTCCCCCCGACGATTGCCGACTGTGGGGGTGCCATGAGAGTGGCCTGAGGCTGCCTGAGTCGCCGGACGAGCCCGGGGGCCTCTTTTTATAGCGCAATGAGGTCGGTTTGCGGCGGCCGGATAAGAGCGACGGCGGACCGCCGTTCTGTAGCTTGCAGAGCACCGTGGCGGGGCTGGGGATGGCGGCAGGAGCTAGCGGACGAGCAGGCACTGCTCCAGGGGCGAGCTGGCGAGAGGGAGCGGCTCAGGCGGCGCCGACCAGCGCAGGGGCTGTCGGGCGGCGGTGGCGGCTAGCTTCTGGCTTGCCGGAGACGCGGCGAGGGGCTGTGGTGCTCGTGGGGGTGTACGTGTCGAGGCGTGGCCCCACGCTGCGAGCGGCAGGGTGGTTGGATGAGCTTGGGGGAACAGGCCAGGGGCGCGGCGGCTCGGGCGCGGCACGTGCAAAACGCGCGCTCTCGGCGCGGCCAGAGCACGCCCATCAGGTGCTCGGCAAAATGCCAGTGCATGCTACAGGGCTTGGGTGAGGCTGGCACTTAGCAGACCTAGGTTAGGATCATCTAGGTGCTTAGTGGACAAGGTGGTTAGGCAAAGGAAGCAGGTTCATTGCACAGATCAGAGACTATGCCAAAACTGATCATGCCCATAAGGTGTTTGTCATAATGTCAGGGGCACCTAGGCATTTCTTGGAGTGGCAAAATTCTCCAGGCTAGTGTCTCTTTAATTGCAAAAGAGGGTGGTAAGGTCATTTGGGCAAAAGAAGAAACTTGCTAGTGGAAGTTTTTCAGAACATCAGCTCTAGACAAAAGGTAAATGGCATCATTGCATGGACCAAAAATCTCCCAATGGGTCCAATCTCCTGGACTTAAGGGTTTGGTAAGGTGTACTACAAGCAGGAGAAAGCTCATGGGTAGAGGAGCAAGTTAGAAGATGGTTGCAGTACAAATCACCAAGTTGCACCAGAATGAAGATGGGGATGATTCACCCAAAAATTTCAAAGAACATCACTGGGTTTTTGCATAAAATGGAATAATATGCTCCCACTGACATCCCAAAATTTTGGTAGAAGTTTTAAAGAAATATTTAAATAGGTTGTAGTGTAAAATTGCCCACTGGACCAGATTTGAAAATTTGATGTAGAGCTCAAAATATCCAAAGAATGAAATATCTTTTTGCATAAAAGTGATTTAAAAACATCACATGACATCCCCAAATTTTGGTGGGATTTTTAAATGAATTTATAAAAGGGTTGCAGTGCAAATGGAACCCCAAAACTTATGAAAAACCAATTTAGAGAAATAAAGCTCAGTGGAAAATAATTATATAGGTAATCCCACTGATAAAAGAATTGTTTTATTTGAGAGGGTAAACAAGTCCAAATATAATTGGAAAGTTTTTACTAGGGGTGAAAACTCCACAACTAGGGGAAAAGAGAGGCTCTGAGATCAAGAATAAATCTAGAAAAATAAAAATTAATCTCCTGGCAAAATTTTAATTAATAAAACAAGGTTAAAATTTTTGGGGTGTCACACAAAAATGCCCGTGCGTTGCAACGGGAGAAAAACAATATCATAGGACATAGTGCAATAAACATGACCCAATAATATGTGCATGCCCTAATATTTGAACATAGGTACCCATATGTATCGTTCACTTAAAAAAAACGTGTTATGGCACTGCTAATAGAACGTTATAGCATTCTGAGTAATGTCTCACTAATAGCACGCTACTGTTGCTTATCCTTCTTGTCTCGCCAACCAGTGGTCATGGTATACACTTGTAAATATAACAAATGTACCTCACTACATATACGGTGAATCAAGGAACTTCTGCAATTGACATGAGCAGATGAACAATATATGCTCACCTCAAGGAACAAAGTCAGGTCCATTTAGATGCTACCTCCAGGTTAATATGCCATAGCGTCACACCTTGTGAAAGAAACGTTGTGTTAAACCGTGAGCCACAAATAGTCTAGTTTATTGACATAATTGAAGTAATTAATTATTCTATTTGTTCCAGAACCTATGCAAGGTAGCCAACCGCTGCAGACCTCTTCCTATAAATAATTCAAAGTAGACAGAAATTTTTGGGCAAAAAGTCTAGTTTATTGACATAATTAGAGTAAATTAATTATTTACTTGATCCAGAACCTATGCAAGGTAGCCATCCGTCGCAAACCGTTCTTATAAATAATCTGAAGAAGACAAATTACCAAGTTTTGGCAAGCAAATTACCGTTGAAACGGTGCCGTTATAAATAATTCTCAAGTGGTTGCTTATTTATTTTTTATGTAATGCAACAGGCATCGCTTTTCATTCGTTAAGAGGGAAACAGACAGGTTCGGAGTATATAGGCCCTTCTAAAATGACCGAAACAGAAGAGAAAAGACAAACAATATTAGTTACACAAGCTAGAAGGTTCACTGCAGACCATAAGATGACTACCCCATCCATTTCACTCCTTTCATTCCCTGCATGAAGGAAGGCTCAGAGCTCTTCCGAGATTGAGGTGAATCATTAACCCACATGCCACTGCTATCTAAAATAAAGATCAATGGAACCAATGTTTTGTTTGGTTTGGCACTAATTTTTAAAATTATTAATGTGCATGATAATAGCATATTTGGAATCTACACATTTTTCTGATGAATTTTCATACATGACATGTTTGATTTGGAGCTAGGATTTAAAAGGTATGAATATTTTTAAAAGTATTTGATCTTTTAAAAAAAGAAATAAAAAGGTTAAAAGGGGGTTCGAACCGGTGATCTCTAGCGTGGTAGCCAAAGGCCCCAACCACTAGGCTACATGCATGGCTGTTTAACTAAATGGGATTCCTTCCTATTGACCTAAGCTGACCGCGGCAAAATAAGATACACAACGTAACATTTTTTCTACTTACCACTCGCATGGTGGGTAATTATTCACAATTTCGGGGGTAATTTAGAGGATGAGAAACAAAACGTTTTTTTCTACTTACCGATGGCATGATGGGTAATTATTCATAACTTCGGAGGTAATTTAGATGACCGACAACCAAAAACACTATTTGCTTTATTATATTACTAGTAAATGTACCCGTGCGTTGCAACGGGAGAACCAAAATAATTTTACAATATGAGAAAAAAAACACTTGATTTTACAACTTCTATATATATTTGTTTAATTACCCCTCTCGTCTGGGTAATTATTCACAATTTCGGGGGTAATTTAGAGGCTGTGTTTGTTTGGGCTTCAGTTTCAACAGATTCAGCTGTGGGCTTGTTGTGCTGGCAAAACAGCTGTAGTGAAGGTTAGCTGTTTGGCAACGCAGCTGTGAAAACGACTGTGAGCTGGTGAAAATCCTGAAATGCCCTTAGAGCATTGAGATCAGTGTAACTTGTTGATTCAGTGTTAAAAGATTTTTTAAATGGTATTTTGACTGACAGGGAATGATTTTTTCTATGGTAAGGCATAAATTATTTCATAATAATAATTTTCTCACTTTCTTGCTCATATATACAAGTCACAATTTCCCATACAATACAAAAGATAGTCTATATAACTAATAATCCGTACAAAAGAGAGCTAAAGGATTAGATCGTCCATATAACTAATAATCCATACATATAATTAGAGGTTCGTACAAATACTAATCTATGTAGCTTGTCGCGCAATAAACAAAGAGCTCGCAATCCTATCTCGTGTGTCGTTCATGTTGCCTTCATCGGATGAAGTGGGAATGACATCGCCAAGCAAAGGTGTTGACCGTGAGACTGCAGACATGTAATTTTCATTATCATCACATTTATCAAACTCTTTATCGCGTAGCTTGCTGTCCTGATGAAATTGTGAAGCGTCGTACACGCACTGATAATCATCGTCTGACTTCCCACCTTGAAGTGTGGCACATCCCTTAGGATGCGCCATTTCTGCTTGAGCACACCAAATGTGCGTTCAATCACATTCCGAAGAGAAGAGTGAAGATAATTGAACACCTCAAATTTACCACTCGATGGGCGGTAGACAGACCGAAATTCGGCAAGGTGATAGGTTGTCCCTTTGTAAGGAGCTAGATATCCCACCCGGTTAGGATAACCAGAATCAACAAGGTAGTACATATCTACATCCATCGAGAATAAATTTGAGCACGTGTACAAATTAATACAAACAACCTGTACAAAATTAGAACACTTGATTTGTGTACCTTCAGGAGGTGCAAGATAAGTAGCAGCATACTTCAATATACTGTGGTGGAAAATCTGTGTGTCATGTACCGACCCCGCCCAACCGGCAACGACAAAGGTAAATCTCATGTCAAAGTCACAAACTGTCAACACATTTTGACTTGTGTAACTATGTCGACCCATATAGTTGCAGGTCTCTTTAGCGGGAACTATAATGGGAATGTGAGTTCCATCAATTGCACCAATACAACCTTTGAAGTGAGGCCAAGGAACTATGACGGGAATGTGAGTTCCATCAATTGCACCAATACAACCTTTGAAGTGAGGCTAGAAATGTTTGTCCCTAATTTTTGGGTGCACATATGCGAATGTAGGATCTCTAGGTTTGATGATGTCTCCTCCTAGAGAATTTACACAGTGCAACACATGATTGAACTTCCTATGGATTGTTTCAGTTGATCGAACAAACCGATCTTCGGCTTGGCGAAACGATTGAGGGCCTCCAAGCATCCACAAGAACATGCCTAGACTTTCCAATGAGTTCATCTCGCTAGTTGACTCCAAATGGTAGTCACTCACTAAAAGACCATGCAAACTCAAGAAAACATCTGGATACATTCTAAACATTTTGTAGCAAGATTTAGGATGTGCCAACATTTCCATAACCCATTCATGACCAGTTTGTACTGCAATCCTCCTAGGCTGCCTATGTTGCTTATTCAAACAAGTTTTGCTGTAGTGCATAGCCATTTGACCCAAGGTTGCAAGATCAGTACTTAACTTGAGCAAGTTTTGAAGTTGTACTGTCTTTATGTTAGCATCATCATCGTCACCACCTCCGCCGTCAATTCCATCAATCTACAAATGGAACATGACAACAAGATTAGTTGTCATATCCATTATTCATACATATGGGAAAATAGCATTCAAATAAGCAAATGGTTCATATCCAGCAAAGCCAATAGTTCACACACGAATGGTACAGACCAACAACATAGCATAATCCAAGCATTCAAATAAGCAAATGGTACAGACCAACAACATAGCATAATCCAAGCAAAGAACTAAGCAATTATTCTAAACGAGAAGTTACATAGCATAATCATGCGCTCTCTCGAGCCAATCAAACCTTCCTTCCTTGGTCTGAACCGATGCAAACATTTCTCGATACTCAGCCTTCATAAATAGCATGCTTGAAGAGAAAAAGAGAGGAGTTCCTTCCTCAACTCCACATACACGAACCATCTCCATTGCCTCATTCATACTAGGGCCAACCGGAGGAGGGGGAGGAGCAACCAGAGGAGGGGGAGGACGGGCCATGCTGAAGCTAGATGCTTCTTTTATACTTTCAGTCGTTACACATATCGCATCACTAGCCTTCTTGTACATCCGAACAAATGGGTTCTTCTCATCTTGAGCAGAAAAATCATCTTTACAAGACTTGGTCTTTCGTTGCTTCTTTGGTTTTGCTTTGATGACTTCATCATCATCCTCTGCACTATTAGTGTCATCACTAACATCCTCCTTGTCAAATGGTATCTCACCGGGGATAGTTGACTCGGCACATCAAACATGAGGTCCATTTCAGCCAAGTTGGGTGGTCCTCCATTCCTATACTTTGCATGCTCCGAGTTTTTCTGAAATATAGCAAAAGAACAAACGGTCAGCTAAATGGATAATTAAGATAATATAAACCCAATGTAAATGCTATGAGTAACGTGAACTTACTATTAGGTGAGTGTTCCACCAATCAGTATCAGCATCAATGGTTCCTAGCTTAGCATTCCATCCAAGTCCAGATGCGTCAATTTGCAGTTGTTTCCATTGACAATACATAGTTTTGAGATTTTCCCATCTATTCTTGAATTGCATCCTCACATAACTTTTCTTAGTTATCTGCAACCAGCTCTCCCCCAAATTCTTATATCCTCTAGGACTCAAGAACGCCCCTGGCCTATTGCCTGCTTCAACTTCCCTCACACACAACTCACAAAATACCCTAGTATGGTATGCATCCCAAATTGCCTTGTCTGTCTTGTCTACCTTCTTCGCTGCCTTCTTCGCTGCATTCTCCATCTAGTTCATTTTCACCATAATTTATACCAGAATACAACACAAGGAAGAACTATGTATAGCAAACAAGCATGTCCAGCAAGCAAATAGAAAAAGATATGTCCATCATGAAACAAGCATAGCCATTTGACCCAAGCAGAGCACCTACATGTACATCCAGCAAGTAGAGCATCCACAGCAAGTTTCAAATATTAATTTACCCATCAATGAACAATAACTATGCATCATATATCAGCATCATGTATGAAGCCTTAATCAACCAGAGCATCCACATCAAGCAATATGCAGCATATCAATCAAGCAGGCATCCACAAAGAACAGAAATTTCTGCCAAGAAAATCTCACCCCAATCGACGACGGCATCGTTGCTCGAGGGAGTGGGCGTCGTTCTCCGGCGGTGGATGAGAAGGCGAGTGCAGGCGTTGGCCGGTGAAGGGGACCGGCGAAGACGGCGAGTGGAGGCGGCTGAGGCTCTTGCCGCGGCGGTGGCGTCTCTTGCGGTGGGCGAGGACGAGTGGAGGCGGCGGCTAGTGACGGCGAGTGGAGGAGGCGGCGGCGGGCAACGGCGAGTGGAGGCCGCGGCGGCGGCTCTTGCGGCGGTGACGGAACCCTAGGTTCCTCTCCCTCTGGCTGTCTCCCTGCGTGCGTGGGTTTGCGATGAGGGAGACGAGATGAATGGATCGATTGAAACAGGGCTTGGTGGCATTCCTTTCGTAATTGCACTGAACTGTCAAGGGCGTCGGTGGAAATTTGACCGAGGGAAATCATCTTCCTGGTGGAAGCAAGACTGGCCTCGCTCGCCCTATACCACGTAAAAAGGCCCGAAACCGCTTTTGGATCACAACCGGAAATCGCCTGCTTTAGCTGTTTGTTACAGCTTTAGCTTATTTCTACCGGAAACTGCTCTCTAAAACCCAAACAAACACAGCCGAAAGGCCAGAGAGGCTTGCTGCAAGCCCACACCTAACACAACCAAACCTTGCAGCCCACACCTAACACAACCAAACCAATTCCTTGCAACACAGATCCACCTGGCAACGCTAATGCCGCCTTGTGGTGCACCAGTGGATTGGTTTGCAGCCTCTCACCCGGCAACGTTGCTGCCGCCTTGTGGTGCACAAGTGGATTGGTGTTTGCGCTTGTTACTTTAATTTGTAAAACCAAGTATGCGATGTTATTGACTTGTTGACGACCGAGTTGTAGGTGCTTGACATGAACTCGTCATGCCTTATACATTCATGATATTATAATTAGTCTAGTGTATAACTTGGCAGGAATATCAGAAATATACAAACTGGCGAAAATACTTGTCCTGCTAGGTGACTATATTGAAAAATATTAGACTTTACAACTCGTCATGCTTTAAACAGTGATGTGCACAACAAGACCACAATCCAACTCATAACCACCACGAATCCAAGATAACCAGGTGAAACAAACAGATAGAGGATTCAGTGTTCAGAAGCCAACTCCTACCAACATATTCACAAGCATTGTATATTCTAGAGCACATACATCGCCGAGTCCCCTGTTCATTCCTTCTTCTCCTACCCAAAAAAAATAATATGACGGTGCTTAGTTCTAAGGGGTCAGCAGTATGGAGCTCGGCGTCTTTCGGGCCTTGAGGTCAGTGTGAGCGCGGGACGCTGAAGGAAATATGCCCTAGAGGCAATAATAAAGTTATTATTTATTTCCTTATATCATGATAAATGTTTATTATTCATGCTAGAATTGTATTAACCGGAAACATAATACTTGTGTGAATACATAGACAAAGAGAGTGTCACTAGTATGCCTCTACTTGACTAGCTCGTTGATCAAAGATGGTTATGTTTCCTACCCATAGACATGAGTTGTCATTTGATTAACGAGATCACATCATTAGGAGAATGATATGATTGACTTGACCCATTTCGTTAGCTTAGCACTTGATCGTTTACTATTCTGCTATTGCTTTCTTCATGACTTATACAAGTTCCTATGACTATGAGATTATGCAACTCCTGTTTACCGGAGGAACACTTTGTGTGCTACCAAACGTCACAACGTAACTGGGTGATTATAAAGGTGCTCTACAGGTGTCTCCGAAGGTACTTGTTGGTTTGGCGTATTTCGAGATTAGGATTTGTCACTCTGATTGTCGGAGAGGTATCTCTGGGCCCACTCGGTAATGCACATCACTATAAGCCTTGCAAGCATTGTAACTAATGAGTTAGTTGCGGGATGATGTATTACGGAACGAGTAAAGAGACTTGCCGATAACGAGATTGAACTAGGTATTGAGATACCGACGATCGAATCTCGGGCAAGTAACATACCGATGACAAAGGGAACAATGTATGTTGTTATGCGGTTTGACCGATAAAGATCTTCGTAGAATATGTGGGAGCCAATATGAGCATCCAGGTTCCGCTATTGGCTATTGACCGGAGACGTGTCTCGGTCATGTCTACATAGTTCTCGAACCCGTAGGGTCCGCACGCTTAAAGTTCGTGACGCTTATATTATGAGTTTATGTGTTTTGATGTACCGAAGGTAGTTCGGAGTCTCGGATGTGATCACGGACATGACGAGGAGTCTCGAAATAGTCGAGACGTAAAGATCAATATATTGGACGACTATGTTCGGACACCGGAATAGTTTCGGGGAGTTTCGGGCATATACCGGAGTACCGGGGGGTTACCGGAACCCCCCGGGGAGACTAATGGGCCTATTGGGCCCTAGTGGAGAAGAGGAGGGGCGGCCAAGGGCAGCCGCGCGCCCCCTCCCCCCCCCCAGTCCGAATTGGACAAGGAGGGGGGCCCTTTCCTTTCCCCCTCTCTCTCCTTCCCTCTCCTCTCCTACTCCCACTTGGAAGGGGGTAGGACTCCTCATGGGGCGCACCTAGGGTGGCCGGCCCCCTCCCCCTCCTCCACTCCTTTATCTACGGGGAGGGAGGCACCACTTGGAGACACAACAATTGATCTCTTGGATCTCTTAGCCGTGTGCGGTGCCCCCCTCCACCATAATCCACCTCGATAATATCGTAGCGGTGCTTAGGCGAAGCCCTGCATCGGTAGAAACATCATCATCGTCACCACGCCGTCGTGCTGACAGAACTCTCCCTCAAAGCTCAGCTGGATCGGAGTTCGAGGGACGTCATCGAGTTGAACGTGTGCAGAACTCGGAGGTGTCGTGCGTTCGGTACTTGATCGGTCGGATCGTGAAGACGTATGACTACATCAACCGCGTTGTGCTAACGCTTCCGCTTTCGGTCTACGAGGGTACGTGGACACACTCTCCCCTCTCGTTGCTATGCATCACCATGATCTTGCGTGTGCATAGGAAGTTTTTTAAAATTACTACGTTCCCCAACAGTGGCATCCGAGCCTGGTTTTATGTGTTGATGTTATTTGCACGAGTAGAACACAAGTGAGTTGTGGGCGATGCAAGTCATACTGCTTACCAGCATGTCATACTTTGGTTAGGCAGTATTGTTGGATGAAGCGGCCCGGACCGACATTACGCGTACGCTTACGCGAGACTGGTTCTACCGATGTGCTTTGCACACAGGTGGCTGGCGGGTGTCAGTTTCTCCAACTTTAGTTGAACCGAGTGTGGCTACGCCCGGTCCTTGAGAAGGTTAAAACAGCACTAACTTGACGAACTATCGTTGTGGTTTTGATGCGTAGGTAAGAACGGTTCTTGCTCAGCCCGTAGCAGCCACGTAAAACTTGCAACAACAAAGTAGAGGACGTCTAACTTGTTTTTGCAGGGCATGTTGTGATGTGATATGGTCAAGGCATGATGCTATATTTTATTGTATGAGATGATCATGTTTTGTAACCGAGTTATCGGCAACTGGCAGGAGCCATATGGTTGTCGCTTTATTGTATGCAATGCAATCGCCCTATAATTGCTTTACTTTATCACTAAGCGGTAGCAATAGTCGTAGAAGCAATAGTTGGCGAGATGACAACGATGCTACAATGGAGATCAAGGTGTCGCGCACGATGGTGATCATGACGGTGCTTCGGAGATGGAGATCACAAGCACAAGATGATGATGGCCATATCATATCACTTATATTGATTGCATGTGATGTTTATCTTTTATGCATCTTATTTTGCTTTGATTGACGGTAGCATTATAAGATGATCTCTCACTAAATTTCAAGATAAAAGTGTTCTCCCTGAGTATGCACCGTTGCCAAAGTTCGTCGTGTCGAGACACCACATGATGATCGGGTGTGATAAGCTCTACGTCCATCTACAATGGGTGCAAGCCAGTTTTGCACACGCAGAATACTCGGGTTAAACTTGACGAGCCTAGCATATGCAGATATGGCCTCGGAACACTGAGACCGAAAGGTCGAGCATGAATCATATAGTAAATATGATCAACATAGTGATGTTCACCATTGAAAACTACTCCATATCACGTGATGATCGGACATGGTTTAGTTGATTTGGATCACGTAATCACTTAGATGATTAGAGGGATGTCTATCTAAGTGGTAGTTCTTAAGTAATATGATTAATTGAACTTAAATTTATCATGAACTTAGTACCTGATAGTATTTTGCATGTCTATGTTGTTGTAGATAGATGGCTCGTGCTATTGTTCCGTTGAATTTTAATGTGTCCCTTGAGAAAGCAAAGTTGAAAGATGATGGTAGCAATTACACTGACTGGGTCTGTAACTTGAGGATTATCCTCATTGCTACACAGAATAATTACGTCCTGGAAGCACCGCTAGGTGCCAAACCTGCTGCAAGAGCAACACCAGATGTTATGAACGTCTGGCAGAGCAAAGCTGATGACTACTCGATAGTTCAGTGTGCCATGCTTTACGGCTTAGAACTGGTACTTCAATGATGTTTTGAACGTCATGGAGCATATGAGATGTTCCAGGAGTTGAAGTTAATATTTCAAGCAACTGTCCGGACTGAGAGATATGAAGTCTCTAATAAGTTCTACAGCTGCAAGATGGAGGAGAATAGTTACATCGGTGAGCATATACTCGTAATGTCCGGGTATAACAATCACTTGATTCAACCGGGAGTTAATCTTCCGGATGATAGCGTCATTGATGTAATTCTTCAATCACTGCCACCAAGCTACAAGAGCTTCGTGATGAACTATAACATGCAAGGGATGGATAAGACGATTCGAGCTCTTCGCAATGCTAAAGGCTGCGAAGGTAGAAATCTATAAGGAGCATCAAGTGTTGATGGTCAATAAGACCACCGATTTCAAGAAAAGGGCAAAGGGAAGAAGAAGGGAACTTCAAGAAGAACAGCAAACAAGTTGCTGCTCAAGAGAAGAAACCCAAGTCTAGACCTAAGCACGAGATCGAGAGCTTCTCTGCAAGCGGTAGTCCTTTGGAAGCGGAACTGCCCCAAGTATTTGGCGGATAAGAAGGATGGCAAGGTGAACAAAGGTATATGTGATATACATGTTATTGATGTGTACCTTATCAGAGCTCGCAGTAGCACCTGGGTATTTGATACTGGTTCTGTTGCTAATATTTGCAACTCGAAACAGGGACTACGGATTAAGCGAAGACTTGCTAAGGACGAGGTGACGATGCGTGTTGGAAATGGTTCCAAAGTCGATGTGGTCGCCGTCGGCACGCTACCTCTACATCTACCTTCGGGATTAGTTTTAGACCTAAATAATTGTTATTTGGTGCCAGCGTTGAGCATGAACATTATATCTAGATCTTGTTTGATGTGAGACGGTTATTCATTTAAATCTGAGAATAATGGTTGTTCTATTTATATGAGTAATATCTTTTATGGTCATGCACCCTTGAAGAGTGGTCTATTTTTGTTGAATCTCGATAGTAGTGATACACATATTCATAATGTTGAAGCCAAAAGATGCAGAGTTGATAATGATAGTGCAACTTATTTGTGGCACTGCCGTTTGGGTCATATTGGTGTAAAGCGCATGAAGAAACTCCATACTGATGGACTTTTGGAATCACTTGATTATGAATCAATTGGTACTTGCGAACCGTGCCTTATGGGCAAGATGACTAAAACACCGTTCTCTGGAACTATGGAGCGAGCAACTGGTTTGTTGGAGATCATACATACTGATGTATGTGGTCCAATGAATGTTGAAGCTCGCGGCGGGTATCGTTATTTTCTCACCTTCACAAATGATTTAAGCAGATATGGGTATATCTACTTAATGAAACATAAGTCTGAAACATTTGAAAAGTGCAAAGAATTTCAGAGTGAAGTTGAAAATCATCGTAACAAGAAAATAAAGTTTCTACGATCTGATCGCGGAGGAGAATATTTGAGTTATGAGTTTGGTCTACATTTGAAACAATGCGGAATAGTTTCACAATTCACGCCACCTGGAACACCACAGCGTAATGGTGTGTCCGAACGTCGTAATCGTACTTTACTAGATATGGTGCGATCATTGATGTCTCTTACTGATTTACCGCTATCGTTTTGGGGTTATGCTTTAGAGACGGCCGCATTCACGTTAAATAGGGCACCATCAAAATCTGTTGAGACGACGCCTTATGAACTGTGGTTTGGCAAGAAACCAAAGTTGTTGTTTCTTAAAGTTTGGGGCTGTGATGCTTATGTGAAAAAGCTTCAACCTGATAAGCTTGAACCCAAATTGGAGAAATGTGTCTTCATAGGATACCCAAAGGAAACTGTTGGGTACACCTTCTATCACAGATCTGAAGGCAAGACATTCGTTGCCAAGAATGGATCCTTTCTAGAGAAGGAGTTTCTCTCGAAAGAAGTGAGTGGGAGGAAAGTAGAACTTGATGAGGTAACAGAACTTGCTCCCTTATTGGAAAGTAGTTCATCATAGAAACCGGTTCCTGTGACGTCTATACCAATTAGTGAGGAAGTTAATGATGATGATCATGAAACTTTAGATCAAGTTGTTACTGAACCTCGTAGGTCAACCAGAGTAAGATCCGCACCAGAGTGGTGCGGTAATCATGTTCTAGAGGTTATGTTACTAGACCATGACGAACCTACGAACTATGAAGAAGCGATGGTGAGCCCAGATTCCGCAAAATGGCTTAAGGCCAAGAAATATGAGATGGGATCCATGTATGAGAACAAAGTATGGACTTTGGTTGACTTGCCCGATGATCGGCAAGCCATCGAGAATAAATGGATCTTCAAGAAGAAGACTGGCGCTCACGATCATGTTACTGTCTATAAAGCTCGACTTGTTGCAAAAGATTTTCGACAAGTTCAAGGGATTGACTACGATGAGACCTTCTCACCCGTAGCGATGCTTAAGTCTGTCTGAATCATGTTAGCAATTGTCGCATTTTATGATTATGAAATTTGGCAAATGGATGTCAAAACTGCATTCCTGAATGGATTTCTGGAAGAAGAGTTGTATATGATGCAACCAGAAGGTTTTGTCGATCCAAAGGAAGCTAACAAATTGTGCAAGCTCCAGCGATCCATTTATGGACTGGTGCAAGCCTCTCGGAGTTGGAATAAACGTTTTGATAGTGTGATCAAAGCATATGGTTTTATACAGACTTTTGGAGAAGCCTGTATTTACAAGAAAGTGAGTGGAAGCTCTGTAGCATTTCTGATATTATATGTGGATGACATATTGTTGATTGGAAATGATACGTAATTTCTGATAGCATAAAAGGATATTTGAATAAGAGTTTTTCAATGAAGGACCTCGGTGAAGCTGCTTTTATATTGGGCATCAAGATCTATAGAGATAGATCAAGACGCTTAATTGGACTTTCACAAAGTACATACCTTGACAAAGTTTTGAAGAAATTCAAAATGGATCAAGCAAAGAATTGCCTGTGTTACAAGGTGTGAAGTTAAGTAAGACTCAATGCCCGACCACTGCAGAAGATAGAGAGAAAATGAAAGATGTTCCCTATGCTTCAGCCATAGGCTCTATCATGTATGCAATGTTGTATACCAGACCTGATGTGTGCCTTGCTATTAGTTTAGCAGGGAGGTACCAAAGTAATCCAGGAGTGGATCACTGGACAGCGGTCAAGAACATCTTGAAATACCTGAAAAGGACTAAGGATATTTTTCTCGTTTATGGAGGTGACAAAGAGCTCGTCGTAAATGGTTACGTCGATGCAAGCTTTGACACTGATCCGGACGATTCTAAATCGCAAACCGGATACGTGTTTATATTGAACGGTGGAGCTGTCAACTGGTGCAGTTCTAAACAAAGCGTCGTAGCGGGATCTACACGTCAAGCAGAGTACATAGCTGCTTCGGAAGCAGCAAATGAAGGAGTCTGGATGAAGGAGTTCTGAAAGTGCAACTATCCCTAGGTGGTTTTGGTAATTCATAATAACATATAGCTCATTGAGCTAATGCTATTCCAAGACAAATATTTCAGGAAAGCTCGATGAATGGCATGGCATGGATGATGAAAGTGGATCCTCAAAATATTAATGACAAAGGATTGGCTCAAGCTCAAAAGCTCAAGACTCTACATTTTACATTTTAGTGATCCAAGATCACATTGAGTCTATAGGAAAAGCCAATACTATCAAGGAGGGATGAGGTGTTGCTTAATGAGCCTCTTGCTTCATGTGCTTAGTGATATTCTCCAAAACCCTCCACTACTTTCTCACATCCACATATGACCTGAACCTAAAGTCAAAATCGGTCCTACCGATTCTTTCTATCCGGCGCCACCGAGTTCAAATGTCATAGCCACTGCCACAAACCCTAGGCAAATCGGTTTCACCGATAAGGATCTCGGTCTCACCGAGATGGGATTGTAATCTCTCGGTTTCCCTTCGTAACATTTCGGTCTAACCGAAGTGAGCGATCGGTCCCACCGAGATTGCAATGTAAACTCTCTGTTTCCCTTTCGTAACATTTCGGTTTCACCGAAAGAGCGAATCGGTCCCACCAAGTTTACCTGACCAACTCTCTGGTTAGCTAATTACCAAAATCGGTCTCACCGAGTTTGTGTAATCGGTCTCATCGAGATTACGTTGTGCCCTAACCCTAACCATATCGGTCCCACCGAAAACCCTAACGGTCACTAGGTTTACTGAATCGATCCGACCGAGTTTGTTGATTCGGTCCTACCGAGTTTGGTAAATTGTGTGTAACGGTTAGATTTTGTGTGGAGGCTATATATACCTCTCCACCTCCTCTTCATTCGTGGAGAGAGCCATCAGAACAAGCCTACACTTCCAACTTACCAGTTCTGAGAGAGAACCACCTACTCATGTGTTGAGGCCAAGATATTCCATTCCAACCACATGAATCTTGATCTCTAGCCTTCCCAAGTTGCTTTCCACTCAAATCTTCTTTCCACCAAATCCAAATCCTGTGAGAGAGAGTTGAGTGTTGGGGAGACTATCATTTGAAGCACAAGAGAAAGGAGTTCATCATCAACACACCATTTGTTACTTCTTGGAGAGTGGTGTCTCCTAGATTGGCTAGGTGTCACTTGGGAGCCTCCGACAAGATTGTAGAGTTGAACCAAGGAGTTTGTAAGGGCAAGGAGATCGCCTACTTCGTGAAGATCTACCGCTAGTGAGGCAAGTCCTTCGTGGGCGACGGCCATGGTGGGATATACAAGGTTGCTTCTTCGTGGACCCTTCGTGGGTGGAGCCCTCCGTGGACTCAGCAACTGCCGTTACCCTTCGTGGGTTGAAGTCTCCATCAACATGGATGTACGATAGCACCACCTATCAGAACCACGACAAAAACATCCGTCTCTCCAATTGCGTTTGAATCCTCCAAACCCTTCCCTTTATATTCTTGCAAGTTGCATGCTTTAATTTCCACTGCCTATATACTCTTTGCATGCTTGCTTGAATTGTGTGAAGATTGCTTGACTTGTGCAAAGATAGCTAAAATCTGCCAAAGCCTAAAATTGGGAAAAGGTTAAGTTTTTAATTGGTCAAGTAGTCTAATCGCCCCCCCCCCTATAGACATACTTCAAGGTCCTACAAGTGGTATCAGAGCTTTGGTCTCCATTTGCTTTGATTTCCATAGCTTTTGGTGGTCATAGCCTTAGTTTGACAACCTAGGAGAGTATGGCGTCTAGCGAGGGAAATTATCACCGTAGAGGTCCTTACTTTGATGGCACTAATTTTGCTAGTTGGAAGCATAAGATGAAAATGCATATTCTCGGACATAACCCCGCCGTTTGGGCTATTGTGTGTATTGGCTTGCAAGGTGAATTCTTTGATGGGAGAGAACCGAACCGTGAAGCTAGCGCGGAAGAGTTGAAGATGCTGCAATACAACGCTCAAGCTTGTGATATCCTCTTCAATGGCTTGTGCCCCGAAGAATTCAACAAAATCAGTCATCTTGAGAATGCAAAGGAAATTTGGGATACTTTGATTGATATGCATGAAGGTACCGACTCCGTCAAGGAATCCAAGTTGGATGTGCTCCAAGGTCAGTTTGACAAGTTCAAAATGAAGGATGGTGAAGGTGTCGCTGAAATGTACTCTAGGCTTGCTCTTATCACAAATGAGATTGCCGGCTTAGGAAGTGAAGAGATGACCGACAGATTCATCATCAAGAAAATCCTAAGAGCATTGGATGGAAAATACGATACCGTGTGCACACTGATCCAAATGATGCCAAATTACAAAGATCTCAAGCCAATGGAAGTCATTGGAAGAATTGTTGCTCATGAGATGTCACTCAAGGATAAGGAGGAACTTCACAACAAGTCAAGTGGTGCTTACAAAGCCTCATGTGAAGCCCCCACATCATCAAGTGAGAAACAAACCTTCAATGAAGAATTGAGCTTAATGGTGAATAACTTCAACAAATTCTACAAGAGTAGAAGCAAAGAAAGAAGCTCTAAGTCAAGGTCCTACAATGACAAAAGATCTTCTAGTCGAGAGCGCAATTGCTACAATTGTGGGAGACCCGGACACTAATCCAATGAGTGTACGGCACACTACAAAAGAAGAGAAGATTCTCCCAAGAGAAGAAGTAGAAGAGAGGAATCACCACCAAGAGAGAGAAGGAGTAGAGATGATCGTTATGAACAGAAGAAACTCACGGAGAAGCAAGGATTAGGAAAGGAAGGACAAGTCATCAAAGAGCTACACAAAGCGAAGACATCAAGCTCATGTTCGTGAATGGGTATCCGGCTCCAACTCCGACCATCACTACGAGAGAAGCTATCACTCCGACTCCGAATGCACTCAAGATGAAGGTGTTGCCGGTCTAGCACTTGTGTCAACCAACTCCTACGACATATTTGAATCACCAAATGAAGGAATTGGTAGATGCTTCATGCCCAAAGGTCCTAAGGTAACACACCCTGAGTATGTTGATTTTGATGTTGATGAAGATGACTTGCTAGGTGATGATGATTTACTTGTTGACAACTCTAGTGATGAATACTATGATGAAACGTCAATTAATCATGCTAATCAAGTTGAAAAGAATGACAATGATAAGGAGAAAATTGAGCGTCTAACTAAAGAACTAAACACTCTTAAGTTAGCTCATGAAACTATCTTTGAAGATCATCGAGAACTTTTAAGGGCTCATGAGAAGTTACGCTTTGAAAAGCTCAATCTTGAGCAAGAGCATGAGTTCCTAAAAGCGATCAATGATGATCTTCGTAAGAGAAGTTCTTCTTACATTGCCAAGCGTTTACTCTTATCTACTTACATGCATCAAGTCAAGTCTAGTAACAAGAACAAGAAAGATTCTTCCTCTAGTAGTAACAATAACAATGCTAAATCCAATATTGTTGCTTCTAGTAGTTCTCTTGATTCCACTAATGATTCTCCTAGCCAAGTTACACTTGAGCAAGAAAACAACTTATTGAAGGGACTTATAGAGAAAGGTGTATACAAGAGTCTTGCTGTGAGTAAGCAATTTGAGGAAATTGTACGCAAGCAAGGAAGGCACCGGAAGAATCAAGGTGTTGGTTTTGAACGAAAGTTCAATACCAATGGAGTTGAGTGGGAAGAAGATCAATACCCCAAGACGAAGTGTGTTCCTCAACAAGAGAAGTATGATCCTACTTCCTTCAAGGGAACACAAGCACAAGATGATCTTCCACCACAAGACCACAAAAACAAAGGCAAGGACAAGCTTCAAGAGGAAATTGATGCATTTGAAGAAGCACCTAAGGCCTTGGTCAAGTGGGTTCCCAAGACTACGTCAAGTTCTACTTCATCAAGTACAACTACTACACCAAGGATTTCCATCAAGATGATGTGGATCCCGAAGAAGAAGAACTAGAGAGTTCTTGAGGGTGACTCCGCCAACATTCTTCACTCATATCATTATGGCAAGGACAAGTGCAATCATCTTCCATATCTTGCACTAGTTCAAGGAGTCACAAACCCTCATGTTGGAAAGGCAAGGGACAAGGTAACCTAATGTTTTCATGGACATCATTTTGTGTGTGCATCACTCTATGTCTATGGATATTCTTGTTTGTTCCTTGTGGCACTAACCCATGTAGGTATTGAAAGTGCAACTCACTCCAAAGGATTGCTCCAAACGATCTACATCAACATTGAGCGTCCACATCTTCAACACATACATGAAGTCATCATCGACAAAACCCAAGGTTAGTTTATCCCTCTAAGGGGGGATCTCACATCTAGGGGGAGCTTAACTCTAAGAATTGAGTCAAAGCAACTCTAATGATGTGAAGACATAAATGCTTTATGTAAAAGTGGTAACCCCACTTGAGCTTAAACGATGAGTATGACCTATGATCAAATGTTCTCATTTGACTCCTAAGTCAATATACTCATATATAGATGACCTAGTCATCGCCAATTGTTTGATAGATGCTAGAATTGGTTGTGCATGCTTTGTCACATATTTCATTTGTCATCTTATTGTGTGAGCATGTTGGTTGCATTTTACTCATTCGAGGACATCCACTTGTTGTTTTGATTGATTGGCTTCTTTTTCTTTGGCCAAGTGGATGGACAAGAATGCCTAAGAACCTTCTCTAGCTATCTATGCTTTTCTCGTCTCAAACTCTATTCATGCTACATCACAAAATTTGATCAAGTCAGATTCGAACCACTGCGTGTGAGGAGCACTTGAGTCCCCGATTCGTCATAGACTTAAAACTTCCAAAACTTCTTTGTGATTTTCGGTCTGACCGATTCATTCCTTTCGGTCATACCGAGATCACTGAGTCGATCTAGGTTTTCATCTCGGTGCAACCAATTTGAACTTTTCGGTCACACCGAGTTGCTGTAACTGTTAACAGTTATGCATCTCGGTACCACCGAGTTGTTCCACTCGGTCACACCGATAGTGTCGGGCTATATATTCTCATGGGCAAATTTTGGAAAACTTTCTCCGAAACTCTTCACCCGCGCATAGCTCGCTCTGCCTACTAGGTATCCGGATCGTCGAGTTCGTCGCCAGCCGCCTCCTGTCGCTGGTCTCCGCCGCTGTCAATGGATTTCTTCTCCGTTGTTGCCGCCGTAGCGAGTTCACCGCCGAACTAGGGTATGAAATCGATCACAGTGCTATCCTCATCTGATTCTCAGCACATTGTGTTCATAATGCTTCTTGCCACGATTGAAACACCTCTATCTAGTCAAAACAATCCTTAGAATAGGTGTGATTCGCAAATTTAGGGTTAGAGTTTCCGAGAAACCATCTCGGACCCACCGAGTTGAAAAACTCGGTCCCACCGATTTGGCTAACGCCATTGCACTAGTAACTCTCGGTCGACCGAGAATTGCTGTCGGTGTGACCGATTTTAAAACTTTGTGAAACCCTAACAGTCTACGTTAATCAACTGTGACTCGGTCTGACCGAGTTCACTAGTTTAGGTTCCAAAACTGCTTCGGTATCACCGAGTTTGAAAATCGGTAGATCCGAAATGCTTTCTGTGGAAAACTAAAACTAAGTTTTTTGAATCATTCTTTTGCAAAAGTCTCTGCATTTTGTGATGCTCATCCATTCTACCTCATCCATACCTATTCACAGGGTCAGCAGACAGTGTGTGCAGCATGTCAGACCAAAGTGACATCCAGAACAAGTCAGAAGAGTAGATTCACATGAGTGAGGGCACTAGTCCCTCTAGCAGCTCAGATGAGGGGAGCATAAGCACTCCCAGCAATTTGCCCAAAGCTGCCACTAGGACAAGGAAGAAGAAGACCTCAGAGTCTGAGGATGAGGATTATGTGGCAGTTGAGGATGAGGCTAGTTCAAAGAAGAAATTGCTCAAGAAGGAGTACAGCTCAACTACAGTAAAGCCAGGAATGAAGATCAAAAGGCATGCAGGAAGACAACCAATGTCCAAAGCCAGCGTCTCCACTCAAGCTTCTTTGGAATCCCAACCCAAAGAGCCTCCTGCTGAAGGAAAGAAAAGGAAGGAAAGGGTCAAGAAGACCATGGCCAGAGTGATTGAAAAGCCTTCCATGATGGAAGAAGAGGAAGAAGAAGAGGTTGCTGCACCGGCACCCAAGGCACAAAAGTTGATGGGTGATGTTATAAAGTCAGGGGCTGCAACTTCAAAGCCCAAAGAAGCACCCAAAGCTGCCTCCAAGCCCAAGAGTGCACCTAAGAGGAATACCAGGAGTATACCATTCTTTGAAAAGAACAAGGCCCCAGTGCTCGATGTTGTCTTGAGGAAGATGATGAAGGGCAAGTCCTAAGGAAGCTCAAACCCAAGATTCCAGACCACAATGATGCTCATCCTGTGGCTGAAAACATGAAGATCGGGAGAGACTTAGGGTTGAGGCTATGGAGAGAGTCAGATCCATATGCCACCAGGAGAAGGACTGCTGTTGATTACTGGTCCACACCAAGGAGCAAAGGACTTCTATGAGACCATCTTGTTGGACAAGAAGCCCATAGTAAGTGATATGAGGTGGGTCATTTGGACCTACATACAGGAAAATGAAGAACACTATCTGGAGTGTATGGCGGCTTGATGCGTGTGGAGTTGCGAGACTTTGTTGGGCGTAAGCTCACAAACCGGAATGACGAGCTCATTATGCAATTCTACTCCACAAAGACATTTCTATCCAGATGGCAGGATAGTTTGGATGTCCGAGGAACGAGATACCAATCAACCATTGAGGAATGGGCAAGTCTGATCAATGCCCCAAAGGAAAGTGAAGATGACTTGGACGTTTATGCCAAGAAGAAGATGGATCACAACTCAATGTCACAGATGTACAAGGAAATCCCAGATGATGCACTTGAGACTTTCAAGTTTGGATCAGTTCATTTTCTTCTGTCAGGGCTGCCAATGATCAACTAGATCCTAAGGCACACTCTGTTGCCCAAATCAGGTGACCACAGCATGATCAGAGGGCATGCAATTAATTTTCTACACATATTTGATGTGCCCCAGAAATTCAAGGTCATGAGCATCATAGTTGAAACTATCAAGAGGACAGCAGCAGACCAAAAGAGGAGCTGTGGATATGCCCCACAAATTGAGGAGTTGATTAACTCAAAGATGGGCACAGGGAAGTATCTGTTGGATAAGGAACACTTATTTCTCTATCCTGAATTTGAGGACAATCAAGTTGTCATGACTGAGAATGAACCATCATCAGTATAAGCTCAAGAAAGGAAGGAGAAAGCAATGAAAGAGAAGGCTGCCAAGATGCCAACTCTAGCAGAGGCATCTGAGTACTTTTTGAAGAACAAGAAGGACCAGCTTGGTTACTTGATAGCATCAACTCTGCGGATTGAGAAGGGGTTGGCCACCCTAACTCAAAACCAGGAGAGCCTGGAAAGAATCATGGAACAAAAATTATATGATCTTGATGTCAAAGTAACTGAGATTGATCGGTTGTGGAGTAGCTACAGGATGACATGCAGGAGAGGAAGGGCGGGACAACAACTGATGCATTTGCCGAGTGCCTCGAGCTCGGAGATCAGCTGCAGAGCTGCACTGCAGACACGAGTCACTTCATCCGCTCCAGGCTACAGCTCCAACAAGAACCAGCTCCAAAGACCAACTCCTTCACTCCTTCCACATCAAGCTGAAGTCTTCGTCCAAGGAGCCATCTCTATGCCACCAGTGAAGACCAAGCACGAGAGGCGATATAGTCCTATGCATTTTCTAGGAACTTTTGGTAACTTGTTGCCAAAGGGGAGAAAAATGTATAGATCATAGGCTTCGAGAGAGAGAGAGTTTGCTTTTGTTCTCTCTTGTCTTCTTGGTTGAACTTTGTTTGCCTTTGATTGCTTGAGATTCTATGCTATTACCTGTGAGACATTGATGATCATGTGTTTGATAATAAGCTACACTTATGCTTGCTATATGATATTATCTTACTTACCCTTATATGATCATTCACTGTGCTTGGTGATGAGTGCATGTATTCAGTCTTTATTATTTTGAGCGCTCCACCAAGATGTATGTGACATGGAAGAGTAACCCATGAGCCTAATTCCTTGTGCATTTGCAGTCCAAAGCAAATCTTAAAATATGCAAAAATTTAGGGGGAGCTCTTGCTTATCACATACTTCTTAAAGCGACGATGTTTTTCAATCTTATTATCATTTGTCGAAGCTTTGATCTATATGTTGTCATCAATTACCAAAAAGGGGGAGATTGAAAGTGCAACTATCCCTAGGTGGTTTTAGTAATTCATAATAACATATAGCTCATTGAGCTAATGCTATTCCAAGACAAATATTTCAGGAAAGCTCGATGAATGGCATGGCATGGATGATGAAAGTGGATCCCTCAAAATATTAAGGACAAAGGATTGGCTCAAGCTCAAAAGCTCAAGACTCTACATTTTACATTTTAGTGATCCAAGATCACATTGAGTCTATAGGAAAAGGGGACTGATGGGCGCCGGCGCACCGGCCCAACCATTGGGCCGGTCAAGCCCCAGCCGCCCGATATAGCAATTAAGGCCGTCAGATCTGAACCCCCGCTTCGTCCTCCTCACAGTCGTTCCCCACACCCACCCTCCCCTCCACTCCCCTCCCCTCCTGGATAAAAATTGCAACGGCCTCGAGCTCCGCCCACACCTCCACCATACCTCCGCGAGAAAAACAGAGCTTGAAGCTCCACCGCGGCATCCTCGTCGCCGGTCGGGACCCTCGCTGGCCGTCCTCGTCGCCGGTTGCCATCTGCATCTCCTCGCCCCCGGCTCCACACATGTAGCAGCTGCCTCCTCTGGTTGCAGCTCCACGTAGTGATGGCCATAGCTCGGTGGCGATGCAGCACCGTCATGCCATCAACGGCCATGCCGGGTTGAAGCTGTTTTCCATGGCCATTGAAGCTTTTTTTCAAGGTTGAAGCTTTTCACACACCATTGAAGCTTTTTCACACATCGGTTAAAGCTTTTCCCATGCCGCTCGAAGGTGTTTTTCGCTGTTAAGCTTTTATCCACAATTTTTGCTGCGAACGGCACGAGAAAAGCTACAAACGGTGGTCGTTTTTGCTACAACCAGGAAGACGAGAAGTGTGGCCGGCGACGACGGGTTGCGAATTTGTTGCAACCGGCAGCGGGAAAGCTACCACCGGCGAGCAAATTTGCTGCAACCGGTGTGAGGTGGTGAAACCGGCGTGCAGTGGTGCGACGAGCGACGACACGGGTGACCACGATGACTAGGATTTTGATGTAGCAAATTGTGTAGTCGGTAGTAGCAAAAAATTGTTCGGTTGCAGCAAAAAAATGTCACCGTCGCCTGGGTCGCATCGTCTTCACAAATGAATGTAACAAAAGCCATCGCTGGTAGTAGCAAATTACATCTCTGGTAGTAGCAAAAACACTACGTGGTTGCAACAAAAAGCGTTATCACGGTCATCGTGGTCGCACCACAGGCGCATAATGGTTGTAGCAAATTCCGCCGCCGGTCGCAGCTCCTTTGTCGTCTGGTTCCAGCAACTTGCGCCAACGGTTGCAACATCATCTGTCGCGCCGGCGTAGCAAAAAACCGTCGTCGTCGTCGAGGTCCTCGCAGTCGCCATGCGCCGCCGTCGCAACTCATCGCAGGGCCCGTGCCTCCGTCGTCGCTGTCTTTTGCAGGGGAACAACGTGGATGGGGGAGGCGCCCGCGTGAAGGAAGAAATAGCTCGTCGAGGGGTGGGGGGAGGCGTTGGCGGCCATCTCCACCGGCAACTCTTCTCCGGCGAGATGCTGTCGGGCCTGGTTGAGGAGGTTGCGGCGATAAAAAGCTGCAGCGCAGCAGGAGGTGGACTCGGGCGAGAGGATAAGGGAGAAAACAGGATGAGTGGAGAAGAAAAACAGGACGAGGGAAGTGGTGGCCCCACGCAGCCTACGTGTCTCGTCTGAATTGGTTGCAGCGTTTGCGCGTGGGACACGACCGGCCGAAGATTCGGCCGGCGCACCGTCTCCAAACGTTTCCCATAGGAAAAGCCAATACTATCTAGGAGGGATGAGGTGTTGCTTAATGAGCCTCTTGCTTCATGTGCTTAGTGATATGCTCCAAAACCCTCCACTACTTTCTCACATCCACATATGACCTAAACCTAAAGTCAAAATCGGTCCTACCGATTCTTTCTATCCGGCGCCACCGAGTTCAAATGTCATAGCCACTGCCACAAACCCTAGGCAAATCGGTTTCACAGATAGGGATCTCGGTCTCATCGAGATGGGATTGTAATCTCTCTGTTTCCCTTCATAACGTTTCGGTCTAACCGAAGTGAGCGATCGGTCCCACCGAGATTGCAATGTAAACTCTCTGTTTCCCTCTCGTAACATTTCGGTCTCACCGAAAGAGCGAATCGGTCCCACCGAGTTTACCTGACCAACTCTCTGGTTAGCTAATTACCAAAATTGGTCTCACCCAGTTTGTGTAATCGGTCTCACCGAGATTACGTTATGCCCTAACCCTAACCATATCGGTCCTACCGAGTTTCATATCGGTCCCACCGAAAACCCTAACGGTCACTAGGTTTACTGAATCGGTCCGACTGAGTTTGTTGATTCGTTCCTACCGAGTTTGGTAAATTGTGTGTAACGGTTAGATTTTATGTGGAGGCTATATATACCCCTCCACCTCCTCTCCATTCGTGGAGAGAGCCATCAGAACAAGCCTACACTTCCAACTTACCAGTTCTGAGAGAGAACCACCTACTCATGTGTTTTGGCCAAGATATTCCATTCCAACCACATGAATCTTGATCTCTAGCCTTCCCCAAGTTGCTTTCGACTCAAATCTTCTTTCCACCAAATCCAAATCCTGTGAGAGAGAGTTGAGTGTTGGGGAGACTATCATTTGAAGCACAAGAGCAAGGAGTTCATCATCAACACACCATTTGTTATTTCTTGGAGAGTGGTGTCTCCTAGATTGGCTAGGTGTCACTTGGGAGCCTCCGACAAGATTGTGGAGTTGAACCAAGGAGTTTGTAAGGGCAAGGAGATCGCCTACTTCGTGAAGATCTACCGCTAGTGAGGCAAGTCCTTCGTGGGCGACGGCCATGGTGGGATAGACAAGGTTGCTTCTTCGTGGACCCTTCGTGGGTGGAGCCCTCCGTGGACTCGCGCAACCGTTACCCTTCGTGAGTTGAAGTCTCCATCAACGTGGATGTACGATAGCACCACCTATCGGAACCACGACAAAAACATCCGTGTCTCCAATTGCGTTTGAATCCTCCAAACCCTTCCCTTTACATTCTTGCAAGTTGCATGCTTTAATTTTCGCTGCCTTTATACTCTTTGCATGCTTGCTTGAATTGTGTGAAGATTGCTTGACTTGTGCAAAGATAGCTAAAATCTGCCAAAGCCTAAAATTGGGAAAAGGTTAAGTTTTTAATTGGTCAAGTAGTCTAATCACCCCCCCCCCCCCTCTATACATACTTCAAGGTCCTACAAGTTCATATCCGATCTAGGTGTCATACCTAGTGCATCGGGTCCAATGAAAATCTTTTGTGACAATACTGGTGCAATTGGATTGGCAAAGGAATCCAGATTTCACAAGAGAACCAAGCACATCAAGAGACGCTTCAACTCCATCCGGGATCAAGTCCAGGTGGGAGACATAGAGATTTGCAAAATACATACGGATATGAATGTTGCAGAACCGTTGACTAAGCCTCTTCCACGAGCAAAACATGATCAGCACCAAGGCTCCATGGGTGTTAGAATCATTACTATGTAATCTAGATTATTGACTCTAGTGCAAGTGGGAGAATGAAGGAAATATGCCCTAGATACAATAATGAAATTATTATTTATTTCCTTATATCATGATAAATGTTTATTATTCATGCTAGAATTGTATTAACCGGAAACACAATACTTGTGTGAATACATAGACAAACAGAGTGTCACTAGTATGCCTCTACTTGCCTAGCTCGTTGATCAAAGATGGTTATGTTTCCTAGCCATAGACATGAGTTGTCATTTGATTAACGAGATCACATCATTATGAGAATGATGTGATTGACTTGACCCATTCCGTTAGCTTAGCACTTGATCGTTTAGTATTTTGCTATTGCTTTCTTCATGACTTATACAAGTTCCTATGACTATGAGATTATGCAACTCCCGTTTACCGGAGGAACACTTTGTGTGCTACCAAACGCCACAACAATCGGGTGATTATAAAGGTGCTCTACAGGTGTCTCCGAAGGTACTTGTTGGGTTGGCGTATTTCGAGATTAGAATTTGTCACTCCGATTGTCGGAGAGGCTTCTCTGGGCCCACTCGGTAATTGATACGTCTCCAACGTATCTATAATTTTTTTATCGTTCCATGCTATATTATATTATGTTTTGGACATTAATGGGCTTTATTATACACTTCTATATTCTTTTTGGGACTAACCTATTAACCGGAGGCCCAGCCCAGAATTGTTGTTTTTTGCCTATTTCAGAGTTTCGCGGAAAAAGAATATCAAACGGAGTCCAAACAGAATGAAACCTTTGGGAACGTGATTTTCGGAACGAACATGATCCAGAGGACTTGGACCCTACGTCAAGACATCAACCAGGAAGGCATGAGGTAGGGGGGCGCTTACCCCCTGGGCGCGCCCTCCACCCTCGTGGGCCCCACGTTGCTCCACCGACGTACTTCTTCCTCCTATACATACCTACGTACCCCCAAACTACCAGATACGGAGCCAAAAACCTAATTCCACCGCCGCAACCTTCTGTACCCGTGAGATGCCATCTTGGGGCTTTTTCCGGAGCTCCGCTGGAGGGGGCATCGATCATGGAGGGCTTCTACATCAACACCATAGCCTCTTCGATGATGTGTGAGTAGTTTACCTCAGACCTCCGGGTCCATAGTTATTACCTAGATGGCTTCTTCTCTCTTTTTGGATCTCAATACAATGTTCTCCCCCTCTCTTGTGGAGATCTATTCGATGTAATCTTCTTTTGCGGTGTGTTTGTTGAGACCGATGAATTGTGGGTTTATGATCAAGTTTATCTATGAACAATATTTGAATCTTCCCTGAATTATTTTATGTATGATTGGTTATCTTTGCAAGTCTCTTCGAATTATCAGTTTGGTTTGGCCTACTAGATTGATCTTTCTTGCAATGGGAGAAGTGCTTAGCTTTGGATTCAATCTTGCGGTGTCCTTTCCCAAAGTGATGATGAGGGGCAGCAAGGCACGTATTGTATTGTTGCCATCGAGGACAACAAGATGGGGTTTATATCATATTGCATGAGTTTATCCCTCTACATCATGTCATCTTACTTAAAGCGTTACTCTGTTCTTATGAACTTAATACTCTAGATGCATGCTGGATAGCGGTCGATGTGTGGAGTAATAGTATTAGATGCAGGTAGGAGTCGGTCTACTTGTCTCAGACGTGATGCCTATATACATGATCATACCTAGATATTCTCATAACTATGCTCAATTCTGTCAATTGCTCAACAGTAATTCGTTTACCCACCGTAATACTTATGCTCTCGAGAGAAGCCACTAGTGAAACCTATGGCCCCCGGGTATATCTTCCATCATATTAATCTTCCAACACTTACTTATTTTTATTGTCTTTTATTTTACTTTGCATCTTTATCATAAAAATACCAGAAATATTACCTTATCATATCTATCAGATCTCACTCTCGTAAGTGACCGTGAAGGGATTGACAACCCCTTTATTGCGTTGGTTGCGAGGATTTATTTGTTTGTGTAGGTGCGAGGGACTCGTGCGTGGCCTCCTACTGGATTGATACCTTGGTTCTCAAAAACTGAGGGAAATACTTATGCTGCTTTACTGCATCACCCTTTCCTCTTCAAGGGAAAACCAACGCAGTGCTCAAGAGGTAGCAAGAAGGATTTCTGGCGCCGTTGCCGGGGAGGCTTACGCAAGGTCGAGTCAAGATTTGATCTCCCGACAACGAGCCATTTCTGGCGCCGTTGCTGGAGAGTCTACGCAAAATTCGACATACCAAGTACCCATCACAAACTCGTATCTCACGCATTACATTATTTGCCATTTGCCTCTCGTTTTCCTCTCCCCCACTTCACCCTTGCCGTTTTATTCGTCCTCTCTTTCGGTTTGCCTTTTTCTCGCCAGATCTATTGTTTGCTTGTGTTACCATGTGCCTTCTATTTGCTTGCATCTTTGCTTGCTAAAAATCTATTGATATGGATCCACTTAAAGTGTTCTACTTGGATCATCTTGATCCTTATGCGTCGTCTTGAAACCCCAACTAGCCTAGTTGATGGGAAATCTTTAGATGAGCATGCTCATTTTGTGCGTCACCGTTTGTCTGAAAAAGGGAGACTCTTATGGCATCAAATAAACAAGTTGATGTGCTATGCTTGGAATCTTTGTGAAATTTATGATTTTACTTGTTGCTCTGAAAACCCTAAGAAACACCTTCCCTACCAATGTGAGTTTAGTGATAATGGAATCGTATCTTCATATGCTAAGGGTGTTTATAATTACTATGATGTTCAAAAAATTGAAGAATTTGTTGCTTTTAAGGGTGCTTATGAAATTGCTTCTTTGATTGAAACGTATGATGCTACTCTTTACAAATCTTAAAATTTTGCCATACTTAAAATATTGTTATGATAATTACACTTCCAATGCCTATGTTAAACCATATGTTGAGGACTCCTCCTTTGTCCAAGAAGAGGCTAATATTTTGCATGAATCTATAGATAACTATGATCCCGATGATTTGATTGAAATATCCCTTGATGAACATGATGCTTGCTATTTTTGAGGCCATGATGCCAATATTCATGAAGATGAATTTGCTATACTTCCTTATGTTAAACATGAGATCGTTGCTATTGCACCCATACTTGATGATCCCTTCGATGAAAAGCATGATTGCAATGATTTTACTATAAATTCTCTTGATGTCAATTGTGCTAATAATATGCAAAACCTCAAGCTTGGGGATGCCAGTTTTGCTATGACTACTATTTGTTGCAATGATCATGATTGGGGTGATTCTTCTTTTGATCTTGAAATTTTATTTAAGCCTCATGATGAATATGAGATTGGTAATAGTGTTTGCAATGTTATTGAAAGTGGGTTTAGAGAGGTCATGACTTTAGATTATGTTAATCCCACTATTTTGGAAGAGTGTCAACTTTGCATACATGTGGATCGTGTTAAGAATATGTTTTGTGATAGCTATATTGTTGAATTTGCTTTTGATCCTACATGTAATTATTATGAGAGAGGAGAATATGGTGGCGGAAATTTTCACGTTACAAAATTACCTCTCGTTATGTTGAGATTGCTATTGTTTCTTTCCACTTCCTTGCATATGCTAGTTTTTGCTTGCTATGATAATTTGTTTGCCTAGATGCCTATGCATAGGAAGTATGTTAGACTTAGATGTGTTTTTCACGTGTTTCATGATGCTCTCTTTGCGCTTCAATTCTTGTCTTTCATGTGAGCATCATCGAAATCTCAATGCCTAGCTTAGGGCGTTAAACGATAGCGCTTGTTGGGAGGCAACCCAATTTTATTTTAGTTTTTCGCTTTTTTCTTCTGTTTAGGAATAAATATTTGATCTAGCCTCTGTTTAGATTTGTTTTTATTTTTTAATTAGTGTGTGTGCCAAGTTAAACCTATAGGATCTTCTTGGATGATAGTTATTTGATCTTGCTGAAAATTCCAGAAACTTTCTGTTCACTAAAACAATTGTTAAAAATCACCATAACGTGATAAAATACTGATTCCAATTTCAGTAGATCAATAAACAAATTGTCTAGGCCTTCCTATTTTTTTAGATGTTTTTGAATTCCAGAAGTTTGCGTTAGTTACGGATTACTACAGAGTGTTCTGTTTTTGACAGATTCTGGTTTTTTGTGTGTGTTGTTTGCTTATTTTGATAAATCTATGGCTAGTAAAATAGTTTATAAACCATAGAGAAGTTGGAATATAGTAAGTTTAACACTAATATAAATAAAGAATGAGTTAATTACAGTACCTTGAAGTGGTGTTTTGTTTTCTTTCGCTAACGGAGCTCACGAGATTTTCTGCTGAGTTTTGTGTTGTGAAGTTTTCAGGTTTTGGGTGAAAGATTTGATGGATTATGGAACAAGGAGTGGCAAGAGCGTAAGCTTGGGGATGCCCATGGCACCCCAAGATAATCTAAGGGCACCAAAAAGCCAAAGCTTGGGGATGCCCCGGAAGGCATCCCCTCTTTCGTCTACTTCCATCGGTAACTTTACTTGGAGCTATATTTTTATTCACCACATGATATGTGTTTTGCTTGGAGCATCTTGTATTATTTGAGTCTTTATTTGTTAGTTTACCAAAATAATCCTTGATGTACACACCTTTTGAGAGAGACACATGATTCGGAAATTGTTAGAATACTCTATGTGCTTCACTTATATCTTTTGAGTTATATAGTTTTTGCTCTAGTGCTTCACTTATATCTTTTAGAGCACGGTGGTGGATTTGTTTTATAGAAACTATTGTTCTCTCATGCTTCACTTAGATTATTTTGAGAGTCCTACAAAACAGCATGGTAATTTGCTTTAATTATGATAGGCATTCAGGATTAGTAAAAAAAATCTTATGAGCGCGTTGAATACTATGAGAAGTTTGATACTTAATAATTGTTTTGAGATATGAAGATGGTGATATTAGAGTCATGCTAGTTGAGTAGTTTTGAATTTGAGAAATACTTGTGTTAAAGTTTGTGATTCCCGTAGCATGCACGTATGGTGAACCATTATGTGATGAAGTCGGAGCATGATTTATTTATTGATTGTCTTCCTTATGAGTGGCGGTCGGGGACGAGCGATGGTCTTTTCCTACCAATCTATCCCCCTAGAAACATGCGTGTAATACTTTGCTTTGACAACTTGTAGATTTTTGCAATAAGTATATGACTTCTTTATGACTAATGTTGAGTCCATGGATTATACGCACTTTTCTTCCTTCCACCATTGCTAGCCTCTCTAATACCGCGCACTTTTCGCCAGTATCATACACCCACCATATACCTTTCTCAAAACAGCCACCACACCTACCTACCATGGCATTCCCATAGCCATTCCGAGATATATTGCCATGCAACTTACCACCGTTCCGTTTATTATGACACGCTCCATCATTGTCATATTGCTTTGCATGATCATGTAGTTTTTTATGACATTGTATTTGTGGCAAAGCCACCGTTCATAATTTTCATACATGTCACTCTTGATTCATTGCATATCCCGGTTCACCGCCGGAGGCATTCACATAGAGTCATATTTTGTTCTAAGTATTGAGTTGTAATTGTTGAGTTGTACGTAAATAAAAGTATGATGATCATCATTTTTAGAGCATTGTCCCAAGTGAGGATAGGATGATGGAGACTATGATTCCCCCACAAGTCGGGATGAGACTCCGGATGAAAAAAAGAGGCCATAAAAAAAAGAGAAAAGGCCCAAATAAAAAAATGAGAAAAAAAGAGAGAAGGGACAATGTTACTATCCTTCTACCACACTTGTGCTTCAAAGTAGCACCATGATCTTCATGATAGAGAGTCTCCTATGATATCACTTTCATATACTAGTGGGAAATTTTTCATTATAAGAACTTGGCTTGTATATTCCAATGATGGGCTTCCTCAAAATGCCCTAGGTCTTCGTGAGCGAGCGAGTTGGATGCACACCCACTTAGTTTCTTTTGTTGAGCTTTCATATACTTATAGCTCTAGTGCATCCGTTGCATGGCAATCCCTACTCACTCACATCGATATCTATTAATGGGCATCTCCATAGCCCGTTGATACGCCTAGTTGATGTGAGACTATCTTCTCCTTTTTTGTCTTCTCCACAACCACCATTCTATTACACATATAGTGCTATGTCCATGGCTCACGCTCATGTATTGCGTGAAGATTGAAAAAGTTTGAGAACGTCAAAAGTATGAAACAATTTCTTGGCTTGTTATCGGGGTTGTGCATGATTTAAATATTTTGTGTGGTGAAGATAGAGCATAGCCAGACTATATGATTTTGTAGGGATAACTTTCTTTGGCCATGTTATTTTGAGAAGACATAATTGCTTAGTTAGTATGCTTGAAGTATTATTATTTTTATGTCAATATTAAATTTTTGTCTTGAATCTTTCGGATCTGAATATTCATACCACAATTAAGAGAATTACATTGAAATTATGCCAAGTAGCATTTCACATCAAATTTTTTGTTTTTATCATTTACCTACTCGAGGACGAGAAGGAATTAAGCTTGGGGATGCTTGATACGTGTCCAACGTATCTATAATTTTTTATCGTTCCATGCTATATTATATTCTGTTTTGAACATTAATGGGCTTTATTATACAATTCTATATTATTTTTGGGACTAACCTATTAACCGGAGGCCCAGCCCAGAATTGTTTTTTTTTGCCTATTTCAGAGTTTCGCGGAAGAAGAATATCAAAAGGAGTCCAAACGGAATGAAACCTTCGGGAACGTGATTTTCGGAACGAACATGGTCCATAGGACTTGGACCCTACATCAAGGCATCAACCAGGAAGGCACGAGGTAGGGGGGCGTGCCTACCCCCTGGGCGCGCCCTCCACCCTCGTGGGCCCCACGTTTCTCCACCTAGGTACTTCTTCCTCCTATATATACCTCACGCCCCAAACTACGGACACGGAGCCCAAAACCTAATTCCACCACCGCAACCTTCTGTACCCGTGAGATCCCATCTTTGGGCCTTTTTCGGAGCTCCGCCGGAGGGGGCATCGATCACGGAGGGCTTCTACATCAGCACCATAGCCTCTCCGATGATGTGTGAGTAGTTTACCTCAAACCATCGGGTCCATAGTTATTAGCTAGATGGCTTCTTCTCTCTTTTTGGATCTCAATACAATGTTCTTCCCCTCTCTTGTGGAGATCTATTCGATGTAATCTTCTTTTGCGGTGTGTTTGTTGAGACCAATGAATTGTGGGTTTATGATCAAGTTTATCTATGAGCAATATTTGAATCTTCTCTGAATTCTTTTATGTGTGATTGGTTATCTTTGCAAGTCTCTTCGAATTATTAGTTTGGATTGGCCTACTAGATTGATCTTTCTTGCAATGGGAGAAGTGCTTAGCTTTGGATTCAATCTTGCGGTGTCCTTTCCTAGTGACAACAGGGCAGCAAGGCACGTATTGTATTGTTGCCATTGAGGATAACAAGATGGGGTTTATATCATATTGCATGAGTTTATCCCTCTACATCATGTCATCTTACTTAAAGCGTTACTCTGTTCTTATGAACTTAATACTCTAGATGCATGCTGGATAGCGATCGATGTGTGGAGTAATAGTAGTAGATGCAGGTAGGAGTCGGTCTACTTGTCTCGAACGTGATGCCTATATACATGATCATACCTAGATATTCTCATAACTATGCTCAATTCTGTCAATTGCTCAACAGTAATTCGTTTACCCACCGTAATACTTATGCTCTCGAGAGAAGCCACTAGTGAAACCTATGTCCCCCGAGTCTATCTTCCATCATATTAATCTTCCAACACTTAGTTATTTTTATTGCCTTTTATTTTACTTTGCATCTTTATCATAAAAATACCAAAAATATTATCTTATCATATCTATCAGATCTCACTCTCGTAAGTGACCGTGAAGGGATTGACAACCCCTTTATTGCGTTGGTTGCGAGGATTTATTTGTTTGTGTAGGTGCGAGGGACTCGTGCGTGGCCTCCTACTGGATTAATACCTTGGTTCTCAAAAACTGAGGGAAATACTTACGCTGCTTTACTGCATCACCCTTTCCTCTTCAAGGGAAAACCAACGCAGTGCTTAAGAGCTAGCAGTAATGGACATCACTATAAGCCTTGCAAGCATTGTAACAAATGAATTAGTTGCGGGATGATGTATTATGGAACGAGTAAATAGACTTGCCGATAACGATATTGAACTAGGTATTGAGATACCGACGATCGAATCTCGGGCAAGTAACATACCGATGACAAAGGGAACAACGTATGTTGTTATGCGGTTTGACCGATAAAGATCTTCGTAGAATATGTGAGAGCCAATATGAGCATCCAGGTCCAGCTATTGGTTATTGATCAGAGACGTGTCTCGGTCATGTCTACATAATTCTCGAACCCGTAAGGTCCGCACACTTAAAGTTCGATGACGGTTATATTATGAGTTTATGTGTTTTGATGTACCGAAGGTAGATCGGAGTCCCGGATGTGACCACAGACATGACGAGGAGTGTCGAAATGGTCGAGACGTAAAGATCAATATATTGGACGACTATGTTCGAACACCGGAATGGTTTCGCGGAGTTTCGGGCATATACCGGAGTACCTGGGGGTTACCGAAACCCCCCGGGGAGACTAATGGGCCTATTGGGCCCTAGTGGAGAAGAGGAGGGGCGGCCAAGGGCAGCCGCACGCCCCCTTCCCCCCAGTCCGAATTGGACAAGGAGGGGGGGGGGGCGGCGCCCCCCTTTCCTTTCCCCCTCTGTCTCCTTCCCTCTCCTCTCCTACTCCCACTTGGACTCCTCATGGGGCACGCCTTGGGTGGCCGGCCCCCTCCCCCTCCTCCACTCCTTTATATACGAGGAGGGAGGCATCTCTTGGAGACACAACAATTGATCTATTGGATCTCTTAGCTGTGTGTGGTGCCCCCCTCCACCATAATCCACCTCGATAATATCGTAGCGGTGCTTAAGCAAAGCCCTGCGTCGGTAGCAACATTATCATCGTCACCACGCCGTCGTGCTGACGAAACTCTCTCTCAAAGCTCGGCTGGATCAGACTTCAAGGGACGTCATCGAGTTGAACGTGTGCAGAACTCGGAGGTGCCGTGCGTTCGATACTTGATCGGTCAGATCGTGAAGACGTACGACTACATCAACCGCGTTGTGCTAACGCTTCAGCTTTCGGTCTACGAGGGTACGTGGACACACTCTCCCCTCTTGTTGCTATGCATCACCATGATCTTGCGTGTGCGTAGATTTTTTTTTAAAATTAGTACGTTCCCCAACAGACGCCTCCGGCAGCGGGTGGATGTGCTTCACACGGATAGACCACATTGGAAACAACTCGCCGGCTGCCTCTAGCAACTCATCGCAGGTGCCCGTGTAGTGCATCATGCTTGGCCTCGTCAGGAACAACGACTTGGATGCCAGGTCGCCCATGGAGATCGGGTCGGGCGAGGCTGAGGACTGCCGAACGACACCAGGAAAACGCAGGACGCCAAGCACTCTAATGAAGCCTGCGTAAAATCGATTGGGTATCATTCCTCATATCAGTACTATAATGTCCATATGTAGACACATGCAATGAATAATGGAAAATGAAAGAGTGGTAAAATTTCAGGTGGATATTCAAGAAGACCACTCGCTGCAACCAAAACACCAGATAAGATAGTGTCTATTTAAATCTATGAAAACGTGGGTTACTTAGTTAAAAGTCGATTATGCCACAATGTGAAGGGAAGCATAAACCGATTCTTAACCACAAGTACTATGAAGAGACAAAGTAGATTTTTTGTTGGCATGATTGCAAGCTGACCACATCTTGGTATTAAGACTGTTCTGTAATTATCAATTTTACAAAGTAGGATCGAAGGATCGAATTATGTACTCCAATCAATCAAAGTTTCAAAATAAGACCTATTATAAGAATCTTACCTTGTATGTATCCTAACTTTAGGACGTCAGTATGTCAGACAGCAGGAACAAGACAAAATGTACCTTAAATATGTGGCAAACCAGCATATGGGCAGTCATCCCCTTGAGCATGATAGCAGCCGCTGTGTGATCAATCAAAGGCGTGACGGGAACCAACATTGGAATAATCTGCTCTTCAGCATAAGAGCCCATCGGCTTGCCTGCATACGCGACGACATCCCCAACTTTCCTGCCAGTCAGCCCGGGCCCTACAGCGGTCACCACACCAACAACTTCCATATCTGTTGGTGGAACAGATCAGACAATAATCTAACAGAAACACTGATAACGACGGTGCAAAGCACAACCCACAAACCAATCGATAGAAGCAAACAACCTGATGCCGTGTCACAGGATAACACAACAGAACACCAATTCTTCTTTGAGCAATAAAATAAATTGGAACATCTGGTCTTATGTTCAGTGAGCAATGATCTCCGCAATGATCTCGAGAGTTATGCTTCTAGGCATCTAAAAGAACAGACGACCAAACTTATGGCGTATGTATCAATTGAAATGTTTGTGCGTGGTTTGAGACATCTTTGAACCGGTAACTGAGACAATGTTGGCTTGGTTGGCAACTGGCCCAGGATAGATACAGTTTCTTCGGTTTCATCTGCAACAGCAAACTATCATCAATCGATCTAGTGAAATAATGAAATAATTGCAAGGTGTTTCATCCATACTGTACAAACAGGGGATCTAGTGAAATCAATTGGGCTAAGTACAAAGTACTTTTACAAACTAAAAGCTGCACTTATATGGATAATATGACTGTATTAGGAGAATAAAGATGTTGACAATGAACTATGGTGAAAAACAATGACATCAAAACAACTTTTTTTCCCCGCTAGATCCATAACGGTAGAAAAACATCCAATTGATTGTATTATTACTTCAATGAACTAACTGGGAAGTAGTATTACTTTAGAGCTACATATATTCAAGATGAAAGCATGTACACCAAACATTTTTGTGACCAAAACCAATAAAGCGTCAACATTTTGCGGATTCATAGACATAAGAACATAGTGGACTGATACCCCCACACCTAATACTTTCATGCCCTTTAGTGTGCCATTTGCAAGATATTCAGTAAAAGGATTATAAAGAGAGCTTAGCCATTCCACCTCTAGACAGTACAATCATCTTAAGCATAAGCTTAATAACTGAACTGCAAGAGTAAACACGGCACTCATGACAACAGATGAACATGTCAGCCTACTTGCCTCACGGTGCACCATGTACACCAAAAGCCAGAGTTGGTGAGTGAATAAAACCTACGGGCAGCTATGATCAGTGTCACTAAATAAATAGTCCAAATATTTGTCGCAGGTCAAAGTGGTGTCCGAAACCTTTGAGAATCTGCAGTTGAGACTTGAGAATATAGAACGGCAAGATACAGGTGCATGATACACCTAGGAAGAATTCGCTTTCAGAGTGGCACCCAGGAAGAACTCAAAATAAAAGATGCACTTATATGGGCAATATGACTATATTAGGAGAATAAATATGTTAGACACTGAACTATGGAGAAAAACTATCATCAGTAAATATCAAGCACTATTTGTGCGGATAAATACGGTGGAATCCTGTACAACAAACCATGTTTGACTCAAATCAAGTGCTTGGGTGTATCACTCTTGCATCTTTTCACTCTCCTTCTGCTCAAACATTAGCCTTACATATTCTCTCCAACCTAAATAAACAAAATTAGGAAATAGTTAGTCACTAACAATATTCAGAAAATTCACCGTAAAACAATCATGTTGATATGAAAAACTCAAAATTGGACTATAAGCCCATAATACGCGTAGACTGGTCAGCGCCTGCCATTGACGCTTCTTTCTTGGCATCGCTGGGCAGAAGCCCGTCTCGCTCGACCCACTGGTGCACAAAGAAGGATGCTGTCTTTTCTCATGGATCAGTGGCAAAATCTGTGAGAGATGTTCAGCTAGACTGTTAAGAAGGGCTGAATTGGCTTATTTCAGTGAATTTGAACATTCTATGGGATGACACTCATGGAATAATCACTGCCCATTAGGTTGTTACTGTGTGGTTGTTTGCTCGTGTGCTCATATTCAGTAATTACAATTTACAAAATAGTCTATGTAAACTTGTCCTGCAATTTAAGTGTTCAAGGAAGTGACTGAGATTTCTGTTGTCAATATCTTTAGATGGTTTTCACGTGGGTTCGACTTCTACTATGTATATGAAAGTGCATTTGTTTCTTATGGCTTGTGCTCTTTCTTCTTTAGAGGGTCACGAACATGGCTTTCTTCGCCGAGGATGTCCATCGTTTAGCAAGGTACTATGTACGGAACAATAACATAATCTGAATTTGTTCACCCAGTTGGCAGCACAACAAAAAGCTATCTTCACTCTCCTTTGGAGATCACATATTCAACAGTCTCGGGTCACGCTTCTTTATTATTTATACTATATAAAAATATCTAATCCGTTTTCTTATTCTTTATTATTGTGTGGCTCATATATGCTAAGTTGATCTCTTCTGCTGCAGCGCAAGTGTGGATGGATAGACATACAGTAATCTCATGTCTGGCTAACATTTTTATTTTTTGCAAGGACAGTGAATTTTGGAGTTTCAGCTAAAAACTTCCATCGGAACTGTGGAGTGAACGACTCTAAGGAGTCGATGAATAATGTCCATAAGCTAGGCAACAAATAGAAATGGTAAAATGAATATAGAATAGTATCAGCATGGTTGGTCATCAATAGGATAGTAGTTTGCTCATATAGCAGAAGAAAAGGTAACAAAACATCACCAATTGGTATCAAAGAAAAACAAACAGGGCCCGTTAGATGAAACAGGAGACCAGATTTAGAGCATTTGGTTCCAAAGCAGGCCACATGTGTGAAACAATCATAGTAGTGAGAATTCAAATTAAAAGACAATAACAGAATGATGAGAGAAAGCACTTATAAGGAATCTGGCAACCCCAAAGAGGAACAAGTCCCTTGTAAAGCCTGACATTATTAACCAATAAATTAGAGCGCATAGGATTAGGGTAAGTAAAGCAAATCATGAAGTTGTTAAGACGGCTGGAGATTTACTTACCCAGCAGCACCCTCAGCTTTGATGAACTTGGAAAGCCCATCACTCAACCCACGAGCAAATCCAGGTTGTGTCTGCACACGGACCTTGACAGCTTCAAAGGGGCACAGAGCGATATCAACAATTACCTCAGCAGAAGCTGGCCCTACAAGGTAAATTAGGGTCTTGTACTTCACGTCATTCTCAGGCCCAACCATATCTGAGTAGGTCTTCTTAAAGAACTCGTAGAACCCAAACTTGCAAGCTCCCAGAGCATTGTAACCAAGCAAGGTAGGCACCCATCCCCCGAAAAATCCCCTAGCTCATTGCTCCTTTAACAGAACACCAAATCAAGATGAGATGCTCTTGTATTTCTCCAATTGCAGCTTAGAATGTCCAAGATGGTGAGCAAACACATAGCAGTACATCTCAAATTTCATTATTCTCAACCAAGAAGAAACCCTTTTCTTAGAAATCAGACTACATCTCATGAATAAATCACACCCATCTCAATTATTCATTTATACAGATCACATGCATCAACTAATCAACCCATATGAACTGCTTGCTTGTTTTATTTTATACAGAAGCTAAGGAACCCGGAGCAAAAGCACACAAGGTATCATTGCAGGGAGTTCTATGCCCTGGAAGCAACACAAGAACCAGACACATAGCATGAAGAACCATCACCTGCAGGTGTATTTCTCACGCACGCACATAGGAAGAACCATCAGATGCAGCTAAATACAGCAAGCACGTACACATGAAAAGCAAGCATGCCACAGGCACATCGATCTCGAGGAGAAGAGAAGGCCCGCCCTTGGAGAGCTTCGTCGTCCTGTAGGGAGCAGCCGACCCCATTTAACCTCGTCGTGGATCTGGTCATGGCCATGGCGGCTCGACGTGGATTTCGTCATTGCCTTGGCCGTCTCACCTTCCTCCTCACCTCTCCACGCCGGAACCGGCGCGTCTGCCCCAGATCGGGCAAGCCCACGCCGACCAACACCAGCAGGAGATCGTCGCCGGGGTGTTAGCTCGTGGTGTTGCTGCCCCAAATTGGGGAGGTGGAGGAGGAGCGGCTGCTGCTCCAGTTCGGCGACGGGAGGGGGAGAGAAAGGAGTGTCCAGTGTGAGGGTGCTCCACGGCGGGAGGGTAGCTAGGGAAGGGAGGCCGGCGTGGTGGGAGAAGGCAGCGAGCGGGGATGGAGACACGCCGGCGAAGCCTTGCCCGAAACCCTAGCCATGGGGGTGGGGTTGCGAACGGACGATAGAGGCCGGGAGCGGAGAATCTGGCCGGAGGGGAGGGAGGCGCGGAGCGTGGGGAGCTCGGGTACGTGCTGCACGGCGCCGGAGCTCGCCGGAAGCGGCCGGCGTGGGCGGCGGCGAGGACTTCCTGGGCGAGAGGGAGGCGAGCGCGAGACCGTGCGTGTGTGGTTGTGTTTTTTTTCTCAGAAATCCACTTAAGATAGGACTGCGGGTTGAATTCTATTAAATAGAGGGACTTTTCTGCAAAATCACTGACAACGTATGACCAGAAGCAGTAGCTGGTTTATTAGTAAAATAAAACTACTAGTAAAAATGCACGTGCGTTGTAACGGGAAAAAAACAATAGCATAGGACATAGTGCAATAAACACGACCCAATAATATGTGCATGCCCTAATATTTAAACATAGGTACCCATATGTATCATTCACTTATAAAAAGAAAGTGTTATGGCATTGCTAATAGAACGTTATAGCATTATGAGTAATGTCTCGCTAATAGCACGCTATTGTTGCTTATCCTCCTTGTCTCGCCGACGAGTGGTCATGGTATACACTTACAAATATAACAAATATACCTCACTACATATACGGTGAATCAAGAAACTTCTGCAATTGACATGATCAGATGAACAATATATGCTCACCTCGAGGAACAAAGTCAGGTCCATTTAAATGCTACCTCCAGGTTAATATGCCATAGCGTCACACCTTGTAAAAGGAACATTGCGTTAAAACCATGAGCCAAAAACAATCTAGTTTATTGACATAATTAAAATAATTAATTATTTTATTTGTTCCAGAACCTATGCAAGGTAGCCAATCGTTGCAGACCTCTCTTCCCTATAAATAATTCAAAGTAGACAGAATTTTTGGGCAAAAAGTCTAGTTTATTGACATAATTAGAGTAAATTAATTATTTACTTGATCCAGAACCTATGCAAGGTAGCCATCCGTCGCAAACCATTCCTATAAATAATCCGAAGAAGACAAATTACCAAGTTTTGGGCAAGCAAATTACAGTTGAAATGGTGCCATTATAAATAATTCTCAAGTGGTTGCTTGATCCAGAACCTATGCAAGGTAGCCATCCGTCGCAAACCATTCCTATAAATAATTCGAAGAAGACAAATTACCAAGTTTTGGGCAAGCAAATTACAGTTGAAATGGTGTCGTTATAAATAATTCTCAAGTGGTTGCTTGTTTATTTTTGATGAAATGCAACAGGCACCGCTTTTCATTCGTTAAGAGGGAAACGGAAAGGTTACAGGGTATATAGACCATTGTAAAGTGACCGAAATAGAAGAGAAAATGCAATCACTATTAGTTACAAGCTAGAAGCATCACTGCAGACCATAAGACGACTACCCCATCCATTTCACTCCTTTCATTCCCTGCATGAAGGAAGGCTCAGAGCTCTTCCGAGAATGAGGTGAATCATTAACCCACATGCCACTGCTATCTAAAATAAAGATCAATGGAACCAATGGTTTGTTGGGATTGACACTAATTTTAAAAATTATTAACATGCATGACAATAGCATATTTGGAATATACACATTTTTCTGATGGATTTTCATATATGACATGTTAGATTTGGAGCTAGGATTTAAAAGGTATGAATATTTTTAAAAGTATTTGATCTTTTCAAAAAAGAAAAGAAAAAGGTCCTAAGGGTTTGTTGGGATTGGCACTAATTTAAAAAATTATTGACATGCATGACAATAGCATATTTGGAATATACACATTTTTCTGATGGATTTTCATATATGACATGTTAGATTTGAAGCTAGGATTTAAAAGGTATGAACATTTTTAAAAGTATTTGATCTTTTCAAAAAAGAAAAGAAAAAGGTCCTAAGGGGTTTTTCTAATATGTTAGAATATTTTTAATGGAATCATTTTTATGGTGAATAACATTTTTTGGAATATTATATTTCATTTGTAATAGCTTTTGTGAGAGCATCAAACTATGATGCATCCTAAACATAATTTTAAAAATGATTAACATGGAAGATAATAGCATATTTAAAATCTACACATTTTTCTGAGAAATTTTCAAATATAACATGTTAGATTTTAAGTTAGGATTTGACAGATATCGTTATTTTTAAAATATTTGAATTTGAAAGAAGAATTTAAATAAAGAGAAAAAGCATGTCAGGTCGAGCAGTGGTCACGTGGTGCAGCCAAAAGAAAAGAAAGAAAAGGAAAGGGGGGCGCAGGGATCAAACCCGGGTCTACCAGACGCAAGAAACAAGCTCCAACCAGCCAGGTAGACACATGTGCTTGTGATATACAAGAGTGTTGCCTTATATGAACCAAACGCAAGGCGGATGTAGCCGCCGCAATACGTTTTTTCTCACTTACCGGTGGCATAGTGGGTAATTAGTGCGAACTTCAGGGGCAATTTTCCTGACGGACGACCAGAAGCATTATTTGCTTTATTATTAAAATAGTAAAATGTCCGTCTGTTGCCACGGGAAACAACAATGAAACATTGGTTTCTAAAATTCTTGCTCATCCATTATTGTGAAAAAGAGTCTTTTTCTTGTAAAGCCAATATTTGAGGTCAACAAGACTTCATTAGGATTTTCACTTCCCAACTGGCCCTAATTTTTACCAGCAGAAGCTTTGTAGTTAACTTCATCCAAAAATATAATATATGATTGGATATGAGCTTATTTTCACCGGCAATTGTTATGAAGCTACACCGCTCGCTGAAGCTAGTCTTTGGCAATCGATGGGCGGTCTTCGTCGCTCTGGTGACTCTTCAGGCTGAAGTGCAACCTTCTGAGGCGATGGGTCTGTTTGCGCGCCTCTTTCTTCCTCCTAGGGCTATGCCAACAAGGAGGCAATGTTTCTTCTATTTGGGGGCTATGTATGGCCTCGAGCCATACTGCCATAGCAACCTCGTTGCCCCAAGTGGCTCGTCCCCGACGGCGGCGAGATGCAACCTACACTGACGCAAGGACCTGATCATGTTTTTGTCTCTCAGTTTGAGGTCCTTTTAATAAATGTCCATGGACTTGTTATGTATTTTCTTATTTTTTAGGGCCTGGATGTCATATGTGTTATATCATGTTATTATGATGATAATAAAGCTTCGGGATCCCTCCCTCTGTTACAAAAAACTCTGGTAATAATGCCTGTAAATAAATAATGTTTTTCACTTGTATACTCTGCATGTACTCTTACTTCAAGCTCCCACATAGATATAAAATTACAGCCATGTGATATTCAATCACCAATTATATTATTTGTCTAATGAAACTTTTTATTTTATTTTTCTTCTGGCTCTATGGACAATAGGAAGGTCATGGCAACCAGATTGTTATACTGATCCGTATAACATATCATCCTTACTAAAAGAAAAAATGTGGTACATTACCACTACATCTACAATCCATATGACAAACAATAGTGGCCCGTAGCTCGTACAAGTACAGTGTCCATGTTAGAAGGTTTAGCACACTTTCCTGCTTCATCCATGCTACAGTTGAGTACTGCAATATGAGAGGCAAAGTACAATCCTACAACTGTATTTCAAATAGGCATAAGAGGAAGAATATACAGCACTGCTATGCACACGATGTTGGGTGGACGATTTGTGCACGACAGTGTAGATCAACTCGTCCATTCATATCACCAAAGGTGCAGCGACGGCTGGATTAGCTTTCGTGCAAGTATCGTCTAGGCTATTCGTCATCCATAGAGCAGTTTCGGAGAATATATTGCATTACTTCTGACCCTCCAGGAGTGTCTCTTCCTTGATGGTTCCAATAAATTGATATCCTTGTTTGACTACTTCTATAAGAAATATAATGTTCCAATAAATTGGTATCCAGGTTTGACTACTTCTATAAGAAACTTACTTCATGTAGTGTGTAGACACTTAAAGAAACATGTGTTATCTCATCTACATCTACACTATTATTAAAAGAGCAAACATAAATTCCCTTACCTTCACACAACAAACTGTACACGGGATAATCAGAACCGTCCCATCAAATTAACTTCATCACATCCTACTATCCATATTGCGCCGATAGTCTGCCATCCAAATCAACGTCCCAGATCAAATATTCTGCCGAGCAGACGCGCCATTCGTCTGCCAATTTTCCTACTCCACGTCCCCGATCCTTGCCCGCTACTCCATGATTTCCGGATCGATTCCACCGGATTCGTGGATCCCCCATAATTTTTTCGTTAGGCCCTAGATCGAAAAGAACTGATCCCAGCAACCTATAGCGGCAGCGGAAGAAGGCGTGGGTACCAAAGGGGACGACGGCGGTGTTTGTGGCCGATTATTAAAAGAGCAAACATAAATTCCCCTACCTTCACACAACAAACTGTACACGGGATAATCAGAACCGTCCGATCAAATTAACTTCAACACATCCTACTGTCCATATTGCGTCGATAGTCTGCCATCCAAATCAACGTCCCAGATCAAATGTTCCGCCGAGCAGACGCCCATTCGTCTGCCAATTTTCCTACTCCACGTCCCCGATCCCCGCCCGCTACTCCGTGATTTCCGGATCGATTCCACCGGATTCGTGGATCCCCGCAACTTTTTTCGTTAGGCCCTAGATCGGAAAGAACGGATCCCAGCAACCTATAGCGGCAGCGGAAGAAGGCGTGGGTACCAAAGGGGCGACGACGGCGGTGTTCGTGGCCGAGGAAGGGCCTACCAAGGCGGCGGCAGTGATGGTGGAGGCCGCGGCCGTGGCTACAAAGGGGTTGGTCATGGCGGACGCGTCCGAGGCTATCATCAGGGTGGCAACTGTTGGGGAACGTAGTAATTTCAAAAAATTTCCTACGATCACGCAAGACCATGGTGATGGCATAGCAACGAGAGGGGAGAGTGTCCGCCCACGCACTCGTGAGACCGTAAGCGGAAGCGTTATAACAACGCGGTTGATGTAGTCAGCACGCCTTCACGATCCGACCGATCCAAGTACCGAACGCACGGCACCTCCGAAGTTCTGCACACGCTCAGCTCGATGACGATCCCCGGACTCCGATCCAAAGAAAGTGTCGGGATGAGTTCCACAAGACGACGCAAGGCAGGACGATGTTGATGCTCCACCGACGCAGGGCTTCGCCTAAGCTCATGACGATATGACTTCTCCGGCGCAGGCTTCGCCTAAGCTCATGACGATATGACCGAGGTGGAATATGGTGGAAGGGGCACCGCACACGGCTAAGGAAAGATCCGTAGATCAACTTGTGTGTCTTGGGGTGCTCCTGCCTCGTGATATAAAGGAGACAAGGGGAGGTGGCGGCCCTATAGGATGCGCATTAAGGAGGAGTCCTACTCCCACCGGAGTAGGACTCCCCTTCTCCTAGTTGGAGTAGGATTGGGGAGGAAAGGGGAAGGGGCGCCGCCTCTCCTTGTCCTATTCGGACTGGAAGGGGAAGGGGGGCGCGCAGCCCACCTGGCCGGCCCTTTTCCTTCTTCCTCAAGGCCCATGAGGGCCCATATACCCCCGGGGGTTCCGGTAACCCCCCGGTGTTCCGGTAACATCCTGTTTTCACTCGGAACCATTCCGAAGTCCAAACATAGGCTTCCAATATATCAATCTTTATGTCTCGACCATTTCGAGACTCCTCGTCATGTCCGTGATCACATCCGGGACTCGAACAACCTTCGTGCATCAATACTTATAAACTCATTATGAACTGTCATCGAAGCGTTAAGCGTGCGGACCCTACGGGTTCGAGAACTATGTAGACATGACCTAGAACCATTCTCGGTCAATAACCAATAGCGGAACCTGGATGCCCATATTGGTTCCTACATATTCTACGAAGATCTTTATCGGTCAAACCGCATAACGACATACGTTGTTCCCTTTGTCATCGGTATGTTACTTACCCGAGATTCGATCGTCGGTATCCAATACCTAGTTCAATCTCGTTAAGTAAAGTCTCTTTACTCGTTCCGTAATACATCATCTCACAACTAACTCATTAGTTGTAATGCTTGCAAGGCTTAAGTGATGTGCATTACCGAGAAGGCTCGGAGATACCTCTCCGACGATCGGAGTGACAAAACCTAATCTCGAAATACGCCAACCCAACAAGTACCTTTGGAGACACCTGTAGTACTCCTTTATAATCACCCGATTACGTTGTGGACGTTTGGTAGTACCCAAAGTGTTCCTCCGTAAACGGAGTTGCATAATCTCATAGTTACAGGAACATGTATGGGTCATGAAGAAAGCATTAACATACTAAACGATCAAGTGTTAAGCTAACGGAATGGGTCATGTCAATCAGATCATTCTACTAATGATGTGACCTTGTTAATCAAATAACAACTCCTTGTTTATGGTTAGGAAACATAACCATCTTTGATTAACAAGCTAGTCAAGTAGAGGCATACTAGTGACATACTTGTTTGTCTATGTATTCACACATGTATTATGTTTCCGGTTAATACAATTCTAGCATGAATAATAAACATTTATCATGATATAAGGAAATAAATAATAACTTTATTATTGCCTCTAGGGCATATTTCCTTGATCTCCCACTTGCACTAGAGTCAATAATCTAGATTACAAAGTAATGATCCTAACACCCATGGAGTCTTGGTGCTGATCATGTTTTGCTCGTGGAAGAGGCTTAGTTAACGGGTCCGCAACATTCAGATCCGTATGTATTTTGCAAATCTCTATGTCTCCCACTTGGACTTGGTCCCGAATGGAATTGAAGCGTCTCTTGATGTGCTTGGTCCTCTTGTGAAATCTGGATTCCTTTGCCAAGGCAATTGCACCAGTATTGTCACAGAAGATCTTCATCGGTCCCGATGCACTAGGTATAACACCTAGATCGGAAATGAACTCTTTCATCCAGACTCCTTCATTTGCTGCTTAAAGCAGCTATGTACTCCGCTTCACATGTAGATCCCGCCACGACGCTTTGTTTAGAACTGCACCAACTGACAGCTCCACCGTTTAATAAAAACACGTATCCGGTTTGCGATTTAGAATCGTCCGGATCAGTGTCAAAGCTTGCGTCGACGTAACCATTTACGACTAGCTCTTTGTCACCTCCATATACGAGAAACATATCCTTAGTCCTTTTCGTGTATTTCAGGATGTTCTTGACCGCTGTCCGATGATCCATTCCTGGATTACTTTGGTACCTTCCTGCCAAGCTTATAGCTAAGCATACGTCAGTCCGGTACATGACATTGCATACATGATAGAGCCTATGGCTGAAGCATAGGGAACATCTTTCATTTTCTCTCTATCTTCTGCTTTGTGGTCGGGCATTGAGTCTTACTCAATCTTACACCTTGCAACACAGGGCAAAAAACCTTTCTTTGCTTGATCCATTTTGAACTTTTTCAAAATTTTATCAAGGTATGTGCTTTGTGAAAGTCCAATTAAGCGTCTTGATCTATCTCTATAGATCTTGATGCCCAATATGTAAGCAGCTTCACCGAGGTCTTTCATTGAAAAACTTTTATTCAAGTATCCTTTTATGCCATCCAGAAATTCTATATCATTTCCAATTAATAATATGTCGTCCACATATAATATCGTAAATGCTCTGAGCTCCCACTCACTTTCTTGTAAATACTGAGGCTTCTCCAAAAGTGCAGATAAACCCATATGCTTTGATCACACTATCAAAGCGTTTATTCCAACTCCGAGAGGCTTGCACCAGACCATAAATTGATCGTTGGAGCTTGCACACTTTGTTAGCACCTTTTGGATCGACAAAACCTTCTGGTTGCATCATATACAACTCTTCTTCTAGAAATCCATTCAAGAATGCAGTTTTTACATCCATTTGCCAAATTTCATAATCATAAAATGCGGCAATTGCTAACATGATTCGGACAGACTTAAGCATCGCTACGGGTGAGAAAGTCTCATCGTAGTCAACCCCTTGAACTTGTCGAAAACCTTTCGCAACAAGTCGAGCTTTGTAGACGGTTACATTACCATCGGCGTCAGTCTTCTTCTTAAAGATCCATTTATTTTCAATGGCTTGCCGATCATCGGCAAGTCAACCAAAGTCCATACTTTGTTCTCATACATGGATCCCATCTCAGATTTCATGGCTTCCACCATTTTGTGGAATCTGGGCTCACCATCGCTTCTTCATAGTTTGTAGGTTCGCCATGGTCAAGTAACATGACTTCCGAATAGGATTACCGTACCACTCACAGTGCGTATTTTACTCTGGTTGACCCACGAGGTTCAAGAGTAACTTGATCTGAAACTTCATGATCATCATCATTAGTTTCCTTACTAATTGGTGTAGTTGTCACGGGAACCATTTCTTGTGATGAACTACTTTCCAATAAGGGAGCAGAATCTGATTATCTCATCAAGTTCTACTTTCCTCCCACTCACTTCTTTCGAGAGAAACTCTTTCTCTAGAAAGGATCCAAATTTAGCAACGAAAATCTTGCCTTCAGATCTGTGATAGAAGGTGTACCCATGATCTCCTTTGGGTATCCTATGAAGACACATTTTTCCGATTTGGGTTCGAGCTTATCTGGTTGAAGTTTCTTTACATAAGCATCGCAGCCCCAAACTTTAAGAAACGACAACTTTGGTTTCTTGCCAAACCACAGTTCATAAGGCGTCGTCTCAACGGATTTTGACGGTGTTCTATTTAACGTGAATGCGGCCGTCTCTAAAGCATAACCCCAAAACGATAGCGGTAAATCGGAAATCGACATCATAGATCGCACCATATCTAGTAAAGTACGATTACGACGTTCGGACACACCATTTCTCTGTGGTGTTCCGGTGGCGTGAGTTGCTAAACTATTCCACATTGTTTCAAATGTAAACCAAACTCGTAACTCAAATATTCTCCTCCACGATCAGATCGTAGAAACTTTATTTTCTTGTTACGATGATTTTCCACTTCACTCTGAAATTCTTTGAACTTTTCAAATGTTTCAGATTTGTGTTTCATTAAGTAGATATACCCATATCTGCTCAAATCATCTGTGAAGGTGAGAAAATAACGATACCGCCAAGGCTTCAACATTCATTGGACCACAAACATCAGTATGTATGATTTCCAACAAATCGGTTGCACGCTCCATAGTTCCGGAGAACGGCGTTTTGGTCATCTTGCCCATGAGGCACGGTTCGCAAGTACCAAGTGATTCATAATCAAGTGATTCCGAAGCCCATCAAGATGGAGTTTCTTCATGCGTCTTACACCGATATGACCTAAACGGCGGTGCCACAAATAAGTTGCACTATCATTATCAACTCTGCATCTTTTGGCTTCAACATTATGAATATGTGTATCACTACCGTCCGAGATTCAACAAGAATAGACCATTCTTCAAGGGTGCATGACCATAAAAGATATTACTCATATAAATAGAACAACCATTATTCTCGATTTAAATGAATAACCGTCTCGCATTAAACAAGATCCAGATATAATGTTCATGCTCAACGCCGGCACCAAATAACAATTATTTAGGTCTAAAACTAATCCCGAAGGTAGATGTAGAGGTAGCGTGCCGATTGCGATCACATCGACTTTGGAACCATTTCCAACGCCAAGATCGTCACCTCGTCCTTAGCCAATCTTCGCAATCCGTAGTTCCTGTTTCGAGTTGCAAATATTAGCAATGTAACCATTATCAAATACCTGTACTATCATGCGAGTATTAGTAAGGTACACATCAATAACATGTATATCACATATACCTTTGTTCACCTTGCCATCCTTTTATCCGCCAAATACTTGGGGCAGTTCCGCTTCAAAGGTCCGGTCTGCTTGCGGTAAAAACACTTTCGATTTCAGGCTTAGGTCCAGACTTGGGTTTCTTCTCTTGATCAGCAACTTTCTTGCTGTTCTTTTTGAAGTTTCCCTTCTTCTTCCCTTTGCCCTTTTTCTTGAAACTAGTGGTCTTGCTGACCATCAACACTTGATGCTCTTTCTTGATTTCTACCTCCACGGGTTTCAGCATCGCGAAGAGCTCAGGAATTGTCTTAGTCATCCGTTGCATATTATAGTTCATCACGAAGCTCTTGTAGCTTGGTGGCAGTGATTGGAGAATTCTGTCAATGACACTATCATCCGGAAGATTAACTCCCAGCTGAATTAAGTGATTGTTATACCCAGACATTTTGAGTATGTGCTCACCGATGTAACTATTCTCCTCCATCTTGCAGCTATAGAACTTGTTGGAGACTTCATATCTCTCAATCCGGCATTTGCTTGAAATATTAACTTCAACTCCTGGAACATCTCATATGCTCCATGACGTTCAAAACGTCGTTGAAGACCCGGTTCTAAGCCGTAAAGCATGGCACCTTGAACTATAGAGTAGTCATCACCGCTTTGCGACGCTCATAACTTCGGCTCAAGATTCGCAGCAGTTCGCTCACCCAGCGGTGCTTCCAGGACGTAATTTTTCTGCGGCAGCAATGAGGATAATCCTCAAATTACGGACCCAGTCCGTGTAATTGCTACCATCATCTTTCAACTTTGCTTTCTCAAGGAACGCATTAAAATTCAACGGAACAACAAAGACGAGCCATCTATCTACATCAAACATAGACAAGCAAAATACTATCAGGTACTAAGTTCATGATAAATTTAAGTTTGATTAATCATATTAAAAAACCTCCCACTTAGACAGACATCTCTCTAGTCATCTAAGCGATCACGTGATCCAAATCAACTAAACCATGTCCGATCATCACGTGAGATGGAGTAGTTTCAATGGTGAACATCACTATGTTGATCATATCTACTATATGATTCACGTTCGACCTTTCGGTCTCCGTGTTCGAGGCCATATCTGTTATATGCTAGGCTCGTCAAGTTTAACTCCGAGTATTCCGCGTGCAACTGTTTTGCACCCGTTGTATTTGAACGTAGAGCCTATCACACCCGATCATCACGTGGTGTCTCAAAGACGAAGAACTTTCGCAACGGTGCATACTCGGGAGAACACTTCTTGATAATTTTTAGTGAGAGATCATCTTATAATGCTACCGTCAATCAAAGCAAGATAAGATGCATAAAGGATAAACATCACATGCAATCAATATAAGTGATATGATATGGTCATCATCATCTTGTGCTTGTGATCTCCATCGCCAAGCACCGTCATGATCACCATCGCCACCGGGCGCGACACCTTGATCTCCATCGTAGCATCGTTGTCGTCTCGCCAATCTTATGCTTCCACGACTATCACTACCGCTTAGTAATAAAGTAAAGCATTACATCGCGATTGCATTGCATACAATAAAGCGACAACCATATGGCTCCTGCCAGTTGCCGATAACTCGGTTACAAAACATGATCATCGCATACAATAAAATATAGCATCACGTCTTGACCATATCACATCACAACATGCCCTGCAAAAACAAGTTAGACGTCCTCTACTTTGTTGTTGCAAGTTTTACGTGGCTGCTACGGGCTGAGCAAGAACCGTTCTTACCTACGCATCAAAACCACAACGATAGTTTGTCAAATAGACTCCGTTTAACCTTCTCAAGGACCGGGCGTAGCCACACTCGGTTCAACTAAAGTTGGAGAGACAGTCTTCCGCAAGCCATCTATGTGCAAAGCACGCGTCAAGGAACCGGTCTCGCGTAAGCGTCTGGCGTAAGGTTGGTCCGGATCGTCTCGTCCAACAATACCGCTGAACCAAAGTATGACATCTTTGGTAGGCGGTATGACTTGTATCGTCCACAACTCACTTGTGTTCTACTCGTGCATATGACATCTACGCATAAAACCAGGCTCGATACCACTTTGTTGGGGAACGTAGTAATTTCAAAAAATTCCTACGATCACGCAAGACCATGGTGATGGCATAGCAACGAGAGGGAGAGTGTCCGTCCACGCACCCTCGTGAGACCGTGGCGGAAGCGTTATAACAACGCTGCGGTTGATGTAGTCATACGTCTTCACGATCCAACCGATCCAAGTACCGAACGTGACGGCACCTCCGAAGTTACGCACATCGCTCAGCTCGATGACGATCCCGGACTCCGATCCAAAGAAAGTGTCGGGGATGAGTTCCGTCGACCTGACGGCGTGGTGGCGATGTTGATGCTCCACCGACGCAGGGCTTCGCCTAAGCTCCGCGATGATATGACTTCTCCGGTGAGGCTTCGCCTAAGCTCATGACGATATGACCGAGGTGGAATATGGTGGAAGGGGCACCGCACACGGCTAAGGAAAGATCCGTAGATCAACTTGTGTGTCTTGGGGTGCTCCTGCCCCGTATATAAAGGAGACAAGGGGAGGTGGCCGGCCCTATAGGATGCGCACCAAGGAGGAGTCCTACTCCCGGGAGTAGGACTCCTTCTCCTAGTTGGAGTAGGATTGGGGAGGAAAAGGGGAAGGCGCCGCCCCTCTCCTGTCCTATTCGGACTGGAAGGGGAAGGGGGCGCAGCCCACCTGGCCGGCCCTTTCCTTCTTCCTCAAGGCCCATGAGGGCCCATATACCCCGGGGTTCCGTAACCCCGGTGTTCCCAGAACATCCTGTTTTCACTCGGAACCATTCCAAGTCCAAACATAGGCTTCCAATATATCAATCTTTATGTCTCGACCATTTCGAGACTCCTCGTCATGTCCGTGATCACATCCGGGACTCGAACAACCTTCGTGCATCAATACTTATAAACTCATTATGAATCGTCATCGAAGCGTTAAGCGTGCGGACCCTACGGGTTCGAGAACTATGTAGACATGACCTAGAACCATTCTCGGTCAATAACCAATAGCGGAACCTGGATGCCCATATTGGTTCCTACATATTCTCTGAAGATCTTTATCGGTCAAACCGCATAACGACATACGTTGTTCCCTTTGTCATCGGTATGTTACTTACCCGAGATTCGATCGTCGGTATCCAATACCTAGTTCAATCTCGTTACCGGTAAGTCTCTTTACTCGTTCCGTAATACATCATCTCACAACTAACTCATTAGTTGTAATGCTTGCAAGGCTTAAGTGATGTGCATTACCGAGAAGGCCTGGAGATACCTCTCCGATAGTCGGAGTGACAAAACCTAATCTCAAAATCGCCAACCCAACAAGTACCTTTGGAGACACTGTAGTACTCCTTTATAATCACCCGATTACGTTGTGACGTTTGGTAGTACCCAAAGTGTTCCTCCGGTAAACGGAGTTGCATAATCTCATAGTTACAGGAACATGTATGGGTCATGAAGAAAGCATTAACATACTAAGCGATCAAGTGTTAAGCTAACGGAATGGGTCATGTCAATCAGATCATTCTACTAATGATGTGACCTTGTTAATCAAATAACAACTCCTTGTTTATGGTTAGGAAACATAACCATCTTTGATTAACAAGCTAGTCAAGTAGAGGCATACTAGTGACATACTGTTTGTCTATGTATTCACACATGTATTATGTTTCCGGTTAATACAATTCTAGCATGAATAATAAACATTTATCATGATATAAGGAAATAAATAATAACTTTATTATTGCCTCTAGGGCATATTTCCTTCAGCAACGACTACGGCGGCGGCCGTGGCGGCAACAACTATGGCAGCCTTGGTGCGCGCAGTAACTACGGCGGCCGCGACAGCAGAGGAGGAGGAGCCGCCCCCAACATGCACCAAGCCGCGGGGTCTCCCCTCTCTGAGCGCTACCACATAGAGGCTGCCCAGCTCCGGGAGAGGCGATGGACGCTGTAGACCCGACGACCGGCGATGGAGCAGCTGTCGGCGTTCCTCCACGCGGCACCAGGTTCCATCCCACCTCCTCCAGCACCCCCCCCCCACATGCCAGCCGCAGCCTCCCAGATCCTCCTCTCAACGCGTCTCCGCTTCCCCTGCAACGTCACCGGCTTCACAATCTCCACCACGATGGGCGTCACAAGCCCAAGGGAGCGCGTCGAGGCCATGGTGATGCCGCTCCCCTTCCTACCGTCATTGCCGTGTGCCACCACTTGCGGCAGCAAGCCATGGCACAGGCAGAGAAGAGAGAAGCCGCCTGCCGAGGAGGCAGCTCCAGCTGCAGCACCGGATAAGTGACCACTCGGACATCAGACAAGGTTCTTCAGTTACACGCCTGCAGCTTAAATTTGTTTCCTTTCTATTTGTGCAGATTTTGAATACAGTGTAGTACAGAACACCCACAAATCATCACAGGGATTCATGAACTCACTTTCGAATGGAAGAAATGTGTTGTTCAATTGGCATTAACCCGATCAATCTCTTGCCTGATAAATCTCCAATCGTCTGAATCTGGTTCCTCTGCGGATTATCTGATGTTTACACCGTCGGATTTGGTGCAGGGGAAGGGGAGACCGAAGAGGAAATGGCGACCAAGAGGAGCGTGGGCACCCTGGGCCACAAGGACCTCAGGGGCAGAAGGTGTTCCTTCGTGCCGATCTGAACATTCTGTTGGACGACGATCGGAACATCACCGAGGACAACCGCATCCGTGCCTCTGTGCTGTTGTCCATGCCGTCCCTCACCTTCCTCACGGGGAAGGGCGCCAAGGTCATCCTGGCCAACCATCTGGTGAGCACATGCTTCTCGATCTGTGCCTATGGCGTTTTATTGAAGAATTTGTGCCGCATGAGTGTCAGTCTTTTGTTCATCCATGAATCTCTTGGGAGTGAAAGGAAGACGATGAAAATTCTTTCAGCTAATAGTTGTATGTGCTGTAGCCTGTTAGCATTGTGCTTAAAAATCATACTAACAAAAACAGTGAGAATTAACTTAGAATTTCATTTTCTTACATTGTTTGTTACCTTTCTACTCGGAAACATACAGTAAGAGTCCTCTGTCCAGTTCATGTGAATTGCTTTTGTATATTTGATTAGTCATTACAGTAATTTGAAAAATAATTTGTTCAAGTGGCTCCTGCTGCTTGCCACTCCTCACTTGCCGGCCGTTCGCCACTAGCCGTCGGCCCCTACCCGCCCGCCTCTCCTGTGGTGAACCGTGCCCGACCTGGCTCTGTATGTCCGCCTCCCTCGTGCTGCTCGTCAGTTTCCCCCGTCATTCAGCCTCTCGTGTGGCGCACGGCTGTACCTGCTTGATGTCGGGAGCAACACCACAGGATGGCCGTGCCGCGGCTTCATCGCAGACCTCACCGGTAAATTCCTTGCTTGCTATTCTGACAAAGGCAATTTCTAATCATGCGCGTTTTTATTTGACACGCCATGTGCTGAAAACCGACTTCTAAGTGCTACGACCGGAATTCCCATTAATTTCATATGTTGCAATTCTGAACCTGGATTTTGTGTATATAGTTATTCTAATGTCCCTTGGATCAACTCTGTATTTTCTTCACATGTTGAACTGACGTGTGATACTGGGTCTTGTGTATTTTCAATAGCCTTGCAATTTTCGTTAGGATTCGGTGCGTGTGCATTTTGCCATTTTCACATAAGTTCTAACAATCATGTTCATCTTTTCGTTGTGGAAGACTAACCAACCAGGCGCAGATCGAGTACATTCTACTGAGCGTCCCAGGCTGTGTATGCAAGCCTCCTCTGCATTTGCAGGCCTTCGAGTCTTTGTGAACTTCCTTCGCATAGATGCTGATCACAGTTTAACTTCAAAATGAAACGAGAATCCAATCCATACCACGCTACAGTAATTTTTGGTGTCAACTAATTCAAGAGTACTTGAAATCCGATGGGGAATACTGATGGTGCATCATTTTGGACTTATCTTCTTATCTGAGACCAAATTTAAATGCCCTAGAGGCCTTAACACTAGGATGACTTAATCCTTTCAGCATCTAACAGTTATTACAAAAAAAAAGATAAAAGTCCAGTTATGATGAAGAATGGATGAGTCTGTTAGAAACTCCATCTTTTTCTTGTTTTGGTATTGTCTCCAGCTTTGTTTCATGAAGATTCTATTCTGTATTTTTATGTCACATTTGAAGGTGTTGGCAAGTAGGTGACTCTACATTTTGCCAATTCAATTTCTAATAGGCATGAGCCCCCTGTGTTCTGGACAAATAAGGACACATGCATAATTACCTGATCATGTAGCAATTCCGAGTGAGATGCATGCATTTGGATTGGATGTTGAAGCGAGCCCGCCATTTTATTACTCAGAAAGAACTATACAGTGATATTTGGCTATTGCTTTCAGTATTAGAGAATCATAGAAACTAAACTGCAGGGCTTACTATTGTTTTATGTGACATTCCTGTATACCATCACGCTATACTGTTTATTTTGAGCAAGCTTTCTATGTTATTTTCTTGGACAGTTTTTAGTGTAATGTCGGTAAATAAGTGCAAACTTGGGTATATATTTTATTTTCTCATGTTGCATTCGTTTTATTTGTTCTGCTACTTTAGCAATCAAATAGAATCACGCACAAGCTCCAGTTAGTCCTGCGCAAAACTGATTTTGAAGTGTGGATTATGAACTCCTTAGTTATTCTGTTTCAGACTTAGGATCATAGGGAAAAGTGTGGACTATGGATTCATACCACAACTGGATTGGCCATGGCACGTCTTCACCAACGAGTCATGGCATCGGCAACAATATTCAAGATTTCTTGTTTCCTTCATTTTCAAGCATCTCTCTTACATGCGATATATGCAGGTTCATCATTCATGTGAGGGGATACCAAAAAAGGGTTTCCCCCCGCTTTGTATACAAAGCAACCAACCGAACATCCAACGATAGGTGCTGGGGCGAAAGCAGCACAGTCACGCCCAAAAGGAAAGAAAGAGAAAATACAAAAGAAACTAATACCAACAACGGCGGATCGACAAAAAACGAAGAAGCCTCGAGGCCGCTGCGCCCACCGGAGATCGCCCACCAAGCTCCGAAGCTTCGGCGCCCGGTACCAATCAGCACCTCCAAGAAGGAACGCGACGATGACGACGCTGCTGCCAAGGGTTTCCCGATGCGCTGTGAGGAGAGAGGAAGGGTAGCCCCACGCCCTTCAGGGGAAGGTCAGCGGTACCCACAAGCGCCATCAGCGTCGGTGTTGGCCAAGCCAACAGAGATTTCTCCCGATCCCAACCACCACCTCAGGCACTCCAGAGCTCGCCACCAAACAGACCCTCACCCTGCGCCAACCCGGTCACGAAGCTTCTCACGCCGTCTCCCCACGGCACCGTGAAGCATGGTCCGCACAAAGAAGGAGAGGAGCCGGGACTAGGGCAGCAGCACCGTCGGCACGCGGGAGGGCCCCACCTCCACCGTCTCGACGGTAGCTGACCGGACGCAATAGCAGGAACATACCAGGCCCGTGGCCGCACAGGCCCGGCCAGGATCTCCGAGGCCCGTAAAGTTCCCGCCTTCGCGCTGCAGCCGGCACGCCGTCGACGCTGCCGCCCCTGTCCAAGCCGCTCCCCTGCCTCCCCGCACAGAGAGCCACCAAGTGGAAGCACCACCACCACGTGCGCCGCCGGCCACCACCACCAGGTTGCCGGACCGCCACCGGCCGAGCCGCACCACCACCGCACGCCCGCGACGGAGGGAACCAACGCGGTCGCCGGGGCCCGGCCGACCTCAGCCGCCGCCCACGCCGCCCGCAGCCCGCCACCGCCGGACGGAACGGCCGCCACGGGCGAGGCGCACACCACCGCGCAGCCGGCCATGCCACGCCACGCCCGCCAGAGGAGCGCGCCGCCACGCCGCGGTGCCCTGCCGCACCGCTACCAAGCACCAAGGCGAGCGTGCCGCCTGCCGCGCCGGGAAGACCAGGCCCGCTGGCGCTGCCGCCGTCGGCTTGCTGCCGCGCCGGCGGCGAGGGAGGAGGGAGGAGGAGGGGAGGCGCGCGGCGAGCGGATCTGGGGGCCCTCGCCGGCCGCCTCGCGGGTGGCGGCGCGGGGAGGGAAACCTAGCGGCGTTGTCGACCCTCATGCGAGGGATATGAAAGATGAAACAAAAGTAAAAGGTGTTTACACCTACAAATTCATTCTACTACTTGCAGTTTCTGTAGTTAAAAAAAAACAGTACAATTTTCAAATTATATTTGTTATGGTTAGATATAAATTCTAAAAGTTTCGAGGTTCCATGAGATGAGATGATGGCTCATATGTGTCATTTTGACAAAAGTCCCACTATGGTCAGATCTTGTAGTTCAATTAGATAATGCAATTTTCAAATGATATGTGATATGGTGATGTGCTTTTATTTTTTATTTCCTATGTTGTCACTAGCATTTGTGCACGAATTGGCTACATGTCTGCAAAGCTAACCAAATGAGAATGAGAGTAATTCATGTCTGCGAAGCTAACCAAATATGAGTGAGATGAATTTCCTGACCGCAGTTTGTGCCGGAGCTTACTATGAAAGAAACGCTCTATCCCAAAATCAGCACTCTCCTATTATTTTCGTTTTCAACGGTTTACCGACTTCGTTCTTCACTAGAAGCTGCAGAAAATCTCTATGAATAGCAACAACTAGCAGTAACAATGTTTGGTTCTAGGCAGCCCTGCTCCATGTAAGTCGACAAGTCTTTTGCAGTATCAGCCTGATAACAAATACTCCCCCCACCCCCCCCCCCCCCCTAAGACCCCCTAGATCACATCTCAACGCTCTTATATTTCTTTAGGGAGGGAGTATAATTATTCACTACTTGATTAGCGGTACTACATGCCAGAATCCTCTCTTTACTTAACTTCCTCTTTACGGAATCCACATGCTATGTATAGACAAGATTTTTCTTCTTCTCATGGTTATATGTGCATTGCACGTGCACGCTTACTAGTTCCAAAAAATACTGGAGGACTAATAGACACAGCCCTAGGCTAGTTGAAGTGGTTTCTGAAAAAGAAAATCATGATATTACAAATTGAAGTTGTCCACAAGAGAAATATCAGTTTAATTTGACACGGAGTTACAATACTGGAGAAATTGGGATTTACAAAGTAACTTCGAACTAAATAATATAGCAAAATCAGGTTGTAAGGATTCACTTATTTCTGTTCTGAAAAATCTAGGCAACATGTAAAATGCTAAATAAGTGCAGAATTTGTACATTTAGAAATAGCAGACTTGCGACACACTAATCAGATTACCGTGATGGAGCTCAGACTTGTAAGGCATTATAGATGGCAACACTGTCCATGTGAGTGACACAACTTAATGTACCTTTGTTCAAACTTATAGTTTTGCAGGACATTATAAATGGCTTTAAAATCCAATTATGCTCTACCCTGCAAGCAGCCCACACTTGTGTTTGAACACAAATATCTCCTGGAGGAACCAAGTCGCAGGATACACAAGCATCCAGATTATGGACGGATAATATAAAACATCTAGCTTGACAATGCACTTGTTCTTGGAGTTGATATTTGACCTAGCCCCCGCGTCGCTCCTCCCGCGGGCGACACGGGCGGTGCCGCCACCCCTTGCCGCTAGCCCTCCTCCTCCTCCTCCCCTTCCTCGCCGCCGCCGGTCAGAGCCGCCGAGGCAAAGCCCCCCGCGGTGGCTGGCAGCGGGGGCCTTCTCCCCTCCTCGCGTTCGTGGCCTGCGGGAGCGGCCAGGCCAAGCGGGGCGCCGGGGCGCGCGGATCCTGGCGGCACAGCGGCGACGATCTTGACGGCGGCGGGCCCATGGCGCGGCTGCAGATGGGTCGACACCGAGCTGTGTGGCGGCTGCGTGCGGGTCTCCTCGTGGCGGCGGCCTTCGCCGGCGGCGGGGCCGCACGTGCGCGGCATTTGGCGAGGGGTGGGGACGCGGCCACGGTGGCTTCTCGTGCGAGTACGTGGAGAAGAGGCTGCGGCGTGTGTCCTCGGGGAGGATGGCTATCCTCGCCTAGATCCGTCGGCGGCATGGCGGCGAAGGTCGCAGTGACCGGTCGGCGGTGGCGGAACTTGGCCGGTGGCAGTGGCGAGGTTCTGTCTGGATCCCGGGGCGGCGGCCCTGGAGGGTGGAGGCTGGTGAAACTAGGGCTTCCCGCGGCGGCATGGCGTGGTGCAGTCCCTGTCCAAGGCGGATCTGTGACGGCGATCTGCTTTGGATTGGTTCGGATCAGAGACGGTGACGAGCGCGCGAGATCCTTCTCGGCAGCTCTCGCGGCTTGGCGAGGCGGGGTGGGAGCCCTCCTCCTAGGCTCCAGTGGTGGCACACTCGAGCGATGGCGGTGCGCCGAGGATCCCACGGTGGCCTTTATTGCTGCGGTTGGTCGCCGGATCTAGGCGGCAGGATCCGGGCTTTGAAGGCGGTCGAGACGGTGCACAAAGTTGTTGGGTGGATTTCTTGGGGCGAATCCGGGTGAAAACCTGGTCTTCGGTTGATGGCGGAGCGGTGATGACGATGCCCTTATCATCGTTTCCTTCATGAAGGCATCATCGAGGTGAAGCTCCCAACTCCACTCAATACCTCCGGGGGAAACCCTAGGTCAGCTGATCGGATGTTGACGGCATTCATGTGTCGTAACCCCCTTTGGGGCGGCATTCTTGGAGGTGCACTCGGCTTCGCGGGACCAGCGGACGACTTCTTTGGTGGAGCGGTGCTTCATCCTACATATTGATGGCGACGGATCTTGACGGCGTGGTGTAGTGCAGATTCGGAGTTCGATGTGGGAGGATGGACTCGCGCAGGAGGACGGCGCTGTCTGGCGTCATGGTGGCGTCGATGGCAGAGAGACCTGGCGCGGTAGATGCAACAGTACAACTCTAAAGATGGACTCATGGCAGGTGGCTGTGGCGGCCTCATACCCGGCAGGCGTCCTGGTTGAGGAGTGCACCGGACTAGTAGGTGCCCCATACCAGGCAGGCGTCCTGGTTGGGACCTCAGGTCTTAGATGTTTAGGTTTGGCTGCGATGTCTGTTTGGTATTAGGCCCAGGCTATCAGCACCCCTTCATCAATTGGATAGGTGTAGCGACAGTTGTTGCTTAAACGGTGGCTTTAGTCTTGCTGTTGCATGACTTTGTAAGGTCCTGTGAGAATAATTAATAAAGTGGCCGCATGCATCGTCCAGATGCAGAGGCCGGGGATCATCCTCCTTTTCTAAAAAAACTTGTTCTTGGAGTAACGTGCAACAAAAACAACCATTCCTTTCCATCTACTATTAAATTTGAGACAGCGGTTTGCTCTGCTTTAGGTACTGCTACAGTGTAAGGGTCGAGATTCTCTATGGTTCTTCCTTGTCTACAAATTAAGGACAGCATAACTGAACCTAAACCGAGGGCTCTCACGCCATCAGTTTTCTTAGCCGTCCATTGTCCCGGTCTGGCCATTTTCGTCCGTTGGATGCACCAGAAACACAGCTTTCGTGCAAACTGGGCCTGTTGTCCTGGGGGCAGCTACTCTCGTGGCTTTTTTCGACGCCTCTGGTTGATTGGGCCAGGTAGCCCTTCTAGCAAGCGACAGGGACTTCCTAATCGGCCGTGTTCTTCCTCGCCTCCCACACCCATGCCCTTGGTTTCGTGTCCACGATTCAGACACCGTGGTGGCGACTTGCCCGGCGGCGGCCCCTCTCCATCGGCCTCCACCCTCGCCCTCCGGCTTCACCAACAGAAGACATCGTGCGATGGAGGCGGCGGTGGCTGCACTCACGCCTCACATTACTCAGCCATCCGAGTGGCCTTCTTGGATTGATTATCTGGTGGCGGCGTGGTGTTATTGGTTTGCTGGGCATTCCCCATCGTTTCATCAATTTGTAGCAGCGGTGGCCTTCGGTTCGCCCTTCTACTCCTGCGAATCTGCGGTATAAACAATTCCACTGTGTTCTTTCCCCTCCTATCTTCTTCCTCCTGGTCCATTTGGTTCCTCTGATCTGAAGATTGCTCGCCAAAGATAGATGACTGTGATCTCTTGTTGTTCAAAAATTGTGTTCCTGCTGTGTTGATGGGAATTAGCACACAAATACACTTATGGTTAACTGAAAACTGCAACGGAAACAAGTAACCTCAGCACCACATCCTGTACTAATTCAAGGATCATTACTTAGCACGGAAGGAAACATATGCAGTAGCATATATGGAGGCAGAAAATGTTACTCAGCAGACAAGACACTCCTCAGCCTAGTGTCTTGTGGTAGGAGTAAGTTTCTGACAGCATCAAGCATCAACAAAGAGACACCAGATTTTTTTACGTGGAAAACCCCCCAACTTGAGGGGAAAAACCACGGGCCGAAGCCACCCAACTCCTCTTCCACTATTATCAAATGTGGGATACAACAAGTTCTTCTCTAGACAGCACTAGAGGATCTCATACATCAAGATTTCTGAATCTTGGATGAACATGACAGGATTTGGGGCTCAAGAACTAGGGATTGGAACAATCTCACCAAAGATGATGGAACCGAAGCTTGAAGGAGGCAAGGTGGTGGATCTGGACCATCACAACCTTGGGAGGAGCTCCTTTTCTTCTTCCTTCAATCTTCCTCTTCTTCCCTTGCTCTCTTGGTTTCTCTCTTCTTCTCTCTTGGAGGATGAACTGATTTTCGTCACTCTTGGTGGTGGCTGCTTTGGAAGGAGGGTAAAGCATCCCCATCCACACATGTGCAAAGTCCAAAATGACCCAAGGTCATAACCCTAATGGGTAGTGGGCTTATGCACCTCTTTGGGCTGCCTAAAAGGCCTCAAATGGTCATCTCCTCACAGCCCACATGAGGAGGATATCGCAACAAATCTCCCCTTCCAACTCATGAGGGGGCACCGCCATGCCCGCTACTTTGCAACATGCTTGTAGCTTCTCATTTGGTAATATCTTGGTCATCATATCCGAACCATTGTCGTCGGTATGGATTTTCTCAAGTTTCAGCAACTTGGAACTCACAACATCTCGAATCCAATGTTACCTCACATCAATGTGCTTGGTTCGAGAGTGATAGCTTGAATTCTTGGCAAGATGAATAGCACTCTGTTGTCACAAAGCAGAACATACTTCTCTTGCTTCATGCCGAGCTCTTGCAAGAAGTTCTTCATCCACAAAACCTCCTTGCCGGCATCAAGCTGCTGCAATGTACTCGGCTTCTGTAGTTGATGTAGAGACACATTTACGCAATATTGATTGCCATGACACTGCTCCCCCTGCATAAGTCATCAGGTATCCGGATGTGGACTTCCTACGATCCTTGTCACCTGCATAATCTGCATCTGTATAGCCCTGCAATACAGGATCACCATTTTCAAAGCATAGACAAGATGTAGAAGTACCCTTGAGATACCTAAGAATCCACTTCACTGCTTCCCAGTGAGCTTTACCTGGATTTGTCATGAACCGGATAACAACCCCAACTGCATAGGCAATGTCAGGCCTAGTGCATACCATGGCATACATCAAACTGCCCACAACAGATTGGTAAGGTACTTTCCTCATTTCTTCTTTCTCCTTCTTGCTTGTAGGACATTGTTTTGAATTCAGTTTGTGATGGCCTGCAAGCGGAGAGATAACAGATTTTGCATCTTTCATATTGAATCTTTCAAGTACCTTCTCAATGTATTTTTCCTGTGAGAGCCAAAGCAGCTTCTTTGATCTATCACGGGAGATCTTCATGCCAAGTATTTGCTTAGCTGGTCCTAAATCCTTCATGGCAAATGATTTACTCAATGCCTTCTTGAGGAGAGCAATCCTCTTTGTGCCATTTCCAACAATCAGCATATATCATCAACATACAACAAGAGAATAATGAAGTCACCCTCGTACCTCTTCATAAAGACACAATGGTGGGTTGTGCTTTATGGTAACCAAGCTTCGATCATAAAAGACTCAAACTTCTTGTACCCTCGCCGAGGAGCTTGCTTCAATCCATACAAGCTCTTCTTCAATTTGCAAACTAAGTGCTCCTTGCACGCAACCATGAATCCCTCCGGCTGCTCCATGTATATCTCCTCCTCTAGGTCACCATGTAAGAAAGCTGTCTTCACATCAAGTTGTTCAATTTCCAAGTCCATGGTGGCAGCCATGCCAAGCACAACTTCGGATCGAAGACGTCTTGACCAATCGGAGAGAATATCTCACTATAATCAATGCCCTTTTACATTGAATCCTTTCACAACCAATCTGGCCTTGTACCTTGGATGTGAGGTGTTTTCTTCAGTCTTCACTCTGTACACCCACTTGTTCTTGAGTGCTTTCTTGCCCTTTGGCAGTTTCACCAACTCAAAGGTACCATCCTCATACAGGGAATTCATCTCATCCTGCATGGCTTCTGACCATTCTTCTTTGTTCTCATCAGACATCGCCTCCTCATAGCATGAGGGCTCACACAGCATCTGTCATCAACACATATTGATGTGGTGGATATTTAGAAGAAGGAATGTGTCCTCTTTCACTTCTTCTTTGCTGCTGCACTGGTGGTGAATCAGGTGGATTTTCGTTGGCATCAAATCGTTACCAACTTCATCATCATCACTTGATGGCTGCTCGCCACTTTGACTTGTACTGCCTTGATCAGTTGCATCTCCACTGTATTCAGTGTCATCATCTCCCCCATGATTGTCATGCACGAGAGGAGGACGGATTGGATCCATATCAACTTTGAGGTGTGCTGGTCATTGTCTTCTCTGGTTTCCCAATATCTTTTATTGTTTCATCTTCAATGAACACCACATCTCTCGCTTCTCACAATCTTTCTATTGGCTGGATCCCACAACCTGTAGCCAAACTCTTCACTTGGTTGGCTGAGGTAGATGCACCGCTTTGTCTTGCTATCAATCTTGGATCTCTAGTCCCTTGGAACATGTACAAATGCCATGCAACCAAAGACCTTCAAGTGCTTGTATGATACCTCCTTCCATGACCAAACTCTCTGAGGAATATCACCTGCAAGAGGAACTGAGGGAGATAGGTTAACCACATACATAGCATTCATCAATGCTTCAGCCCAAAATGAATTAGGTAAATGAGCATGAGAGAGCATAGCTGTGACCCTCTCTGTGAGTGTCCTGTTCATTCTCTCTACAAGACCATTGAGCTGAGGTGTCTTTGGTGGACTCTTCTCAAGCCTGATGCCAACATTTACGCAATACCTTTCAAAAGGACCTCTGTATTCACCACCATTATGCCGATCTCACGCACTTCAATTTCCTGCCAGTTTCTCTTTCAACTTTGGCATGGAACTCCTTGAAGGCTTCAAACGTTTGGTATTTGTGTTTCAGCACATACACAAAAACCTTTCTGGAATGGTGATCAATAAAAGTCACAAAGTATAATGCTCCACCATGAGATTTTTCAGTTGAAAGGACATGCGGTGCCCCCATGTGTGGTTTTGGTAATTGATGACATTCTCTATGGACTAATGGTTGCATTGAGTTAAATTTGAAGGATTTGTCCATAGGCATTTCTTGAAGTCCATATGTTGGTTTCAAGGAGTTTATGTGTTGACCAAGGTGCTATTAAGGAATTATCCAAAGATTGGTCATGTGAGTGTTGAGCTTATTGCAAGCATGTCTTGAAGAAGAAGATTGTGTGATCATTCATGTTTACCTTCAAGACATCATCCAAACGAAGAGAGTTGGAAAGATTCAAGGTTGATCAAGACTAAGTCAAGAGTGAATCAAGTTGATCAACTCACAAAGCGTAGAAGATGTACCGAGAGGGATCAAGTGATCCCATGGTATGGTAAGCATTGTCCATTACGCTTTGTGTGCTAACCCATGGGCTTCGTGAGAGTTCTTTGTGGGGTTAGGTTGCGGTGTGCAAGTTCAAGTGATGCATCACGAAGAGATCAAGTGCTTGAAGCTTGCCGTCCATTTGGTGACAATGGACTTGTGAAGATGTGCGGAAGAGTGGCTCACCCATAGTGGAGTATGGGGAGCAATCAACTAGTCTTCTTCGAGCCAACGCAATCAAGAAAGGTGGTCCAACTTGAGGGAGTCAAGATCGTCATCGTCTAGCTCAAGTGGACCATGTGCAAGGCAAAGGTTTGCCCTTGATAGGTTTTCTATTTTACCGGTCTCATGATGGTAGTTGGGAGACCGGGTTATAGGATCGATTGCCGTACTATCAAGGGGGGCTCTCGATGAGTAGCTTGATCGTATCATTCGTAGAGAGCTCAAACCATTGCACCCTTGCATCATCTTTTTGGATTCTTGTTTGGTTTTGGTTCTTCTCCTTGTGAGATTTGGAGCTTATGGTCATTTTTATGACAAGCTCGAGTTCATCGAAAACGGAGTTCTCATGCATCTTCTATGATGTTTTCGATGTTGGAGGGTATGCCGGTTCTTCTCGGTTGGAGGTTTCACTCCTTTGTTTGCTAAGCATACCTCCCCTGCCTCTTCTTACTATAACCATATGGAGGGTCGCTGTTTTGATGCTACTCGTTGTCTTGTTTCAAACAAGCTTGAGTTTGCTCAATTCGGAGCTCATATGAAGAAGTTATGGCAGTTCTGGTTTTTCTTGGAGTATTCTTTGTTTTCATGGTTGTGGCTTAAGGTTGGTGCGGTAGTAGTACATGGTCTCAATGATAGTACTGAAGCCCCCAATGATAGTACTTCTGTGACAGTAGTACCGCTTCATGAGCTTTCGGCCGTAGTACCGCGTAGTACCGCGCCTACTGCCGCCTCGATTCGAAACAGTGTTTTCTCGTGTCGGGTTTTGCGGCACTAGTAGCGGCAGTAGAAGCGGTAGTACCGCTCTACTCCCGCGGTAGTACCGCTCTGGGGCGATGGCTGACTTTCTCTTGGTAGCGGTAGTACCGCTGGATAGGGAAGCGGTAGTACCGCCCTCGGTGATAATGCCGCCCTTCCCTAGCGGTAGTACCGCTCTGTCTTGAGCTGTTCGGTGGGGTAACGGTTGGATTTTCCCCTCCTATAAAAGGGTCTTCTTCCCCATTGAACCTTATCCTTTGAGCTCGTGTTCTTCCCCATTGTTGACCTTCTCCGAGCTTGCTATCTCTCAATCCCTCCATGGATTCTTGCTAGTTTTGGGGGAAAAGAGAGGAGATCTAGATCCACATTTCCACCAATCACTTTCTCCTCTATGTGAGGGAACCCCTTGGATCTAGTTCTTGGAGTTCTTGGTGTTCTCCTTCTTGTTCTTCCTCTCATTTTCCTCCCTAGCATTAGTTGCTTTGGTGGGATTTGAGAGAGAAGGACTTGGGCACTCCGTGTGCCCTTGCCATTGCATTTGTGCATCGGTTTGAGTTCTCCACGGTGATACGTGGAAGTTACAAGTTGAGAAGCTTATTACTCTTGGGTGCTTGGTGCCCTTGAGCTTGTTCCTCTTGGGTGCTTGGGCGCCCTAGACGGTTGGTAGTGTTCGGAGCTCAATCATTGTGGTGTAAAGCTCCGGGCAAGCGTCGGGGTCTCCAATTAGGTTGTGAAGATCACCCCGAGCAATTTGACGGGTTCCGGTGACCGCCCCCAAGGGTTACCAAAGTGTACGGGTTCGGTGACCGCCCCCAAGGGTTGCCATTTGTACGGGTTCGGTGACCGCCCTCAAGGGTCCCTTAGTGGAATCACGGCATCTTGCATTGTGCGAGTGCGTGAGGAGATTACGGTGGCCCTAGTGGCTTCTTGGGGAGCATTGTGCCTCCACACCGCTCCAAACGGAGATTAGCATCCGCAAGGGTGTGAACTTCGGGATACATCGTCGTCTCCGCGTGCCTCGGTTATCTCTTACTCGAGCCCCTTTACTTATGCACTCTACTTTGTGATAGCCATATTGTTCTTTGTCATATATCTTGCTATCTCATAGTTGCTTATCTTGCTTAGCATAAGTTGTTGGTGCACATAGGTGAGCCTAGTTGTTGTAGGTTTTGTGCTTGACAAATTAACCGTTAGGTTTATTCCGCATTTGTTCAAGCCTAAACCGTAATTATTTTAAAGCGCCTATTCACCCCCCCCCCCTCTAGGCGACATCCTCGATCTTTCATCAGTCATGGAGCAAACGTCAGTGTGCACAATATCAAGAACATTATCTGCACGATGTGGAGGGAGTGTACGGAATGCAGCTCTGTGTTGTTTGCCAGCAAAACAATGTGCACAGGGTTTCAAGGATATACCTTTCAACTTAGGGAGGTACTCCATGCGAGCAAGAGCGTGCATGCCCTTCTCACTCATATGCCCAAGCCTCTTGTACCACAATTTAACCGAAGTGTCTTTTTCAGCAACATTCAACACCTCATTGCACAACTTGGTTTTAGTCACATAGAGATTACCTTGCTTACTTCCTCGAGCCACAATCAAAGAGCCTTTGGTGAGCTTCCATTTTCCTTCACCAAAATAACTAGGATGTTTGATATCATCAAGCTTGCCTTGATACCAAATTCAGCCTTATGTCGGGAACATGCCTCACATCATCGAGCACCAATCTGCAACCTGTGTTTGTTTCAATGCATATAGAACCCTTGCCAACAATTGCTGACGAACCACTATTTCCCATCCTCACTTGGCCAGTAACACCACTCTTGTAAGATGTGAAATACTCCTTGTGTGATGTGATGTGGAAGGGCCTTTTGAATCCACAACCCAACTCATGGCATCATCACGAACAGCACTATAGCAATCTTCATCTTCAATGACTAGATAGTCCTCATCTGTTGCGGTCATGGCTGAACTGCTCTCATCCTTTTGCTCGGTTTTCTTTGTGAGTTTCCCCTCTGCAAGCTCTCTTTTGTACTTCCTGCACTCGCTCTTTATGTGTCCCGGATTGCCACAATGAAAGCAAGAAATATTTTTTCTCTGTTTTGACTTTGATCCCCCCCTGGATTTGATTTTGCCTTGCTAAAATCTTGTATTGCTGCGTCCACGGTTCTCATTCTTCCCATGGGTTTCAGCCACATACGCATCAGAAGAAGAGGCATCACCCTTTTCCTTCTTTCTAGCTTCTTCATTCAGCATACTGTTCTTCACCATCTCCAAAGTCAGCTTCCCATCCGGAGTTGAATTGCTAAGTGACACAACAAGCGTGTTCCAACTATCAGGCATGGAACTCAGCAGCAACAATGCTTGCACCTCATCCTCAAAGTTGATCTTCATGGCTGAAAGTTGATTTATATGACATTGGAAGACATTCAAGTGCTCAATCACACTTGAGCCATCTCGGTACTCAAGCTTTGCAAGTCTTTTGATCACCGAGGCCTTGTTCATTGATGTCTTCCTCTCATACATAGACTCCAACTTCTGCCACATCTCATATGCATTTGTGTCATTTGCAACATGGTGGAAAATATTGTGGTTGATGTACAACCGAATCATGCCCTCGCCTTTCTGTGCAACACTCTCCATTCTTCTTCCATGACACCTGTGGGTATCTTGTCTTTCACAATTGGCTCATACAAATCCTTGCAATAAAGGATGTCTTCCATCATGGGCTTCCATAATGAGTAATTGGAAGAATCAAGTTTTATCATGCCACTTGTAGTAGCGCTTTCTTCCAAAGCCATTGTGAGCAGCACTTCCAAAGAACAATCAAGCAAGCTGGGATTTGCAACCTTCTAAGCAACCAAGGCTCTGATGCCACTCTGATGAGAATTAGCACACAAATACACTTGTGGTTAACTGAAAATTGCAGCGGAAACAAGTAATCTCAGCACCACATCCGGTACTAATTCAAGGATCGTTGCTTAGCACGGAAGGAAACATATGCAGTAGCATATATGGAGGCAGAAAATGTTACTCAGCAGACAAGACACTCCTCAGCCTAGTGTCTTGTGGTAGGAGTAAGTTTCTGACAGCATCAAGCATCAACAAAGAGACACCAGATTTTTTTACGTGGAAAACCCCCCAACTTGAGGGGAAAAATCACGGGCCGAAGCCACCCAACTCCTCTTCCACTATTATCAAATGTGGGATACAACAAGTTCTTCTCTAGACAGCACTAGAGGATCTCATACATCAAGATTTCTGAATCTTGGATGAACATGACAGGATTTGAGGCTCAAGAACTAGGGATTGGAACAATCTCACCAAAGATGGTGGAACCGAAGCTTGAAGGAGGCAAGGTGGTGGATCTGGACCATCACAACCTTGGGGAGGAGCTCCCTTTTCTTCTTCCTTCAATCTTCCTCTTCTTTCCTTGCTCTCTTGGTTTTCTCTCTTCTTCTCTCTTGAAGGATGAACTGATTTTCGTCACTCTTGATGGTGGCTGCTGGAAGGAGGGTAAAGCACCCCCATCCACACAAAGTCTAAAATGACCCTAGGTCATAACCCTAATGGGTAGTGGGCTTATGCACCTCTTTGGGCTGCCTAAAAGGCCTCAAATGGTCATCTCCTCACAGCCCACATGAGGAGGATATCCCAACATGTGTTTGCAGGATCAATTGATACGCAGGATTACAACAATTCTAAGTTTACTCAGGATCCAGCCCACGCGTGGGATCGAGCCGAGGCGGGGGCCGCTCGATCCAGTCGATGCGGGGTTAATCCATCACAGCGAGGGGAAAATGGAGGGATGCGGGTCATGCGAGCCGGCGCTTCATCTGATCGAAACTGTTCTTCTCATATTTGAAGGCCGCAATCATTCTTCGGTTACTCTACACAAATTCATGGCGAGGGATGTCCTATCCTTTCTGCTGCCTCACGGTACAAGTACGTCCTCCCCTACAACTCTTCCCACATCCTTTCCACTCCGGCAACAAAACATCCTTCAGCACGATGCTCGGCTAGGTGACTAGGTCCCTTATACTTCCTTCCATTTCATGTACGATTCCTTCTTCCACCAAATAATTGCATTATACTTACTAATTTCCTTTCAATCCAACTTGTGCATACAGGTGATATATATATATATATATATATATATATATATATATATATATATATATATATATATATGCTGGTTGTGATCAATTGACATGGGCATATCTCCGAGACTATTAATCGGATTTCTTATATTTTTACTTCAGCAACTCATAATCTCATATGGCTTCTGAGTAGGTAATTACTCTATACCTAATCCTTGCATGTTTTACCGTCCATGGTTTTATGCCCCACGATTGCTCAGATCACTTCTGCAAAGCGTGGAACTCGCCAATCGATGCGAAGAAGGTCTCACCGGCCGATGCAAGGAAGTTCAGCCGCCGTCTTTTAAGCGAGGAGTCAAGCGCTCGTCTGTTTCTTATAGCAATTAATTGCAGTCGAGGGAGCGATGTTGACGGATGGTGGAAGTGCGGTACAATTTTGCTCTGTTATGTATATAAGCTATGTCCGTCCCTCAATACCATGTCAACTTGTCATGCTTCTCCACCAGGCTGCTATCTGCATATTTTTTCCTCCCCGTTACCTTTTCCATCTGATCAGTCCTACTCGTTCTAAATCTGTTTCATCTTTTCTCTTTTTGCTGCAGGTTATGGTATATTGTTTGGGGACTATTTGAGGCTGGTTCTGGAATTTTATTGGAAGAGATATTGATGAGTTGACTATTTGCAATGCCAATCTGGTTAGTTTACTTGGAGTGCTAAGCAAAGATGAATTTCCTAACCACTGTATAATGTAGTCTGTAGGAGAGTGGCAAAGCCGACATACCTTAGCTGTTAGGTGTGAGCTACATCTTCGTTCTATAAAGTTTTTCTCTTCTTTGGTAAGGTCTTTTACTATTAGGCCAACAAAAAGCGCAGGCTGCACGCCGCGAGCACTGAGCGCAGTCGATGAGCTCTCCGCCTGTTGCAACTCTGTTGCCGAATAGAGTATGTATGATGACCTTAATATATATCTCACAAACTACATCATGATTGGTCTCCGACCTTGGAAGCCCTTGGGAAGTCATCGCACGATGCATCTCATCTATCCTTAGCATCAACATAGCAAGGTACATAAATTCCGTATCATATTTTCTCTAACCTAATTCATTTAATATTAAGACTTTTGAAGGGCATCGACGGAAAGGATTTCCCACTTCATATTGAATCGATAACCATTCAGATTTATATTCAACAATTTGTGGCACTGCAGTTCAATTTTTGCAGCTTTTAAATTTGTGTACACAAGTTGTTTGACGTGAGTCCAACTAGGCTGCAGATCATTGTTACTGAATTAATATATGAATGACTTTCTTTGCATATTTTTTAATTTTGGAGTTGAAGTAGCTCCTCAAGGATAGACTAATTCGTAGTTTTCTCATTCAGGTCAAGCATAGTTCATTCTATCGTTGGCATTCATAGATTATTTTGTGCTTGGGATGCCATACAAGATACCAAGGGATTATAATTTTGTGGGTTGATAAAATCCTTTGGAAATAACGTCATGGAAAGATGAAGCATCACTGGAATATCTCTGTTCTCTCCCTGAAATTTTTCTCAAACTATTCAATACCCTGTGAAATGAATCTCAACTATTTAATTTTTCATAAAATTTTTATCTGTGAAGCATTATTATTATATTTGTTTTCTTTACCACATATCACTTGTGACGTTTGAAACTCTATAATATTTGGCTGATGTCCTAACTTTGCTTTCTTAGGACGATGAAGTGGGTTTGAGCCAAGACCTCTCATGATGTTTCTACTCCTCTTTCTTCAAGTGCCTTCATCTTGTGGGCATAAGTAGTCTTAGTATGATATCCATTTTCAACGCTTTAGCATTTTTGCTTCAAAGATTTTGAAATGACTTATAAAACTAATATCAAGCCCCAATATGGTTTCACTACTATTATTTTTGAGCTAACACATAATACCCTCAAGAAACATGTCATGCAAATTAAACTCCATCTTTCGTGTCTCCACATATTTACATAATTCCTATCATTATATTGAAGAAATGGATGGGCGCAGCAACGCGCGCCATCAAAGATCTAGTAGAAAGGAATAAGAAAAAAGATATCCTGATCAATGCTATTGACAAAATTATGTGAAGTCCTTCTATCTCAGGCAAACTAACGGCAATGTTTCCCTACCACCATGATAGAGGAAGATAAATTAGGAACGTAAATAATCATCTTGCGTAAGCTGTGACTATAATCAAATATATTACCACAGAACACGAAAAGCCCTGGAGATGTCGTGTAAATTAAAGTGATCAACAAATAAGCTATAAACTAATTAGGACCATCACCTTTTTATACTGGAAGAGTTCATCTCTTATTACCTCTTTGTCATCGAGCCCACCTGATTTGGTTTCATATATAGATTGGAGTAGCATCTTGATCTCAACTGCTAAAGTAGACCCTTTCTTACATTCTATCTTTTATGGCAGATTACTGCGAGGGTAAGTTGACCAAGTCAGAAAAAATGCTGATAATTCCTTGACCATGGTAATGAATAAACTATAATGGAAATACGGAAATCAGTTAGTAGAAAATTAGTTTTATGAGGAGCAAAACATTTGTGAGCAAAACTGAGTTGCAGTTTATAAAGTTGCAGAATTAGAGAAAGAAAATGTTTTGAAACCGATAGTTGTAATGAAGTACTGAATATAAGCTGCAACGGTGAGATTCTTCACTTTCCATAGGTTTTACTTGTGCATGCGGAGAATAATTTCAATTCCAGTTTATGGTTCATGTATATGGAACACCTTTAGCCCAGCACCCCACAGGACTTGAGCGACCCACACATCAATCACCTAGTGTACTATCTTTAGAATCACAAGCATATCTGCATGTAAGTGATGCTAGTATCCTAATAGAATAGCCAGGAATGACAACACCAAGTTCCTGACTGTCTTAACTAACAGACAACAATGGTTCCACTTCCACATGGAAGTTGAAGTTGACTGACCTAGTAATAAAATCAAACGATGTGCTCATAAGAATGATTTCTGTCTTGTCATGAGCAATTCTCTAAACTGGATTTCAAAGTTCACCAGAGCTTGGCTGAAAGACTGCAGTGCAGCGATGAGGATAGAGGAAGCTTCTTCTGTGTCCATGGGATCATCATCTTCAGTTTCTGATTCATCCTGTGACAAAGAGGGATTTCAGTGCGAGCAAGAAATTAAAGTGTATGAACAGACAAAAAAACTGTGCAAGGCTACAGATTCTGATGATACAACATCAATTTACTTAAGCTCTTAAACAAGAGCAGTGAAGGTCAAGGTGAACCTAAGGAAATATCATACTCAGCAAAAAAAAGTTGAAAGAAGACGATCAAATTAAAGTCATATAACTAAATACATAGAAGAATCTTCTTATAAATAAATCAGGCAACCAATATTCTGTCCGATATTCAAAGAGCTATGTTTGAATGACTCTTCTATATTATATGATGCTCTATGCCAACAGATAAATGAGAGCAAAAAGAGCGTTATTAAAATTGTATGCATGCCTTATATATACCAAGGGTCGTTCTTGAGAAAAATTGTGGCTCATGCCTCATGACATTCACTTTCCAGAAGGTACAAACCTTACAGGTTCACTCAAGCAAATACCACAAATCGTATAATCGCACAACAATGGTTCACAGAATTACAGAAAAAATGAGAGAGAGAGAGAAGGAGCAACAGGTTGGAGTTCAGAGAAGAACTGCATCAACGGGTTTGAGAAGAGCTTCAGAAGGAGTGCAGCAGCAGCAACGCTAGGAGAGATGGGACAGCCACAGGCAGCAAGGAGCAGAGAGGAGAGGTAGCAGCGGACAGAGAACAGCAGATAGATGGAGTTAGAGGAGCAGCAGTAGGGACGTGGGGGAAGAGAGATGCAGCGGCAGAGCGGCGCCACCGCCGGCGACTGCCTCCCTCACCCTGCGCCCCTTCTCCTTCTCATTTCTTCCTCTCTTTCCTCTCTCCCTCACCATGTCTCTCTCTTTCTCTGGATGAGCAGGACACCGCCGCCATCGGAGCAAGCTGCCGCACCAGCCGCCTGAACCCTCGACGCCGCGTACAGATACGCCATCTTTCTCGCGCCGCCCACCGCCCGCCTACCTGTTCCGGTGAACTCCAGCGCCGCCTGCCCATTTCGACGGAGTCTGCCGGCTGATGAAGAGCGGCGACGACGAAGGAGGAGGAGAGAGAGGAGTTGGGGGAAGGTGCGGCGCCGGCGTCGAGTGTCGCCGGTGGTGGAAAGCCGCAGGGGGTGGGGGCGGCGCACGGCGGAGGGGCGGTGGCGGCACGCGTCGGAGGGGTGAGGGCCGACTGCGGTGGCGCTTGGCGGGGGCCGGCAGCACGCTGGAGGTGGAGACGGGGGAGGTAAGCGGGTTTTTTTCTTTTCCATCGCCTGTACCGGTTCGGTTTAACAATATTAGGAGAACTGCGGGTTAATTTTTAAAAAAGAAGGGACTTTTCTGTAAAAGCGCTGACGACGTACGACCTGAAGCAATGCATGATTTATTATTAGGAAGAGAATTATAATTATATTATATATATATATATATTATATTATATATATAGTAGCACTATTCTAATCCCAGGATCTCTACTCCTAATGGAGCAGTTGGTAGCCTGGTATTTCGGTTTTATTTTCGTCCAATTTTATTCCTCCCACCTCCCACCACCCACGCACCATTGGTTTTTATCTATCCACAAATCTCCCCTCCCACAGGTTTAAGCCGGTTATCAATCTTTGGAAATGTAATAAAAGTCACAACGGATAAATCAGATCACGATCGACAGTCAATCTCAAACCTACCAAGAGATTTGGTAACAGAATAAATTCAAATGGAAGGGTGGGGGATGTTCGTATACATAAGGGTGGTAATGTCTGCTCCCACTGGTTTTTTTTCTCTCTTTTCAGGACTCCTGCAAGCATATCCCAAATCACATCGTTCCATATATGGACTAACTGAGAATCTGGGATTTTTCCATCAATCGCACTGCCTTTCCATGCCCATCCATCAACAAACGATCAATCTTCCACATCGCAAAAAAAAGAAGAGAGTCAATCTTCCAAATCACTTCATTCCATATATGGACTAACTTGGAATCTGGGATTCCATCGATCGCGCTGCCTACATGCCCCTCCAACAAGCGATCAATCTCGGTATGAAGGCTCTTCGTTTTCTTGGCCTTTCGCGTCCGCTTTGCTTGTTGTACCACCGCCCACTTTGCAGCTCTAGCGCCCGGCCACTGGGACATCTCCCTATCCGGGCGGCATACCGAGGCGTTGAGGCCGCCATCACCCCGAGAAGGCGAGGAGTCCATCGTATGCCAGTTGATGTCCACAGGTACTCACTTTGGGCACGAAGAGTCCTCACCGTTGTCCTCTTCGACCGGCATCACAACGATGGGTCAGCCTGCACACTACAAACTAAGAGGCGCAGATGTGCCACGCACAAGACACAAGGGTGACAAGGGCAGGAGGGGCAGCAGGCGGCGGTGGAGCACGCAGCAAGGTACGCATGGAAAACGGCCACAAGTGATGTAGTATCATGTATCTTGGTGTCTATTGTTCTTACCGTTGTTTTGTACTCAAATTTCATCATAGCACGTTCCTCATCCGGTTCAAAGGAAGCGTGTGCGATTATGGCGCTGTTGAAACATTCTATCGATGTATGTTAGATCGCCTGCATGAGTAGTTGAACATGTCCATGTGTTTTTCTTGTTTGTTCATTCCTTCATTCTCTTGGATGTGAATCTTATGCTCTCCTACATGTGCATTTTCTAAAGATCTTGTGATTTTCTCAAGAACATGTCCGCTTGTTCAGAGGCAAATAACTGAAGCTGAAGGCTCTTTTCTGAATGATGATAAATCTAGGAGAGGATGACGAATTAGTTTGTGCAAATCTCCCACTGATTTGTGTCCTCGAGGAAGTCCTTTCTTGCATGGTTTTTATAATACGAATTAGACATTTCTTGCTTGCGAGCAACTGATTGCATCCCTTCTTGTTGCATGAACAACCATATATATATACTCCTAGAGCGGCAGAGCTAATGCATCAGGATAGGCAAGCATCATGGCACATTGGTGCAGTACATCTTGAAGGATAACAACAGTAGCTTACGAGAGTGGAACAATGTAATGCGAACACGCACTTTATATTCAGTTGTTCATCTTTCCTTGATATTTCATTCATGTCTACATTGCTCTGTACTTTGTGGACAGACCTGCCAGATTCAGATCGTGTTTCATTGATGAATGGTTATATAAGTCGTTCATTCAGACAGACATTCGTTCTCATTTTAATTCATAACTTTTCCTGAAGGAGCGGCCTAACCCGTGAATTGTTTTTTTTATTCAGATTTTCAGTCGGCAAAATGATTTGGTGTAATACAAGCTTCCTGGGGAAATCTGGTTTAGCTTTCAGTCCAGCTTTGACGATAAAATAACATCGGCCTACCTTGAACATAACTTTAATAAAGAAATCTTTGCAAGGAATATGTGTGATTTCGGAGGATCCGAGTTGCAAGGAGCTAATGGGACACGAAATGCTTGTTTTTCTTTGCTCTGATCTTTCAAATTTGTGGATAAATTTTCACCCAACTATAATATGATGTCATCAAATGATACAGAATGCCAATACTATATGCTGTTTTCAGGCTATGCTGCATCATTTTTTATCAGCCATCATGTTCTTGCAAGAACTTGTCCAGATAATGGTGGCATGACCAGGGTTTTTTTCTTGGCCGAGATTTTCAGAAACCGATCAAAAACCGGCCCTTCCATTACCCAGCAAAAAAATCAAGTATCACCGAAAAATCTGAATTTATACGGCTGACATATGTCAAATACAGTTCGTATGCCCTTGTGAACACAAGATAACACTTGGCTGGCCACTTCGACAGGCCAATCACTATGTTAAAAAGAGGCTTAAACATGTTATATTGATACACAAAAATTTCGAATTCAAAATTCATCTAAAAATTCCGAGAATTTCCGGAAACCGGTTTTCTTGGTTCCTACCGATAAAAAATCAGAAACGATGAAAAAAACATGGGCATGACATGGCAGCAATAAAATAAAAACATTCACGATAAAGTGCATTCATTCTTGTCTAGACAAGACATGTTTTGTGCAATAGGTATATTGCCATGTGAGAGTTGCGTTCATAGAAATGCATCATAGAAAGTACATAGGAGAGTTGTATAGAAAAAGGGCGAGAGCACACCAGTTGCACAGGGGAAAAAAGAAAATGAAAACGCAAAATGAAAAACTCAATAGAAGAATTATATGTAAGATGTCGGTCATGAGCCAACGCGCATATGTGCGTTCCTATAGTAGGTCCTAACGCACACACAATTTTTGATTAGTACTAGCATGCATGTCAATGAAGATCACATGTTGTGGCTAATCTGTAATAGTTGCTCCGTCATTCTTTTGCCTATAGTTCATGATTTCTTTTCAGTTATGTAATTTAGAAAATAAGTATGTTATTGTCCAATTATACCATGTCAGTATAGGTTATGGAGGACGGGGATTATTAGTGAAAAAGCATAGGTCAAGCTTGATATATTTTAATCTGTAGTTACCTAACCTCTTGTACAAAGTAGTCATGCATTTTGTGATTATCAAGCTTCAACTGCATGATGCTTTCGTTCATTAACTCCATCTTTTTAGGTTCGTCATAAGCAGGGTTGACACATAATTGAGGAAGATGATGTCTATTGATTTCGACAGGCGGCAACTATGTACGTTGTAGGGTCTATTGGAGAAGACATTCACAAGACCACAGTGGGCTTTTATAAGTTCAGACCAGAGATGCTTCCTAAAATATATGCATTATAGCCTGTAGCAACGCATGGGCGTTCTACTAGTTAGAATAACTATTTAGATCACGGCGAGCGCTCTATATATATATATATCTGCGACGACATCAACCCGAACTCCCGAATCGTCACGAAAAAAAAAACACCCCTGCCCCGACCCGCTTCCACAACCTCTCCTCCCCCGAGCGCCTCATCCCACCGCCGCCCTCGGATCCCGCCGCCGCACACGCCCTCCCCGGAACCCGCTGCCGCGCGCGCCCTCGCCGGAACCCCCGCCGCCGTGCGCCCTCCCCGGACGCCCCGCCGCAGCCCGCCCTCCCCGGGCCCCCGCGCCACCGTGCCACCATCGGGATCCAATCGCCAACGAGAGCCTCTCCGCGACCCCCCGCCCAGTTGTGGTCATCGCCAGATGCCTCGCTGCCGCCGAACGCCGTCTTCCTTCGGGCAGCCACGCACCGTCCGAGCGCCGTCGTGCCTTCTCGCACCAGTGCGTAGCCCCCGGTGACACTTCGCCCCTGACCTTCTCCACCTTTACCTCCGTTTCCATCCTCGAGCTACTCCTGATCCCCACCTCGCCCGTGCCATGCAGGTCTCCTCCTGCCATGCCCCTGCAGGAAGCTTGTGCCGCTGCAAGAAGTTCAAATGTCATAGCAGCGGCCGGACGGATTTGACAGTTGACACACGGTGCTCCCTCCCACAAAGTGGCTGTTGCTAGACGAGGAATCAAACTCGCCTCCGCTGCTACCAACCCCACCACTGTTGGAGAGGAGAGGAGGAATGCAAGCATGATTGGGCTGGGATACCTGAGCCAAGGTGAGAGGCAAATTGTATTCCATCTCTCTCAATTATATAGTTATGGTACTCCACATCCCATGTGAAGATGTGGGAGATGAGATGATATAATTGGTGCCCACTGATTGAGTTGAATTGAATAGAGACAAGCTGAGTTGCATCATGCATAGTATGCTGGTGTCAAATTCAAACCACCCTAGCAGCAGATGTCAAGCAAGCTAGTGTAGGTGTTTTATATCTAGGCTGCATGGTTGGTTGATGATGGATGATGATGTGCTAGTGCTGCTATTGTAGGGTTTATAGAATGAATGATTCTACATCGCCCATGTCAAAGTCATGCATTCTTCTTTAATCAAGTGCCTAGTTTGTATATGTGCATGTTGACATCACACTGTCACAATGGGCTTATCAGAGGACAGAGGTAAACATTGTTTTGGACTAAGTACCTTGGTTGCCACACTCAGGATAAAAGTACTACTTACTGTATGTGTGGATTGATTCCAGACGAAGCCAATATACAAAACTCTTGCAAATCTCGATCCTCTGAGCTTTGGAAGATACTGTAATTTTTGTGAGTTATGTTAATATAATTTTGCTAGTTGTGATGGATAATAGTAACTGGAGTCGGTCAACAGCATCAAACACTCAGACAAATGAAATTGAATGTATTGAATTCAATTCGGGCAGTATCCAGAGTTTCAGACATGAACAGAGGGTTTTGTTTGGTCACTCCGAAGATCAGACCGTATGGATGCAGGGGAGGATGCATAGCATGGCAGCTGCTGGAATGGCAGGAGCTGGTTGATCGTCGGGACTTGGAATGGAGGTTGACCATCATGGATCGGTGGTGGATCGAGCCGGCCGGCCGGCATGCATTTTCTTCTTTTTCAAATTCAGATTCTGAGGTCGAGGAAGCCGGTCTGGCGGAGCACGGCGTTGCGGACGCGGACTCCTCTGCCTTCTTGGCTTCGCGCTCCGCGTTCTCACCGGCCGCCTGCCCCGGCCACACCGGCACCCTCACCGGCGCCGACTGCCTCAGTGTCGCGGTGCCCTGACCCGGCCTCGGAGTCACGGCCAGGGCCATCCCCGCGTGCAGCTGCTGGCCCTCCACGCCGTCCCCGCTCTCGGCGAGGAGCGACGACAGCCCGAAGCTCTGCGGCATGGCGTGCGCCGAGCGACGCCGCGCGCTGGCGCTGGCGCGTCGCGGGGTCACCACCGCCTCGGCCACCGGCGCGGCCGCCCACCCGTCCACGTCCCCGCCGCCGCTGCAAGAAGTTCAAATGTCATAGTAGCCGCCGGACGAATTTGACACACGGTGCTCTCTCCGACAAAGTGGCTGTTGCTCGAACTCACCTCCGCTGCTCCATTTGGATGGCCACACCCTTTTTTTTGGAGACTTCATATTCTAATATTCTTTAGGGGAAATTGCTGTGTTGTGTTGCTCTCTGCTTGCTGTGCTAATCTCAGTGTGTTGTTTGCATCCCGTACTGCTCCCGGCGAGCTTGTCCGTCGTCGTCGTCAGACTTTCTTGCGCATCACAAGAGCTGTAAGCACGGTGTTTTTGTTCCGTTTGTACAACTGAACTTGTTGTAATTTTTTAAGCCAAAAAACCTGCTATACTTTTTTCAATCTATCAATGAATTACTAGTACTAGTTGATCTCGTGACATCCATGTGGTACCAGTATATTCACATAGATTTCTTGATGAGGCATGTCTGTTGGTTAGATGAAATGGAATTCTGTCATAAAGAGGCTATATAAGAATCTTTGTTGTGGATCAATTTCTCTTCAGTTTAGCGGGGGAATAGAGGAAACAGTACCATAGCAAATTGTCTTCCACCGATCGATGTATGCTTACAAAAACAGAACACACAAACTAATACTACAACACTAGTACAGATTAGGTCGTCAAAGTAATACAATACATAATATTCAAAATTGTTAGCTTCCCAAAATGTTAGATCACATAAGTTCACTCGAAAAAATACAGAAGTTCATAGTCAAATTTAAATAAAAAAGAACTTCATTACTCTGATTGTAAAGAAAAGGAAATTTTCAGTTTCAAAAAATAAAAACAAGAAGTTCAAATTGGAAATACAGAAAAGTTCATTCTTTATGAGAAAAAAACACCAAGAAGTCCATATTAAAAAACCAGCAAGTTCAATTTAAAACAATAGAGTAGTTCAATGTATATGAAAAACTTAGATTTTTTACTAAATAATAAACCAAGCAATTCAATTTAAAAAAACAGAGCAGTTTGATATTTATTACAATAACTCAATTTTTTTCGTTACTAACGAATATACCAAGAAGTTCGGTTTGAAATAACGAAGAAATTCAACATTTACGAAACAAGCTCCAAAATTTTCCCAATTCTAGAAATAAACAAAGAGGTTCAAAAGATGGAAAAAAGAGCGGTTTGATGTCTATAAAAATTCTTTTTTTTCATTGCTAAACGGGTAGCGTTGTTTTTGGCATTTAATTTTTTTTGGATCAATTCGATTTTAAAAAGAAAATCAAGAATTTCAAACTAAAAAATGGAGTAGTTTCGCATTTTCCTTAGCTTTTCAACGGTTATTATTTGCCCCATTCCGATAAAGTTTGTAGAAATTACGGTGAAAATATGTTTTAAGCCATTTTCAAAATTGACTTAAAACAGTAAGGAATTGGGAGAAACAATATATACCAAAAAGTTTCGCATTTTATCAAGCTTTCCGACGCCATATCATTTACTGCATTCGGATATACGGTTAAAATAATAGATCGAAAATACAAACTCGGTGGAACTTGTACCATTTTCTAAATTACTCTTAAACCGTTCAAAATTAGAAAAAACTTTCTACATGAAAAGGTAGCGCATTTTCATAAGCTTTCCAACGCCATATCATTTGCCTCAATTGGATTAGCTGTTTAGAAATGACATCGAAAATGCGAACTCGGCTGTTCTGTTTGCAAAATTTTACGATTTTCCAAATTACTCTTTAACCGTAGAGAATTAGAGAAAACTTTCCACGTGTGGAAGGAGCGGTTTTGCAGCAGCTTTCCAACCCCATATTATTTTCCTCATTCCGATAAACGGTTTAGAAATGCGATCGAAAACACGATTCACGTTTTTTGTATGAAGAAAAAACGGTTTTCAAAACTGCTCTTAAACCGCTTACATTTTGCCAAAAACTTAATTTGGGTCATGATACTAGTGTTCATAGCTTTCCAACGGTATATCGCGAGCCCCATTTGGACAATGTTGACTGTAGTTCAAACTAGCACTGAGAGAAGTTCAGGTCGAACAACTCAGGCAGTAAAATTGCAAAAAACACAATTTCATCACGACCCGAGAGAAAAATCCGCCAATGAGTGAGATTTCTATTTAAAACCAGTATTTAGTTGCTAAAAATGTTTCTAGATTACACTAATATCATATAGAACACGACTAACAAAAATAATTCACGGAGGAAGCCATGGTTGCGAAGATAGCCCGAAGGTTGGGTTTGTACAGAGGGAAGTTTAGGCGCGTTACTCAGGCAGTTCAGGTTGTGATCAGAATATTATTCTGATACCGTGATCAGAATATTATTCTGATATCAGAATATTATTCTAATACCGTGATCAGAATAGTGTTTATATATATAGCTTATTCTAGAATAGTTATTCTGATCACAGCACTCTATATAGGGCGACGGAGGATGTTCCTGGACTCAAAAAAAGCCCACAAACTCCCCGCTCCTCCCGAGTCCCGACTGCCTTCTGCCGCCAATATCCGCTCCCGAAGTGCCGCCTGGATCCCCGCTCCCCGATGCGCCGCCTCAATCCCCGCTCCCCGACGCATCGTCAGGATCCCTCACCCCGCACGCCGCCGGGTCACCAGATCCCCACCGCCGGCTGCCGCCCATCCCCCAGCGCACCGCCTCCTTTTCCCCGCCGTCCGCTCAACTGCTCCTCTAACCCCAGCCCCCTTCTACTCAACTCGGGCGGCGCCACGGGCCTGGACCGCCTCCGGCCTTCTTCCCCGCAGCCAGCCATTCTCCTCCACCGAGGACTACCGCCGTCGTGCCCTGCAACCCATCGCGTCACGCCACCTCGAGCAACCACCACTGCACTCTCGACCTCCTATGCTCCACCGGTCCGTAAGGCAGACAACAACCCAAGCTCCTAATTTTCGTTCTAGACGTATGCCGGCCATGGAGTCGCGATCCCTCGCGAGTGACCTGCACGGTCATCTCTCACCGACCTTCGGCGGCGCCAGTCATCGACCTTCCCCCCTGTGTCTCTCACTGGGCCAACTGAAGACACATCCACGAGGACGCTCCCCACTTCACGAAGAACGCAGAGTCCAGGGTCCGCGTGTGCACACTGGGAAGGACGCCAGTCACGCCTGGTATCTCCATCGGCTCCGGCTCCCCTGCAACATGTGTGCATTGTTGCTAACTAGTCCATCTTGCAGATGATTGTGGGCTAGTAGGTGCAGGTTTGGAGACGCCCGTGCAGAAGCGAGGAAGGAAGCGGCAAAAAAGTGGTTGCGCATCCACTAGAGCAAGCTGCCGAGACACCAGTTCAACTTGTGTGTGCTTTTGGGTTCATCTTCTACGGCTGATTGTTCCGCTGCCACTGTTGCCGAGGCAATACATCAGGTTAGAGCTGCCCCATGCGAAATCAGTTAACTCTTGATAGAAAGGTAGACGCTGGTTGACCACTTTACTGTAAGGAGATGCAACTAACGCATGGTTAGCTTCTGCTCAAAAGCATGTCCATTGTAATTCTTTCGCCTGTACAATGCCAGAAAAATATTCAGAAATCACAGCATGCTGTTGTTACAGTCTTCTTCAACCTGTTGTTTTTCTTCAAAAGGTTCAGGGGGTTCTGTTGGGTTTAGTCAAACAAAATATGTACAGTTGGTCAACTTTTTTCAGGTCAACTGAATGATCCCTGTCCCCTGTCCTACGGAACTGAGAGCACCGGCGAGGATGACAGAATCTCGTGGCGCACGCATTGGAGCAGTTCAGTTTTTGTAGTGTGGGCATGAGTTGCTGTTTGAGCCAAAAAAGATGACTTTTAGCAACTGTTGGGTATTTATATAAAAACGTTGTTGTAACAATTTGCTGTGTTTATTAAAAATATAGAAGTTCACCATGCAAAACTTGCGCAGTTCAATTTGTACTAAAAAGATAGAAAATAAAACAACATTAAAGTTCACTTAAAAATGCAACTTTTCACACTACAAAAAAAATTGAACTTCTCGTTTTATGTGTTACACACCTTTCGGAAAGGTACAATTATTTTCAAACAATTCAATTGCTTGATAATTGCTTGATAGATGTAAGTCGAGAAGAACAAAAAATATTTCAACAAAATAAACCCATAAGGATTGCAAAAAAACTTTTGACTTAACAGGATAAGAAACGAAAAAGTTGAAAGATTAAAACCTTGGGGAGTTTAAAAAGAGATAATTATGTTGCTTTCTATAGATGGTCTTCCTGTAGATATATCATTCTTCATACTCTTGGAAGCTTCAACATTCTGAATGATCAGAACAAAAACAATATAATGTTAGTGTGATGTTACTTATGTATGTTGGTACCAAGCTTGATGATGTATTGTTGTGTGTAATTTTCTTGAATTTCAATAGCATGCGAAGTTCATGTTTCAAAAATTCATAAGTTCACGTGTACCACATACTGATGAAATTCATCGATAAAAAAAGGACCGCCTAGGCCATTTCACCGAAAGCAAAAAATGCCTAAAAATGTCGTCAGGCAAAAAAACAAAACTTCACAAGATATAACATAGTAAGTTCGTAGAAAGTGAAAAAACATAATTTTGTTTTGTAAGTTTAACCATTTCTAAGAAAAAATAAAGTATAATGTTCAATTTTTAAAAAGGTATGTTCAATGTTTACTTAAGAATCATTTTTTCTAAATATGATGCGGCTCGACGTGTAAACCAATGTTGAAAGAAAAAAAAAGGAGAAGTTCAATTTCTAAAGATGACACGGTTCGACGTGCAAACCAATGTTGAAAGAAAACAAAAAGAAATGAGAAGTTCAATTTCTAAAGATGACGCGGCTCGACATGCTAAACAATGTTGAAAGAAAACAAAAATAAAAAGAGAAGTTCAATTTCTATAGATGACGCGGTTTGACGTGCAAACCAATGCAAAAACACACACACAAAAATGTTGTTTTGGTGTCTTAAAATATTTTTATTCATAAAAAAGGATTAAGAACTAAAACCAGGAAGTCCATATTAAAAAGATGGAGAAGTTCAATGATTATAGAAAACTCAGATTTTCCTCGTTATTAAAAAATGGAAACAAGAAGTTCAAAAATCAAATAACAAGAAGTTCAACTTTTAATAATAGAGTGCTTCAAAAATTCATAAAAAGATTAAAAATAAAACCAGGAAGTCCATATTAAAAAAATAGAGAAGTTCGATGATTATAGGAAACTCAGATTTACCTCGTTATCAAAAAACGGAAACAAGAAGTTCAAAAAAAAATACAAGAAGTTCAACTTTTCAAAATAGAGCGCTTCAAAATTCATAAAAATAAGATAAAGAAATTCAGATTGAAAATTCATAAAAAACTCAGATATTTTCACGTAACCGAGAGAGGGTCAGATTGATAACTGCCAGAAGTTCACGTACTACACGGTGTGCATTTTGTATTTAATAAAAAGAATGAAAAAGCAAAGGCTAAAAGTTTTGCTGCATGAAGTTCAAGTGCTCGGCCCCAGAAAGTTCAAATATTCTTGTGAGAGAGGTTTGTATAAAAGGAATATCATTTGTGTAACACCGACGAATGGATGAAAAATTATAAACGAAAATACATCACAGAAGTTTTACGTGAAAACAGCAGGAAGTTCAACTGCTACACTGAATGAATTTCAGATGAAAAACTTTTAAAACTGTCGCGAGTATGAAAAACTGATCAACACGGGAAACTTGCGTGTTTACAACAGCTTTTCAACGGTATATCAATTTCTCAATTCCGGTGAGTGGATGGAGAGCTATGAGCAGTGGATGGAGAGCTACGAGCAAGAAAAGCACGTGAAAAAACAAAGTGAAGTTCGAGCACACATGCCGAGAAGTTTAAATTCTTCACGCGGTGCATTTTTGAAGAATCTATTTCGCGATAAAGACAGAATGAATGATCCCGTCATTTTTAAAATTACTTGAAAACGACTAGGAATTAGAGGAAACCATCAACATGAAAAACTTTCACATTTTCTATAGCTTTTCAACGGTATATGATTTGCCCCATTCCGTTAAAAGTTGTAAAACTTACAGCGAAAATACATTTTTAGTCATTTTCAAAATTGACACAAAATGGTAATGAATTGGGAGAAACAATATATACCAAAAAGTTTCGCATTTCCTCAAGCTTTTCAACGCCATATCATTTGCTGCATTCAGACGTATGGTTAAAAATTAACTCAAAAATACGAACTCGGTGGAACTTGTACTGTTTTCTAAATTACTTTTAAACCGTTCAAAATTATAAAAAACTTTCAACATGAGAAAGTAGCGCATTTTCATAAGCTTTCCAACGCCGTATCACTTGCCTCAATTGGATTAGCCGTTTAGAAATGACCTCAAAAATATGAACTCGGCTGTTCGGTTTGTGAAATTTTACGATTTTTCAAATTACTTTTTAACCATAAGGATCTAGAGAAAACTTTCAACATGTGGAAGGAGAGGTTTTACATCAGCTTTCCAATGCAATATTATTTGCCTTATTTCAATAAATGGTTTAGAAATGCGATCGAAAATACATTTTTTGTATGAAGAAAATACGGTTTTCAAAACTGCTCTTAAACCGCTTACATTTTGCCAAAAATTTAACTTGGGTCATGATACTGGTGTCCACATATTTCCAACGTATATCGCAAGCCTCATTTGGGCAATGTTGGCGGAAGTTCAACCTAGCACTGGGAGAAGTTCAGGTCAAACAACTCAGGCAGTAAAATTACAAAAAAACGCAATTTCATCACGACCCGAGAGCAAAATACGTCAACGAGCGACATTGCTATTTAAAATCGGTATTTAGTTGCTAAAAACATTTCTAGATTACACTAACATCATATAGAACACGACTAACAAGAATAATTGGCGAGGTTGTGATCAGAATATTATTCTGATCCCGTGACCAGAATATTATTCTGTTTGGGACACCTAGGTGCCCAGGCACCTGGCCTAGATGTCGTTCGATTGCATCGTGATTGTGTTGTGATGATGGATATATGGGTTATTGGATTTGATCCGTTAACAGATGAGGTGATATTTTAATTTATATCTTTGTCGGAAAAAACTTTCCATACTTGTTTGCATGGCTCTCATGCGTGTCAATTATGTCAATGAATTTCCTTCCATAAATGTTTGCATGGCGTACCTTATATGGCAATAGTCAAATCTAATTATTTAATGTGCGTCATCAATTGTCCATTAGTGAGATCAGGCAATAAAAAAGATTCCATACTATTACCATGTAAAATATAGTAAGAACTTTTAGCATTGCATACGTAGGAATTTTTATCTAAGTATGTACTCATTAGTTTTTTGTGTATGTATATATCCCAACATTTTTCTATAGCTACATAGCCCGATGTGAAATATATTGTTCATACCTCAATGATACGTAGATATTATGCCTCATTCTTTTTCCATATTTCCCTACATCTACATACCCATGCTTGAAATATATGAATATATAACCCAATAATACGTAGGTATTATACCTAATTGGTTTTTGAAGTACATACTCCAAAAATAAGTGCGTATGCGAAATTGAAATATATGCATACATACCCAATAATTCTATACCACCATATATACCCATTCTCTACAACTACATAACCCAGCGTAAAATATACGACTATAATAATATATAGGTATTATACCTAATTGTTTTTGCATATTTTGCTACATACCCCAGCGTGAAATATATAAGTACATAGCCCAATAATATGGAGGTATTATACCTTTTTTTTTGCATGGTAATATATGGAGGTATTATACCTAACTGTTATCTAAAGTACACAGTCACAGATACGTGGGTATGATACTCAATTGTTTTATGGATATATGTCCACGTAAACGTGTGCGCACCTTGCATATTCTACTTTTGTAGATATTCACAAATACGCAGTCTAAATCTTCTATGTGGAAAAGATGAGAGAAAAAACAATAAAAGGAAATGCTTCATGTTTTTTCATAGATGGAATGTCTTGCATGCAAATACATTAGGAAATAAACCAAATGTTGTACTAATGGGTTGGACCCAATCAAGATGCCCAGGCACCTAGGTGCCCCAAATAATTTATCTATATATATAGAACAACACTATTCTAATCCCAGGATTAGAATAGTTATTTGGATCATGAAGCACCCTATTATACAGATACAGATGGCGATCGGGTTTGTTCCCGAAACTCCCGAACCCGGTGCGAGAAAAAGAAAAATCCCACCCCACGAGCTGTGGTCCACCACCTCCCCCCGATCCCCATCCTCGATCCCATCGCCGCCGATCTGCCGACCCACCATGGCCTCTTCCTCGGCTCCGCCACGAACGCGTCGGAAGCACCCCACCGCCGCATCCCTACCATGGCTGCCGCCCCGCGCCCTGCTTCCCGGCCGCCGGCGCCACCATCCACCTGGCTCGTGGCCACCGACATCCACCCGACGCGGCAGCCGCCGCCATCCATCTTGTGTGGCCTCAACCGCCGCCATCCAGCCCGCTCACTGACCCTGCCAACCATCTCGCGCGGTTGCTTCCGCCATCGACCCTCCGCGGCCGCAGCTTCCAAGGAGCCAACCTCCTTGATGGGGGATCCAGCGACCGCCCGCGCGCGCCGCCCCTACTCCTTCAGGCGAAGCGTGCATGCACTTGCGCCTTGTGCCATTGGCCTCTCGGCCGCCACCCCTGGCCATCCTCTCGTGTGACCTTCCTGAACGCCGCTCATCGACCTTCCCCGTCGCCCCTTCTCCTTGCCGCGACGCCGCCACGCCTGGTCCCAGCTTGTCGGGTCCTCCCCCTCACAACCCTCTGCTCCCGCGGGAGGGCCGGCCTCCCCCGCTGCTACTTCTTCCCCTCCGCCTTCTGCTACATGGGCAACGCCTCGCCCCTCCAAACTCTGGCGGGGACCTCACACCTCCACAACCGCCATCCTCTCCGCCGCCTCTGTCGTAGGCTAGCCACAGCGGAGGGTCGAGGCTCTAGCAAGGGAAGCGAAGGTGCTGCTTCAGCCTACGGCCGTCCCTGTCGCTGCTCATAGTCGACCCCGACCTTCTCTAGTTGCCTGGACAAAATTCCCTTTGCCGTTGAGCGCGAGCACTGCCTGTATTTCTTCCACGACCAAGCCACTATGCCCATCTTCAGTTTCGTGTCGACCAGCTGCATAACAGTAGCAGTATGTTGATGTTCAGAGCACATGTTCTGTTGAAAAGATGCCTACTTTGCCTAATTATATTGCAATTCCGCAAGTCTATGAGCCATGCTTTGAACTACGAACATACTGATAATACAAGTTACTTGGTGCAGTCTCTTCAAATCTTTAAGGTTCCGGAAAGGCTACAGGCTTCCACACGGTGCCTGAAAATACGCCACTTGCCCAATCTTGTCTCTGTCCCAATCTTGTCTCTGTCCGAGCACGAAGCCGCTGCTGCCCGTCAGTGCTTGGTCAATGACCAACCGTACAACACCTCGGCTGCTCTTCCCTCCCCCGTGAGAAGTTCGTCACCTCACGCGCGAGCAGTCCATCTATCGCCTCATGTGCGAGCACTCCATCACCACAGAAAGTGTTCGTTCGTCAGAGTTTGTCCTTTTGAAGAAGTGGAAAATGGAATTTGATGCGGCCGTGGGCAGGTGGTGCGACGAACTCGTCCATCCGGCGCTAGTATACAAGTCTATTATATGATTTTGAGGCGAAGAATTTGGTTTTACGTCTCTTACCGAGAATCTCTGTATATATGGAAACTTGTCTTCATATAATTTTTTAAGATATATAGCTAGCACTTTGTTGCTCCTGCAACCGTGCAGCGCTCCTAGTGCCCAGCACCGGCAGCGCCTTGCTACCACTCTTTCTCGGGTGCCCATGCAGAGCAAAAAAAGGTTTGCAGTGTTAACATCTGTCCGTCACATCTTTTCTATATTTTTTCAATTGGCGATTTCACATATTTTTTTTGTTGTGAGTGACCTATGTCTCTGTGAGATCTATGATCGATCCATTGGTTATGTGAATTCATTTAGTCTATATAAAGGACCAAATAAATTATGTGTTGTCATAAAAAAATGGGTGTGCCTACGTTTTTGTTATCTCTTTGCCTCTTTGGTCTGAACAGCCTACTGAATTACAAGCCATTGAAACAAAAAACAAGAAGCATCCTCTCTAGTTAAAGAAGGATGATGCATTTCAATTATCTCACCATGATTTTCAGTTCCCTCCTCCAAAGTTCAACGCATAGAAATGTTGAAGTTCAAATTAAAACAAGCAATTATTTCTTACAGCCAAAAAAATGTTTCGTTTTCTATTCCTACGGTCTAAGAAAACAAGCGAGCATTACTTACAGCTGAAAAAATACTTTCATATTTCAGAAAAGTTCTGGTTACAATTTTGAAGAGAAAAACATCATAAAGTTAGTTAAAAACATTCTAAATGACAAAGAAGTTCAAAAAAAATCACATGCGTTCCTCTCCCTGTGTGCGTGCAAAAAACTGATGGTTTTATTTCCCTTTTTGCGTATAAAAAGAAAGAAGTTCAAATATAAGAAATCAAAAGGTTCAAAATTATGTAACACGATAGAAAGTCTCATGTACGAAAATCACGTGCAGAAAATAAAAATGTAAATTCCCACATAAGTTTATATATGAAAACAAAATTGAAGTTCGCATAGTGTAAGAAATGTGCATTTCTCAAAAAGGATGTACTCAAAAGTACATGTGCTCTAATTCCAGAAGTTTGCATGGTTACACAATGCTCACATATAACACAATGATAATTGAAAAAATCTACAAAACGTGTAACAAAGAAACCAAGAAATGCGATGAAAATTTAGATTTCTTGATAAAATTCAGATTTTCCTGTTTCTAAAAGGAACCAAGAAGTTTGAATTAAACTAACAAAGTACTTTAGTCATATTAAAAAATAAACAAAAACCTAGAACTTCAAATTAGAGTAGCAGATCATTTTTATTTTCACTGTTTCAAGAAAAAAAAGAAGTTCATATTAAGAAAAGTAAGAAGCTTGAATTTTAAAACTCAGATTTTCCTTGCTACTAATAAAATAAATTTGAGAAGTCCAAAATAAAATAACGATGTTGTTCGATGCATATCGAAAACTAGAATTATTTCCTTTTCTATGAAATAAAATTGAGAAGTCCAAAATAAAAGGTAGAGCCGTTCAATATCTATAAAATCCCTGATATTTTCAGTTAGCAAGAGAAGTTCAGATTGAAAACTATTAGAAGTTCACGTACTACACGGTGTGCATTTTATATTAAAAAAGAATGAAAAGGCAAAGGCTAAAAGTTTTATTGATAGAAGTTCAAGTGCTCGCGCCTAGAAAGTTCAAAAATTAAAGAATGGAAATCAGGAAGTAGGATTTTTTCCGTTACCAAAAGAAATAAACCAGAAAATCCATATTAAAAAATAGAGAAGTTCGATGATTATAAAAAACTCAGATTTTCCTCGTTATTAAAGAATGGAAACGAGAAGTTCAAAAATTAAATAACAAGAAGTTCAATTTTTAAAAATAGAGCGCTTCAAAATTTCACAAAAGAGATTAAGAAATACAACCAGGAAGTCCATATTAAAAAGATGGAGAAGTTCGATGATTATAGAAAACTCAGATTTCCTCGTTATTAAAGAATGGAAATAAGAAGTTCAAAAATTAAATAACATGAAGTTCTACTTTTAAAAAATAGAGCACTTTAAAATTTCATAAAAGAGTGAGCAATAAAACAAGAAGTCAATATTAAAAAGATGGAGAAGTTCATAATTATAGAAAATTCATATTTTCCTAGTTATTGAAGAATGCAACAAGAAGTTTAAAAATAAAATAACAATAAGTTCAACTATTAAAAATAGAGCACTTCAAAATTCATAATAAAAGATTAAGAAATAAAACCAGGAAGTCCATATTAAAAAGATGAACAAGTTCGATGATTATAGAAAACTCAAAATTTCCTCGTTATTAAAGAATGGAAACAAGAAGTTCAAAAATAAAATAAAAAGAAGTGCAACTATTAAAAATATAGCGCTTCATAAATTCATAAAAAAAAAGGATTCAGAAAATCAGATTAAAAATTCATAAAAAACTTAAAAAAATTCACGTAACCGAGAGAAGTTCACGTGCTGTCAGAAGTTCATGTACTACATGGTGTGCATTTTGTATTAAAAAGAATAAAAAATAAAGGCTGAAAGTTTTGTTGTTATAAGTTCAAGTCCTTCGTCGGAGAAAGTTCAAAAAATTATTGTAAGAGAGATTTGTACAAAAGGAATATCATTTATGTGACATTGACGAATGTATGAGAAAATTACAAAACGAAAATACGTCACAGAAGTTCAACGTGAAAACAGCTAGAAGTTTAACTACTACACGGAATGAATTTCACATGAAAAACTTTTAAAACCGCTGCGAGTATGAAAAAGTGATCAACACGGGAAAGTTGCGTGTCTATAGCAGCTTTCCATCGGTATATCACCTGCTCAATTCCGGTGAGTGTGTTCCGGTGCGTGGATGGAGAGCCACGGGCAAAAAAAGCACATGCAAAACAGAGTGAAGTTCAAGGTTTCATACCGAGAAGTTCAGGTACTTCACGCGATGCATTTTTCACGAATCTGTTTCGCGATAAAGGCAGAACGAATGATCTCGCCATTTTCCAAATTACTTGAAAACGGCAGGGAATCACAGAAAACCATCAACATGAAAAAGTTTCGCATTTTCCTTAGCTTTTCAACAGTATATTATTTGCCCCATTCCGATAAAGTTCGTGGAAATACAGCGAAACTACGTTTTTAGCCATTTTGAAAACTGACATAAAATAGTAAGGAATTGGGAGAAATAATATATACCAAAAAGTTTTGCATTTCCTCAAGCTTTCCAACGCCATATCATTTGTTGCATTCGGACATAGGGTTAAAAAAATACATCGAAAATACGAACTCGATGAAACTTGTACCGTTTTCTAAATCACTTTTAAACCGTTCAAAATTAGAAAAAACTTTCCACATGAAAAAGTAGCGCATTTTCATAAGCTTTCCAAAGCCATATCATGTGCCTCAATTGGTTTAGCCATTTAGAAATGACATCGAAAATACGAACTCGTCTGTTCGGTTTGTGAAATTTTACGATTTTCTAAACTACTCTTTAACCGTAGGGAATTAGAGAAAACTTTCAACATGTGGAAGGAGCGGTTTTGCAGCAGCTTTCCAAAGCCATATTAGTTGCCTCATTCCGATAAACGGTTTAGAAATGCGATCGAAATTACGATTCACGTTTTGTGTGTGAAGTAAAAACAGTTTTCAAAACTGCTCTTAAACCGCTTACATTTTGCGAAAAAATTAACTTGGGTCATGATACTTGTGTCCATAGCTTTCCAACGGTATATAGCAAGTCCTATTTGGGCAATGTTGCGGGAAGTTCAACCTAGCACAGGGGGGAGTTCAGGTCGAACAACTCAGGCAGTAAAATCGCAAAAAACGCGAGTTCTTCGCGACCCGAGTGCAAAATCCGCCTATAAGGGAGATTCCTATATAAAACGAGTATTTAGTTGCTAAACGGTTTAGAAATGCGATCGAAAATACGATTCACATTTTTTGTATGAAGAAAAAAACGGTTTTCAAAATTTCGATAAAGGTCGAGTTCGTACAGAGGGAAGTTCAGGCGCGTGTACAAACAAAAATACGTCACATAAGTTCAACGCGAAAATAGCATGAAGTTCAACTACTATGCTGAATGAATTTCAGATGAAAAACTTTCAAAATCGTCGCGAATATGAAAAAATGATCAACACGGGAAAGTTGCGTGTTTACAGCAGCTTTCCATCGGTATATCACCCGCTCAATTTCCGTGAGTAGGATTGAGAGCTACGAGCAGTGGATGATATCTACGAGCAAAAAAATCACGTGAAAAACAGAGTGAAGTTCAGGTACACGCACCGAGAAGTTCAGGTTCTTCACGCGGTGCATTTTCAAAGAATCTGTTTCGCGGTAGAGGCAGAACGAATGATCCCGCCATTTTCGGAATTACTTGAAAACGGTTAGGAATCGGAGAAAACCATCAACATGAAAAAGTTTCGCATTTTCCGTAGCTTTTCAACGGTATATTATTTGCCCAATTCCGATAAAGTTCGTAGAAATTACGGCGAAAATACGTTTTTCTCAATTTTCGAAACTGACTTAAAACCGTAAAGAATTGGGAGAAACAATACATACCAAAAGGTTTTGCATTTGTTCAAGCTTTCCAACGCCGTATCATTTGCTGCATTCGGATGCAGTGTTAAAAAATTAGCTCGAAAATACGAACTCGGTAAGACTTGGACCATTTTCTAAATTACTATTAAACGGTTCAAAATTAGAAAAAAACTTTCAAGATGAAGAAGTAGCGAATTTTCATAAGCTTTCCAACGCCATAGCATATGCCTTCATTTGATTAGCCATTTAGAAATGACATCGAAAAAACGAACCCAGCTGTTCGATTTACGAAATTTTACGTTTTTTCAAATTACTCTTTAACCATAGGGAATTAGAAAAAACTTTCAACATGTGAAAGGAGCGGTTTTGCAGCAGCTTTCCAATGCCATATTATATGCCTCATTCCGATAAACGGTTAGAAATGCGATAGAAAATATGATTCACGTTTTTTGTGCGAAGAAAAAACGGTTTTTAAAACTGCTCTTAAACCGAAGGTCATGATATTGGTGTCCATAGCTTTCTAATGATATTGGTTTGCCAAAAATTTAAGTTGAGTCATGATATTGGTGTCCATAGCTTTCTAATGATATATAGCAAGCCCTATTTGGGCAATATTGCGGGAAGTTCAACCTAGTTCACAGAGAAGGTCAGGCGCGTTACTCAGGCAGTTCAGGTTGTGATCAGAATATTATTCTGATCTCGTGATCAGAATAGTGTTTATGTGTGTATGTGTGTGTGTGTGTGTGTGTGTGTGTATATAGGACTCCTCTTTTGTACTCCCAGGAGTATGTACTCCCACCTAGCTAATGGATGGATCCAAGCTCCACCGGTGGAAAAATATAATTAAATTATTAGGAAAATTCTGGTGCATGCGCAAACAAGCTCCAATATTGTAGGTACCGGTGCATGCTACCACAATGGATAATCTCATTTAGTTGCGAAAGTGAGACACGACTTGAACTCTAGTAGTATATACTTACACGTAGCTTATATGCCCATGTAAAAAAGTAGTGTATATACCTCTTTGACGACGCGGAGGTTTTCACTTTCTTGATCATGCCCTTTGTAAGGGGTACATACTGATCATTTTTTTTAAAGTATATACTACCTTTCGAAGGAATTCATATATAGTGCAATTTTTGAAGGAGTATATATTACCATTTTTTTTGCGGGCATATACTACCCTTCTCTCTAAGGAGTATATTCTTTCGAACATGTATATACTTGATTTTTGTTGTTGTTGTTGAAGGAGTACGGGCTTCCATCTTTGCCGGGGTATATACCGATGAGAATATATACATGTAAAGGAGTATATCAAATACAACATTAAGAGGCAATATACCCATGCATCAGAACAAAAAAGCAGTATATTCATCCATCATAGAGGTGAGTTCGTGAAAAGTAAATAGAGTACATATACATCTGAAGGGGTACTTATACAACATTGATTTTTTAAAATAAAATACAACATTGATCATCACCAAACATGACCCGATTAGCTAAGGAAGCTGCTAACTCTATATACGTACTAGCAATTACCATGCATACATTATGGTACTCCGTGGATGTATCAGGCATCATCGATGCCTACGAATAGATTCATGTGTTCTTAAATCAAATCTGACATCATTTGCAATGCGGCGTGTGCTAGAATTGCTGACCCGCTCGCGGGCAGCGAGAACGGAGTATCAAAAACCAGTCAGAACCGTCGTCGTACTCGGCGTCGCCATGGCTGCACGTGGCCGGCTGCGGCGTCGCACTTGGCCGGCATCGTTGTCACACTGACGCTGCATGCACGTAGAAATTAGATCGGATTACATTGATACATTGGAGTGCAAAGATGGATGAATATACTGCTTTTTTGTTCTGATGCATGGCACTGATGTGTGCAGACGATCGGGAAGCTAGCTAGGCCCGTGCATGCATCCATCTTGGTCACCATGCCATGGATATATTGTACTGTTTCCTGCGATTAGTCAGTGAGATTCAGTTACATCTAACGCATGGACATTATGCAAAGAAGTGGACCTGTAAAAAGTGATGCCTATGATTAGTTAGATACCTCAAGGATCCGAGTCATCATTTTTGTTGCCGTCGCCCGCCGGTCAGGCGAAGGGCAGGCAAGAGGATCTCATCGTCGTCGTCGCGTTGCCATCGACATCACCATGCGGTCGCCGTCGCCGTCACCGTCGCCCGTGCCGTCACCGTCTCCATGGCCGTCGATGGCGCTGTGGTAAGCGACGGCGCGCGTGATGTCCGGAGGAGCCATCGCCTGGCCGAGAGTTCCAACATGTACGCTAGCTAAACAAAGTGAGTTGCCAGAATCCCTATTAACATGGGCGAGCTAACAAATTTTCAAACAAACAGTCTTGCCATGCAGATATTGTTCGGTTATTATCCTTTTAATTATATGCTAAGTGGATTTAAATGGCAAAACTCAGGACGTTGCGCAACGCATGGAAGCAAGAAGCCACAACATGGCATGGGAGTACGTACTCTGAGGAGTACGAACCCAATTTCCTATATATATATATATATATATATATATATATATATATATATATATATATATATATATATATATATATATATATATATATATATATATATATATATATATATATATATATATATATATATATATATATATATATATATATGGAAAATCCATCCTACCACCCGCCACCCGGTGGTAGTTACCCCATATGTCTCATATACTACGATTTGGTAGTATATATACTACTTTATCATTTTAAATATATTCGTATACTATATCTAAGATATTTCAAAGCAAGTTACATTAAAAATTTGTATATGGGCCCATAGTTTTTGTTATATTTATGAAATACGTATATATTTGTACGTAAAAAAGAGCATACTCAAAACATGGTATATACTACCTAAAAATTAGTATATATACTACCTAATCATTATTATATACTAGATACTACACATACATACTCTCGATTTCAACAGATACTATATACAACTTACAAAACACAAGTGGTGGTAACTACCACAGCTTGTAGGAAACATACTCAAAACATTTGTCCGTTTTGTATGTTGTATTTAGTATCTGTCAAAACCGAGAGTATGTACGTGTAGTATGTAGTATATATCAATAATTAGGTAGTATATATACTAATTTTTAGGTAGTATGTATCATATTTTGAGTATGTTTTTTTTTACGTACAAATATGTACGTATTTCACAAATATAACAAAAACTATGGACTCATATGCAATTTTTTCATGTAATTTGCTTTTAAATATCTTAGATATAATATATGAACATAATTAAAATAATAAAATAGTATATATAGTACCACATGATAGTGTATGAGATATGTAGGGTAACTACCACCGGGTGGTAGGATGGATTTTCCCTATAGAAATTCCCATAATAGATCCTTTAAATATTGATAAGGTATTATCAATCATATGGGCAGGGAAGACCCCCTGTAAAAAAATAAAAAAATAAAATAAAAATAAAATCAATATCTAATATTTAAGCAAGTTAAATTAAATTTAAATTAAATAAATAAGCAATGTTAAATATTTAAGCAGCCTTGGCATGTATGTACGCATACACTGACACAAGGATTCCTAAGGAAGAGCTACCTATCTGAAGGCATGAAGAAGTGCAGCGCTGGCAAGCGAAGAAGAAAAGAAGAGCCAGCCAATTATTTACCGAGAGACAATGACACGTGAAGAAAGCAAAGATTCCTGAAGATTGAAGCTTGTCGGCACTCTCTCGCACTTTTTTATATTATTAGAAGGACACGCGTGTACCCTAGTAGGACACGTATGCATGCTACCGTGTGTAAAATAAGTGAAGGAATGCTCCCGAAGGCCTCCCTTGCAGCCACCCCTTGCGGCAATAAAAGGAGACGCTGGGCTCAGGAAGAGGGACACAACAAGAGACGGGAGAGCACGAAGCACTCAGAGCATCGAGACTCTCCACCAGAGCACCACTTCCTTCATAGTCTAGCCACCACCACTACTAGTAGAATAGCCAAGAAGGCCCTTAGTTCGCCAAGAGTTTGAAGGTAATTTCCTAGTTGTGTGTAATCCCTTCGGGGCATCCCGAAAAGGAAAACCATATGTAAATTATGTTGTTGAAATGATGTAGTTTCTTGGTTTCACTTAGTGCTTTTATTTATGAATTTATGGGACGAGTTCTTATGCTAGGGATCCTATAGGAGAAACCTCTGCGTGTGTAGTTCTCTGTAGCCCAGAGTGGCGTTTGAATGAGAACCTTGTGGTCAGAGAGAAGTGTTCCTTGGGTGGAACTGCCTGGGAAGGCGATAGGAATTTACCCCATAAATTTGCAATTAAAACTGGTAAGTGAACTTAACTAGCTACATCTGATAGAACATAATGAAAAATATGGTGAGTAATTGAGTAGGATTTTACACCTTTGCACATCACGGACGAATTGTTGGCCTCGCCCGACCTCTAAATAGATCCTGCATTAAGATATAAGCTGCTTAGTGAATACGGAACGAGCATATAATATCAAAGATTTAAATATTGCTGTGAATAGTGTAATACTATTCCAAATAGTGTATTAAATAGTAAAGCACTTTCGTGAATAGTGCCCTACCTAGTGAATAGTAAATACTATTCAAGATAAAAAGCATACCTGTCTACCACTTCCACCTAATCCCAAATCAACCTAATATAAATCTAATCACATATTAAGCTAAATAAAATTTAGTATCCCTATATTGTTGGTATCAGGTCCAGCGTTTAATCATTGAAAGGTTAAAATATTTAAACTTAGAAGTTAGCGCAGGTAAAGTAATAAATACTAAGGAAAATCTAAATATAAGGTGTAGAGTAAATCCTTCTGAAGAGCATATCTGGCATTCATCTCATAGCCAGTTAAATACAGTCGTCGATTTGATATATAACTTTTACATATCTTGAGGGAAAAGACAAGATAATTTAGACCAAAAATTTGAAAGTTTATTCAAAGAATACCAAAAACTTGCGGATAAGTATTCAGGTTTGAATAATAAAATTGATCTAGCTTTACATAAGCTAGAGGAAGCAAAAGCAAGACAGAATACAGTTTCTAAGAATAACGATTATATTAAAGAGGAAGTGTTATCAATAGGCCGTTACTTAAGTAAAGGCAAAGAGTCACTCCCACGCACTGATACAAGACAAGATATACTTGAAATTAAAAAGTTGGTGCAAGAGGTTAAAACTTTGGTTATCTCATAATTTTATGACTGAATATACTCAAGCATTAAACGAAGTAGCAAAATACCTGTCACCTCCTGTAGGATTCTCCGATCACGACTCCCCAAAGGAAGATTCCAAAGTAATAATAAGACAAAATAACACAATCATCCAACTACTAACTCAAGTATTAGATAAGCTAAAAAGTGTTCAAAGCAACAAAGAAATTGTGTTATCATCATCTGGAATAGTTGCCTCTACTAGAAATATTAATTCAGAAAAATGGACGTATCTAAAGGCTTCCTTAGAAGAGACAAAACTCTCCAATTAGTAAGGCAAGATTCAAGACCTCTAGCCATGAAGCATAGATTATCATGCAAAGCTGATGATATTGATAGTATTGAAGAAGTTATAGACATACAAAGAGATCTAGAAAGATATCAGAAAGATACCCTAAGAAAAATAAAACCACAACAAGTATATCACATGGGTATGTTTGAAAGTAAGAGTGGTCTATACAGAATATCTCGAGAAGTAGAATTAAGCGTGTTAACACATCCAGTAGATTTAAGAATTGTAAGCAAAAATATTGAAAATGAATTAAAATATTGTGGGTACAAATATATTCAGCAAGGCATGTATATCATACGAGTGAAAGGTATGACAAGGAAGAAATTAGGTGCGAAGGTTTTGATAACTTTATTAGATAGAAGATGGGAATCAGTAGACAAAGCAGCATTAGGATTTTTGGAAGGAGACATGAATGAAAATAGATTAATAACTTATATAGCTCCAGACCTAATGATGCCCGTAAAAGAATTTATTGAAAAAATGAGTTTTGGTTTCCAAACTAAAGGTTATGAAGATTTTAAAGGAAAAAATTTGCTAGTAAGCATAGAATTTATAGGAAGGCTCACTAATAGAAGTAGCTCCAGATATAGAGTGAATGTGAATGACGTAATTGATAGCATGCCTTGTGAATGTGAATGACGTAATTTATAGGAAGGCTTGAGTATATTCCTTTGAGGAGTGCCTTGTGAATGAATGTGAATGACGTAATTTATAGAGTGAATGTGAATGACGTAATTGATAGCATGCCTTGTGAATGTGAATGACGTAATTGATAGCATGCCTTGGAATCTTCCTTTGAGGAGTCGTGATCGGAGAATCCTACAGGAGGTGACAGGTATTTTGCTACTTCGTTTAATGCTTGAGTATATTCAGTCATAAAATTATGAGATAATCAAAGTTTTAACCTCTTGCACCAACTTTTAATTTCAAGTATATCTTGTCTTGTATCTGTGCGTGGGAGTGACTCTTTGCCTTTACTTAAGTAACGGCCTATTGACAACACTTCCTCTTTAATATAATCGTTATTCTTGCAAACTGTATTCTGTCTTGCTTTTGCTTCCTCTAGCTTATGTAAAGCTAGATCAATTTTATTATTCAAACCTGAATACTTATCCGCAAGTTTTTGGTATTCTTTGAATAAACTTTCAAATTTTTGGTCTAAATTATCTTGTCTTTTTCCCCAAGATATGTAAAAGTTATATATCAAATCGACGATTTGTATTTAGCTGGCTATGAGATGAATGCCGATATGCTCTTCGGAAGGATTTACTCTACACCTTATATTAAGATTTTCCTTAGTATTTATTACTTTACCTGCGCTAACTTCTAAGCTTAAATATTTTAACCTTTCAATGATTAAACATTGGACCTGATACCAACAATATGGGAATACTAAATTTTTATATAGCTACAATATAGGAATACTAACTTTTATTTAGCTTAATATGTGATTAGATTTATATTAGGTTAATTTGGGATTAGGTGGAAGTGGTAGACAGGTATGCTTTTTATCTTAAATAGTATTTACTATTCACTAGGTAGGGCACTATTCACAATAGTGCTCCACTATTGAATACATTATTTGGAATAGTATTTCACTATTCACATCAATATTTAATTCAATATAATTACCTTCACGTTCTAACTTGATTATATATTTGATACAGGATCTATTCTGGGCTGGCGAGGCCAATGGTTCAACCGACGAATATGCTTGATGGTGTAAAATCCCACTCAGTACTCACCATATTTTTTATTATGTTGTATCAGATGTAGCTAGTTACGTTCACTTAGCAGTTTTAATTGCAAATTTATGGGGTAAATTACTATCGTCTTCCCAGGCAGTTTCACCCGAAGGGAACACTTCTCTACGGCCACAAGGTTCTCATTCAAACGCCACTCTGGGCTACACAGAGAACTACACACGCAGAGGTTTCTCCTATAGGATCCCTAGCATAAGAACTCATCCCATAAATTCATAAATAAAAGCACTAAGTGAAACCAAGAAACTACATCATTTCAAAAACATAATTTACATATGGTTTTCCCTTTCGGGATGCCCCGAAGGGATTACACACAACTAGGAAATTACTTTCAAACTCTTGGCGAACTAAGCGCCTTCTTGGCTATTCTACTAGTAGTGGTGGTGGCTAGACTATAAAGGAAGTGGTGCTCTGGTGGAGAGTCTCGATGCTCTGAGTGCTTCGTGCTCTCCCGTCTCTTGTTGTGTCCCTCTTCCTGAGCCCAGCGTCTCCTTTTATAGCCGCAAGGGGTGGCTGCAAGAGGGTACACGCGTGTCCTTCAAATAATATAGAAAAGTGCGAGAGAGTGCCGACAAGCTTCAATCTTCAGGAATCTTTGCTTTCTTCACGTGGCATTGTCTCTCGGTGAATAATTGGCTGGCTCTTCTTTTTCTTCTTCGCTTGCCAGTGATGCACTTCTTCATGCCTTCAGATAGGTAGCTCTTCTTTAGGAATCCTTGTGTCAGTGTATGCGTACATACATGCCAAGGCTGCTTAAATATTCAACACTGCTTATTCATTTAATTTAAATTTAATTTAACTTGCTTAAATATTAGATATTGCTTTTTTACAGGGGGTCTTCCCTGCCCATATGATTGATAATACCTTATCAATATTTAAAGGATATATTACGGGAAATTTCTATATAGTGATGCTATTTATCACCCAGGGTGCAGAATAAGTTATTCTTTACCTGAGGTAATCTTACAATCATTTAATAATTAAATTACATTTAGAATTCAAATAGTTATATTCCTATTGATTCACTACGTAAAATTTGGCATAAAAAATAAAAATATAGGTTATAAGACAAGAAAATTTGCAGTTTATGTGTATTTTACACTATGTTTTTATGTTTGTAATTTTACATAACATAAAATATTTTTTACGACGACTATATATTTTCTTACAGTCTCTTTTTACGTCGGAAATAAGACAAAACTTACGGAACGTAAAATTACGATGCATTAATGGTAAAATAGAGGGGGGGTGAAGAATAGCTATTCCTCACCCAGGGTGACGAATAGTCAAATATATATATATATATATATATATATATATGCATATATTTCTTCTTGAGATAGCCTACTTCGTGGCTAATTTATCAGGCCTAAAGAGTGCAGACTGGCCATATATCGGCAAGGTGATGATGATAGCAGTTGTGGCTGCAGACACACATGAAAGATATGTCTTTTTTGAAATGACAGAACCGAATTTAGATGTGCATGGGATCAGACGTACCTCAAATGGAGCACGGGCGGTCCATTGATATTGGTAGAACGGCGAGATTGTACGACGGCTTATGGAGTACGGGCAGCCTGCAGAGTTGGTAGAACGGCAAGACTGTATAGAGCTATGTCGGAAACTTGCGGGATGACGATGAGCACTACAAATTATCCCAGAGAGTTAGAACACACGCAAAATTATTTAACCTTGCAATTAGAATCCAAAGGGTTCAATAATGTCTTTTCCCTTGATGACAGATGAAAATTATCTGGATATAAATTGGGTACTATTTATTATTAGATATAGATTGATTGATGAGATTGTAGCAATAACAACAACAATCAGTAGCAAGCTACATCTCTGTTCTCTATCTAAATGTGCATCAATTAGCAGCATCATACATCACACAAGAAGCACCATACATCATCTAAATGTGCAGCAATCAGTGTCCCTCCCTCCCTCTCTATCATCTCTCTGCTTTCTCTCTCTTCCTCACGTATCTCTCCTATTTTCCTCCACAAGAGCAGATCAGCATCGAACCCCGTCTCTCCTCTGTTCTCTCTCTCTCCCCCCCCCCTCTCTCTCTCTCTCTCTCTCTATATATATATATATATATATATATATATATATCAGCAGCGGTCAGCAGCAGATCCAGCAAGCCCTCAATCTAAATATGTGGCAATTAGCGTCTCTCTCTGCTCTTTATCTCTCATCTCTCCGCGCTCTCTCTTCCTGACCTATCTCTATCTCTCACGCAATAGCGCCCAACATGCCCTGTGCTCTCTCCCTAAAACAGAAGCTCATCCCTTCAAGTGCCACCCCTGTATCCACTCGCCGGCGGCACCATCTCTCCCTCCCCTAGATTCTCTAATTGCTTGGATGTGAAAGAATATTGAGGGAGGAATGAACCTGCTGGTCGCTGGCGCTAGGACAGTACCTCCTCCGCATCGTCGTCAAACCACTGCCCCGGCCCCGACACCACAGGCAACGGCCCGACGCCGTGCTGCCGCGTGCCGCGGCCGGTGAGGCGGCCTCCATCCTCCCAAGCAAGCACCCATTCCCCATTCATGGGCTCCGGGTGCGCGAACGCCAACGCCCGCCGTGACGCCTCGCCCCATCTTGGACATGGGCAATGCGTATGCGCACCCGCCCTCTCACTGGCCCACCTCACTGCGCCCCCGCTCTCAGCCGAGCCTCTCCATCATGCCAGAGGCGCTACTGCCACCGGATCCGCGAGGGGGCTTTGCCCGGAGGACGCAGACGGGCGGCGGCGAGGGGAGGACGAGAAGGGGGGAGGGGGGCGGCCGCTGCGCAGCGCAGGCGAGATGCGCCAGAGTGACGGGGCAGCCCGACGCTGCCTATGGTCCTTTAAAAAAAAGAAATGTTTTTCCTCATAATAGCCACTTAAAGTAGGACTGCGGGTGAATACCCAAAAACACAGGGACTGTTTTGCAAAATTGCTGATGGCGTACTACCAGAAGCAATCGGTGGTTTATTATTATGGAGATTAGGTAGGACTCCTTTTTTATACTCCCAGGGGTATGTACTCCGACCCTATTAAATGGCCCAATAATTAAAATATTAGCAAATTGTGTTGCATGCCCAAACAACCTCCAAGATTATAGGTAACGGGTTCATGTGTTATCCAATGGAAAGTTTGGTTTTGTTACGGAGGTGTGATGGCACTTGGAACACAAGTAGTATATACCCTTAATTTTATTGTTTGAACTTTAGTATATACCCTTTATACCTCTTGAGATTGGGAATGAAGCGTGTAAAAAAAGATACAGACCTTTTTCATCTACATCATGCTAGCAGTATATACCTCATATGTGTTTTAATATATTTCAAATGGGTGGTGGATGTGTATACCCGACTACATGCGAGGCATATACCTCTTCTTTTTTTGTAAAGAGGTCTGTACCGCCTTTTTCAGTAGTATATGCTGAACTTTTTGAAGGAGTATATACCAACGGAATTCAAGAAGTATGCACTGCCATTTTTTTGAAGGTGTATATACCAATACCAACAAATACTCAAGGGGTATATACTGCCATTTTTTGTGAGGAGTATATACTTCATTTTTAGATGGATTATATACTTAGCTACCAAATGAGTATGCCATACCTCTATTTGAAATCAGGACTATATACTCCTTTGCAGCCAAAGGAGTATGTACTACTGTTTTCGCAAAAAACAAGAGGAGTATATACTACTTTGCAGCCATAGGAGTATATACGACCAGAAACAGGGTTGGTTATATATGACTTGCAGCAAATTAAAGAAGTATATACTACTCCAACACAGGAGAGATATTTGTACCAGATAACAAATAAAAGATATTTGTACCAAATAACAAATAAAAGTACGCACTTGCTTTTGCATCTCCCAATTCGAGCATATATTTACAATAAAAATGAATTAGAATACAAAAGAGTATATCTTGTGACCAATCTGAATACGTTTCGCCAGATGTCAATACACACTTCTTTTCGAAAGCACAAATTTGCTGCAGTTTAATTTAAGATCTGAAAGTAAAGAAGTATAGTTGTTTTGTCAAGAACATGAGCAATAGTGAAACAAGAAGCTCGGAAACTCGTTACACTATGAAGAGATGGTGATTGCTTCATAAATTCAGTATGTCAAAAGAGAAACAGTGCAAGTGTATTAGAACTAGAATTATTCCATCTAATTTACAAGATGATCTTTGCTTTGTAGCTTAAACTAGGATAGCAAAAAAATGCCCTACTATGTCTCACTTTTCTTCTTATGAGATAAAAAAAAGCTAGAAAGAAAATGTGGTATAATTAGTTTTCTGGACAAATATGCCATGAATATGCTCAGAAATATGAGCATGTTCATCTAAAAATTACTCCCTCTGTTGCTAAATATAAGTTTTTCTAGAGATTTCAACAAGTGACTACATACAGAGCAAAATGAGTGAATCTACACTCTAAAATATGTCTATATACATCTGGCCATCTCCGGCCCGGCCCGACCCTACAAAACGGGGCCTGGGAGGGCTGGGCTTGATCAGTGGGCCGGGCCTGGGCCTGAAAAGTAAGCCCTAGCAGTTATTGGGGCTAGGCCTGGGCTTCAATATTAGACCAAAATTAGGCCCATCCAGCCGTTCCAACAACAGCAGCCCAGCAGTCCACCAGTCCACCTCCACTCCTCCACGCATCGAACCCTAACTTATCCACTCGTAGTCTTGCACGCCGCACGTCCCTCCCCCAGTCCCCCTCCTCTGCCTGTATCCCATGCCGGCGGCAGCGACCAACCCTAGCCGTCCTGCAGTGCCGTGTCCCCGCCCCGCACCGCCGCCGGCAGGCTGCCTCTCCTCCCCAACCGCACCGCCGTCAGCAGGCCTCCTCTCCTCCCCAACCGCGATGTCGGCAAGCTTCCTTTCCTCCCCAACCGCGACGCCGCCCGATTGCCTCTCCTCCTCAACTGCGCTGCCGCCCGACTGCCTCTCCTCCCCAACGGTGCCGCATCCAAGACATCCACCATAGCAACGAGCTCTGCATCCCCTGGTTGACATCCACCGCATCAACTAGTTGTCGTCCGAGCGCCACTGCACCTCTGCTCTTAAGGTAATTTGATGCAGATTTTCTTCCCTGTTCTTAACCGATTAGCAGGTGTACATACATGTCAACATGATGGATTTGATGCAGATTTGTTGATGCTGTACATGAATATAAGTGTGGTATAACTGTAGATGAACTTGCTGTTGTACATGAATACAAGTGTGTGTAGATGATTGATGAAACAGTGGCTATAAGTGTGTGCTGATATAGATTTCTTGCTGCTATTGACATATATATTTCTTGCTATTGACATATATATTTCTTGCTGTTGATATAGATTTAGCATGGAGGGGCATGAGGGTGATGAACCAGATTATCATCCTGAAGAATTAGAAGGGCATGAGGGTGAGATGGAGCTGTTTATTGTAGCTCCAAATCCTCCTCGTGTACAGCAGAAAGTTGCAAGTAAAAGGGGGAGGAGGCCAGCATCTAGTGCACGTTTAGGAAGTGGACAATCGGCAACACAACAGCAGCCTACAACCGAAGCAAGTTCTATCGACCACCGATACAACTCTATGCACGCTTAACGTTCGCTTTACCTAAAACAAGTATGAAACTAGAAGTACTTTGTAGGTGTAACGCGATAGGTTTGCAAGATAATAAAGAGCGCGTAAATAAAAAGTAGGGGTTGTTTAGATAAATACACAATAAAGTAAATATAGCGAGTGTGGAAAAGTGGTGGTAGGAGTTGCGAAATTGTCCCTAAGCAATTGACTACTTTACTAGACCGATAGCAAGTTTTATGTGGGAGAGGCCACTGCTAGCATGTCATCCCTGACTTAGAATTCTATGCACTTATGATTGGAATTATTAGCAAGCGTCCGCAACTACTAACGTTCATTAAGGTAAAACCCAATCATAGCATTAAGATATATTGGTCCCCCTTTAATCTCGTATGCATCAATTTCTATGCTAGGTTGAAGCTTCTGTCACTCTTGCCCTCCAATACATAGTCCTATCAACATACAACTAACCCTATGGTGTGATCCACGTCTTGGCGCTCATATGATGGGCACCAAAGGACAGCAACATAACCACAAGCAAATTAAATCAATCATAGCAATTCATCAACCACCGATAGGACAACAAAAATCTACTCGAGACATCATAGGATGGCAACACATCGTTGGATAATAATATGAAGCATAAAGCACCATGTTCAAGTAGAGGGTACAGCGGGTTGCGGGAGAGTGGACCGCTGTAGATAGAGGGGGGAAGGTGATGGAGATGTTGGTGAATATGGTGGAGGTGTTGGTGAAGATCGCAGTGATGATGATGGCCCCCGGCAGCGTTCCGGCGCCACCGGAAGCGAGGGGGAGAGATCCCCCCCTCCTTCTTCTTCTTCCTTGACCTTCTCCCTAGATGGGAGAAGGGTTTCCCCTCTGGTCCATGGCCTCCATGGCATGGGAGGGGCGAGAGCCCCTCCGAGATTGGATCTGCCTCTCTGTCTCTCTCTGTTTCTGCCTTCTCTCTTCTGCCCTTTCACCGTTTCGTATATATATATATATATATATATATATATATGGAGATCCATAACTCCGATTGGATTGAAACCTTCGCCTAGATTTTTCTCTGAAAATTAGCTTTCTTGCGGCCAAAGTAGAGCACCAACCGCCTTATGGGTGGCCCACGAGGGGGGCAGGCGCCCCCCTGCCTCGTGGCCACCTCGGGCACCGTATCGCATTGATTCTTCCTCCCATATTATCCAAATATTCCAAAAATATTCTCCGTCCGTTTTTATCGTGTTTGGATTCCGTTTGATATGGGGTTTCTGCGAAACATAAAACATGCAACAAATAGGAGCATCCTTTGAGCCTTTGGATCAATATGTTAGTCCCAAAAATAGTAAAAAAAGTTGCCAAAAAGTATATGAAAGTTGTAGAATATTGGCATGGAATAATAAAAAATTATAGATACGACGGAGACATATCAGCAGCCTACAGCCAAAGCACAACAGCAGCGCACCGCCTCCTCTAGCAGTAGCAGACTGAAGTCAAAAGTATGGTTGGACTTCACAAAGATATCCAAAGATGGTGATGCCTTTATTGTAGCTAAGTGCAACCATTGCTCCGCTGAGCTGTCAGCTAAATCTGGACATGGTACATCTCATCTCCTTAGGCACACTAAATCGCTGCATAAGACTGATTAATCAACAATGAATAATTTTTTCTTGAAATCCGAAACAAATGATGATGGAACAAATGCATTGAGAAATGTTAGATATGATGCTTAAGTAGCTAGACATGGAGTCTCTATTTATCTTGTGTCAGGTTCTCATCCATTTACAACAGTTGAAGAAGATGGTTTTAGAACAATGATGACTGCTTGTTGTCCAACATTCAAGAGTATTGGTCGGCACACAATAAAAAGAGAGATAATGGCAATGTTTCTTTCCCAGAAAAAAGAATTGCTTGAAATTATTGTTGCTGCCCCTGGTAGAGTAAGTTTCACATCTGACAATTGGAAATCTGAAGTCACCAAGCATAGCTATATTTGCATTACCTGTCATTACATAGATGCTGATTGGAAACTAAACAAAAGAATTGACTGGTTCAAAAAAACTGATCCACCATATGAAGGAGCATCTATTGCCGATGAGGTCCATCTAGCTTTTCGTGAATGGAGGATTGAGAAGAAAGTAATGTGCATCACTCTTGATAATGCAGCCTATAATGATAGAATGATTGTTTGCTTGCGAACCCACTTATCTCAAGGTGCTTTACCTTTGTCCGGCAAATTCTTTCAAATTCGTTGTTGTGCACACATACTAAATTTGGTAGTTCAATCTGGTTTGACATTGATTGATGGTGTTGTTGTCAAACTTAGAGATGGTATAATGTATCTAAAGGCTTCAAGTAATAGGTTGCACAAGTTTTATAGCACTGCTACAACTATTTTCAACTTAGAAGAATCAAAGAAGTTGAAACCTGACATGCCTATTCGTTGGAATTCAACATATACTATGCTTGGCTCCTGTTTGTACTTTAAAGAAGTGTTGCAGTGGTATTCTGAGAGGGATAGCATCTTCAAGGTGCATTTTTCGCCAAGTGAGGAAAAATGGTCCAAGGTATCTCATATGTATCGTTTTTGGAGGTTTTCTTCAAGGTAACTACTGTTTTCTCAGGAACAAAATATCCAACAACCAACTTGTACTTCATGAATATTTATCTAGTTCATACTGCTATTATTGAGGCTACCGATGGTATAAATAGCTACATGGGTCCAATGTTGTTTGCTATGAGAGAAAAGTTCAGGAAATATTGGTCTAACTATAGCGTATTTCTATCTTGTGTTGCTGTTCTTGATCCCAGTATTAAGTTCAAGTTCTTGGCTTATTCCTACTCTAAGCTGTATGAAGAGGATGATGCCAAGCGTCAACTTGCTGATGTTAGAAGTACCTTGACCTCTTTATTTAATGAATATGGTAGTGTTGTACCTGTTCATGACAACTTACCCAAAACTAGTATGTCAAGCTCTTGTGGACTTGGTGCCTTTTCTGACTATGATCAGTATGTGGAAAGCACGAGCACATTTGAAGAGAAATCTGAATTGGAATTGTACTTGGCTGAACCTACCAAGAGGTTGAATGAGAACATTGATATCTTGGATTACTGGAGCAAATCTGCAGCTAGGTATCCGCAGCTAGCAAGATTGGCACGTGATATCCTTGTTGTTCCCATATCAAGTGTTGCATTAGAATCTGCTTTCAGCTTGAGTAAGAAGGTTATAACCCCGAGCCGAGCCTCACTTAAACCAAAGATGGTTGAGGCCTTGATGTGTTTGCAAGATTGGTATCGCTACAAATTGGAGAAGAAAGATGGTATATAGTTTAACTTACTTTGTTTCTTTCTTCATGCTATGTACTTTAGAGTTTATAGCTAACATGTTGTTGTAGTTGTTGTAGGTAATAAGAGAAAGGCTGAAGTGGTTGAGCTAGATGATGAAAATTCTTCTTCCGATGATGAATGTAACATCCATATTCTTTGTTCATGTCAACTTGTCAAGTTCAATATGTACTTTAGCTAACCTGATGTTTATTGCATTTTGTAGAGTTCTTCCTAGAGCACTGAGATGAGTAGAAGATTCGGAGAAGGCATGTCGAGATGGCAACCAACAACTACTGGTCCTTATTTTTGGTTCTATGAATTGGCCATCTGGCATGTAATAATACATTTATGCACTTGTGTTTCTAGAAACTCAAAACTGGAATGTTTGATACTATTTGATGTGAAAACAATGCTCTTTAGTGCTGTTTTGGTGCTGATGTGCTGCTGTTTTGGTGCTGATGTGTTGCTCTTTATGTACTTTTGGTGCTGCTGTGCTGCTCTTTATGCACTTTTGGTGCTGCTGTGCTGCTATTTTGGTGTTGTTGTTGTCTTTAAGACTTTATAAGATACTATTTGCTGTTTTGGTGCTATTTGATGTGTTGTTTTGATGTTACAACATCGAGGGCCTTTGGGAGGGCTTAGGGATTTCAAGCTTTCTGTGTTGGGAGGGCCTGGGCCTGGGAAACATAGTATTTTCATGGGCCTGGGAGGGCCTGGGCCTGGGAAACAGACCTAGGGCTTGATGGGGCCTGGGCCAAAGCCCGGCCCATGGCCAGATATATCTATATACATCCGTATATGGTAGTCCATTTGAAATCTCTAAATAGACTTATATTTAGGAACGGATGGATTAGTATATTCAGAGTTATGAGTATTATTAGTATACTAGCAAAAAAGCCCATGCATTGCAACGGGAGAAAAAAAATACCACACGGCCCTAACACAATAACCATGACCCACGACCCCAATAGATGCATCCTTTATTTATTTCAACATGGCATCTTATCAGTCTTGCCATTTATCCTTCTTCCCACTCTCGCCGATGGACATGCATGGTTATAGATGGTTTCTTTCGTCTCCAATTTTTTTTGTTAAGGTGTTTATTTTCAATTTGAATCGGCACTTGTACAAAAAAAGACGTATCATCCACTACTGATTAACCTTCCATCCTAAACAACGTTCAAAAAATTATTAACATGTGAAACAACATCATATTCAAATTCTACATATATTTTCCTATACAATTTTCATATATAACATGTTAAAATTGGAGTTATGGTTTAAAAGATATGAATATTCTTACAGCATTTGAATCTGTCCCTAAACATCATTTAAAAATAGTTAATGGGTAATAACATTATATTCATACTGTACACATTTTTCTAATCAATTTTCATATATAACATTCTAAAATTGGAGTTACGGTTTAAAAGATATGAATATTTGAAAAAAAAACGTTTGCATCTATATAATAAAAAAGGTTATTTCCTAGACAGACGGTGGCTTAATTAACCGAAATCTTAGGGGGTTTTCTGAATAAATCAAAGAGTTTACTATTCCCACTTAAAAGAGGACGGTGGGTTGATTAACCGAAACCTCAGGGGGTTTTATGCAAATCACGAAACGTTTTCTGCTCTCACTTAAGTTGGATCGCGGGTTTATTTCACGAAAGTGCAGGGACTTTTTTGCAAAATGTGCAGCGACGTACGACCAGAAACAGTCGCTGCTTTATTATTAGAGGAGATTCGTTACAAAGGAGCATTTTCCTAAAAAGGAGTATGTTCATTTAAAAATAAGTATATCAGATCTATGAGAATATTGATTTACAAGGACAGTACACGTCAAGTTTGTTCATCTAAACAGTTCGTGGGAAGTAACTATCATATGTAATTAATTATGGTCTTTTTACATCGAAGTGGGAAAATCTATAGACAACTAACACTAGTAGAAAAACCCCCATTGGTCCCGTTTGGTTAGGGCCTTTTGTCCCAGTTCTTGAACCAGGACTAGAGGGTCGTTACTAATGCCCTAGACCTTTAGTCCCGGTTCTAACACGAACCGGGACAGATGTGCCTCCACGTGGCCGGTGCGCCGAGCCCAGGAGCCTTTGGTCCCGGTTGGTGGCACCAACCGGGACCAAAAGGCATCCACGCGTCGACATTCGAGAACTGGGTTTTTGCTTTTTTTGAAGGGGGGGGGGGTTTGGAGGGTTAATTTAGGTGTTTCATATATTGTGTTAGCTAGCTAATTAATAGAGAGAAGTGTCCTCTCTTATGTCCTTGCTTGGTCGACGCTACGTACTATACATAGAGAGGCCCTCGACACTCTAGCTAGTAAGAAAATGAAGGAAACCATTAAGTACAGAAGTTCATCATGCATACCGAGAGAAGTGATCGATCGACCTCTCCTTCTCCGAGAGATTGGTCGAACAACAAGTTTTCGTATTATCTATCCGACGCCATCTTGGCTACATATATATACAATATGTAAGATCTCTTACAATCCCCTAGCATTTGAAATCAACTTCCACATGGTATTCTCCGGCTTTATTGATGACGTGGTCAAGAAAGAATTCCGCCAATTCCTCTTGAATTGCTTTAATGCGATCTTGTGGTAGGAGTTCATTCAAGATCCGCCACATCTAATTTGAAGAAGGGGTTAATACATATATATGAATGAAACTCAACAGAAATGATGGTGTAATAAAATGAAATTGTGAATATTATTTCTTACGCACTTCATATTGTCTTTTAGAGTAGGCCCGCTTATTTTTCAAAGTCGCGTTGTAGATGAACTCGCACACGTAGTATCCGATAATTATTCCCTTGTTCCTGCCACAAGCACTTTACGAGAAATAGAGGTCAATCAAACTGATAATGAAGCATTATAAATGGCATTGATGAAAGTATAGCTATAAAATCAACGGGAGATGCGTGCAACTAGCTAGCTAGTAGTACTTACTTTCGGGTATGTATATCGCAGCTCCTTCGGCAGTCCCGGAGCTTCTGCGGTGAACTGTTTCCAAACCCTGCAAGACAAAGATAATAATTATTATTACTTGAGATATCAGGAAATGAACAAAAAGTTGCCGATATGGTGCGATAATGATTGATTGAACTTACTTGTTGAGCATTTTAGTCATGTTCGCATACGTTTCGGGATCTTTTCGTCTCGAGTCTAAGACGGTTACTAGTCCCCACTCAAGCTTAATCTCCAGAAGAACATAGTGGAAGCTGCACACGCATGCATAACTCATCAATTACATTACTATAACCTCGCTCGAGTAATAAGGGAAACCGAATATGCACACGACAATAACACTCACTCGAAGTTGTAAGGAAAGAGTATTAAATCTTTGTTTTGATTTTTGATCAACGATTGTAGCAAGTAGGCCTCGGCCTCTTCAAGGCCCCTTTGTAACCAGAAATTCATCTATGATATTTGTGTTAATGATCCCAATATCATACATTTCTTGTTTTACGCACTCGACGATCTTCAATCTGCATAATATAGTGAGGATAACTAATTATAAATACATGCAATGAAAGATCCGAGCTATATATAGAGACTTAATGATGTAAATAGTACTTACAGATAGTAGCAAAAGACCGTTAATTTATCGAGGGCCTTTTGATTGAAGAACTCGAAGAACTCCTCAAATGGAACAGCAATGATCAGTTCCAACGAGGTCGTGCTCCTCTTTAATTCTCAGATACAAAGTATTCGTCCCCACAGACTCTCTGCAGGTTTTCATGTACCAATTATGAAATCTTCGCATCATCGTTGTTAGAGATTTTTCAACTTTGACGAGAGGCTTCCCGTACTCGTATATGTGTTCATACACCTCCAAGAAATCAAAATTTACATCGTCAGGCAGGTAATCTCCAAGATTGCTATAACCGGGCACCGTCCCCGGAGCATTAGCGACGATGTCGCTAGACACATTGAGCGAGGGGAACGATTGATTCGCTTGTTCGCCGAGCTGGGCAATTTTTTTCCCAGCTGCTCGTCGTTCTTTTAACCTTTGATCACTGACAGTACTTCCCGACCGCGACGCTTCTTGATATGCCTTTTGAGTAACGCGCTCATAGTTGGTTTTCGGCGGAGACTTTGGTGGTTTCCTCAGGGCATCGATAGTGCGCTTTGCTTTCACCGGATCTACCTTCTCCTCCGGAGGTTGATGTCTCTTTGCTTTCAACCCTTCAAAGAAGTCCTTCACTTCGGTCCGCACGATCTTCGCGTTTTCCTCCTCGGTCCTCTCATACGGTAACTTCTCTAGAGGCTTGAGAGATGGATCAGATCTCAGATTGCCTCCCGCCTCTGGGTCTTGCTAGACGCCGGAGCAGACGGAGCGGCTGTGGCTGTCTTCTTTCGTGCTTTCTTACGAGGCGGAGGAGAAGCACTACTACGCGCCGGAGCAGCCGGGGCGGCGGCGGGTCTCTTCCGCCCTTGCTGGCGAGGCGAAGAAGGAGGAGGCTGCTGGCTGCTCGGGCGCGCCGGTGCAGGCGGAGAAGGAGGAGGAGTGCTGCCACGCGCCGGAGAAGGAGGCTGAGTGCCCTGATCGTCACTCGCCGGAGGAGGAGGCGGAGTGTTCTGACTCGCCGGAGGAGGAGGAGGAGGCGGAGGCGTCCAGTTCGGAAGGTTGATGAACTCCTTCCGCCATAGGCATGGACTCTTCAGAGTAGAACCCAGCCGAGTCTCCCCTTCACCGGTAGGGTGGTCAAGCTGGAGGTCCTCAAGTCCCTCCGTTATTTTGTCCATCGTTACCCTAGCATATCCTTCTGGAATCGGACGACAGTGAAAAGTTGCGCCGGGTTCAGAAGGTCAAACAGAGCCGACAGCCGCCTTGAATTTTAAGTTCTGCCATTGCGTCATAAGGTGGCAATTTTGGGACTCCGTGATAGCATCCACGGGGTAGCTAGCAGGAGCCGTCAAGACATGCTCCATTTGAAGCAGCTCGGTGGAAGCCATGCTGCTTCTCCGCTGAGATGGCGGGGTAACTTCGGGGAAGCTTGGCGATTCGTTTGCTGCGATTTGCTTCTCGTTCCTCTATCGCTTGTACCCTTGCATGCAGCGCTGCTGATTCGATCTGCTGCACTTTCTTCCTCCTCTCCGGCATTTGTAACCGCTGCGTCCGAAAAACCAGCCTTCCACGGAACGGAGCTGGCGTGCCTCGTGGTCCGTCCAGTGGTGCTCAGGATTCCCGAGGGCCATTTTGAGCTCGTCGTTCTCTCTGTCCCGAACGAACGTCCCTTTGCTGCTGCATCGATATAGTGCTTGAAGCCTCTTGACTGGTATTTTAGTTGCTCGTCCGTCCCAAAGGCACTTCCTCGACACAGGTCCAAGGTTCCGCCAATACGAAGAACCAAGTCCGCAACGGATGCAGCGATTCATTGTCTCTGGTTCGATCCCTTTATCAAGCAGATCATTCTCAGCCTTGGCCCACTTAGGTCGGGCTTTGAGGTAGCCACCTGACCCTGTGCGATGGTGAAGTTTCTTCTTCGCTGCATTTTGCTTGTTTGTCGCCGACATCTTCTTACTCTTTTTCGATGTCTTGTGGGCCACAAATGCGAGCCAGTGATCTCTGATCTTCTCATATTTGTCGATGAATTCTGGTGTCTCTTATTTGTCGACAAACCTTTACAGCTCATTCTTCCACCTCCTGAATAGGTCTGCCATCTTCTTAAGATCAAAAGACTTGATTAATTGCTCTTTAACTGGCTTCTCCGGATCCTCCTCTGGCGGTAGGGTGAAATTTGACTTCAGCTCAATCCAAAGATCATCTTTCTGCATATCATTGACATAAGACACCTCAAGGTCTTCGTTCTTGGGCTTATACCATTGGTGGATGCTGATCGGGATCTTGTCCCTAACAAGAACCCCGCACTGAGCAGAAAATGCATCTTTTATCCGGATGGGTTGAATCGGTTGGCCGTCGCGCGCGATTGCTGTGATCTCAAACCTTTCATCCGAGCACAACTTTTTCTTCGGGCCTCGTCTCTTTACCGAAGTTGTGCTCGATCCGCACTGAGCAGAAAATGCATCTTTTATCCGGATGGGTTGAATCGGTTGGCCGTCGCGCGCGATTGCTGTGATCTCAAACCTTTCATCCGAGCACAACTTTTTCTTCGGGCCTCGTCTCTTTACCGAAGTTGTGCTCGATCCGGAGGGCTAGAAAAAATAAGAAAGACAAGAGTTAATTAATATGTGTACATACCAAAACAATGAATGCATCAATTAGCTAGTCGGTACAGGCTTAACTAATATATATACCTGGCCGGACTCGGTTCGGTCACCGGAGCCGTCATCACGGTCTCCTTCTTGCACCGTCATTGGGTCACCGGAGCCGTCCTCACGGTCTCCTTCTTGCACCGGCATTGGGTCAAAGGAGCAATCATAATCACAGCTCGCTTCTTCACCTGTCCTTCCAGACCATCGGTGTCGTTGAGAAACAAGAAGACGGCATCACTTCCTTGTGCGATTATGTCCCCCAAAACCGCTTCTGTTGCTTCGTCTCAGGGGGTGTCCATAGTTTCTACAAATATTTACAACATGGCAATTATTATTCAAACATGACATATGGATATATTAGTGGCAAACATAGAACTAGCTAGCTAATCACAGTAAGGAATCATATTAATTAGTGGCCTTGACGCTGCTTCTCTAGGGTTTGGGGTGGCCTCGACAACGCTTCAAGGGTTTGGGGTGGCCTTGAGAGAGTTTGTCGGGTAGGGGCGCTGCGGGAGGGGGTAGGAGACCGACATCGTTTTTTTTCTAGGGTTTGGGTGTCCTCGAGAGTTTTGGTCGAGCGAGAGGGTCGGGGGGTGCTCAGCGGTATAAGTTATCATAGTCGACAGGGGGTATATATATCGACCGCACCTCATGTTGAAGTTATCTGGGAGGGGGTAATATCGACAACGACGACATACGTACATGGGAAAATAATATTATCGGGGAGGGGGTTATATCGACCCCCCTCGTGTTGAAGTTATCGGGAGGGTATATCGACAGCAGGACCCGATAAAACATAAGAAAACGAATAAGAAATTAAAAGAGGAGAAGAAGAAAGGAATAGAGGAGAAGATCGAAGAAAAAAAAGAAAAAAAGAGGAGAAGAAGAAAGGAATAGAGGAGAAGAAGAAAAAATAGAATATTTTCTATTTTTTCTTCTTCTCCTCTATTCCTTTCTTCTTCTCCTCTTCCTTTTCTTCCTCTCCTCGTCTTCTCCTCTTCCTTTTCGTTCTCTCCTCTTCTTCTCCTTTTTCCTCTTCTTATTTTCCTTTTTCCTCTCCTTCTTTTTCTTCTTCTTCCTTCTTCCTAGCCAGATATATAAAACTTCTCTAAAAATGTAACTTTTGCATCTATAAAACTTTTTCTTCTTCTTCCTTCTTCCTAAATATATAAAAAAATTCTAAAAATGAAACTAACCTAAAATGTACTAATTAAATCAGAGAACATATATAGATAAAACTTTTCTAAAATGTAACTTTTGCATATAAACTTTTTCTTCTTCTTCCTTCTTCCTTCTCTTCCTTCTTCCTAAATATATAAAACTTTTCTAAATATATAAATCTAACTTTTGCATATATGAACATATATACACAGAGAACATACAAACATATATACATTTTTTATAAAAAAGCAAAATACAAATCATCATATATATGAACAAATAATCGAAAAAGAAGGTGTATATCATATATACACAATACATATACTCACATATATACATATATATATATATATATATATATATATATATAATCTGAAAAAACAAGCATATCATATATGAAAAAACAAGGACAGGGGAGGGGGCGGACCAAGGTGAGGAGGGCAGGGCGGGGTTCGTGGCGAGGATGGCGACAGGGCAGGGGTGCCTTTCGAGGCGACGGCCAGCGAGGAAGGGCGGGAGGCAGGCGACACGACGAGGCGGGCAGGCGGCCTTGTATCGAAGCGGGCGGCGGCAGGCGAGAACGGCAAGGCGTCGAGGCAGGTCTCAGCGGTGATGGCGTCGGCGAAGCGGCGACAGCGAAGGTGGCTCGGCAGCGTCGAAGCGGCTCGGCAATGACGGCGAAGCAGCGTGAAGGCGTCGGAGCGAAGAACAAGTGAATTTTGGAGAAACTGCTAAGTGTTTGCTTATATAGAAAAGGCTTTGGTCCCGGTTCGAGGCACCAACCGGGACCAATGCCACACTTTAGTCCTGGTTGGTGCCACCAACCGGGACCAAAGGTCTGTTTTCAGCAGCCCAAAGGGTGGAAGCGGCGGCTTTGGTCGGTTGGTGGCACCAACCGGGACTAAAGGTAACATTGGTCCCGATTGGTGCCAACTGTACTAATGCACTTAGTCCGGTTGGTGCCACCAACCGGGACCAAAGGCCTTGTGCTACCCCGCGTCAAAAGTTTAGTACCACCTCGCTAGCTGAGAGAGCTCGATAGTGGTTTATAAGCGTTGCTGCGCCCACCCTCTCGAGCTCCTCTCAATTGTAGGCTTTCGGGCCCTAGCAAATGCTGTTGTGTGCTGTGGGCCCTCTTGGGCCTCCTGCGAACTGAATCTCGGCCCATGGTAGGGTTTTTAGTCGTATTCAGGCCGTGGGGGCCCAGTAGGTGGCACTTTTTGTTTTTTTTCTTTTCTTTGTTGCTTTATTTATTTTATTTTGTTTCTACTTACAATAAAATACTTATAGTTGCTATTTTTATTTATTTTATTAAAGTTTATTTTTAATTATTTTTCTTTTAGGTCACAAAAATTATAAACTTTCTGTTAGTGCCATTAGTTTTCAAATTTGAATAGTTAAAATTACTGTGTTTAATATTACTGTGTTTAATATTACTGTGTTTAAAATTCAAAGTTTTTTTTCCAGTTTTTTTGTTTTGTTTTTTGCATTATTTATTTTCTTTTGTTTTTTGCTTTATTTTTAATTCTTTTTTGCTTTTAGGTCAGCAAATTTATAAACTTTCTGTTAGTGCCATTAGTTTTACAAAAATTATAAACTTTCTGTTAGTGCCATTAGTTTTCAAATTTGAATAGTTAAAATTTGAATTCTTTGAAATTTGTGTGAATCACAAGTTTGTGATTAACTTTACTAAAAAAATGAGCATAGATGCGCCTATAGAGAAAATTCAACCTAAATTCATAATAAATTTCTATGAATTTCAGAGAAATTTAGTATGAATTTAGGTCAAATAATTCCCTGTATAATGGCATCTATTTTCACTTTGAGAGGAGCTCAACAAGGCAGAGAGGGAGGGGCTTATAAACCGGTGTGAGCGCCCTTCGGTTGGCGAGGTGGGACTAAACTCGATCATAGAGGACCAACCCTTTAGTGGGTTTGTGGCACAAACCGGGACTAATGGTCATGGGCCGAGGCGAAGCATTGGTCCCGGTTCATGCGTGGAACCGGGACCAAAAGGTCCAGATGAACTGGGACCAATGGCCCACGTGGCTGCCCTCTTGAGTGTTCTTGGTGAGAACATAGTTGACAAGGAGCGAACCGGGATTAATGGTATTACGAGGGCTGAACCATAAGACATTAAAGCATTTCAAATGAACTCTGAAAAATTTGAAATTTGGCATGGTATCATAATTTCACCCATATAGCATGTGCATGTACAAAATGGACAATGGTATCATACTCGTCCGTTACAAAGTTGGCATGGTATCATCATAATAGTTGCGGGAGAAAGTCTTCACTTTTTCTTCGCTTGTGTCATTTGCTTATTGCGCCGTAACCATGGATAATCTTCATCATTTATCAGGATGCTTGGGTCAGCCTTGACTTTGAAGGAAGGAATTTCATGAAACTTTTCATCATCTTCAGACATGTCTGTCTTGCCCTCCACTCCCACGATGTCCCTTTTTCCTCAAAGAACTATGTGGCGCTTTGGCTCATTGTATGATGTATTTGCTTCCTTATATTTTCTTTTTCTCGGTTTGGTAGACATGTCCTTCACATAGATAACCTGTGCCACATCATTGGCTAGGACGAACGGTTCGTCAGTGTACCCAAGATTTTTCAGATCCACTGTTGTCATTCCGTACTGTGGGTCTACTTGTACCCCGCCTCCTGATAGATTGACCCATTTGCACTTAAACAAAGGGACCTTAAAATCATGTCCGTAGTCAAGTTCCCATATGTCCACTATGTAACCATAATATGTGTCCTTTCCCCTCTTGGTTCTTTGCATCAAAGCGGACACCGCTGTTTTGGTTGGTGCTCTTTTGATCTTGTTCAATCGTGTAAAATGTATTCCCATTTATCTCGTATCCTTTGCAAATCAATACAGTCAAAAAGGGTCCCCTGGACAACAAGTACAACTCATCACAAACAGTCTTGTCACCTCTGAGACTTGTTTCCAACCAACCGCTGAAAGTCCTGATGTGTTCACATGTAATCCGATGTCGTCAGACCGCTCCGGGTGTTTGGAGCGCAGATCGTTCTTGTGTTCATCGACATACGGGTCACCAAGGTAGAGTTCAGTAGAACTGTGTAGTGTGCTTGAGACCAAGAATAACCGTCCTGCATATTATTGAGTCCCTCCAAGAGTGCCTTTTCCAAATGGGTCTCCCCTCATACCGCGATTTAGGGAGACCTATCTTCTTAAGGCCAGGAATGAAGTCAACACAAAACCCAATGACATCCTCTCGTTTGATGGCCCATGGAGATGCTTCCTTCGCCTAGCGATTCTGAGACATATTTCTTTAGGACTCCATGAACCTCTCAAAGGGGAACATATTGTGTAGAAATACGGGCCCCAGAATGACAATCTCGTCGACTAGATGAACTAGGACGTGTGTCATGATATTGAAGAAGGATGGTGGGAACACCAGCTCGAAACTGACAAGACATTGCACCACATCACTCCTTAGCCTTGGTAGGATTTCTGGATCGATCGCCTTTTGAGATATTGCATTGAGGAATGCACATAGCTTCACAATGGCTTCGGACGTTTTCCGGTAAAAGCCCCCTCAATGCAACCGGAAGCAATTGCGTCATAATCAAGTGGCAGTCATGAGACTTTAGGTTCTGGAACTTTTTCTCTGGCATATTTATTATTCCCTTTATATTCGACGAAGCTACCGGGACCTTCATACCGAGCAGGCATTCAAAGAGATTTCTTTCTCTTCTTTCAGTAAGAGCGTGGCTGGCAGGAACCTTCATACCGCTGCCGGAGGCATGCCGTCTTTTTCGTTAAGCGTTGCAGGTCCTCCTGTGCCCTGTGTGTATCTTTTGTCTTCCCATACACGCCCAAGAAGCCTAGCAGGTTCACGCAAAGGTTCTTCGTCACGTGCATCACGTCGATTGAAGAGCGGACCTCTAGGTCTTTCGGTGAGGGTAGGTCCCAAAATATAGATTTCTTCTTCCACATGGGTGCGTGTCCCTCAGCGTCATTCGTAACAGCTAGTCCGCCGGGACCCTTTCCAAAGATTACGTGTAAATCATTGACCATAGCAAGTACGTGATCACCGGTACGCATGGCGGGATTATTCTGGTGATCTGCCTCGCCTTTGAAATGCTTGCCTTTCTTTCGACATTGATGGTTGGTCGGAAGAAATCGAGATGGCCCAGGTACACATTCTTCCTGCATTTGTCCAGGTATATACTTTCAGTGTCATCTATGTTGGGGAACGTTGCAGAAAATAAAATTTTTCTACGTTTCACCAAGATCAATCTATGGAGTCATCTAGCAACGAGAGAGAGGAGTGCATCTACATACCCTTGTAGATCACGCGCGGAAGCGTTCAAGAGAACGGGGTTGAGGGAGTCGTACTCGTCATGATCCAAATCACCGAAGATCCTAGTGCCGAACGGACGGCACCTCCGCGTTCAACACACGTACAGTTGGGGAAGACGTCTCCTCCTTCTTCATCCAGCAAGGGGGAGGGAGAGGTTGATGGAGATCCAGCAGCACGACGGCGTGGTGGTGGAAGTAGCGGCGATCTCGGCAGGGCTTCGCCAAGCTCTACGAGAGGGAGAGGTGTTGCGGAGGGAGAGGGAAGCGCCAGGAGCAGGGGTGTGCAGCCCTCCCTCTCCCCCTCTTTATATAGGGGCCCTGGGGGGGCGCCGCCCCCTAGAGATCCCATCTCAAGGGGGGGCGGCAGCCAAGGGGGGGACTTGCCCCCCAAGTCAAGTGGGGCGCCCCCCCACCCCTAGGGTTTCCAACCCTAGGCACAGGGGAGGCCCAAGGGAGGCGCACAAGCCCACCAGGGGCTGGTTCCCTTCCCCACTTCAGCCCATGGGGCCCTCCCGGATAGGTGGCCCCACCCGGTGGACCCCCGGGACCCTTCCGATGGTCCCAGACAATACTGTGACCCCAAAACTTTCCCGATGGTCAAACTGGACTTCCTATATATAATTCTTCACCTTCGGACCATTCCGGAACTCCTCGTGACGTCCGGGATCTCATCCGGAACTCCGAACAACTTTCGGGTTACCGCATACTAGTATCTCTACATCCCTAGCGTCACCGAACCTTAAGTGTGTAGACCCTACGGGTTCGCCAGACATGCAGACATGACCGAGACGACTCTCCGGCCAATAACCAGCAGCGGGATCTGGATACCCATGTTGGATCCCACATGTTCCACGATGATCTCATCGAATGAACCATGATGTCGAGGATTTAAGTAATCCCGTATACAATTCCCTTTGTCAATCGGTACGTTACTTGCCCGAGATTCGATCGTCGGTATCCCAATACCTCGTTCAATCTCGTTATCGCAAGTCACTTTACTCGTACCATAATGCATGATCCCATGACCAACCACTTACTCACTTTGAGCTCATTATGATGATGCATTACCGAGTGGGCCCAGATATACCTCTCCGTCATACGGAGTGACAAATCCCAGTCTCGATCCGTGTCAACCCAACAGACACTTTCGGAGATACCTGTAGTATACCTTTACTGATCACCCGATTACGTTGTGACGTTTGGCACACCCAAAGCACTCCTACGGCATCCGGAGTTACACGATCTCATGGTCTAAGGAAATGATACTTGACATTGGAAAAGCTCTAGCAAACGAACTACACGATCTTGTGCTATGCTTAGGATTGGGTCTTGTCCATCACATCATTCTCCCAATGATGTGCTCCCGTTATCAATGACATCCAATGTCCATGGTTAGGAAATCGTGACCATCTATTGATAAACGAGCTAGTCAACTAGAGGCTCACTTGGGACATGTTGTGGTCTATCATGAATAATAGACAATTATCATGAACGAGGAAATATAGTAATAACCATTTTATTATTGCCTCTAGGGCATATTTCCAAAAGTCTCCCACTTGCACTAGAGTCAATAATCTAGTTACATTATGATGAATCGAACACCCATAGAGTTCTGGTGTTGATCATGTTTTGCTCGCGGAAGAGGTTTAGTCAACGGATCTGCGACATTCAGATATGTGTGCACTTTACAAATATCTATGTCTCCATCTTGAACATTTTCATGAATGGAGTTGAAGCGACGCTTGATGTGCCTGGTCTTCTTGTGAAACCTGGGCTCCTTGGCAAGGGCAATAACTCCAGTGTTGTCGCAGAAGAGAGTGACCGGCCCCGAGGCATTGGGTATGACTCCTAGGTCGGTGATGAACTCCTTCATCCAGATTGCTTCATGCGCTGCCTCCGAGGCTGCCATGTACTCCGCTTCACATGTAGATCCCGCCACGACGCTTTGCTAGCAACTGCACCAGCCATGTACCCCTCCATTCAAAATATACACGATCCGGTTTGTGACTTAGAGTCATCCAGATCTGTGTCGAAGCTAGCGTCGATGTAACCCTTTACGACGATCGAGCTCTTCGTCACCTCCATAAACGAGAAACATATCCTTAGTCATTTTCAGGTACTTCAGGATATTCTTGACCGTTGTCCAGTGTTCCATGTTGGGATTACTTTGGTACCTTCCTACCAAACTTACGGCAAGGTTTACATCAGGTCTGGTACACAACATGCATACATGATAGACCCTATGGCCAAGGCATAGGGGACAACACTCATATTTTCTCTATCTTTTGCCGTGGTCGGACATTGAGCCGAGCTCAATTTCACACCTTGCAACACAGGCAAGAACCCCTTCTTGGACTGATCCATATTGAACTTCTTCAATATCTTATCAAGGTATGTGCTTTGTGAAAGACCTATGAGGCGTCTCAATCTATCTCTATAGATCTTGATGCCTAATATGTAAGCAGCTTCTCCAAGGTCCTTCATTGAAAAACACTTGTTCACGTAGGCCTTAATGCTGTCCAAAAGTTCTATATCATTTCCCATCAAAAGTATGTCATCCACATATAATATGAGAAATGCTCATGAGCTCCCACTCACTTTCTTGTAAACGCAGGCTTCTCCATAAGTCTGCATAAACCCAAACGCTTTGATCATTTCATTAAAGCGAATGTTCCAACTCGAGATGCTTGCACCAGCCCATAGATGGAGCTACTGAGCTTGCATACCTTGTTAGCATTCTTAGGATCGACAAAACCCTCCGGCTGCATCATATACAGTTCTTCCTTAAGATGGTCGTTAAGGAATGCCGTTTTGACGTCCATCTGCCATATCTCATAATCATAGTATGCGGTAATTGCTAACATGATTCGGACGGACTTCAGCTTTGCTACGGGAGAGAAAGTCTCATCATAGTCAACCCCTTGAACTTGTCGATAACCCTTAGTGACAAGTCGAGCTTTATAGATGGTAACATTACCATCCGCATCCATCTTCTTCTTAAAGATCCATTTGTTTTCTATCGCCGCCGATCATCGGGCAAGTCTCACAAAGTCCACACTTTGTTTTCATACATGGATCCTATCTCGGATTGCATGGCTTCAAGCCATTTGTTGGAATCTGGGCCCGCCATTGCTTCTTCATAGTTCGATGGTTCACCGTTGTTTAACAACATGATTTCTAGGACAGGGTTGCCATACCACTCTGGTGTGGAACGTGTCCTCGTGGACCTACGAAGTTCAGTAGTAACTTGATCCGAAGTACCTTGATCATCATCATTAGTTTCCTCTCTAGTCGGTCGGGCACCACATGAACATCTTCACGAGCTGCGCTACTTTCCGGTTCAAGAGGTAGTACTTCATCAAGTTCCACTTTCCTCCCACTTACTTCTTTCGAGAGAAACTCTTTCTCCAGAAAGGACCCGTTCTTGGCAACAAAGATCTTGCCTTCGGATCTGAGGTAGAAGGTATACCCAATGGTTTTTTTAGGGTATCATATGAAGACGCATTTTTCAGACTTGGGTTCGAGCTTTTCAGGTTGAAGTTTCTTGACATAAGCATCGCATCCCCAAACTTTTAGAAACGACAGCTTAGGTTTCTTCCCAAACCATAATTCATACGGTGTCATCTCAACGGATTTAGACGGTGCCCTATTTAAAGTGAATGTAGCTGTCTCTAGAGCGTATCCCCAAAATGATAGAGGTAAATCGGTGATTGACATCATAGATCGCACCATATCCAATAGAGTGCGATTATGACGTTCGGACACACCGCTATTACCGAGGTGTTCCAGCGGCGTGAGTTGTGAAACGATTCCACATTTCCTTAAGTGCGTACCAAATTCGTGACTTAAATATTCTCCCCACGATCCGATCAGAAGAACTTTATCTTTCGGTCACGTTGATTCTCTACCTCATTCTGAAATTCCTTGAACTTTTCAAAGGTCTCAGACTTGTGTTTCATCAAGTAGACATACCCATATCTACTCAAGTCGTCAGTGAGAGTGAGAACATAACAATATCCTCCACGAGCCTCAACGCTCATTGGACCGCATACATCGGTATGTATGATTTCCAATAAGTTGGTTGCTCGCTCCATTGTTCCGGAGAACGGAGTCTTGGTCATTTTGCCCATAAGGCATGGTTCGCATGCGTGTCAAATGATTCGTAATCAAGAGACTCCAAAAGTCCATCAGCATGGAGCTTCTTCATGCGTTTGACACCAATGTGACCAAGGCGGCAAGTACCACAAGCATGTGGGACTATCGTTATCAACTTTACATCTTTTGGTATTCACACTATGAATATGTGTAACATCACGCTCGAGATTCATTAAGAATAAACCATTGACCAGCAGGTGGCATGACCATAAAACATATCTCTCATATAAATAGAACAACCATTATTCTTGGATTTAAATGAGTAGCCATCTCGCATTAAACGAGATCCAGATACAATGTTCATGCTCAAAGTCGGCACTAAACAACAATTATTGAGGTTTAAAACTAATCAGAGGGTAAATGTAGAGGTAGCGCGTCGACGGCGATCACATCAACCTTGGAACCATTCCCGACGCCAAGATCGTCATCTCGTCCTTCGCCAGTCTCCGCTTATTCCGCAGCTCCTGTTTTGAGTTACAAATATGAGCAACCGCACCGGTATCAAATACCCATGAGCTACTACGAGTACTGGTAAGGTACACATCAATTACATGTATATCACATATACCTTTGGTGTTGCCGGCCTTCTTGTCCGCTAAGTATTTGAGGCAGTTCCGCTTCCAATGTCCCTTTCCCTTGCAATAAAAGCACTTAGTCTCAGGTTCGGGTTCATTCTTTGGCTTCTTCCCGGCAACTGGCTTACCGGGCGCGGCAACTCCCTTGCCATCCTTATTGAAGTTCTTCTTACCCTTGCCTTTCTTGAAACTAGTGGTTTTATTGACCATCAACACTTGATGTTCCTTTTTGATTTCCACCTCTGCTGATTTCAGCATTGAAAATACTTCAGGAATAGTTTTCACCATCCCACGCATATTGTAGTTCATCAAAAGCTCTTGTAGCTAGGTGAGAGCGATCAAGGATTCTGTCAATGACCGCCTCGTCTGGGAGGTTAATGTCCACTGGGACAAGCGGTTGTGCAACCCGGACATTTTGAGTATGTGCTCACCGATGTAACTATTTTCCTCCATCTTACAATCGTAGAACTTGTCGGAGACTTCATATCTCTCGACCCGGCATGAGCTTGGAAAACCATTTTCAGCTCTTGAACATCTCATATGCTCCGTGTTGCTCAAAACGCTTTTGGAGCCCGGTTCTAAGTTGTAAAGCATGCCACACCGAACGAGGGAGTAATCATCAAGACGTGATCGCCAAGCGCTCATAACGCCTTGGTTCTATGGGATGGGTGCTTCACCTAGCGGTCCTTGTAAGATATATGCTTTCTTGGCAGCTATGAGGATGATCCTCGTGTTAGGACCCAGTCAATAGTTGCTGCCATCATCTTTCAGCTTGGTTTTTCTCTAGGAACGTTGAAGTTGAGGTTGACATGAGCATTGGCCATTTGATCTACAAGACATTTTGCAAAGGTTTTTAGACTAAGTTCATGATAATTAAGTTCATCTAATCAAATTATTTAATGAACTCCCACTCAGATTAGACATCCCTCTAGTCATCTAAGTGATACATGATCCGACTCAACTAGACCGTGTCCGATCATCACGTGAGACGGACTAGTCATCATCGGTGAACATCTCCATGTTGATCGTATCTTCCATACGACTCATGTTCGACCTTTCGGACTCTTGTGTTCCGAGGCCATGTCTGTACATGCTAGGCTCGTCAAGTCAACCTAAGTGTTTTGCATGTGTAAATCTGTCTTACACCTGTTGTATGCGAACGTTAGAATCTATCACACCCGATCATCACGTGGTGCTTCGAAACAATGAACTTTCACAATGGCGCAAAGTTAGGGGGAACACTTTCTTGAAATTATTATAAGGGATCATCTTATTTACTACCGTCGTACTAAGAAAATAAGAAGCAAAACATGATAAACATCACATGCAATCAAATAGTGACATGATATGGCCAATATCATATTGCTCCTTTGATCTCCATCTTTGGGGCGCCATGATCATCTTCGTCACCGGCATGACACCATGATCTCCATCAGCGTGTCTTCATGAAGTTATCACGCCAACGATTACTTCTACTTCTATGGCTAACGTGTTTAGCAATAAAGTAAAGTAATTTACATGGCGTTATTCAATGACACGCAGGTCATACAAAAATAAAGACAACTCCTATGGCTCCTGCTGGTTGTCATACTCATCGACATGCAAGTCGTGATTCCTATTACAAGAACATGATCAATCTCATACATCACATATATTTCATTCATCACATCCTTTTGGCCATATCACATCACAAGGCATATGTTGCAAAAACAAGTTAGACGTCCTCTAATTGTTGTTGCATGTTTTTACGTGGCTTCTATAGGTTTCTAGCAAGAACTTTTCTTACCTAGGTAAAACCACAACGTGATATGCCAATTTCTATTTACCCTTCATAAGGACCCTTTTCATCGAATCCGATCCGACTAAAGTGGGAGAGACAGACACCCGCTAGCCACCTTATGCAACTAGTGCATGTCAGCCGGTGGAACTTGTCTCACGTAAGCGCACGTAAGGTCGGTCCGGGCCGCTTCATCCCATGATGCCGCCGAAACAAGATAAGACTAGTAGTGGCAAGAAAATTGACAACATCTACGCCCACAACAAGTTCGTGTTCTACTCGTGCATAGAAACTACGCATAGACCTAGCTCATGATGCCACTGTCGGGGAACGTTGCAGAAAATAAAAAAATTCGACGTTTCACCAAGATCAATCTATGGAGTCATCTAGCAACGAGAGAGAGGAGTGCATCTACATACCCTTGTAGATCACGCGCGGAAGCGTTCAAGAGAACGGGGTTGAGGGAGTCGTACTGCCGTGATCCAAATCACCAAGATCCTAGTGCCGAGCAGACGACACCTCCACATTCAACACACGTACGGTTGGGGAAGACGTCTCCTCCTTCTTGATCCAGCAAGGGGGAGGGAGAGGTTGATGGAGATCCAGCAGCACGACGACATGGTGGTGGAAGTAGCGGCGATCTCGGCAGGGCTTCGCCAAGCTCTACGAGAGGGAGAGGTGTTGCGGAGGGAGAGGGAGGCGCCAGGAGCAGGGGTGCGCATCCCTCCTTCTCCCCCTCTTTATATAGGGGCCCTGGGGGGCGCCGCCCCCCTAGAGATCCCATCTCAAGGGGGGCAGCGGCCAAGGGGGGGACTTGCCCCCCAAGTCTAGTGGGGCGCCCCCCCACCCCTAGGGTTTCCAACCCTAGGCGTAGGGGAGGCACAAGGGGGCGGGCCAGCCCACCAGGGGCTGGTTCCCTTCCCCACTTCAGCCCATGGGGCCCTCCGGGATAGGTGGCCCCACCCGGTGGAACCCCGGGACTCTTCCGGTGGTCCCGGTACAATACCGGTGACCCCCGAAACTTTCCCGATGGCCGAAACTGGACTTCCTATATATAATTCTTCACCTCCGAACCATTCTGGAACTCCTCGTGACGTACGGCATCTCATCCGGGACTCCGAACAACTTTCGGGTTACCGCATACTAGTATCTCTACATCCCTAGCGTCACCGAACCTTAAGTGTGTAGACCCTACGGGTTCGGGAGACATGCGACATGACCGAGACGACTCTCGGCCAATAACCAACAGCGGGATCTGGATACCCATGTTGGCTCCCACATGTTCCACGATGATCTCATCGAATGAACCACGATGTCCGTGATTCAAGTAATCCCGTATACAATTCCCTTTGTCAATCGATGCGTTACTTGCCCGAGATTCGATCGTCGGTATCCCAATACCTCATTCAATCTCGTTACCGGCAAGTCACTTTACTCGCATCAGTAATGCATGATCCCGTGACCAACCACTTAGTCACTTTGAGCTCATTATGATGATGCATTACTGAGTGGGCCAAGAGATACCTCTCCGTCATACGGAGTGACAAATCCCAGTCTCGACCCGTGTCAACCCAACAGACACTTTCGGAGATACATGTGGTATACCTTTATAGTCACCCAGTTACGTTGTGACGTTTGGTACACCCAAGTCACTCCTACGGCATCCGGGAGTTACAAGATCTCATGGTCTAAGGAAATGATACTTGACATTGGAAAAGCTCTAGCAAACGAACTACACGATCTTGTGCTATGCTTAGGATTGGGTCTTGTCCATCACATCATTCTCCCAATGATGTGATCCCGTTATCAATGACATCCAATGTCCATGGTCAGGAAACCGTGACCATCTATTGATAAACGAGCTAGTCAACTAGAGGCTCACTAGGGACATGTTGTGGTCTATGTATTCACACATGTATTACTATTTTCGGATAACACAATTATAGCATGAATAATAGACAATTATCATGAACGAGGAAATATAATAATAACCATTTTATTATTGCCTCCAGGGCATATTTCCAACAATCTAAATAGTGCGTGCATGCGTGGTATCCCTTGTTTGTCTGTCCTGAAAGGTTACGGAGAGCGGGCCAATCGTTGATGGACACGAGCAACAATGCATTTAGGTCAAATTCCTCCTGTTTGTGCTCATCCCACGTACGTACACCGTTTCCATTCCACAACTATAAAAGTTCTTCAACTAATGGCCTTAGGTACACATCAATGTCGTTGCCGGGTTGCTTAGGGCCTTGGATGAGAACTGGCATCATAATGAACTTTCGCTTCATGCACATCCAAGGATGAAGGTTATACATACATAGAGTCACGGGCCAGGTCTTTGTGATTGCTCATGCTCCCGAAAGGATTAATGCCATCCGCTATTAAAGCAAACCATACGTTCCTTGGGTCACTTGCAAACTCATCCCAAAGATTTCTCTCGATTTTTCTCCATCATGAATTCGTCGGGGTGCTCTCAACTTCCCGTCTTTCTTACAGTCCTCACTATGCCATCGCATCAACTTGGCATGCTCTCCGTTTTTGAACAGACGTTTCAACCGTGGTATTATAGGAGCATACCACATCACCTTCGCAGGAACCCTCTTCCTTGGGGGGGCTCGCCATCAACATCACCAAGGTCATCTCATCTGATCTTATACCGTAATGCACCGCATACTGGGCATGCGTTCAGATCCTTGTACGCACCGCGGTAGAGGATGCAGTCATTAGGGCATGCATGTATCTTCCGCACCTCCAATCCTAGAGGGAATACGACCTTCTTTGCTGCGTATGTACTGTCGGGCAATTCGTTATCCTTTGGAAGCTTCTTCTTCAATATTTTCAGTAGCTTCTCAAATACTTTGTCAGGCACATCATGCTCTGCCTTCCACTGCAGCAATTCCAGTACGGTACCGAGCTTTGTGTTTCCATCTTCGCAATTGGGGTACAACCCTTTTTTGTGATCCTCTAACATACGATCGAACTTCAGCTTCTCCTTTTGACTTTCGCATTGAGTCCTTGCATCGACAATGACCCGGCGGAGATCATCATCATCGGGCACATCGTCTGGTTCCTCTTGATCTTCAGCAGCTTCCTGATAACCCACAAGTATAGGGGATTGCAACAGTTTTTGAGGGTAGAGTATTCAACCCAAATTTATTGATTCGACACAAGGGGAGCCAAAGAATATTCTCAAGTATTAGCAGCTGAGTTGTCAATTCAACCACACCGGAAACTTAGTATCCGCAGCAAAGTGTTTAGTAGCAAAGTAATATGATAGTGGCGGTAACGGTAACAAAAGTAAAGACAACAAAAGTAATGTTTTTGGTATTTTGTAGTGACCGTAATAAGAGTAACGGAAAAGTAAATAAGCGTAAACCAAAGTATATGGAAAACTCAGAGGCACCGGATCGTTGATGGATAATTATCTCGGATGCGGTTCGTCATGTAACAGTCATAACATAGGGTGACATGAACTAGCTCCAATTCATCAATGTAATGTAGGCATGTATTCGAATATAGTCATACGTGCTTATGGAAAAGAACTTGCATGACATCTTTTGTCCTACCCTCCCGTGTGGCAGCGGGTCCTATTGAAACTAAGGGATATTAAGGCCTCCTTTTAATAGAGAACCGAACAAAGCATTAGCACATAGTGAATACATGAACTCCTCAAACTATGGTCATCACCGAAAAGTATCCCGATTATTGTCACTTGGGTTGTCGGATCATAACACATAATAGGTGACTATAGACTTGCAAGATAGGATCAAGAACACACATATATTCATGAAAACATAATAGGTTCAGATCTGAAATCATGGCACTCGGGCCCTAGTGACAAGCATTAAGCATAGCAAAGTCATAGCAACATCAATCTCGTAACATAGTGGATACTAGGGATCAAACCCTAACAAAGCTAACTCGATTACATGATAAATCTCATCCAACCCATCACCGTCCAGCAAGCCTACGATGGAATTACTCATGCACGGCGGTGAGCATCATGAAATTGGTGATGGAGGATGGTTGACGATGACGACGGCGACAAATCCCCCTCTCCGGAGCCCCGAACAGACTCCAGATCAGCCCTCCCGAGAGAGATTAGGGCTTGGCGGCGGCTTCATATCGTAAAACGTGATGAAACTTTCTCTTTGATTTTTCTCTCCTCGAAAGCCAATATATGGAGTTGGAGTTGGCGTCGGAGGGTGTCCAGGGGGCCCACGAGGTAGGGGGAGCGCCCTAGGGGGCGCCCACCCTCGTGGGATGTGGTGTGGGCCCCCGGTCTTCATCTTTGGCGAGGATTTTCTTTTATTTTTATAAGAGATCCCGTGGAGTTTCAGTCATTCCGAGAACTTCATTTTACGCACATAAAACAACATCATGGCAATTCACTGAAACAGCGTCGATCCGGGTTAGTTCCATTCAAATCATACAAGTTAGATTCCAAAACAAGGGCAAAAGTGTTTGGAAAAGTAGATCTGACAGACGTATCAACTCCCCCAAGCTTAAACCCTTGCTTGTCCTCAAGCAATTCAGTTGACAAGCTGAAAGAGAAAAATAAAAACTTTTACAAACTCTGTTTGCTCTTGTTGTTGTACTTATGTCAAGCCAGCATTCAGGTTTTCAGCTAAGATCATAACTAACCACATCTGCAATAACTCCTAGGTCTCATGTTTACTCATATCAATAACATAATCAGCTAGCAAGCCATAATAATAAATCTCGGATGGCAAAACTTTCTCAAAACAATCATAATAAGATATAACAAGATGGTATCTCGCTAGCCCTTTCTGAGACCGCAAAACATAAATGTAGAGCACCTTCAAAGATCAAGGACTGACTAGACATTGTAATTCATGGTAAAAGAGATCCAATCATAGTCATACCCGATATAAATTAACAATAATTAATGCAAATGACAGATGTGCTCTCCAGCTAGTGCTTTTAATAAGAGGGTGATGACTCAACATAAAAGTAAATAGATAGGCCCTTCGCAGAGGGAAGAAGGGATTTGTAGAGGTGCTAGAGCTCGATTTTGAAATAGAGATAATTTATATTTTGAGCGGCATACTTTCATTGTCAACATAACAACTAAGAGATGAAGATATCTTCCATGCTAAATAAATTATAGGCGATCCCAAACAGAATGGTAATGTTTATACTCCCCCTCCTCCACAAGCATCAATCCATGGCTCGCTCGAAACAACGAGTGCCTCCAACATTCAACGGGTCCCAGGGGGAGTTTTGTTTGCAATTATTTTGATTTAGGTTGCATAGAGCATGGGACTGGGCATCCCGGTGACCAGCCATTTTCTCGTGAGTGAGGATCGGAGTCCACTCCTCTTGAGAATAACCCGCCTAACACGGAAGATAAGGGCAGCCCTAGTTGATATATGAGCTATTCGAGCATGCAAAACAGAATGTTTATTTGAAGGTTTAGAGTTTGGCACATACAAATTTACTTGGAACGGCAGGTATATACCGCATATAGGAAGGTATGGTGGACTCATATGGAATAACTTTGGGGTTTAAAGGATTGGATGCACAAGCAGTATTCCCGCTTAGTACAAGTGAAGGCTAGCAAAAGACTGGGAAGCGGCCAACTAGAGAGCGACAACAGTCATGAACATGCATTAAAATTAATAAACATTGAATACAAGCATGAGTAGGATATAATCCACCATGAACATAAATATCGTGAAGGCTATGTTGATTTGTTTCAACTACATGTGTGAACATGTGCCAAGTCAAGTCACTTAAATCATTCAAAGGAGGATACCACCCTATCATACCACATCATAATCATATCAATAGCATGTTGGCACGCAACGTAAACCATTATAACTCATAGCTAATCAAGCATGGCACAAGCAACTATGGTCTCTAATTGTCATTGCAAACATGTTTACTCATAATAAGCTGAATCAAGAACGATGGACTCATCATATTTACAAAAACAAAAGAGGTCGAGTTCATACCAGCTTTTCCCATCTCAGTTAGTCCATCATATATCATCATAATTGCCTTTCACTTGCACGACCGAACGATGTGAATAATAATAAAAGTGCACGTGCATTGGACTAAGCTGGAATCATGCGAGCATTCAATAAGGTGAGAAGACAAGGCAATATGGGCTCTTGGTTAAATCAACAATAATGCATATAAGAGCCATCTCAACAATTTAATCATGGTCTTCTCCTACTGACCCCCAAAGAAAAGAAAGGAAATAAAACTATTTACACGGGAAAGATAACAACAAGCAAAAGAAGAACGGGAAATATTTCTGGGTTTTCTTTTTAATTATTACTACTACAGCAGGAAAAATAAACTACTACTATTTTTTTTGTTTTTCTAAGGTTTATTAAACACACAAGAAGAAAGCAGGAAAAAGGAAAATAAACTAGCATGGATATTACAGTTGAAAGAGTATGAGCACCGACATCTAGCAATGAGTGTGTGTGAACATGAATGTAATGTCGGTGGAAATACGCATTTCCCCCAAGCTTAGGCTTTTGGCCTAAGTTGGTCTATTGCCAGGGATAGCCTGGCGGATACCCGTAGGTGTAGCTGGGGTCGTACTGTGATGAAGAATAGTTGGGATCATAAAGTGAGGAAGAGGACTCAGACTGCCACTGGCTGGCAACCGCCTCAGGATCCCAAGAATAAACAGACTGTCGTGGAGGCTCGTCTTGTGGCTCCGGTTCCGGGGCTGGTGCAGGATTCCGATAGGCTTGAACAGCCACCCACGGAACAACGTAAGGACTTGTAGACAAGTTAAACAAAGAGGGAGCAGGCAAAGTAATAGTCTTAGGGTGATGTTTATCAAAGTACAATTTATATTTAAGCTCCCCTTTGCGACTCTTAACAAGAAAATCATGCGCTAGCATACTCTTATAATCTAAATAAGCACGGGGCAACGCTGTTTCTTCTTTCTCCTCATGCCTAATAGGTATCTCAAAATATTCAGCTAGGCGTGAAGCATAAATGCCTCCAAAGACGGGGCCCTTAGTACGGTTCAAACTTAACCGTCTAGCAACAATTCCACCCATACTAACAGAGTTATTGCGGTATAAACCATGGAACAAAATGATAATATCAAGAATGCTAAGGTTTCCACAGTTCCCGCGACCAATCAAGCAGCGACTAGCAAATAAGGCAAAGTAGCGTAAAACAGGAAAATGTATGCTAGTAATTCTTGCATCAGAAACCTTTCTGGTTTCTCCCACAGTGATAGTGTTAATAAAAGCTTCCACTTCATTACGGTGTGGTTCATCTAAGGTGCCCTCAAATGGTATTTTGCAAACCTCACAAAATTCAGCTAATGTCATCTCCTTAACAACGTCATATAAATGGAACTCTACTGTTGGAGGTGATTTCTTAGGGAAAAAGTAGAAGTTTTGCACAAAAGTATTTGTGAGTAAGAGATACTGATGACGTTGGTCGCGGAGGAAGTCGGTGAGGCCGGCGTTCTCAATTAATAGATAGAAATCCTCATAAATCCCGGCTCTCCTCAAGAAGTCATCCGAAGGCCATTCATACGACCGGACCTCCGTGGTGCAAGGCAAATTAAATTTGGGCTTCTGATCTTCTTCCTTTTGTTTTTCCTCGAGCAGCCGACGAGCCCCTCAAAAGTCTCTTCATTATTTCTGAAATAATCTGAAATTTTTAGTAACTTCAAACAAAAGTGAATCAACTTCAATAAAACTGATAGCAACTACATATACAAGTGTCTAGAGCATATATCAAGCATTAGAACTACTTGGAACCATATAAATTTGACATGCAAGCTCAGGAACATGGTCACCTATGCAGCACAAATTTGCAAAGAATAAAGCACTAGAACGAAAACTAATTGGACCAATGGAGGAGTCACATACCAAGGAACAATCTCCCCAAGCAGTTTTGCGAGAGGTGCTTTGAGCAAGGAGATCGAAAATCATAGCAAAAGTGGCTGGAACACGAGCTTGAGTTGGTTTTTCGGGTTTGTGTGAGATAGAGGAAGAAGATGGGTGCAGGGATAAGTGGAGGAGGGCCACCGTGGGCCCACGAGGCAGGGCGCGCCAGGGGTAGGGCGCACCTCCACCCTCGTGGCAGTGTGGCAGCTCCCCGCTGTAATTTTTGCACTAAAATCCTCAAATATTCCCGAAAAAATCATATTAAATTGGCATGGCATTACGAGGACTTTTATTTTCGGGATATTTTTATATTGCATGTATAAATCAGAAATGCATGTAAAAATACTATTTTACTTTATTTCTACTAAAGAACAGAAAATATAAAGAGGGTACGAGAAGGTTGTGCTTCTAGTTTCATCCATCTCATGCTCATCAAAAAGAATCCACTAACAAGGTTGATCAAGTCTTGTTAACAAACTCATTCCGATAATCATGGAACCGAGAAATTTGAATAACACAATGTTACCTCAACGGGATATGGACATCCCCAATAATAAGTATATCATATTTCTTCTTGACAGTAGGGAGAGGAAATTCAAAACCTCCAAATATAATCGATGGAATTTTTCCAATAGAGTTGATACTATGAACTTGAGGTTGTTTCCTCGGAAAGTGTACCGTATGCTCATTACCATTAACATGAAAAGTGAAATTGCCTTTGTTGCAATCAATAACAGCCCCTGCAGTATTAAGGAAAGGTCTTCCAAGAATAACAGACATACTATCGTCCTCGGGAATATCAAGAATAACAAAGTTCGTTAAAATAGTAACGTTTGCAACCACAACAGGCACATCCTCACAAATACCGACAGGTATAGCAGTTGATTTATCAGCCATTTGCAAAGATATTTCAGTAGGTGTCAACTTATTCAAGTCAAGTCTACGATATAAAGAGAGAGGCATAACACTAACACCGGCTCCAAGATCACATAAAGCAGTTTTAACATAATTTCTTTTAATGGAGCATGGTATAGTAGGTACTCCTGGATCTCCAAGTTTCTTTGGTAGTCCACCCTTAATAAAGATAATTAGCAAGCATGGTGGAAATTTCAGCTTCCGTATCTTTCTTTTATTTGTAACAATGTCTTTCATATATTTAGCATAAGGATTCATTTTGAGCATATCACCAATCGCATACGCAAAAAGATAGGTCTAATCATTTCAAAGAAAGCGCTCAAAAATCCTCATCATCCTTTTTCTTGGATGGTTTGGGAGGAAAAGGCATGGGTTTCTGAACCCATGGTTCCCTTTCTTTACCATGTTTCCTAGCAACGAAGTCTCTTTTATCATAACATTGATTCTTTGATTGTGGGTTATCAAGATCAACAAAGAGTTCAACTTCTACATCTTTATCATTACTAGGTTGAGCATCATCATGAACATTATCATTAACATTTCCACTAGGTTCATGTTCATTACCAGATTGTGTTTCAGCATCAGACATAGAGATATCATTTGAATTATCAGGTGTTTCAGCAAATAGGTTCACTAGAAGTTTGCACAGTTCTATCATTTTTCTTTTTCTTCCTTTTAGAAGAACTAGGCATATCAATGTTATTTCTCTGAGAATCTTGCTCGATTCTCTTAGGGTGGCCTTCAGGATACAAAGGTTCCTGAGTGATTCTACCAGTTCTAGTAGCCACTCTAACAGCATAATCATTCTTCTTACTACTCATTTCATCAAGCACTTCTTTCTGAGCTTTAAGTACTTGCTCTACTTGAGTGGTAACCATAGAAGCATGTTTGCTAACAAGTTTAAGTTCACCTCTAATATTAGCCATGTAATCACTCAAGCGTTTAATCATAAAGGTATTCTGTTTTAATTGTCTACCAAAATAAGCATTAAATTCATCTTGCTTAAACATAAAGTTATCAAACTCATCCAAGCAATCGACTAGCAATTTTAGTAGGAGGTACTTCAGCTTTATCATATCTATAGAGAGAATTTACCTTTACTACCGTGGTCGGGATATCGTGGATCGGAGGTTCTTCAGTGAATAAAGAATTGAGATCATAGACTTCTTCAACAGGCGGTAGATTAAGACCATGTATCTCTTCAATAGGAGGTAAATTCTTGACATCTTCAGCTTTAATACCTTTTCCCTTCATAGATTTCTTTGCCTCTTGCATATCTTCAGGACTGAGAAATAGAACACCTCTCTTCTTCGGAGTTGGTTTAGGAGTAGGCTCAGTAATTGGCTCTGGAGCTGGCTCAGGAGTTGGCTCAGGAGGTGCCCAATTATTTTCATTTGTCAACATATTATTCAATAGAATTTCAGCCTCATCTGGTGTTCTTTCCTGAAAAGAGAACCAAAGCACAACTATCCAGGTAATCTCTGGAAGCATCGGTTAGTCCATTATAAAAGATGTCAAGTATTTCAGGTTTCTTAAGAGGATGATCAGGAAAAGCATTAAGTAACTTGGGAAGCCTCCCCCAAGCTTGTGGAAGACTCTCTTCTTTAATTTGCACGAAGTTGTATATTTCCCTCAAAGCAGCTTGTTTCTTATGAGCAGGGAAATATTTAGCAGAGAAGTAATAAATCATATCCTGGGGACTACACACACAACTAGGATCAAGAGAATTAAACCATATCTTAGCATCACCCTTTAATGAGAATGGAAATATTTTGAGTATATAAAAGTATGATAAACAGGGCAGCTATATCATTTAACTTAGTAAGATGTGCCACAACAGTTTCAGATTCATAACCATAAAAAGGATCAGATTCAACCAAAGTAATTATATCAGGATCAATAGAGAATTCATAATCCTTATCAAGAATACGTATAGGTGAAGTAGCAAAAGCAGTGGTCGTGTCTCATCCTATCTCTAAGAGATTCTTTACTCCATTTAACTAGCAGCCTCTTAAGTTCATATCTATCCTTACAAGCAAAAATAGCTGCAGAAGATTCAAGATCAAAAGATAACCCTCGTGAATAGCAGGCATATTTTCATCATCACTTTCATCATTGTATTCAGTTTCAATAATTTCTCTTTTCTCTAGACCTAGAAATTTGTTCATCTAGAAATTCACCAAGGGGCACAGTAGTATCAAGCATAGAAGTAGTTTCATCATAAGTATCATGCATAGCAAAAGTGGCATCATCAATAACATGCGACATATCGTAACGAATAGCAGAAGCAGGTTTAGGTGTCGCTAGCTTACTCATAACAGAAGGTGAATCAAGTGCAGAGCTAGATGGCAGTTCCTTACCTCCCCTCGTAGTTGAGGGATAAATTGTTGTCTTAGCGTCTTTCAAGTTCTTCACAAAGGTCCAAGCAGATATAAATCCCAAGTGACTCAAAGAATAGAGCTATGCTTCCCGGCAACAGCGCCAGAAAAGGTCTTGATAACCCACAAGTATAGGGGATCGCAATAGTTTTCGAGGGTAGAGTATTCAACCCAAATTTATTGATTCGACACAAGGGGAGCCAAAGAATATTCTCAAGTATTAGCAGCTGAGTTGTCAATTCAACCACACCTGGAAACTTAGTATCTACAGCAAAGAGTTTAGTAGCAAAGTAATATGATAGTGGCGGTAACGGTAACAAAAGTAAAGACAGCAAAAGTAATGTTTTTGGTATTTTGTAGTGACCGTAATAAAGAGTAACGGAAAAGTAAATAAGCGTAAACCAAAGATATGGAAAACTCAGAGGCACCGGATCGTTGATGGATAATTATGCCGGATGCGGTTCGTCATGTAAATCATAACATAGGGTGACACGGAACTATCTCCAATTCATCAATGTAATGTAGGCATGTATTCGAATATAGTCATACGTGCTTATGGAAAAGAACTTGCATGACATCTTTGTCCTACCCTCCCGTGGCAGCGGGGTCCTATTGGAAACTAAGGGATATTAAGGCCTCCTTTTAATAGAGAACCGAACAAAGCATTAGCACATAGTGAATACATGAACTCCTCAAACTATGGTCATCACCGAGAAGTATCCCGATTATTGTCACTTCGGGGTTGTCGGATCATAACACATAATAGGTGAAAGATCGAGGATGTCGCCTAGAGGGGGGGTGAATAGGCGCTTTAAAATAATTACAGTTTAGGCTTGAACAAATGCGGAATAAACCTAGCGGTTAATTTGTCAAGCACAAAACCTACAACAACTAGGCTCACCTATGTGCACCAACAACTTATGCTAAGCAAGATAAACTACTAGGTGATAGCAAGATATATGACAAGAACCAATATGGCTATCACAAGGTAAAGTGCATAAGTAAAGAGCTTGGGTAAGAGATAACCGAGGCACGCGGAGACGCATTTATGTATCCCGAAGTTCACACTTATGGATGCTAATCTCCGCTTGGAGCGGTGTGGAGGCACAATGCTCCCCAAGAAGCCACTAGGGCCACCGTAATCTCCACAAGCCCTCGCACAATGCAAGATGTTGTGATTCCACTACGGGACCCTTGAGGGTGGTCACCAACCTGCATAAATGGCAACCCTTGGGGCGGTCACCGAACCCAGACACTTTGGCAACCCTTGGGGCGGTCACTGTACCCGTCAAATTGCTCGGGCGATCTCCACAACCTAATTGGAGACCCCGACGCTTCCTGAGCTTTACACCACAATGATTGAGCTCAACACCACCAACTGCCTAGGGCGCCCAAGCACCCAAGAGGAACAAGCTCAAGGGCACCAAGCACCCAAGAGTAATAAGCTTCTCAACTTGTAACTTCCACGTATCACCGTGGAGAACTCAAACCGATGCACCAAATGCAATGGCAAGGGCACATAGAGTGCCCAAGTCCTTGTCTCTCAAATCCCACTGAAGCAACTAATGCTAGGGTGGAAAAGAGAGGAAGAACAAGAAGGAGAACACCAAGAACTCCAAGATCTAGATCCAAGGGGTTCCCCTCACATAGAGGAGAAAGTGATTGGTGGAAACTTGGATCTAGATCTCCTCTCTCTTTTCCCTCAAGAACTAGCAAGAATCATTGGAGGGATTGAGAGTTAGCAAGCTCGAAGAAGGTCAACAATGGGGGAAGAACACGAGCTCAAAGATGAGGTCCATTGGGGAAGAAGACCCCCTTTATAGGTGGGGAAAATCCAACCGTTATCCCTCACTCAGCCCAAGACGACGCGCATTATCAAGACAGAGTCAGCAGTACTATCATGTTGGCTGCGGTACTACCGCATGTGCAGATCGGGTTAGATGAAGGCCTGTTGCATGTATAACGAAGCAGTAGAACCGCCGAGCGGTACTACTGCGCGCCTACGGTACTACCGTAAAGGCGGCAACACTAGGCTCGAGAAAGCACGAAGTGAAAATTACTTCCGTACCTACTCATTGTGGGAGGACTCACAGAAAAATCCGACGGTACTACCGCACACGAAGAGCGGTACTATCGAGTAGGGCGCGGATGTAAAAAATTACATCCGCCCTACTTCCTCTCATGTCGCTAAGTTCGGCTAGAGCCTGACGGTACTACCGCTTCCCACAGAGCGGTACTATCGTGAGCACTGGCAGATTATCATAGGGATCATGCGGTATTATCAAGAAGGGCTCATGCGGTATCATCCGGAGAGCAAGATTACCGCATGCGCTTAGAACAAAGCAACACTAGGAGTCCTTCATTTTACAGAGAAGACAACAGAGGATACAAGAAACCAGAACTGCCATAACTTCAAGAATGAGCTTTGAATTGAGCAAACTCAAGCTTGTTGGATACAAGACAACGAGTAGCATCAAAACAGAGACTGGTTATAGTAAGAAGAGGCAGGGGAGGTATGCCTAACAAAAGGAGGAGAGAAACCTCCAACGAAGAAGAACCGGCATACCCTCCAACATCGAAAACATCATAGAAGATGCAAGTGAACTCCGTTTTTGATGAACTCGAGCTTGTCATAAAAATGACCATAGGCTCCAAATCTCACAAGGAGAAGAACCAAACAAGAACCAATAAAGATGATGCAAGGATGCAATGGTTTGAGCTCTCTACTTAACGATACGATCAAGCAACTCATCGAGAGCCCCCTTGATAGTACGGCAATCGATCCTATAACCCGGTCTCCCACAACTACCATGAGACCAGTAAAATAGAGAACCTATCAAGGGCAAACCTTTGCCTTGCACAAAGTCCACTTGAGCTAGATGATGACGATCTTGACTCCCTCAAGTTGGACCACCTTTCTTGATTACGTTGGCTCGATGAAGACTAGATGATTGCTCCCCCATAGTCCACTATGGGTGAGCCACTCTTTGGCTCATCTTCACAAGTCCATTGTCACCACAATGGACGGCAAGCTTCAAGCACTTGATCTCTTCGTGATGCATCACTTGAACTTGCACACTGCATCCTAACCCCACAAAGAACTCTCACGAAGACCACGGGTTAGTACACAAAGCATAATTGACAATGCTTACCATACCATGGGATCACTTGATCCCTCTCGGTACATCTTCTATGCTTTGTGTGTTGATCAACTTGATTCACTCTTTGACTTAGTCTTGATCAACCTTTCACAAGACCAATCTTTTAGTTGATCCCTCTCGGTACATCTTCTACGCTTTGTGTGTTGATCAACTTGATTCACTCTTTGACTTAGTCTTGATCAACCTCTCACAAGACCAATCTTTTAGGTAATTCCTTGAATAGCACCTTGGTCGACACAAACTCTCCTTGAAACCAACACATGTACTCCAAGAAAAGCCTATGGACAAAACCTTCAAATATAACTCAAGGCAACCATTAGTCCATAGAGATTGTCATCAATTACCAAAACCAAACATGGGGGCACCGCATGTTCTTTCAATAGGTGACTATAGACTTGCAAGATAGGATCAAGGACACACATATATTCATGAAAACATAATAGGTTCAGATCTGAAATCATGGCACTCGGGCCCTAGTGACAAGCATTAAGCATAGCAAAGTCATAGCAACATCAATCTCAGAACATAGTGGATACTAGGGATCAAACCCTAACAAAGCTAACTCGATTACATGATAAATCTCATCCAACCCATCACCGTCCCAAAGAAGCCTACGATGGAATTACTCACGCACGGGCGGTGAGCATCATGAAATTGGTGATGGAGGATGGTTGATGATGACGACGGCGACGAATCCCCCTCTCCGGAGCCCCAAACGGACTCCAGATCAGCCCTCCCGAGAGAGATTAGGGCTTGGCGGCGGCTCCGTATCGTAAAACGCGATGAAACTTTCTCTCTGATTTTTTTTCTCCCCGGAAGCCAATATATGGAGTTGGAGTTGGCGTCGGAGGGTCTCCAGGGGGCCCACGAGGTAGGGGGGCCCACGTGGACAGGGTGTGGGCCCCTTGGTCTTCATCTTTGGCGAGGATTTTTTTTATTTTTTATAAGACATCCAGTGGAGTTTCAGGTCATTCCGAGAACTTTTGTTTTCTGCACATAAAACAACATCATGGCAATTCTGCTGAAAACAGCGTCAGTCCGGGTTAGTTATTCAAATCATACAAGTTAGATTCCAAAACAAGGGCAAACGTGTTTGGAAAAGTAGATACGACGGAGACGTATCACTTCCCCCATTGCAGCATCATTGGGCACATCGTTTGGTTCCTCTTGATCTTCAGCAGCTTCCCCCATTGCAGCATCACCGTATTCAGGGGGCACATAGTTGTTATCGTCCTCTTCTTCTTCGCCGTCTTTCATCATAACCCCTATTTCTCCGTGCCTCGTCCAAACATTATAGTGTGGCATGAAACCCTTGTAAAGCAGGTGGGTGTGAAGGATTTTCCGGTCAGAGTAAGACTTCGTATTCCCACATATAGGGCATGGACAACACATAAAATCATTCTACTTGTTTGCCTCAGCCACTTCGAGAAAAGCATGCACGCCTTAATGTACTCGGGGTGTGTCTGTCACCGCATACATCCATTGCCGGTTCATCTGCGTGCATTATATATAATTATGTGTCAAAAACCATTACGTAACATCATGAATAGATAATTAAGTGACCAAATTAATAGAAGTTCATCATCACATTAAAACCAAAGTACATACATAGTTCTCATCTAACAACATATAGCTCTCGAGCATCTAATTAATTAAACCATACATTGAAACTATGTAAAACATTTCAATGCGAAAACAAATGCGATCATAATCGCAACCAAGGTAACAATTGATCCAACGGCATAATGATACCAAGCCTCGGTATGAATGGCATATTTTCTAATCTTTCTAATCTTCGAGCGCATTGCATCCATCTTGATCTTGTGATCATCGACGACATCCGCAACATGCAACTCCAATATCATCTTCTCCTCCTTAATTTTTTTATTTTTTGCTTCAAGAAATTGTTTTATTCTTCGACTAAATTTAACCTCTCGACAATAGGGTCGGTTGGAATTTCCGGTTCACATACCTCCTAGATAAATAAAATCTATGTCATGTTGGTCGGCATACTTTTCATAAACAATAAATGAACCAATAGTTATAAAGATAATATATACCACATCCGAATTATAGACAGGACGAGGGCCGACGGGGGCGGATACCAAAACCATCGCCCACTATATAAGATGCAGTAATAAAATTAAGAAAATAATACAAGTATCTATCTAAACATACAAGTAAGAATATTTTTCCTTTCAGAAAAAAGATAAGAACAAGAGGCTCACCACGGTGGTGCCGGCGATGAGATCGGCGCGGGTGATCGACGGCGGTGAAGACGGGAACGGGGCATGACGGGCTGCTAAACCTAGACAAATATTAAGGAAAATGGAGCTTGGAGGTCGAGCTTGGAGAGGAGAAAGCTTAAGTAGTGTGGCTCGGGCATTCCATCGAACACCTTGTGTGCATAGGAGGTGAGCTAGAGCACCACCAAGCCCTCTCCTCGACTGTAAAAAACAGAGCAAAGGTGTGCTCGCTCTTCACGCGAAGGGGTATATATAGGCACCTCATTGGTCCCGGTTGGTGGCATGAACCGGGACTAAAGGGCAGCCTTTGGTCACGGTTCAGGCCACCAATCGGGACCAATGGTGGTGGGCCAGGAGCGAGGCCCATTGGTCCCGGTTCGTCCCCACCAACCGGGACCAAAAGGTCCGCATTTAACCGGACCAATGGCCCACATGGCCCGGCCGGCCCCCTGGGCTCACGAACCGGGACCAATGCCCCCATGGATCCCGGTTCTGGACTGAACCGAGACTAATGGGCTGACCCGGCCTGAACCAAAGCCCTCTTTTCTACTAGTGTAAGAAAATCCTAAAAAATTACTCCAGAATCATGGTGACATTCTTCTTTTTTGAAAGGAACACAGATGTATTCCATTAAATTGGTGTGTTGGGCATATCACCAGCACACAGGTTTAGTACAAACTGTGGTAGATGGCCAATCCAGACCTCACGATCGCCATCCCCTATCAGAGCGCCACGCATAGCTAGTTCATGAGCTACAACATTACATGATCTTGGTACAACAGATATTCTAAAGTTTTCAAAACTAACACATAACATGGCTTTTATTTCTCGAAATAGAACACCTAGCGGCGCTAGATCATAATCGCTTGATGTAATAGCATTCTTCAAAGATACCAAATCTATTTCCAGAATCACCTTATTACACCCCATTGATGAGGTGATTTGCACCGCTTGGAGAAGAGCTCGAGCTTCAGCTTGAAGAGCACTGCCGACTTCTTGAAGATGACCTTGTCCAGCTGCCACTGCTACTCCTCGATCATTCCTGACTATAAATCCCCAACCACCTGAAAAGGATTGTTCCCTAAAAGCCCCATCTATGTTGATCTTTAAAAAATTATGCATCGGTCGAGACCATTGCAGCTGCATCTCATTTCTTGGTGTTAGTTTCTTTACCTGCATGTTCTTGTATTTCAAAACATGAATTGTGACAGAGGTAATTATCTCATCTGATGTTCTTGGTTTTTCTCCCCGGTTTGCTTTATTCCTTTCCGCCCACCAGATCCATAGCAAACAACAAGCTGTGAGCCTCTTGTCTTCGTTTAGATTGAATATTTCTTGTAGGAGAGATGGGCCGCTTGGGCATCCAGCAATTAACTCTCTTGTGTCCTCCATTTGAAGTCCTCTCCAGATTGGTTTAACTAATTTGCATTTGCAAAAAATGTGGCGTCCATCTTCATTTAATCTAAAACAAAGTGGACATCTGGTATCAATATTCATACCTCATTGTTTCAGTTTCATCCTTAATGGTAAACTGTTGGTGGCCACTCTCCATAGGAAATTAATGCAGAATCTTGTTAGGCAGAGGGAGTGACCATAGTCTCTTCCATTCGAAACCACATGTATTTCCCACTGGACTGGAGCATTCAGGTAGCCCTTTCACAGATTCATGCGCTTCACAATCCCGTGCTACTTTGTATGCAGATTTGACTGAGAAAGGTCCTTTCTTATCATAGTGCCATGCTGGGAAGTCATCTAGCTGCTCATGAATTGGGATCCTAAGTATAACCTGTACATCTTCGCTTAGCATTGATTGGTTCAGTAGGTCTAGGTCCCAAGTGTTAGTTGCTGGATTTATGAGCTCTTCGACGTGCGTGATTAGATTGTTGCCCTTCCAAACGCTGTCTAACGAGTACGCGCGATCCAGCACCCTCGAGCGGCCGAACGCCAGCCGTCCGTCACGCGACATGATCCTGCCACGTGGTGGACAGATCCGACAGGGGAGAGAGCGTGGCCTTTTGTCGTGTTTTATCTTCCCAACCCGCCTGTCGTCTCGCACGCATTCGCCCCCTCCTCTCCTCTCCTTACACCCACCCCCTTAGCAGCAGGGGAGAGAAATCCCTAGGTCGCCGGCGACCGCAGCCGGCAAGAGAATAAATGGCAGCACCACCAATTTCGATTGAGAGGGCGACCGCGCGGCCAGTGAAGGGGAGGGAGAAGATACAGGCGGACAAATCGGCGACACGCGCCCTAGTCCTCCATTTTCCCTCAATTTTCGCGAACTAGGGGGGAGGCAGTGGGAGGTGTTTCACAGACACGGCATCGTCATCTACATGGATGAGCGGGGGAAGGGGAAGGACGGGGACGGCGGGGAAGCCGGGGATGCCGGCAGAGGAGTAAGGAGACGGGAATCGATGCCCCGGCAAGCCTGTGCGCATAATACCAACCAAAATCGATTTTCGATTTTGATATCAAACAGTAGTACTAAGCAGAGAGGAATTTTCTCGCGTGATTTTTTTTGTAGTGCATCCCAAGCAAGGAATCGATCCCATGACAGGTGCTTTGTACGCTGTAGGTTTGTTTTCCACCAATAGGTAGGCAAATGTCAGGTTACAGTGGACAATTGTTTGCAGATTTTGCGTGCAAATCTGTAGCAATTCACAGGCAAGTTTAGTTTTACAGGCAATGTTTCTCACTTCACTTTTTACAGCGTAGTGTTTCCAGGTTTTTCCTCCCCTATCCCTGATGACCCCAAGCACTTTTTCGTAGGCAATGTTAGCACCTACAGTGGGAACTTTTGTAGCATTTGGTTTCTTCCAGAATTAGGCAATGCTACTACTTACAGTCGTCAATTCAGTGGCAAGCCGGGCAATGTGGCTCTGTTTTACGGTTGATGTTCAGCAGGTTGTGGGGCAAGTTTATAGTTGGCATGTTTCTCTGTCGCGGTGGATCCCTTTTTCGAGCTGATGCACCAGAGACTATTTACAGTGGGCAAGTTTCTCTATCGCGGTTGATGTTAAGTAGGTTATGGCATGCCGGGCACGGAGATATTAACGTGGCTCTTCCCGCAGGACAAAAACGAGAGAAGGGAAGTGGTATCGGAGAGTGGATATATAACGTTGCCAGAAATGTACATACATGTTTTAGTGGATTCTTTTTTCGGAACTGAATTTTCCTTTGCGGATGCAGGTTTGCTGTTTTTTGGTGTATATAGATGCAGGCTTTTTGAGTTAAGAATTTTGCTCTGAACGTACTACTCCCTCCGTTCCTAAATAATTGTCTTTCTAGAGATTTCAACAAATGACTACATACGAAGCAAAATAAGTGAATCTACACACTAAAACATGTCTACATACATCCGTATGTTGTAGTCCATTTGAGCTGGCTAGAAAGACAATTATTTGGGAACGATTTTTCAGTCCCGTTTACTGCTCCCTGAAATGTTAGCATTTTTTGGCACAATGATTGAGTAGATAGCAAGCACTGCATAGTCTGGAGCCAAATTACTGCTCCATTTTTTAGCAGATAGGAGAGTGCATCTTTTATACATGTCGATTACTTATGTATATTGCATGTGCTTTTGTTAGATTTTTCCCTGTGGAAACAAATGAGAAACTAGTTCAGTGTAGAAGTCATTAAATAATCCTTTTTTTTCTTCTCTGCAGGCAACACAAATAGTGAAAAACTAGGCAAAGACAACTTTCCCACCATCCCTGGCATGGTAGTTTTTAATATGGAGGACTCCCCAGATCAATACGATGGCAAGGTATTGACCACACATTTTTTTGGTATTGTTTATTTTTTATACAACATTATTACATGCCTTAGGTAGGGAATCAGGCAAAAAAACCTGCAAACTAGATCAGCACGCAATTTATTCAGAACCTGTCTTATTCAGAATTAGGCAATCTTAAACATTTTTTATGCTAACCAAAAGGCTGGAACCTGTCCTGTTTAGAATCAGGCAATCCCACCCATTCAATCCAAAGTCGCCTTAAACTATATACATTTTTCAAACCACCTAACCCATGCAACCAACTCGCACAACAACTGGTGCTAGGTCGCGTAACCCATTGACTTTTCTCGCGTACAATAGCACACCCGGCGAAATCGCCTAAGCCGACCATCCAACTAGCGTACCCTCGGGTGCTACGGCGCCTAGCCATCGAACCTTATCTTTTATAATACATCCTACCTGATTATGGTTGACGGTCTACAACACCACACACCTTTTGTGCAAAACCGCCTAAGCCCGTCCAACCAACTCGCCCACCCCGCGACACTATGTCGCATAGCCCATCGACCCTAATCGCCTACATACACGACACACCTTTTTGCAAAACCGTCTAACCCCGTCCAACCAACTCGCCCACCCCTTGGTGCTAGGTCGCCTAGCCCATCGACCCTAATCACCTACAACACCGCACAACCATTTTGCAAAATTGCCTAAGCCCGTCCAACCAACTCGTCTGCCCCCGGCGCTATGTCGCCTAGCCCATTGACCATAATCGCCTAAAAACACCACAGCACCTTTTTTGCAAAATCGACTAATCTTGTGTCCAACCAACTCGCCCACCCCTCGGTGCTATGTCGCCTAGCCCATCGACCTTAATCGCTTACAACACCACACACATCTATTTTTTGAATAAATCGCCTAAGCCCGTCCAACCAATTCGCCCACCCCCCGGCGCTATGTCTCCTAGCCCATCGACCATAATCGCCTACAACACCACACACCTCTTTTTTTTTAAAGAAATCGCCTAAGCCTGTCCAACCAATTCGCCCACCCCCCGGTGCTATGTCACATAACCCATCGACCCTAATCACCTACATACACCACACCCCTCTCTTTTGCAGGACTCGCCTAAGCCCGGCCAACCAACTTGCCCACCCCCGGTGCCAGGTCGCATAGCCCATCGACCCTAATCGCCTACATACACCACACCCCTCTCTTTTGCAGAAATTGCCTAAGCCCGGCCTACCAATTCGCCCACAGGGCTAGTGCTACGGTGCCTAGCCCATTGACCCTACTCGCCTACATACACCACACATGTTTATTTTTTGCAAAACTGCCTAAGCCGACCAACCAAGTCGCCCACACGCCTGGTGCTAGGTCGCCTAGCCCATTGACCCTAATCGACTACAACACCACACACCTCTATTTTTTTTGAAGAAATCGCCTAAGCCTGTCCAACCAATTCGCCCACCCTCCGGTGCTATGTCTCCTAGCCCATCGACGATAATCGCCTACATACACCACACCCCTCTTTTCTTGAAGAAATTGCCTAAGACCGTCCAACCAATTCGCCCACCCCCGGTACTATGTCGCATAGCCCATCGACCCTAATCGCCTACATACACCACACCTCTCTCTTTTGCAGAACTCGCCTAAGCCTGGCCAACCAACTTGCGCACCCCCGGTGCCAGGTCGCATAGCCCATCAACCCTAATCGCCTACATACACCACACCCCTCTTTTCTTGAAGAAATTGCCTAAGCCCGTTGTCGGTGTCAAAACCGGCGGATCTCGGGTAGGGGGTCCCGAACTGTGCATCTAAGGTCGATGGTAACATGAGACGGGGGACACAATGTTTACCCAGGTTCGGGCCCTCTCTATGGAGGTAATACCCTAGTTCCTGCTTGATTGATCTTGATGAATATGAGTATTACAAGAGTTGATCTACCATGAGACCGTAATGGCTAAATCCTAAAAGTCTAGCCTGTCTGACTATGATTATGAGGGATATCTCCACGGACCTAGCCCTCCGGTTTATATAGACACCGGAGGGATCTAGGGTTACATAGGGTCGGTTACAGAGAAAGGAATCTTCATATTTGGTCGCTAAGCTTGCCTTCCACGCCAAGGAGAGTCCCATCCGGACATGGGTAGAGTCTTCGGCCTTTGTATCTTCATGACCCATCAGTCCGGCCCATGTCTAATAGGTCGGACGCCCGAGGACTCATTAGTCCAGGACTCCCTCAGTAGCCCCTGAACCAGTCTTCAATGACGAGGTGTCCGGCGCGCTGATTGTCTTCGGCATTGCAAGGCGGGTTCCCCTTTCCGAATACTCCAAGATAGACTTCAGTCATAATGAACGTGTCCGGATCTGCAATACAAGTACCACACACAACCGCAGATAATATAATATTTGCACGAGTCCAATCTGCTGACAACAACGTGACATCACGTTTGCCCGGTCATTATTTCGAACCGTTTCTTGTCCTGCCGTTCCATGTTTTGAGGCGCGGTTTTTATTGGCACGTCTTGTCGAAGCAGAGATCGTGTCCCCTTATCGCGGTATTCTCATCAATACGAGCGTGGATAACCCAACCGTTCCATTGGTATGATTCCTTAGGAATAGGCAGGTTTTCAGGCTTAGGTGGAGGCGTTCGATATCTGTTGCCTTTATAAAGGAGCCAAGGGCCACCTTGTTTTGCGCCAACCTTTTCCTTAGCCCTTCCAACTTCGAGTTCCAGCACCCAAGGCTCGACTTCATCGCTTCAAGCTTCCCAATCATGTCCGGACCCAGCCCACAGGGCCGATGGGTGGCCTCCTCTGTTACGGAGGAGGACATCACGAAGCTTCGTGCAGCCAGATATCTGACCGCAGAGATCCCCCACAGGCTTCCAGCTCAAGGACAGGTTATTCCTACTCCCAGATCCTGCGAGAGGGTCGTATTCATCTCCCACTTCCTGCGAGGGCTAGGATTCGCTCTTCAGCCCTTCGTCCGGGGGCTCATGTTTTACTATGGACTAGATTTTCACGATCTAGCCCCAGATTCTCTCCTTTACATCTCGACATTCATTATTACATGCGAGGCCTTTCTCCGCATTCCCCCACACTTTGGCTTATGGCTCAAGACCTTTAGTGTGAAGCCGAAGGTAGTCGACGGGGAACAAGCGGAGTGCGGAGGTGCTATAGTGGGCAAACTTATCAATGCTCCCTGGCCAAAAGGCTATTTCATCGAAACTCCTGACCTATGGCAGCGGGAGTGGTTTTATGTCACTGAACCCCGTGGTACCAAGTGGGCGGCTATACCTGTGTTTCGATCTGGCCCTCCGTTACAGCTTGCGTCATGGATTAATAAAGGACTGGACTGGGGATTAATTGACGAAGTGTAGACTCTACAGAGCCACATCCGGAGCCTCCTTAAGAAGGACGTCAGTCTTATCAACGTGGTTCAAGTAATGCTGGTCCGCCGTGTTCTGCCGTGCCAGCGACGATCTCTCCGTATGTGGGAGTTTAATCCGGAAGGACCATGGACCCTCCAAGACTTCACTGGTATTACGTACAAGGGAATGTGGAAGCTGTTTTTCGGGAAACGAAAACAGTGGCCGGACACCACCGAGGACATCGGCCTCGACCGCAACCATCCGGATACCTCGGTAAGCGCTCTATTTCCGAACAATTTTTCAGCAATGTATGTCATAGTGCGACACTGATCACACTATCCTCTTCCAGGGCTGGATAAAGAAAGCAGAGCAAATCAGGTGTTCGACCCCTCTTCCCGAAGACTCAACGGATTCCGTATTAAGAAGGATGCTGGCCCCGGCATCGTACCAGATGCCTGTGAAGGAGGACAAGACGGAGAGCGGGAGGACCGAAGGTGGCCTCCATCCCGAAGATATATTAGATGTTGTGTCTGGGGAGATGAAAATCCCATTGTCCGAAGACAAAAGTAAAGGAGAAGCCAACATTCATTCTCCCCATGGTAAGAAAAGGGCCGTCTCCGAAGATTGGGAGAAAAAGGCTCCCAAGCGAGGCAAGATGCCCCTGTCGGGCGGCTCAGGCTTGGAGGATGACGTTATCGCGCAGACCCCTGGCGAGGACAAGCTTAAATCGTAAGCGAACAAGGGTGTTTTACACATACCCCGTTCCTCTCCTGTGACCAGGGTAACATCTAGAGTGTATGTTTTTGTAGCTCGGCGCAGTCTTCCTCAACAATCCTCTTCCTCGGGGGATCTTCTCCTGGAGATGATGGAAAGTGAGACGCCTCCACTAGTATCCTCGCCCAATAGGGCGGATGACTTTGAGGTGTCGTCCTGGAGGGTCTCTCCTGATCAACAAGTGACGCGAGGGATGATGAAAACATCAACCGAAGGTGATACTTCGGTAGCTCAGGGTCCGGGGACCAACAATAAGGGCCCCGGACTGTCCGGCTTACAGCCGGAGACAATTCTAGGGACGAATGAACAGATCCCTTCGAAGGGAGGTCGTGCTGCTACAGCAGCTTCCGAAGATTCAGAAGCGCCGGATATATTGACGAACGTACTGCGACAGGCGTCCGTCTCCGAGGACCATCGTACCTTGATGGGTACGGTGGTTGAAAAGGTCATGTCCGCAAAAAGCGGATTGAATAAGGCCTTCACGAGCCTACTAAGAGGCTTCGAGGTTTGTACCGTAATGCTTTCGATTGTGTTTTATTCACAAAATACTCCTGTGTATAAATAGTAGCCCCTGAGACTCTGATTGGCTTCCCAAGGGAGGCAATCAGAGGATCAAAAAGATATATCCAGGAAATAATCTGACTACTTGGAACACATGCTGTTACCTCCCCTACTATTGCACGATCCGCAGAGGTTGCAGATCTGCAGCGGAAGATTGATGAGGCGGATGATGACATCATGCTTATCAACAGGCGGCTTGACGAGGCGCAATGTATGTTTTTGGGGCAGTCAGTATATGTATGTATGATAATATGAGCACGAAGCTATAATTGTATACTGAGACGCGCATAACTGCAGATGGTGCTGCTGCGATGGAGGCCCTTCGGGCCGAGCTTGTCCTCGCCAAGGAGCAATCCCGAATGAGTAATTCGGCTGCCAGTAAGGCAGCTGATGAGTTAAAAACCGAACAGGCTGCTCGGCGCCGGTGTGAGGAGAGAATTTCTATCATGGCGCGCAAGCTAGAGGAAACCATTGTCCAGTGTGAATCCCTCGAGAGGGATAACAAAGCCAAAGCGGCCGATCTCGACAAGGCCTTACAAGAGGCGAAAGAAGCACGATCTAAGTCTAGAGCGGCTCGGGAAGAGATCCGGCAAGCTGGGGAGATAGCGGCTGGTAAGCCTTTCTTGTTACAGACGAAGTTCGGCGATCAGAAGTATTCCCCGCTTAATCAAATGTGGAGCTCTCCGAACACATTCTTGGACCTGCCGAAGAGTGCCTCCGATGCGGCGCAATTTTACCAGGCCCAGGAAGGGTGTGCCACGGAGAAGCTTTTTTGGTCACAGTTTGGCATGCCAAAGCGTCCGCTGTTACTAAATGAACAGATGGCCAGTGGGCCGAGCTCCACAGGATATCCGGTTCTGCCATGAAGGACGTCATAGTCCGGCTGTGGCCTATTGAGCCCATTCCGAATAGTTACTTCGGTTTGGTGCAGCAGCTTGTGGATGCGGTGTCGCGTATCGACGCCGTTAAGCGTGCAACATGCATTGAAGGTGCACGGATGGTCTTTGCCCGTGTCAAAACATACTGGGCGAAGATGAAGGCCATCGACGTTGCAGCGAGGAGTCCCCTCAAGGGTAAGGACCATCACGCACCCGAACATTATTTCGAAGACGTCTTAGAGGGTGCCCGCTTGATAGAGGGCCAGTGCTCGGAAGATATGATATCTAATGAAATGTACTGAAATTGTAAAAGACAAACATTATGATATTTGATTAAAAGCTTTTGGTTCCTCCTGTGCGGCCGTTTTTGTATAATCTGAAAGTTTTTCAGTCGTCGGCTTCAGCTTTGTCGGGGATATACCCCGCGGTGTAACCCGACTGGATGTATGATCCGGGTGGAGCTTGGCGACTCACGGGTAACCCGCAGATCTTGGCGACTCATTAGTAACCCGGCGGGCGGGACAGACGGATGACAATGCCCAAGGCCCAGAAGGCCGGTTTATGTTAATGGCGGCCGGTTTAAGAGGAAAGGCGTGAGGAATATTTACCTACAAGGAGTTAAGATCCGGACTTGTATCCGGTTTGTATTAGAAGGTAGACTAGTCCTAATCCTAATAGGATTTCACATGTAACCCACCTCTCTAACTTATATAAGGAGGGGCAGGGCACCCCAAGAGGGAGAGATAATCTTAGGGCTAGACATAACTGGGAGGGCCGGTTTACGGCGACTCCCTCGTGATGATAATGAGACCTAGCCACAAACAACATGTAGAGTTGTTACCGGATGATGTTTTCCGGGGTCCGAAGCTGTCTAAACCCTTGTCTTGCGTTGCGTCTCTCGATTCCGCTCAGCCCCTCTCAAGCTACCACATAGATGCGTTGGCCTCCCGACTAAGTCCTCACACTAGGACATCTGTCGTGACAATTTCACGACAGTTGGCGTCCACCGTGGGGCCTGCACACGGTGGTGATGAGTTCTTGAAGGGATCTCTTCAAGGATTGAGGAACTCGCGATTGATCGGATGAAAAAGGAGCCGGCAGATTAGTCAGAATTATGATTAACTTTGGAGTTGGCAAATACAAGATTTGAAGACAAGAGATTTTCTTTTTGAACAAAGGAAGACAAGAGATTAGGTTTGCTGTTGTTGCGCCCCCGTGTCCGTGCGTTCTCGCCGAATCCGAGATGAGGTCTGCCGCACGGATAATTCATCAAGGACGTCACTACCCAAGACCGAGAGGAAGTTGATCTGCTATACCTACACGTACAAGTCGCCCAGCCTGCAGCCTTTTTTAGCCGAGATCGATAGGTGTTCTCATGTTTTTCTCTGCTGGTTCGTCTATCCGAACCAGCCGCTGTACGCCACTACCAAGCTTGGCCATGTCTCCCCATCCACCTGCAGCTTCAAGACCCGAAGGAATCGGTGCTGCTGTTACTTTTTCCTATGGTGGAGACTAGTCAAATCCAAGAAAACATCAAGTACTACTAGTACTTGGTCACGTGATCACGTGAAGCTGCAATCAATTTAAGGCAAATACCGCTGGACGAAGACGTTAAAAAAAAGAAAAAAAGAAAAAAAAAAGGGGGGCGTCAAGGCTAGCCAGAAGAAAAATCAAGCCGAAGTACAATTGGTACTGACACGAAAAGCAAGGATTGATGGATATGTTATTCCACGTGAAGCCTGGTACTAGTGCCAGTTATATTAAATATTCTGTCTGAATCAAGATCAGCCAAAAATTAGACGTACATCAGTGGGGCTATCTTTTTCATCTGACTATGTCCAACTTTATCCAATACCAGTGACCTGTTCATTCAGGTACAAATCATCAGGTGCTATCTTTTCTATATATTATCAGCACATATTAAATTGTTTGAAAACAATTATATTGGTCTATGATATTTTTGTAGGACCATTATTCTTTATAAAGGTGTCGCATAAAGGGTGCACGCCAGCAATATTCATGCAAGTCGCCGCCCCCGCTACATCCGCACGCGTGACTGACTCATCGTCTGCGTCCGCGTTTGTCTCACCCGAGTCCGGGACGTTTCCAATGCTGTGGCCGTCTCTTGCGACCGCATCAGTTTACAACGTCACGGACGACTCGCCCGTCCGCTCTTGCGGCCGGTTCACGCGTCCACGCTGGCTTACAATAAGGAGGACAACTTGCTCGTCCGCGCCGGTTTATATGTCGCGCCGACTTGGGTAGCCCGGTTTTCTGTCAACAAAATGGAGGCAAATTATCATATACTATCAACCGCCGTCTACACTGAGTGGCTCAAAGGGCAGGTGCATAAGTCACCGCCACTACAGTTTGGTTAACTTCAAATCGCCAGTTGGAAGGAACCATTGGCCGAGTTGCTGACACGGCTCATACGGGACCATTTGTAACCCGTTGCAGTCACCTCAACCTTCTGTGGATTCACATCTTGCTATCAACACCAATGATATACAACTTATGCCGGTTTATATCACAGTCAAAATATGGAGAATCTCAAGCCAACTCCTCGAGTCGCCTTGAGATTCAGGGGCTACAATGATATGACTCAGCAAATGTTGCCGGTTTTCAGCAAATTTAAGAACCCCAGTATGATGGAGGGAAAGATAACCCGGTCCCGGAGGCTACTGTTATATTGATGAAAATTTAAAGGCCGTTAGAAAATTTCCGGTTTAGAAAGTATACGACAGTTACAAAATCCCGGCTCAATGAAGAAGTTCCGGGTCATCAGAAAGGATTCCGGTTTAAAATCCGGCTCAAGGAAAGTCAGTCTAAGTGAAGCTCTCAAATATCCGGTTCACAATCCGGTTCAAGGGAAGTCAGTCACACTGAAGCTCTCAAATATCCGGTTTACATTTCGGTTCAAGGGAAATCTATCTCCCACAAGGCTCCGAAGCTCTCAAATCCGGTTTAAGAATTTCCGGTTCAAAAGGAATTAACTTCTCGCAAGTTCGAGTTTAAAGGCCGTCAGAAAATTTCCGGCTGAAAATGAAGATTCCGGTTTAAAATCTGGTTCAAGGGAAAGATGTCTCCCACAAAGCTTTGAAGCTCTCAATATCCGGTTTAACATCCGGTTCAAGAAGAATTCATCTCTCGCAAGTTCGAGTTCTCAGAAAAAATTATGGGGACCAAAGAGAGTTTGTTGCACAGCACAACTCAAACATAGGCACCCGGCGAGCACAGCTCAGAAATATATCACTTGGGGTCTTCTGTTTATAAAGCGGAGTTTTGTTTACCCATTAATCCGGCTTATAAAGCCATATATAAAAAATCACTTGGGGGCTTGGTCTTATTTGAACCATAGCTACACCTCTTGATCGGCGTAAGGCCACCAGGGAAATCACTTGGGGGCCAAAGAGAGTGTTGCAAATGCACAACTCAAACATAGGCATCCACTGAGCACAGCTCAAAATATTGCTTGGGGGCTCTTTGCTTCTCAAAGAATAAAGAGTCTACACCCTTGTAATAGGCTATCAAGCCAGGCTTGGAAGCCAGGTGTATTCACCTAAAACCCCGGGTTATCCTGCCTCTTTAAGTAAGCCACTCCGTCCAGGTAATCCTGGTATGACCCGCCAAACGCTTGACAAGTCAATCTCATAGACCCTAAACTTGTCAAAGTTAAAACGACGATTGGTTAATGTGAGGTCCATCTTAAAAGGCTTTGTAAAATGGTTTAACTCAGTGGCCTGGCAGCTCATGAAAAGCCTTGATTCTGGGCCTGGCAGCCCATGAAAAGCCTCGCGTCTTCCCATGCTTTTATTCGACAAATTTTCTCTTTTTGAGGTTTACAACACTTTATGATAAACCGGTGTCTATTGACCCGGCTTGGCTTTCGACTATAAGTCGTCAGCGCACGATCAGTCATAATCCGGAATTTATTAACCCGGCCTGGCTTTGGACTATAAGTCGCCAGTATGATGATAAATTATCCGGTGTTTATTAACCTTGCCTGGCTTGGGACTATAAGTCGCCAGTATATATTTGGATTGCGCCATTGGAATCATGCGCTCATAAATCATTGGATTATATTATTCGAATCTACAAATAGCCAACATGGCTGGATTTTTATTATGGTTATCAATAACCAATATTATGATTTAGGTTTTCAAAGTCGCTTCAGCGCAATGGCTATTATTTTATCAATGGATATTATTTATTCTACAATGAAGGGAATAGTCCCGAGTCGCTGCAGGTTTACGACCCGGCACTTGGGGGCTGCATTATTCAAGTTGAGATTACATCAAATAGGCAAGTCTCATGTCACTGCAAGCATGCACCATGCCACTTGGGGGCTCATGCAAAGTCATTTTTTGCTCACTTTATTCAAGTCCCGACTCATCACATTGTAATGAGCCGGCTCTTGGGGGCTATCGATTGCTCCTATCAAAAATTTAAGGTACACAAACTTTAATCCATTATATTGAAAGGTTTATTGCCCGGTTGATAAAGCACAAAGCTCTTAACCTTGTGGACGTGGGTTCAAGCCCCATGATTGGGGTTACATCATATGATGTTATTTTCAATGAAGTATAAAGTCCCAGCTCAATATTATCTTACTGAGCCGGCACTAGGACATCTGCCGTGACAATTCCACGACAAGCCCCCTCGTAGAAAATACGGGGGTGTTCGGAAAAGCATTTGATCACTCTTAACCCAACGTCTTGGTCCGTGAAGGAGGTGTCAATGCGGTGAACGAGGCAATCAGACTATTGGGTGTTAACACTTTCACTTAGCCATAGGAGTTTTATGGTGAGTCTACAATATTAACCCTGGTATGTACGCGGTTATCCCAATGTGGTGCGTGTACATGTAACCTGAAGAAAGGTCCTTCGTGTAATACGGGGGAATCGCGAAAGATTTCGATAAGTCGTCGAGTGGTTGACCAGCTCTCGCCGCATCATGACAGTCATTTTTCGGCTTTCTCTACTGAGGTGTTTGACCAGATGAACCGGAAACACAATCGCAGTAGTTCTCCCTTTACTAACTTAGCCGATAGAGCGGAACGTAAGGTAGCAATCACAGGAGCCAGGCAACCCAACTATTGACCCAAGATATGATTTGGAGCTGATGCATATAAGGCCAAACTCGCGACGCCGAAGTATGCTATAAAGCTGTTCGGACTTGTTGGCAATTTATTTTGTTCCCATATCAAGCCCCTAGCGAGTTATGTCGGGGCGTGTGAAATAACACGAGGAGAAAAATGTAGTGTTTTTAGAGAAAAGTGAATACTTGATACTGATAATATTCACTAGAACTTGAGTGATATGCCAATCGTTGTTTTGTATATAACAACGCCACGACCCCGGCTATTTGACATGCCAAGGGTCGACGGCTGAGGTAGAAGGCACTTTACAGGCTCGCAAAATAGAGAGTGCGGTCTACAAAAAGTTGTTTTGGACCTCCTATCGCACGTCTGCGCCGCCTTTCCTCGATGAAGAGGCTCCTTAAAGGGAGTAGCTTTTGGATGAATGTACAAACATGAACTCCGATAGAGTCGGTGAGATGACCAGCCTGCGAGTCACCTGTGGTAAAGGATAATGAAAAAAGAAAAGAGTGGTTAGAAAAGAAAAGAAGGAGTTTATGGGAGTACTTGTAGGCCCGTCCGTATTGTGCCTCCGCCGATGCCCATGGTATCTTAAGTGCGTAGTTATGTATGCGCGGTACAGATTTCGCGGGTGTATGAGGTGGACGGCGGAAGCCGAACTGCTAGTCCAGCTCCATAATTGGTCGGTCCTGCTGAATGGGGACCTGCGGCTTAATGGCCGACAAGGTATGCGGTTTAATAAGACTGATTTGTACTCTGGCTGGAAGGAACGTAGTATGATCCTTAGTCCGGAGGGAGTGCGTCTCATGCTCCTCTGTAGGGGCGTGTGTCACGTATACCATGTTCACTGTTTTTACCTCAGGAGGAAATTGCTTTTGACCCCCGGTATTTGGTTGGTGAGTCTCTTCATCATCGCTATCATTGGGCGGCCTTTTCCCCTTGTGTTCGGCGTTGAGCTTGCCGGCTTGCTTGAAGACCCAACAGCTTCTGTTAGTGTGATTAGCTGGTTTATCGGGGTTGCCATGAATCTGGCAGGGCCGATCCAATATCTTGTCTAGATTGGATGGTTCGTCTCTGTTTGCCTTGAATGGCTTTTTCCGTTGACCGGGTTTGGGGCCGCTGAATCCGGCGTTGACGGCTGTGTCGCGCGTTCTTTCATTATCATTGCGACGTTTGTGTTTGCTGCGTCGAGGTTTGCCATTGCCATTTCGGACTTTGGAAGTGCCCGGATCGTTGGCGATGTTGCTTCTACGAGCGAGCCAGCTGTCTTCTCCCGCGCAAAAGCGGGTCATCAGAGCGGTAAGGGCTGACATGGATTTTGGTTTTTCTTGACCGATGTGGCGGGCGAGCCACTCGTCCCGGACGCTGTGTTTGAAGGCCGCTAGGGCTTCCGCGTCCGGACAGTCGACGATTTGGTTCTTTTTAACTAAGAACCTAGTCTAGAGCTTCCTGGCTGACTCTCCGGGCTGTTGAACTATATGGCTTAGGTCATCGGCGTCTGGTGGCCGGACATATGTACCTTGGAAGTTGTCGTAGAAGGCGTCTTCCAAATCCTCTCAGCTTCCAATAGAGTTTTCGGGCAGACTGTTTAACCAGTGCCGAGCTGGACATTTGAGTTTTAACGGGAGGTATTTGATGGCATGAAGGTCATCTCCGCAGGCCATGTGGATATGGAGAAGGAAATCCTCGATCCATACCACGGGATCAGTTGTTCCATCATATGATTCGATATTCACGGGTTTGAACCCTTCTGGGAATTCGTGCTCCATTACTTCGTCCGTGAAGCAAAGAGGGTGTGCGGCGCCTCTATGTTGGGCCACATTGCGACGTAGCTCCGATGGTGTCCGTCTGCGGTTTTTGGCTCGGGTGTGACTGGGCTTGTCATGACCGAATAGATAACCGTCGTCACGTCCTTGCGATCCGTAGATCGATCTGCTATGTCCTGCTCTATTGTCCAAGTCCCGCCGAGGTCATATGTGTGACCACGAGCTGTGTTGTCTCTGCCTTTACGGTGAGGTGGGGTGGGCTGGTGTTCGGCTTGAGTTGCCGCTTTGTCCCGACCGCGTTGTGGTCGATTAGCCGCATTGTGCGGTGATAATATGGGCTCCGGCGCCTCGTCATCGAACTAAGGTAGCAATTTGCGCTTCGGGTAGCTTTTGGCCAGGCGCTTGAGGCCGTGTTCTTCGGCTGCTAGGACATCAGTCCATTTATCGTTGAGCAGATCTTGGTCAGCTTGAAGCTGTTGCTGCTTCTTTTTCAGGCTCCTTGCAGTGGCTATTAGCCGGCGCTTAAAGCGTTCCTGCTCCTGAGGTTCCTTAGGCACGATTAAATCCTCGCTGCCGAGGCTCACCTCATCCTCGGAGAGTGGAAGATAATTACTGTCCTCTGAGTCGTCGCTTATGACCTGTTCGTCAGGGCCAACTTGCCCGTTTTCCCGTTCCTCCCGTTCGGAGGTTATCTCAACGGGGTCCTCGTTATTTATGGCATCGTCCGGAATGTTATTTTCCCCTGTGCCCGTATCGTCGTCTTTTCCATGACGCGACTTAGAGCGGCACCGCTGACGCCAGCACTTTGGTTGTATCACAGGAGGTTCGTCCTCGACTGGATCTTCTTTGTCATCGTCGTTATTTCTTTTAGGTGTATCCACCATGTACACGTCGTAAGAAGAGGTCGCCGTCCAGCGTCCGGTAAACGGCGGGTCTTGGCCTGGCTCCTCATCGTCATCGCCGTCCATACCGTCGATGTATTCGGAGCCGTAATCGAGCGTGTCGGTTAAGTCTTCAACAGTGTGTATGAAGTGGGCGGTGGGTGGGAAGCAAAATTCTCCGTCGTCAGCCTCCAGTTCGAACCGGATACAATTCAGTTGTGAGCCCCTTGCTAAGGATAGAGCTCTTAACGAGTTTAACACGTCGCCCAACGGCGAGTGTCGGAAGATGTCCGTGGAGCTGAATTCGACGATCGATGGCCGATCAAGTTCGACGTACGCGGACGCACCATGTTCGGAACCTGTAGCCGAAGACGAGTCCATGGTTCCGATGACATAGATGTCACGTGGAGTTAAGTACGTGTGCGGCTCCAACGCCACCGAGTCTGCGGCTTCCGCGGCGGGGTTGAGCTTCCCGTCTTCAGATGGCACGATCTGCTCCAGATCTAGGGCCAGAGCAGCTATAGGTACCATCTCCTGCGCATGGACCGATGACAGATTTACATCATGCTCATCGTGGTGGCAGGGAGCGACTGTCGTGGTCTCGAATCCGTCAAAGATCAAGTCTCCACGGATATCCGCGACATAGTTCAAGCTTCCAAATTTGACCTGGTGGTCAGGGGCGTAGCTTTCGATCTGCTCCAGATGGCCAAGCGAGTTGGCCCGCAGTGCGAAGCTGCCGAACACAAAGATCTGTCTGGGGAGGAAGACTTCCCCTTGGACAACGTCGTTGTAGATGATTGAAGGAGCCATCAAACCTTTTGGCGACCACACGGTGGAACTCTCAATGAAAGCACCAATGTCGGTGTGAAAACCAGCGGATCTCGGGTAGGGGTCCCGAACTATGCATCTATGGTCGATGGTAACAGGAGATGGGGGACACAATGTTTACCCAGGTTCGGGCCCTCTCTATGGAGGTAATACCCTACTTCCTGTTTGACCGATCTTGATGAATATGAGTATTACAAGAGTTGATCTACCACGAGATCGTAATGGCTAAACCCTAAAAGTCTAGCCAGTCTGACTATGATTACGAGGGATATCTCTACGGACCTAGCCCTTCGGTTTATATAGACACCGAAGGGATCTAGGGTTACATAGGGTCGGTTACAGAGAAAGGAATCTTCATATTTGGTCGCTAAGCTTGCCTTCCACGCTAAGGAGAGTCCCATCCGGACACGGATAGAGTCTTCGTCCTTTGTATCTTCACGACCCATCAGTCCGGCCCATGTCTAATAGGTCGGACGCCCGAGGACCCCTTAGTCCAGGACTCCCTCAACCGTCCAACCAAGTCGCCCACCCCCCGGTGCTATGTCGCATAACCCATCAACCCTAATCGCCTACATACACCACACCCCTCTCTTTTTTCCAGAACTCGCCTAAGCCCGGCTAACCAACTTGCCCACCCCCGGTGCCAGGTCGCATAGCCCATCGACCCTAATCGCCTACATACACCACACCCCTCTTTTCTTGAAGAAATTGCCTAAGCCCGTCCAACCAATTCGCCCACCCCCCGGTGATATGTCACATAGCCCATCGACCCTAATCGCCTACATACACCACACCCCTCTCTTTTGCAGAACTAGCCTAAGCCTGGCCAACCAACTTGCCCACCCCCAGTGCCAGGTCGCATAGCCCATCGACCCTAATCGCCTACATACACCACACCCCTCTCTTTTGCATAAATTTCCTAAGCCCGGCCAACCAACTCGCTCACATGCCTAGTGCTACGACGCCTAGCCCATTGACCCTACTCACCCACATACACCACACACGTCTATTTTTTGCAAAACCGCCTAAGCCGACCAACCAAGTCGCCCACACGCCTGGTGCTAGGTCGCCTAGCCCATCGACCCTAATCGACTACAACACCACACACCTCCATTTTTTGCAAAATCGCCTAACCCCGTCCAACCAACTCGCCCACCCCCGGGTGCTATGTCGCCTAGCCCATCGACCATGATCGCCTACAACACCACAACCCTCAATTTGTTTTTGCAGAAATCACCTAAGCCTGTCCAACCAACTCGCCCACCCCCATCGACCCTACTCATCCACATGTCGGGTGCTATGTCGCAAAGCTCAGTGAGATCAATGCCAGCCATCTGCGCATTTTAGAAGACCGAAATAGAGGGCAAGGAATTAATACGTAAGCGACATAATGTAAATGAAACACTTTTAGCATAGCCCATCGACCCTAATCGCCTACATACACCACACCCCTCTCTTTTGCATAAATTTCCTAAGCCCGGCCAACCAACTCGCTCACATGCCTAGTGCTACGACGCCTAGCCCATTGACCCTACTCACCAACATACACCACACATGTTTATTTTTTGCAAAACTGCCTAAGCCGACCAACCAAGTCGCCCACACACGCTGGTGCTAGGTCGCCTAGCCCATCGACCCTAATCGACTACAACACCACACACCTCCATTTTTGCAAAATCGCCTAACCCCGTCCAACCAACTCGCCCACCCCCGGGTGCTATGTCGCCTAGCCCATCGACCATGATCGCCTACAACACCACAACCCTCAATTTGTTTTTGCAGAAATCGCCTAAGCCTGTCCAACCAACTCGCCCACCCCCATCGACCCTACTCATCCACATGTCGGGTGCTATGTCGCATAGCTCATTGAGATCAATGCCAGCCATCTGCGCATTTTAGAAGACCGAAATAGAGGGCAAGGAATTAATACGTAAGCGACATAATGTAAATGAAACACTTTTAGCATCCCCCCCCCCCCCTTCCCATCATGCAAGCAAAACTAAATAAACAAGGGCATTTTTTTTCAGAATTCACCAAAACACACCAAACTAAATGAGCAGCCTTTTATATGGTTGCAGGAATCTTTTTCTACTTCTGGTTTTTCAGGCTTTTTTCCTTGATACTTTGTGTTTTAGTAAGCAACTAGACTTTACTACTAGCTTTTTGGTAAGCAATTCAATAGTTTTTTGACTAGTTTTTCCTATACAATGATTATTGACACAAATATGCTTTTTTTTTGTTTCTTTTTGCTTGCAGAAGCAAGGTGCATTACAATAGACAAGATGCAATTCAAGAGCCAAGAGTCAGCAGCTTTTATTATCTAGCATCCAAGTTATACATGTGTAAAGGGGGAGGCAAGAACAGGGAACAAGAATCAAGCCAGGTTCTGAAACACTTAGGTACAGGGGCAATTTTCGCAAGTAGTATATCAGGGGGGTAGGTATCGAGAGGGAAATCCACTAGTTCTAGAATTAAAAGAAGTTTGTAAACATTGGAACAACTTTGTTTACCTTTTGTTGTTCACTGGGAGAAATTTGCCCAGCTCTGTCAATTAAATTGCCCTCAATCTCCAGAATTTTTGCCAGCCTGAAAGAGTTGCACACACAATTGTGTTTTCGAGAATTTCCCCCAGGATTTTTCGCTTTGATTTTTGGTCCTTTTTACTTTGTTTTTCGCCATGGGAAGGGTGCTTCCCAACGCTAGGCCATGGCGTGGCGGTTGGAGATGGAAACAAGAAGTTGCATATCAGCGCTTGTGGACGTAGGGCTTTTCTGGTGGTGGGTGAGTGAGGAAGGGGGAAGATTACGTGAGGCAGATCGGTCGCTGGTTGTTGGGACGTGGCAACGAGGGGAAGGTGAGCTTGCCTTTTTAGCACATGGGTGGGGACCTACAGGATTGACTTCCCTAATCTGGCGGCCGCGACATCCACCCGCATAGGGCGCGGGCGCTGCGTAGCAGCGTCCGCTTCTTCTTTTACTAGATCTGGATCGCGCCTTGGCGCGAGGATGCCGGTCCCAACAAATAATAATAAGGGAAGAAATATTCAGTTGGTCCAGTACAGAAAATTTAAAATTATGCTTAATCACTCAATATATCATCACATATATCTATGGTTGTAAGCCATGTATTTTTATACGTTTTACTCGAAATCAAACTAAACTGGTGAACAGGATAGTATGCTATTTCATCACAAAGCATAAAGACCCGATTCATACCATACGATCCAGTCATAATGATCGCCCATGACAATAAGTTCATTACAAATGATAGAAGTCTAATATGCCAAAAGACCAAATTGATAGAGCAGTACACGAAACTTATATGGTTCGGCTATGGCATAACATCAGACTACATATATATGGTGGATAAAGAGAGTTTGGTATGACTGCCTTGTCGCCCAGCTTCTCCCTGCGTTGTAAACACCTGTTGATCGACATTATGTATTACAAAAAGAATCCATAGAGTGTGCCGTACGAAAATTATCACAGCAAGAATACAGTTCTTTTTCTAACCCTTATTAATAGTGTTAGTCATCCGGCAAATGAGTAGCTCCTAGTATTACTACTCGCATAGTAACTATGCTAAATAATCGTGTTAACAAATGATGAGTTAAAAGTTGATAATGTAAAAAGAATCGTGTTAACAAATGACAAAAGTTAAAAGTTGATAATGCAAAAGAAAACATGATTATAACATCTTTAGAAATAGTTTGGTAATGTTCACTGCAGCAAGACAAAAAAATCATGTAGTTCTTGGTAGGCATAAGTTACCATAGTTCTTGGCATATACGTTTTTAATCTAGGGTGTCGCAAAACATGAGTAATCTGGTCAGCTAGCAATCAGCCAAATGTAGGTGTTGCCAACCAAATTTCTAACATAATCGCTTTTACTATCGTGGAAGCGACAATATACTCTGCCGGATATCCAAATATGCTTTAGGAGTCATCAGAAAAATGCTTATATAATATTTGTATCCCTCCTAACAACAAGGAACAATCTTGGTACACCACATCTATCTGTTTATTATTCCAAGATATCAAGATACGGAAGCATACTAAAAGCAACATCCTTGCACCAAAACAGCGGAAATAGTTTCTTGTAACAATTCAACAGTTGTAACAATAATCCTAAATTGGGGCATGCATTTGCCTATATAATTATTAATCTGCAGAGCACATTTTCCACAAAATTAAGTATTGAGCTCAAGACAACCTACTCAAGCTAATGGAACCAACATACTTCAACTACACATAGATTGATGCAAGATAAATAGCTACCTAGACCCGACATTGAAGCAAAAGTCACTGATTTACCCAGCAGTGCAAAAAGTAAAAAAACTGGACAGGTGGCCATCTCCAAGATCAGGAAGGAAATATGAAACCTGAAATTTATGAAACATGAGAGAGGAAGTCGGGATGCAGTACCTTAGCCCGCTCACAGTGCGAGGACGACAGCCACACAATGGTGACCCGACGAAATAGTGGCGTGAGCCGTGACCTGCGCTTCTATGGTCGACGGCTATTGAACCATATAACCTAATACCAGGAGGCAAAAATTCCGTGTAAAATAGAGATTTATGGTACATTCTGTAGATAACAATATATGTGGCTTTTAGTGTCATATATAGACCATGAGGAAATTTCAGAGCCAAAAGGCACGGAAAGGAGTCAAATATATGCCATAGAAAAACAAAATTTGGAATGTCAAAAGGACGTAGGGAGAGTCTATACAGATATCACGACACAGTAAGATATAAAAGACGATGTAATAGTGACTATGCTTTATTTCTAGTAAAACTATCACAGAGAAAGAAAATTGTTGGACAAACAATCCTCTCTTTTTCATGTGTGATTGGACAAACAACCATATGTTTTCATGTGTAACAAAAACACTGATTACAACTCAAACGTTAGAAATTCATGCCCAGCCAGAATAGTCAGAGATCCACCCAGAATAAAGACCATAATAAACTAAGAGCCTAAACAGGTCGTCACGGTTAAGAACATATATAGCAGAATAATTAATGATTGATGCTGCTAAATCAACAACCCAAAGCTGAAGCTTTTATATATATATGGCTGCTGGAAACATGCAAATACAATGAATTACTACTTGAATGAAGAGAAAGCATGTACAATTACCAGGTGCGTGGCGTTGTAGTGGGGGAGAGCATGGCAGTGTCGTGCCTTCTACCTAAACCTGACGCATGATGACGGTGTCGTGCCTTCTGCATCAAATGCAATTGGAACAAACTTACTTGGTACTGTTATAGTTGTTCAACATAGATACTTCATCAGCACTCTGTCCTATTAATGAACGTGAACGAGGTTTTCTCATCAGAGCGACATGATGGACAAAGTTGGAACCGGTGGCGATGGGATAACCTCACACACATCTTTCCATAATGCAATCCTACAGACACAACCAGAGTATATTTTCTATTTATTTTTTAGTCAATTGCACAGTTCAATTTTATTTGAGTCAATTGCACGGTTCAGTTTAGTCCAGAAAGTTACAACTCGGGTTCGATGGTGGTTGACGAACCATCTACAAGCTATGTATTTTATGTTGATTTCTTCCTATGAACATGGTAAAATGTCCACACCTCCCTGCATTGGCTCTCTACACATTCATGAGGGTTTAGTAGGGGGTTAAAAGGTGGCTCATTTGAGCATATCACTTGTCTGAATTTCTGAACATCTAAATCACAGTGGCCATAACAATAGTTTGTTAACTCTAAAAGTTGAACATTGAACGTGACTGAATTTCCGCACAAAAGAAAAAGAACATGACTGAATTGAACTGAATTTTTTAACACTGAAATTAGCAATCACCACCAGGTTGTGTCCAGAACCACAATTGCAATCAAATTATCTAGATAAGATAGATGTGCAGGGGGGGTAGGAAGAGGGGATAGAGATCACCACGTCAGGGGGGAGGAGGAGGGAGGAGCCATGAGGGCTCGTGCCTTGTCCACCTGCAGCAGCAACAACAATAGCACCACCACCTCTTCCAGATCGGAGCAACTGCACACAAAACAAACTAAGGAATCACAAGGAGGGGAGATGAAGAAACCGGCAAGACAAGAGGTTCAGGGATCATGTGCAAGCACCATAGTTGTCTGAGGAGGCTGGATTCCTCCTATCATTCTTATTTCTTGATACACACAGACTCTGCTCGTACATGAGAAATACAAAACAGAGCACAAGTCTAGATTCATGTGAGTTCTTTATCTATTTGGTTTGACCAAGATATCTATGACCACCTATAAATTCCCATAGTAGCTTACAAATATTGTGTGTATCTATATTTCATTTAAATTGGGGTTGTTGGTTCTGAGTCAAAAAAATCTAGTACTGGACCAGGCAGACATAGGAGACTATCTCATCACAGAACATTTACACAAAAATTTAAATCAAGCCATGTTTAAAAAATGAAGTTACTTTTATATGGTTCATTTTTTTCAAATTTCTTTGCTATTAGCAATCAACGATGTTCACACCCAAAAGGAAGAGGAAATTAAGGGGCTCCAGAAATCATGGTTGACATATTTGTGACGTCCACCCTGGTCTCAAATCTCAAAGATATGGATGGATGAAAGACTAACTTAATGTAATTAAAGTCAAACATTCCAAAAAATAATTGATTTGCTAACTACAAGACCAAGGTAAAACCAGGAGCATACATCATGTATACCTGTTAGTGCATCAGACACCAACGATGTGCAGCCAACTCTTCATACACCCATTGGGTCATTGGTGAGCACACACTTCTCTAAATGCTCATCTTTTAACATGGTGATCTGCTCAACGTTGCAAGTCGATCTGCAATCACAAAAGCAAAGTATCAGCATTAGAATAGGAGGAGGAAGTAAATGTTTGATCTTTCAGATAGAGGTCGAGCACACATTTATATGGTCTGTAGGATAGGGAAAGATCAGGTAGTGGAAGATATGCATGTAACTAAATCTGAGGAGTCCCAAACTTTAAATCCTAATTCAATGGCGCACACACACACAAACGTCCACACACATACACATCTTTGTCATGAACAGGATATGGGAAAATCAGATATATTACTAAAGAGTGGCAAAGGATAACCATCTACATTTTGGTGTTGCTTGTTAATTAGGCAATTTAAGAATCAGCCTTTTATATAAACATGCCTACATACATTTCATAGGACTTCCACAGGGTGAAAGGTTTAGGAGAAACTATGATGGTAATATAGAACAGGAAACATGGCATTCTACAACAATATGTGGAAACTACACGAAAATGCCAATAACATAAATAAGCCATCCAGGAAAAAATATGACTTCAAAACAAATAATACCTTGAATAAGATTGTCCTGTTTAAGGAAAATCTCCCGTAGCCTACTTTGGCCACATGGATTGTATTTAAGGTTGAATTTGTCAAAACGATGAAACGTACTTTTGTCCGCATGGACATCTAGCAAATCAACATTCAAGTCATACCTAAGAAAAAAACAAGAAAAAAGATTAACCAACTGGCAGCGGAATCAGCATTACATATACACAGTGTAAAATGCAAAACGCACCCAGTTAAGCCCAAGCTCTCAAAAACCTCCTTCAAAGTCATATATGTACCATCTCTGAAAATGACAACCTAAATAACAGATCATAAATAATTGTGATTATAAGTCAACAGTCATGCTATATTTACTAAAAGGATGTACGGCAGTGTTCAGAATAACATTCATAAATGTACCTCATCAGGTTCTTTTCTCAGTTTGGACTTGATGAATCTCAGCAAATGTTTCTGATTCATGCATGCTGAGTGGTGAACATGAGTGTCGACCTTCCTAAAATTGTAAATATCACGATGTGGTGCAGTTTTTTGGGCAAGAAACTCCCTGTCCGCGTTTAACATCAGATGAAATTTGAACTTCTGCAAAGGAATAAAAACCTATATCACACAAAAGACTGATAGGAGAGCTTCAAATGATTTCACCGAATCACTCAGGCCACAAAATAAGTGACTACATGATTACATGTTCTAGAAGATTCAGTCGGTTATGGCAGACAATTCTTGTGTTCCCCGCGGCAGTCATCCGGAGAACATAATGTAAGTCGGGGAAAAAGGTTGTAGCATCAGCAACAGGATAAATCCTTTCCGTACCTGAGAAAAAGGGAGAAATAAATGAGTGATAGGATGCTGGAATAGCCTAGTTAAGAACAATAAAGCAAACTGGCAAGAGTCCTTACGGTCTTTATCCGCATAGACTTGGACAACACCATCGACCATTTGGAAAACATGCTGAAAGCACAATCAAGAGTTGAAATCAGGCAAAACAGACAAAAAAGGTATTGGGACAATGAAACAGCAGAAGTAAGCTACCTCTGATTTTGGTTCAGGCACAAAAGTGAATGGGTTAGGATTAGGTTTTGGTGTATAGGGGTCATTTATGACCTCCTTCTCCCATGGAGCGACCTCTTCTCTAAAAAGGTAACAATCTCTTAACTTGAGACACTTCTGAAGGATTTTGTAGACCTCTATTTCATCGGGAGATGGAATCTCTGGCATCAGACGGAAAATAATATTTAATAACCTTTCACCCATATATGGTACCAAAAAATCAACCCAGTGGGTCAGAAATTCTTGGAGAGAAAGCAACAAATAGATGATTAGTTTAGAAGCATCTACTCATGTGAATAACAAACAAATCTTGAGTGTGTCTAAGTTAGCTTGTGTGCATTCAAAAGAAAAGGATCACTAGCAATTCAAGACGGGAAATGACAATTTGGCATTTGCACGATTTAACAATGTTCTTTACTTGCAGAAAGTTGACTGAAATGGAGAAATCTTACATATCCACATTGGGTATAACATGTGAATATTCTGTTAGAAAAATGCACTGTATTTGCAAAAACACAAACTGCACTTGTCAAGCTTGTAAATACAACTAATATCTCCTTTCTTTTGCAGGAGAGTTAACTTCATTGCATACAATTTTTAGCAGTGTTGTATATATTCAATTGTCATACCATGAGGTGCAGTTAACAGCTTGATAAATGATATGATACACGGTGGAGTACACAGCAAGCATCGAAAGGGCTAAATGGACTACTCAACCACAAATCACTCGTTCTATGCATCATAGATCAACAGCATGCCCAATCACATAAAATCCTGGACAGATCTATAATACGAATGTATTAGAATTGACCAAGGAAAGGGGCTCACCTTGCTAACTGGCGACACCGCGGAGCGGAGATGCCGACCGTTGTTCATCAAAGGTTGAGAATTGTGTGATGTGCTCTCATATCCTCTACAGCAGCTGTAGGAGTACATCAGTTGCTCTACTCCAAATCGAATTGAAGCACATCAGGAGCTGCAAGCTCGTCCCGGCTCCTCTCCTCTGCTGCTACAAAAGAAGAGAGATTAGAAAGAGATATAGAGAAAGAGGAGGAGGAGGAGGAGGGGCAGGGGATGAACCCACCAGAGGCAGAGAGGAGGCGCAGCCCCATGGCCGCCGGTGTCGGGCCAGGAGGGGATGAACTCTCCTCTTCTGCTGCTTAGCGAGGAGGTGGAAGTTGCTGCAGCCATGTCAGATCTGGCCGCCACCATGATCATCCCCTCACCCAACTTGTCCTCTGCTGCTACAAAACAAGATATTAGAGAGAGGAAGAGAGAGATGGGGAGGAGGAAGGAGGGGAGGGGATGAAATCACCGGACATAGCCGCCGGTGTTGGAGCCACCACCCGAAACCCTAACCACCATGCCGTCCTTCCTCCCCTGGCTGTCCTCCTCCTTCCCGCCGTGCTCCTCCTCCTCGCCGTCGAAGGTGGCCGCGCCGGGGTGGTCGGCTGGGTCGAGGAGACGGCGGGGCAACGGCGGCCTGGTAGGCGAAGGAGATGGCGGCGCGGGGCGGCGGGCGGGCAATGGGCGATGCGGGCGGGGCAGCGAGGACTGAGGGAGGGAGAGGGAGAGGAGAGGGCGGGGCGATGCGGGCGGGGCGGCGAGGACGAGGGAGGGGGCGCGAGTGCGGGCCGGAGAGCGGCTAGGTCATCTCCACGCGGGCCGTCGCCTTTTAAACACCCCTAGGCGAAATTACGAAAATGCCCTCAGCGGCCATCCAATTTTACAGGTGATGGCACGAAACGGGGGTAACTATTCATTCCAGCAGTAACTTTTTTTATCCGACGGACAAGGTCTTCCAGGTCGATCCAACGGTCAAAAATGCATCAAGCAAACCGATCCGACGGACGAGAGTGCCTGAGCTATGAGAGAGCTCGGTGATGCTCTCTTCTCTTATTTCTGGATGGCCGAGGCCAGCAGTTTGCAATGCCTCTCTTGAACGCCTGAATATGGATAAGTGGATGCATACATAGCTGAGCCCGTACGTATGTCGCCGACATGAAGGATTCATCGTAGTTGTCCGAGTGCTAGTACCGTCGGCCACCTGGAGAACCTCCATATAGGGCGCAAAAAAATACTGTTTATTCTTCTATAGGAAACGACAGAGCAGGAAAAATAATAGGTTGATCGTATGGAGACTAACCGCATGCTGCTGGCCCTTGGCTTCAAGATCCGTTGTACTGATGCATGACTCTCATCCATGTGAACTAGCGACGCGGAAGGCAACGACAAGGCCATAGATAAATCACCTGGAATCCAACAGAAGGAGGATCTTCCCAAGGATCTGGTTTTACATGTCGTTGGTTACCGTCGCAAGTCGCGCATCTCATCGTCGTCGTTAGATGTTGTAGTGCCGCCGCCGTCGTCGCCTGTTGTGATACGTCGGCAAGGTTGTGACATGCCATATGAGGAGCCGCCGAGAGTGGATATTTTCTACGAAGGTATCTTCTAAAATTTGTATTCCGGTGAGAACAGCTAGTTATAATCGCTAAAAACATGGATCGGTCAACAAACTTGTAAACGAGCGCGGTCTTCGCATGCAACAATTGTTGTTTTCTTATTAAATAAAACAGATTTACTATTTCACATCTAGATGTAATATATTATCTCATATCTAAGTCTAGTACCATCCGATCTATTGTTGCTTGTTTTTTCGTGCCAAGCTTGATTTGCATCGCTCGTTGCTTCCCGTGTCGTAACCGTTTTGTTTTCTCCGACCTCGTATGCGTGCCGCTTTCATTGATTGTCTTTTGGCCCGTTGTCCTGTGTCTTTCTGGGCCTTTTTTTTTTGCGTTCTCTATTAGTGAGAGGCAGAGTGCTTTGTCCTTTTTATTCTTAATTCACAAGCTTCATCTCTATATTCTCACTCCAATTTTGACTTTTCATTGATTTGGTGTTGGCCAGCTCTACCCATAAAAGAAGGGTCTAGCGCTCGTCACTTGCCTTCTTTACTCTATTTTTATTTTCTGTTTTTTGCTTTTTTTGTTTTCTTTTTGTTTTTATTTTCTCTTTTTCATTTTTGTTTTAAAGTCATGGAATTTTTTCTTTAGGCTTGCTAAGTCACATCTATATCTGATATAGTTCATGTCTACATTTCTCACCACATGATCTAGAGTTGTAATTTTCATGCAAATTTTATGATTGACCGTTGCGCGTGATTTTCTTTTGATGTTTGTGTGAGCGTGTGACCTGTTGGTTGCGTTACGTCTACGTGTGGATTAGTCTTTTTGTTTGCGCCTGGGCCTGGAATGGGCTGGTCCTTTATGTCTGTGTCTGTGTGGAGAGTATCAATTGAAAGAGTCAGGGGCAAGCATTCTTTCCCAAGCATTTCTTGTTCGCCACTCTCTATACTCACTCTCTTTTGATTTTTCCCTAGTTTGTTTTTTTCCTTTCTTTTCTTTTGGTTTTTAAACTTTTGTTTTTTTATTTTCATTTTTTATCATAAAATTTATGATTTTTAAATTTCATAAGTATATTTTAAAATGACTCGTTCTTCGGGCTGCAGCTTTTCTCACTCTATGTTGTGGGTGTGGTTCAGTTTTTGTATAGAGTAACCCGACTCGTTGCTCTCTCTCTCTCTCTCTCTCTCTCTCTTCCGTTAAGCTACGGTTTTGTTTTCTATTTTTCTTTTTATATATTGTTTGTTTTTTTCTATTTTATTTTTTCCTTTTTAGTTATGTGTAGTTGTCTCAGTTACAAGTCCACCCTTGACTCGCATTTAGGTCCATAATTTGTTTCATTCCAGTTGCAAGCCCATCCTTGACTCGCAACTTGGCATGTAGTTTATTTTCCATCCCAATCCCGAGTTCACCCTCAACTCGCAATTGGGCGCGTAGTTTGTAGTCGTCCTAGTTGCAAGTACACCCTCGACTCGTAACTCATATCGTAGTCTTGTGTACTTGTCCCAATTGCAAGCACACCCTCGACTCGCATCCCGTATCGTAGTTTTGGGAAGTTATCCTAGTTGCAAGTACACCTTCGATTCACATTTAGGCCCTTAGTTTGTTTCATCCCAGTTGCAAGCCCACCCTTGACTCGCAACTCGGCATCTGTGTTTTGGCTTTTAATCCCTGTTGCAGATCCATACTTGACTTGCAACTGGACTCATAGTTTTTTTAATCCTAGTTGCAATTTAACTCTTGACTCGTAACTGGGCTCATAGTTCGTAGTTGTCCTAGTTGCAAGTCCGTCATCGATTCGTAACTGGGCTCATAGTTGTCCAAAGTTGCATGTCCACCCCCAGCTCACAACTAGAGCTTGTGTTTTGTTCTTCATCCCGGTTCCAAGTCCACCCTTTTGACTCACAAGTGGGCCCATAGTTTGTTTCATTCCAATTGCAAGTTGATACTTGACTTCCAACTAGGCTCATAGTTTTGTAGTTGTCTTAGTTGCAAATCCACCCTCGCGACTCATAACTCATATAATAGTTTTGTGTAGTTGTCCTAGTTGCAAGTCCACCATCGACTTGCAACTCATATCGTAGTTTTGTGTAGCTGTCCCAGTTGCAAGTAGACCCACGACTCGCAACTAGTCCCGTAGTTTGTTTCATCTTAGTTTCAAGCCATCATTGACTTGCAACTCAGCCTGTATTTTGTTTTCCATCCTTGTTGTAGGTTCACCCTTGACTCGCAACTAGGCCGGTAGTTTGTTTTATCCCAGTTGCAAGTCGGCCCTTGACTTGCAACCGAGCTCGTAGTTTCATAGTTATCCCAGTTGCATGTCCACCCTCGACTCGCAATTGGGCTTGTAGTTGTCCTAGTTGCAAGTCCACCCTCGACTCACAACTGGGCATGTGTTTTTGTTTTTCATCCCAGTTGCAAGTCCACTCTCAACTTGCTACCAGGCTTTAAAATTTGTTATTGTCTCAGTTGCAAGTCCACCCTTGACTCGCAAATGATATCATAATTTTGTGTTGTTGTCCAAGTTGCAAGTCCATCTTCGATGTGAAACTGGGCCCTGCTCGATCCTTTATGTTGTCGCAATTGCAACAACATCCTCGACATGTAATTGGGGCATGCTTTTTTTTATCCTAGTTGCAAGTTCACACTCTATACGCAACTAGCGGTCTACTAATTGTTGCCTTAGTTGCACCTCCACCACCGACCCCCATTTTTTTCCTAGTTGCAAGTCCATCCTCGATTTGCAACTTGGGGATGGGGGGCCTGACCCTTTTGTCCCAGTTGCAAATCCACCACCGACATGCATCTAGGCCCGACACATTTTTTGTCGCAATTGCAAGTGCACCCTCTACATGCAACTTTGAGGGCCGACCCTTTTTTGTCCTAGTTGCAAGTCCACCCTCGATACGCAACTAGGCTCTATTCATTTTTGTCCCAGTTGCAAATCCACCCTCGACACGCAACCGAGAGGGGGATGTGGACGAACCATTTTACCATAGTTGCACCTACACCTCCGACATGCAATTGGGGGACCTGCTTTTCCCCCAAATGCAAGCCCATCCTTGATGCGCAACTGGGGGACCACCCATTTTTATCCCAGTTGCAAGTCCATCCTCGACACACAACTTGGGGGCTCCGACCCTTTTTGTCACAGTTGCAACTCCATCCCCATGATGCAACTGGGGGCTCGTCTTTCTTTGTCCCAGCTGCAAGACTATCGTCGACATGCAATTGGGCCTACCCATTTTTGTTCAGTCCCAAGTCCAACTACACCCAGGCATGCTTTTTTGCCCAATGTATTTTTTAAAAAATCACAAAAAAAATCTATATGAATTTATAAAAATCATGACCTTTTTTGAAATTCATGAAAATTTACAAAATCACAAAAACTTCTAAAATTCACGATTTTTTTGAATCTATGGACATTTTTTCAGTTGTTAAATATTTTTATATCTTTATTTTTTTCCAATTTCATGACCATTCATAGAATGCATGAACACTTTTTAGATTCACAAACATTTTTCCTGAATTGATGAATATTTTTTCAAAAATATTATTTTAATTCTCAAACAGTTTTCAAACTTGTAAAAATAAATAAATACACAAAGATTTTTCATGTCCGCGAATGGGGTAAGAGGATGGACCTTGGGTAAAGTTGGAAGATACTAACAAAAAAAAAAAGATACGTGTTGGCTTTCCTTTTTTCTTACCTTTTCAAGGTGCATGCATGCACCACGAGACATCCTTGTACTCCCTCCGTTCCTAAATATAAGTCTTTTTAAAGATTTCACTATGGACTACATACGGAGCAAAATGAGTGAATTACACTCTAAAATGTGTCTATATACATCCGTATGTAGTTTATAGTGGAATCTCTTAAAAGACTTACATTTAGGAACGGAGGGAGTATAAGTCAATTAAGGACAACATGAGAACCTAGTTTAGTTTTGGTGGCTAGCTTTGCCAGTGACCGGGCAGCCAGCGTAGGCTTGAACCCCGACGGGACAAATAAATGGACCAGTTTTTCTCTTATCTTTTCTATCTAGTTGGTCTTGCCAGCCCAAGACAACAAACAACGACAAAGGCAGGAGGTAGAACATGATTAAAGAACACATAACATTACAGTTAGATGTGACATAGTCGAACCCTAAATAAAAAGCTAAGCAGATTTAAGCAGCGATTTGGGCGCTAAAAAAAGAGGCACACGTGGCATTGGGAGTATGTACTCCTAGGAGTACTAACCCATTTTCCATATATACTAGTATAGTGCCCGTGCGTTGCTACGGGCTTATGAAAATAATACCATCTTGTAATTTTCAAATTTATGTCCATGAACATATTATAACCTAATAAAAGGAAGAATGAAAATACCATATTGCAATGTTCAATATCTTTTTTCATTTGTCAATGAGATATACCCAAAATAATCATTCTGTACATGCAAGATAGTAAAAAAAATTACTTCTTAGGAGCATGTGTGTTGTGAGCCTTGAAGAATACATTTGTTCTTGTACTTCACTGCATGAAATGTATTCGGTATATTGGCATATAAGCATGCTTTGCACCTCTAGTTTTGATCTACCCACCTGTTCCATTGTTTGAAGAATAGTATATGGCTATATAGACTCAACTGGAGAGAATACATTATGCAATTCCCCCGTGTCTGTTAAATAATCATGTAAAAGAAAAGAGAATAAAAGTAAAAGTGAGTCTAATGATAGAAATGAGTAAGAAAATGAAAATTTGAAAATAAAGGATCTTAGGGCATCTCCAATGTTGTCCGCTAAAACGGACAAACTACTGTGTGATCATATTTATGTTTTCATAGCATGCAGGTGAACGAATTCGGAATATCAATATAAACATGGATCAAATGATGAAAGCATATCACGGGAGTAGTGACTATTATAGCTCTTGTTTTCTTATTTCATCTTACTGCATTTTTATTAGCCTTTGAATACACCAGTGTTTGCAGATAAACCTTTTCTGTGTGATCGGCGGCTACATTAATATTTTGTCAAGAGATGTCTATCTAGGTTTGTTTGCTGAACCATTGCTCGATGCCCAGTACTCAATAAAAAAATTAAATTATCCACTTTGAATTAATCTTTCAAATTGATTAGGAAGTAGAGATAGTATATATTCCTGTGATGGACGCGGAGGAGAAGAAGCCGGAGGAGGAGGTGGGGTTGGCCATGGAGCGAAGGAGAAGAAGCCGGAGCAATGGAGGTGGATGAGGGAAAAAATAGTACTAAAAGACATGTACGCAAGAATTTCTTAGAGGTTGATCATTGCATCGTGACAAGAGCAAACCTTGCCTAGACCGGCAAGATCCAAAGCAACAAGCCATAGATGTTTGGTTCACGCCTGACACTTACCCTGTTGGTGTCGCCACCTAGCGTCCAGCTTGCTTTCTTCACCTTTACTTTGTTCATGCCACCCCCCAATCCAATCAACAGATGAGTTGATTGCCCATCCGACCACTTCTCTGTTTCCTGTCAAGCAACCATGGACGGTGTGTTGGAAAAACATCATAGAACATGTAAGCATCACATCATTGGCATAGACCCTACAATTAAAAATTTTAGTCTAAAAAGAAAATAGATGTTTTAAGACTACTTTAAAGATAAGAACTCTTAAATTCATCATAAAAAGGAATGATTGACTGGTTTTAATACTGCACGCGCAACCATGCGTGCATATGATTAAAGCACATGAGAGAAAATATCTCTTTGGACAAAAAACTTATATAGAACATTCCATGGTAGATGACTGATAAAAAGGAACAAACAAACCAATGAACTATGATCTGATGAGAAGAAATAAACAAACAACCATTTCTAAAATGTAAAAGAAACTAACACTCTCGATAAAAGAAACTAAAAGTTGCTGACAAGCATTACATGTATATAGAACAAAGATTTATTCACTCTAAATTTTACAGAAATTTGGCTCTTGCAGGAGGATGCTTTTTAGAACTTATTACTGGCCAACTAAATAACAATGCATTAAATAGCACACCGCCTATATCCGCCTAGATAAATACACATATGTTGGCATGGAATAACAAAAAAATAGCTTATGCAATTTTGCACTGATCAAACAAATTTGGCATAATTCGGATATGTGTTGAATATGATGTCATGCATATTTTAATATTTAACATTTTGATGCTAAGACAAACAAATCTTCCATTTCTTATACACTATCTTATTACAGATAACAACTACTCCTCTGCAAAGATGGAATGTGAAAAATAATGTGTGCCCTCTAACATGTAAGAAATAGCAACACTAAAATCACAATCTGAAGTTGCGAAGACACTTCAGAACAATGACTTGCATGAAAACCACACACACATTTACTCTTGACGATCAGGATATGGTAGCACATACCTTTCTCGTCTCCATACACTTCAGAAACTCTGCTCTCGAGGAAAAGTAATTATGCCAATAGCATCCTACGTTTTTTGTACAAATTAGGCAATGGACATAAAGTGAATTTCCACCAAAGAAGGGAAGCACAATGCAATTAATGCCAATAATAAGCAATATATGCTCCCTCTACAACTTAGACAGACTGTAACATATTTTCTACCAAAGACGGGAGGCCCAATCTCATACTCACTATGCAACGCTAAAGGTCATTAGTGTTCACCACAAGAGTTAATAACATTCCATCATGCTAAAGATCATTTAGTTTATAACTGGCAACAGCGATGACAACACCAGTAGCCTTCCCTGTGAACGCCTCCAAAGACGTAACATTTTGTGAAGTGACTCAAGTATCTCGTTAATCAGGCAAACAACAATATTCCTTGCAAGAATTAAATATCAAGTTGCAAAATTTGTATTACCATGTTTGAATACTCAAGGCATATTATGTTACTGACATGGCTAGATAATTACCTAGTTTTCTCAACCTCAGCACAAAAATCAATGTAAGCTCGATCCATACCTACATCTAGCTGAGTATTGTCTAACAGTTCATGATCTACCATTAGAGAGCATATGTGAAACTCCGAACCAACCACGACTTACCTCAAAGCTACCCACACTTTTCCCTTCTCCATACACATAATTGAGGAAGCGACACTACTTCTCATCAGTTTCACCTTAGCCTCCCGTTGTCACTCACCTCCTCACCATTGCCGCTTGCGGCCCTAGGAAGTGGATGTGGTGACCTGTAGCAACCAATAACATAACCTTAGGCCTGCAAGATATTAAGGAGTCAGCCCTTGACTTCTATCCGAATGAAGCACCCACATCACTTCGCCCTTGGCCTCCCTGCTTCGCCCAGCTCCTCCTCCTCCCCGTCGTTGGTCGCCGTGGCAAGGAGGTTGCAACAAGAGAGGCGCTGTTCTTTGGAGGGACAGAGGCGGTGACCTGTGGCGGTGGCTGGGAGAGCTGGAGCATGAGACGACGGCGACCATTGAGGTGACACGCTTTGGAGGGTTGGAGGCGTCGTGTGGAGGCCGCAGTGTGGTGTAAGACGACCATGGCGTGTCGCGTGCATTATAGATAACAAGAATCAATGCCATGCCGGTGTTCTTGATAGTAATGCTACCAGTGCCCTACAAAATGTGGACAAAAGGTAACAGTAAATATTTCTTTTTGTGAAAAATGGAAATAAACTAATGAAACAAACAATGCAGAAACACATTTGCAGTGATGTATAGTAGTTTCTACTTGCAGGAAATATCAAAAAAGAAGTAAACTTCAGTAAAATGGAAACCCACAAATGGAAATACAGCAGTACTTCTACTAATTGATAAGCATCTTGTTTAGTTAACAGGGGCAAGTGTGATTTTGCTCACAGATAGAGCAAAGGTTTAAAATCTTAAACAACTGCATGCTTTTTAATCTAGAAAAATCAAGCAAAGCTCATGTGTGAGTATAAGCTATAAGGTTCAAAACTGTTAGCACACGCTTATAAGATTTGTCAATTTGTTACAATGCTAGCTATTTTTTAACAGCCATATGCAGATAGATACTACAATAAAAAAACAAAAGCATTCAGTTTTTGAACCTGGCGTTGAACTAATGATGTATCTCACAGTACTTAGTACCACTTTTGCCTTTGTAAATCTGGGTACATAATCTCATAGATCATAAATTAACTTAATATACTGCGTGCACAGGATACCATAAATTTCATAATTAAATAAAGCATGTGTCATTATAATTTCTGTTCTGAACGGCAAACCGGTAATATATTTGGAAAGGTCATGAGGAATTGCACCATTGTTCATATTATAGCCATACTTTGCCTAGTGAAAATTATTTCTCATATCATGTGTAAAAACACGTAGAGTATTTAGAGCAGAATGAACAAAATGAAAGATAAATTCCATCATCTAGCAAACTACATTGACAGAAAGTAAATTAACCAGCTAAAAATGACAGTGAAGACGGATCACTAAGAATCGTACGTGTACCACTCACATCCTTGCTCAGCCCCATGGCCTCCAGCAGCACCATCAGTGTGTGTGTCTGTGTGTGTCTGTGGCGCCGCGGTGCTCCTTCGACGTCTATGCAACGGCTGCCACACAACGGCCATGCCACTGTACACTGCCGCCGTCACGCTCATTGTTTTCTTGCCAGATGCTGCCACCGGCCTCCACCATGCCTCCCCATCTACCCATCCCAATTGCCACAGCGGGATCGCATCAGCTCGCGCCAACAAATGCCCGTGGGCATCCTTCCTCTCCACATGCTTTGGGCCCTGTTTGGGGTACACCCTCAACCTGCAATATTTCCTGTGCCCAAAGTTGCCTGCTGCTACGTTTCACAATGCCCATGACGCCTCCTAATAAGTTGTCCACAAATTTGAAACCATAAATCATATTCTGTAGTATGCATCGCTAGATGAGGTGACCTTGAACCAGCAAATAAAAGCATATCTTCTTGAGAACTCTATTCTCACACTTCTCACACATTTTATGAGACTCGATAAAGCTTTGATCTGAGAATAATATTTAGTTAATACTTAGAAACTGTAACTGATGATGAAAGAATCAAGGTGCTGTTAAATAAATCGAGACAAAAGGGTGATTAGCTAACCTGTGATATTGTTTCCAACAATTAGGATTGAGTCAACCATGTATACATCTCCAGCTACAAGATTCCCTAAACAACGAAGAACCCAATTAAATATACAAGCATCAATTTGCCTGTCTTGTAACATCATAGAAGTTGTTCTGCAGTAAAACTGGAACTTACCCATCTCTAGGACGCGGGGCGGCAACCCATGCCGAGCGGCCGCGGCGAGGTGCCGTCATGGTGGTGCTTCGGGGGGCTGCCACTGGTCGTCCTCCTCACCGCCACCCACGAGGACGCGTCAACGCCGGTCACGCGACCTAGCACGGCTGCCAGTGTGGGGTGTGGGCAGCTGGACTTCACGCGTAGTCATCATGGGGGAGCCATCTTTGTGTCCATGGTCGATGAGCAATCAACACAATGTCGCCCAAGCTGACCACATTGTAACGGAAGATGGGCGGCGATATAGAAGCTCTAGTGCAAAAACCATGTCGCTTGATATGTTGATTATTTAGATGGTACGAGCATCTGCAAAGGAGACCCTAAAAGCTTCAGAATATGTCCGGATTGTAGTGTCCGCACCATATTTGTCGACTTTTGTCATCCAATGAGGCCCCCTGCTTGTCCGCGGAGCATTCCAAACTATCATTTTCCGCAAACCAGAACAAATCTGGATGAGCTGTGTAGCAGTTTGGACCTTTGCATGTCCAACTAAAAAACACCACGTGGTCCCTCTATCTTCCCCCTCCCCCACCCAGACACAACACACGCACACCACACGCAGCCACCGGTGAGGCAAGCCATGCCGCCACCTGACCTCTCCTCCCTCCGGCTCCCTCTCCCTCGTCTCGCCTATCCCAGCCGCCTCGTCACGCCGTGGTCGGCCTCGGCTCCGACAAGCCCCATGTCGGCCATAAACCGCACGACCAGCTCTGCCTCCAGCCGCCGCTAGCCATGCCTTGTCACAAGCCGCTGCTCTAGCTGCCCTCCAACCACCACCACGCATAGCTTGAACTTCTTGATCATCTAATGGCTGGCATGATACTGGGTCCTAGTGTCATTCCGGCCATGATTTTGTTAAACTAAAACAAGATTGTGTTAATAAAAAAGAACCTTTAAAGGATTCCACAATCTAGAATCGCTGTTATTTAGCAAAAGAAGAGGATGTGTAATCCAAAAGAATAAAATAATACCAACCAACCAGCTAGGACCCTGTAAATATAACCTCCTAGGAGGCATGTACTTTCCCACCTTTTCAATGCAATGAAACGCAAAATCGCTTTGCGTTTTCTCGAAAAAATAATAATAATAATAATAATACCAACCAATAATTATAACCAGGTCAAAAAGATATAAATAAGGCTGCAAAGAACAAAATAGCTTTAGAGCCGAGTCATGAAAAATTGGCTAACAATCTTTGTCCTCGAGTAGTAAGTTGCAGAAGGTTTATGTCTACTGCGCAAATACAAGGTAAAGGGTGATATCAAAGTTCTTGGAACCACTACATGTGAAAGCTATCAGAGTTAAACACCAAAAGTACCTTATAAAAAGTCACTGTATCCAAGGTTAGCCTTCCTAGAACAAGTACTACTGGATAACCGTATACCATTGACTTAGGACCATGAAGAAGGTTTTTATGAAACCTTCTCGAGAGTACACTCATACCAAAACAAGTCGTACTTACACTGCATAGTACCATAGCTCATGGCAAGAAACCTCTATCTGTTAAATGTACCAATTCTTAAAAAATCCTAGTACTACTATTTTTAGTTTATATAGAATGCACCCTTTATTCTCACTTCACTACTGTACCTTTTGTCGACATATATGTCATATTACATAAAACTTCCTGGACTTTTACCTTAGATATCAGCTGTCGTTAACATTTGCCGAAAAAATACTTCTAAAAAATACCAATATAGAAACAAGAATTCAGAAGATGCAACATGAATTGAGGGTTCAGGTAGGGGAGTGTGTCTAAGTAAGCGTACACACATACAAGAATAATTTGTGTCTTAGGAGCATATTGTAGTAAGTTAAGCAAATAAGGGCTGGAGAACAATGCTCTAAGAACCAGTATTCAAGATGAGATGCTCCTACAAATAACAAAGGTCAAATGTTGAGTTGTGCATAACCTGGCACATTGGATATTTTCTTCCATTGATCCTACATCTTTTGGGAACATCATTTTTTAACATGGAAATACTCAGAATCAGGTCAATGGAGCAATAGGAATAGATGTTGGGGAAAGAAACATGTGTGATCTTTGAATAAGCCAAAACATGTTTGAGATTTGCAGTAGTGATAACATCTATGTACTTACTGTCTCTATCAATGTAAGAATAGAACAAAGCAAACCACACATGTAAGGAACAGGGATTAACGCATTGAACTAACTTCCTCATGGAACAGAGGGAGGCAACCATATTCAGCTCATTTCGGAATAAATGATGATCCAAAGTCATCAACAAAGGACCCTGATTCAACATTTGATTTGTCACTAATTATGCTCTACTACGGTAACACATACAAAGTTTAAAACAAAATCAGAATCACCAATCAGCTAGATGCATAGCTTGAATACTCAAACCAATAAAAGGACGAGGTGAGCAGTGGACCATTTGAAGCACAAAGAATTAGTGTGCAAGATTGCATACTGGGATTTATAACTGAGCATGCAAATAAAGATAAATAACTCAGAGACTGATACGATAAACAATTGTGAGGTATAGCACCTGTGGGGAAGCCAACAGCCTTCCAGTAAAACTATCTCCACGATGAACAAATCAATTAATTCTGCACATGGATAGCGGTTGACAAAGATGCTTCCCATAACCAAACCGACTGCAAAGAGAATGTGATAATAAGCCCCTGTATGTGCCAGACTGCTTTCATCTTCTTGCATTTGAGAAAATTGTGCCCCCATCTTCATCTAACCGAGAGAACATGGAGCTTGGATGGGTTCAGTTACCTTCATCAGATGACAGGTTTGGATGGCACGCTACACTGGCCATCCACTATGGACTGCAAGACCCACTTCAATGCACTTACTGTCTCCATCATGCTCCTGATCTTGCCCTCATGGAGAGCTTCTTCTCATCCAAATGTAAGCAGCCACCAAATTATAGAACAAAAATTCCAAGTAAGAATGGAAGTATAGAACAAAGCTAACCACACATGTAAGGAACAGGGATTAACGCATTGAACTAACTTCCTCATGGAATGGAGGGAGGCAACCATATTCAGCTCATTTCGGAATAAATGATGATCCAAAGTCATCAACAAAGGACCCTGATTCAACATTTGATTTGTCACTAATTATGCACTGCTACTGTAAGTAACACATGCAAAGTTTAAAACAAAATCAGAATCACCAATCAGCTAGATGCATAGCTTGAATACTCAAACCAATAAAAGGAGGAGGTGAGCACTGGACCATTTGAAGCACAAAGAAGTTGTGTGCAATATTGCATACTGGGATTTACAACTGAGCATGCAATAGTGAGAATACACTAACCGATTAGTCATCTAGACTGAGCACAATATCTTCAGGCTTCACGCCCAACAACTCACAAGCCTCTAAGAACATTGTTGGACTTGAGTTTCTGCTGCAACCTGTTAGTAGAGAAAGCAGAGAACAAATTTTAATGGTGAAGATTAATAGGAAAACTGTAGGTAGAACTTGCATACAAAGTTAACAGGCTACATGGTCAAGGTTCAGTCAACTGGCTTAGGTAAGGCGGCTCCTCTGTAAATGGGTACCCACATCAGCAGGTATAGCAAATACATTAAACCAGTGGTCACAATTCAGGGCCTCTAAAAGTTTCTGCTACAACTTGTTAGTAAAAATAAATGTGTTCATTAAACATCATTGTCCCTGTAAAAATCAAGGGTGTACTGTCACTGATAGATAGCTAAAATGAACCACAAAAAATCAAGGTTGTAGTGTTACCAATGGATAGCTAAAATGAACCACAAAAAACTTTAATCTAACCTTGTTCAATCGGGTGTATCTCCTTGAACCCTGAACAGCTCCGCATGAGTAACTCCGCTCCTTCATCTTGAAAGATAAAATGCCAGTAAAACATGACTGATATATATTCAGCTGAAAGAAACTAAAACACATTCATAAGCCTACTATATGGCAAATTCGATCGAACCAAGTTTGGGCATAGATGAAATAAATTAGATTGGATCAGTAATCGCCCCCTACAAAGAGAAGCAACTGATCTACTAATACATGGCAGATCATACAATCTTGCACAAAATCAACAAAGCAGACTCTTTTCTTTCACCAAACGTGAAACATTGAGTGTACCCTGCATATAGAACAAGACCAAGATCAATACATGCCTGTAAAATGGAGACCACCAAATCTGATTCAAACACAAAAGAAAAAAGAAGAGCTTATGTTATCCGCATCGAGGGAGCCCTTGGCGCGGTCGAGCTCCGCATCCTTCGCACGGAGCTCCGCCTCCAGCTTGCGCGCCGTGATCTGGTACGTCTTGAGCAGATACCGCTGCTCCTCGGCATGCGCGGAGAGGGCGGTGTTGCCCGCGGCCACGGCGTCCCTGGCCGCGCCTGCAGGATCCTTGAGGAACCTCTGCTTGGTGTCGGACAGCTTGGTGAGCTCCGCGACCACGGCAGCGTCCGCGGACTGAATGGCCTCCGCATCATAGGGGAACTGCGCGAGCTTCAGCTGCGCGTAGGCTCCCTTGACGGCCGAGACGCCCGCGAACAGATTGGCGAGGAGGGAGTCCGCGACAGCAACCGTCGCGGCGGCCGGCGGCGAGGGCTCCTCCTGCTGCGCCCCGGCGGTCTTCTTCTCCGCGGCGTTCCGGAAGAAGGGGTCGAGGGAATACGGCGCCTCCGTATCATAGGGGAACTGCGCGAGCTTCAGCTGCGCGTAGGATCCCTTGACGGCCGAGACGCCCGCAAACAGATTGGCGAGGAGGGAGTCCGCGGCAGCAACCGTCGCGGCGGCCGGCGGCGAGGGCTCCTCCTGCTGCGCCCCGGCGGTCTTCTTCTCCGCGGCGTTCCGGAAGAAGGGGTCGAGGGAATACGGCGCCAAGGGCGGCGGTGGCGTCTCCCCTCGGCGGCGGCGACGTCTCCCCTCGTACAGCGGCGGCGGCGGCAACGAAAGAGCACCTATCCAGAGGCTGGAGATCTGGGATGGGATCGAGAGGCTGTTTTTTTTTGCGGGGTGGGTTGGCTGGGGTGGGGACGAAAAAAAAACCAGCGAAAAAAAACCAGACGAAAATGGTGGGACGAAAATGATAGGACGAAAATAAAACCCGGAACGCAACCTACCAACTGAGACATTAAGAGTAGAGATTTTGTGAATCCGATGGCTATATGTATACCTGTATCCATATGTTTCTCAGCCTCTCGATCTAAGTCCTTCGCCTCATGGGCCACTAAGCGAAAATTTGCAGTCACCCGCCCGCTTTGGAACTTTAGAAATGTTTTTGTTTGCAAAAACCCCCCTATCCATCATCCCCAACCCAAGCCAAGTCTTTGCATCCTGCGACTCCAGCCCCAAATCGTTCCTTGCCAGGTCTCTCGCATCAACTCCCAAATCAAGTCCCAATTCGAAGTCCTCCTACGACGACAGTGCCCAGATGATTCCCTCGAACTTCTCTGGACACAGCAAGCAAGTAGCGACGGAAACGGCTCGATGGTCACTTGGACCCGGCATGTAAATAGCGTTAAACCTTGTATTGGTGTTTTTAGGGCTCTCCACCCCCACTCCCTTCTTTAATGAATGATACGCACTCTCGTATGTATTTGAGAGAAAAAACCCGGCCGGCCGGTCATCTCGACGGCGAAGCCATGACAAGCGACATCGTTCCGCGGCGGTGACGACGAGTCTGATGAGGCTGGTCATAGTAGGGAGTAACTTAGACTAGTATCATGCATATGACACTAGTCTAAGTTACCACCTTCATAATGCAAAGTAATATGATAGTAGTATCATAGATGGCTTCATTTATTAGCTTATAGACTCATCTTGTTTTGGGAAGCGTTATGTTATGTTACCACCTCTCATTAAATACTTGCCACATAAGAAAAAAAAATTGGAGTGCGCTATGTTACTAGCTAAGTTACTCCCACTATGACTAGCCTGAGGCGCTAACGCCGCCCTGGATGGCCTCCCCCGCCAGCGATGATTCCTACATATGAAACTGCAGTCTCTCGTTCATAGGAAGCTGTCGGCTGTAACCTGTACAAAATATGTTGGTGCTATGCTCATATGAGTAAACTGTATCAGTATTTGCACCTAAATGAATGGCATCGTGTGAGATGCTTCTACGTGTTTCTTTTCTTTTCTAAATTGTTTGCCAATACGTGATATGCCTTACCAAGCTTGTTCAGATTAGAGGCTTTGGTTGAGCTTTTCCCTTGTTAAAAAATCATGTTTGTTGTTGCCACAAAATTCAGTGACTAGTTCAGTTGTGTGTTGACAAAAGATCACAGGGGCGTGGCCGTTCGTCCTAGGGTTCCACGCCGCCGCAGGAGAGATAAATACCGATCGACAGTAGTCATTATGGCGCTAGATACAGTCCTGTGTCCAGGGTTGTTTCTGCAAATTAAAACTGTTGGTATGGACTACAGGCGGGCGTGTCAATGCAAAATAACTGGAAATTAACCAAAAGCAAAGGATTCAGATCGAGGGGCTGAGAAAAGAGGGATGCAGGGGTACACATATGGAGCGGATTCACAAGATATGTTGCCAAATACTTGTTTAACATTTAAAAAAAATCAATTTTTTTCATATACTCGTTCAATATTTCTAATATTTTCAACATTTTGAATACTTATTCAACATTCTATACTTGTTCAACATTTTTTAATACTTATTCAACATCTTTTTCAAATGTGTTTTTGAAGAGTGTTTTTTGTCACACACACGCGGGCGCACACAGAGATATATATAGGGAAAATCCATCCTACCACCTGATGGTAGTTACCCCATATGTCTCATATACTACCATGTGGTATTATATATACTATTTTATTATTTTAAATATGTTCATATACTATATCTAAGATATTTCAAAGCAAGTTACATGAAAAAAATTACATATGAGCCCATAGTTTTTGTTATATTTATAAAATAAATGCGTATTTATGCGTAAAAATGAGCATACTCAAAAATGGTATATACTACCTAAAAATTAGTATATATACTACTTAATCATTGTTATATACTACATACTACACGTACATACTCTCGGTTCCGACAGATACTACATACAACATACAAAATGCAAGTGGTGGTAACTACCCCTGCTGGTAAGAAATATATATATATATATATATATATATATATATATATATATATATATATATATATATATATAGGGATTGTCTATTGGTCTCCCGGGGTGAGGAATAGTTATTCTTCACCCCCCTCTATTTTACCATCAATACACTGTAATTTTACGTTTCGTAAGTTTTTTTTTATTTTCGACATAAAAAAAGACCGTAAGATAATATATAATCATCATAAAAGATATTTTATGTTATGTAAAATTACAAACGTAAAAACATAGTGTAAAATACACATAAATCAAGTAATTTTCTTGTCTAATGACCTATATTTTTATTTTCTTATGTCAAATATTACGTAGTGAATGAATATGAATGTAACTATTTGAATTCCAAACATAATTTAATTATGAAATGATCGTAAGATTACCTCGGGTGAAGAATAAGTTATTCTGCACCCTGGGTGATGAATAGCATCACTATATATATATATATATATATATATATATATATATATATATATATATATATATATATTCTTGCTTAGCCTACGCTCCGGCCAGTCCTAATTAGGCGTGCGGTTCGTGTGGAGAATGCGGCTCTCCACCGCTAGTTGTTAATGGTAACGGAGTGTGCAAGAAAAAGTAATGCATTTATTTTTGTTACCATGCGCTGGTCGGCTATATCCCACTTCTGAGTTCAATATTCATTATCAGTAATAGGGAAAGTATAGATAGTAATGGACAAATGTTTTTTTACCGGGCAATGAGATATCGGTGATTTGATCTCTAAACATAGTAAAACCTTGCAGACATGTAGTAACAAATTACTACATGCTCACAAATTGGAAGCAGTAAAAAAAGGAGTGGATGGTAATGCAGAAGGAAATCAACACCGAAAAAAATTAGAGATGCTTCGATCCAAGCTGATATGTAGTAATGCAGTACTACATGCGCTATTTTAGTCTAAAAATGGGTTGCTTTTGATCATACAGGCCGCATGCAGATGGTAACTCGTTACGACTTTCTAAGGCCATTTACTACTGCTACAATAGTGATGGTAACACGTTTACTACGTCCTACATGCATGCGAGGAATGAACGGTTGGGCTTGGCTCTTGCATCTCATGGATGATTGCCGAGTGGTGGCCTCCCGTGCCAAACGTGATATCATTAACGACACTCTGGCAGTCCGACACCAACACCAAGCTCTGAATATTCAGATCATCTACTAGGGCCAGGCCTTCCCTGCATGCAAAAGTTTCTAGCATCACTGGATCAATAACTCCCTGGTACACCATGACCGACGATCCCATGTACGCCCCAGTATGGTCTCGGCAAACTGCTGTAGCTGCTCGACCTCGCTTGTGTCGTTCCACAGCCCCGTCAACATTGATCTTCAACAAGTTGCCGGGGGGTGGTAGCCAGGTCTTTTGAGCAGGCGTGGTCTGCACTACCGGTGAAACTCTAGTCACCATTTGTGGTAGCTGCTCCAACTCATTGAGATAAGAATTGACAATAGAAAAGATGTGGTGTGGGCTCTGGAAAATAGCTTCATGTATAGCTTTCCTCCTAGCATACCATATGGACCAGAGTGTTACCACCATCCGAGTGAAATTCTTTTGATCCAACCTATCATGCATCTCAAATAACCAACTCCTTGCGCTAGCTTCTGTGATCTCTGCCATGCTCTCGACAGGTGACTCGTCGGTGAGCGCCCAGGTGCATCTCACCATATTGCAAGATATTAAAGCATGGCGCCATGAATCCTCGCAGCCACAGAGCGGGCAAGCATCTCGAGTCGACATATTATGACGCTTAAGAACATCTGTGGTTGGAAGAGAATGACGCGCCAGCCTCCAAGTAAACACTTTGACCTTTGAAGGGATCTTCATATTCCATAGTGAGGTCCAGGATTTCTCTTGCCGCTCCCCACTGGATGAGCCACTTCGACCTTTCAACCAGTTCTCCCGCTGGATTTTTGTTGATATCAGAAACTTATATGCTGAGCTAACAGTGAAACGGCCCTTACTATCCGGGTGCCAAGCCCAGAAGTCGTTGACATTCCTTGTACACACTGGAAGCTTCAGAATAGACCCAGCATCGATCGGTAGGAAAGTAGCTCGAATCAGAGGTTCATTCCATGTCGCCATCGCTGGGAGCAAAAGTTCAGACACCAAAGTCGATGGGTCAGAAACCCGTGAGACTATGGATCGAAGTGAAGCCTCCTTAGGGATCCAATTGTCATCCCAGATGTGAGTCGTTTGGCCATTGCCGATATGCCTTATAATTCCTTGTTTCATAATATCTCTACCTTCCATAATCGCTCTCCAAATCTGGAATGGGCGAGTGCCCAGTTCCGCATGAAGGAACGAAGTATCCAGGAAGTAAGAGGCCTTTAAGATACGGGCACTCAAAGAGAACGGTTCTTGCAAAATCTGCCACGCCTGACGTGCTAGAAGTGCAAGGTTTAAAAGCTCTAAATCTCTGAAACCAAGGCCTCCAAGGTACTTGGGCCTTGTCATAATTTCCCAGGATACCCAGGCAGGCTTCCTCTTACCTTGTTTGCAGCCCCACCAAAAATTCCTAATGAGGGAGTTGATATGATCACATAAACCTTGGGGTAGCTTAAAGCAAGACATAGAGTAAACCGGGATCGCTTGAGCTACTGATTTTATGAGCACTTTCTTGCCACCGGCAGACAAACATTTTTCCATCCATCCTTTCACCTTGTCCCAGACCCGGTAACTCAGGTGCTTAAAAGTGCCCTTTTTTGAGTGTCCCACATCAGTAGTCTAAGTGCATCTAGTGCCACCCTTAGTTGGTTTTGGAGTATTGATGACAAACTTGGTTGAGGGACTAATGTGTTTGTGAGAATTGCAGGATAACACAGGTAGTAGTCCCATATTGATTCGGTTTACCTACCAAAGATGACCCCTAAAATTGTGTGAAAACATTGAAGACAATGGTGGTTTGTGAAGACATTCACAGTGAAGATTATGACATGAGAAGACATTCACATGAAGACTATGGAGTGCGAAGACATAGTTGTTTCGTAGTTTCCTTTTCTTCTTTGTTGAGTCATAGGAACCACCGTACTGTTAAGTGGGGTCCAAGTGAACAAAGTCAGAGTGGTGATGTGATGCTCAACCAAATCCTATGTCTTCGAGCGAAGGCAATGAGAGCAAATCTTATCCAGAGCTGGATGAGTCAGCTTTACTTGTAGCCCAAGTCAAGCTGCCGCGTGTGTTTGAAATCTGACCGTTGGACACGTGTCAGTTCCTTAGTGACCCAGGATCACTTCGGAAATATCAGGTCGGGTTGCCTCCTGGCTATAAATATCCCCCCTACACCATAAATTGGTGGCTGCTCAGAGTTAGTGCACGGCTTTTGTCGTTTGAGAGCAAACCACCTCCGAAGCATTTGAGAGAGAGAGAGAGAGAGAGAGATCCTTGCGAGGACAAAGCCCAAAACACCCAGAGGCAAAGAGTGTTAGGCATCACCGAAGTCTTTCTGTCTGCGTGATCTGAAGACTTGTTACACTTGAGGACTGTGGATCCTCCAGCCGGTTAGGCGTCGCGTTCTGAGCATCCAAGAGTCATTGTGGATCGCCGGTGAACGAAGTCTGTGAAGGTTTGGAAGTCTACCTTGAAGACTTACCAGAGTGATTGGGCGAGGACTGTGTGTCCTTAGCTCAAGGGGAATAAGGTGAAGACGCGATCTTCCGAGTTAAATCTTAGCCTCCCTAACCAGACGTACAGTTGTCACAACAACTGGAACTGGTCTACCAAATCCTTGTCTTCACCAAGCTACTGGTTCTATCCTTCACTTCCCTTTACTTTATAGTTTGTCTTCGTGAAGTCATTGCTTGCCTGTATGATCTGATTGACTTCACTGAGTGAAGACTGTTTACTATTTGGCTTCATACTGTCTTCCATCCTGATCCTTACTACCTGACTGCTGATAGTCTTCGTGCTTTCACTTCATTGCTTACTTGACTATGGCCTGTCTGGTGTAGTCTACCTTCTGCTGGATATCAATAAGTTCATTTCTATCATTTGTCTTCAAAGCCCCCGTGTTTTGAAGACTTTCATAAAAATCACCTATTCACCCCCCTCTAATCGATAACTAGCACTTTCAATTGGTATCAGAGCAAGGCACTCCCTTTTCTGTGTGATTTGGTTTAACCACCTGGAGGTTTAGCTATGTCGACTGTAGGGATAATCAAGGTCTCCGCTGCGTGCCCTGTCTTCGATGGCACTGATTACCCCTACTAGAAGAATAAGATGTGTATGCATCTTGAAGCCATTGACATCGACCTCTGGTATGTCGTCAAGAGCGGCGTTCCCAAGGTCGGTGAAGGTGTCACCACTGCTGATGTCGAGAGGTTCATTCAACTGGACTCAGCCGCCAAGAAGATCATCTGTGGTCACCTGACCAAATTACAGTACGGCTGTGTGAGTGCACTGGAAACTGCGGAGCTAGTCTGGGACTGGCTCTCCAAGGTCAACGAAGGCGTCCCAACTCAGGGAGACTCAAGGATTGATGTTCTTCGCAACCTCTTCAACCGCTTCAAGAGAAAGGACAATTAGAATGTCCAGCTCACGTTTGATCACCTCACTGATATCACAAATGAGCTTCGCGCACTCGGCGCCACTGAGATCACCAAGCATGAAATCGTCAAGAAGCTCCTGAGATCACTTGACAGCTCATTTGACACTCTGTCCCTGATGATTCAAGAACACCCTGACTTCAAGACTCTCGATCTGTCTGACATACTTGAGAGGCTCAACACACATGAGTTCTAGTTATCTGAGAAAATAAATATCTATGGTCCCAACTATGGCCGGACTCGCGCTTTGAAGGCAAAAGCCGTTTCCTCATCTGAAGAAGAATCTAGCTGCAGTTCTGAGGATCCTAAAGACATTGGAAAGGAGCTCGCCATGCTTGTGAAGAAGTTCCAGAGGTTCACCGAGAAAAAGGGCTTTAGAAAGTCTTCAAGATCCAGCTCACAAAATGATGAAGCTTCCTCATGTGACTACAAGAAGAGAACATGCCACAAGTGCAAGAAACCTGGTCACTACATCTCTGTGTGTCCTCAGTGGGACAATGAGATCAATAAGAAGAAGAATAACAAAGAATATGATTCAGATGACAACAAGAAGAAGAAATCCTCAAAGTCTTCATCAAAATCTTCATCTAAGTCTTCATCACACAAGAAGAGCTCGTCAAGCAAGGCTCATGCATTTGTTGGCAAGGAGATGGATTCAGAGGAGGAGTCTGCTTCTAAGGAAGCAGAGGTGGAGTCTGAGGAGGGGTCTGACTCAGGCGTGGCAAGCCTGGCTCTAGCTTCAGCATATGTCACCAAGTCCATCTTCAACACTGAAGATAATGGTCTCGTCACCAACGCTGATGCTGATGATGAGGATGACTCTGCTCCCACCTACTACTTCATGGCACGCGGTGCCAAGGTAAACTCACGTGATGCTTACTTTCAAACATCAAGTGAAGATAACTTTGAATGTGAATCTAAACCTAGCTACAAAACACTTGCTAAAATTGCAACAGAACAACAAAATGCTATGGAACACATTCAAAAGCTGCTAGACAAAAGCAATGACCTGTTGGACACGGAAATGACTCGAACTCAGTCCTTAATTGAAGACATTACTTCATGTTAAGTACAAGGAACTTGAAAGTCGTCATGAAACGCTCTCAACTACTCATGAAAAGCCCCCCTATGATTATCTTCAAAGGAAGCAAGAGCTTGAGAACTTGAGATCGGCTCATGAAGATCTTCAAAAGGAGAACGAGTCACTCCGCGCTCAACAGATTAGTTCCGCTCAGGAAGACTTTGATCCACCATGTTTAAAATGTCTTGAGCGTGATAATGTTGTCTTTGTTGCTGGATATTCTACTGCTGCTACTGTTGCTATGTCTTCAACTGCTGATGTGGAAACTAACTTCTCTTCTGAGGACACCACTACTATTGCTGATGAGAATGCCAGGTTGAAGACATTGCTTGAAACAGGGATGTACAAAAGTCTCAAAGGGCATCAGACATTATGTGATGTCCTCAAGAAACAGATTCTGAACCGAAACCCTAGGAAAGAGGGTGTTGGGTTCGAAAGGAAAATGAATGTTGATGGTTCATACTAGAAGCCTGAGCAGTACCCCAAAACCACATGGGTTGCTGCAAAGGAACCTTCAGTGGATCCATCTACCTTATCTGGCTTCACTTGTGCTAACCCTGTTATCATTGATGAATCCTTTGATGCAAACTATAAACTGTTTAAGAATTAGAATGGTGAAGTGTTTGCCAGGTATATTGGTACTAACTGCAGGAATGGATCACCTTTGAAGAATATTTGGGTGCCCAAAAGTTGTCTTGAGAATCTTCCTGTGAATGTCATCATGACACCACCTGGGAAGAAGACAAATCCCATACCAAAGGCATCATATGGTCCAAAGGCTTCATACAGACAGAGGACTCACCAGAGTCACCCTAACGCCAATATTTTGCGGGGAAATCATACTCATACTTATGAATATGAGCGTGTTTCATCAAACCGCTATGTTCATAAGACTAAGAACTATTCTACTCATTCTTATGAGTATTATTCACCACCTGCAAGGCTATTTGCTAGGGCACCAAAGCCAAAGTTATCAGATGCTGCACTTAGACTCATTGCTTCTAAGCCACCCCTGAAGATGTGGGTTGTTAAGAAAAATTAACTCTCTTTTGCAGGGAAAGGTCTCTAGCTGGAAATCAAAGGCGGCTGATGCTTATGCTGGGGACCTAAAACATCTTCTGGGGCGCAAGATAAAATGCCCTAATGGTCTTGTTATGTATTTTGTCCCAGGATTCCTTGACAAGCATCCTATTTATCCTAACCAAGATCTGAACTTTCATAATCCGCTTGTTCGTCAAATGTTTATGCTTCACAATACCCTTGGTGAAGCCTATCCCCAAGCGCCTTTGTAGGGTATGACACCAAAGGCTTCAGAATGGATTATGGACAGTGGATGCACTAACCACATGACTGGTGATCGAAGTCTTCTCATGGATTCAACCCTATGTCCATCTGACAAGAGTCACATCACATTTGCTGACACTGGTAAAAGCAAGGTATTGGGTCTAGGTAGAGTTGCAATCTCAAAGGATCAGCACATGGATAAAGTGATGCTTGTTGAATCCCTTGGTTTCAACTTAATGTCTGTCTTAATGCTTTGTGATCTAAACATGATTGTGATATTTGGAAACTATCGTTGCCTTGTTATTATGGAATCTGACAAGTCTCTAGTCTTTGAAGGATATTAAAAAGATGATATGTACATGGTAGATTTCTTAGCAGGACCACAGTTGGCCGTATGTCTTCTAGCAAAAGCTTCAGAGTGCTGGCTCTGGCATCGGAGGCTAGGGCATGCCGGCATGAGGAACTTGTACACTCTCGCGAAGAAGAAGCATGTCGTAGGCATCAAGGGTGTCAAGTTCAAGAAGGATCATCTATGTAGTGCCTGCGAAGCTGGAAAGATGGCTCGGGCCAAGCATCCCTCGAAGACAATCATGAAGACTTCCCGTACCTTCGAGCTGCTACACATGGACTTATTTGGCCCTACTCACTACCCTACCCTTACTACCACTGCTTGCCTCTATGGTTTCGTCATTGTTGATGATTACTCAACATATACATGGGTGCATATAATCCTCTATAAGATTGAAGTGCAGGATGTCTTCAAAAGATTCGGCAATTGTGCCATGACGAACTATGGCATCAAGATCAAGCACATCAGGAGTGACAACGACACAGAATTCAAGAACACCGGCCTCGACACTTATCTTGATACATTGGGCATCACTCATGAGTTCTCAGCTCCATACACACCTCAGTAGAATGGCATCATGGAGCGCAAGAACAGAACCCTCATTGAGATGGCACAGACGATGCTTGATGAGTACAAGACACCAAGGAAGTTCTGGCCTGAAGCCATTGATACTGCATGCCACATCATCAACTGTGTTTATCTTCACAAGCTTCTAAAGAAGACATCATATGAGCTACTAACTGGTAAGAAGCCAAACGTCAGCTACTTCAGAGTATTTGGTGCTAGGTGCTGGATCAAGGATCCACATCACACTTCAAAATTTGCACCAAAAGCACATGAAGGTTTTATGCTTGGCTACGGAAAGGATTCACACTCCTACAGAGTCTTCAACCTCTTTTACTATAAAGTGGTTGAAACTGTGGATGTGCGGTTCGATGAAACTAACGGCTCGCAAAGAGAGCACCTGCCAAATGTGCTAGTTGAAGCCTCACCAAGTGAATCCATCAAGCTTATGGGTACTGGAGAAATCATACCTTCAGAGGCTCAGGCTGAAGAAGAAATCGTCATTTCTACACCTAATTAACCCGAAGACACTACTCAGCCTGAAGTCAATGCCGATGATGAAGACAATGATCAGTAAAAGCAAAATCTTCGTCCATTTCGTCCTCGTGTTGCAAATGAAGTGCAGATTAAGAAGATAATCGATATCATCATCAATGCACCTGGTCCACTCACTCATTCAAGAGCAACACAACTAGCAATTTTCTGTGTGCACTTTGCATTTGTCTCTATATCTGAACCCAAGAAAGTTGTTGAAGCCTTCATGGAACCTGAACGGATTCAAGCGATGCAAGAAGAGCTTCAACAGTTTAAGCTGAACAATGTGTGGGAACTGGTTAAGCGTCCTGATCCTCGCAAGTATCATTAGCACCAAATGGATCTACCATAAGAAACAAGATGAGCATGGTCAAGTTGTTAGAAACAAGGCTCGTCTCGTTGCTCAAGGTTACACTCAAGTAGAAGGGATTGACTTCGATGAAACATTTTCTCCCATGGCTAGGCTTGAAGCCATTCGCATCCTGCTAGCCTATGCCAACCATCACAACATCCTTCTCTACCAAATGGATGTGAAGAGTGCCTTCCTGAACGGAAAAATTGAAGAAGAAGTGTATGTTGCACAACCACCTGGTTTTGAAGACCCAAAGCGTCATGACATGGTACACAAGCTCAACAAGGCACTGTATGGGCTCAAACAAGCCCCTCGTGCTTGGTATGACACACTCAAAGACTTTCTGAAGAGCAAAGGCTTCAAACCTGGTTCCCAGGATCCCACACTCTTCACGAAGACATATGATGGAGAATTGTTTGTATGCCAAATCTATGTGGATGACATTATCTTCGGCTACACAGACAAGAAATACAGTGATGAATTTGGACACATGATGCAAGAGCAATATCAGATGTCCATGATGGGTGAGCTGAAATTTTTCCTCGGTCTTCAAATCCGTCAGCGGAGCAATGACATCTTCATATCACAAGAAAAATACCTCAAAGATTGCCTGAAGAAGTTTGGAATGCAAGACTGCAAAGGATACGACGCCAATGCCAACCAAAAGTCATCTGGGCCTCGACGACAATGGTAAAGAGTTCGATCAAAAGGTATACCGCTCCATGATTGGTTCTTTACTCTATTTATGTGCATCTAGGCCAGATATAATGCTTAGCGTTTGCATGTGTGCCCGATTCCAAGCGGCACCAAAGGAATCACATCACTTAGCTGTGAGGAGAATTTTTCGATATTTGGCTTACACCCCAACACTAGGATTGTGGTATCCAAAGGGCTCAGATGCTGATTATGCTGGTGACAAGGTTGATCGCAAGTACACATCAGGCACATGTCACTTTCTTGGATGATCTCTTGTCTGTTGGTCTTCAAAGAAGCAGAACTGTGTATCCCTCTCCATTGCTGAATCTAAATACATTGCTGCTGGATCTTGCTCAGCTTCTATGGATGGAGCAAACTCTTAAGGACTATGGTATCCATCTGAAGCATGTGCCATTCTACTGCGTCAATGAAAGCGCCATCAAGATTGCCAACAATCCAGTTAAGCACTCGAAGACAAAGCACATTCAGATCTATCATCACTTTCTCAGAGATCATGTCATGAAGGAAGATATTGATATCATTCATGTCAACACTGAAGAGCAATTGGCAGATATCTTCACAAAGCCCTTGGATGAGAAAAGCTTTTGCAAGTTGCAGTGCGAGCTAAATATGTTAGAATCCTCAATTGTCCTGTAGTTGGACACACATCCTAACGCTTATGCATGTTGATGACTTAGATGTGCAACACACAAAGTAATGTATATCTTCAATCAATGAAGACATACACTCTAAGTGTGAATACATTAATGCGGAATTTGACTTCGGAGTGCCACGATAATTGTGCGCCGTGTCTGGATCTAATACTTCCTACACGGTGGGTAGCGCCACCACCAAAAATCCTTTTGAAGTGTTTCATGTGGCGTCATAATTGCATAATCTTCGCATTTGGTTTGTCTTCAACATTGATTTGACTTCGAGGTTTATCTTTGCAATGTTGAGTTGGTATATATATATATATATATATATATATATATATATATATATATATATATATATATATATATATATAGGGAAAATCCATCCTACCACCCGGTGGTAGTTACCCCACATATCTTATATACTACCATGTGCTACTATATATACTATTTTATTATTTTAAATATGTTCATATAATATATCTAAGATATTTCAAAGCAAGTTACATGAAAAAATTGCATATGAGCCCATAGTTTTTGTTATATTTATGAAATACGTACATATTTGTACGTAAAAAAGAGCATACTCAAAACATGGTACATACTACCTAAAAATTAGTATATATACTATCTAATCATTGTTATATACTACATACTACACGTACATAATCTCGGTTTCGATAGATACTACATACAACATACAAAACGCAAGTGGTGGTAACTACCACTGCTTGTAGGAAACATTTGTCCTATATATATATATATATATATATATATATATATATATATATATATATATATATATATATATATACAACATTCACTTATAACTATGTCTTCATGATTGAATCTTTTCTTGATCTAAGTGAATGTGATCGGACCCTAACCCCTTCTATGCTTCTTCCTCAAACTCTATCTGTCCAAATCATATGCATTCTATTGAAACCTGTCGATTGTCTTCTCTGAGTCCTTGTCAGCAGAAGACATAGAGAGAAACATTTAAATCTGTTTTAATTTCCATATCCTTTTTGCCTGAATACCGAAGAAGCCGGAACGACCACCCGACAATCGAGGAATGCGTGGGAACATGGAACAACTCCCAATGAATTGCATGCAAGCCACGTGTTCTTCAGATGTGAACCGCTAGGGGCACCTGCGTAATTACGCTGTGCTGTCCCTGTCCCTATAAATACACACTCACCACGATCATTATCTCTTCTTCCACCTCGCCACCTCGCACAAACCCTAGCGCCTCCGCTAGCACGCGACGACGCTGGAGACGAAGCGCTTGACTACCGCAACTTCTTCGACGCTGTCCTCATGCCGGCTGCGGACCTCGTCCTCTCCGCCGCCGCCGTAGGTGTCTTCCGTCGCCAAGTTAGGGCACGGAAGATTGAACTGCTCGGCCCCTAACTCTACCTCATCTAGCAGTTCGACTGTGATAATTAAATCTTACTTTTAACTGCCTTTTAGATCCGTCAGATCCATCCACTTCAACCAAAAGTGGTTTCTTCACTTCCAAATATGGATCCATCTTTATCTGCATCTCATATCATGCCAAGAATATTCACTTATGCTTCATAACTAGTTAGATTCCTCACTTGTACCTATTCATGGATTCGGACAAATCTGGAACCGTCTCTCTTCAAATAAGTGAATGTCTTTGCTCTATGAGGTCAATGTCTTCAAACCGATTTTTCTTCAAAATCTTTTGAGAATGCATATGACATCTTCCCCTTCCCTCGCATCTCTAATGCTGTCACAGGTACATGTCTGTGGGAGAATCCCTTGGTTCTCATAGTCTGAATTCATTTGTAGAGTTCTTACAACAGCATATACACTCCCCTGAAGCCAGCTCTTGTCTGACCAGCAGAAGGAAGCCATTCACTATTCTCAAGCCAATCAGTCTGAATACAATGGCCACAGATAAATCTGCCAGGAAAGGTGGTAGGCAGCACCGTCGAGACACTGCTAAGGATCTACCTCCTATTCTTTTTGAACTGTACAAGTCAGATCTAGAGGAAAGCTATGGCCAGCGCAAGACCTGAATCCAATGGATTCGAAGATATTGGGCAGAAGAATGGTTCAAGTACAACTTCGTGACCCCTGAGTATGCAGAGAAGAATGCTATCAAACGCCCATGGGAAGATATCTTGTACAGAAATCTGCAGCCAAAATCAAAGCCTGAAGCCATTGCTCAAGGCTTCTACCCATGCATGGTCCGAGGACCGAAGCCTGATACTGCCGACCCATCATCCTTGTTATGGTGTCGTGAAGACAATCTGTTCAAGCGCAACTATCAGTTTGCTAAGGAGTCAGCTACCAAAAACAAGAAGGAGCTGGGACTCAACTTCAACCCTGGTCCGTCTGCTCCACGGGCTGATGGGACGCGCGATGCTAATCCAAACGTCATCGGCCCCTTCACCAACTTCAATGGGCTTATCTTACACATCGCTGCTCAGAGAGCTACGGTGGATCAATCTGCTGATCACGCAGATTCTGAAGATGTGCCAGCACCACTGAGGGAGTCCTGGATTAGGGGGTATCCGGACAGCCGGACTATATCCTTTGGCCGGACTGTTGGACTATGAAGATACAAGATTGAAGACTTCGTCTCGTGTCCGGATGGGACTCTCCTTGGCGTGGAAGGCAAGCTTGGCGATACAGATATGTAGATCTCCTCCCATTGTAACCGACTGTGCGTAACCCTAACCCCCTCTGGTGTCTATATAAACCGGAGGGTTTAGTCCATAGGACCAACAACAATCATACCATAGGCTAGCTTCTAGGGTTTAGCCTCTACGATCTCGTGGTAGATCAACTCTTGTAATACTCATATCATCAAGATCAATCAAGAAGGAAGTAGGCTATTACCTCCATCGAGAGGGCCCAAACCTGGGTAAACATTGTGTCCCCCGCCTTCTGTTACCATCCGCCTTAGACGCACAGTTCGGGACCCCCTACCCGAGATCCGCCGGTTTTGACACCAACATTGGTGCTTTCATTGAGAGTTCCACCGTGTCGTCGCTGTAAGGAAGGATTCCTCATCTCGTTGTCAAGGACAACGTCACCTCTGGGGGAGCCCTGGCTGTCGGCCAAACCCTCCGGCTAGGCGGCTTCGTCATGACCGCCCGTTCAGCTATTGCACCGACGATGACTTCTCGGGTCATCGAAAACAGCCTCCACGTTGGCTCGGAACTTGCCGAGCAGATGAATCCAATGGAGCTCGCTTCGCTAAACGAGCTCTTGGATCGCATCGCTGCTTTGGGAGTCGCTACGGATATGATCGGATTGGGCTTAAACCCGACCAGAGGAAGATTAACTCTCCACCGGTCACCCATCAAATAGCGGTAGTGGAGGAACAATGCGGCGATTCTTCCTCTATCTCGAGGACAAACTATGTCCGGATTCCCGAGCTCTCCGAGCCGGATACCTGTTTACGGAAGGACATCGCCCAAGCCACGAACCTAGAATCAGCAGGGCTAGACCTATTGGGCAACATCCTGAGCCCGAACTTCCCAGATCGGAAACTCCTCTGCCCCTGGGTCTCAGATCGGGTCAGGGTTCGGACTCAAATCTACCCACCCACCCAGATATAAGAGATCTTTCCCACATTAGGCAAGAGCCCTAGGAAACAGTACATCACTATTGGGCCGGATTCCTCCTTGTAATGAACAAGGTCAAGGACTGTCGTGAGGAAGACACAATATCATTCTTTTGCAATAGTTGCACGGACAAGGGAATCCTTAACGCCATAAGTCGCCGTGACATAGCACGCTTCACTGACTTGGCAGCCATAGTACGGAAGTACTGTGCGATGGAAAGTGCCTGGAAAACTGAAGCAAAATTTTGGGATAATCCGGCTCTGACTAAACACCCAATCCGAATCAAAAGGGCGCACTCTCATAAGTCCCCCGATTCAATCATAAAGAAGCAAAATCCCACTTCAGGGCATGGAACTGTGTTGGAGGGATGGCTTAACGGGCCCTGCAAAATCCACAGTACGGCGGATACCATACCAACATACATCCTGAGAGCATGTTGGGTACTCCGGTAGGTGGCCAAAAGCGGTGAGGATCTCCTCATTCAAAACACCGCAGAGCACCATCCCGTGGATAACAATACAATACTGACAATCTTCGAGACATTCGCCTCAAACAATAGGCGAAAGCGAGCACTCCGTAGCCTTGCCGAAGTCTGCCACGAGGCAGCAATAAATCCATGGAGCGACACGACTATCACCTTCAACGCCAGTGACGAACCTAAATTCCGAACAGACCGAGCACCAGCCGCATTGGTCCTTAGTCCAATTGTGGACGACTTTCGGCTCACTAAAGTGCTCATGGACGGCGGCAGCGGATTAAACCTCATCTATGAGGAAACTCTTCAAAAAATGGAAATAGACAGAACCGCATTGAGCAAAGCAAAGACGACCTTCAGAGGAATCATCCCTAGTCGGGAGGCACGATGCGCTTGGAAAAATCACACTAGATGTGGTATTCGACACTCCGGACAATTATAGGTCCGAAGAAATTACATTCCAAGTGGCCCCGTTCAGTAGCGGATACCACGCCCTTTTAGGGTGGGAAGCATTCATGATCTTCCAAGCCATACCCCATTACAGGTACATGAAGCTCAAAATGCCCGGGCCCAATGGAATCATCACTCTAGCTAGTGATCCGGACATAGCACTCTGCGCCAAAAACAAAACAGCCGCACTGGCCCTCGAGGCATTATCCGAAGCCCTCGCTGCAGAGGAATTAACTGCGCTACGCTCCAAAGTGGACAGGGACGACATAATACTCAACAAGAGATCCAAGTCCACTTCTTTTAAACCAGCGGATGAAATAGTCAAATTCCAAGTCCACTCAACGGACCCTACAAAAACAGCATCCATCGGGGCACAGTTAAACCCCGATGTAGACACCGCACTACGGGAGTTCCTGCGCGAGAATTGGGACATATTCGCCTGGCATCCCTCAGATATGCCAGGAATCCTAATGCAGTCGGGCTGAGCATAACCTTAACATTTTAAAGGGATTCAAGCACACAAGCAGACTCTTCGGCGTTTCTCTGAACCCAAGAGACAAGCCATGGGAGAGGAACTAGCCAAGTTATTGGAGGCCGCATTCATTAGGGAAATAAAACATCCGGATTGGCTAGCAAACCTGGTGATGGTACCAAAGAAGGACAAATCCTGGCGCCTATGTGTCGATTTTAAGGACCTCAACAAGGCTTGCCCAAAGGATCCCTTCCCCCTCCCTCGCATCGATCAAATTATCGACGCTACCGCAGGACACGACTCATTGTGCTTCCTCGACGCATACTCCGGCTATCACCAAATTAAGATGGCGGAGTCCAACCAAGCCGCAACGGCATTGATCACGCCATACGGCCCGTTCTGTTTCAACACAATGCCATTCGGGCTCAAAAACGCCGGCATAATGTATCAACGCATGATTCAGACATGTCTTGAAAAGCAGATCGGCAAAACAGTGGAGGCATACGTAGATGATGTGGTCGTTAAAACCAGACACGTCGACTCTTTAATAGACGACTTGAGGCTCACGTTCGACAATCTCCGAACATACGACATCAAGCTCAATCCAGAAAAATGCGTTTTCGGCGTACCCGCCGGAAAGCTCCTGGGCTTCATCATCTCTAGTAGAGGAATTGAAGCAAATCTGGCTAAAATCTGAGCCCTGTCACAGTTGGCTATCCCAAGAGAACTCAAACAAATCCAGAAATTAACTAGATGTGTGGCGGTCTTAAGCCGCTTTATCTCCCAATTAGGAGAAAAGGCACTACCCCTTTATCGCCTTCTTCGGCGCACCGAACACTTCGAGTGGATTTGATGTCGCCACGGCCGGATTGGAAGAAATAAAAGCCATACATCGCCACCAACCCAATCCTGGCGCGCCAAACATCGGCGAACCAATGCTGCTATATATAGCGGCAACTCATCAAGTTGTAAGCGCAGCTTGAGGGAGTCCCGGACTAGGGGTGTCCGGATAGCCGAACTATCATCACGGCCGGACTCCAAGACTATGAAGATACAAGATTGAAGACTTCGCCCCGTGTCCGGATGGGACTTTCCTTGGCGTGGAAGGCAAGCTTGGCGATACGGATATGTAGATCTCCTACCATTGTAACCGACTACGGTAACCCTAACCTATCCGGTGTCTATATAAACCGGAGGGTTTTAAGTCCGTGGGGACGAACAACAATCATACCATAGGCTAGCTTCTAGGGTTTAGCCTCCTTGATCTCGTGGTAGATCTACTCTTGTACTACCCATATCATCAATATTAATCAAGCGTGAGTAGGGTATTACCTCCATCGAGAGGGCCCGAACTTGGGTAAAACATTGTGTCCCTTGTCTCCTGTTACCATCCGCCTAGACGCACGATTCGGGACCCCTACCCGAGATCCGCGGTTTTGACACCGACATTGGTGCTTTCATTGAGAGTTCCTTTGTGTCGTCACCGATAGGCCCGATGGCTCCTTCCGATCATCAACAACGACGCGATCCGTGGTGAGACTTTTCTCCCGGACAGATCTTCGTGATTCGGCGGCTTTGCATGCGGGCCAATTATTTCGGCCATCTGGAGCAGATCGAAAGCTACGCCCGCCATCATGTCAGATTTGGAAGTTTGAACTATATGGCCGATATCCGCGGAGACTTGATCTTCGACGGATTTGAGCCACAAGCGCGCCGCCTTTGTCTCGATGGGCATGATTTAGCTCTGCGGCCGAGCGATGCCTCGAGGCCGCACCAGCATCCGCTCCGGCCCTTGATCCGGAGCCGGATTCCCCGATCAAGGACAAGTGGTTGGACACCGCCTCGGGGGCTACAATCTCTACGGTGATTGAGCCGAACTCCATCCCTATCCTTTGCGAAGACCCCGACTCCAGGGTGTCGGACTCCTCTCCGGACTCTGAACCCTCCGCGCCCCTGCCAATCGAATCCGATTGGGCGCCGGTCATGGAGTTCACTGCCGCGGACATCTTTCATTTTCGCCCTTTGGCGACATCCTGAATTCACTAAAGTCTCTCTCGTTATCCGGAGAGCCCCGCCGGACTACGGACAGGAAGGTTGGGATACGGACGACGAAGAAATTCAACGCCCACCCACCACCCACTTTGTAGCCACTCGTTGATGATTTAACCGACATGCTCGACTTCAACTCAAGACATCGATCAGTATGGACGGCGATGCCGGAGGCGACCAAGACCCAAAGTGCCTCATGTGGCAATCGGAAGGCCACCTCGCCATACGACATATACATGGTGGATATCCCAAAAGATGGGAACGGCGATGGAACAACGGAGGATGACCCTCCAAAGGCAACCAAGCGGCGTCGGCCGGCGCCGCTCTAAATCCCGCCACAAAGAAAAAGCAGTGATTCTGCACGGGAGATAATAACACCGGACAAGATGCCGAAGACAACCCCCTCCAGCAGGACTCAACGCAGGAGGAGGGAGAAGCAAGTCCGCACGACAGTGTGGCAGAAAGAGAGGTCGAGGACGATAATTACGCGTCTCCCTCCAAAGATGAGGCAAGCCTCGACGACGACGAATTTGTCGTGCCTGAGGATCCCGGCCAACAGAGCTGCTTTCAAACGCAGGCTTATAGCCACGGCAAGCAGCCTCAAGAAAAAGCAGCAACGACTTAGAGCTGACCAAGACACGCTATCGGCGGATGGATCAAGTCCTTGCGGCCAAGAGTATAAACTCGAACGCCCCTCCAAAATCTACCCCAAACGCAGGTTGTTTCCTCGATTAGAGGAGGAAGCACCCAAGTCACCAGCGCACGACATGGCAGACCGGCCACCCCGTGGCCGTGACAGAGAAGCCTCTCGGCCCTCCGCTCAAGCCACACCCCGAAGCCGCTCAAAAAGTACCAAGGCACGGGAAAACACGTCGGACTTGCGAGATATATTGGAGGATAAGGCAAAACATACAAGATCGATCTATGGATCGCATGGGCGCCCAACGACGCGTGATGATTACATCGGCACGGATACAAAGAAACCCGACCGGCCGAACACGATGACAAAGCTCACATGAGCTACGCCGCGATATAGCCCAATACTGAGGCGCCAAGACACCCACTATGCTTCACAGATGAAATAATGGATCATCAAATCCACGAGGGCTTCAAGCCCGTAAACATCGAATCATACGATGGTACCACAGATCCCGCGGTGCGGGTCGAGGACTATCTCCTCCATATCCACATGGCCCGCGGTGATGATCTACATGCCATCAAATACCTCCCACTCAAGCTTAAAGGACCAGCTCGACATTGGCTCAACAGCTTGCCGTGAGAATCAATTGGTTGTTGGGAGGACACGGAAGCCGCATTCCTTGATAACTTCCAGGGCACATATGTGCAACCACCGTGACGCCGATGACCTTAGCCACATAATCCAGCAGCGGAAGAATCGGGTCGGACAATTACGGACACGGTTCCTAACAAAGAAAAATCAAATCGTTGGTATCCGGATGCAGAGGCCCTTGCAGCCTTCAAACATAACATCCGCGACGAGTGGCTTGCCCGGCACCTAGGACAGGAAAAGCCAAAGTCCATGGCAGCCCCCACAACACTCATGACCCGCTTTTGTGCGGGAGAGGACAGCTGGCTAGCTCGAAGCAACAACTTGGCCAAACATCCTGATAGTTCGGATACCAAGGACAGCAATGGCAGGTCGGCGTCAACAAGAACAAGCGCCGCGATTAACGGCGATAACATCGAAGATACGGCCCGTCAATGCCGGATTCGAGGCTCTAAACCCGGTCGATGGAAGAAGCCATTCAAAAGAAATACCAGGCCTGGCCCAACTTGGACCGAATACTCGATCGCTTGTGCCAGATACATGGCACCCCCGAAAAACCAGCCAATCACACCAACAGGGACTGTTGGGTGTTCAAACCAGCAGGCAAGTTAAGTGCCGAACTCAATGACAAGGGGCTGCATAGCGATGACGAGGAAGAGCCCCGGCCGCCGAACAATAGAGGACAGAAGGGTTTTCCCCACGCAAGTGCGGACGGTGAACATGATATACGCAACCCACATACCCAAAAGGGAGCGGAAGCGTGCACTAAGGGACGTATATGCGATGGAGCCAGTCGCCCCGAAGTTCAACCCATGGTCTTCCTGCCCGATCACCTTTGATCGAAGGGACCACCCCACTAGCATTCGTCACGGCGGTTTTGCCGCATCGGTTCTTGACCCAATTATTGACGGATTTCACCTAACCAGAGTCCTGATGGACGGCGGCAGCAGCCTGAACCTGCTTTATCAGGATACAAAGGCGCAAGATGGGCATAGAACCCTCAAGGATTAAACCTACAAAGACGACCTTTAAAGGCGTCATACCGGGTGTAGAGGCCAGTTATGCGGGCTCGATTACACTCAAGTGGCCTTGGATCCCGGATAACTTCCAAGCGAAGAGTTAATCTTCGACATCGTCCCGTTCGCGGCGGCTATCATGCATCTGCTTCGGACGAACCGCATTTGCAAAGTTCAATGCGGTGCCGCACTACGCATACCTCAAGCTCAAGATGCCAGGCCCTCGAGGAGTAATAACGGTCAATGGAAACACCGAACGCTCTCTCCGAACGGAGGAGCACACAGCGGCCCTCGCGGCGGAGGTACAAAGCAGCCTCTCACAACAATTCTCAAGTCCGGCCACTAAGCGCCCGGACACTGTCAAGCGCGCCCGGAGTAACCTACAACAAGACCGTCTGGCACGATTCAAGCACGCTTAGCAATCCGGCCCCAACCCCGGCCCTCGCGAAATTGTGGAGCTAGTATTACGCGTACATAATTACGCTCTGGAGATACCATGGGCATACGGGGAGAGGCACGACCACGGCACGCCCGGAATACGGCTCAACCGCACCAGGGGCTCACGATTGTGTCATTCTTTTTCTTTTTCCTTTTTCTTCCTTTTTCTTACTTTAAGGACTCCGTCTTTCAGAAGTCCTGTCTGGCACTAGAATCACCGAACTCACGATGCAACAGAAGGGAAGCCAAAGCCACGCCAAGTGTTCAGTGGTCTCTATTACGAGCATTATACCTGTTTTACATACCATCCCGCAGCTTACCCCTCGGAGGGGGACATGTTAGATAGTCCCATCCCTTGCTTATCGCACTATTTGTATCGCTCGCTTTCATTGCAGTACCTTTTTGAATAAACAATACATGGCTCTTGCTTATTATTGCTCTACTTACTTTATCTATACATATGTTCATTTCATGACATGTTGCAACCGTACACTTTGGTACGGCCAATACACCAGGGGCTTAAGTATCCCAAAATTATGGTGTGATAAGTCCGAACACTTTCACAAGTGCGGCACCCGAACTTATAGCATTATATGAATCGGCTCCGAATCATGTCTTGGGTCAATAGTTGGGTTTGCCCGGCTCCGTGTTTTGGTACCTTACGTTCCGTTATATCGGCTAAGGTAGCACCGGGAGAACTGGCGCGATTGTGCCCCAGCTTGAGCTGGGTCGAGCACCTCAGTGGAGAAAGCTAAAACTGACCGTCATGATAAGGCGAGAGCCGGTCGCTGTTCGAGAGGTTTTTTTTGGTCCCTAAAGACTTATGCCGCTTAGAGCGAGGAACCGGAATTGTCCGGCCAAGGCGTGGATAGCGCCCCGAACTCGGTCTTCCGAATACTAGGGGCTTCACCGAAATTTAAAATTATAGAATTCTATGGCTAAGTGAGAGTGTTCAAGCATTATAAATCTGGTTGCCTTGTTCGTTGTGTTGAGCGCCTCCCTAGATGGACCCAAAAATGGGAACAAGAGGGCTCAAATTTATCCCGAACACCCCAGCACTCGTGGCATGGGGGCTGAAGCCAACGACTTGCCATCTCTCAAATTTGATAAACGGCCGCACAAGAAGGTGATATTTTAAATTAACAAGCGTTGCTTAGCGCATATGAACAAGTTTTCAGCGCACTGGATAACAAATGCGAGTCTATTAAAAAATTACATCTTTGGAGCACTCATCCGCTATTCGGCGGGCACCCTTCAGGAGGCCCTCATAGTACATTTCGGTGATGCGATGCTCCTTGCCCTTCGTGTGGCCCGTCCGTCACAAGCTTCTCCGCATCCAGCTTGCCCCAAGCACTTTAGCACGGGCAAGCGCCCGACGGACACCTTCAATGCAGACGGAGCGCTTGATGACCTCAATCCGTGGACAAGCGTCCGCCAGCCGCTGCACTAAGCCGAAGTAGCTCCCAGGCATGGCTTCCAATGGCCACAGCCGCGCTATCAGGCCCTTCATGGCCTGTTCGGCGACCTTGTGGAGCTCGACCAGCTGCTTCAGCTGGTCGCTCAGGGGCACCAGTTGTCCGGCCTCAGTATACTGAGACCAGAACACCTTTTCCGTTGAGCTCCCCTCCTTGGCGCGGTAGAATGCGGCAGCATCAGATACACTACGGGGCGAATCTGCGAATGCTCCTGGAGAGCTCCGAATCCGGGTAAGTAATAGGTAATTCACTTTCACATGCTTGCTTTGCATAAAGAATGCCTTACCCGCCGCTATCGTCTTTAATGATTCAATTTCTTGGAGGGCTTTTTGGGCCTCGGCCTTAGCATCTTTGGCACTCTCAAGAGCCGAGGCGAGCTCGGACTCTCGAGTCTTCGAGTCATGCTCCAAACTCTCGTGTTTTTCCACGAGAGCTTGGAGCTCTTGCCGTACCTTGGCCAGCTGCGCCTCCCCCTTCTCTCGCTCGGTGCATTCCGCAGCCGCTTTGTTTTCGGCCACGGACACCGCTTCCTTCAGGGTCGCCACCTCGTTCGTAGCCCCTGCAGATCCATGTTATTCCTGTTATTTTTCACAACCAAAACCTTTCTATAAGGTATTTCTTTAATAGGGTACTACTTACCTTCCTTGTCCTCGAGCTGCTTCTTGGCTTGGCCGAGCTCGTTCTCGGACCGCTCGAGACTCTACTTCAATGCATTGACCTCTGCAGTCAGTGCGGCAGAGGTCAGCAGCGCAGCCTGCATTCCCATATTGACATACTTATGTTAGACTCCTGCGTATATCTTTTTAGATCCTTAGTCCGGCTTTTCTTTCCAAACACCGAACTAAGCATCAGGGGCTACTGTCTATGCGGTAATATTTTTACATATTCTAAACTTACCTCAAAGCCTGTTAGAAGGCTCATACAGGCTTTGGTCAGCCCGCTCTTGGCGGACTGAACTGTCCGGATCACCGCACTCATAACAGTGCGGTGCTCCTCCTTGATGGAGGCGCTGTTGAGCGCCTCCAGTAAGCTATCCAGTGCCTCCTGTTGGACGGAGGACACCGGCGTCTTACCCTTCCTGCGAAGGGACTACTTGCCGGACTCCCGAACCGCTGAAGGTTCCGGCATGGAGTCCGGACAAGGGTCGGGCTTAGAGCCCCTGGGGGTCTCCCCCCCACGCGCCTGGAGTCCGGGAGGTTGTCGTGTGGCACCTCCTGTGCCACCTCCTCTTAACCAAGCCCCCCTTGGGGCCCCACCACAGCGTCGTCCGCAGCGTGAGGCGAGGAGGCGGTCGGAAGCGAAGTACTCTCCATTTCCGACGAGCCCAGGGACCCGCTCGATGAATTGGCGAACTCACCCTTGGGCGGGCTGCACGATTGTTCGACATTAGAGAACACTCTGCAATAGTAAAAATCCATGGGTATTCGGACACTTACGATCTCGCTAGGGGCTTCGCCCTTGTAGGCCAATCCTCCTCATCGTCGTCGACGTTGGTGAAGTCCGGAGGAAGTGTTCTTCCCTTCTTGGACCCTCCGGCCTCCCCAGTTGGGGCGGCCTTCCTTTTCCTCTCCTCCCCCGCTGGGGGAGAAGCTTCTTTTTCCTCCTCCTCGTCCTCAGGAGAAGATTACGCTTGAGACCGACGGCACTGGCGTCGGGAGCTCCTTCGAGTTCCGTGGCCTCCTTCTTAGCCTTCTTCTCCGGCACCACATGGGCGCCGGAGCCAGCAGCCCGGCTAATCCCAAGCGTCCGGCTGGTCTTCCGCAAAGGAGCGGACTGCTAATCTGTCCGGACGTCTTCACCGATCTGTCAAAAATTACGGAGTTTTAGATCCCACATAGAGTCAATCTATGAAAAAAGAGTCCCGTAAAGGGTAAAATAACTTACCTCGCCGGCTTGACGCCGCGAGCTGTATCTGCGATCTTTGTTAGCGAATGCGGGGGCTTCAGCGCCCTTGAACAGCGCCTTCGTAGGTAGTGTCGAAGAGCCGGCTCAAGGTTCGGTGCTGTGCCGGATCGAACTCCCACAAATTAAAGGCCCGTTGTTGGCATGGGAGAATCCGGCGGATGAGCATCACGGATTACGTCGACAAGCCCGAGATTCTTGTCCACCAGGTTTCGGATGCATGTTTGGAGTCCGGATAGCTCTTCCGAATTCCCCACGCCAGCCCGTCTCTTTCCATGACGAGAGCCGTGTGGGAAAGCCAGATCTGAATTGGGGCCGCCACCCATTCGGGTCGCGTGGCTCGGTGATGTAGAACCACCCCGATTGCCAGCCCTTTATTGTCTCCACAAAGGCGCCTCGAGCCATAGGACCTTGGCCATCTTGCCGACCATGGCGCCTCAAGACAGCTTGATGGTCGCCCACTACCTTCGGCACGGCGTTGAAGATCTTCAACCATAGGCGAAGTGGGGCTGGATGCAGAGGAAAGCCTGGCACACCACGATAAACGCCGAGATGTTGAGGATGAAATTCGGGGCCAGGTCGTGGAAGTCCAGGCCGTAGTAGAACATGAGCCCCCGGACAAATGGGTGAAGTGGAAAACCTAGTCCGCGGAGGAAGTGGGGGAGAAATACCACCCTCTCATGGGGCCTGGGGGTTGGAATGAGCTGCCCCGCGTCGAGCAGCTCAGGCGCTGGCGTCGCCGGACAAATATCCGGCCTCCCGCAGTCTTGTGATGTGCCCTCCGTGACGGAGGAGGCCATCCACCCGCCTCCCGCCTCTGGCATGTTTAGGGAAGGTTGAGGTGGGATGTGCGGACTTGGTATTTGGAGCTCGAGTCTTGTGGAAATGGATGAGCAAAGGAGGAAGAAGGCGAGGGTGAAAAGGTGGATCCTTATCCCCTTATATGGACGGACGAAGCTATGCGCCCCCCACCAGCCTGGTAAAACTCGCTTATCTCCCAAGCGTCATAATCAATGGCGCGGATGGGTTACCCACGTCCGTATTGATGAGAATCCCGGAATAAGGGGGAACGATCTATGCTTTGATAAGACGTGCCAAGGAAGCCGCCTCGCTAAACGCGCTAAGGTGGAACGGCAAAAAACGATTCATATAAAGGCCTGGCCGGGGTGTGATGTCACGCCGCAGAATACGTCAGCAGATCTGTGCAAAAATTATTCTCTCTACGTGTTATGTGGAACTTGTTTTGCGAGCGGACACTATCCTGGTGTTCAAAACCTTCTATGAAGTATTCGAGGAGGAACCCGCCTTGCAATGCCGAAGACAATATGCGCGCCAGACTCGTCGTCATTGAAGCCTGGTTCAGGGGCTACTGAGGGAGTCCTGGACTAGGGGGTGTCCGGATAGCCGAACTATCATCACGGCCGGACTCCAAGACTATGAAGATACAAGATTGAAGACTTCGTCCCGTGTCCGGATGGGACTTTCCTTGGCGTGGAAGGCAAGCTTGGCGATACGGATATGTAGATCTCCTACCATTGTAACCGACTTTGTGTAACCCTAACCTATCCGGTGTCTATATAAACCGGAGGGTTTTAAGTCCGTAGGACAAACAACAATCATACCATAGGCTAGCTTCTAGGGTTTAGCCTCCTCGATCTCGTGGTAGATCTACTCTTGTACTACCCATATCATCAATATTAATCAAGCAGGAGTAGGGTATTACCTCCATCGAGAGGGCCCGAACCTGGGTAAAAACATCGTGTCCCTTGTCTCCTGTTACCATCTGCCTAGACGCACAGTTCGGGACCCCCTACCCGAGATCCGCCGGTTTTGACACCGACAGCAGTGCTCGTCGTCGAACGAGAAACGGACGGACATAAATTCCCCCTTCAAAAGCCGGTATATTATGTATCCACTGTTCTCACTCCATGCAAATCACGGTACCCGCATTATCAAAATATAGCATATGCGGTATTCATGACATCCCGGAAACTACGACACTACTTTCAAGAGTGTTCAATTACTGTGGCCTCGGAAGTGCCACTCAATGATATAATAAACAACCGCAACGCCACGGGCCGGATTGCCAAATGGGCCATTGAGCTCCTACCATTCGACATAACATATAAATCTCAGCGAGCCATTAAGTCGCAAGTATTGGCCGATTTTGTCGCTGAATGGACAGAAGCCGAACTCCCTAAAGAGTACGGCGCATACTCCAATTGGATCATGCACTTCGATGGCTCTAAAATGCTGGCTGGTCTGGGGGCCGGTGTCGTCTTGACCTCCCCCACCGGGGATACAGTATAATACGTACTCCAAATACTGTACACAGATTCTAACAACGCAGCTGAATATGAGGCCCTGTTACATGGTCTCCGAATGGCAGTTTCCATGGGCATTCAACGCCTAGAGGTGCGTGGGGACTCAAACCTCGCAATATCCCAAATAAATGGAGACTTCGATGCCAAGGATCCGAAAATGGCGACTTATCGCAACGCCGTCCTCAAGATGTCAGCTCGGTTCGAGGGGCTCGAATTCCACCATGTGGCTCAGGAAAATAATCAGGCGGCGGATATCCTCGCCCAGATCGGCGCCAAGCGCGGTCCTGTCCCACCTAACATCTTCTTAGAAAAGTTGTTTAAGCCATCAGTGGTATGGGAAGGGGACACCGGCAACAATAGTCCGGACCCGGCCACAACGCCAGATACCGAACACTCTGACACAATCGGAGGCTCTGCCACCGAAATAACACCTTCCGCCCACGTAATAATGGCTGTTATCGCCCCGTGGACAGAACCATTCCTGGCCTACCAAACCAGGCAGTGAACCGCCCGAGGACCAAAATGAGGCACGCTGCATAGTGCGGCGATCTAAAGCCTACAAGGTCCACGAGGGAGAGCTTTATAAGAAAAGCACTACCGGAGTCCTTCAAAGGTGCATCTTCGAAGAGGAAGGGCGAAAGCTTTTGGCAGAAATCCATGCGGGACTCGGTGGCCACCACGCCGCAGCCCGGGCTCTCGTAAGCAAGGCATTTCGTACAGGTTTCTATTGGCCAATGGCCCGGGCAGATGCACAGGACTTGGTCCAACGCTGCGTCGGTTGCCAGCTCTTCGCAAACCAAAGCCATATGCCGCCCACCGCTCTCCAAACAATCCCCATTACCTGGCCCTTTGCGGTCTGGGGGCTTGATATGGTCGGACCCCTTAAAGGGGGAACCCATAAGAAAAAATACTTACTGGTCATGGTGGATAAATTCACCAAATGGATAGAGCCCAAACCCGTTAAAACCGCCGAATCCGGACCGGTGATAGACTTCATATCTGAGGTTGTACACCGTTATGGCGTCCCCCACAGCATCATCACTGACAACGGCACTAACTTTATAGCCGACAAGGTGAAACTTTGGTGCAGCAACATGGGCATCAAGCTTGATTATGCTTCCGTCTATCACCCGCAAACTAACGGTCAAGTCGAGCGAGCAAATGTTCTTATCATGAGCGGCATCAAACCCAGATTAGTGCGGTCCTTAAAGGAGTCTAACACGCACTGGGTAGAGGAGCTCGACTTCATCCTATGGGGGCTGCGGACCACGCCGAATCGCACTACCGGATACACACCGTCCTTTATGGTATATGGCGCAGAGGTGGTTCTGCCCTGCGACATAATCCATGACTCACCTCGAGTGCGCATGTATGAAGAAAAAGAGGCCGAGCTTGATCGGCAGGACAGTTTGGACGCCCTAGAGGAGGAGCGCGACGTGGCAAAAGCCCGTTCCGCATTCTATCAGCAACAGGCTCGAAGATACCAAAGCAGAGAAGTACGGGCCAAAACTTATAACGTTGGCGAACTAGTTCTACGCCTGCCGGAGAAGAAAAAGAACAAGCTCAAGCCCAAATAGGAAGGTCCCTTCATAATTGACCAAGTGCTGACCGGTGGAGCGTACCGTCTGCGGGATGCATCGGACAATCGAGTTGAGCCAAACCCATGGAACGCAGCTAGACTCCGAAGATTCTACGCCTAGCGCCGGACTCCATGTTCGTCTCCTTACCCCTGTCCATTTTTCATTATCTGTCCTTTCTCTCTTTCCTTCTTCCTTTTCCTTTTCCTCAAGGCCTTCAAAGGCCAACTTGTGTTTTGCTTACACACTATAAACGCGCTAGCCACGCTCACTATACCTGGGGGCTTCTTACATAGAAGCTTAATTATTCTACTGGGCCTCATGCCCCGCACATGTGTTATTCTTCCGCATGTACCTTTTTCGCCATTATATGCATCGATATGACTTAAGTTTTGGCCAAGCTGGGTTGTCTGGCTCTTGTATTTATGCCCTACGTTCCCGTTAATTCGGCTAGGGCATAAGGGGAGCACCTCTGCAATTGTTACTGTCGGGTCAGCTGGATGTGTACCTCAGACTGGGTAAAGCCGAAAGCTAGCGTTCTTAAGGGAATATTTGGTCGGTGAACAAAAGACGACTTTTATTTATTTTGATACATGCCCCCAGATGTTTTTTGCTTGCGTCCCTTCTCGCAGTCCGGACATGCACATTAGGGCATGCGTACCCAGGGAAAGGAACCCTTAACGGAACTATTCTTCCTGGAAGATGTTTCTTACTATCCATGTAATATAACATAACTAGTTGGGTACTTGTCTGTTCAAGCACTTATGACCCCTACGCCTAGTTTCCATGCATACCCCGGTTTTTACATAACTGAGCAGGTATTCGGACACACTCCGGGCTATTGGGTCCCGAGGTTGAAGTGAAAAGGTCCGCCATGACAAATGAATTACAATCCGGCTAGAGACATTATACATGTCACTTAAATTACACAGTCACTTAGACTGACTAAATTCTTCTTCTATCCCATCCAACAGGCTGTCTAGCCTACAATCCTGGGGAATACTTTGCGGCTAATTCCACTTGGTGATACACCAAAACGACGGGGATCTCTTTCCCATCGGGCCCCACAGGTCCGACCTCGGCCATGTGGTTTGGGTCAGCCTTGGTATACCGCGTCTTCACCATGGCCCAGGCTTCCCTGGCACCTTGACGGCAGGCCGATATCTTCCATAATCAAAAGCGCCGTCGTGCTCCCTTGAGCTTCTCTGCAATCTCTCCAAGGCCTCCTGGCAGGGAGACGGATGGCCACAAGGCCTAGGCAATACCCTGCATCACCTGCCGAACTTGTTCGCAGCCAGGAGAGCTCCGTAGAAGATCATCCGCAGACCGGGCATCTCCTCCACGGGACGACCCACAAGATACCTGCAGACATAACTCTGTTAGCCGGCTTCTTCGCCGAACTCTTTTAAAGGTTCGTTCAAGCACTTACTGAAAATGCCGGGTCGAAGCCGCTTATTCTCCTTCACGGAGTCCGCAAGCCGGGCTCGAACATCCTTCAGTTCCACGCTCAGCTGGGTATTGGCGTCTTGGAGATCATTTTTCTCCCGCCTAACTTTCGTAAGCACGCGCTCGCCAGCCTTCAGCCACCGTAGGGCATGTTGCTCATCCGGATTCACTCCAGAATCATCTGCAATATCTATTATTAGATTTGCAGGCATGCCGCATACTATATGGTACCTATCATTCCTTGAAACAAGTGTTACCAGAGGGGGCCTTCTCGGACTCCTTCAATGCGGCAACTGCAGCCCATAGCTGGGCCTTGCACTCTTCCAGCTCTTGAGACAATTGGGTATTCTTCTCTGAAAGAACCTGCACAAATAATGATCCTTAAATCAGTTGTGCCAACTGTTTCAAGTCTCTGTGTCTCCGAGCGCGCTGGACGAAATCCAGGACATGCAACTAACGTTGACCAAGCTTTGCCCTTCCACATCGAATACTGCTGTTTGGCACTACATGTGGGGCGTGGCCGAGTTTTGACCTAAGGACTACTATTCTTTCTTCTTTAGAGATGCTCAAGCCGATCCCATGTTCTAGCACCTATGGAAATCAAAATGTACAATGAAGCTGAAGGTGTTTGGATGGCTGCTTTTCGTGGACAGGCTCAACACACGCAATATGTTGAAACGGAGGCACTACAACATTGGTGACGATTTTGATTGCCTTCTTTGCGGGCTGCCAATTGAAGAAACGATGGATCACAGATCTTCACTTGTGATGTTAGCAAGATTTGCTGGACCAAATTTGGCATTCGTTGGCCCCCTTTTGATGACCGCCTCACTGCCCTCAGCTTAAACAGAGACTCGTGGCCTGACCCATTCTTCATGGAAGTTTTTCTCACTGCTGCGTGGAGCTTATGGAAGGAGAGGAATAACAACCACTTCCGAGGAGTTGGCCCTACTATTGGGTCCTGGTTGTCACGCTTCAAAAACGACATGGGTTAGCTCCAACATAGAATCAAGGAGGCCCATAGAGGCTCATTTGTAAACCTTTGTAATACTCTGGGTTGATCCTTGTTACCTCTTTTTCTTTCTTTATTTTTCCTGTGGAGAGCTGGTAGTTTGCCTCCTCCCTAAGCCATGGGGAGGGGGTGGTAGATGGTTGGTTTGAGTTTTGCGTTGTAAATGTCTATGTAAACACCCCATTTATATATATATATATATATATATATATATATATATATATATATATATAATAGTGGGAGTGCTCTCCCATTGTCAATTCCTTCAAAAAAAACCGTTTCAAGTCTCAGGGGCTACTGATATATATAATCATCAAATTTTCTTACCCGTATATCCTTTACATACTGGTCCGTGGCTCTGGCAAGACCATTTTGAGCAGCACGAATGTACGCGTCTCCTGAGTTGAAGGCGTCAAACGCCTCTTGGGAGAAACAAGCGTCATAGAGTACGGCCCGGCGACGTCTGTGATTCATGGCACTCTCCACTTCGGAATTTGTAGCGGATATTTTATCCGCATCCTCTGTAGGAGGAGCATCCGGCGCGTGCCCCGTGTTAGCTTCCGCCTCTGTGTCCGGCCCTGGAGCCCGACTGGTGGAGGCGTGATCGGCAACCTCTCCGGATATAGTCCGGCGAGCGTTCTTCCTTCTAGGAAACATGGGTGTTATTATGTTTTTAAAAACGACAACCACGGAGCGAGGTTTTGTATCATACCTCTGCACTGGCATCTCAGTCCGGATCTCCTTCCTTTTTAGCCTGCCTGGCTTCGGCGCCCCTTGTCGGTGAGTCATCGCGGGTTCGGCATGGCGTTCCGAGGGCCTTCCCTGTAAAACACCATACATGTATTATCGTGGAATTGTCACGGCAGATGTCCTTAGTGTCAGGACTTCATCGCGAGGCCAACGCATCTATGTGGTAGCTTGAAGGGTTTGATCGGGACGAGAGACGCAACACGCAAGACAAGGATTTAGACAGCTTCGGGCCCCGGGAAACATCATCCGGTAATAACCCTACATGCTGTTTGTGGCTAGGTCTCATTATGATCATGAGAGAGTCGCCGGTAAGCCGGCTCTTTGTGTCTAGCCCTAGAGATTGTTCTTGTTTCCTGTCCCTCTTTGGGGAGCCCCACCCCTCCTTATATAAGTTTAGAGGGGCGGGTTACATGTGGAGTCCAAATAGGATTAGGACTAGCTTATCTTGTACTACAAGCCAGATACAAGTCTGGGTCTTGATTCCTTGTAAGGGAGATATTCCTCACGCCTTTCCTCTTAAGCCGGCCTTCTGGGCCTTGAGCCTCCTGGGCCCCCAGGTCTTGTCGCTCCTCTGATCCGCTTGCCAGGTCACCCATAAGTCGCCAGGATCGGGCGGGTCACTTAGTGTGTCGTCCAGTCAGGGCAGGTCATTAATGAGTCGCCAAGTTCGGCCGGGTTATACTTCCGGCCGGGTTACATCGCGGGGTATATCCCCGACATTAGCCCCCAAGTTTAGCTTGGATTTATCCATGGTAAACTTATGCTGCAAAATAAACACAAGAACAAATTTGACAGGTTGTGCTCCGGGTTAAGAATTCTTGTAAACCGACACCTGAACATCCTTAAGTCCTTGTCATTTCCTTATTCTAGAAAATCCGGGTCAATAGACCAGCTTCACAATCAATTTGCTTGTAGAAGAAATATTGTAAACAAATAATTCATTTGAGTCGGCTTCCAAAGCGCCGGCTTAAAAAATATAGGTCTTGATATACTCATCTGATTTTCAACCAAATTGACTTAAAGATGTAGATCTTGCCGAGTTATAATTTCCAAAATCTCCGGTTTATAAAAGACTGATGATGTCGAGTCATAATTGTTGTTGACACCGGGTCATGTAATTGATCTTCCTGATTTACTCAAAGCTGAGAATTTTGAAGATGTTCCCTCTTTATATGCATAATACCTGTAGCCCCCAATTCTTAAGAGGAGAACATAGTGATCACTTAAGACTTGCTTCAATATAAGTGTTGCAACCTTGAAGAAATCCGGGTTATTCATCTCAATCATTAGTCATAAAACTGAATATTCCACATATGTAGCCCCCAAGTGCCGGGTTGTCATGCTTGCAGCAACCTGGGACTTGTAATTGCCTTATGCTCGTAAAATTTCAACCAGTGTAGCCCCCAAGGGCCGGCTTAGTAAGATAATACTGAGCTGGGACTTTATATATACTTCATTGAAAATAATATCATATGATGTAATCCTCACCATGGGGCTCGAACCCATGTCCATAAGGTTAAGAGCTTTGTACTCTACCAACTGAGTAGTGGACCTTTCAATATAATGGATTAAGACTTGTGTTCCTTGAATTGTTGACAGGAGCAATTGGTAGCCCCCAAGGGCCGGCTCATTACGATGTGATGAGTCGGGTCTTCAATGAGGTGAGCAAAAATGACTTTGTATTAGCCACCAAGTGTCATGGTGCATGCTTGCAGCGACATGAGACTGGCATATTTGATGTAACCTCAATTTGAATAATGTAGCCCCCAAGTGTTGGGTCGTAAGCCTGCGGTGACTCGGGACTATTCCTTCCATTGTAGAATAAATCATATCCATTAATAAAATAATAGCTATTATTGAAAGCGACTTTGATGACCTCCATCATAATATTGGCTATTGATAACCATAATAAGAATCCAGCCATGTTGGCTATTAAAGATTTGAATAATATAATCCGTATGAAAACCTCAATCATTCAATATCATCATGAAAATCCAGCCAGTTTTGGCTATTAAAGATTTGAATACCTCATCGGTTGACAAGTAAATCCAGAGTTTAAATACTGGCGGCTCTTGGCCGATGACAACTTAATGCGCATTCATTATGGCGGAATTTTGTAACCCGGTAGCCTATAGCCCTTGAGAAAATCAATAATTGATAACCCTTTTGAGACACCAATTTCGGTGATGAGCTTGAATCAAGCATTTATATAAGTCATAGTTACGCAAATCACGCACGAGTTTAAACAACATACGCCCTGGCGACTTAACGTCAAAAGCCAGGGCGGGTAACCACCCAAATGTAGTCTTATCCTGCACACAAGTAGATCACAAGATCCCTATGATCCTTTGAATGATACCGCCGGTTTAGGTGATCCGGACAATGAAGTTGACAACTCAACTCTGTAAAAGCCGGCACATAAGATATTTTTGACAACTCAAATACTTGTGATTGTAAAAAAAAATTGAGGCTTCTGATTCGAATACGATCAGTAAACCGTTCCCAAGGGGTTAAGCTAAGATTCGAATACGATCATATAGCCCCCAGTGGCATTGGCGTTGCCGATCAAAAAGGGTATCGACAGCTATGTTCTCTTTGGTTCGAATACGACCTATGTTTGAACAGGAAGCCCCCAAATGACCATTGTGATATTGAATTTGTACTGCCGGTTTACATGACCTGTGTAATAAGGGTGATAACCCAATCCTTAGAAGCCAATGCTTCCATATAAATGATGGTTGTCATAAGCTGGCAACTTATAGTCAAAAGTCAAGCCGGGTTAATCATAAAACACTTATAGACATTTGAGATATAATCCCCAAAAGGTCTCAAGTTAAGTAATTCTGGCTACAATAAACTTAACCCGAGATAGAATAAAACTTTTTGAGGCTTCTGATTCGGATACGATCAGTAAACCATTCCAAAGGGGTTAAGCTAAGATTCGAATACGATCATATAGCCCCCAGTGGCTTTGGCGATGCCGATCAAGTGGGTATCGACAGCTATGTTCTCTTTGGTTCGAATATGACCTATGTTTGAACAAGAAGCCCCCAAGTGACCATAAGAGTTGTTTAATGACGCTGGTTCGAATCGACCCATGTCGGACCCAAAGGGGTTAAGCTATGATTCAGATATGATCAAGAAGCCCCCTAGTGGGTTTGGCAAGATGCCGATCAAGAGGGTATCGACAGCTATGTTCTCTTTGGTTCGAATACGACCTATGTTTGAACAGGAAGCCCCCAAGTGATCATATAAGTTTTGGCATTGCACCGATCAAGAGGGTACTGATAGCTATGCTCGATGAGGAGGAAGCCCCCAAGTGATCATAATAAGATAAGCCGTAAGGCATGATACCCAAGTTTGAACCGCGCATCATGGCAGCAAGTTCTTTTGGCAACCTTTAATTTTTCTGAGAACTCGAACTTGCGCGAGATTAATGCTTTTTGAACCGGAACTTTAAACCGGATTTGAAAGCTTTAAAAATTTGTGAGGGACAAATTTACCTTGAGCCGGATTTTGAGCCGGATTTGAGAGCTTCAAAAATTTGTGAGGGACAAATTTACCCTGGGCCGGCTTTTGAACTGGATTTAAGAGCTTCAGTGCTTTGTGGGAGAAAGATGTCTCTTGAACTGGATTTTAAACCAGAGTCCTTATTTTGAGCCGGAAATCTTCTGACGGCTTTTAAATTTTCATCGATCTAGCAGTAATCTCCGGGGGCCGGGTTATTTTTCCCTTCAATGATCTTGAATTTATTGAAACCGGCTAATTTTGCCGAGTCATATCATTGTAGCCCCCGTGTCTCAAGACGACTTGAGGAGTTGGCTTGAGATTCTCCATAATTAACCGTGATATAGACCAGTTTAAATCCTGCATGGGACAACTTGCAAACCAAAGTAATTGCTCTTTTGAAGAAAATAATATGTAATATAAAATATATTGGATGGATTTCACCTGATATGTTAGGCTAGTGATTATCCACAGAAGGTTGAGGTGATCATGGCGGGTTATAAATGATCCCGTATGAGCCGTGTCAAGACCTTCGCCAATGGTTCCTTCCAACCGGCTGTTTGAAGTTAACTAAACCATAGTGCGGCGACTTGTGCACCTATCCATTGAGCCATCCAGTGCAGACGGCGGTTGATAATATATGATAATTTGCCTCCAATTTGTTGGAAAATAAACCGGGCTTCCCAAGTAGTGACTTGCTCATACTCAATAAACAGCTCATCTAGAAAAATGCGGCCCGGTGTGTTGATGTAGACCAGGCCGCGAGAGATGGACCGTAAAAAACGACCGCAACATCAAAGGCGGCTCAGCCAGATGGATCAACGGTGGTGCTGTAAACCGGTGCGGGCGGGTAAATTGTCCTCCTTGTTATAAGCCGGTATGGTCGTAAGATACGGCCACGGTGTTGTAAGCCGGCGCGATCGCGAAAGACGGCCACGGCGTTGTAAGCCGGTGCGGTCGCGAGAGACGGCCACGACGTTGTAAGCCGGTGCGGGAGTCCGTTGAGTAACGACGACCACCTGTGCCAAAAGATGTTGGCGTGCCTCCACCTCCGCAGTATAATATCACTTTTTGTCATAAATAATTGCCCTGCATTAACAATATTGCAGACCAAGGCAAAGATAAACTTGTTCTTTGACAAAAACAACATGTGATAATAAAACAAACTTGGATGGATATCACCTGATTTGTTTAGGCCGAAAATAATCCGCCATGAAGTTGATGATCCCTAGGTGAAATTGAAATCCCTCACGGGTGAATCGGCCGCGGGAACAAATAGAAAAAAACCGGCCATGGCGTTTATGGCCACGCAGACGAGCAAGTTGTCCTCCACGTTGTAAGCGGTGAGGACGCGTGAACCGACATGAGGGCGGACGGCGAAGTCGTCCGTGGCGTTGTAAGGTGGTGCCGAAGGCGAGCCGGTCGGTAGCGTTGATGTAAACCGGACCGCAGGGCGATGGCTGTATATATAACAACACTATAGGCAGAGTGGTTGTTTTCAAAAAATTAATAAATATTGATAAAATTAAACTGGATGGATATCACCTGGTATTTTTTGCCGGATGCTGGCGCTGGATAATGCATAGTGCTGCTTTTGTTTTTTGACAAAAGAGTTAATTGGTTCTGTGTCTTCTATTTCCTGAGCTCTCCACATAACCTGGCCGACACTTTTTGAGCCGGAATTTTTGAAACCAGAACTTCTTGATAATCCGGCCGGAACCTTTGATAACCCAGAACTATTTTACCAGAACCTCTTGATAATCCGGCCGGAACTTTTGATAATCCGGAACTTTTGAACCGGAACCTCTTGATAATCCATCCGGAACTTTTGATAATCCGGAACTTTTGAACCGGAACCTCTTGATAATCCGGAACTTTTCTGTAGCCTAAGTCGGAACTCTTTGATGACTCAGACGGAGCCCTTCGGCGATTCGGCCGGAACCCTTCGGCGATTCGGACCGAACTTTTCGTCGAGGCGATCGGAACTCTTTGGTGATTCAGACGGAACCTTTCGTCGAGGCGGTCGGAACTTTTTGGGCGATTTAGACGGAACCTTTCGTCAAGGCGGTCGGAACTTTTTCGGTGAGCCAGCTGGAACTCTCCGAGAAGTCGACCGGAACTTCTTTAATAAGCTGGGCGGAGCTTCTCGATCCCTAGGATAGCGCCCTTCAAGAACTCAACACCACCGTGTGCGAGCCCCACGGTGGGCGCCAACTGTCGTGGAATTGTCACGGCAGATGTCCTTAGTGTCAGGACTTAATCGCGAGGCCAACGCATCTATGTGGTAGCTTGAGAGGGGTTGATCGGGACGAGAGACGCAACATGCAAGACAAGGATTTAGACAGCTTCGGGCCCCGAGAAACATCATCCGGTAATAACCCTACATGCTGTTTGTGGCTAGGTCTCATTATGATCATGAGAGAGTCACCGGTAAGCCGGCTCTTTGTGTCTAGCCCTAGAGATTGTTCTAGTTTCCTGTCCCTCTTTGGGGAGCCCTGCCCCTCCTTATATAAGTTTAGAGGGGCGGGTTACATGTGGAGTAAAAATATGATTAGGACTAGCTTATCTTGTACTACAAGCCGGATACAAGTCCAGGTCTTGATTCCTTGTAAGGGAGATATTCCTCACGCCTTTCCTCTTAAGCCGGCCTATCATAACCTAAGCCGGCCTTCTGGGCCTTGAGCCTCCTAGGCCCCCAGGTCTTGTCGCTCCTCTGATCCGCTTGCCAGGTCACCCATAAGTCGCCAAGATCGGGCGGGTCACTTAGTGTATCGTCCAGTCAGGGCGGGTCATTAATGAGTTGCCAAGTCCGGCCGGGTTACACCGTGGGGTATATCCCCGACAGGTATGGTAGGTGAAGTGCATAAAAGGGGATCCTTCTCGGAAGACGGGACTCTTGCTTTGCTTACATGCGAGGCGGGTAGTAGCCCAGAATAGTCAGCTATAATGGCCACCATGGCATCATCACAGCTTAATTGATATAATATCCTGTCGATCAGCTCCACAAATATATCCGGATCCTCTTCCAGGCTGGGGTCGAGGGCCCGGTCAGGATCCTCCGGTTGTGGAGGTGGGCTATTGACTTCCCTTACAACTTTTCGCAGTTCCTGCCATGAAATGGCAAGGTAAAAACCTATGACGATGAATGCCGGAACAATGGGAGTAAAGAATGAAAACTCACCCAACTTGGAGGGTTGTACATGGAGAATCCATCCCGTGGCTTAACGCGGAGGAACTCCTCTTCCTCTCCCTTATACAAATCGGACATAATTTTTGCTAGAGCAAGAATCGAGTCCGCCCCTTACGCTCAAGCAAAGTGGCATCATCTTCCCCGTTGAAGTGCCACATGGGGTGGCCTCGATATTGAAGTGGCTGCACCCCCCGCATAATGCATATTGACATAAATTTGGTCATTGTCAGTCCTGATTGAGCCAGTACCTTTATCCGGCCCATCAGGTAAAGGACGTCTCTGTCATCTTCCTCCCGAGGGCTCCGTGGGCGCCAGCTTCGGCGTTTCTTCAAAGGGGAATTGTCGAACTCAGGAAGACCGATCCGAATAGGATCCGGGAGGGGGACGTCCTCCATATAAAACCACTCTGAAGGCCAGTCTTCGGACGTCTTCTTTGGGGTACCAGATAGGTATCCGGTCCTGGCAATGCGCCATATTTCGGCCGCGCCCACTTGATATATCGACCCCCTCTGAGTACGGGGCACAAGGCAGAATAACTTCTTCCACAGCGCGAAGTGAGCCTCGCAGCCCAGAAACATCTCGCAAAGGGCTACATAACCAGAAATGTGTAAAATGGAAGTAGGGGTGAAGTTATGCAACTGGAGGCCATAAAACTCCAGGAGCCCTCGGAGGAATGGATGGATCGGAAATCCGAGTCCCCTTAATAAATAAGGGACGAGGCAGACCCGCCTCCCCTTGGAGGGTTGGGAAGCTCCGCTTGCTCCCCGCCATTATAGGTGGCGAGCCCGGCTCGAACGGGGACCATATACGCTAGAGGGAGGAACCCCTGGGTCTGTAGCTCCACTAATTGGTTGTGCGGGACGGAACACTTCTTCCAATCTCCGGGCTTAGGGCTACGGGAGCGAGAGGAGGAGCTGCGCTGGCCGGCCATGTTGGGATGGATTTTTTCGGCCACGCTCCGATGAATGCTCGTTGAGGGAGGATGGTATGATTTGGATCTGAGAATCCCCGTATCTTTAAATAGGCATTTTATTCACATAGCTAGGGTGGTAAATGTAAAAACACCATGGCTTCTCGCATTCGCTTGACACGTGGAAGGTAGCCATTATTGGACGTAGAAGCCAAGAAGCGCAACATTTATGAAAAGCCGGACACCATTCAACAGGTATTCACGATTTGGAGAAGAACCCGCCTTGCAATGCCGAAAACAATTTGCGTGCCGGACTCATTATCATTGAAGCCTGGTTCGGGGGCTACTGAGGGAGTCCTGGATTAGGGGGTATCTGGACAGCCGGACTATATCCTTTGGCCGGACTGTTGGACTATGAAGATACAAGATTGAATACTTCGTCTCGTGTCCGGATGGGACTCTCCTTGGCGTGGAAGGCAAGCCTGGCGATACGGATATGTCGATCTCCTCCCATTGTAACCGACTCTATGTAACCCTAGCCCCCTCCGGTGTTTATATAAACCGGAGGGTTTAGTCCGTAGGACCAACAACAATCATACCATAGGCTAGCTTCTAGGGTTTAGCCTCTATGATCTCGTGGTAGATCAACTCTTGTAATACTCATATCATCAAGATAAATCAAGCAGGAAGTAGGGTATTACCTCCATCGAGAGGGGCCGAACCTGGGTAAACATTGTGTCCCCCGCCTCCTGTTACCATCCGCCTTAGACGCACAGTTCGGGACTCCCTACCCGAGATCCGCCGGTTTTGACACCCACAACCACCGAAGCAGAAAACAAAGAAGACAAAAGCTTCGAAGCCCTCTGACACACCAAAAGCTTCGACTATGAAGCCATTGGCCACTGCACTTCCTGAAGCCAGTGTGCAGTCTGAAGACCTATCTCGTGTCTCCAAGAAGGTCGAGAAGACCAAGCAAGCCAAGAAGCCCAATAAGATTTTTGGGCATGAATTGAATCCTGCTGCCGTTCTAAGGAACGAAGAAGACACCATTGATCTGTCCAGTGATGAAGATCTTGGTGATGATGCCCTTGAGAAGCTAATCAAGAGTAAGCAAGAGGTGGAGATCTTCAACGATCTGCCCCTCTTTGATGTTGATATTCTAAACAACTTCATCGATGAGTGGTTCGATGACCAGAGCATCAGCATTAATGATCTTCAGCTGCCAGTGGACATCAGCGTCACTTTCCACGGAGCCATTGCCAATGAACTGGCCGTGGCTTAGAAAATCGTCGAGCTGAAGAACAAGATTGATTATGAGAAGGCACACTTCAAGAATAACATGGCCAAGCTCAGCGTGGTAGATGTTCAAATCTTCAAAGAGATGTTGCATAATCTCAAGGAAGAGTTCCACAAGAAGAGGGAAGAAGCCAAAGGCTCATGAGAGCGCATGTAGTATTTCGCAGCGAAATGCGTTCAAGCCCACAATGAAGCTGAAAAGCGCAAAGCTCTTGGGCGTCCTGGCATCGACCCCAGAATGGCTGCCAAGCCAATAGAGAAGTCTGTTGTGGCCCGAACTGAAGCATCAAGGCAGGAAGAACCTCGCATTGTCTTCCCTGCCAGCATGACAGGCTCGAAGCCTAAGGTCCCCTCAGCAGCTTCTGAACTGAAGAAAACAAGGGCAGCTGAAGTTGATGCCAGGAAACGCAAGCACAAGAACACCTCTGATGAGGCCCCGTCTAAGAAGAAATTGAAGACAAAGTCTTTAAAGAAAGAGCGTGCTGCGGCCTCTAAGCCCCTTATTGTGGAGCCCATTTCTATTGCTCGTCCAGCCTTCACCAACCAATGGAATAAGAAACTAATGACATTGTGAGCTCATTGATGAAAAAGATGAGGAGGAGAGCGAAGAACAAAAGGAGGATGAGCGGATTGATCAACCGTGCCCACCTTCTAATGAGAGTAACTCTTCAACTCATATATTGTTTAATTTCCCTATGTGCTTACCGAAGGATGATTGCTATGATGACTATTATGATCCCGTTGATTCTCTTGAAGTATCCCTTTTTGATGATGCTTGCTATGCTTGTGGCCAAGATGCCAATATGAATTATGCTTATGGAGATGAACTTGCTATAGTTCCTTATGTTAAACATGAAATTGTTGCTATTGCACCCACGCATATGACAGTCCTATTATATTTTTGAATTCTCCAAAATACACTATATCGGAGAAGTTTGCTCTTATTAAGGATTATATTTATGGGTTGCCTTTTACAGTTGCACATGATGATTTTGATAGATATAATATGCATGTGCTTGCTACTCCTACTTGCAATTATTATGAGAGAGGAACTACATCTCCGCCTCTCCATGTTTCCGATATGATAAAATTGCAAGAAACTGTTTATACTATGCATTGGCCTTTACTATGTGTGCATGAATTGTTCTTTCATGACATGCCGATGCATAGGAAGAGAGTTAGACTTTGTCATTGCTTGATATATGTTGCCTTGTGCTCACTACTAAATGCCAAATCATTGCTAATTAAAATTGGCTTTGATATACCTTGGGATCCGGGTGGATTCACCACTTGAGCACTATATGCCTAGCTTAATGGCTTTAAAGAAAGCGCTGCCAGGGAGACAACCTGGAAGTTTAGAGAGTCATTTATTTCTGTTGAGTGCTTTTATATAGTTTAAAAAAAAGAGGGGAACCTAAAACTTTTTCAAAAAAAGGAAAGTGAAAGTGAGAAAGACAAGCACTGTTGAAGTGGGAGCTAGCCTTGAACTTTGTTCATGCTCACGGAAACTTTGTGAATCTTGATTACAGAAACTTTCCAACAAAAATAATTATCCACTTGTACAATTCCATTGTATTATAAAAATAATGTGCCAAGGTTTGCCTTTAGGATGTTTACAATGCTTGTTGGTTTGTGCGGTCCAGGACAGAAACTTTGGCTGTAGTGCGCGATTTTTAATTTTTTACTGGAACGTCAAATGGTTCTGAAACTTTTTGCACTGTCTTTCTATAAAAATTGTTTATTTTTCTTAATTTTGGCAGAATTTTCAAGTATCATAAGTATGGTTAATGTTCAGATTATTACAGACTGTTCTGTTTTAGACAGATTCTGTTTTTGATGCGTAGTTTGCTTGTTTTGATGAAACTATCAATTTCTATCAGTGTATTAAGCCATGAAAAAGTTATATTACAGAAGATATAATGCAAAAACAAAATATGAATTGGTTTGCAACGTATTTATAGTAGTGATTTGCTTTATTATACTAATGGATCTTACCGAGCTTTCTGTTGAAGTTTTGTGTGGATGAAGTGTTCGAGGATCGAGAAGGTCTCGATGTGAGAAGAAGGAAGAGAGGCAAGAGCTCAAGCTTGGGGATGCCCGAGGCACCCCAAGTAAATATTCAAGGAGACTCAAGCGTCTAATCTTGGGGATGCCCCGGAAGGCATCCCTTCTTTCTTCAACAAATATCGGTATGTTTTCGGATTCGTTTCGTTCATACGATATGTTCAAATCTTGGAGTGTCTTTTGCTTTTAGTTTTCATTTTTCTTTTATGCACCATGCTGGTATGAGATAGTCCTTGGTTGATTTATAGAATGCTCATTGCACTTGACTTGAATCTTTTGAGTATGGCTTTATAGAATGCTTCATGTGCTTCACTTATATCTTTTGAAGTTTGGATTGCCTGTTTCTCTTCACATAGAAAACCGCCATTTGTAGAATCCTCTTTTGCTTCACTTATATTTGTTAGAGCATGGGCATATCTTTTTTAGAAAGAATTAAAGTATCTTGCTTCACTTATATCTATTTAGAGAGATGACAGGAACTGGTCATTCACATGGTTAGTCATAAAATCCTACATAAAACTTGTAGATCACTGAATATGATATGTTTGATTCCTTGCAATAGTTTTGCGATATAAAGATGGTGATATTAGAGTCATGCGAGTGGGTAGTTGTGTATTAGTAGAAATACTTGTGTTGAGGTTTGTGATTCCCGTAGCATGTACGTATGGTGAACCGTTATGTAACAAAGTCGGAGCATGAGGTATTTATCGATTGACTTCCTTATGAGTGGCGGTTGGGGACAAGCGATGGTCTTTTCCTACCAATCTATCCCCCTAGGGGCATGCATAGTAGTACTTTGCTATGAGGGCTAATAAACTTTTGCAATAAGTATATGAGTTCTTTATGACTAATGTGAGTCCATGGATTATACGCACTCTCACTCTTCCATCATTGCTAGCCTCTTCGGTACCGTGCATTGCCCTTTCTCACCTCGAGAGTTGGTGCAAACTTCGCCGGTGCATCCAAACCCCGTGATACAATACACTCTATCACCCATAAGCCTCATTATATCTTCCTCAAAACAGCCACCATACCTACCTATCATGGCATTTCCATAGCCATTCCGAGATATATTGCCATGCAACTTCCATCATCGCCATATACATGACTTGAGCATTTATTGTCATATTGCTTTGCATGATCGTAAGATAGCTAGCATGATGTTTTTATGGCTTGTCCGTTTTTTGATGTCATTGCTACGCTAGATCATTGCACATCCCGGTACACCGCCAGAGGCATTCATATAGAGTCATATCTTTGTTCTAGTATCGAGTTGTAATATCGAGTTGTAAGTAAATAAAAGTGTGATGATCATCATTATTAGAGCATTGCCCCAAGAAAAAAGAGAGAGGCCAAAGAAGCCTAAATAAAAAAAAGGGGGCCAAAGAAGCCCACAAAAAAAGAAAGAAAAAAAAGAGAAAGAGGGGCAATGTTACTATCCTTTTAACACACATGTGCTTCAAAGTAGCACCATGTTCTTCATATAGAGAGTCTCTTGAGTTATCACTTTCATATACTAGTGGGAATTTTCATTATAGAACTTGGCTTGTATATTCCGATGATGGGCTTCCTAAAATGCCCGAGGTCTTCATGAGTAAGCAAGTTGGATGCACACCCACTTAGTTTCCAGTTTGAGCTTTCATATACTTATAGCTCTAGTGCATCCGTTGAATGGCAATCCCTACTCCTCACATTGTCATCAATTGATGGGCATCTCCATAGCCCGTTGATTAGGCACGTCGATGTGAGACTTTCTCCTTTTTTTGTCTTCTCCACACGACCTCCACCATCATATTCTATTCCACCCATAGTGCTATATCCATGGCTTGCGCTCGTGTATTGCGTGAGGGTTGAAAAGGTCAAGCGTTAAAAGTATGAACCAATTGCTCGACTTGTCATCGGGGTTGTGCATGATGTGAATATTTTGTGTGGTGAAGGTGGAGCATAGCCGGACTATATGATTTTGTAGGGATAACTTTCTTTGGCCATGTTATTTTGAAAAGACATGATTGCTTTATTAGTATGCTTGAAGTATTATTGTCTTAATGTCAAATGATAGACTATTGCTTTGAATCACTCGTGTCTTAATATTCATGCCATGATTAGATACATGATCAAGATTATGCTAGGTAGCATTCCACATCAAAAAATATCTTTTTTATCATTTACCTACTCGAGGACGAGCAGGAATTGAGCTTGGGGATGCTGATACGTCTCCGTCGTATCTACAATTTTTTATTGTTCCATGCCAATATTATACAACTTTCATATACTTTTTGGCAACATTTTATACTATTTTTGGGACTAACATATTGATCCAGTGCCCAGCGCCAGTTCCTGTTTGTTGCATGTGATAAAAACGGACAGAGAATATTTTTGGAATATTTGGAAAATATGGGAAGAAGAATCAACGCAAGACGGTGCCCGAGGGGGGCATGAGGCAGGGGGGCGCGCCCCACCCCCCTGGGCGTGCCCCTGACCCTCGTGGGCCACCCGTAAGGAGGTTTCTGCTCTTCTTCGGCCGCAAGAAAGCTAATTTTCAGGAAAAAAATCTCGGCGAAGGTTTCAATCCAATCGGAGATACGGATCTTCATATATATACGAAACGGTGAAAGGGCATAACACAAGAACGCGGAAATAGAGAGAGACAGAGAGACATATCCAATCTTGGAGGGGCTCTCGCCCCTCCATGCCATGGAGGACAAGGACCAGAGGGGAAACCCTTCTCCCATCTAGGGAGGAGGTCAAGGAAGAAGAAGAAGAAGAAGGGGAGGCCCTCTCCCCCTCTCTTCCGGTGGCACCGGAACGCTGCCGTGGCCACCATCATCATCACCACGATCTTCACCAACACCTACGCCATCTTCACCAACATCTCCATCACCTTCCCCCCTCTATTTATAGTGGTCCACTCTCCCGCAACCCGCTGTACCCTCTACTTGAACATGGTGCTTTATGCTTCATATTATTATCCAATGATGTGTTGCCATCCTATGATGTCTGAGTAGATTTTCGTTGTCCTATCGGTGGTTGATGAATTGCTATGATTGATTTAATTTGCTTGTGGTTATGTTGATGTCCTTTGGTCCCATCATATGAGCGCGCGCGTGGATCGCACCATAGGGTTAGTTTTATGTTGATAGGACTATGTATTGGAGGGCAAGAGTGACAGAAGCTTCTACCTAGCATAGAAATTAATGCATACGGGATTGAAGGGGGACCAATATAACTTAATGCTATGGTTGGTGTCGGCGTTCTGGGAACGGGGGTCCCCAGACTTGCCTGCCTGCGGCCTGCGGCGTGGCTCGAAGGAGGCCCAGCACGGCCCATCTTCATCAACGCAAGCTCAAGACCCTCGCGAGGGGCCAAGCTTCGCGGGGCGGGTGACAAGGAGCATCCTCAGGCACGGCCTCGTCAGGCTGGCTCATGAGGAGGCGGAGAGTTCAAGGCAGGGTACCTCGCGAAGTGCCCATGACGCAAGCCATGACGACCAAGGGCGCCTGCCGAGGCGCCAGCCCGCATGATGTCCTCCTTTCCTCTTTGGTGCAAAGGGAGCAAGCGCAGCGAGAGCATCAAGCAAAGGCATCCGTTTCGGTGCAACAAGACCAAGACCAGCCCAACGGCCGGAAGGAGTCATTGTGGAGCCCAAGCAAAGGCCATCACGAGAGCCTTTGGCGGCGAGGACCAACTTTAGTCGGGATAAGTGTACCCGCTGTTCCCCTTCAAACGGCCAATTGTTGGCGCCCTTCCCGCTCAATATTTGGGAAGAGGCCCAGGGCCTTCGCCTATAAATAGGAGTAGCCACCCCAGGCAGGTGCAGATCCGAATCCTCATCAAGAAACCAGAGCTAGAGCGCGAACACCACCTAGCAGTTCATCGCACCCGCCAAGAACAGACCCTCGCGAGGTTGTTCTTCCTTGTATTGTTCCTCATCAGCCCAAGAGGCAATCCACCACACCACACATTGGAGTAGGGTATTACACCACAATGGTGGCCTGAACCAGTATAAATCTCGTGTCTCTTATATTTGTTAGTTTTAGCAGTTTAGGTCCCGGCGATTTGGCGAGGTGCGAGGCGGTGGAGGGTTGGATCTCCGCGCGCACCCAAAGTGTTGAACCTCAAGGGTCTGCCGGAACCCGAAATCCGACATTTGGCGCGCCAGTAGAAGTGCGCTGAATCTGCCTTCCGTCGCCTCGTTCTTCCCCGACCACCGCAACCATGTCTGACGCTCATCGGGCTCGCGCCGAGCGCCGGGCCGCCCTCGCCTCCCATGTCGTCCGGACGGCTTCCGACGGCGGGCGCCCTCGTCGTTCCTCACCGCCCGCTGTCAACACCACCACCGGCCCGGCGGGGAACGAGCAGCAAGCATTGTCCCTGCGCTCCTCGGCGACCTCTAGGGAGGAGCCGCGCAGCTTCCTCGTCACCCGCCCCGCCGCGCCGGTTCCTCCGGTCGTCGCGGCCCTCCTGGGTGGCTCGCAGGCGCCGCCTTCTAGCCGCCATGTCAAGACATTCGTCCGCCGGGTCGGCGCCGCCTCCTGTGGCAGGGGGCTCCTCGGGCGGACGGAGCCGTCGCCGGGCTGACCTTCGACTCGGGATCACCCCACCAACTCGGCGGCTCGGAGTGCGCTCCCCATGCTCGCACACCCACCATCTGCCAGTTGCCGTCACCAGACCCTCATCGACGGCGGGCGCCCGGCCTCAACGTACTCTCGATCGAGGCCTTCAACCTCCTCTGCATACCTGAGGAGCGGCTGCAGCCCAGCCCGGCCTTTTTCGGCGTGGGAGGAGGGTCATCCGCTCCTTGGGGCAATCCGCTTCCGGTGACCTTCGCACCTACGACAACTTCCGCACGGAACTGGTCGACCGACATCGCCCCCATCGGCCTCCCCTACAATGCCATCCTAGGCTATCCAGCATTGGCCAAATTCATGGCCGCAACCCACCGGGGGTACAACCTCATGAAGATGCCCGGGAGCAGCGGCGTCCTCACCGTGCCTGGGGATACTGAAGTTGCGCTGCGAGCGCTCGGGCTCGCCCTCAAGCCGGCGGCCGCAGCGCAGCCCGCCGATGCGGAAGCCCTCAAGCCCAAGGGGGCTGCGCCGACCAAGAAGAAGCAGTTGTTCACTCAAGACAAGGCGGAGACCAAGCAGATACACGCCGACGAGGACGGGTCCACAAACGCCACCTTCACCATAGGCGCCAACCTCGAGCCCGAGCAGGAGGAAGCTGGTCAAGTTCCTCGCATCACGAACAAGAAGGTGTTCGCTGGGAGACCGATCGGTGGCGGGGATCCCACGGGCGTGTCGAGCACCACCTCAACGTGTGCCCCAACGTCGTCTGTGGAAGCGTATAGCGAAGGCAGTCCAGCGAAAAGCAGGCCTTCATCGTCCAAGAGACCCGCAAGCTAGAAGCCGCGGGGGTTATTCGCGAGGTCCGATACCCAAATTGGATGGCCAACCCCGTGCTGGTGCCAAAGAAGGGAGGAAAGGAGCGCGTGTGTGTCGACTTCACCAACCTCAACAAAGCATGCCCGCAGGATCCGTTCCCGGTCCCTCGCATCGACCAGATCGTCGATTCCACCGCCGAGTGTGACCTGTTATGCTTCTTGGACTCCTTCTCCGGGTATCACCAGATCAAGATGGCGGTGGAAGACGTGGAAAAGACGGCCTTCTTAACCCCGTGTGGAGTGTACTGCTATACATGCATGCCGTTCGGGCTGCGCAACGCGGGGGCAACCTTCCAGCGGCTCATGCACATCACCTTGGGCCCACAACTCGGGAAGAATGTGGAGGCTTACATCGACGACATCGTGGTGAAGTCTCGCGAGGCCAAGACCTTGATACAAGACCTGGAAGAAACCTTCGCAAGCCTCAACGCAGTGAGCCTGCGACTCAACCCGGAGAAGTGTGTGTTTGGAGTTCCCTCGGGCAAGCTCCTGGGTTTCCTCGTGTCCCACCGAGGCATCGAGGCAAACCTAGAAAAGGTCAAGGAAGTTGAGGACATGAGCCCACCAAAGACCCTCAAGGAAATGCAGAAGCTCATGGGGCATGTAACGGCGCTGGGCCGTTTCATCTCCCGATTGGGGGAGCGGGCGCTGCCTTTCTTCCAGCTGATGAAGAAAAAGGGGCCCTTCGAATGGACTGAAGAGGCCGACAAAGCGATCCAAGACCTCAAGAGGTATCTCGACCAGCCCTCCAAAGTGATGGTGGCCCCGCCTCAGAGCCCTTGGTACTCTACCTCGCCGCCACTCCCTACTCCGCTAGCGCAGCGCTGGTGGCGGTTAGGGAGGAGCGTCAGGCCAAGATCACGGCGGCCACCCGAGCTAAGGCAAGGCTGAATCAGAAGGAACTCGCAGAAGCCGGCACCGCAATGGAAGAAGATCAGCCGTCGCAGCAGAGCACACCAAGGGCGGGAGAGGCCCTCCATCCAAGCACCCAGCTTCTGGAGGCGCCGTCACCTTGGGAGGCACCACAGCTTCCGGAAGACGCCACCAGCACCGACGCCCCTAGCCTCGTCGAGCACCCGGTGTACTTCGTCAGCACAGTGTTACGGGATGCGAGGGCACGATACCCCATGCTGCAGAAGCTCCTCCTAGCGCTGTTGGTGGCTTCACGCAAGCTGCGGCACTACTTCCAGGGTCATCCAATCAAGGTTGTCTCGGCATACCCCCTGGAGAGGGTGCTCAGAGCCCCAACTCGGCGGAAGGGTCGCCGAGTGGAACATTGAGCTGCAAGCATTCCAGCTCGAGTTCAGACAACCAGAGTCATCAAGGGGGCCTGGCAGATTTCGTGGCCGAATGGATGAAGCACCGGCCTCGGGGCGGCGAGATCGATCCCTCTCCCTGTGAAGCGAAGCACCGGATGGTTGGGTCATGTACTTGACGGAGCGTTCTCCAGACGAGAACCGGGGCTGGGCGGTGCTCATATCTCCCGGCCAGGACAAGCTCTACTATGCCGTGCAGCTCTGTTTCAGCAGGCGAGAAGGTCTCCAACAATATAGCAGAATCACGAGGGGCTGATAGCGGTGCGAAGGCTGCCGCTGCCACGGGGTGAAGCGCCTTACCATCAAGGGCGATTCGCAGCTCCTCGTCAATTTCTCCAACAAGGTGTACGAGCCAAGAGATGAACACATGGAGGCCTACCTTGCGGAGGTCCGCAGGATGGAGAAACAGTTCTGGGGGTTGGAGCTGCAACATGTGCCCCGCGGCACCAATCAAGAGGCCGACGAAATCGCCAAACGAGCCTCCAGGAGGTTACCCCAGGAGCCGGGCGTCTTTGAGGAACAGCTCTTCAAGCCCTCAGCCCTGCCACCGTTATCAAGCACAGCCTGACCTCGGTGTGGAGCTCCCTCACCACCTGCCTCGGGAGCCCCGACTGTGGCCCGGCCTCGAGCACGCTTTGCTCCCTAACGATGGAACCTCAAGAGGGGTGCTGGATCACGGAGCTCAAGAGTTACTTAACGCATGGAACTTTGCGGAGAAGGAGAAGGAGGCAGAGGCGTTTGGCGGCAAGCCACGACATCTGACATCATGGATGGAGAGCTCTACCGGAACGACCGAGCAGCGTATCCTATGACTGCGTCACCAGGGAACAGGGGAAGGAACTGCTGGCAGATATACATGGTGGAGAATGTGGGCACCATTCCTCGTCACGGGCCCTCGTCGGCAAGGCGTTCCACATCGGTTTCTATTGGCCCACTGCGCTCAATGACGCTGTTGAACTTGTGAAGGCTTGCGAGGCTTGCCAATTCCATGCCAAGCAGATCCACCAGCCAGCAGGAGGTCTGCAAACCATCCCCCTCACTTGGCCATTCGCGGTCTGGGGCTAGACATCCTGGCCCTTTTCCTCGGGCGCCAGGGGCTATCGCTACCTCTACGTCGCCGTGGACAAATTCACCAAGAGGGTCAAGTCGAGGCCGTCCGCACCATCCCCGCTGGTTCTGCGGTCAAGTTAAATCAAGGGCATCGTGAGCCGGTACGGAGTGCCGAACCGCATCATCACCGACAACGGTTCGCAGTTCACCAGTAACCTTTTCAAAACGTACTGCGCTAACCTTGGGACGCAGATATGCTACGCTTCGGTGGCGCACCCCCGCAACAATGGACAGGCCGAGCGGGCCAACGCAGAGGTCCTGAGAGGCCTCAAGACCAGGACGTTCAAGAAGAAACTGGAGGCCTGCGGCAGAGGCTGGTATGACGAGCTTCCGTCCGTGTTGTGGTCCATCCGCACAACTGCAACCAAGCCAACTGGAGAGACCCCCTTCTTCCTGGTCTACAGAGCCGAAGCAGTCCTCCCTCACGAGGTCAAATGTCGATCCGCGCGGGTCCTGGCATTCGATGAAATGCTGCAGGACGCCATGCGGGGGACGGCCCTCGTGCTGGGGGAGGAGCGCCGTCGAGAAGCTGCGCTGCGAGCGGCAAGGTACCAGCAGGCACTCCGGAGATACCACTGCTGCAGCATCCGCCCCAGAACTCTCGAGGTAGGGGACCTCGTGCTCCGACGGGTCCTCTCCAGGGAGGGACTGCATAATCTCTCTCCCATGTGGGAGGGCCCGTTCAAGGTTGTTCATGTTTCCAGGCCCGTCTCCGTGCGCTTGGAGACTCAAGAGGGAGTACCTATACAGAACGCGTGGAACATCCAGCACCTCGGAGGTTTTACCCTAAAAAGTCCCAAAGGTGCATGTGAAGAAGGCGAATGCCTATGAAGCTCATCCTTTTGGAAAAGGCCCAAGGTTCGTGAAGAAGGCGAATGCTGTGAAGCTCATCCTTTTGGGAAAAGGCCCAAGGTTCGTGAAGAAGGCGAATGCCTGTGAAGCTCATCCTTTTTGGAAAAGGCCCAGTGCCTGTGAAGAAGGCGAAATGCCTGTGAAGCTCATCTTTTTCGAGAAAGGCCCAGATCTTGTGAAGAAGGCGAATGCCTGTGAAGCTGTCGCATTCTGGAAAGGGCCCGGAGCCCGTGAAGAGGGCCAACGCCCGTGAAGCTTGCTTCCCAGAAGAAAGGCCCGGAGCCTGTGAAGAGGGCCAACGCACGTGAAGCTTCGCCGCCCGTGACACTCTCACGTAATAATGAGTTGGGATCGTACACGCCCGGAGTCTCGTGAGTGCCTACCAGCCCCGGGCTCCCTCCCACGCCCAAATGGCAGCACTTAGCTCCGTGCTGGTGAGAAGACGTCGAAGACTAGACTAGGTGCCGGACGCGGCTTTTTCATTTGCTTTCTGCAGTTGACTAGTTATTCCCATTTGGAGTTTTTATCGAAGCTATCGCCATATTTTGGTCCGTGGTTCTTCGATCTTTTTCGCCTCCCGCCTCGATTTCTCTTGCGTGTGGACTCATGAGGCAGAAGCCTCGGGAGCCCTCGCGAGCGTTCCTACCCCTATCGCTCAAGTTTTCACGGCCCTGTTCCACAGCTGGAGCACCCCTCCTGACCATGCCTCACGGGCAGCACAACGCGAACACGGGGCCTGGATCGGTCACCCCGCGGCCACGGCTGGAGTTCACTTGCGAATGGGCGTACAACAGAAAGGAACAGTATCAGGATAACAAAAGCAGTACAATAATTAACGGCGTTAACCAAACGCGCCCCCACGGAGCCACACATTGTTGTCTTTTTGCGCAGGAGAAAAGAAAGGAAAAGGACAAAGCAGGTGAAGCACGCCCCGTGCAGCCCTCTTGGAAGGCTCGAGCCGTCTCGAGCTCAGCAGACTCCCTCTCGCTTCACCGGGCGCTGGCAGCGGACCCGTTGCCACCCCAAGCAGAGCACGTGGCGGTGTGGGGCTGGCCGCAGCTTCTTTGGAAGAACCACCACCCGAAGAAGAGCTAGTGAAGCTTGAGGAGTCACGGGCATCGCCAGCCGCCCGCGCGCTGCCCTCTCCATCCACGCCGGGGCTGAGTCCTCGGCCGTGGTCGTCGTCTTCAGGGCAGCACCCCATGCGGCGACCGTCTTCCCCGAACACCCTCACGTAGAGGGTGGCGTCGCCGTCGTACTTGAAGTGCAGGGAGCACCGGCGGCGAAGACCACGCGCGCGAGCGAATGTCTGCCAGCCGCGGGTCAGGAGCAGGTTCCCTGTAGCAGAGACCACCAGAGAAGCCCAAGAAGCCCGACTACAGCAGCCATCCGCCTGGAGCCAGAGGCCGCCCAGGGCACCGGCTGGGAGCTCACCCAGGAGGAAGCGCGGGAGCTGAAGCCAGACGCCGGACGACTCCTCCGCCCACACCATGAACTCCGGCAGCGCTTCAGCAGCATGGAGGCGCGACCTCGGGGGACGCGCGGCCGGGGCACGCCCTCCGACCATGGTCGGCCGCTCGTCGCCACGCTGAGAGCCTCCTCCACGGCAGCGGGGGACCGCCATGGAGGCCACGGGATGCTTGCGAGGGCGACCTCGACCACGCTTAGGCGGAGGAGGGGAAGACTCGACCTGACGGCCCTTCCCCTTCTCTGCGGCCGAGAACTTCCTTGGTGGAGCCATGGAGAAGGAGGAGAGACAAGAAAGGATAGAATGGAAGGGCGCGCGCCGTTCCGTACTTATAGTCGGCGAAGGCCAACAGTCGGCCTCCACGATCACCGGTAATCATGACCGACTCTACATGCAGGGACTTGTCGAATCCGGGTGGTTACCAAGGCATCGTGGGGAAGCAGTGCGCACGCGTCCAATCAACCGCCATGCGGCGCCCAAGGCCGCAGGCTGTTAGGGCCCGCGACGCTTCGCACTTGCCCTTTCGCCTCTCTGCTCGGCCAAGTTCGGGCGCTTGGCCAGAGCTCTTGTCGGCGTTCAGGAACGGGGTCCCCAGACTTGCTCGCTGCGGCCCGCGGGCGTGGCTCGAAGGAGGCCCAAGACGGCCCATCTTCATCAACGCAAGCTCAAGACCCTCGCGAGGGCCAATCCGCGGGCGGGCGACAAGGAGCTTCCTCAAGCACAGCCTCGTCAGTGGCTCATGAGGAGGCGGAGAGTTCAAGGCAGGGTACCTCGCGAGGTGCCCATGACGCATAACCATGACGACCAAGGGCGCCTGGGCCGGCGCCAGCCCGCGATGTCCTCCTTTCCTCTTTGGTGCAAAGGGAGCAAGCGCAGCGAGAGCATCAAGCAAAGGCATCCGCTTCGGTGCAACAAGACCAAGACCAGCCCAACGGCTGGAAGGGAGTCATCGTGGAGCCCAAGCAGGCGTCATCACCAGAGCCTTTGGCAGGCGAGGACCAACTTTAGTCAGGATAAGTGTACCCGCTGTTCCCCTTCAAAACGGCCAATTGTTGGCGCCCTTCCCGCTTAATATTTGGGAAGAGGCCCAGGGCCTTCGCCTATAAATAGGAGTAGCCACCCCCAGGGCAGGCAGATCTGAATCCTCATCAAGAAACCAGTAGCTAGAGCGACTGAACACCACCTAGCAGTTCATCGCACCCGCCAAGAACAGACCCTCACGAGGTTGTTCTTCCTTGTATTGTTCCTCATCAGCCCAAGAGGCAATCCTCCACACCACACACTGGAGTAGGGTATTACACCACAATGGTGGCCTGAACCAGTATAAATATCGTGTCTCTTGCGCTGTTCCGTTTAGTAGTTTAGGTCCTAGCGATTCGGCGAGGTGCGAGACGGTGGAGGGTTGGATCTCCGCGCGCACCCCAGTGTTCGAACCTCAAGGGTCATCCGGAACCCGAAATCCGACAGTTGGGTTTTACCTTAATGAACGTTAGTAGTTGCGGATGCTTGCTAATAGTTCCAATCATAAGTGCATAGAATTCCAAGTCAGGGATGACATGCTAGCAGTGGCCTCTCCCACATAAAACTTGCTATCGATCTAGTAAAGTAGTCAATTGCTTAGGGACAATTTCACAACTCCTACCACCACTTTTCCACACTCGCTATACTAACTTTACTGTGTCTTTATCTAAACAGCCCCTAGATTTTATTTACACGCTCTTTATTATCTTGCAAAGCTATCCAAAAACACCTACAAAGTACTTCTAGTTTCATACTTGTTCTAGTTAAAGCGAACGTTAAACGTCCATTGAGTTGTATCAGTGGTCGATAGAACTTGAGGGAATATTTGTTCTACCTTTAGCTCCTCGTTGGGTTCGACACTCTTACTTATCGAAAGAGGCTGCAATTGATCCTCTATACTTGTGGGTTATCAATGGCTTAAGCCACATAGTTCAACAGCCAGGAGAGTCCGCCAGGAAATTCTGGACTAGGTTCTTAACTAAAAAGAACCAGATCATCGACTGTCCAGATGCCGAAGCCCTAGCGGCCTTTAAACACAGCATCCACGACGAATGGATCGCCCGCCACCTCAGCCAAGAAAAGCCGAAGTCCATGGCAGCCCTCACGGCACTGATGACCCGCTTTTGTGCGGGCGAGGATAGTTGGCTGGCCCGTAGCAAAAACAATGCAAGCGACGCTGGCACCCCTGAAGCCAAAAATAGCAACGACAAGTGCCGACGCAGCAGATACAAGCGTCGAAACAACAATGACAACACCGATGATACAGCGGTCAATGCCGGATTCAGTGGCTCTAAGTCCGGTCAGCGGAAGAAGCCGTTCAAAAAGAACAATTCGGGCTCATCTAGCTTGGACCGCATACTCGATCATCAGTGCCAAATTCATGGCACCCCAGACAAACCACCCAATCATACCAACAGGGAATTTTGGGTTTTTAAACAGGCCGGCAAGTTAAATATCGAAAGCAAGGAGAAGGGATCGCAAAGCGAAGACGACGATGAGGAGCCCCGGCCACCGAACACAGGGGGACAGAAGAAGTTTCTCCCTCAGGTCAAAACGGTGAACATGATATATGCTACCCACATCCCCAAGAGGGAGCGCAAGCGCGCGCTCAGGGACGTCTATGCGATAGATCCAGTCGCCCCAAAATTTAAGCCATGGTCATCATGCCCTATCACTTTCGATCGCCGGGATCACCCGACCAGTATCCGTCACGGCGGTTCAGCCGCGCTAGTCCTGGACCCAATAATTGATGGGTTCCACCTGACGCGAGTCCTAATGGATGGTAGAAGCAGCCTCAACTTGCTCTATCAGGATACAATGCGCAAAATGGGCATTAATCCATCATGGATCAAGCCCACCAAGACTACCTTCAAAGGAGTCATACCAGGTGTAGAGGCCCGCTGTACGGGCTCAATCACACTAGAGGTTGTCTTCGAATCTCCGGACAACTTCCGAAGTGCGGAGTTAATCTTCGATATCGTCCCCTTTCGTAGCGGGTATCACGCACTGCTTGGACGAACCGCATTTGCTCGATTCAACGCGGTGCCACACTACGATTATCTCAAGCTCAAGATGCCTGGACCATGCAGCGTCATAACAGTTAATGGAAACACGGAACGCTCCCTCCGCACCGAGGAGAACACAGCTGCCTTAGCAGCAGAAGTACAGAGCGGCCTTTTCAAACAAAACCTTAATTCGGCGGCCGAGCTCCCGGACATTGTCAAGAGAGTCCGGACTATTCTGCCGCAGGACAGGTCGGCTCGTCAAGAGCTCGACTAGTAATTCGACCTCCGTCCCAGTCCCGACCAAGTGACGGCAATTGTATCGCGCGTACATAACTACACACTAAAAATACCATGGGCACGGATGGAGGCATAACCAGCTTGTGATCCACAATACGGCTCGACCGCCCCGGACACACATACTTTCACTGTTTCCTTTTTCTCCTTTTTTCAGGTTTGTTTTCTCACAGGCCTTCCCTGACGGCTCGACCATCGATCCTCTTCGAAGGATAAATACACCAAGACAACAGGAAGCATGGACGCACTGGGGAAATTTTAGGTGGTTTCTTTAACGATCCCTCTACCTGTTTTCAGGACCCACACGCAGCTCTCCCTTGGTCAAGGCATATTTAATAGCCTTCCGCTTATTGCACTACTTGTATAAATGCGCCTTTACACACCAATGAAATCATAAGGGAAACAGTTTGCAGCCCAAATTTTACGGCTTTTTAGCTTACTACTCTTTCTTCTTTTTCTTTTTTTGATAACTTTATCAAATAGCACCCGTACACTCTGGTACATTTCAATTTGCCAGGGGCTCCATAGCGCCCCACAACACGACAACAAAGTCCGAACACTTTTTATAGTATAGTTCGGCACCCCGAACTTAGCACTATATGCATTGGCTCCGAATCATGTCTTTGGTCAATAGTTGGGTTGCCCGGCTCCTGTGCTTACTACCTTACGTTCCGCTGTATCGGCTAGGGTAGTAAAGAGAGAACTATTGCGATTGTGCCCTGGTTTACCCGGATGAGCACCTCAATAGAGAAAGCCGAAAACTGACTGTCATGATGCGGCGAGAGCCGGTCAGCTCTTCAGAGGTCTTAAATCGTTAGAGATTTTTTCCGCATTACGCGTGGGATTGGTACTTGCCCAATCAGGTGTTTATAGCTTCCTAGTTCGGATACCAGGGGCTGCGCCTAAATTTTTATCGTCAAACTCCTATGGCTAAGCGAGGGTGTTCAAGCCGCATAGCCTGATTGCCTGGTTCGCTGCGCTAAACACCTCCTTCAAGGACCAAACAATTGGATCAAGAGTGTTTATATTATATCTCGAACACCCCCATACTTCCTACATGGGGGCAGAAGCCGACGACTGGCCAACTCTCAGGTTTCACACAATACGGTCGCACAGGAGGTGAATTTTTTTAAACAAACCTTATATTACATAACAAAATTTGTTTTATCATACAAGGTAGACACAACATGAAGATATTCATTCGAAAATAATGTCTTGCGTACATTGCGTTGCCACAATACGAGATCCCTCCAGGACATTGGCAAAATACCGCTCGGGTGTGCGGTGCTCCTTGCCCTCTGGCGGTCCCTCAGTCGTAAGCTTGACGGCGTCCATCTTCGCCCACCACACCTTGACGCAGGCGAAGGCCATGCGCGCACCCTCAATGCAGGCCGATCGCTTGACGACGTCCAGCCGAGGACATGCGTTCACCAGCCACTTCACGAGCCTGAAGTAGCTGTCGGGCATAGCTTCAGCAGGCCACAGCCGGATTATTAGATCCTTCATGGCCAGTTCGGCCACCCTATGCAGCTCGACCAGCTGTTTTAGCTGATCTCTAATGGGCACTCGATGTTCTGGCGCAAGATATTGCGACCAGAACAGCTTCTCCGTTGAGCTCCCCTCTTCGGCTCGGAAGAACTCCGCAGTGTCGGACACACTGCACGGCAGATCTGCAAACGCCCCTAGAGAACTCCGAATCCGGGTTAGTAAGAAATACTTCTTCTTCACATACTTGCTTTGCATACTAAACGCCTTACCTGCCGTGATCTTCCTGGCCTCCTGGATCTCCTGGAGGGCACCCTGGGCTTCAACCCGGGCCACTTCCGCGCTTTGGCGACCCTTGGCGACTTCAGTCTCCCAAGCAGAAACATCGCACTCCAAGGTCTTGCACTTCTTCACAGCGTCCTGGAGCTCTTGCTGAACCTCGTTCAGCCTAGCCTTAAGCTTCTTACGAGCGGCCTTCTCCTTGACAGCCTTCCCCTCGGCTTAGGCCAGGGCCTTTTTAAGGGCCTCGACCTCGGTCATCGCTCCTACACATATCATGACACTACGGTTAATATACATAATTTATTCTTTCTGAATATATAGCAAGTCATTACATACCTTGCTGGTCTTCCAGCTGCTTCCTCGCTTGGCCGAGCTCCTCCTCAGCCCGCTCTAGTCTCTTCTTTAGTCCGGAGACTTCGGCAGTATGTGAGGTCGCGGCCAGCAATGACGCCTGCTTATTCATATAAGACATATTTAGTTAGTCTCCTGCAAAAATAAATTGATCCTCTGTTCGGCTTTTCTTTCCGAACACCAGACAGTGTCTCAGGGGCTACTGTCTATATGGGGATTTTCTCTTTTGCGTCACTTACCTCAAAACCTGTCAGCAAGCTGCTGCAGGCCTCGGTTAGTCCGCTCTTGACGGACTGAACCCTCTCAATCACCGTACCCATAAGGATACAGTGTTCATCCACAATGGAAGCACCTCGTAGCGCTTCCAGCAGATTATCCGGTGCCTCTGGTTGGACAGAGGTCATCGGCGGAATAGGCACACCCCCTTCTTTCGAAGGAGGTTGCTCGCCGGATTTCGGAGCCGTATAGGTCTCCGGACTTGTATTCGGTTGGGGGCCGAATTGAGTAAGGCCCCCATCCCCAGTCGCCATGGGGGTCTGCTCCCCCATGTGTCCGGTAGCCGAGGCTTCGCCCTCTGGAGCCACCCGGGCGGCCTCCTGAACCTCTCCCTGGCCGGGGAAGGTCCTTTGGGACAACACCTCGTCGTCGCCCTTGGCTGTGGGAGAGTGAGCGGCCGGCGGTGACTCGCTGGCCATCGCCTTTGAATCCAACGAACCCCTTGATGAGGACCGCTGGGAGCTGTCGTGGGCCGGACTGCAACGACATCATTTAAACATATTAATATCATGAAGCAAGAGATGCCGGATGTATGCACGTATGCGGGTTTTTAGTGCTTACGACGCGGCCAGAGGCTTGTTTCGGGGGCGTCGCTCCGAGCTGCTGTCGACGTCCCACGCGGAGTTATCCACAAGGGGGGCCTTCCCCCTCTTGGGCGCCTCCGCCTCCAGATTTGTGGAGGCCGCCCTCTTCTTCCTCCCCCCATCAGGGGGAGAGGTGCTTTCTTCCTCCTCCTCGTCATCGTCTTCAGCGGCGGAGGAGAGAGTCTTGTCTTCGGACGACACGTCCGAAGCTCCCTTGCGGCGGAGGCCACTCCAGACTCCCTTGGCCCCTTTCTTGGCCTTCTTCTCCGACGCCTTATAGGGCTCCGGCACCAGCATCTTCGCTAGGAGCAGGATGACTGGTTCTTCGGGCAGCGGAGCCGAATAGTGAATCCGCTCCGCCCTCTCCGTCCATACCTGAAAAAGCAATAATAACAAAGTTTAGATATCCTCCTTGAAACAAGCAAGTCGAGGATGCGCCTTGAGACGAGAAGGACTTACCGCATTGGCATGATGGGTAATATCGTGCCCGCGGTCCGAGTCTATGGCGGGCGGCATCTCATTACCCTTAAAGAGCAACTTCCAGGCATCTTCGTGAGTGGTTCCGAAGAGCCTTTCCAAAGTTATGTGCTTCTTTGGGTCGAATTCCCATAAGGGGCAGCTTCGGCTCTAGCTCGGGAGGATCCGGCGAACCAGCATCACCTGGATTATGTCGACGAGCTTGATGTTTTTATCCACCATGCTTTGAATGCGTGTTTGCAGCGCTATCAGCTCGCCCGATGAAGACCAATTCGGGCCTTTCTCTATCCAGGAGGTGAGCCGCATTGGGGCTCCGGAGTTGAATTCGGGAGCCGCGACCCAGGTGGCGCCTCGGGGCTCTATGATGTAGAACCACAACTTTTGCCACTCCTTGATGGTCTCCACAAAAGTACCCTGGGCCATGTGACATTGGGCATCTTGCTCACCATAGCGCCTCCGCACTCCGCGTGCTGACCGTCCACCACCTTCGGCTTCACGTTGAAGATCTTGAGCCATAGTTCGAAGTGGGGTTGGATGCGGAGGAAAGCCTCACACACGACAATGAATGCCGAGATGTTGAGGAAGGAGTTCGGGGCTAGATCATGGAAATCTAGCCCATAATAGAATATAAGCCCGCGGGCGAAAGGGTGGAGAGGAAACCCTAACCCGCGGACGAAATGAGGGATGAACACCACCCTCTCGTTGGGCTTCGGGGTGGGGACGATTTGCCCCTTTGCTGGAAGCCGGTGGGCGATTTATTTCGCCAGATACCTGGCCTCCCGAAGCTTCGTGATGTCCTTCTCCCTAACGGAGGAGGCCATCCACTTGCCTTGACCTCCGGGTCCGGACATGGCTGAGTGCTTCCTTGAGACGGAAAGAATGAGGACTTGGGCGCTGGAGCTTGAGAATGGAAGGACAGAGAAAGAGAGGAGGCGTGGGTGAAGAAAGGAAGTCCTTATCTCCTTATAAAGGCAGTGAATATTAAGCGCCTCCCCACTAGCCTTAAAACTTGCCTGTTCCCAAGGGCTGTGTAAACGGCACGGTTATATTACCCACACTCGTTTAATGAGAATCCCGCAATAAGGGGACACGATCTCTGCTTTGACAAGACGTGCTTATTAGTACCACGTCTCGAAACGTGGAACGGCAGATGGAAAATGGTTCGAAATGATGACCAAGTGGACATGATGTCACATTACAAAAAGTTGTCAGCGGATTGGACTCGTGCAATATTATATTCTCTGCGGTTGTGGGTGGTGCTTGTATTGTAGATCCGGACACGTTCATTACGTCCGAAGACTATCTTGGAGTATTCGGAAAGGGGAACCCGCCTTGCAATGCCGAAGACAATCTACGCGCCGGACACCTCGTCATTGAAGCCTGGTTCAGGGGCTATTGAGAAAGTCCTGGACCAAGGGGTCCTCAGGCGTCCGACCTATTAGACATGGGGCGGACTGATGGGCTGTGAAGATAAAAAGGTCGAAGAATCTACTCGTGTCTGGATGGGACTCTCCTTGGCGTGGAAGGCAGGCTTGGCGATCAAATGTGAAGATTCCTTTCTCTGTAACCGACCTTATGTAACCCTAGATCCCTCTGGTGTCTATATTAACCGGAGGGCTAGGTCTGTAGACATATATCCTCATAATCATAGTTAGACAGGCTAGACTTTTAGGGTTTAGCCATTACAATCTCGTGGTAGATCAACTCTTGTAATACTCATATTCATCAAGATCAATCAGGCAGGAAGTAGGGTATTACCTCCATAGAGAGGGCCCGAACCTGGGTAAACATTGTGTCCCCCGTCTCCTGTTTCCATCGACCTTAGACGCACAGTTTGGGACCCCCTACCCGAGATCCGCCGGTTTTGACACCGACAACAACCAAGAGCCTAAGCTTGGGGATGCCCCGGATGGCATCCCCTCTTTCGTCTTCGTTCATCGGTAACTTTACTTGAAGCTATATTTTTATTCACCACATGATATGTGTTTTGCTTGGAGAGTCATTTTATTTTCTTTTATTTTGCTTGCTGTTTGAATAAAATACCAAGATCTGAAATTCTTAAATGTTAGAGAGTCTTCACATAGTTGCATAATTATTCAACTACTCATTGATCTTCACTTACATCTTTTGGAGTAGTTTGTTGTTTTCTCTAGTGCTTCACTTATATCTTTTTAGAGCACGACGGTAGTTTTATTTTGGGCCATTTGCATTTTTGTCCCTAACTCGAACCACCTAATCATATATACCCCTAATTCGAAATCCTGCTCAAAAATGCCCCTCCGCTGTTAGGTGCCCTTACAGAAACGCCCATCTGCGCCGTTACCATCCGGTCAAAGAGCTTTGACTGTCCTAAAAAAATAGCAAAAAAAATCTAAAAAATCTAAAAAATCTAAAATTTTGTGAGATCGAAATTACTCATGTGCGCAAGGTGCATGCAAATTTTCTTGCTATTTGGACATTCCAGGAGCTCGTGGCGAGGAAAAACAGTTAATATGTACTTTTGTGAACAGTATATTTGAAATAAAATAGCAAGAAAATTAAAAAAATATGAAAAAAAAATTGGCATCAAAGAGGCTTGGGTGGACAAGGTGCTTGTAAGTTTTGGTGATCAAATGACATGCGAGGAGCTCTAGCAAGAAAACAAAATAGTCCTTTTTTCCAAAGTTTTTTCCCGAGCCAAATTTTGTTTTTTTTTCATGAGCTCCTACAGCGTCCAAACACAACAAAAATTTGCACGCACCTTGCAAACCCGAGCCTCTTTGATGCCAAATTTTTTCATATTTTTTTGAATTTTCTTGCAATTTTTTTGAATTTACTGTTCACAAGCATATATATTTACTGTTTTTTCTTTGCCACGACCTCCTGGAATGTCCAAACAGCATGAAAATTTGCACGCATACTTTGAACCTGAGTCCCACAAAATTTGAGATTTTTTAGATATTTTTGCTATTATTTCAGGACGGTCAAAGCCCTTTGACCGGCTTTGACTGGCTTTGACTGGACGGTAATGGCGTAGAAGGGCATTTCTGTAAGGGCCCCTAACACCGGAGGGGCATTTTTTAGCAGGCTTTCGAATTAGGGGCAAATGTGAGTAGTGGAGTCGAGTTAGGGACACAGATGTAAAAGACCCTTTTATTTTATAGAAATTATTGATCTCTCATGCTTCACTTATATTATTTTGAGAGTCTCTAAACAGCATGGTAGTTTGATATGGTTATGAATTTAGTCCTAATATGATAGGCATCCAAGATGGGTATAATAAAAAAAACTTCCATATAAAGTGCATTGAATACTATGAGAAGTTTGATTCTTTATGATTGTTTTAAGATATGAAGATGGTGATATTAGAGTCATGCTAGTTGAGTAGTTTTGAATTTGAGAGATACTTGTGTTAAAGTTTGTGATTCCCGTAGCATGCACGTATGATGAACCGTTATGTGATGAAGTCGGAGCATGATTTATTTTTTGATTGTCGTCCTTATGAGTGGCGGTCGGGGACGAGCGATGGTCTTTTCCTACCAATCTATCCCCCTAGGTGCATGTGCATAATACTTCGATTTGATAATTAATAGATTTTTGCAATAAGTATGTGAGTTCTTTATGACTAATGTTGAGTCCATGGATTATACACACTCTCACCCTTCCACCATTGCTAGCCTCTCTAGTACCGTGCAACTTTCGCCGGTACCATAAACCCACCATCTACCTTCCTCAAAACAGCCACCATACCTACCTATTATGGCATTTCCATAGCCATTCCGAGATATATATTGCCATGCAACTTTTCACCGTTCTGTTTATTATGACACGCTTCATCATTGTCATATTGCTTTGCATGATCATGTAGTTGACATTGTATTTGTGGCAAAGCCACCTTCATAATTCTTTCATACATGTCACTCTTGATTCATTGCACATCCCAGTACACCGCCGGAGGCATTCATATAGAGTCATATTTTGTTCTAAGTATTGAGTTTTAATTCTTGAGTTGTAAGTAAATAAAAGTGTGATTATCATCATCATTAGAGCATTGTCCCAGTGAGGAAAGGATGATGGAGACTATGATTCCCCCACAAGTCGGGATGAGACTCCAGACAAAAAAAGGAGAAAAAAGAGGCCATAAAAAAAGAGAAGGCCCAAAAAAACAAAAACAAAAACAAAAAAATGAGAGAAAAAGAGAGAAGGGGCAATGCTACTATCCTTTTACCACACTTGTGCTTCAAAGTAGCACCATGATCTTCATGATAGAGAGTCTCCTATGTTGTCACTTTCATATACTAGTGGGAATCTTTCATTATAGAACTTGGCTTGTATATTCCAATGATGGGCTTCCTCAAAATGCCCTAGGTCTTCGTGAGCAAGCGAGTTGGATGCACACCCACTTAGTTTCTTTTTGAGCTTTCATACACTTATAGCTCTAGTGCATACGTTGCATGGCAATCCCTACTCACTCACATTGATATCTATTGATGGGCATCTCCATAGCCCGTTGATACGCCTAGTTGATGTGAGATTGTCTTCTCCTTTTCGTCTTCTCCACAACCACCATTCTATTCCACCTATAGTGCTATGTCCATGGCTCACGCTCATGTATTTCATGAAGATTGAAAAAGTTTGAGAATATCAAAAGTATGAAACAATTGCTTGGCTTGTCATCGGGGTTGTGTGTTGGAAATATGCCCTAGAGGCAATAATAAAAGCATTATTATTATATTTCCTTGTTCATGATAATTGTCTTTTATTCATGCTATAACTGTATCATCCAGAAATCGTGATACACATGTGAATACATAGACCACAATACGTCCCTAGTGAGCCTCTAGTTGACTAGCTCGTTGGTCGACAGATAGTCATGGTTTCACGACTATGGACATCGGATGTCATTGACAACGGGATCACGTCATTAGGAGAATGACCTGATGGACAAGACCCAATCCTAAGCATAGCACAAGATCGCGTAGTTCGTTTTGCTAGAGCTTTTCCAATGTCAAGTATCTCTTCCTTAGACCATGAGATCGTTTAACTCCCGGATACCGTAGGAGTGCTTTGGGTGTACCAAAGCGTCACAACGTAATCGGGTGACTATAAAGGTGCACTACAGGTATCTCGAAAGTGTGCATTGGGTTGACACGGATCGAGACAGGATTTGTCACTCCGCATGACGGAGAGGTATCCTTGGGCCCACTCGGTAGTGCATCATCATAATGAGCTCAAAGTGACCAAGTGTCTGGTCACGGGATCATGCATTACGGTACGAGTAAAGTGACTTGCCGGTAACGAGACTTAACGAGGTATTGGGATACCGACGATCGAGTCTCGGGCAAGTAACATACCGTCTGACAAAGGGAATAGTATACGGGGTTGCTTGAATCCTCGACATCGTGGTTCATCCGATGACATCATCTAGGAGCATGTGGGAGCCAACATGGGTATCCAGATCCCGCTGTTGGTTATTGATCTGAGAGCCGTCTTGGTCATGTCTGCGTGTCTCCCGAACCCGTAGGGTCTACACACTTAAGGTTCGGTGACGCTAGGGTTATTAGGAAGACTTGTATGTGATTACCGAATGTTGTTGAGTCCGGATGAGATCCCGGACGTCACGAGGAGTTCGAAAAGGGTCCGGAGGTAAAGATTTATATATGGGAAGTTGTCAAGCGGACACGGAAAAGTTTCGGGTCATATCGGTATTGTGCGGGGCCACCGGAAAGGTTCCGAGGACCACCGGGAGGTCACCTCCCGGGGCCACTGGGCTGCGTGGGAGGCAGCCAGCCCCTGGTGGGCGGGGCGCCCCCCTCCCCTTGGGCCCAGGCGCCTTGGGTTGAGGGGTAACCCTATGGGGGGCGCCCCCCTTGCCGGGGGGGCACGCCCCCCTCTCCCTGGGCCGCCCCCCCCCCTCTAGATGGCATCTAGAGGGGCCGGCCCCTCCTCCCTTCCCCCTATAAATAGAGGGGTGAGGGGAGGGCTGTAACACAAAATTGAAGGCACAGCCCCTCCCCTCCCCAACACCTCTCCTCCTCCGCGTGTGCTTGGCGAAGCCTTGCCGGAGAACTGTCACTCCACCATCTTCACGCGCCGTCGTCTTTGCCGGAGCCATCTTCCTCAACCTCTCCTTCCTCCTTGCTGGATCAAGACGGAGGAGACGCCGTCTGCACTGCACGTGTGTTGAACGCGGAGGTGCTGTCCGCTCAGCACTTTGGTCATCGGTGATCCGAGTGCGACTCCATCATCACCATCCCCTTGAACGCTTCCTTTCGATCTACAAGTGGTATGTAGATGAAAACTCACTCCCTTGACTCGTTGCTTAGATGAACTCATAGATGGATCTTGGTGAAACCGTTGGAAAAATTTTAATTTTCTGCAACGTTCCCCAACAGTGGCATCATGAGCTAGGTCTATGCGTAGTTCTCTATTGCACGAGTAGAACACAATTTTGTTGCGGGCGTGGATACTTACTTGCCGCTACTAGTCTTATCTTGCTTCCGCGGTATTGTGGGATGAAGCGGCCCGGACCAACCTTACACGTACGCTACGTGAGACCGGTTCCACCGACTAACATGCACTAGTTGCATAAGGTGGCTAGCGGGTGTCTGTCTCTCCCACTTTAGTTGGAGCGGATTCGATGAAAAGGGTCCTTATGAAGGGTAAATAGAAGTTGACAAAATCACGTTGTGGTTATTCGTAGGTAAGAAAACGTTCTTGCTAGAACCCAATTGCAGCCACGTAAAAGATGCAACAACAATTAGAGGACGTCTAACTTGTTTTGCAGCAATTGTCATGTGATGTGATATGGCCAAGCTGTGATGATCGATGAAGGACATATTGTGATGTATGAGATCATGTTCTTGTAATAGGAATCACGACTTGCATGTCGATGAGTATGACAACCGGCAGGAGCCATAGGAGTTGTCTTTATTTTGTATGACCTGCGTGTCATTGAAGAACGCCATGTAAATTACTTTACTTTATTGCTAAACGCGTTAGCCATAGAAGTAGAAGTAGTCGTTGGCGTGACAACTTCATGGAGGCACAATGATGGAGATCATGATGATGGAGATCATGGTGTCATGCCGGTGACAAGATGATCATGGAGCCCCGAAGATGGAGATCAATGGAGCTATATGATATTGGCAATATCATGTCACTACTATATAATTGCATATGATGTTTATTATGTTTATGCATCTTGTTTACTTAGAACGACGGTAGTAAATAAGATGATCCCTTACAACAATTTCAAGAAGTGTTCTCCCCTAACTGTGCACCGCTATAAAGTTCGTCGCTTCTAAGCACCATGTGATGATCGGGTGTGATGGATTCTTACGTTCACATACAACGGGTGTAAGACAGATTTACACACGCAAAAACACTTAGGGTTAACTTGACGAGCCTAGCATGTACAGACATGGCCTCGGAACACGGAGACCGAAAGGTCGAACACGAGTCGTATGGAAGATACGATCAACATGAGAATGTTCACCGACGATGACTAGTCCGTCTCACGTGATGATCGGACACGGCCTAGTCGACTCGGATCGTAACACTTAGATGACTAGAGGGATGTCTAATCTGAGTGGGAGTTCATTGAAATAATTTGATTAGATGAACTTAATTATCATGAACTTAGTCTAAAACTTTTGCATAACATGTCTTGTAGATCAAATGGCCAACGCTCATGTCAACTTGAACTTCAACGCTGCTCCTAGAGAAAACCAAGTTGAAAGATGACGGCAGCAACTATACGGACTGGGTCCGGAACTTGAGGATCATCCTCATAGCTGCCAGAAACAATATGTCCTAGAAGGACCGCTAGGTGACGCTCCCATCCTGCAGAACCAAGACATTATGAATGCTTGGCAGTCTCGTCGATGATTACTCCCTCGCTCAAGGCGGCATGCTTTACTGACTTAGAACCGGGGCTCCAAAAGCGCTTTTGAGCATCACGGAGCATATGAGATGTTCGAGGAGCTGAAACTAGTTTTCCAAGCTCACGCCTGGGTCGAGAGATATGACATCTCCGACAAGTTCTATAGTTGTAAGATGGAGGAAAATAGTTCTGTCAGTGAGCACATACTCAAGATGTCTGGGTTGCACAATCGTATGACCCAGCTGAATATTAACCTCCCTGATGAGGTGGTCATTGACAGAATCTTTCGGTCGCTCCCACCAAGCTACAAGAGCTTTGTGATGAACTACAATATGCAGGGGATGGTAAAGACCATTCCTGAAGTATTCTCTATGCTGAAGTCAGCAGAGGTTGAAATCAAGAAAGAACATCAAGTGTTGATGGTCTATTAGACCACTAAGTTCAAGAAGGGCAAGGGCAAGAAGAACTTCAAGAAGGTCTGCAAGGAGGTTGCCGCGCCTGCAAGCAAGTTGCCGGAAGAAGTCAAAGAATGGACCCAAGCACGAGATCGAGTGCTTTTATTGCAAGGGAAGGGTCCTTTGGAAGCGAAACTGCCCCAAATACTTAGCGGATAAGAAGGCCGGCAACACCAAAGGTATATTTGATATACATGTAATTGATGTGTACCTTACCAAGACTGTAGTAACTCCCGGTATTTGATACGGTGCCGTTGCTCATATTTGTAACTCACGCAGGAGCTGCGGAATAAGTTTAACACCGGCGAAGGACGAGGTGACGATGCGCGTCGGGAATGGTTCCAGAGTCGATGTGATCGCTGCCGGCACGCTACCCTTCATTTACCTCACGGATTAGTTTTGAACCTTAATAATTGTTATTTGGTGCCAAGTTTGAGCATGAACATTGTATCCGGATCTCGCTTTGATACGAGATGGCTACTCATTTAAATCCGAGAATAATGGTTGTTCTATTTACATGAGAGATATGTTTTATGGTCATGCTCCGATGGTCAATGGTTTATTCTTAATGAATCTCGGCGTTTAGTATTACACATGTTCATAGCGTGAATACCAAAAGATGTAAAGTTGATAACGATAGTCCCACATACTTGTGGCAATCGCCGCCTTTGGTCACATTGGTGTCAAGCGCATGAAGAAGCTCCATGCCGATGGACTTTTAGAGTCTCTCGATTATGAATCATTTGACACATGCGAACCATGCCTCATGGGCAAATGACCAAGACTCCGTTCTCGGAACAATGGAACGAGCAACCAACTTGTTGGAAATCATACATACCGATGTGTGCGGTCCAATGAGTGTTGAGGCTCACGGAGGATATCGTTATGTTCTCACTCTCACAGATGACTTGAGTAGATATGGGTATGTCTACTTGATGAAACACAAGTCTGAGACCTTTGAAAGGTTCAAGGAATTTCAGAATGAAGTAGAGAATCAACGTGACCGAAAGATAAAATTCTTACGATTGGATCGTGGAGGAGAATATTTGAGTCACGAATATGGTACACACTTAAGAAAATGTGGAATCGTTTCACAACTCACGCCGCCTGGAACACCTCAACAGAATAAAGGTGTGTCCGAACGTCAGAATCGCACTCTATTGGATATGGTGCGATCTATGATGTCTCTTACCGATTTACCGCTATCATTTTGGGGATACGCTCTAGAGACAGCTACATTCACTTTAAATAGGGCACCGCCTAAATCCGTTGAGACGACACCGTATGAATTATGGTTTGGGAAGAAACCTAAGCTATCGTTTCTAAAAGTTTGGGGATGCGATGCTTATGTCAAGAAACTTCAACTGAAAAGCTCGAACCCAAGTCGGAAAATGCGTCTTCATAGGATACCCTAAGGAAACCATAGGGTATACCTTCTACTTAAGATCCGAGGGCAAGATCTTTGTTGCCAAAACGGATCCTTTACGGAAAAAGAGTTTCTCTCGAAAGAAGTAAGTGGGAGGAAAGTAGAACTCGATGAAGTACTACCTCCTCGAACGGGATAGTAGTGCAGCTCAGAAAATGTTCTGTGATGCCTACACCAATCAAGAGGAAAATAATGATGATGATCAAGGTACTTCGGATCAAGTTGCTAACCGAACTTCAGAGGTCCACAAGGACACGTTCCGCACTGCAGTGGTACGGCAACCCCGTCTCCGGAAATCATGTTGTTAGACAACGGTGAACCTTCGAACTATGAAGAAGCGATGGCGGCCCAGATTCCAACAAATGGCTAGAAGCCATGAAATCCGAGATAGAATCCATGTATGAAAACAAAGTATGGACTTTGGTGACTTGCCCGATGATCGGCGAGCGATAGAAAATAAATGGATCTTCAAGAAGAAGACGGACGGATGGTAATGTCACCATCTATAAAGCTCGACTTGTCGCTAAGGGTTATCGGCAAGTTCAAGGGATTGACTACGATGAGACTTTCTCTCCGTAGCGAAGCTTAAGTCCGTCCGAATCATGTTAGCAATTGCCGATACTATGATTATGAGATATGGCAGATGGACGTCAAAACAGCATTCCTTAACGGTTATCTTAAGGAAGAGCTGTATATGATGCAGCCGGAGGGTTTTGTCGATCCTAAGAATGCTGAAAAAGTATGCAAGCTCCAGCGATCCATTTATGGGCTGGTGCAAGTATCTCGGAGTTGGAACATTCGCTTTGATGAGATGATCAAAGCGTTTGGGTTTATGCAGACTTATGGAGAAGCCTGCGTTTACAAGAAAGTGAGTGGGAGCTCTGTAGCATTTCTCATATTATATGTAGATGACATACTTTTGATGGGAAATGGTATAGAATTCTTGGACATGATTAAGGCCTACTTGAATAAATGTTTTTCAATGAAGGATCTTGGAGAAGCTGCTTATATATTAGGCATCAAGATCTATAGAGATAGATCGAGACGCCTCATGGGTCTTTCACAAAGCACATACCTTGATAAGATTTTGAAGAAGTTCAAAATGGATCAGTCCAAGAAGGGTTCTTGCCTGTATTGCAAGGTGTGAGATTGAGCTCGGCTCAATGCCCGACCACGGCAAAAGATAAAGAAGAGATGAGTGTCATCCCTATGCTTCACCATAGGATCTATTATGTATGCCATGTCAGTGTACCAGACTGATGTAAACCTTGCCGTAAGTTTGGTAGGAAGGTACCAAAGTAATCCGGCAAGGAACACCGGACAACGGTCAAGAATATCCTGAAGTACTGAAAAGGACAAAGGACATGTTTCGTTTATGGAGGTGACGAAGAGCTCGTCAGAAGGGTTACGCCGACGCTTAGCTTCGACACAGATCTGATGACTCTAAGTCACAAACCGGATACGTGTATATGTTGAATGGTGGAGCGAAGCTGGTGCAGCTGCAAACAGAGCGTCGTGGCGGGATCTACATGTGAAGCGGAGTACATGGCAGCCTCTGAGGCAGCGCATGAAGCAATTTGGGTGAAGGAGTTCATCACCGACCTAGGAGTCATATCCAATGCGTGGGGCCGATCAAACTCTTCTTTGACAACACCGGAGCTATTGCACTTGCCAAAGAGCCCGTGTTTCACAAGAAGACCAGGCACATCAAGCGCCGCTTCAACTCCATCCGTGAAAATGTTCAAGATGGAGACATAGAAATTTGCAAAGTGCATACTGATCCGAATGTCGCAGATCCGTTGACTAAACCTCTTCCATGGGCAAAACATGATCAACACCGAACTCTATGGGTGTTCGATTCATCACAATGTAACTAGATTATTGACTCTAGTGCAAGTGGGAGACTGTTGGAAATATGCCCTAGAGGCAATAATAAAAGCATTATTATTATATTTCCTTGTTCATGATAATTGTCTTTTATTCATGCTATAACTGTATCATCCGGAAATCGTGATACACGTGTGAATACATAGACCACAATACGTCCCTAGTGAGCCTCTAGTTGACTAGCTCGTTGGTCGACGGATAGTCATGGTTTCACGACTATGGACATCGATGTCATTGACAACGGGATCACGTCATTAGGAGAATGACGTGATGGACAAGACCCAATCCTAAGCATAGCACAAGATCGTAGTTCGCTTTTGCTAGAGCTTTTCCAATGTCAAGTATCTCTTCCTTAGACCATGAGATCGTGTAACTCCCGGATACCGTAGGAGTGCTTTGGGTGTACCAAACGTCACAACGTAATCGGGTGACTATAAAGGTGCACTACGGTATCTCCGAAAGTGTACATTGGGTTGACACGGATCGAGACAGATTTGTCACTCCGTATGACGGAGAGGTATCACCGGGCCCACTTTCGGTAGTGCATCATCATAATGAGCTCAAAGTGACCAAGTGTCTGGTCACGGGATCATGCATTACGGTACGAGTAAAGTGACTTGCCGGTAACGAGACTTAACGAGGTATTGGGATACCGACGATCGAGTCTCGGGCAAGTAACATACCGTCTGACAAAGGGAATAGTATACGGGGTTGCTTGAATCCTCGACATCGTGGTTCATCCGATGACATCATCGAGGAGCATGTGGGAGCCAACATGGGTATCCAGATCCCGCTGTTGGTTATTGATCAGAGAGTCGCCTCAGTCATGTCTGCGTGTCTCCGAACCCGTAGGGTCTACACATAAGGTTCGGTGGACGCTAGGGTTATTAGGAAGACTTGTATGTGATTACCGAATATTGTTCGAGTCCCAGATGAGATCCCGGACGTCACGAGGAGTTAGGAAGGGTCCGGAGGTAAAGATTTATATATGGCAAGTTGTCAAACGGACACCTAAAAGTTTCGGGTCATATCGGTATTGTCTTGGGGCCACCGGAAAGGTTCCGGAGGACCACCGGGAGGCCACCTCCCGGGGGCCACTTGGGCTGCGTGGGAGGCAGCCAGCCTGGTGGGCTGGGCGCACCTCCCTTGGGCCCATGCGCCTAGGGGTTGAGGGAACCCCAGAGGGCGCCCCTTGCTTGGGGGGCAAGCCCCCCTCTCCCTTGGCCGCCGCCCCCCCTCTAGATGGCATCTAGAGGGGCCGACCCCTCCTCCCTTCCCCCTATAAATAGAGGGGTGAGGGGAGGGCTGTAACACACAATTGAAGGCGCAGCCCCTCCCCTCCCCAACACCTCTCCTCCTCCGCGTGTGCTTGGCGAAGCCCTGCCGGAGAACTATCACTCCACCATCATCACGCCGTCGTGCTGCTGCTGGAGCCATCTTCCTCAACCTCTCCTTCCTCCTTGCTGGATCAAGATGGAGGAGATGTCGTCCGTACCGTACGTGTGTTGAACGCGGAGGTGCTGTCCGTTCAGCACTTTGGTCATCGTGATCCGAGTACGACTCCATCATCACCATCCCCTTGAACGCTTCCGCACTCGATCTACAAGTGGTATGTAGATGCAAACTCACTCCCTTGACTCGTTGCTTAGATGAACTCATAGATGGATCTTGGTGAAACCGTAGGAAAAATTTTAATTTTCTGCAACGTTCCCCAACATTGTGCATGATTTAAATATTTTGTGTGATGAAGATAGAGCATAGCCAGACTATATGATTTTGTAGGGATAGCTTTCTTTGGCCATGTTATTTTGATAAGACATGATTACTTTGTTAGTATGCTTGAAGTATTATTATTTTTATGCCAACATTAAACTTTTGTCTTGAATCTTTCAGATCTGAATATTCTTGCCACAATAAAGAAGATTACATTGATGAATATGTTAGGTAGCATTCCACATTAAAAATTTCTGTTTTTATCATTTACCTACTCGAGGACGAGCAGGAATTAAGCTTGGGGAAGCTTGATATGTCTCCAACGTCTCTATAATTTTTGATTGTTTCATGCTATTATATTATCCATCTAGGATGTTTTATATGCTATTTTATATGATTTTTGGGACTAACCTATTAACCTAGAGCCCAGTGCCAGTTTCTGTTTTTTCCTTGTTTTTGAGTTTACAGAAAAAGAATACCAAACGGAGTCCAATTGATGTGCCAATTTTTGATGATTTTTGATGGACCAAAAGAAGCCCCCGGAGTAAAAGAGTTGGGCCAGAAGAGTCCCGGGCCATCCACGAGGGTGGGGGGCGCGCCCTACCCTCCGGGCGCGCCGCCCTATCTCGTGGACGACTCGGGCACCTCCCTGACTTGTTCCCGACGCCAAAAATTCCTATAAATACTGAACCTCCAGAAAATAACCTAGATCGGGAGTTCTGCTGCCGCAAGCCTCTGTAGCCACCGAAAACCAATCTAGACCCATTCCGGCACCCTGCCGGAGGGGGGAATCCCTCTCCGGTGGCCATCTTCATCATCCCGACGCTCTCCATGACGAGGAGGGAGTAGTTCACCCTCGGGGCTGAGGGTATGTACCAGTAGCTATGTTTTTGATCTCTCTCTCTCTCTCTCTCTCTCTCTCTCTCTCTCTCTCGTGTTCTTGATTTGGCACGATCTTGATGTATCGCGAGCTTTGCTATCATAGTTGGATCTTATGATGTTTCTCACCCTCTACTCTCTTGTAATGGATAGAGTTTTCCCTTTGAAGTTATCTTATCGGATTGAGTCTTTAAGGATTTGAGAACACTCGATGTATGTCTTGCATGTGCTTATCTGTGGTGACAATGGGATATTCACGTGATCCACTTGATGTATGTCTTGGTGATCAACTTGCGAGTTCCGTGACCTCGTGAACTTATGCATAGGGGTTGGCACACGTTTCGTCTTGACTCTCGGTAGAAACTTTGGGGCACTCTTTGAAGTTCTTTGTGTTGGTTGAATAGATGAATCTGAGATTGTGTGATGCATATCATATAATCATACCCACGGATACTTGAGGTGACATTAGAGTATCTAGGTGACATTAGGGTTTTGGTTGATTTGTGTCTTAAGGTGTTATTCTAGTATGAACTCTAGGATAGATTGAACAGGAAGAATAGCTTCGTGTTATTTTACTACGGACTCTTGAATGATCGATCAGAAAGAATAACTTTGAGGTGGTTTCGTACACTAAAATAATCTCCTCGTTTGTTCTCCGCTATTAGTGACTTTGGAGTGACTCTTTGTTGCATGTTGAGGGATAGTTATATGATCCAATTATGTTATTATTGTTGAGAGAACTTGGACTAGTGAAAGTATGAACCATAGGCCTTGTTTCAACGCATTGCAATACCGTTTTCGCTCACTTTTATCATTAGTGACCTTGCTGTTTTTATATTTTCAGATTACAAAAACCTATATCTACCATCCATATTGCACCTGTATCACCATCTCTTCGCCGAACTAGTGCACCTATACAATTTACCATTGTATTGGGTGTGTTGGGGACACAAGAGACTCTTTGCTATTTGGTTGCAGGGTTGTTTGAGAGAGACCTTCTTCATCCTACGCCTCCCACGGATTGATAAACCTTAGGTCGTCCACTTGAGGGAAATTTGCTACTGTCCTACAAACCTCTGCACTTGGAGGCCCAACAATGTCTACAAGAAGAAGGTTGTGTAGTAGACATCAATGAAGTCTGTGAAGGGAAATCTACCTTGAAGACTTACCAGAGTGATTGGGCGAGGACTGTGTGTCCTTAGCTCAAGGGGAATAAGGTGAAGAAGCGGCCTTCTAAGTTAAATCTCAGCCTCCCTAATCAGACGTATAGTTGTCACAGCAACTGGAACTGGTCTACCAAATCCTTGTCTTCACCAAGCTACTGGTTCTATCCTTCACTTCCCTTTACTTTAAAGTTTGTCTTTGTGAAGCCATTGCTTGCCTGTATGATCTGATTGACTTCACTGAGTGAAGACTATTTACTGTTTGGCTTCATACTGTCTTCCATCCTGATCCTTACTACCTGGTTGATGATAGTCTTCGTGCTTTCACTTCATTGCTTACTTGACTATGGCCTGTCTAGTGTAGTCTACCTTCCGCTGCATATCAATAGGTTCATTTCTATCGTTTGTCTTCAAAGCCCCCGTGTTTTGAAGACTTACATAAAAATCGCCTCTTCACCCCCCTCTAGTCGATAACTAGCACTTTCAAGTAGGCATTCCCAAATATTTATCACTTAAAGATTCATTAGGAACTTGAAAACAACCCTTCACAACATCTCTCACAATTTGTGGGCACCCCTTGCTAAAGAAAATTGAGGATTTTTCTCTGTTTATTCTCTGTCCCGAAGCCATGCAATAAGTATCCAAAAGGTGTGACACCTCCTCTACTCCATCAACACTTGCCCTGAAAAACAGCAGGCTGTCATCCGCGAACAAAAGATGGTTCACCGGCGGAGCCGATGGTGCTACCTTAATGCCGCCGAGTTGGGATGACTAATTCTGAGAATTTGTAAGGCACGAAAGGCCCTCTGCTGCCAATGAGAAAAGATATGGAGAGATGGGATCTCTCTGTCGAATGCCACGTGTGGGTTTAAACTCCTCCAATTTGTTTCCATTGAACATAATAGAGAAAGAAACTGTACTCACCATCTTCATAACAATAGAAACCCATGGTGCAGCAAACCCCAGTTTCCTCATGATTGCTTCCAGATAGCTCCACTCCACCCTATCGTATGCTTTCATCATGTCAAGCTTAAGGGCACAATGGGTGTTATTTTTAGACCTATTTCTCTTCATGAAGTGCAAACATTCATAAGTTGAGATAATATTATCCGTGATAAGCCTCCCTGGTACAAACGCTGACTGCTCCTCAGATATGATGTCAGGTAAAATCTCCTTTAGGTGGTTAGCAAGTACCTTCGAGGCTATCTTGTAGAAAACATTGCATAAACTTATAGGTCGAAACTGCGACAATAAGGTAGGGTTAGATACCTTCGGAATTAGTACCAGCATCGTATCATTAAGGCATGATGGGTCTTCCTCTCCCTGAACAATAGCCAGAACAGATTTAGTAATAGCCTCACAACAAATGTCCCAATGCTGCTGAAAAAAGTGTGCTGGAAATCCATTAGGACCGGGGGCTTTGGTTGGGAACATTTGAAAGAGCGCCTTCTTTAGCTCATCTGCCCTGTATGGTGCCATCAAGATCTCGTTCATTGCAGGCGTTACTTTTGCTGGTACATGCTGCTATACATCCTCCACCCCCTGTACTCCCTCAGAAGTGTAGAGAGTCTTATAAAACTCCAACGCTAACTGTTGCATTTCTGTTAAGTATAAAAATAACACAAAAGAGAATAGAAACAAAAAAAAACAAGTTGAGGCTCCCGCGTGACTGGGCCAGCCCGGCTGGGGCTTGCCCTTACGCGAGCGCATCCCCCTGTCGGGCTTAAAGCGAGACGTACAGGGGCGCCCGAGGCGGACACGAAAGGCCGAGCTCGCTTACATAGTACATGGGCGAGGCCCAGCCACCTAATTCTGCAGCAAACAATTTATGTTAGCACTCACAAGGAAAATCCTTTTTGCCGCTCGCCGCGTCAAACTGCCTGCGCTTCGCACAGGCGAGCGACCGAGCAGCGACGCAACGGGCCGACCCGTTTAAATGTTCCACCGCTCCCGGTTTTGGGAACCTTCGACAGGTTCCTAGCTGGTTTTTTTGGTTTTGGGAAACTTCTAGGACGTTCCTCAAATTGGTTTTTTCTTTATTCTGTTTTTTCTATTTTCTTTTTTCTTTTCTTTTTCTCTCATTTTCCTTTTTCCGTTTTTTCATTGGTTTCTATTTTCATAATGTTCACGGTTTAGCGAAAAATGTTCATAATTTTATAATTTTGTTCATTAATATGAAATTTGTTTGTGTTCCAAACTTTGTCCACAATTCAAAAATGTTCACGCTTTTCAAAATTTATTCGCAGATTCAAAAAATGTTCACAATTTTATAATTTTGTTCGCGAATTTGAAATTTATTCATGTTTTAAAATTTGTTCAAAATTAGAAAAAAAATTGCAGTTTCAAAGTTTGTCCAGAATTCAAAAAATGTTCACAACATTATAATTTTTGTTCACGAATTTGAAATTTTTTGATGTTTCAAAATTTGTTCGCAATTCGAAAAATGTTCGCAGTTTCAAAATTTGTTCGCAGATTTGAAAATTGTTTTCCTTTTTATAATATTGTTCACGAATTTGAAATTTATTCATGTTTCAAAATTTGTTCACAATTCGAAAAATGTTTACAGTTTCAAAATTTGTTCATAATTTGAAAAATATTCACAATTTTTCTTTGCGAATTTGAATTTTTTTCATGTTTCAAAATTTGTTCACAATTCGAAAAATGTGCGGTTTCAAAAGTTATTCACATTTCAAAAAATGTTCATGGTTTCATAATTTTTTGTACTTTTACAAATTTTGCTCTGGGATTACACAGTTGTTCCCATATCAAAACATTGTTCATGATTTTCGAAATTGTGGCAGTTTTAGAAAAAATTGTTCACGGTATTCAAAAGTAGTTATGTTTCACAAAACATTCAGTATTTTTTTTTCGAAAAATGAGTTTGATATTTCGATAAAAAATCGGATTTGCGCTCGGTAGTTTGTTCTTCAAGGTTTGTGCTGTATTGTGAACATTAAAGCTTGCTAGCTCCACTGGTAGTAGAGCATTGACGCTAGGACGGGATCCTCGACTCGATACCCGCTCGGCGCTTTTATTTTCGTGCTACAGTCTCGATCGGGCCTTTATTTCCGAGCTACAGATCTCAATCGGGCCGGCCCAGGTGTAGACCCCCTGTGCGTGCGAGCGACAACCTGCCGCAGAGAGCGGCAGGTAGGAGCTCCCCACTCACAAGAGCTCCTAATGGGCGCTTTAAGTGCCGCTGAGCCCTAGAGGGCCGGCCCATCAATATGCTGGAAAGGAAACGCGAAAAGAAAAATGTGTCAGAAGGAGAAATAATACTCTGCACCACACTGTTGAGTCCGCTCAAAAAAAAAATCACACTGTTGAGTGACGCCCTGCCATGGTAACCACTAGATCGGCCATGACCTAATACCTAATGCAAGAAAACTGCACTATTTAACCCTTTTAATTACTGCACATAACTATATATTATATACCCATTATAAATTATTTTAATTTTAAAAGGAAAACGTAAATTTTGGAAATAATACATAAAAATATAAAAAAAACCACGAATATAAAATTTTCATTAGTTCAGAAAAAGTTCACAAAATATAAAAAATTCATTAATTTTGAAAACAGTTCACAAAATATGAAAGAAGTTCATCTATTTTGGAAAAAAGAGCTAATAAAATTTTAAACAAGTTCAACAAATTTGAAGAAAAAGTTCCAAAAATCTGAAAAAAATCATTGAACTTGGAAAAAAAGTTCATTGAATTTGAAGACGGTTCGTCGATCTTAAATAAAAGTATATCTGCTTTGGAAAAAAGTTCGTGCGTTTAGCAAAAAGGAAAAGAGAAAATTGAAAAGGAAAAGGAAAAAGGAAATAGAGAAGTAGACAGAAGAAAATAAGGAAAAGGATGCAAGTAATTATGTGAGGTGGGATGGCGGGATGGTTACTACATCGTACTTCAAACATGAGGTGGCTGGTTCGATTCGCAACACACACGCACAACTTTTGCATTTTGAAAAAGAAAAAAATATACACGGGCCGGCCCAGCTCGCCTCAGGTGGTGTGCGTTTCAGGCGCCCGTTTCTGAAATGGCCTATATCGAGCATCTGAAGCGCCAAACGGGTGCTCCTATTTGGCGACCTGGGCACCCCCAGGGGACCTTCTATACCGTGCACGACGGGCTAGAGAACGAGCTAGCGCGTCGGGTGGAGACGCTCATTTTCTTTTCTTTTCTTTTTTTCTTTTTCTATTTTCCCTTCTCTTATTTAAAATAATTATGGATTTGAAAAACATATCAAATATAAAAAACATGTGAAATTTGGAAAACTATTCCTCAAATCATAAAATGTTTGTGGATAAAAAATGTTCATGTATTGAAAAGATATTCATGAATTTAAATTTTGTTTTGCAAATTCAAAAAACCCTCATGAGTTTATTTTAAAAATGTTCACAAAACATATCATGAATTTTAAAAAATCATTGATTCAAAAAGTGCGTGCCATTTCAAAAAAGTTTGTTGATTCAAAAGAATTCATCAATTCATAAAATTTACACCAATTCAAAAAACGTTTACAAGTTAAAAGAAAACATTATCAAATATATAGAAAAGTTTTTGATTTTGAAAAATGTTACTCCCTTTGTAAACAAATATATAAGACATAAATGCTCTTATATTTATTTAAGGAGGGAGTGTTTAATTTGATAAAAACTGTTCACAATATCACAAAAAATGTTCGTTAATTCAAAAAATTATGATATTTAGAAAAGTTTGTGAGTTTGAAAAATATTCAAAACTTTCAAAATATGTTCACAACAAAAAAAAGTAATCAAAAATGGAAAATTAAATATAAAACAAAAATGAAAAAGAAAAAAACAATGAAAAAAGAAAAAAGCTGCGAAGTGGGGAAGAACCCGGAATGGGCTGGACTAGAAGAGGACCGCGCGCACGAGGGGTGTGCGCGCTAGGTCGCGAAGTAGCTGCTACACGCGCCCCTAAAAAAAATAAAAAATGCTACTCGCGGAATAGGATTCCCCACCAAACGAGGATCTCCGCCGCCTCAAATGGAGGCGCTCCTCCGGTGGGCGGCTGAGTTGGGCGTATCCGATTCCCCGTCCGCGCCCGCCCCCTCTACAACCTCCTCCTCCTCCTCCTGCCTCGGCCACTCCCTCGTCGTCGCTGATTTTCCTGACGCGGGCGGGTAATAAACCCAAAACCAGCCGCTTGCGATTCTTGGATCTCTTGGGTCTCACAGCTCACGGATTTTACCTCCTCGTGCTCTTTATTACCATCTCAGGAGGGGCTTTGCGGCGGCTCGGGACCTCCGGCGCGGCGAGCTGGTTCTGCGCGTGCCCCGCGCTGCCCTGCTCACCAGCGACCGCGTCATGGCCGACGACCCCAATATTGCTTCATGTGTAGATGCCCATCGCCCTTGCCTCTCTAGCATCCAGGTACTGCCGTATCTTCTGGCATCAGTTTGATGTACTAAAACATGCTCATGTGAAACTGTTATAGAACTTACTAAGTTTCTGGGATAAACGAGGACTAAGAGTACAATTGGAATTATGGGTGCGCAACTAAGATCGTGACATACTGATACTAGTTCTGGAGTCACCGAAACATTTGCAAAAGCTTCGATATGATTTTTGGGGAACCATGCCCATATTTAACATCTATTTAACCATCTACCTCTCCGGTCAATCTGGTGGAACATATTTTACCAAGAGCAAACTAATTGCTATGGATAATTAATTATTCGCCACTTGATGCATTGGATTTCTTCGACTACTGCAGGAGTTTGTTTTTGCACACAGCTTGTTTCTTCTGGTACAATTTGTACACATTTATATGTTCAACTTTGCAAATATGATTACATGAATCCGACAGTTATCAGGAGATTGAAAATCCTCCCATATATGTAGAAGTTTGCTTGATGGAGGGAAAATTAAAATATTCTGGGTTTATCACAAAAAATTTCCACAAGTAACTTCACCGAGTTAGGATACCAGATTTATAGCGTTCACCTTCTAAGTGTAAACTCATTCTTGATCATTTTTCTTTCTTGTACTTCTTGTGAACCTGAAAGTTCTTTGAATGGTTTCCCTGCTCTCCTATTTGCTTTTGTACAGAGACTGATCGTATGCTTATTGGCCGAAGTAGGAAAGGGGAAGAGTTCTTGTTGGTACCTCTATTTGTCTCAGCTGCCTAGCTACTACACAATCTTAGCTACCTTCAACGATTTCGAAATTGAAGCTTTCCAGGTATAGTTCAGCAGATTTTCCAACAGAACTGTTTTTGGTTATTGTTTGCTCCGTCCTACAAAAACATCAAATGGTTTCTGCTCTGACTATCAGGTTGATGATGCTATTTGGGTTGCACAAAAGGCTCTTTCTGCCATCAGATCTGAGTGGGAAGAAGCAACACCGCTAATGAGAGAATTGGATTTCAAACCTAAACTGTTGATGTTTAAAACATGGCTCTGGGCCTTCGCAACTGTATAATTATTTTGAAATATACTTTTAGCTCAATTTATTATGTCAGCATTCTTCTTATTCTGTACGCTACCTTCATCAGCTTTTTTAAAGCTAATTGTGTAGAATCTGTGCTGACTCCAGATTTTGTCGGCTCCTTAACTTATTTCTGATATGAGATTTTACTTATTCACGAGATCTCTGAGGTTTCATTTTTCCACTTGAAGGTATCTTCACGGACATTGCATGTAGCATGGGATGATGCTGGTTGCCTGTGTCCAATAGGTGATTTATTTAATTATGCTGCTCCTGATGATCATACTTCGTCTGAAGAACAAGATATGGAAGAAGCCATGAATTGCCAGGAGAGAAATGTTATGTTGGAAGAGATAAAGGTGGATAGTTCATCGGAAAGGTTGATGGATGGGGGATATGAAAATTCTAATGCATACTGTTTGTATGCCCGAAAAAGATATAGGAAAGGGGAGCAGGTATGCTCTAATATTCTTGTCTTCCGAAAGGATTATCTTGTGTGCTCTCTGCTTTCTTAAACTTGGCCAGCAAAACATGCAGGTACTTCTGGGGTACGGGACATACACAAACTTGGAACTTCTTGAACACTATGGTTTTCTTTTGGACGAGAACCCTAATGAGAAGACTTACATTCAGTTAGATCTGGAGTTATGTACCATGGGTACATGGCCAAAAGACTCCCTATATATTCACCCAAATGGGCATCCCTCATTTGCATTATCATGTGCATTAAGGTTATGGACAACTCCTACAAGTCGTCGGAAGTTCTTTAGTCATCAGATTTACTCTGGATCAATGCTTTCAGTTGAAAATGAGCTGGAGGTTACGAAATGGTTGGGCAACAGATGTGTGGAAACTTTGCAGCAATTTCCTACGACCGTTGAGTTGGATGTAAGTTTGATCCATTTTTTACGCAACCTACACTACAGCACTAATTGGAGAGCAGATGTGGAGCAATCAAGTTTCGGGCAAGAGTTTGCTGTGTTTCTTCGGTTCCATAGTGTGGACCTGGATTGTACACACAATCAACTCCCAGTTCGACTCCTGCGATCTCTGGAGAGATGGGAATTAGCTGTCCGGTGGAGATGTAGCTACAAGAGGACTCTTACTAACTGTGTTTTGTACTGTAAACGTTTAATTAACGAGCTTTCCTTGCAATAAGACCAACAATAGTTACAAGATTCAAATATACTCCCTCTGTTTCCAAAATAATTGAAGTTCAGATTTTCCTAAGTCAAAACACTTCTATGTTTGACCAAATCTATAAGAAAATCCACAAAGATCAGCATTATCAAATATATATAATATAAAAAATTCATTTCATAATCAATCTAATGAAGTAAATTTGGTTTTATAGATTTTGATATGTTTTTATGTAGACTGGCTCAACTTAATGAAGTTTGACTTAAAAAAAATACTAGAGCTTCAATTATTATGAAATGGAGGTAGTTCTCGAGTGCTCTTCAAAACTAGGTAGGAAGTGCAGCTTGCCGCACCCGGCAGCATCGCTGCGGGGTATAGTCATAACCAATCCGGTAATACAATCATTGAAGTATTACAAATATAAAGAATAGCATAATATAGTTGTGCTTATCAATCTAATATATCAAGTTTATATCAGAAGCATTGCATCAATACATACACATTTAATACACAACAATTGGTCCAGAAAACCACAAAAAGCTTCAGCCCAAAAGCAAGCTATACATATTAGTACAATATAGGAGTTGGTCCCGCAACTACAAAAGGCTTTAGTCCAAAAGCAAGCTATACATATTTAGTACATAGCAGTTGGTCCAGGTAACTACAAAAGGGTTTAGTCCAAAAGCAAGCCAAGACAATCCAACGTAACATAACAAATACAATAACCAGGTCGTGGAGATCAAACACATTAGTTTAACCCAAGATATGAGAGGTAATTAATTACTGATTCTTGTTTGCATGTCACAACTAATTGCCTTCAAAGGAATACATAAACTTGTGAAGACAACATCATACTTGCAGGATCAACTTTTCAAGTATGGCGAATGCAAATGTTGCGAAATTGAGAGCTTCATGTACTGTATGACTTAACCATGACTGTCTAAGTCACAGCTCTACAACCCAGACAAAGCACATGTGTAGCACAGCTATCTGAAATCCATATCCTACACATACCATGAGCCCATAAGCCGAAGAAAGATAACATGCGGCAAAAAGAAGCAATTTCCATCATCTCAGCTCGTTTTCAATCATATGGATACTATATAGCTGCTTCAACAGTTCAACATAAAAGAATATGAAAGAATAAAAGGACATTTTTATGTTAGTATCCTACATGGCACACACGCACGCACGCACGCACACACACGTCCTCCAAAATTTTCTTTAGGCACGAAACTTAAGTGCACCATGCAATGAATCAAAGTAAAGGGATTTCAGTTATTATGTGCCTCACTAACATTGATAGAGGTTTCCAACTTGGTGTTTTTGTTTTTGTATGTAATAAAGAACTTTAGTTCATAATATATAAGAGCAGCCAATAGAAATTAGGTATTACAACCATGAATCCAATCCTATGCAAAGGCATCCAGAGAAGTGATCTGGTTGTTGACAAAGGAAAAACTAACATTCACTATATATTGATTTTACCAAGCATGATTCAAATCAAACTACCCTTCAGCCCCCATTGCAGGACCTATTGACACAATGACAAAATGGCAGGGCGGAAGGGAAAGAAAAACGAAAGTATAATCATAGTAGGAGCATCGATTTCACATCCTAACCCATGGATTAATAATGCATAACCAATGGCGGTACCTGAGGCTATGGCACTTAGTGCAGCCCACTGCATTGTCAAACGAGCCGGACAAGCTTATCTGGAGTTGGACTGCCAACGGTGTATACATCGCTCAGTCCTGCTACCGGGCCACCTTCCAGGGATCAACGGTTTCCCACTCTCGAAAGCTCATATGGAAGAGTTCGGCGCCACTGAAAGTGAAGTTCTTCCATTGGCCGACGTACCAAGACCGCTGCTCGACCGCAGAGTGACTTGCACGTCGCGCCCTGCAGCACCACCCGTGGTGCATTCTATGCGACCAAGAACGAGAGACGATCTGGCATTTGCTGCTCACGTGCCCTTTCGCTAGGCAAACATGGCACGAGGTCCTCTCTTGGCTGCGCTTGCCAGCACCGGCGCCCGAGCATGATGCCTCACTCATGGACTGGTGGTTGCGCGCGAAGGAATCCACACCGCCAGCGCTCCACAAGGCGCTAAAATCCACTGCGCTTTTGGTGCCATGGATGATCTGGAAGCATAGGAATGCGTGTGTTTTCACTACAAAAAAACACTTTCGTGATGATACGTCTTCGTCATAGTAGGTCACGTTTTCTGTCATGCATGTACATCTATGATGATTTTATGACAGAATCAAGATAGTCATACATGTGCTGTCATAGAAGTGTTCCATGACAATTCTGAAACTATCATCACGGAAGTGTCCACTTCCATGACGATAAATGCCGCGTCATGGAAATGTTTTCTTCAAGGGTAATCGACATGTGGCATACACCATAACGGGTGGCCGTTAACCTATCGGGTCCGATTTTGGATCTAATAACCCGCTAACAGCCAGGACCAATGGTGATTTTCCACGTGTAAATTTCTCATTCGTCGGAGGATCCACGTGTCAGCCCAACGTCGGGACAGATGTCATCCCTACAATGGACGAAACACGCCTATGATACGTCGACACATGGCATGGCCCAACAGTGGCCTATTTGAGGTAAAAAGGCCGGCCTAGCCAACGACCCATAATATTTTGTTAAACACTAGTGGGCCAGCCTGTTAACCCTGCCATGTTTTACGTCAAATTACGGCCCATATCAGATCTGGCCCGTTCATAGCTTGTCATGTTTTGCGCTAAATTACGGCCCGTATCAGATCAGGCCCTTTAACGGGCCATTGTGCTTTTGGGCCCATTCCAAGATGGTTTCTATTTCAGCCCGTTAAATGCCCGTTTACCAGTTCAATCCTATAATCGTTTCGGCCTGTTAGCGGCCCATGGTGCATCTGGGCCATTATCGGCCCGGTTTCACTTTAGGTCATTTAATGCCCCATGCTGCAATTGGGCTATTTCTTATCCGGAGTGACTTTAGGCCTCTTAACGACCCGTAGTCTTCGTGGATAAATTTCGGCCCAACGTTCCTATTGACCTGTTAGTGGCTCGTGGCGCAGTTGGATCTAATTATGGTCCGTGTTCAATCCGGTCTCCTTACTGCCCATCCTGTTAATGGCCCGTGACACAGTCTGGCCTACAGCCCGCCTTGATTCCGGCCTGCTTACAACCCATAATTTTATGGGCCAATCAGGGCCGAGATAAATTTTGGCCAGTTAATGGCTCGTATATTATTGGGCCAAACATGGGGGCTACGGCAGTTTCGGCCTGTGTTGGCCCGTGAATTTTCCGGCTCTTCTTAGCCCAATCTAGTTTTCAGTCGGTTAAAAGCCCATGGTATTCTATGGCCCAACAGGACCAGATTCTACTCGGCCTGTTAAAGGCGGAAAAGTACTTTACGTTTAGGCCTGCTGCTGGCCCAAGATGATTATAGGCCCATGTTTCGGCCCATATATAGCGAGTTACGGGACGGCATGACAGACCGACAACGTTGAGCTCCGTTGAAGCTTCAGGCCTAAATTATGACATACTGACTAAGAATAAACCTAGACTATAGAACAAGGAAATTACTGCATATTACATCCACTCGGCACCAAAGTTTACCATCGGTGATAATAAAGCGCAACGAGACCGCTGATTACATACACTGGGCATCAAAGGTCGCCACCAGCGCATATAAACGACAAAAGAATTGTTGACGCTCAAAAGTGGCACGATCATAAAGCAGCATGCCAGGGCGGAAACCTTGCCGGGGTAAAATCTTGCCGGTGTGAAAGCTTGCCGGTGTGAAGGCTTGCCGGCGTGGAAAGCTTGCCGGCACAGAAAGATCGCCGGTGTGGAAGCCTGCCGGTGTGAAATCTTGCCGGGGGAGAAACCTTGTCAGGGAGGAAACCTTGCCGGGGTGAAACCTTGCCGGTGTGAAAGCTTGCCGGGTAGAAACATTGCCGGTGTGGAAAGCTTACTCGGATGGAAAGCTTGCCGGGGTGGAGGCTATGATAGTCAATCAGACGAGAAGTTGAAGATGGGCTCAAAAGGTTATTCAGGTGATCTCAGATGGAACAATGTTACACACGGAAGTTGTGCCTCTCGTCGAAGCGATCGATTTTGATATAAAGATCGTCCCAATCCGAGGTCGTATGCAAAAGTTAGAGCCCGCACAGCGCGACCCTCCGGTGAGCAAAATATGACGCCCCGAACCAGACACATACGTGGGTATGTCTGATGAGCTGCGTGAATAATTAGCTGTTTTGCGTGAGCGATCTGACCTTCGGGATAACCTCAGATGAAAAAACGTTCAACATGAAAGCTGTTCGTCTCGTCGAAACAGTCAAGATTGCTTTTGGACTCGTTTCCATCTGAAGTTGTTTATCAAAACAAAAAAGACCCGCAAAGTGCAGCCAGTTTAAACCGAACAGTTTTGGAAAGTTCGGATAAAACCAATCCAAATTTGACTAGGGTTTTGGAAATGAATCCAAGCCTTTTCCTTGCACGGGAAGTCCAGCCGCCTCTTATATACCTAAGGGGTGACGGCCGATTGAACAACAACACACAATCGATCAAATCATCTATCACTTTTTATCTTTTATCTTTTCTCCTTAACCCTAGTTCTTCTTCTTCCTCGTTCTTTGTTCGTTCTTCTTCATTGCAGGGCGGCGAACCTCGAGGCCCTAGGGGCGGTCAGGCCGACCTAGGGCAGCCCATAGCCGCCGCGCGCCCTGACGGGGTCCCTCCCGGGCGTGTGAGGTTTCGGTTCTACAAAAGCGCCCGCTGGATTGCCTGCGTACCGCGCTTCCGGCTGGGTCTCCTTCGACGTGAGCTGCGGTGCATCACCCCCGGCGTCGAGGGTACACGGTGACGTGTTCGTGTGTGAAGACACTTTTTGGCGACTCCGATGGGGACCAAGCTTCGAACAGTCTCCACTCTCCAGCCTGTTCTTGCTACGAGGAGAGCGTCATCAAGCGGCTGCAATCTACAACGGTAACATGTATCATCAATATCCTTACGTAGATGCAAATAGCCATCATGTTGATGTTGCTAGATCTTTCAATGGACATGTCATGTCGGCTAGCCCTAACGAGCAAAGGCCGACTAGTTATTCCGTTGGAGAAACTTGGAATTTACAGAATCGCGACATGCAACTTATGAATCTGAACTTTCGTGCATCGGCAATATCTTTCAATATGCCGGTGAACAACACGATTTGTTCGAGTAATAAATATATGACACCTCATGTACAGGAGGGCATCTCACAGTTTTATCCATCGGCAGCGGATTCGCAATATGCGGGTTCATCCCCAAACATGCCGATGGATGGGGGAATCGGCCATGCTTCCATTAGCTATTTGGCCGGTTATCCTCAAACATCATATACTACACCTCGTGATATTAATTGTTCAGTGGCATATGAAACTAAGAATATTCATGACTTGGATCACCTTGGCCGAGTGAATGGAGATTCTGCAAGAGCATATGTGCCTAATATTGCAGGAGATGAGGTGGCTCTGGCTGCATTAAAAAGTTTAGCCCAAAATAAAAAGATTAGTGCTATTTGCCTTGAGCAACACGAAAAGGGATTGGTTCCTGATTATGAGGCAATAAGAGCTAGGGTTTTGAAAGAAGACGAAGTGTTGCCAATTGATCAAATTGGTGAGAAAATATTCAACAACAGTGCACATGTCTTCACCTATCATTGCAGCTTGTTATACACCCCCTATACAATCGCAAAATTTCGGCAACATCAATTCATTGCCGAAAGATCGTAAAAGTATTGGGGGGCAAGCCGATCCAAGCAGGGCTGAGTTTAAATAAAAATATGTGTCCCAAGTGGACAAGAACAAGCCAGAGCTCACAGGGAATAGCGTTAATGAATTTACTACACCTACCCTTGAGGAATTACCAGCAGAATATCGACAGGCTTATGAAGCACTCAAGAAGAAGCGTGGAGAGGAAGATTTGCGAGAGTACATCAAGTGCCTTTCTCCATGTAGCAAACATGTTGGCCCTTCTACACTCTTAAGGCTAGATAAAAAAGAAGGCTTTGCAAGCAAATCAGCAAAAAAAGATTCACTCGGGTAATACAGTGGATTCGGTTGAAACCAGATTGAGCACTGAGATAGCTAATGCCGAGTGCATCAATCCATTTATTACCAAGTGTACCAAAATAGAAGATGCAAGCTTCGCTGAGCAAAAGAACGACAAATGCAGCAAATTGGTTGTCCTCAATTTTTCTAGATGTAAGGGAGCTTACATGCTACCGTATGAGTTTCGTGCCAAAAATATTGATGAGCATCAAGAACAAAGTAATATGGCCAAACACAGTTCCGTTAATGATGAACATCAAGAACAAGAAAATGCAGCCGAGCAAAGTTCAACTGCCAAAGAGCATCCGAGTGAAATCTACTCAAAAAATCCGAGTAATGAAGCATGAGATCCAGAAAAAGAGGACGAGGCGTTGGAGAATTATTCAGAAGTGGAGCAAGGTATTGTCCTAGTGGTGCAACCATCTCTTCCTTCCAACGTCTTCACAAAGGTACACCTAGCAGATAATTTATTCAATTTTCGATTCGGTCAAAATCATATTGTTGATGCACCTGTTAGTAAGATCCTAATTAATTTTGAAAGACCAATCGAAATGACTAAACTGTTTGTTAGGAATGATCTTGTCACTAATCATGATAGTCAACACATGGTATCATTCATAGAGACTAGTAGTGATAACTTATCGCAACCAAAGCTTTTCCCATTATGCCGAGTTAAAATTATGTTCATATGGGTAGCTTTGCTTGTTTCATGCCTGGCTAACATTTGGTCTCAAATGAGACGTATATTCTGTAATTGTTTTGGTTGCGGAAACATAAAGCCAGGTCCAAAGTCCTTCGAGAGAGCCGATTCAAGAGCATCAGGAAAACATGATGAAAATCAATGCATAGCCGAGTCGGATGACGCTAAGCCAACACTACTCGGTTATTTTGTTTTAGAACGAGTATCACAATATCAGTTAATGGACGGACAATGTACCTTCAGTCCGGGCATGGGTAATCACATCGTTGGGGCATTGTTGACAAATCCTATTATAATTGATCATGATGTCGAGCCATCAGGACAATAACAAATGCAATGTTTGTTTGAAGAGAATATCAAAGACAACAACATGATTCATCAAGCCGCACAATCGGACAACATTAGACGATTGGAGTTTGTTGAGGCACGAGCATATGGCCAGTCGTATCAGATTGGTCTTGAGGGTGATCAAATGTTGACTCGGCTATCTCAAGCCGATTCATCAAAAGGTCAACAGGTACACAGCGATGATGACGGGGTCAAGTCTTCGAGCAAGGATATGGTTAAAAAGTGCATCAACAATAATCTTGAAGACGATAATTCCATCAAAGCTACAATGGTGACATCTAGCACTGGGGGGCAATGAGAAAATTCAAAGACCGATGCACGCACAACTAAACAAAGCAAAGGCAATGGTAAGCACAAAGGTAAAAAGCCGAAAGTCACTTTCGCGCAGTTATTAGAAAAATATCAGAATATAAGTGAGGCAAAGAGTGCTTATCGGCCAAGTGAAACAAAAGCATCGAAGTCACCCCCAAGGCATAAATTTGAAGACCAGGATCGGCGGAGGAAGAAGTTGAGCAAACATACTCCATATCCTCCTTTTGGGCCACTGTCGGTGTCAAAACCGGCGGATCTTGGGTAGGGGGTCCCGAACTGTGCGTCTAGGCGGATGGTAACAAGAGACAAGGGACACGATGTTTTTACCCAGGTTCGGGCCCTCTCGATGGAGGTAATACCCTACTCCCGCTTGATTAATATTGATGATATGGGTAGTACAAGAGTAGATCTACCACGAGATCAAGGAGGCTAAACCCTAGAAGCTAGCCTATGGTATGATTGTTGTTCGTCCCACGGACTAAAACCCTCCGGTTTATATAGACACCGGATAGGTTAGGGTTACACAGTAGTCGGTTACAATGGTAGGAGATCTACATATCCGTATCGCCAAGTTTGCCTTCCACGCCAAGGAAAGTCCCATCCGGACACGGACGAAGTCTTCAATCTTGTATCTTCATAGTCTTGGAGTCCGGCCGTGATGATAGTTCGCTATCCGGACACCCCTAGTCCAGGACTCCCTCAGTAGCCCCTGAACCAGGCTTCAATGACGACGAGTCCGGCGCGCATATTGTCTTCGGCATTGCAAGGCGGGTTCCTCCTCCGAATACTTCATAGAAGGTTTTGAACACCAGGATAGTGTCCGGCTCGCAAAACAAGTTCCACATAACACGTAGAGAATAATTTTTGCACAGATCTGTCGACGTATTCATGGCGTGACATCACACCCGGCCAGGCCTTTATATGAATCATTTTTGCCGCTCCACCTTAAGCGCGTTTAGCGGCGGCTTCCTTGGCACGTCTTATCAAAGCATAGATCGTGCCCCTTATTCCGGGATTCTCATCAATACGGACGTGGGTACCCTATCCGCGCCATTGATTACGGTGCTTGGGAGATAAGCGAGTTTTACGGGCTGGTGGGGACGCATAGCTTCGTCCCATCTATATAAGGGGATAAGGATCCACCTTTTCACCCACGCCTTCTTCCTCCTTTGCTCATCCATTTCCACGCACTCGAGCTCCAAATACCAAGTGCACATCCCACCTCAACCTTCCCTAAACATGTCGGGAGCGGGAGGCAGGGTGGATGGCCTCCTCCGTCACGGAGGGCACATCACAAGACTGCGAGAGGCCGGATATTTGTCCGGCGACATCACAAGACAGGCTGCCTGACGCTGGGCAGCTCATTCCAACCCCTGTGCCCCATGAGAGGGTGGTATTTCTCCCCCACTTCCTCCACGGACTAGGTTTTCCACTTCACCCATTTGTCCGGGGGCTCATGTTCTATTACGGACTGGACTTCCACGACCTGGCCCCAAATTTCATCCTCAACATCTCAGTGTTTATCGTCGTGCGTAGGCCTTCCTTCGCATTCAGCCCACTTCGGCCTATGGCTGAAGATCTTCAACGTCAGGCCGAAGGTAGTGGGCGGCCGTCAAGCGGAGTGCGGAGGCGCCATGGTCGGCAAGATGGCCAAGGTCCCATGGCTCGAGGGCGCCTTTGTGGAGACAATAAAGGGCTGGCAATCGGGGTGGTTCTACATCACCGAGCCATGCGACCCCGAATTGGTGGCGGCCCCCGAATTGGTGGCGGCCCCCGAATTCAGATCTGGCTTTCCCACACGGCTCTCGTCATGGAAAGAGACGGGCCTGACGTGGGGGAATTCGGAAGAGCTATCCGGACTCCAAACATGCGTCCGAAACCTGGTGGACAAGAATCTCAGGCTTGTCGACGTAATCCAGGTGATGCTCATCCGCCGGATTCTCCCATGCCAACAACGGGCCTTTAATTTGTGGGAGTTCGACCCGGCACAACACCGAACCTTGAGTCGGCTCTTCGACACTACGTACGAGGATGCCTGGAAGGTGCTGTTCAAGGGCGCTGAAGCCCCCGCATCCGCTAACAAAGATCGCGGATACAGCTCGCGGCGTCAAGCCGGCGAGGTAAGTTATTTTACCCTTTACGGGACTCTTTCTTCATAGATTGACTCTATGTGGGATCTAAAACTCCCTAATCTTTGACAGGACTGGTCAAGACGTCCGGACAGATTAGCGATCCGGCTCCTTTGCCGGAAGACCCGGAGGACGCCCGATTGACGGGGCTGCTGGCTCCGGCGCCCCATGTGGTGCCGGAGAAGAAGGCCAAGAAGGAGGCCACGGGAACTCGAAGGAGCTCCCAACGCCAGGTGCTGTCAGATTCTGAAGCAGAATCTTCTCCTGAGGACGAGGAGGAGGAAAAAGAAGCTTCTCCCCCAGCGGGGGAGGAGAGGAAAAGGAAGGCCACCCCAACTGGGGAGGCCGGAGGGTCCAAGAAGGGAAGAACCCTTCCTCCGGACTTCTCCACCAACGTCGACGACGACGAGGAGGATTGGCCTACAAGGGCCAAGCCCCTGGCGAGATCATAAGTGTCTGGATACCCATGGCGTTTTACTATTGCAGAGTGTTCTCTAATGTCGAACAATCGTGCAGCCCGCCCAAGGGCGAGTTCGCTGATTCATCGAGTGGGTCCCTGGGCTCGTCGGAAATGGAGAGTACTTCGCTTCCGACCGCCTCCTCGCCTCACGCTGCGGACGACGCCGCGGTGGGGCCCCAAGGGGGGCTTGGTCAAGAGGAGGTGGCGCAGGAGGTGCCACACGGCAACCTCCCGGACTCCAGGCGCGTGGGGGGCAAGACCCCCAGGGGCTCTAAGCCCGACCCTTGTCCGGACTCCATGCCGGAACCTTCAGTGGTTCCGGAGTCCGGCAAGCGGTCCCTTCGCAAGAAGGGTAAGACGCCGGTGTCCTCCGTCCAACCGGAGGCACCGGATAGCTTACTGGAGGCGCTCAACAGCGCCTCCATCGAGGAGGAGCACCGCACTGTTATGAGTGCGGTGATCCGGACAGTTCAGTCCACCAAGAGCGGGCTGACCGAAGCCTGTACGAGCCTTCTAACAGGCTTTGAGGTAAGTTTAGAATATATAAAAATATTACCGCATAGACAGTAGCCCCCGATGCTTAGTTCGGTGTTCGGAAAGAAAAGCTGGACTAAGGATCTAAAAAGATATACGCAGGAGTCTAACATAAGTATGTCAATATGGGAATGCAGGCTGCGCTTGCCGACCTCTGCCAAGACCGATTGTGGAGGTCAATGCATTGAAGCGAGTCTCGGCGGTCCGAGAACGAGCTCGGCCAAGCCAAGAAGCAGCTCGAGGACAAGGAAGGTAAGTAGTACCTTATTAAAGAAATACCTTATAGAAAGGTTTTGGTTGCGAAAAATAACAGGAATAACATGGATACTGCAGGGGCCACGAACGAGGTGGCGACCCTGAAGGAAGCGGTGTCCATGGCCGAAAACAAAGCGGCTGCGGAATGCACCGAGCGAGAGAAGGGGGAGGCGCAGCTGGCCAAGGTACGGCTAGAGCTCCAAGCTCTCGTGGAAAAACACGAGAGTTTGGAGCGTGACTCGAAGACTCGAGAGTCCGAGCTCGCCTCGGCTCTTGAGAGTGCCAAAGTTGCTAAGGCCGAGGCCCAAAAGCCCTCCAAGAAATTGAATCATTAAAGAAGATAGCGGCGGGTAAGGCATTCTTTATGCAAAGCAAGCATGTGAAAGTGAATTACCTATTACTTACCCGGATTCGGAGCTCTCCAGGAGCATTCGCAGATTTGCCCCATAGTGTATCTGATGCTGTAGCATTCTACCGCACCAAGGAGGGGAGCTCAACGGAAAGGTGTTACGGTCTCAAGATATCGAGGCGGACAAGCTGGTGCCTGAGCGACCAGCTGAAGTAGCTGGTCGAGCTCCACAAGGTCGCCGAACAGGCCATGAAGGGCCTGATAAGCCGGTGTGGCCATTGGAAGCCATGCCTGGGAGCTACTTCGGCTTAGTGCAGCGGCTGGCGGACGCTTGTCCACGGATTGAGGTCATCAAGCGCTCCGTCTGCATTGAAGGTGTCCGTCGGGCGCTTGCCCGTGCTAAAGTGCACTGGGGCAAGCTGGATGCAGAGAAGCTTGTGACGGACGGGCCACCGAAGGGCAAGGAACATCGCACGCCCGAAATGTACTATGAGGGCCTCCTGAAGGGTGCCCGCCGAATAGCGGATGAGTGCTCCAAAGATGTAATTTTTGAATAGACTCGCATTTGTTATCCAATGCGCTGAAAACTTGTTCATATGCGCTAAGCAACGCTTGTTAATTTAAAATATTACCTTCTATGCGGCCGTTTATCAAATTTGAGAGATGGCAAGTCGTTGGCTTCAGCCCCATGCCACGAGTGCTGGGGTGTTCGGGATAAACTTGAGCGCTCTTGTTCCCATTTTTGGGTCCATCTAGGGAGGCGCTCAACACAACGAACAAGGCAACCGGACTTATAATGCTCGAACACTCTCACTTAGCCATAGAATTCTATAATTTTCAATTTCGGCGAAGCCCCTAGTATTCGGAAGACCGAGTTCGGGGCGCTATCCACGCCTTGGCTGGACAATTCCGGTTCCTCGCTCTAAGCGGCATAAGTCTTTAGGGACCCGAAAAAACCTCTCGAACAGCGACCAGCTCTCGCCCTATCATGACGGTCAGTTTTAGCTTTCTCCACTGAGGTGCTCGACCCAGCTCAACTGGGGCACAATCGCAGTGGTTCTCCCGGTGCTGCCTTAGCCGATATAACGGAACGTAAGGTACCAAAACACGGGAGCCGGGCAAACCCAACTATTTACCCAAGACATGATTCGGAGCCGATTCATATAATGTTATAAGTTCGGGGTGCCGCACTTGTGAAAGTGTTCGGACTTATCACACCATAATTTTGGGATTCTTAAGCCCCTGGTGTATTGGCCGTACCAAAGTGTACGGTTGCAACATGTCATGAAATGAACATATGTATAGATAAAGTAAGTAGAGCAATAATAAGCAAGAGCCATGTATTGTTTATTCAAAAAGGTACTGCAATGAAAGAAGAACGATACAAATAGTGCGATACGCAAGGGATGGGACTATCTAACATGTCCCCCTCCAGGGGTAAGCTACGGGATGGTATGTAAAACAGGTATAATGCTCGTAATAGAGACCACCTGAACACTTGACGTGGCTTTCTGCTTCCCTGGCTGTTGCATCGTGAGTTCGGCGATTCTAGTGCCGGACAGGACTTCTGAAAGATGGAGTCCTGAAAGTAAGAAAAAGGAAGAAAAAGGAAAAAAGAAAAAGAATGACACAATCGGGAGCCCTTGGTGCGGTTGAGCCGCATTCCGGGCGTGTCGTGGTCGTGCCTCTCCCCATATGCCCATGGTATCTCCAGAGCGTAATTATGTACACGTAATACTAGCTTCACAATTTCGCGAGGGCCGGGGTTGGGTCCGGATTGCTACGCGTGCTTGAATCGTGCCAGACGGTCTTGTTGTAGGTTACTCCGGCTGGCAGCGGTGTCCGGGCGCTTAGTGGCGGACTCGAGAATTCTTGTGAGAGGCTGCTTTGTACCTCCGCCGCGAGGGCCGCCTTTGTGCTCCTCTGTTCGAGAGAGGCGTTCGGTGTTTCCATTGACCGTTATTACTCCTCGAGGGCCTGGCATCTTGAGCTTGAGGTATGCGTAGTGCGGCACCGCATTGAACTTTGCAAATGCGGTTCGTCCGAAAGCGATGCATGATAGCCGCTATGAACGGGACGATGTCGAAGATTAACTCTTCTTCGGAAATTATACGGGGATCCGAAGACCACTTCGAGTGTAATCGAGCCCGCATAACCGGCCTCTACACCCGGTATGACGCCTTTAAAGGTCGTCTTTGTAGGTTTAATCCTTGAGGGGTCTATGCCGATCTTGCGCACTGTATCCTGACAAAGCAGGTTCAGGCTGCTGCCGCCGTCCATCAGGACTCTGGTTAGGTGAAATCCGTCAATAATTGAGTCAAGAACCAATGCGGCGAAACCGCCGTGACGAATGCTAGTGGGGTGGTCCCTTCGATCAAAGGTGATCGGGCAGGAAGACCATGGGTTGAACTTCGGGGCGACTGGCTCCATCGCATATATGTCCCTTAGTGCACGCTTCCGCTCCCTTTTGGTTATGTGGGTTGCGTATATCATGTTCACCGTCCGCACTTGCGTGGGGAAACCCTTCTGTCCTCTATTGTTCGGCGACCGAGGCTCTTCCTCGTCATCGCTATGCAGCCCCTTGTCATTGAGTTCGGCACTTAACTTGCTCGCTGTTTGAACACCCAACAGTCCCCTGTTGGTGTGATTGGCTGATTTGGGGTGCCATGTATCTGGCACAAGCGATCGAGTATTCGGTCCAAGTTTGACGGGCCCTGGGTATTTCTTTTGAATGGCTTCTTCCGCTGACAGGGTTTAGAGCCTCTGAATCCGGCAATGACGGCCGTATCTTCAGTGTTATCGCTAATGCGCGGCGCTTGTTCTTGTTGCGACGCGACCTGCCATTGCTGTCCTTTGTATCCGAACTATCAGGATGTTTGGCCAAGTTGTTGCTTCGAGCTAGCCAGTTGTCCTCTCCCGCACAAAAGTGGGTGATGAGTGTTGTGAGGGCTGCCATGGACTTTGGCTTTTCCTGTCCTAGGTGCCGGGCAAGCCACTCGTCGCGGATGTTATGTTTGAAGGCTGCAAGGGCCTCTGCATCCGGACAGTCAACGATTTGATTTTTCTTTGTTAGGAACCGTGTCTAGAATTGTCTGGCCGATTCTTCTGGCTGCTAGATTATGTGGCTAAGGTCATCGGCGTCTGGTGGTCGCACATATGTGCCCTGGAAGTTATCAAGGAATGCGGCTTCCAGGTCCTCCCAACAACCAATTGATTCTGCTGGCAAGCTGTTGAGCCAATGCCGAGCTGGTCCTTTAAGCTTGAGTGGGAGGTATTTGATGGCATGTAGATCATCACCGCGGGCCATGTGGATATGGAGGAGACAGTCCTCGATCCAGACCGCAGGATCTGTGGTACCATCGTATGATTCGATGTTTACGGGCTTGAAGACCTCAGGGATTTGATGATCCATTACTTCATCTGTGAAGCATAGTGGGTGTGCGGCGCCTCTGTATTGGGCTATATCGCGACGTAGCTCATGTGAGCTTTGTCTACTGTGTTCGGCTCGGCCGGGTTTGTCAGATCCGCGCGATGGTAATAATCCCGTCGTTAGGCGCCCACGCGATCCGTAGATCGATCTTGTATGTTTTGCCTTATCCTCCAATACATCTCGCAAGTCCGCGCGTTTTCCCGTGCCTTGGTACTTTTTGAGCGGCCGGGTGTGGCTTGAGCGGAGGGCCGAGAGGCTTCTCTGTCCACACGGCCACGGGTGGCCGGTCTGCCATGTCGTCTTGCCGGTGACTTGGGTGCTTCCTCCTCTAATTGAGGCAACGGCCTGCGTTTGGGGTAGCTTTTGGAGGGGCGTTCGAGTTCATACTCTTGGCTGCAAGGACTTGATCCATCCGCCGCCTAGCAGGTCTTAGTCAGCTCTAAGTCTGTTGCTGCTTTTTCTTGAGGCTGCTTGTCGTGGCTATAAGCCTGCGTTTGAAACGCCTCTGCTCGGCTGGATCCTCGTGCACGACAAATTCATCGTCGTCGGGGCTTGCCTCATCTTCGGAGGGAGGCGTAACTATCGCCCTCGACCTCTCTTTTCTGCGCAGACCGTCGTGCGGACTTGCTTCTCCCTCCTCCTACGCTGAGTCCCCGCTGGAGGGGTTGTCTTGATCTGTCCGGTGTTATTATCTCCTGCACGGAATCACCGCTTTTGCTGTGGCGGGATTTAGAGCGGCGCCACCGACGCCGGGCGCTTCGTTGCTTTTGGAGGGGTCATCCTCCGTTGTTCCATCGCCGCTCCCATCTTTTGGGATATCCACCATGTATATGTCGTATGACGAGGTGGCCTTCCAAAGGCCCCTGTAGGCGCTGGGTCTTGGTCGCCTCCGCATCGCCGCCCATACCGTCGATGTCTTCGAGTCGAAGTCGAGCATGTTGGTTAAATCATCGGCGGTGGCTACAAAGTGGGTGGTGGGTGGGTGTTGAATTTCTTCGTCGCTCGTATCCCAACCTTCCTGTCCGTAGTCCGGCAGGGCTCTCCGGATAACGAGAGAGACTTTAGTGAATTGAGAATGTCGCCAAAGGGCGAGTGTTGAAAGATGTCCGCTGCGGTGAACTCCATGACCGGCGCCCAATCGGATTCGATTGGGGCGCGGAGGGTTCGGAGTCCGGAGAGGAGTCCGACACCTCGAGTCGGGGTCTTCGCAAAGCGACAGGGATGGAGTTCGGCTCAATCACCGTGAGATTGTAGCCCCGAGGCGGTGTCCAACCACTTGTCCTCGATCGGGAATCCGGCCCGGATCAAGGGCCGGAGCAGATGTTGGTGCGCGGCCTCCGTGGCAATCGCTCGGCCGCAGAGCTAAATCATGCCCATCGAGACGGTCGCGGCGGCGCTTAGCTGCGGCTCGAATCCGTCGAAGATCAAGTCTCCGCGGATATCGGCCGTATAGTTCAAACTTCCAAATCTGACACGATGGCCAGGCGTAGCTTTCGATCTGCTCCAGATGACCAAGCGAATTGCCCGCAGTGCAAAGCCGCCGAATACGAAGATCTGTCCGGGAGAAAAGTCTCACCGGATCGTGGTCATTGTTGATGATCGAAGGAGCCATCGGGCCCTATCGGTGACGCATACAGAGGAACTCTCAATGAAAGCACCAATGTCGGTGTCAAAACCGGTGGATCTCGGTAGGGGGTCCCGAACTATGCGTCTAAGCGGATGGTAACAGGAGACAAGGGACACGATGTTTTTACCCAGTTCGGGCCCTCTTGATGGAGGTAATACCCTACTCCGCTTGATTAATATTGATGATATGGGTAGTACAAGAGTAGATCTACCACGAGATCAAGGAGGCTAAACCCTAGAAGCTAGCCTATGGTATGATTGTTGTTCGTCCCTACGGACTAAAACCCTCCAGCTTTATATAGACACCGGATAGGTTAGGGTTACACGTAGTCGGCTACAATGGTAGGAGATCTACATATCCGTATCGCCAAGCTTGCCTTCCACGCCAAGGAAAGTCCCATCCGGACACGGGACGAAGTCTTCAATCTTGTATCTTCATAGTCTTGGAGTCCGGCCGTGATGATAGTTCGGCTATCCGGACACCCCCTAGTCCAGGACTCCCTCAGCCACCAATGCCGATGTCATGGATCCCCCCTATGCTGACTATTATTCAGATCAATCATGGAACAAGTATAAATCAAGGTCAGACTGTCCATCATATTCTAAACCACCTCACCAAAATTATGCAGCTCCGAGAGGATCATCATTTGTTGAACAATCACATGTTAAAGACCGTTTCAATCATAAGGAATCGGTCCAAAACTCAAGGAAGAAGAAAGAGGTGGTCAAACAAGTTTACCGTGTTAAAAGAGATGGTCGTAAGAGTGCAACTTTAGATTTGATCTCAAATGAAAAAGAGCCAATTAAAGTTTTGACATTGGTTACTAAAGGCAATGAGACAAATCAACCAATTATTGCGAATCAAAGTGCCAAATCTGAAGAAAAGAAGTTGAGAGTGCACAAGGCCAAAAGGGAATTGTCATTGGTCAAAACAAAATCACAGCCGAGATGCCCACTCGGCTTATCGTATTGCCAAAAGAGGGAATTACACAAACTTAGTGCACAAGAACTTGAAGAAAGGAACATGGCATGGGTTCCCAAAGGAAGTGCTCAAAATAAGAATTATGTGCAAGCCTCCATTACAAGAAGTGCGGCAAAGGTGAAGAAGGAAAATAGTGAAAACTATGAAGGACCAAGATTAAGGTTTCAGCATCTTCGGTCTACACATTGTCCATATTCTTCAACTATGCCATTAACGCATATGCCATGGAATTCGTCATCAGGTATGATTGGTAACCCTCAATGGGCTTATTTTAATCCATGGATGCAATATAATTTCTTACATCATGAAAGGGTATTACCAAGTTACTGTACATTTGATTAGCTACAAGTTTGTTGTTGATCCAAAGGGCCGAAATACTTAATTTGTCATTTCATTTGTTTATTTCGGCTATATGTGCTTTGAATGAAGTTTACATGGTAACGGCCGATATTTATCTATCTTCCTAAGAGTATGTCAATGCATGGCCGGTGCAATATTATAACATCGTCCTTAGTTTGATTGGAGAGTGAGACAAGGTACATGTTCATGGAAATTTATATTTATATTTGAATGGAGTTGAGATATGATGACCGATGTCATTGAATACATGATGCATAGACCAATTCATAGTTATAGAATTGGCTAAGGGGGCTTATACTTTGTTTGGATATGTTTTGGCTTATGCGTCTTTGAGATCTATAAGAGGCCAAATCATAGCTGATTTTATTACTGAACATCAGATTAATGACATGCATAATATTGATACTAGCCTTATCTCTTTAGTACTGTGGAGATTATGTTTTGATGGTTCAATTCGTAGCAATGGCCAAAGTGTTGGTGTTGTTTATATATCTCCTGATGGTACTATTTTTGAAGCCTCATGCCGCTTAGAATATTTTTATGCACGATTAATCAAAGCCGAATATGTTGTTATTCAGATTGATTCTTTTACTTGCTATAGGTGCTATACATATTGAGGCTTTCGGTGATTCGTTATGAGTAGTGCAACAAATATCCAAGGGTTATCAATATTTTGACGAATCACTTATAGTTTATCTTGGGGTATGTCTAGATGCAAAATTTACCTTGGGTTGCATTAAAATTGTTCATATATTTAGACATGACAATTGGAGAGAATTGGCATAGCAAGCATCCGGCTACCATGTCCATCATGTTGTATTGCATTTCTCTCAATAGCCGATGCTTAGTCTCGTCAACATAGGTAAGGCCGAACCGAAGTCCACAGCTTCGGCCACTAATGAAATTTTTATGTAGGCAAAAATAAGGATTGGAGAAAGTTTATTGTTGATTATCTACAAAATCCTAGCAAAAGGGTGAACAATATTGTTCGGAGGATGACCTTGAGATACATATCTATGGAACTTTATCACCGGATTGTTAATGAAGCTGAGAAGGTTGAACCCAAGTTTGCATCATAAAGTTCACACAAGACATGGCCGATATATACTTATCGTCCTAAGAACGTATAAATGGCTTCGAAATCGTCCTTAGAACAAACTCGGTACATGTTGGATTTTGGGTTCCGGCAGACCCTTGAGGTTCGAACACTGGGGTGCGCGCGGAGATCCAACCTTCCACCGTCTCGTACCTCGCCGAATCGCTGAGACCTACACTACTAAACAAAACAGCACAAGAGACACAAGATTTATACTGGTTCAGGCCACCATTGTGGTGTAATACCCTACTCCAGTGTGTGGTGTGGTGGATTGCCTCTAGGGCTGATGAGGAACAATACAAGGAAGAACAGCCTCGCGAGGGTCTGTTCTTGGCGGGTGCGATGAACTGCTAGGTGGTGTTCAGTCGCTCTAGCTACTGGTTTTCTTGACGAGGATTCCAGATCTCTCGCCTTGGGGGTGGCTACTCCTATTTATAGGCGAAGGCCCTGGGCCTCTTCCCAAATATTGAGCGGGAAGGGCGCCAACAATTGGCCATTTTGAAGGGGAACAGCGGGTACACTTATCCTGACTAAAGTTGGTCCTCGCTCAGAAGGCTCTGGTGATGACGCCTGCTTGGGCTCCACGATGACTCTTCCAGCCGTTGGGCTGGTCTTGGTCTTGTTGCAATCAAACGGATGCCTTTTCTTGATGCTCGCTGCGCTTGCTCCCTTTGCACCAAAGAGGAAAGGAGAACGCGCTGGCTGGGCGCCGATCGGGCGCCTCGGTCAAATCATGGCTTATGCGTCATGGGCACCTCGCGAGGTACCGCCTTGAACTCTGCGCCTCCTCATGAGCCAGCCGACGAGGCCGTGCTCGAGGAAGCTCCTTGTCGTCCGTCTCATGAGGCTTGGCCCCTCGCGAGGGTCTTGAGCTATGCGTTGATGAAGATGGGCCGTCTTTGGGCCTCCTTCGAGCCACGCCGCAGGCCGCAGTGTGCAAGTCTGGGACCCCCATTCCCGTAACACCGACAGTAGCCGGGCCCACGGCGCGCCCGAACTTGGCCGAGCAGAGAGGCGAAAGGGCAAGTGCGGCGTCGCGAGCCTCGACAGCTCTGCCTTGGGCGCCGCGTGGCGGTTGATTGGACGCGTGCGCACTTCTTCCCCATGATGCCTCGGTAACTACCCGGATTCGAGAAGTCCCTGCATGCAGAGTCAGTCATGATTACCGGTGATCATGGAGGCCGACGGTTGGCCTTCGCCGGCTATAAGTACGGAACGGCGGGCGCCCTTCCAGTCCATCCTTCTGCTTCTCCTCCTCCTCGTTTCATCTGGTTGCCATGGCTCTGATCCGCCGGTTCTCCGGGGGAGAGAAAGGAAAGGCTCCTCAAGAGGATCCTGACCTGCTCCCCCCAAAGAAGCGGCTTGCCCTCTCGTGTCAGGGCAAGAGCGCTCGCCAGGAGGCGCCCGTACCCTGGTGCGTGCGGCCGCCACCAGGGTTTCCTCTTCCCTTGTACGCACAGGTTGGTGGCTCTGAAGGAGGCGACGCCGGGCGGAACGAGCGGCGCCGCCGACGACGCCGGCGGGTCACGAAGGTGTGCGTCTTCCCCCCTGGAGTCCACGCCGAGGGCTCCTGCCGGGAGTTCGTGCTTCATGTCGCCACGCCTCCTAAGTCTTGGATCCGTCTTCCTCCTTTCTTCGCCTCCGTTGTCCGGCAGGGGGAGCCCCTGGGACTTTGGCTGCAGCACGCCGGCTGCAGCACCCTCGCGACCGGGGCAGAGGTCGCGGTAGTTGCCCCGGGCGAGGTCTTCATGACTCGAGGCTGGGGCGAGGTCGCCCTGGTCTACAGGACGAGGGGCGCCCTCACGATCCACCTGGAGTATGATGGTGCTTCGGTGGTGTCCTTCAAGGTCTTCGACACGGAGGGTCGTCGGCTGGAGTGCTGCCCCGGGAGAGGTGGTCGAGGTCCTGCTGCGGCGAGGCAGAGGCCGGCCGGCCACTCCCTTGGCAGCTCCACAGGCGATGGGAGCGCCGGAGGATCCAGCGACTCCGCCGAGCTCCTCGCGACTCCGGAGACGAGCGATGACAGCTACGAGCCCCCGAGCCTGCGCCGTTCCCGGAGCAGGGCGGGCTCGTCAGGCCGTTGCCGCCCCTGATCTGGATGGGGTTGACGTCGGTGCCGGACGGCCCACTGTTGATGATGGCGTCCGCCGCGGTGGTCCCTGTAGGTAGGACTCCTTAGGATTCGCGTCTTTTGTTCCTGCGAGGAGCCAAGAATGTACCCATGGGGCTTGTAAGATGTTTGTAGCCTCGATTGTCAATATGATCCTTATTGTGAAGCGGCGCGAGATGCTTATTCCGTCTTAGCTTAGTTTCTTCCTTTCGGGCCTCGTGAGGGCTTGATGCTTTGCACCGACAGGTCCCAGTCCCAAGGCGGCTTCAGTCGTCGCTGGTATGCCAGGTCGCGATGCCGTGGTCAAGGCCAGGAGGTGAGCGGCCCGAGGTCTGGTAAGAGCCTCTGAGTTACGATGCTCAGGGGGTCCCCCTTGGCGCTCAAGCAGCCATCATTCGGTGAGAAAGGAGAGCGACGTTGCTAACACGGGGTTGCATTGAGTGTGGGGATGGTGTTGCGATAACTAGTGTGTCCGAAAGGTGACTTATCTCGAGGGTCAGGACAATGCTTCCTGGTGCGGCGCTAGGTCCGTGCCTTGGCCGGCGAGAGATTGCGTGGCGAGGTCATTTCATGCTCCTTGGAGGGACCCTGCAGGTTCACCACAAAAGGAACAAGAGCTCGCCGTGGCGATCGTTAGTCCTGCCATTAGTTGCTTGGGAGAGGCGCGAGAGGCCTCGCGAGGTGTGTCTGGGCACCCGTGAGCCAGCGCGGGACTCACGGGGCCCTACCTCAAGGCGGGTTGCGCCTGGCTCTGGGCCTTATCTTCGAGTGTGTTCCTGCAAATTTGGCCAGATGCCGGAGCTCTACGTCTTCGGGTCCCGGCTCTCGGGCTGGTCTCAGCCGTCGCTGGCAAGCCAGGTCGCGATGCCATGGACAAGACCAGAGGGTGAGGGCCGGAGAGCCGGTAGGAGCCCTGAGTCGCGATGCTCAGGCACCCCCCCTTTAACACACAAGCTGGGTTAGATGACGAAACTCTACGTCCTCGGGTCCCGGCTCTTGGGCTGGTCTCACCGTCACTGCAAGCCAGGTCGCGATGCCATGGACAAGATCAGAGGGTGAGGGCGGAGAGCGGTAGGAGCCCTGAGTCGTGATGCTCGTGCACCCCTTTAACTGCAAGATTCCGTCACCCAGGAAAAGGCACCAAATAACAAGCATGGTGGAACGAGAGCATAATCCTAAGGAAAGCGCAAGAAGGATACATGCCGCTGGGACAGGCCCGAGTGGCTTGGGGATGATGCAGCCCGAGGGGCACCCCCAACAGGATAAGCTAACGACATGAAATAAAAGGGATACATGCCGCAGGGACGGACCCACGCGGCCTGGGAATAATGCGGCCCTGAAGGCGCTCCCAGCCGGAAATAAAACTTAAAGATGTCACCTGGTGATGTCGAGGACGAAGGGGTGTTGGTGTAGCAGACTCGGTGGGCTGCGGGAGCCGACCTCACGAGCCCCCAGGCCCAGGGGCCTCGGGAGGATCCGGAGGCGCTGGTGGCTCCTCGCGGGCCATCTCCATCTCCGCCAAGGCTGCGGCGTGCCTGACCTCTTGAGCCTCCAGGATGGCCCTCATGAGACGCTGGTGCGCAGCTGCCACGTTTGGCAGGCCATAAGGCATGCACACGTAGCTGTGGGGCGGACCCTCGCAACGTCCCACTCGCGAGGGCCAGAGGCGCTCTTGAGACGCGGCTCGGTTGAGCCTCGGTATGTCGATGCAGCGCCGCAGCCCACCATCCTCGCCTGGATGGGGGGCCACAGCTGGCGGCGGCTGCCCTCATGACCCTTGACTCAGAGGCTCTGAATGGCCTTGGCTGACGAACTCCCGAGGGTTCGGCCCTCCTTGCCTTGCTCACCTTATGGAAGCGTGCTTCAAGCACGCCTCCATGTGGTGCCCAAGCGCCTCCCTCGAGACCTTGGCGAGGTCGGCGGCCCTCGGGGAGAGCCTCCGAGCCCCGCTCGAGGAGGGCGCTGGCGCGCTTCCTATGCGACGGAAGGAGGCTCGCCCGGTAAGTGCCCCCGAGGGGCCTGCCTCTTGAGGAGCCGGACCGGTCGATGTCTTCTTCTTCTTGGGTGCGGCCTCGGGAGGCCTCCTGCTGCTGTGGTCTGGGTCTTCTAGCGAGGCGGCCTGAAAGGCTCGCTCCAGGGAGCACACTGCGTCTCTCTCTTCACAGGGCACCGTGATGACCCCGCCGCTTCCTGGCATCTTGAGGACGTTGTAGCCATGGTGGGTTACGGCCATGAATTTGGCCAGCGCCGGGTACCCAAGGATGGCGTTGTACGGCAGGCGAATGTGGGCGACATCGAAGTCAATGAGCTCGGTGCGGTAGTTGTCGCGAGCCCCGAAGGTGACAGGAAGGCGGGCCTGCCCGATCGGGACCGTGGAGCCGTTGGTGACTCCGGAGAAAGGCTTGGTTGGCTGAAGCTGACTCTAAGGCACTTGAAGATTGTTGAATGTTTCCACGGACAGGACGTTGAGCTCTGCCCCGCCGTCGGTGAGGGTCTTGGTGACCAGCACGTTGCTGATGATTGGGGAACAAAGCATCGGGAGAACTCCGGCTGTGGCTGCGCATTTGAGCTGATCCGCTGAGCTGAACGTGATGGCGACGCCGCCGACCACGAGAGGGCGCGTGGCCTCGAGCTTGGGAGGACTGCATTCACTTCACGGGCGAACTGCTTGAAGATGCGTTGAGAGGCTGGGGCTTGAGGCTCCGCCCAGATGCAAAGCGATCAGACGCGGGTTCTGGAAGCCCCCAACCCCTCATCCTCGATGACAGTCTTCAATTCTCCTTGGCGGGCGGGCGTGAGGGAGGCTCTGCGTTCTCCTGCAGGCGATCCTCGCGAGGCTGATCCCTCCAGCCTCCCTCACGAGGCGGGTCTTGCCAGCGGTCCTCGCGAGGTTGGTCGCGCCACCCTTGGCGCGGGCCGCGGTCTTCCCAGCGTCCTGCATTCCTTCCTCCTCCTCTGCCGTAGCCCCGGTCGCTGCGCTCGGGGCGTCTGCCGACCCTTCCTTCGCGCACGACCCGGAGCTCTTGGCATTCCATGGTGTTGTGGGTGTGGAGGTCGTGGTACACGCAGTACCAGCTGCCCTTGGAGGACTCGGGCTGATCTCTGCCTCGCTTGGTGTCTGGTTCGGCCGCGAGTACGGCAGCCCCCTTGCGCTTCACGTCCTTGGCCTTGGACTTATTTTCTTCGGGATCTCAGCAGGCAGCTCGAGGAGGAGAGGCGCCTCCTCAGCCTCGGGCGCACTTTGTCGCCAAGTTGAACAGCTCGAGGAGGTGCACAGATCTTCATGCATCGCCAGACTCCTCCTTCACCTTGACGTCGCGCACGCCGCCGGAGAAGGCAGAGATGATGGCCTCCTCCGTCACCCCGGGATCTTGAGGCGCATGCGTTGTTGAAGCGCCGGATGTACTTTTGTAGGGTTTCCTGGCTGCTGCTTGATTCGGGCGATATCGCCACGGCGGGTGGCCGGGTCGCGAGTACCTCGAAGTTGGCGATGAAGCGGGTGCGCATCTCGGCCCAGAAGAGATCGTGTCGGGGCCAGATTCAGAGCCAAAGTGCGGGCTCCGTCCTTGAGCGCCATGGGAAACCAGTTTGCCATGACCTTTTCATCCCCGTTGGCAGCCTCGATGCCTAGCTCGTAGAGCTGGAGGAACTCCGTAGGGTCAGCTGTGCCGTCGTAGCGAGGAGGCAGGTCTGGCTTGAACTTGGCGGGCCACGCGACGCAGCACAGCTCGGAGGTGAAGGCGCGGCAGCCCGCCGTGGCCGCGGGGGGCCTCGGACGACAGGGAGCTTGGTCTTGCAGGCCTCCCTGCGCCGCGGCTGGGGCAGCCTCAGTGGTCTGACGTCTTTGGAGCGGGAGCGCCGGGCAGCTTCTTGTGGGCGAGGAACTTCTTGACAGCTCTACTCTTGCCGTGACTGGCGCTGGGCGGAGCGGGTTCCACCTGTGGGGTCACAAGGCTTTGGGGCTGTGGCGCCCTCTTGAGGAGGAGGCGGCTGGGGCGCCCCGGGAGCTTCATCGCCCGCGAGGGGCGGGGTGCGGCGCAGCAAGACGGTCGGTGCGGGGGCGCCTCCTGCAGCGCGGACGAGCTCGGCGACTCGGTCGAGCCATTCTTCGAGACGCTGCCGACGGGCGGTAGCGCAGGAGCTCGTTGCCGCTGGCGAGTGTAGCTCGGGCCTCCATGGCGGCGGGCGCGCGTGACGAAGAACCAGCGGGGGTGAGCGAAGGTGTGGCGGTGCGGCCGTCCCGCCTCATGGACGGGTGCTGGGACGATGCTTGCTGCTCGTTCCCCGCCGGGCCGATGGCGGCGTTGACGGCAGGTGACGGGGAACGACGAGGGCGCCCGCCGAGGGGAGCTGTCTGGGCGACATGGGAGGCGAGGGTGGCCCGGCGCTCGGCGCGGGCCCGATGAGCGTCAGACATGGTTGCGGTGGTCGGGGAAGAACGAGGCGCATTTAAAGGCAGTAGATTCCGGCGCACCCCTACCTGGCGCGCCAAATGTCGGATTTCGGGTGCAGACCCTTGAGGTTCGAACACTGGGGTGCGTGCGGAGATCCAACCTTCCACCGTCTCGTACCTCGCCGAATCGTTGGGACCTAAACTACTAAACAGAACAGCACAAGAGACACAAGATTTGTACTGGTTCAGGCCACCATTGTGGCGTAATACCCTACTCCAGTGTGTGGTGTGGTGCATTGCCTCTAGGGCTGATGAGGAACAATACAAGGAAGGACAGCCTCGCGAGGGTCTATTCTTGGCGGGTGCGATGAACTGCTAGGTGGTGTTCAGTCGCTCTAGCTACTGGTTTTCTTGACGAGGATTCTGGATCTCTCGCCTTGGGGGTGGCTACACCTATTTATAGGCGAAGGCCCTGGGCCTCTTCCCAAATATTGAGCGGGAAGGGCGCCAACAATTGGCCATTTTGAAGGGGAACAACGGGTACACTTATCCTGACTAAAGTTGGTCCTCGCCGCCAAAGGCTGGTGATGACGCCCGCTTGGGCTCCACGATGACTCCCCTTCCAGCCGTTGGGCTGGTCTTGGTCTTGTTGCACCAAACGGATGCCTTTGCTTGATGCTCTGCTGCGCTTGCTCCCTTTGCACCAAAGAGGAAAGGAGGACGCTGGCAGGCTGGCGCTCGATCGGGCGCCCTCGGTCGTCATGGCTTGCGTCATGGGCACCTCGCGAGGTACCCTTCCTTGAACTCTCCGCCTCCTCATGAGCCAGCCTGACGAGGCCGTGCCTGAGGAAGCTCCTTGTCGTCCGCCCCGCGAGGCTTGGCCCCTCGCGAGGGTCTTGAGCTTGCGTTGATGAAGATGGGCCGTGCTGGGCCTCCTTTGAGCCACGCCACAGGCCGCAGGCAGGCAAGTCTGGGGACCCCTGTTCCCAGAACGCCGACAGTACAAGTTATTTTTCGCCACACTAGCTTTGCCGAAAAACAAGGGGGCATGTGTTGACGCTCAAAAGTGACACAATCATAAAGCAGCATGCCGGGGCGGAAACCTTGTCGGGGTAAAATCTTGCCGGTGTGAAGGCTTCCCGGCGTCGAAAGCTTGCCAGCACAGAAAGATCGCCGGTGTGGAAGCTTGCCGGTGTGAAATCTTGCCGGGGTAGAAACCTTGCCGGGGTGAAACCTTGTGATGCGGAGCATCCCTCACTCATCCCCATGGACGCACCTACATCTTCCTCAACACCACGTGGACCCATGACTCGAGCTCGAGCTAAGGCTATTGAAGATAAGGTGAACTCGCTCCTCTCCGAACTCCCTCTTCCTAATCATGAGACATGGCTACTACCTCATTCGGAAACTCTATGTGTAATCAGGTACTTGGAAACGAGCCAAGGAACAACTACTTGCAAGAGCCAAGACGACGAGGACCCCAAGCATGATGGAGAAGAAAAGCTGCTGAAGCTACATGCATCGGACGACCGACCAAGTCCGGACGTCCGACGACTCCCAGGCCACGGACGACCGACGCCCTCCGGACGTCCGGCAGCTGGGCACCCGAACGGAAATTCACGGAAGACCGAAGCCATCGGACGACCGGACGACCCGTACCAGAGCCGAATCTACGGACGTCCGACGATCCACGGACGTCTGGCCTTCCAAGCCTCGACGACCGGCCCTCTCCAGATGACCGACGCACCGAAGTCCGAGCCGAATCCACGGATAAACGAGCCCTGCGGACGTCCGACCGTCCTGAAGCCTCCGGACGTCCGACGCCTTCCGGACGTCCGGCCCTTGAGTGATCGCGCCCGCGGGCTGGAGCCTTGTACCCCTTCACTTCGCCCCCATTTGCACTAAGACTATCAATAGACCTCCTCCTCCTCCTAGTTAGGGTTAGCAAAGGATTAGCTCATATTTGTGTGAGAGCTTTGCTCATCCACTTGGTTACCTTCTCCTCAGAGATCGCGCCTCCTTGGAGAAGATCCTTCCAAGAGGATTCAAGACCCCCTTCTAGGGTGGACCCCCATCAAGACCTCCTCACGGAGAAGAACGACTACTCATGTATCTTTCTTTTGTTGATTTTAAATCTTGTGGTACCTTATGTGTTCGGTGATCTAGCCCTTGTGTGATCGATACTTGTCGGTTTAGTGTTCCTCTTGTGTGTTTTCCTTGTGTTCTTCCGCTTGTTCGTCGTGTTCTCCTCGTAGGACCCTCTCCAAACGTGAAAGATCTCCGACTAGGGCTCCGCCCTACATCATCTTGGTATCATGAGCCACGTTGATCACGTTTTTGGAGCCCCTACCCAGTGTTTTCTAGCTTGATTTTGTTGTTTTCGTCCTAAATCCAAAAATTCCCCACCAAAAATAGCCCAATTTTTTTTTGTAATTTGTTGGTGAGTTGAGATTTTGTTGGATTTGGTCCATGGATTTGAGTTGCTACATGTGGATCTAGCTTTTCCCACCCTCCCCACCCTTTTCCATCCTTCAATCCGCTCAATTTTGACCTCACCACCTTCTTCCACCTTAAAATCGCCCCTGTTCACCCAGAGTTGACCCCGACCACCGGACGTCCGACCTTTCCGGACGACCGGAACCCCTGTCCCGATTCAAATTTACGGACGACCGGACCCTGCCGGACATCCGACGGCCGGACGACCGGAAAAACCGGACATCCGTGAAACCCTGACGAAACTGAAATTCTTCAGTTTAACCACCACCACCACCCCACCTTCCACCACATCTTCCAAAACCACATACACCACCATCCTCCCCAATACATCCTATGACGCTTTTGCCACATTTTGGTCCTTGAGATTTTGAGTTGCGGTTCCCATGTCCTATTGTGTTTCGGCTATCTAGGTACGGTTCGACTTCATCATCACCTCGGATCATCTTCGCAAGGGTCACATCATCGCCAAGGACGGTAACATCGTCGACATCTTTGTCATACCTTGCAATTGCATTGATACCCACATGGCCTTACTTTTGCGTAGCTTACCCATCGATACTAGCCATTGAGTATTGCCGGCAACGTGACTTATGCACATTAGTGATCATACTCCATAGCATACATACCATACCACCGTGGTGCATATCTTGGGATCCATTTGTGTGTCACAAAGTTGTCATAGCATACACAATTGCTATCTTGGTTCGTGAAGTTTTGCATGCGAAAAGAGCTCAAAAGTGAAAGAGCCACCCAAGATTTTAAGCAAAGAGGAAAGATAAGCAAAGAGCTTATGAGCAAGAACCATAACACCATATTACATTAAGATTGTCATATTGGATCATCTTGGATCATAGCACCGAAATACCATATATATAGCATACGTGGGATAGAGATAGTTGCATTTTTTGCCAAGTAGGTTGTGCACAAGTTCCGTATCCGCCTATTGTGCAATCGTGCTAGCGTCTCTCTAGTATTGTGCACTAAGAGCATTTTCGTGGATTCCACATTTTGGATCACTTTTGGTTTGCACAATCCCACTTATCTATTTACGTGTGTGTTTCGGTGTACCATTATTTGCTTAGTGTACTTGTTGCATTTGCAAATTTGTGAGCCTTTTCCAACATTATTGACGCTCACTTACAATTGCATCAAATTTTGTACCACCATATCCTCACCAACTCCATCATAAGTTATTATTTGTGTAGGTGTGAGAACCGACAAGGATTGGCACCAATAGTGCTATTTCATTGTCCACATTTGAGTGAACTTGATTCATCATCAACATCGGTCAAAGGTACATTGGTATAAGTTCTTCTCCTTCTACCACTCACATATTTTTGCTTGGAATGATGGATAGGCCAAGTACTTCTACAAACCCACTCTTCATCGAGCAAGACGACGACATGTCTTCATACACGTCACCAAGAGCCACCTCTTTGGTGCACAACGAGGGTTGCACCAAGAGCAACAAGCAATGAGCGATCAAGATCGACAACCTCGCCACCGACTTGCGACTCTCCGAGCAACGTACAAGAGACTACTTCGACAACAAGTTCGACGCTCACAAGAAAGAGAATGATGCAAGAATGGACGAGATCCGCGCCTTTGTCACAACCGGATTTTCAATAAAAATATTTATTGAACGACCGACCTATGAAATCCAATATGAGGATAAATCCTCCATATCGGTAGAAAAAACTTTGATACAAGAAGCCAGTAGCATTACATTATTACAGGGGTTGGACTAAAGATGCCCAACCAATCATTACAACATGCCAATAATTATACATGATGGCGGATATGGCACAAGGAGTGGGGTGGAAATACTACTGACATGGAGTATGCGTGGTTGGTGGAATAACACCGTGGGGTGGTTAATAAGTCTACTACACTGGCGGCTCATCGAGCGTCTCGGTGAGGGTCGATGGATTTATTTGGGTAGCGGAAGCGGATATATCACAATGACTAATCCAGGGGTCGCACGAGACTGACTGGGATTCCTCTAGGCGTCGGACTCGCTATCGAACTCTTCATCCATGAGATCGCCTTCGTCAGCATCTGGCCAAATCAACAAGCCAGGTGAGTACTATGAAAGTACTCGCAAGACAGTTCGGACAAAATATATAACAAATGAATGCATGAATGCGACATAGTTAATCTTAACAATGCTCAATTAAAACAGTATAGAAAAATAATTAAAATGGGAGTCGGCGGTACTCCGCTCGAAAACCCAAAGAGACAAACTCAAAACCGATCGGTGTAAAGCGGCGCCTCGAAGGGTGAATAAATAAGCAAAATATTGCCCGCGATCGGGCGTCTGAGCGACACCTCATAAAGGGCTTATATTGAAATAAAAATGCATGCGTGCTGCAGTCGGACGTCTGAGCGACATCACAGAAAGGGCTTATAATAAAAATAAGTAACAGCAATGCCGCAGTCGGACATCTGAGCGACATCATAGAAAGGGCTTATAATAAAAATAAGTAACAGCAATGCCGCAGTCGGACGTCTGAGCGACATCACAGAAAGGGCTTATAATACATTATTCGTAACTGACAAGATTTAGTGCTCACGGAAATTATTCATCACAAGACAATAAGCGGGTTATTCCATTCACAGGAAAATAAACAATTGATACTCAGATGGTTCTCAGGAGTTCACATGCCGAGGCCCGACACTCGACAAGATGAGATGAACACGGTACTTGGATATGAATAAGATGAATTCAAGAATTTTGACTCTGCAGAGTTTGTACCAAAATTGTCCACAACCAACGGATTTCCGTAGTCATGAAGGACTAGTTCCGTTTACGGTATTTCAGAGGAAACACAACTAGCTAGTACACACCCATCATACCTCACGTTTGCCAGGAATCACCCTAGACAACGCGTTTAAGAAAAACTACGAGACGGGAGATCACAATCTCGAATAGCATGGGATCAAATTTATATCCGCTCTAAGGGTGCCCCCTCTCGGTCCCAACCGAAACACCCATGCCCCCTGACCGGATGAAAGGCTTTAATCCAGGGCCATGGAACCTTCATCCCGGCCTCTCGATTTGGTGTGTACCACGAAGTGGTTTGCAACCTACTAAGCCGTATCCCTTGCGGGGCTTTGCAGAAAAATCCAGAAAAATGTTTCAGAGTGGAAGCGTATTTGCCAAAGTACGCTTTCTGTAAATGATTCAAAAAAAAGAGAGGCTGACGGGCGGGTCCCACCCGTCAGGTTTGAAAATTCAAACGAGGGAGTCGGGGCTCGTCGGCGCCCGAGAGCAGCGGTGGTCGCCGGCGGCGATCCACGGCGAGGCAGGGAGATCGGAGAGTACCTCCGTGTTCAGGGCGCCATTCCGCGTCTGTGGGAGGTGGTGGTGGTCGCCGGCGAGTACCACGTCGGCGGCGACGCTTGCTCCGGCGGACGGCGATTCGGGTGGTCGTGGACCTCGTCGGAGAGAGCTGCGGAGGTGGAATTGAGGAGGAGGTTAGCTTCGCGATAGCATGAGAATTTATCTGACGAGGTTAGGGCGCCAGAGATGACCTCACCGGAGTGAATCACGGTGGAGGCCGAGGTGGAACGAAGTGGCCGGAGTCGGGGAAGGACAGCTCCTCGTGGCCCTTCCAGGGACTTGGCGGGGTCTGGAGGGGTAGAGGAGGTGTGCGGGGGCGAGAGCAAGCTCGGGGTGCTATATATAGCCGCCCCGAGGCGGTTGCCGAGAACGCGGTTCTCCGGCGAGGTGATTACGGCGGCGCTGTGGTTGCATGGGAGGGTTCAGAGGTTGAGCATCGTCGTGGGTGTTCCCTGGTTCCGTTTAGGTGCTAACTGCATCGGGATTTGGTTGCTTAGGGGGAGCTCAACGGAACGGGGCGGCGCGGGCCCGTCGGCGGCAGGGAGCGCGCTCTGTGCGTGCCGCGCCACGGCGACGGTGCTGCATGCGTGCGCTGGCGAGGAAATGGCCACGCGGAGCCACCAGGGGGTTTGGGCGGCGCCGAACGGCGTTATGCCGCCGTTCTGCTCCCTGTCGGCCGCTACGGTGGTTCGGCCGCCGCAAGACACGCCGGCGCAGGCGGCCAGGGCGCCACCGACGCCAGGAACGCGCCAAGCACGCTGCGTGTGAGGCTCCGGACAAGCAATCTAGGCCGTGAGCAACGTGCCAAGTGCACCGTGAGCATGTGACTGAATTTTCCGACGAAGATCGACACCAAACTCTGAACTTAATCAAGATGAACAGAACAAAGGCATGCAGGTGTTCATGTAATGATCTAGGCATGTGGGGATTTTTCCTTGAGCTGGTTTTTGGTGGAGGGGCCTCTCATTGCATCTAGAGGCTTCCTGAATATTTGTGGAATTTTTGGAGTAGTGTAGATATGAATTTCAGCAAATTTGGCAAATCTGGTCCAAACTTGCAGAGACTATAATTTGAAAATTTTGAACAGAAGAGGAGTGGATCTTGATAGTTCTAGGTTATGGGTACCAAGGACTATCCAAGGGAGTTGGTTTGAGGTCAAAATTCAAATGCATTAAGGTACTTGCTTTGCAAATTACCTAGGCTCAAAATAATAGACAGAAAAGATTTGGGAGAGAATTAATTGAAATAAAAATTCAGAAGAGGGTTGAACTAGTAGAGACAGAATGTTTGAATTGCCCAAAGTGGAAGGAGATATATTTGGGAAGATTTTACCATGTGGTGTATGGCCAAATCATGAATGATCTCAAATATGGGAGAGGATGAAAAACTCCTAGAGTTTCTTTTTGAAAGAAAATAACCTTAAAAAAATTTCTTGAATTCTTGAGAAGAGAGCAATCAGAGGAAAAATTTAAAAACCAAACACCAGAGTTGAAGGAGATGCAAAAGTAAAATATTTGCCAGAGGGAAAAAAAGCTTTTGATAGAGATTTTTGGAAGGGTTTTGGTGACCTCCTTTAAATCCAATAAAATTTTGAAGAAAACCAAAGGAAAATTTTTGAAGTGTCACAGCCTTGATGAGGAACCGGCATCATTCCATTTCTTCATCCTCAAGACAGAGCCGCTCGAGTCGACACTCCGACGACACCTTCTACGACTCAAGTACACCTACTTCGAACACTCTTCGACGATCCAAGGCCAAGACCGTCATGCATCTCGCAACCCGCTACATGAGAAGCATTCACAAGAGCAAGTCGATGAGCAAGTCCCTCATCCTCAATCAAACCAAGCCGCTTTTGCCCAAGCTCAAGAATGACAACGACTATGGCACCAAGAGGAAGAACGAGCGCGTCTACACGAAGAAGAACAAGACGCCGAGGCGCAACGTCTTCAATGACAACAATGTGAAGTGCAAGCTCTTGAGGCGCAACGTGCCCTTCAAGAATCAAGTCGAGCTATCGCCAACCACAATCGTGAACGGCGAAATCAAGAGGAAGCCCTTCGAGAAGAAATCCAAGAGAGGAACTACCAACCCCATGTACAACGTCAAGTTCCTCAAGCTCCTCCACAAGCTCGTCAGGCTCCACCTCAACCTCAAGTTCAACAAGAGCAAGTTGATCATGGTCTTCCTCCACACCAAGAGCAACATGAAGACGATTGCAATTCACGTCAGGGCGTCATCATCACCATCGCCAACAACACAATGAAGAGCAATGCTATGGAAAGCTCAAATTTACCATGCCCAAGTTCAATGGAAGTAATGACCCCGAAGAGTACCTCTCATGGGCATTGAAGGTCGACAAAATCTTTCATTTGCACAACTATGAGGAAGAGAAGAAGATCGCTATGGCATCACTTGAGTTCCAAGACTATGTGCTCATATGGTGGGAACAAATCCTTGAAAGGCGACAAGCAAGAGGTGAACCTCCAATCACCACTTGGGCTCAAATGAAGGATGTGATGCAAGCATGTTTTGTGACCACTTACTACAACCGCGACCTCTTCAAGAAACTCCAACTCCTCAAGCAAGGAACAAAGAGTGTTGAAGAATACTACAAGGAAATGGAGATAGCCATGATTCGAGCCAATGTGAAGGAAGATGATGAGCAAACTATGGCACGCTTTCTTGAATGGACTCAATCATCCCATCAAGAAGATCGCCGACTTCCAACCATACTCCACCCTCATTGAGCTCGTGCATCAAGCTACAAAGGCGTAACGTCAAGTGCAAGATGACTTCAGGCACGCCAAGTACTGGCCCAAGACCTTCGGCTTCTCCAACAACCAACCTTCAACAACTCCTCCAACATCTACATCAACCAAACCTTCTCCAAGCACTGACGACAAGTCAAGTTACAAGAAGACTTCGACAAGTTCAAGTCGTCCTCCTCCTACTACAAGCAACTTCAAGCCGCGTGCTTCGTCATCTACTTCGACCGATGAGACAATCAAGACAAGCTCCTTCAAGTGTTTCACTTGCGGCGGCCGAGGCCACAAGTTCTACGAATGCACCAACAAGTGCACCATGATCCTCAACGACGATGGCACCTATGAATCGATGAGTGATGAGGAGATGGAAGCTCTTGAGCAAGTGGCCATGCACCGGCGAGTGAACAAAGATGAAGATGATCAAGTCTTTTGTGATGATGATTCGAGCCCCACTCTTGTTGTCTCCAAGGTCTTGACTCTTCAACATCAACAAGAAGATGACCAAAGATGCCACATCTTCCACACAAAGGCCGGCATCAATGGAAGGTCCGTCAAGGTCATCATCGATGGAGGTAGTTGTCACAACTTGGCAAGTGAAGAACTATGCTCCAAGCTTCAATTGGTCCAGAGGAAGCACCGAAACCCTACAAGGTTCAATGGCTAAGTGACTCCGGCACTCTACGAGTTGAACATACGGTCCAAGTCTCCTTCAAAATTGGTGCATATGAGGACACTTTGGAATGTGATGTGGTCCCAATGACGGTTTGCCACCTCCTTCTTGGTCGACCATGGTAATTCGACTGTGGTGTCTTCCACAACGGGCGCACCAATCACTATAGCTTCAAGATGAAAGGGAAGGAATATGTGCTATGATCTATGTCTCCTAGTCAAGTGATAGCCGACAAGCAAGCCACCCATCATAGAGACAAGAGTGAGAAAGTGATCCACCAAAAAGTGAGTGAGAGCCACAAGCCAAACTTGAGCGCCTCTTCGCCTAGAGAGAAAAACCTCATCCTATTTGCCACCAAAAGTGAGATGAGAGAAGTGTGTGAGAACCCATCTAGTATGATGCACTTTGTCCTTGTGTGCAAGGATGGAAAGCCAACAACTAACACCTCTCATGAGCTACCTTTAGTGTTTAAATCTCTTTTGCAGGAATTCCAAGATGTTTTCCCCGATGAGCTACCTCCGGTTCTACGTCTCCTTCGAGGCATTGAGCATCGAATCGACCTCATCCCCGAAGCACCTCTCCAAAACAAAGCTCCATACCGAGTCAATCCCGAAGAAACCAAGGAGATTCAACGGCAAGTACAACAACTCATCGATAACGGTCATGTACGTGAAAGCCTAAGCCCGTGTGTCGTTCCCGTTATACTTGTGCCTAAGCCCGATGGAAGTTTCCGTTTGTGTTCCGATTGTAGACCTATAAATGCTATTACCGTTCGCTATAGGCATCCCATTCCTCGCTTAGATGATATGCTTGATGAACTTAGTGGAGCCAACTTTTTCTCAAAAATTGATCTTAAAAGTGGCTATTATCAAATCCGCATACAAGAGGGTGATGAATGGAAAACTGCTTTCAAAACAAAATTTGGTTTATATGAGTGGTTAGTCATGCCTATGGGTTTATCGGAAGCTCCCGGTACTTTTGTGTGTCTCATGCATTATGTCCTTCGGCCTTATATTGGAGTCTTTGTTGTGGTTTACTTCGACGATATTCTTGTGTTTAGCAAAACCATGAAAGAGCATCTTGATCATGTTAGGACTGTTTTGCAAACCCTTCGAAAGGAAAGTCTTTATGCAAACATGAAAAAATGCACATTTGGTGTTGACAAAGTGGTTTTCTTGGGTTTTGTTGTATCCTCAAAGGGTGTCCATGTTGATGAATCTAAAATTGAAGCAATTAAAACTTGGCCCCAACCCACCAATTTGCAACAAGTGCGTAGCTTTCTTTGTCTTGCGGGTTTTTATCGTCACTTTGTGAAAGATTTTAGCACAATTGCCGCTCCTTTGCATGCTTTGAGTAAGAATAATACTCCTTTTGTTTGGGGAACTTTGCAATCCACCGCTTTTGATGAGCTCAAGTCTTTGCTTACTCATGCTCCGATTCTTGCTTTGCCTAATTTTGACAAAACTTTTGAGGTTCATTGCGATGCAAGTGGTACCGGAATTGGCGGAGTTTTGATGCAAGAAAAACGAGCCATTGCATATTTTAGTGAAAAATTATCCAAAGGCTCAACTTAACTATCCCATCTATGACAAAGAATTGTATGCTTTAGTGCGTGTGCTACATGTTTGGGAACATTACCTTAGACCGCATGAGTTTGTCATCCATACCGATCATGAAACACTTAAGTGCCTAAAAGGTCAAACTAAGTTGAACAAGCGTCATGCCAAATGGAGTGAATTTATTGAATCTTTTCCCTATGTGATCAAGTACATCAAGGGTAAAGAAAATGTAGTTGCCGATGCACTTTCACACATATGCACACTTGCCACTAAACTTGAGTTGAATGTTATTGGCTTTGAGCACATAAAAGAATTGTATGCTAACGACCCATCTTTTATTATTCCTTATGCTAAGTGTTTGACGCATACTTCTTGGGAACAATCTTACATCAAGAATGGACATCTTATGAGAGCTAACAAACTATGAATTCCCGGAGTCTTCTCTTCGTTTGCTCCTTTTGCAAGAGGCTCATGGAGGCAGACTCATGGGACACTTTGGACGCGACAAGACATTCGCTACGCTCTCCAAGAACTACTTTTGGCCCAAGATGTCCCGCGACGTCTCACGCTTCACCAACCGATGCTCTACATGTCGCAAAGCTAAGTCTAAAGCTCAATCTCATGGTCTTTACATGCCTCTTCCTATTCCTTATCAACCTTGGGAAGCCATTAGCATGGATTTTGTACTTGGTTTTCCTAGAACTCAAAATGGAAAGGATTCTGTGTTTGTTGTTGTGGATAGATTTTCTAAGATGGCACATTTCATTCCTTGCAACAAGATAGACGATGCTTCACACATTGCAAATCTCTTTTGTAGGGAAATCTTGCGACTCCATGGAGTACCAAAGACAATCGTCTCCGATCGTGACGTCAAGTTCTTGAGTTACTTTTGGAAGACCCTATGCGCCAAGGTCGGAATTAAGCTCTTGTTCTCATCCGCATACCATCCTCAAACCGACGGCCAAACGGAGGTGACGAACCGCACACTACCCACTCTACTGTTGGGGAACGTAGTAATTTCAAAAATTTCCCTACGCACACACAGGACCATGGTGATGGCATAGCAACGAGAGGGGAGAGTGTCTGTCCACGTACCCTCGTAGACCGAAAGCGTAAGCGTTATAACTACGCGGTTGATGTAGTCAGACGCCTTCACGATCCGACCGATCCAAGTACCGAACGTCACGGCACCTCCGAGTTCGCACACGCTCAGCTCGATGACGATCCCGGACTCCGATCCAGCAAAGTGTCGGGAAGAGTTCCGCCAAGACGACGGCGGCAGGTGGCGATGATGATGCTCCACCGACGCAGGGCTTCGCCTAAGCTCCGCGACGATATGACTTCTCCGGCGCAGGGCTTCCCTTAAGCTCCGCGACGATATGACCGAAGTGGAATATGGTGGAGGGGGGCACCGCACACGGCTAAGGAACGATCCGTAGATCAACTTGTGTGTCATGGGGTGCCCCCCTGCCTCAGATATAAAGGAGCAAGGGGGTGCGGCCGGCCCTAGGGGAGGCGCTGGCCGAGGAGTCCTACTCCCACCGAGTAGGACTCCCCCCTTTCCTAGTTGGAGTAGGATTGGGAGGGGAAGAGGGAAGGCGCCGCCTCTCCTTGTCCTATTCGGACTAGAGGGGAGGGGGCGCGGCCTGCCCGGGCCGCCCTTCCTCTTCTCTCTTGTGGCCCATTAAGGCCCATATACCCCGGGGTTCCGTAACCCCGGTGTTCCGTAACTTCCTGTTTTCATTGGAACCCTTCCAAGTCCAAACATAGGCTTCCAATATATCAATCTTTATGTCTCGACCATTTCGAGACTCCTCGTCATGTCCGTGATCACATCCGGGACTCAACAACCTTCGGTACATCAAAACTTATAAACTCATTATGAATCACATCGAAACGTTAAGCGTATGGACCCTACGGGTTCGAGAACTATGTAGACATGACCTAGAACCATTCTCGGTCAATAACCAATAGCGGAACCTGGATGCCCATATTGGTTCCTACATATTCTACGAAGATCTTTATCGGTCAAACCGCATAACGACATACGTTGTTCCCTTTGTCCTCGGTATGTTACTTACCCGAGATTCGATCGTCGGTATCCAATACCTAGTTCAATCTCGTTACCGGTAAGTCTCTTTACTCGTTCCGTAATACATCATCTCACAACTAACTCATTAGTTGTAATGCTTGCAAGGCTTAAGTGATGTGTATTACCGAGAAGGCCCAGAGATACCTCTCCAGACAATCGGAGTGACAAAACCTAATCTCGAAATACGCCAACCCAACAAGTACCTTTGGAGACACCGTAGTACTCCTTTATAATCACCCAGTTACGTTGTGACGCTTTGGTAGTACCAAAGTGTTCCTCCGTAAACGGAGTTGCATAATCTCATAGTTACAGGAACATGTATAGGTCATGAAGAAAGCATTAGCAATATACTAAACGATCAAGTGCTAAGCTAACGGAATGGGTCATGTCAATCACATCATTCTCCTAATGAGGTGATCCCATTAATCAAATGACAACACATGTCTATGGTTAGGAAACACAACCATCTTTGATTAATGAGCTAGTCTAGTAGAGGCATACTAGTGACTATCTGTTTGTCTATGTATTCACACATGTATTATGTTTCCGGTTTAATACAATTCTAGCATGAATAATAAACATTTATCATGGTATAAGGAAATAAATAATAACTTTATTATTGCCTCTAGGGCATATTTCCTTCAGTCTCCCACTTGCACTAGAGTCAATAATCTAGATTACATAGTAATGATTCTAACACCCATGGAGTCTTGGTGCTGATCATGTTTTGCTCGTGGAAGAGGCTTAGTCAACGGGTCTGCAACATTCAGATCCGTATGTATTTTGCAAATCTCTATGTCTCCCACTTGGACTTGGTCCCGAATGGAATTGAAGCGCCTCTTGATATGCTTGGTCCTCTTGTGAAATCTGGATTCCTTTGCCAAGGCAATTGCACCAAAGATTGTCACAGAAGATCTTCATCGGTCCCGATGCACTAGGTATGACACCTAGATCGGAAATGAACTCTTTCATCCGCACTCCTTCATTTGCCGCTCAAGCAGCTATGTACTCCGCTTCACATGTAGATCCCGCCACGACGCTTTGTTTAGAACTGCACCAACCGACAGCTCCACCGCTTAATAAAAACACGTATCCAGTTTGCGATTTAGAATCGTCCGGATCGGTGTCAAAGCTTGCATCGACGTAACCATTTACGACTAGCTCTTTGTCACCTCCATATACGAGAAACATATCCTTAGTCCTTTTCGTGTATTTCAGGATGTTCTTGACCGCTGTCCAAAGGATCCACTCTGGATTACTTTGGTACCTTCCTGCCAAGCTTACAGCTAAGCATACGTCAGTGTCTGGTACACAACATTGCATACATGATAGAGCCTATGGCTGAAGCATAGGGAACATCTTTCATTTTCTCTCTATCTTCTCATTGTGGTCGGGCATTGAGTCGACTCAATCTTACACCTTGTAATACAGGTAAAAACCTTTCTTTGCTCGATCCATTTTGAACTTCTTCAAAACTTTATCAAGGTATGTGCTTTATGAAAGTCCAATTAAGCGTCTTGATCTATCTCTATAGATCTTGATGCCCAATATGTAAGCAGCTTCACCGAGGTCTTTCATTGAAAAACTTTTTATTCAAGTATCCTTTTATGCTATCCAGAAATTCTATATCATTTCCAATCAATAATATGTCGTCCACATATAATATCAGAAATGCTACAGAGATCCAACTCACTTTCTTGTAAATAAAGGATTCTCAAAAAGTCTCAGATAAACCCATATGCTTTGATCACACTATCAAAGCGTTTATTCCAACTCCGAGAGGCTTGCACTGACCGTAAATTGATCGCTGGAGCTTACACACTTTGTTAGTACCCTTTGGATCGACAAAACCTTCTGGTTGCATCATATACAACTCTTCTTCTAGAAATCCATTCAAGAATGCAGTTTTACATCCATTTGCCAAATTTTATAATCATAAAATGCGGCAATTGCTAACATGATTCGGACAGACTTAAGCATCGCTACGGGTGAGAAAGTCTCATCGTAGTCAACCCCTTGAACTTGTCGAAAACCTTTCGCAACAAGTCGAGCTTTGTAGACAGTTATATTGCCATGGGCGTCAGTCTTCTTCTTAAAGATCCATTTATTCTCAATGGCTTGCCGATCATCGGGCAAGTCAACCAAAGTCCATACTTTGTTCTCATACATGGATCCCATCTCAGATTTCATGGCTTCCAGCCATTTTATGGAATCTGGGCTCACCATCGCTTCTTCATAGTTTGTAGGTTCGTCATAGTCAAGTAACATGACTTCCGAATAGGATTACCGTACCACTCTGGTGCGTATTTTACTCTGGATGACCTACGGGTTCAAGAGTAACTTGATCTCAAGCTTCATGATCATCATCATTAGTTTCCTCACTAATTGGTGTAGTTGTCACAGGAACCATTTCTTGTGATGAACTACCTTCCAATAAGGGAGCAGTATCTGATTATCTCATCAAGTTCTACTTTCCTCCCACTCACTTCTTTCGAGAGAAACTCCTTCTCTAGAAAGGATCCGAATTTAGCAACGAAAATCTTGCCTTCAGATCTGTGATAGAAGGTGTACCCAACAGTCTCCTTTGGGTATCCTATGAAGACACATTTTTCCGATTTGGGTTCGAGCTTATCTGGTTGAAGTTTCTTCACATAAGCATCGCAGCCCCAAACTTTAAGAAACGACAACTTTGGTTTCTTGCCAAACCACAGTTCATACGGTGTCGCCTCAACGGATTTAGATGGTGCCCTATTTAACGTGAATGCGGCCGTCTCTAAAGCATATCCCCAAAACGATAGCGGTAAATCAGTAAGAGACATCATAGATCGCACCATATCAAGTAAAGTACGACACTGACGTTCGGACACACCATTTCTCCGTGGTGTTCGGTATGGCGTGAGTTGCTAAACTATTCCACATTGTTTCAAATGTAAACCAAACTCAGAACTCAAATATTCTCCTCCACGATCAGATCGTAGAAACTTTATTTTCTTGTTACGATGATTTTCCACTTCACTCTGAAATTCTTTGAACTTTTCAAATGTTTCAGATTTGTGTTTCATTAAGTAGATATACCCATATCTACTCAAATCATCTGTGAAGGTGAGAAAATAACGATACCCGCCGTGCCTCAACATTCATTGGACCACAAACATCAGTATGTATGATTTCCAACAAATCAGTTGCTCGCTCCATAGTTCCGGAGAACGGCGTTTTGGTCATCTTGCCCATGAGGCACGGTTCGCAAGTACCAAGTGATTCATAATCAAGTGAGTCCAGAAGCCCATCAGTATGGAGTTTCTTCATGCGTTTTACACCGATATGACCTAAATGGCAGTGCCACAAATAAGTTGCATTATCATTATCAACTCTGCATCTTTTGGTTTCAACACTATGAATATGTGTGTTACTACTATCGAGATTCAATAAAAATAGACCATTCTTCAAGGGTGCGTGACCATAATAGATATGACTCATATAAATAGAACAACCATTATTCTCTGATTTAAATGAATAACTGTCTCGCATCAAACAAGATCCAGATATAATGTTCATGCTCAACGCAGGCACCAAATAACAATTATTTAGGTCTAAAACTAATCCCGAACGTAGATGTAGAGGAAGCGTGACGACCGCGATCACATAGACCTTGGAACCGCTTTCCCACGCGCAAGATCGTCACCTCTTCCTTTGCGGTGCTCGTCTATTCCGTAGTCCCTGCTTCGAGTTGCAAATATTAGCAATGTAACCAGTATCAAATACCCAGTGCTACTACGAGCTCTAGTAAGGTACAAATCAATAACATGTATATCACATATACCTTTGTTCACCTTGCCATCCTTCTTATCCGCCAAATACTTGGGGCAGTTCCGCTTCGGTGTCCGGTTTGCTTGCGGTAAAAACACTCGGTTTCAGGGCTTAGGTCCAGACTTGGGTTTCTTCTCTTGAGCAGCAACTTTCTTGCTGTTCTTTTGAAGTTCCCTTCTTCTTTCCTTTGCCCTTTTCTTGAAACTAGTGGTCTTGTTGACCATCAACACTTGATGCTCTTTCTTGATTTCTACCTCCGCTGCTTTTAGCATTGCGAAGAGCTCGGAATTGTTTTGGTCATCCCTTGCATATTATAGTTCATCACGAAGCTCTTGTAGCTTGGTGGCGATGATTGGAGAATTTCATCAATGACACTATCATCCGGAAGAGTAACTCCCAGTTGAATCAAGTGATTATTATACCCGGACATTTTGAGTATATGTTCACCGATGTAACTATTCTCCTCCATCTTGCAGCTATAGAACTTATTGGAGACTTCATATCTCTCAATCCGGGCATTTGCTTGAAATATTAACTTCAACTCCTGGAACATCTCATATGCTCCATGACGCTCAAAACGTCGTTGAAGACCCGGTTCTAAGCCGTAAAGCATGGCACACTGAACTATTGAGTAGTCATCAGCTTTGCTCTGCCAGACGCTCACAACTTCGGCTCAGCTCCTCGCAGCAGTTCGTCACCCAAATGGTGCTTCCAGACGTAATTTTTCTGTGCAGCAATGAGGATAATCCTCAAGTTACGGACCCAGTCCGTGTAATTGCTACCATCATCTTTCAACTTTGCTTTCTCAAGGAACGCATTAAAATTCAACGGAACTACAGCACGAGCCATCTATCTACAGTAAACATAGACAAGCAAAATACTATCAGGCACTAAGTTCATGATAAATTTAAGTTTAATTAATCATATTAAAAACTCCCACTTAGACAGACATCTCTCTAGTCATCTAAGTGATTACGTGATCCAAATCAACTAAACCATGTCCGATCATCACGTGAGATGGAGTAGTTTCAATGGTGAACATCACTATGTTGATCATATCTACTATATGATTCACATTCGACCTTTCGGTCTCCGTGTTCCGAGGCCATATCTGTTATATACTAGGCTCGTCAAGTTTAACTCGAGTATTCCGCGTGCAGTAACTGTTTTGCACCCGTTGTAGATGGACGTAGAACTTATCACACCCGATCATCACGTGGTGTCCGGGTACTACTTAACTTTGGCAACGGTGCATACTCAGGAGAACACTTCTTGATAATTTTAGTGAGAGATCATCTTATAATGCTACCGTCAATCAAAGCAAGATAAGATGCATAAAGGATAAACATCACATGCAATCAATATAAGTGATATGATATGGTCATCATCATCTTGTGCTTGTGATCTCCATCGCCAAGCACCGTCCATGATCACCATCGCCACCGGGCGCGACACCTTGATCTCCATCGTAGCATCGTTGTCGCCTCGCCAACTATTGCTTCTACGACTATCGCCATCGCTTAGTGATAAAGTAAAGCAATTACATGGCGCTTGCATTTCATACAATAAAGCGACAACCATATGGCTTCGCCGATACGATAACTCGGTTACAAAACATGATCATCTCATACAATAAAATATAGCATCACGCCTTGACCACATCACATCACAACATGCCCTGCAAAAACAAGTTAGACGCCCTCTACTTTGTTGTTGCAAGTTTTACGTGGCTGCTACGGGCTGAGCAAGAACCGTTCTTACCTACGCATCAAAACCACAATGATAGTTTGTCAAGTTGGTGCTGTTTTAACCTTCGCAAGGACCGGGCGTAGCCACACTCAGTTCAACTAAAGTGAGAGAGAGACACCCGCCGTCACCTTTAAGCAACGAGTGCTCAAGCGGTGAAACCAGTCTCGTAAGCGTGCACGCGTAATGTCGGTCCGGGCCGCTTCATCTCACAATGCCGCTGAACCAAAGTATGACATGCCGGTAAGCAGTATGACTTATATCGCCCACAACTCACTTGTGTCCTACTCGTGCATATGACATCTACGCATAAAACCAGGCTCTGATACCACTGTTGGGGAACGTAGTAATTTCAAAAATTTCCCACGCACACAGTGACCATGGTGATGGCATAGCAACGAGAGGGAGAGTGTCTGCCCACGCACTCGTGAGACCGAAAGCGAAGCGTTATAACAATGCGGTTGATGTAGTCAGACGCCTTCACGATCCGACCGATCCAAGTACCGAACGACGGCACCTCCGAGTTCTCGCACACGCTCATCTCGATGACGATCCCGGACTCCGATCCAAAGCAAAGTGTCGGGGAAGAGTTCCACAAGACGACGGCGTGCAGGACGATGATGATGCTCCACCGACGCAGGGCTTCACCTAAGCTCCACGACGATATGACTTCTCCGGCGCAGGGCTTCGCTTAAGCTCATGACGATATGACCAAGTGGAATATGGTGGAGGGGCACCAGACACGGCTAAGGAACGATCCGTAGATCAACTTGTGTGTCATGGGGTGCCCCCGCCTCAGATATAAAGGAGCAAGGGGGTGCGGCCGCCCTAGGGGAGGCGCTGGAGGAGTCCTACTCCCAGGAGTAGGACTCCCCTTTCCTAGTTGGAGTAGGATTGGGGAGGGGAAGAGGAAGGCGCCGCCTCTCCTTGTCCTATTCGGACTAGAGGGGGAGGGGGCGCGCGCCTGCCCGGCCGCCCTTCCTCTTCTCTCTTGTGGCCCATTAAGGCCCATATACCCCGGGGTTCCGTAACCCCCTGTTCGATAACTTCCTGTTTTCATTCGAACCCTTCCAAGTCCAAACATAGGCTTCCAATATATCAATCTTTATGTCTCGACCATTTCGAGACTCCTCGTCATGTCCGTGATCACATCCGGGACTCGAACAACCTTCGGTACATCAAAACTTATAAACTCATTATGAATCGCCATCAAACGTTAAGCGTGCGGACCCTACGGGTTCGAGAACTATGTAGACATGACCTAGAACCATTCTCGGTCAATAACCAATAGCGGAACCTGGATGCCCATATTGGTTCCTACATATTCTACGAAGATCTTTATCGGTCAAACCGCATAACGACATACGTTGTTCCCTTTGTCCTCGGTATGTTACTTACCCGAGATTCGATCGTCGGTATCCAATACCTAGTTCAATCTCGCTATCGGTAAGTCTCTTTACTCGTTCCGTAATACATCATCTCACAACTAACTCATTAGTTGTAATGCTTGCAAGGCTTAAGTGATGTGTATTACCGAGAAGGCCCAGAGATACCTCTCCGACAATCGGAGTGACAAAACCTAATCTCGAAATACGCCAACCCAACAAGTACCTTTGGAGACACCTGTAGTACTCCTTTATAATCACCCGATTACGTTGTGACGCTTTGGTAGTACCCAAAGTGTTCCTCCCAGAACGGGAGTTGCATAATCTCATAGTTACGGTGAACATGTATAGGTCATGAAGAAAGCATTAGCAATATACTAAACGATCAAGTGCTAAGCTAACGGAATGGGTCATGTCAATCACATCATTCTCCTAATGAGGTGATCCCATTAATCAAATGACAACACATGTCTATGGTTAGGAAACACAACCATCTTTGATTAATGAGCTAGTCTAGTAGAGGCATACTAGTGACTATCTGCTTGTCTATGTATTCACACATGTATTATGTTTCCGGTTTAATACAATTCTAGCATGAATAAAAAACATTTATCATGGTATAAGGAAATAAATAATAACTTTATTATTGCCTCTAGGGCATATTTCCTTCAGCCTCCCACTTGCACTAGAGTCAATAATCTAGATTACATAGTAATTATTCTAACACCCATGGAGTCTTGGTGCTGATCATGTTTTGCTCGTGGAAGAGGCTTAGTCAACGGGTCGCAACATTCAGATCCGTATGTATTTTGCAAATCTCTATGTCTCCCACTTGGACTTGGTCCCGAATGGAATTGAAGGCGTCTCTTGATATGCTTGGTCCTCTTGTGAAATCTGGATTCCTTTGCCAAGGCAATTGCACCGGTATTGTCACAGAAGATCTTCATCGGTCCCGATGCACTAGGTATGACACCTAGATCGGAAATGAACTCTTTCATCCAGACTCCTTCATTTGCCGCTCAAGCAGCTATGTACTCCGCTTCACATGTAGATCCCGCCACGACGCTTTGTTTAGAACTGCACCAACTGACAGCTCCACCGTTTAATAAAAACACGTATCCAGTTTGCGATTTAGAATCGTCCGGATCAGTGTCAAAGCTTGCATCGACGTAACCATTTACGACTAGCTCTTTGTCACCTCCATATACGAGAAACATATCCTTAGTCCTTTTCAGGTATTTCAGGATGTTCTTGACCGCTGTCCAGTTGATCCACTCCTGGATTACTTTGGTACCTTCCCGCCAAGCTTACAGCTACTAAGCATACCGTCTGGTACACAACATTGCATACATGATAGAGCCTATGGCTGAAGCATAGGGAACATCTTTCATTTTCTCTCTATCTTCTGCTTGTGGTCGGGCATTGAGTCCGACTCAATCTTACACCTTGTAATACAGTAAAAACCTTTCTTTGCACGATCCATTTTGAACTTCTTCAAAACTTTATCAAGGTATGTGCTTATGAAAGTCCAATTAAGCGCCTTGATCTATCTCTATAGATCTTGATGCCCAATATGTAAGCAGCTTCACCGAGGTCTTTCATTGAAAAACTTTTATTCAAGTATCCTTTTATGCTATCCAGAAATTCTATATCATTTCCAATCAATAATATGTCGTCCACATATAATATCAGAAATGCTACAGAGCTCCCACTCACTTTCTTGTAAATACAGGATTCTCCAAAAGTCTGTATAAACCCATATGCTTTGATCACACTATCAAAGCGTTTATTCCAACTCCGAGAGGCTTGCACCAGACCGTAAATTGATCGCTGGAGCTTACACACTTTGTTAGTACCCTTTGGATCGACAAAACCTTCTGGTTGCATCATATACAACTCTTCTTCTAGAAATCCATTCAAGAATGCAGTTTTTACATCCATTTGCCAAATTTTATAATCATAAAATGCGGCAATTGCTAACATGATTCGGACAGACTTAAGCATCGCTACGGGTGAGAAAGTCTCATCGTAGTCAACCCCTTGAACTTGTCGAAAACCTTTCGCAACAAGTCGAGCTTTGTAGATGCAGTTATATTGCCATGGGCGCCGGTCTTCTTCTTAAAGATCCATTTATTCTCAATGGCTTGCCGATCATCGGGCAAGTCAACCAAAGTCCATACTTTGTTCTCATACATGGATCCCATCTCAGATTTCATGGCTTCCAGCCATTTTATGGAATCTGGGCTCACCATCGCTTCTTCATAGTTTGTAGGTTCGTCATAGTCAAGTAACATGACTTCCGTAATAGGATTACCGTACCACTGCAGGTGCGTATTTTACTCTGGATGACCTAAGAAGTTCAGTAGTAACTTGATCTGAAGCTTCATGATCATCATCATTAGTTTCCTCACTAATTGGTGTAGTTGTCACAGTAACAATTTCTTGTGATGAACTTCATTCCAATATGGGAGCAGATAATGTTATCTCATCAAGTTCTACTTTCCTCCCACTCACTTCTTTCGAGAGAAACTCCTTCTCTAGAAAGGATCCGAATTTAGCAACGAAAATCTTGCCTTCAGATCTGTGATAGAAGGTGTACCCAACAGTCTCCTTTGGGTATCCTATGAAGACACATTTTTCCGATTTGGGTTCGAGCTTATCTGGTTGAAGTTTCTTCACATAAGCATCGCAGCCCCAAACTTTAAGAAACGACAACTTTGGTTTCTTGCCAAACCACAGTTCATACGGTGTCGTCTCAACGGATTTAGATGGTGCCCTATTTAACGTGAATGCGGCCGTCTCTAAAGCATATCCCCAAAAGCGATAGCGGTAAATCAGTAAGAGACATCATAGATCGCACCATATCAAGTAAAGTACGACACGACGTTCGGACACACCATTTCTCCGTGGTGTTCCGGTGGCGTGAGTTGCGAAACTATTCCACATTGTTTCAAATGTAAACCAAACTCAGAACTCAAATATTCTCCTCCACGATCAGATCGTAGAAACTTTATTTTCTTGTTACGATGATTTTCCACTTCACTCTGAAATTCTTTGAACTTTTCAAATGTTTCAGATTTGTGTTTCATTAAGTAGATATACCCATATCTACTCAAATCATCTGTGAAGGTGAGAAAATAACGATACCCGCCGCGTGCCTCAACATTCATTGGACCACAAACATCAGTATGTATGATTTCCAACAAATCAGTTGCTCGCTCCATAGTTCCGGAGAACGGCGTTTTGGTCATCTTGCCCATGAGGCACGGTTCGCAAGTACCAAGTGATTCATAATCAAGTGATTCGAAGCCCATCAAGATGGAGTTTCTTCATGCTTTTACACCGATATGACCTAAATGGCAGTGCCACAAATAAGTTGCATTATCATTATCAACTCTGCATCTTTTGGTTTCAACACTATGAATATGTGTGTTACTACTATCGAGATTCAATAAAAATAGACCATTCTTCAAGGGTGCGTGACCATAATAGATATGACTCATATAAATAGAACAACCATTATTCTCTGATTTAAATGAATAACTGTCTCGCATCAAACAAGATCCAGATATAATGTTCATGCTCAACGCTGGCACCAAATAACAATTATTTAGGTCTAAAACTAATCCCGAAGGTAGATGTAGAGGTAGCGTGCCGACCGCGATCACATTGACCTTGGAACCGCTTTCCCACGCCATCGTCACCTCTTCCTTTGCGGTGCTCGTCTATTCCGTAGTCCATGTTTCGAGTTTCAAATATTTTCAACAGAACCAGTATCATATAAACATTTTCTACTTCGTGCTCTAGTAAGGTACAAATCAATAACATTTTTATATCATTTACCTTTGTTAACCTTGCCATCCTTCTTATCCGCCAAATACTTGGGGCAGTTCCGCTCAAAGGTCCAGTTTGCTTGCAAAGAAAACACTCGGTTTAGGCTTAGGTCCAGACTTGGGTTTCTTCTCTTGAGCAGCAACTTTCTTGCTGTTCTTTTGAAGTTCCTTCTTCTTTCCTTTGCCCTTTTCTTGAAACTAGTGGTCTTGTTGACCATCAACACTTGATGCTCTTTCTTGATTTCTACCTCCATGGCTTTTAGCATTGCGAAGAGCTCGGGAATTGTTTTGGTCATCCCTTGCATATTATAGTTCATCACGAAGCTCTTGTAGCTTGGTGGCGATGATTGGAGAATTCTGTCAATGACACTATCATCCGGAAGAGTAACTCCCAGTTGAATCAAGTGATTATTATACCCAGACATTTTGAGTATATGTTCACTGACATAACTATTCTCCTCCATCTTGCAGCTATAGAACTTATTGGAGACTTCATATCTCTCAATCCGGGCATTTGCTTGAAATATTAACTTCAACTCCTGGAACATCTCATATGCTCCATGACGCTCAAAACGTCGTTGAAGACCCGGTTCTAAGCCGTAAAGCATGGCACAATCGAACTATTGAGTAGTCATCACTTTTGCTCGCCAGACGCTCACAACTTCGGCTCGGCTCAGCAAAGAGTTCGCTACCCAAATGGTGCTTCCAGGACGTAATTTTTCTCGCGGCAGCAATGAGGATAATCCTCAAGTTACGACCCAGTCCGTAATTGCTACCATCATCTTTCAACTTTGCTTTCTCAAGGAACGCATTAAAATTCAACGGAACTACAAAGACGAGCCATCTATCTATAGTAAACATAGACAAGCAAAAATACTATCGGTACTAAGTTCATGATAAATTTAAGTTTAATTAATCATATTAAAAACTCCCACTTAAGCAGTACATCTCTCTAGTCATCTAAGTGATTACGTGATCCAAATCAACTAAACCATGTCCGATCATCACGTGAGATGGAGTAGTTTCAATGGTGAACATCACTATGTTGATCATATCTACTATATGATTCACATTCGACCTTCGGTCTCCGTGTTCGAGGCCATATCTGTTATATACTAGGCTCGTCCAAGTTTAACTCGAGTATTCCGCGTGTGCAACTGTTTTGCACCCGTTGTAGATGGACGTAGAACTTATCACACCCGATCATCACGTGGTGTCCGGGTACTACGAACTTTGGCAACGGTGCATACTCGTGGAGAACACTTCTTGATAATTTTTAGTGAGAGATCATCTTATAATGCTACCGTCAATCAAAGCAAGATAAGATGCATAAAGGATAAACATCACATGCAATCAATATAAGTGATATGATATGGTCATCATCATCTTGTGCTTGTGATCTCCATCGCCAAGCACCGCCATGATCACCATCGCCACCGGGCGCGACACCTTGATCTCCATCGTAGCATCGTTGTCGCCTCGCCAACTATTGCTTCTACGACTATCGCCATCGCTTAGTGATAAAGTAAAGCAATTACATGGCGCTTGCATTTCATACAATAAAGCGACAACCATATGGCTCTCGCCATTGCCGATAACTCGGTTACAAAACATGATCATCTCATACAATAAAATATAGCATCACGCCTTGACCACATCACATCACAACATGCCCTGCAAAAACAAGTTAGACGCCCTCTACTTTGTTGTTGCAAGTTTTACGTGGCTGCTACGGGCTGAGCAAGAACCGTTCTTACCTACGCATCAAAACCACAATGATAGTTTGTCAAGTTGGTGCTGTTTTAACCTTCGCAAGGACCGGGCGTAGCCACACTCGGTTCAACTAAAGTGAGAGAGACAGACACCCGCCCGGTCACCTTTAAGCAACGAGTGCTCAAGCGGTGAAACCAGTCTCGCCAGAAGCGTGACGCGTAATGTCGGTCCGGCCGCTTCATCTCACAATACTGCTGAACCAAAGTATGACATGCTGGTAAGCAAGATGACTTGTATCGCCCACAACTCACTTGTGTTCTACTCGTGCATATGACATCAACGCATAAAACCAGGCTCTGATACCACTGTTGGGGAACGTAGTAATTTCAAAAATTTCCCTACGCACACTCAGGACCATGGTGATGGCATAGCAACGAGAGGGGAGAGTGTCTGTCCACGTACCCTCGTAGACCGAAAGCGGAAGCGTTATAACAATGCGGTTGATGTAGTCAGACGCCTTCACGATCCGACCGATCCAAGTACCGAACGTCACGGCACCTCCGAGTTCTCGCACATCGCTCATCTCGATGACGCATCCCCGGACTCGATCCAGCAAAGTGTCGGGGAAGAGTTCCACAAGACGACGGGCGTGGTGACGATGATGATGCTCCACCGACGCAGGGCTTCACCTAAGCTCCACGACGATATGACTTCTCCGGGCGCAGGGCTTCGCTTAAGCTCCATGACGATATGACCAAGTGGAATATGGTGGAGGGGGGCACCGCACACGGCTAAGGAACGATCCGTAGATCAACTTGTGTGTCATGGGGTGCCCCCGCCTCAGATATAAAGGAGCAAGGGGGTGCGGCCGGCCCTAGGGGAGGCGCTGGAGGAGTCCTACTCCCACCGGAGTAGGACTCCCCTTCCTAGTTGGAGTAGGATTGGGAGGGGAAGAGGGAAGGCGCCGCCTCTCCTTGTCCTATTCGGACTAGAGGGGAGGGGGCGCGCCTGCCTGGCCGGCCCTTCCTCTTCTCTCTTGTGGCCCATTAAGGCCCATATACCCCCGGGGTTCAGTAACCCCGGTGTTCCGGTAACTTCCTGTTTTCATTCGAACCCTTCCAAGTCCAAACATAGGCTTCCAATATATCAATCTTTATGTCTCGACCATTTCGAGACTCCTCGTCATGTCCGTGATCACATCCGGGACTCTGAACAACCTTCGGTACATCAAAACTTATAAAGTCATTATGAACTGTCATCGAAACGTTGTTGCAAGCGGACCCTACGGGTTCGAGAACTATGTAGACATGACCTAGAACCATTCTCGGTCAATAACCAATAGCGGAACCTGGATGCCCATATTGGTTCCTACATATTCTACGAAGATCTTTATCGGTCAAACCGCATAACGACATACGTTGTTCCCTTTGTCCTCGGTATGTTACTTACCCGAGATTCGATCGTCGGTATCCAATACCTAGTTCAATCTCGCTATCGGTAAGTCTCTTTACTCGCTCCGTAATACATCATCTCACAACTAACTCATTAGTTGTAATGCTTGCAAGGCTTAAGTGATGTGTATTACCGAGAAGGCCCAGAGATACCTCTCCGACAATCGGAGTGACAAAACCTAATCTCGAAATACGCCAACCCAACAAGTACCTTTGGAGACACCTGTAGTACTCCTTTATAATCACCCGATTACGCCAGGACGCTTTGGTAGTACCCAAAGTGTTCCTCCGTAAACGGGAGTTGCATAATCTCATAGTTACAGGAACATGTATAGGTCATGAAGAAAGCATTAGCAATATACTAAACGATCAAGTGCTAAGCTAACGGAATGGGTCATGTCAATCACATCATTCTCCTAATGAGGTGATCCCATTAATCAAATGACAACACATGTCTATGGTTAGGAAACACAACCATCTTTGATTAATGAGCTAGTCTAGTAGAGGCATACTAGTGACTATCTGTTTGTCTATGTATTCACACATGTATTATGTTTCCGGTTTAATACAATTCTAGCATGAATAATAAACATTTATCATGGTATAAGGAAATAAATAATAACTTTATTATTGCCTCTAGGGCATATTTCCTTCATCTACTTCGTGTCTTGATCAAGAAGAACATCAAGGAGTGGGAAGCATGTCTACCCATCGCCGAGTACGCCTACAACCATGCAAGACATTCGACTACCGGCAAGTCCCCCTTCGAGGTCATCTACGGCTTCAACCCATTGTCCCCATTGGACATTCTACCTCTTCCTCTACAAGAGCGCACCAACATGGATGCAAGTGCACGGGCAAGCTACATCAAGAAGATGCATGAGGATACAAGACAAACCATCGAGCGCCAAGTACAACGACTAGCGACCAAGCTCAACGTCAACAAGCAACCCATGGTCTTCAACATTGGTGATCTAGTGTGGCTACACCTTCACAAGGACCGCTTCCCCAAAGAACGCAAGTCCAAGCTTCTTCCTCGAGCTGATGGACCTTTCAAGGTGCTAGCACGCTACAACGACAACGCCAACAAGATCGACCTACCTCGAGACAAGTACAATGTGAGCGACATCTTCAACGTCAAGGACCTCGCACCATACCATGGAGATGAAGCTTTTGATCCGAGGTCGGACCTCTCTCAAGGGGGGAGATGATGCGGAGCATCCTCACTCATCCCCATGGACGCACCTACATCTTCCTCAACACCACGTGGATCCATGACTCGAGCTCGAGCTAAGGCTATTGAAGATAAGGTGAACTCGCTCCTCTCCGAACTCCCTCTTCCTAATCATGAGACATGGCTACTACCTCATTCGGAAACTCTATGTGTAATCAGGTACTTGGAAGCGAGCCAAGGAACAGCTACTTGCAAGAGCCAAGACGACGAGGACCCCAAGCGTGATGGAGAAGAAAAGCTGCTGAAGCTACAGGCGTCGGACGACCGACCAAGTCCGGACGTCCGACGACTCCCAGGCCACGGACGACCGACGCCCTCCGGACGTCCGACAGCTGGGCACCCGAACAAAAATTCACGGAAGACCGAAGCCATCGGACGACCGGACGACCCGTACCAGAGCCGAATCAACGGACGTCCGACGATCCACGGACGTCCGGGCCTTCCTGAAGCCCCGGACGACCGGCCCTCTCCGGACGACCGACGCACCCGAGTCCGAGCCGAATCCACGGACGTCCGAGCCCTGCCGGACATTCGTACCGTCACGAGCCTCCGTACGTCCGACGCCTTCCGGACGTCCGGCCCCTGAGTGATCGCGCCTGCGGGCTGGAGCCCTTGTACCCCTTCACCTCGCCCCCATTTGCACTAAGACTATAAATAGACCTCCTTCTCCTACTAGTTAGGGTTAGCAAAGGATTAGCTCATATTTGTGTGAGAGCTTTGCTCATCCACTTGGTTACCTTCTCCTCGGAGATCGCGTCTCCTCGGAGAAGATCCTTCCAAGAGGATTCAAGACCCCCTTCTAGGGTGGACCCCCATCAAGACCTCCTCACGGAGAAGAACGGCTACTCGTGTATCTTTCCTTTGTTTATTTTGAATCTTGTGCTACCTTATGTGTTCGGTGATCTAGCCCTTGTGTGATCGATACTTGTCGGTTTAGTGTTCCTCTTGTGTGTTTTTCCTTGTGTTCTTCCGCTTGTTCGTCGTGTTCTCCTCGTAGGACCCTCTCCAAACGTGAAAGATCTCCGACTAGGGCTCCGCCCTACATCACCTTGCCAGTGTGAAAGCTTGCCAGGTAGAAACATTGCCTGTGTGGAAAGCTTACTCGGATGGAAAGCTTGTTGGGGTGGAGGCTGTGATAGTCAATCGGACGAGAAGTTGAAAATGGGCTCAAAAGGTTATTCAGATGATCTCGGATGGAACAATGTTCTACAAGGAAGTTGTGTGTCTCGTTGAAGCGATCGATTTTGATATAAAGTTCGTCCCAATCCGAGGTCATATGCAAAAGTTAGAGCCCGCACAGCGCAACCCTCCAGTGAGCAAAATATGACGCCCGGAACCAGACACATACGTGGGTATGTCTGATAAGCTGCGTGAATAATTAGCTGTTTTGCGTGAGCAATTTGACCTTCGGGATAACCTCAGATGAAAAAACGTTCAACATGAAAGTTGTTTGTCTCGTTGAAACGGTCAAGATTTCTTTTGGACTCGTTTCCATCCGAAGTCGTTTACCACCACAAAAAAGACCCGCAAAGTGCAGCCAGTTTAAACCGAACAGTTTTGGAAAGTTCGGATAAAACCAATCCGAATTTGACTAGGGTTTTGGACGTGAATCCAAGAATTTTCCTTGCACGGGAAGTCCAGCCACCTCTTATATACCTAAGGGGTGACGGCCGATTGAACAACAACACACAATAGATCAAATCATCTACCACTTTTTATCTTTTATCTTTTCTCCTTAACCCGAGTTCTTATGCTTCCTCGTTCTTCGTTCATTCTTCTTCATTGCAGGGCGGCGAACCTCGAGGCCCTAGTAGCGGTCAGGCCGACCTAGGGAAGCCCATAGCCGCCGCGCACCCTGACGGGGTCCCTCCCGGGCGTGTGAGGTTTCGGGTCTACAAAAGCGCCAGCCGGATTGCCTGCGTACCGCGCTTCCGGCTGGGTCTCATTCGACGTGAGCTGCGGTGCATCACCCCGGCGTCGAGGGTACACAGTGACGTGTTCGTGTGCGAACAAGAATTTACAAAACTGACAACACTTCAAAATAGTTCAAGAGACATTAGGCCTGCCCTGGAGGTGCACCGCAAGCAGAAGAACAAGTTGATGAGACCTCAGTTGTCTCAACGGTAGATCCTCAAACTCTAGCTGCATAGCAAGAAAGCGCGCATGCCGTCCTCTGAGATCTTCGTTGCAGAATTGACATCAAGTTGTACCTGAGCTGAACCAAGCCTTTCCAATTTAAGTTGAGAATGAAGAAGTCGAACTGATTGAGGCAGCAACTGCACCGAGGTTGTCTTACAACAGCTGGTGAGTACCTTCAACTGAATGTCTTCATCAAGACATGACCTTGGGGTCATCTCGCTCTCTTCAAGATAATTTGGCTCACTATCTTCCCTAAATTTCTACCTGGCATAAGAGATATGCCTCTAAAAGAGAAATAAGGAGACAGACAACAAGTTTCACCACACCACCGGATTAGAGATGTAGAACACATGTATACACACAGGGCTAAGAAAATAAATGGATCTGTTCTGAATAAGGAACATGTTTTTACAACTACAATTTGAAACCGGCAGTTGTTGCAAACATCCAATGTGATGCAAACACCAAAGTAAACAACAATGGAGGAAATGATGCCTATCGAAATCTATACTAGAACAAAGTTTGAAGGCTTGAGAAGGATGGACTTACATTACATTTTAACACTGGCTGGACAAAGCCCTTCTCCATGTCGATGAAGGATAAATCAAGAAATCCACCAAAGAAAATTCTTCATAAGCATTTCCTTTATTCTACATTTTGTAAAGAGTAAATATAGATCTAATAATATTGGAAGAAATAGAGGATAATGAAGTTCAGATGCAGAGTGATGATACATAATCAAATAACTATCAATTAAGTACAACATTACAAGGCAAGAGGTACTGATAACCCACAAGTGTAGGGGATCGCAACAGCTTTCGAGGGTAGAGTATTCAACCCAAATTTATAGATTCGACACAAGGGGAGCCAAAGAATATTCTCAAGTATTAGCAACTGAGTTGTCAATTCAGCCACACCTGGGTAACTTAATATCTGCAACAAGGTATTTAGTAGCAAAGAAATATGATAGTAGTGGTAACGGTAATAAAAGGTAACAGAAACAAAAGTAATATTTTTGGTATTTTTTAGTGATTGTAACAGTAGCAACGGGAAAGTAAATAAGCGTAAACCAGTATATGGAAAACTCGTAGGCATTAGATCGGTGATGGATAATTATGCCGGATGCGGTTCATCATGTAACAGTCATAACATAGGGTGACACAGAACTAGCTCCAATTCATCAATGTAATGTAGGCATGTATTCGAATATAGTCATACGTGCTTATGGAAAAGAACTTGCATGACATCTTTTGTCCTACCCTCCCGTGGCAGCGGGTCCTAATGGAAACTAAGGGATATTAAGGCCTCCTTTTAATAGAGAACCGGAACAAAGCATTAGCACATAGTGAATACATGAACTCCTCAAACTATGGTCATCGCCTTGAGGAGTGGTCCCGATTATTGTCACTTCGGGTTGCCGAATCATAACACATAGTAGGTGACTATAGACTTGCAAGATAGGATCAAGAACTCCCATATATTCATGAAAACATAATAGGTTCAGATCTGAAATCATGGCACTCGGGCCCTAGTGACAAGCATTAAGAATAGCAAAGTCATAGCAACATCAATCTCAGAACATAATGGAAACTAGGGATCAAACCCTAACAAAACTAACTCGATTACATGATAGTTCTCATCCAACCCATCACCGTCCAGCAAGCCTATGATGGAATTACTCACGCACGGCGGTGAGCATCATGAAATTGGTGATGGAGGATGGTTGATGATGACGACGGCTGACGAAATCCCCTCTCCCGGAGCCCCGAAGGACTCTAGATCAGCCCTCCCGAGAGGTTTTAGGGCTTGGCTCAGATCGTAAAATGCGATGATTTCTTCTCCTTTATTTTTTCTCCCAAAGCAAATATATAGAGTCGGAGTTGGCGCCGGAGGAGCCTGTGGGGCCCACGAGGTAGGGGCGCGCCTAGGGGGCGCCCACCCTCGTGGACAGGGTGTGGGCCCCCTGGTCTTCATCTTTGGCGAGGATTTTTATTATTTTTAACTAGATGTTCCGTGGAGTTTTAGGTCATTCCGAGAACTTTTGTTTTCTGCACATAAAACAACATCATGGCAATTCTGCTGAAAACAGCGTCAGTCCGGGTTAGTTCCATTCAAATCATGCAAGTTAGAGTCCAAAACAAGGGCAAAAGTGTTTGGAAAAGTAGATACTGTCGGGGAAGCTGATCTGACCCACGAACACCTATGGGACCGGCGGACCGAGCCCCTTTCGGTTCGGCGGGGGGCGGAGATCGTACGAAGAGCAGATTGAGGTGAAGCACACGAGAAGTTTACCCAGCTTTGGAGCTCTCCGGAGAGATAACACTCCTACTGCTGCTTGTCTGAGTTGTATTGTGTTCTTGCTCAGGAGGGCTAAATGCTACAGTACACACCAGCTGCTAACGAGACCGAGCGTGAGAGAGTTCGAACCCCCCTTCTACGTTGCGCATGGGCCTCCTTTTATATGCTCAAGAGGTCACCGACAGGTGGCAATGCAGTCAATGGCAAAAAGGGAAAATGAGTTGCGGTTGGTACAGCTACTTGTACAGTGTATCATACCTAACCCTGACGGCAGGGGACAAAAGCATTAAATGCCCGTCTACGTCGCCCCAAACAGTGCAAACAGGGACCGTCAGGGGCGCCACCGCTTGCCACGATGGCAATCTTGTCAGCGCCGCTTGCCACCGCGCTCCGCTGGACGCACAGCCTCTTGCCACGCGCGCTTGGAAAGGTCCCAGGGCGACACGTTGGTGGATGTGCTGGAGCATAGTTATAGATGTGGTAGCCTACCGCGGCAAGCGCCTTGCCGCGATCGTCGTCTTGTCACGTCCGGAAGCTTGTCGCTCACCGGGCCTTGCCGGGACGCATGGCGTGTTGCGGCAAGTTCCTTGAGATTCCTTGGTCGGCCTTCCCGGCAAGCTCCTCTTGCCGGGGTCTTGTTTCCTTGGCTTGAATACTTTGTTCTTGAATGGCTTCAAAGGAACCACGGAGGACCTTTCCCGGCAAGCTCCTCTTGCCGGGGCCTTGGCGGTCACCGCGGCAAGCCTTGCCGCGGGGTGCTGCAACTGCCCGTGCACGAGTTCGGGATACTAGGGTACCCCTACTCTAGTACACCGACAGGAGCCCCTGGGCCTGGGCCACACACGGAGCCGAGCGCTATTGGGCCAGGCCCAAAACAAGGCACGGGCACACGCGGCCTTGGTTACGCCGTAACTTACTCCGGACCCACCACGTCCCCCACGAACAGCACGCGTCGAATGCGGCGTCGTGGGAGGGATCATGGGTGGTTTATTTATTAGGAAAAGCGGAACGTCCGCCCCCTCCCTCTCTATAAGCAGAGGAAGCAGGGGCAGTTCGCCCACCTTGCCAGTTGCTGTCCAATCTCGAAAACCTCCGCTGCTCCCCCCTTCTTCCCAAGGCTGAAAAGAGAGCAGCGCTCCGCCCCCCATCGCCACCAGCATCACCAACGCCATCAATCTCCCCCACCACCTCCGCCATGGCTCCGAAAGCCGACAAGGGGAAAGGCGTGAAGTCGGCCGAGGCACAGCGGCTCGCGGCGCAGCGAAAGGAGCGGGCAATCTTCCCCCCTCAGCTCGCCGCGAAGGAGCTGAGGGAGTACTACTATCTCTTCTGGTCGACGGAGACGCGAGCGCATCCGCGCACGAAGGTACTCTCAGCTGCCGCATCTGAACTGGCTCCGAGCGGGTATCCCTTCTTCGCGCTCTTCTTCTACTGCGCGCTCTGCCCGCCCTTCTCTGAATTCTTCTGCGACATCATGAACACCAACGGGTTCCGCCTCCTTGACTTCACCCCCAATGCTGTTCTGACCATGGCAGTTTTCGCACATCTCTGCGAAAAATTTGTCGGAGTTCACCCAAATGTAGCCCTTTTCCGCCATTTCTTCATGCCCCGAGTTGAGAGAGGGGAGCCTCTTGCCGGAGGAATCGCTTGGATCTCGAGGATCGGCAAGAAGGAAACTTATCTGGAGGGAGAGCTCCGCAGCAAGTGGGAGGAATGGAGGGCAGATTGGTGCTGGATTGTCGAGGAGAACCCGCAGCCATTTACCGCCCAGCGCCAAACCCCTATAGTGTGTGGCAACGATTGGAGTAGCGTGGCCCCGGAAGATGCTAGGATGAAGATTGCCGTCACGCGGATCCTACGCCTTAGACTTGCCGGACTCACTGTAGGCGCAGTTGGCGCAGATTTCCTTCGTCGCCGCATCACCCCCCTGCAGGAGAGGAGGAGACCTGCCTGGGAGTTCCAGAATGCGGCGGATATCATGAGGTTGCGTCCGGGCCTCAACTTCAACTTCACCGTCTTGGAATTGGACGCAATGCTCTTGGAATTGTTCAAGCACAACCCTGATCATCCCGAATGGTTCAGGTTGCCGAGGGGAGTCGTTCCATTGTGCAACAATTCCTCGCTCGACCGCATCCGTGCAATGATGCCGTTGTGCGACTCGCATGGAATTGTTCCAACCTGGCAAGAGCCTGCAGATGACGTCGTGCGGGTGTTCTTCGACAGCTTGGAAGAAGTGCCGGTCCGCCCCGATGAGCAGAAGGGCCTCACCCGCGACACCACTGATGACGAGATGCAGCGCACCGCCACCAGGTTGAAAGAGGCGGCAGCAGCTGCTGCGGGCGAGTTTGGATTCACCGTGGAGGAGGCAGAGGCAGCAGAGGCGGCAAGCCTTGTCGATCGAGAGGAGCTTGCCGGCGAGGAAGAGCCTGCCGAGGGCGCCTCCTCCCCACCTTCAGACAGCTTGCCGCGAGCGGAGCCTCCAGCTCCACCAAGAAGGCGTCTCCGCAAGGCCGGGGAAGTAGCGGGGCGGCAGACGGGCCAACAGCCGTCGCGCCGCGCGACGCGCTCCACTGCGGCAAGCACTGCTGCGGCAACTGGGGCGGGGCCTTCCGGGATCACAGCTCCTACACCCGCCAAGCGGCCAAGGGAACCTACTCTTGCAGCTCGTCGCACCGGAGGCGAGCCGGAATTCGATCTCTCCGCGCTCAGCTCCGAGGAAGAAGAAGAGTAAGATTCTTTGCTGTACTTGTAGTTCTTCAATCTGTTGCTTTGTCTTGTATCTGATTTGCTTCACTCTGAACCTATTCCTTTTCAGGACGCTGGCCCAGAGAGCGTCGAAGAGAGCCAAGGTCCCGGTGATTGTCATCGAGGATGAACCCACCGCGACAGCAAGAGGCGTGTCCGAGACCACCTTGCCGGACCCGGCAACCCTTCCCCAAAGCAGCCCCCAGCGTAAGTATATGATTTACTTCTTGCTGTTAGGCGTGCATGGGTGCTCTTTATTTGCTGATATCTGACTGTTGATTCGTGTAGGAGCAGAGCAGCCCCATCAGGAGTGCCCTGAAGCCGCTCCTGACATGCCATCTGCTTCGACTACACCGCCAAGGGAGGATCCCCCGGCAAGGGAGTGTTCTCCGGCAAGGGACAGTTCTCCGGCAAGGGATAGCACCAGCGACCCTCCGGTGGTTGAGACCACGGCTGTAGATCCCAGCACAGGTAATCCTCTTGCTTGAAGACTTCCCTTGTGTTTCTCTTCTTCTGATCTTCTTTTTGGATATTTGCTTGACTTTTCTTTCTTTTTCGGTCATCAGATCCGTCTGCCACAGAGCCAATGGAGACCGAGGTCGCCGGCGAGGAGGAAACGCGCGGCAACACTGACGACGCCGTCGTCGCCAAGGAAGAAGCCGGCGCTGATGACCCCGCCGGCGAAGAGGCCGCCATATGCCGCCGCAGAAGCCGGGCGAGGGTCCGCGATCGTGACCGACGGCCCCGAGGCTGTGGAGCGCCAGGCGCTACACCGACAGCTGATCCCTCCGCCGCTGCCGCAGCGCCAGGCTCCGAAGAGCCTCAGCCTGGCGCCTATCTGAAGGCCGGCGATGGCGTCTTGATCAAGCTTCCCTGGGCGTCAAGCTCCAGGGCGCCGGTCGAAGGAGAGACTTTTGATGAAGAGCTGCTCGCCTCCGCTGGGCTGACGCTGGTCGACGCGCCAAGCAGCAGCATCGGCGAGTCTGAGGAGGAGCAGTTGTTGCGGAAGCTGCTGTCGCTCTACCGCGCCCGACAAGCCAAGCTGGAATCCCGAGAAGCGCTTGTCACGAAGGCGGGAGCAGACATCGAGAAGCGCGCGGAGGAGCTCTGGGGCCTCCATCAGGAAGCTCTCCGGTCTTTGGCAGAGGAGCGGGAGCAAATCGTCAAGGCGCGCAAGGCCTTCATCCTCGAGAAGGCTGAAGCTGAAGAGCAACAGCGGCTTGCTGCCGAGAAGCTATCTGCGCAAGAAGGCGAGTTGGCGCAGCGGAAGATTAATCTTGACAGCCATGAGGAGGAGCTTGCCGCGCGCGAGCAAACATTTGGCGGGGCTCTCAAGGAAGCAAAGGATGCTGCCGCAGCTGCCGAGGCCGCCAAGAAGGAGCTGGAGACGAAGGTGACGCAGCTGGAGGCCAATCTCAAGGTGAGCGGCGAGGAGCTTGCTGCACTCAAGCATGAGCGCGAGAAGGACGCCTACACTCTTGGCGAGCTGCAGGGTCGTCTCGTTGAGAGGAGCAAGTAGCTTAGCGCCGCCAAGGACTCCAAAGCAGATCTTGGGTTGAAGCTGACTACTTTGACTCAGGCGCTGGACGACGCCAGGGAGCGGGAGGTGGCCTTGTTGGAGAAGACCAAGGCCGACGAGGCGCTGTTGGCGAGTGCTACTGCCGCCCAGAACACCTTCAGGGAGAATGTGGAGCACTGGACCGAGGGTCTCGTGAATGTTGCCGCAGCCATCGACGGGGAGCTGGCGCAGCTGGGGATGGATGATCTCGGGTATTCCTCCGATGAGCACCTCCAACCCAGCGCCAAGCTCAGCTTGTTCTTCAAAGGCGTGGCGACGGCCCTCCAGCGACTCCGGGAAGAGATCCCAAAGCAGCTGGCCGACGAGTCGCGCCAGATCTGCGCGGGAGCTCTTCAAAAGGTGCTGATGAAGGTGGCCTTCCGCAACCCAGGCCTCAACCTCACCAACGTCCTCAAGTCCTTGCCGCCTGATGCTGATGTGGAAGCGCTCAAGACCCTTGTCGCACCCATTGTGGACAGGGTGAGCGGGATCAAGAGGGTTGATGGAGACCGCGTAGATTAGGCCGCCCGTTTTCTCTTTTCCTTGTCGCTGCTAGTCATGTTATGAGAGCAATCTATTAGAGCTGCGACAAGCTATCTTGTAATATAACTCTATTTCTGGTAGTAATTGCTATGTTATTTCCTTTACTTGATTCCTTCCTTTGTATGTTTTTGCCCTACGCTTTTAGGGAACTTCTCGGCGCGGGCACCTTTGCCGCGAGCGCTGAGTGCGGGACGTCAGCAGCCTGCTGGCGGTGCCGCTACTGACAAGAAACCTTGTCGCAACTAGTTGCAGCTCACTTAGGTTGTTGAGCGGACTCGAAACAAAGTAAGGGCGCAACTAGCTACGAGTTGGTTCCTCCGCGCACAGGTTTTCCATACAAAGTACGGTCGTTCGAGGAAGATAACTTAAAATTTTTAAAACTGATTGCTCAAACTTTGGCAACTTAGCTTTTCTCGTTGCTTGCTTCCCGGTAAGGCGAAACTTCCTCGAGCGACGCTTGGTCCACAGCATTATCTTCTCCTTCCCCCCCGGCAAACTTGTGGGCGAGGGAACCTTCCTTTCTTTGAGAAAGAGAAAGAAGAGAAAATAAGGATATGGAGCCTTGCGGCTCGTTATTGCTTACCGGGGTAGGTGCTGCACAAAGTGTCAGATAATGCATGCAAATAGAAGTAGAAAGCATGAAATTGACAAGATGTGCTAAGCACATGAGCTTTACTTATGCACGGGGTCTGCGCCCGGCTTTGTACAAAGGATTACATGCAACATCGGCAAGACTTGTACAGGAAGGTGGTTGCCGAACAGGTTCCGCAACAGCGCATCTCACGGGTAAAACTTACGAAGATGCTCAATGTTCCAGGAGTTGCTCACCGAACGCCATCTTGGTCTCAAGGCGGACAGCGCCAGGCCTAGTGACTCGTTTCACCCGGTAAGGGCCTTCCCACTTCGGCGTCAACTTGTTGGAATTCTTGGCGGACTGAACGCGCCGAAGAACAAGGTCGCCTTCCTCGAGACTTATGGCATTAACTTTGCGGCTATGGTAGCGGCGCAAAGCTTCTGGTATCGAGCAGCTCGCATAACGGCTCAAGACGGTCCTCCTCAAGGAGCAGTCGTCATCTTGTCGCGATCGCTCTTGCTCAAGCTCATCATAAGCGAGCACTCGAGGTGACCCAGATACGAAGTTCCGTGGGGAGAACTGCCTCTGCTCCATAGACTAGAGCGAAAGGTGTCCGCCGGTGGCTCGATTTGGCGTCGTCCTGATCGACCAAAGAACCACCGGCAGCTCCTCAATCCAGTTTCTTCCGCAATTGTGCAGCCTGTCAAAAGTTCTGGTCTTGAGCCCTCGCAGCACTTCAACATTTGCCCTCACCGCTTGACCGTTACTTCTCGGATGAGCAACAGAAGCAAAGCAGACCTTGGCGCCAAGATCTTGGACGTACTGCATGAAGGTGCGGCTCGTGAATTGTGTGCCATTGTCGGTGATGATCCTGTTAGGGATTCCGAACGCAAACAATCGACACAAGAACTTGACTGCTGACTATGCTGTCACCTTCCTCATCGCTTCCACTTCGCCACTTTGTGAACTTGTCGATTACAACGCATACAAGCACTCAAAGCCCCGACAGCTCGGGAAAGGGGCCGAGGATGTCGAGCCCTGCAAGAAAATGGCCAGGATAAAGGGATCGTCTGGAGAGCTTGAGCTGGCTGGTGTATCTCGCTTGGAATGGAACTTGCACGCTTCACACTTGGTTAGTTGTGCGGTTGCATTACGGAGGGCTGTCGGCCAAAAGAAACCTTGCCGAACGCTTTGCCGCCAAGTGCTCTTGCGCCAATGTGGTGACCACATATGCCTCCATGTATCTCTCGCCAACAGCTCCTGTCCGTCTTCGGTGAATACACTTCAATTTCACACCGTTGAGTCTTCTTCTGTACAGTGTGTTGTCGACAAACTGGTACATACTTGACTGCCGGGCTACTCTTTCCGCTTCTTCTTGTTCTTCGGGAAGTTCTCCTGTCTGAAGGAAATGGACAATCTGCTGTGCCCATGCTGGAGCTTGTGGCTCGACAACAAGGACTAAAGGCACATCTGCTGCTGCAGGAACATCCGCTTCTACGGCGAGAACCTGCGGCTCAGCCGGAGCTTGACGTTCCCCGACAAGTTTGCCGGAGCAAAACTTGTCGGGAGCGTCTGCTTCAACGGAACAAACCCTAGGGTTTGTCGGAGCAGACTGCTCCTCAGCATCCTTGGTGTTGATCTTGGGGACCTTCTTGGCGGCGGCTTCAGGGAGCTCTGCCGGAAAGTAGTCACCGGAAACCAACTTCCTCTTCTTGCTCTGTACAGTTGATGGCGTTACAGTCGGTTGAGTCAGTTTGAGCACAAAGATCCCTGGTTCCACAGGTAACTTAAGTGCGGCGCACTTTGACAGGCCATCAGCAATGTCGTTCTGAGCTCTTGGAACGTGTTCCATCTGTAGGCCATCAAAGTGCTCTTCTAACTTTCTCACTTCATCCACATAAGCCTCCATCAACGGACTCTGATAATTCTTGTTCACTTGGCGGATTACAAGCTGCAAGTCACCCCTGACAATGAGCTTCTTGACCCCAAGGTCTACTGCGATCCTGAGACCGGCAAGCAAACCTTCATACTCTGCAGTATTGTTTGTCGCTTGCTCCTTGGGAAAGTGCATCTGGACCACGTACTTGAGGTGCTCTCCGGTGGGTGCGACAAGTAGCACGCTAGCACCGGCGCCTTGCAGCGAGAAGGCACCATCAAAGTACATCAGCCACTCTTTGCTTGCTTCCTTGACGGGATGCTTGTTTCTGGAATTTCTTCATCTTGTGTTGGCGTCCATTCTGCTATGAACTCCGCCAATGCCCTGCTTTGGATAGTTGAAGTGCTCTCAAATTTGAGGCCAAAGCTTGACAGTTCCAGTGCCCACTCAACAATCCTGCCTGTTGCTTCTGGATTTTGCAGTATCCTCTTCAGTGGATAGCGAGTGACGACTGTTATCTCATGTGCTTGAAAGTAATGGCGCAGCTTTCTTGAGGCCATGAGGAGGCCGAAAAGCAATTTCTGCACACCAGAGTACCTTGATCTAGCCCCCTGCAGAACGGAACTGACAAAGTAAACTGGGCGCTGCACCATCCTTTTCTGTTTCTTCTCATGTTCTTGCGCAGATCTATCTTTGTCGGGACCAGAGCTTGCCGGCGAAGCCCCCTGCTTGTCGCTGGATGCATCTGCCATGGTTGCTGGCTCATCATCCGCCTCCCTCTCCGCTACTAACGCAGCACTAACCACTTGATTGGTTTCCGCTATATATAGCAGCAACTTCTCTTGTGGCTTAGGTGCGACAAGTATTGGAGTGGAGGACAGGTATCTCTTTAAGTCCTGCAGCGCAGCCTCCGCTTCCGGAGTCCATTTCATTGGACCTGCCTTTTTCAATATTTTGAAAAATGGCGTAGCGCCAAAGAAACCTAGATATAAACCTGCTGAGAGCAGCCACGCAACCGGCAAGTCTTCGTACATCCTTGACGTGCTTTGGTGCTTTGATCTGCTCAATGGACTTGATCTTGTCGGGATTGGCTTCAATTCCCCGTTGAGACACGAAGAACCCGAGAAGCTTGCCGAAGGGGACTCCGAACACACACTTCTCGGGGTTGAGCTTGAGGTTGATCTTGCGCAGATTTGCAAAGGTTTCGTCTAAATCTTGAATCAGAGTCGCCTTGTCCTTGCTCTTGACCACTATGTCATCCATGTAGGCTTCCACATTTCTGTGCATTTGCGGCTCAAAAGGGTCATGGACCACCCTTGCAAATGTTGAACCAGCATTCTTTAAACCGAAAGGCATCCGTACAAAACAATAGGTGCCACATGGGGTGATGAATGCGGTCTTCTCTTCATCCTCTTCTGCCATGAAGATCTGATGGTATCCTGAGTATGCATCAAGAAATGAAAGCAAATCACATCCGGCCGTGGAGTCAACAATCTGGTCGATACGCGGCAAGGGAAATGGGTCTTTGGGACAAGCTTTATTAACATCGGTAAAGTCGATACAAAGCCTCCATTTTCCGCTTTGCTTTATGCGACTACAGGATTGGCCAACCACGTAGGATGGAGCACTCCTCTGACAAGGCCTGCTGCTTCCAACTTCTTGATTTCTTCTGCGATAAATTCTTGGCGCTCCACTGCTTGCTTCCTGACTTTTTGCTTGACGGGCCGCGCATGAGGACAGACAGCGAGATGGTGCTCAATTACTTTCCTGGGAACACCGGGGATGTCAGACGGTTGCCACGCAAACACGTCGACATTCGCCCACAGGAAAGCAACGAGCGCGCTTTCCTATTTAGGGTCGGGAGTGGCACTGATGGTGAAGGTACCACCAGTGCCGTCCTCCTTGGCGGACACCTTCTCGATCTCTGGTGGAGCTGCCATCGTCTTCTTACACTTGCCGGTGGAGCTCGATGGTGCGTCCTCGACGGTAGCGCAGCACTCCGAAGACACTACTAGAAATACCACTACTAATGGCGCACCTAATATGGCCATTAATGGCGCATCACAGGTGCGCCATTGATAGCACGCCATTAGTAATTTTTACTAATGGCGCACCACCTGGTGCGCCATTAGTATCTGGTATACTAATGGCGCACCACCTGGTGCACCATTAGTATATGCGAGGGTGCGCCATTAGTATGCCTCCTGTGGGCATGTATACCAGTGCTTTGGCATACTAATGGCGCACCACCTCTGGATGCGCCATTAGTAACGAAGCATACTAATGGCGCACTACCCGTGATGCGCCATTAGTATGCCTTGTCATACTAATGGCGCCTGTCATGTGATGCGCCATTAGTATGAATATTAGGTTTTTTTTATTTTCTGTTTTTGCACAGGTTACACAATGTATAATTTGACAAAATATAGACAGCACACATCAACAATAGATTCATCAAATACAATAGAAGATTAGTCTTTGAATACAATTCATCATATTAGTCTCCGAATACAATTCATCATATTAGTCTCCGAATTGAAAAGACCGAACAAAGATAGAACATTATATTACAAGTCTCGAGACCGCGAGTAGCGAAGTTTATCTTCGCATTACAAGTCGATATCGATCATCTAAACTACCATCACATAGAAGAGAGCTGCGGTCATCACGATGAGCATCATCACGATGAAACTCGTCTTCATCCTGTTCCTCCAACGCTCCCTCCCTCTCCCGCTAGATAGCGGCGTATCTAGATTCGGCCTCGGCCCTAGTGGTGTACCCTTTGTAACTGTTACCGCTGAATCGGTGAACCTGTCTCCGACACTCCTCCCGATCATCGTAGACTCCGAACCTTACCCTTTGTACACGACATACGTCGGCATCGCTATGCACTAGCCAAACGTAAACGTTAGTACCAATTCACGGACAATACATAAGCAATATATAAGTATGCAATGTAACGATCGGAAGAGAAAAGCAAGACATTAATAGCATCGATTACATCTAAGTTGAACGACTCTCGAAACCAAAGAGACATACTACAAGTTCATTAAAGTTTAATTACAACATGAGCCAATCGATGTTTCAGAACTAGACAACTCGACTCAAGGGACCGGAGCGTGGATGAAGCCGCCGTCTATCGTGGGAGTCATGAAAGAACGGGCGTTGTCATCCTGAATTTGTAGCATTGTGTCGATGTCACTGTTGGACGGTTGATTTCTGAGGTAGAACTGCCCCGAGGTACGAAGGACCTCTTGATGGATGATTTCCGCAAACTCCATCGGATGCGAAAGAATTCTTGTCGGAGGTCCGCGTCTGGATTGCCGACACGCCGCGGCCCAATCTTGAGTTTACTCGGTAGCGAAGTTGATGATGGTCCCGCACGATCGCCCGCATGTGATGGATGGCGTAGTAGGCACCCTTCGACCGCCAAAGCGGCCTTGACGCAGCGTAACGTATTGTGGGAGAACACGTGCTTGCCGTGCATTACGAATAGGCACGGTGAAGGTGCCTCCAGATTTGGCTTAGCCGGGAGAACATCATCAAGAACCTTCTTGACATTTGTGTAGTCTACGTTCGATCGACGGTCCGGGTCGAAATGCGTGGCCATGGAATATTTGGGGCTTAGGAGGATGAGCGTGCAACGTGTGTCACTGCAGAAAACACGGAATGTTAAAAGAAAACGATCGAAATGTAAGAATTCATATGTTACGGGCGGTTGAGGGGAGGACTTACTCGGGAAAGTAAGGCACGAGGAAGTTATCCTTATCTTGGTTTGCCGAATGACGCCTTCGAGGTAAGAACTTCGCGACTTGCCGGTCCCCAGCGCTGCCCAAGATCTTGGCACGCATGTAGAAGGGGTCGACTATCACGATGTCCGGGGTCTTGTCGCGAATGATCCGCATCTCCATACTCAGCGAAAATAGCCAAACGAAGGTGTAGTACAGCGGATGAAGGTTCAACATAGCGTGGATGTCATCAAACGCAGGACGATCGTATGCCCGATGGAGTTATCCACAAAGCCCTTGCCCTCACGGCACCTTGGCCGCGAAAACTGGGTATGCCACATCCTTCTCCACGAGACGCCGCTTCTCCAAAGAAAGAACAACATCATGCAGACTCCGCATAGCACCGGTTGCAGCATTGAGCATATTTGTCGGTAGCATCGCCCTACCCGCCACATGCACCCTCCTCGAGATATCCTGCGGTGAAGGTGGCCCGTCCACGAGCACGGATCGTACTTTCGGTGCCGGGCTGGCTCGCACCCTTCTTAGTCTTTCTTTTGCGTGCCTTCTTCTTCTCCTGTAATGGGACCGAATTTTGCTCACAGACCGCCTTCTTGAGTGTGTTGGGGCTGATAATATTTCGCACCTCGCCTATCTCGAGGCTCGGTGAAGTCGGCGGTGGAGGCGCCTCACGAGAGCTGAACGCCAGACGGCGCCTGTTGCAACTTGGCTTCTCCGATGCACGAGCTAGATCGCACACGTCTTTTGTTGGGTTTGGTTCTTGAGAAGGGGCCCCATGAAGTCGCCATCGCACCCATGCTCGGCAAAGTGCTGATCGACGTTGCCAAATGTATCATAGTCGTCGTCGTCGTCATTACGATCCCGTGCCATATGCATGTTTGGATCGATGGCATAGGGATGTCCGCACCGTTACGGGCGGTCTTTCCATGGGGCCGACTTGGCGCCGCACGATCGGGCGGTGTTGTCTTTGGGGTGGTGTCCCCGCCCCAAACGAATCTGGCTCTTCGGCCAAAGCAGGGCCAGCTCAGGCGGCGCCGAGGGTCATCACGTCATCATCGCCGGCCCCGACGGGTCGATTCGGAGGTAACAAGTCGTCGCAGCCTGGCAGCACCGAACCAGTTGAACCCTAAACAAGTTGGGTGGCATCCGGGTACCGTGGAACAAGGGGTTGCCGGTTGAACGATTTTGCCCTTGGCAACATCGACCAACTCGTTGTTCACGAAGTTGAGGAGAGTGCACGAACGTCGGCGGCGCTCGCGAAAACATGTAGGGCGCCGGGGATGCCCGACCAAAGGCAAGGAGATGAAGTCCTCGGCCGAGAGAGGCTTAATTAGTTACCGTGATGATGGCGTCGAGCTCGGCTAATGTAGAGGCACCGCCAACGGCGGCCGGCCGTTGACGGAGGGGCCGCTTGCTGCGGAGGTGCCGGCCGGCGTACACCCGGTGCATTAAGCTCCGTGCGGCGTCGGAGACACCAATGCCGCCTCGCTGGAGGCACCAATGGCCCCGCCATCGCATTATGTGAGTTGCTGGCCGTGAAGCTAGGGAATCGGGCGGCCTCGCTGGCCGCCCGCAATCCACGACTCAACCCCGAGATCAAGGTAGGCACAAGGGCGGTGATAAATCGCTCCGAGTCGTTGTTCCACTTGCTCTTGGACAATCTCCGAATCCGCGCCACCTGTGCCTTGAGTTCTTGAACCTCTCGCTACCGGCTTTCCGAGCTGGGCTTTTTCTCCTTCCGCACACCAGCGTATAGTATGACCCCATTTTGTCGACAAGCCTTTGCGGCCACACGACCACCGACGTCGGCTTCATCGAGCTTATCCTTGTTCTTCATTACATTCAACCCCTATTTAGAGTGGTGTCCCAAGGGTTGCTCTGAGTCGACCCCGCCATCGCTTTCGGTCGCTGCGGAAGGAATGTGAACCATTTAGAAATTCGGCTTCATTAATTAGAATGCAACCATATGGAGCTAATTACGCTGGGTGTATTCCTTACGAGAACAAGCTCAAGCTGCACGGTCTTCGGATCCGTGGTAAGCTCCTTTGTTTCGGGTCCTTCTTGTACCGGCCCCGACAAAGTTCCTGGTCTGCTTGTCACCGCCAGTATGTATCGAAGAGGGGCGGTAGGCCTTGCTCGGCACGGTCCGCCTCCTCCTTGTCCCATATAGGCTCCGCCACTCAGTAACCGGCCGGGACCGAGTGTGTGTTCCCCTATGTTCAGCTCCGCATTTGTTTCCCCACTCACTTGATTGGGAGCTTGCGGTGCTCGAGCAATTGATCTTGAAGTCGTTGTAGTCATCTTCGGTGATCGAAGGATTTTTCTCCTTGATCTTCTCATAACTCTCACCTTTCTCGATCATTCTCTTCACATTGCTTTTCCAAGTAGACAGGGCCTTGCTCATCTTCGTGAGGGCAGCATTGTTCACTTTATTCCCTTTGAGGCTTGTGTTTTCAAATTCAGCGGGGAACTTGTATCGTTCATGCAGCTTCGTGAAGAGGAGGTTGCGAAATTCCCTCGGTCGGGATGCCTCGTGTTCTCGGTGTTGATCGAGACGGTGCTCCGGACAATGCACCCGAGCTGAAGCGAGTACCCTTGACTATTCGTTCGGGCGCCGTTGGATTCCGTTGGAGTCCACTTCAGTAACTTCCTCCTTGAGGGTGCGAACACGATCGGGCGCCGGTCCTTCCGTTGCCTCTTGGTGGCTGCCATCTGTGCGTGCGCCGCCATCATCAGTGGTGGCATCCTCGGCGGCACCATTAGTGGTGGCATCAGTGTGGTCATCCTCGGCGGCACCATCCGTGGTCTCAGGATCGGTGGGGAAGGCGGCGGCCTCATACAAGTGAGGTTGTTCCTCCATCTCCGTGGACAGCTCGAGAATGCCTTGCCGCTCCGAACCCCGGCCTCATCGTTGTGGGCCATGTTTCTCTCTAAATAGAAACAAAGTTTGGTCAAAAAGTTGGTTATTGTCAAGGAACAAGATCATGGTCTCATCATTTTAGGGTTTGTCGACACCGAGGCATCCTAAAATCTAAGCTTTTATCATTGAGGGTTTTTCGACGCCAAGGCACCCTAAAAGCCTAACTTTTCATCATTTCGGTTTTATCGACACCGAGGCACCCTAAAAGCCATGCATTAGTCACAAATGCCGGGGCACTTGATCCTACTTAATTAACTACTAAGATACCCGGCCCATGCATTAGTCACAAGTACCCCATATGTCCTATTTTTAGCAAAGTCATGCTAAAATTCACGGAAAATTTCAGCATGACCTTTGCTGAAAATAGGACATATGGAGTACCAATTTGCCGAACGGAAGTTAATCGACATTCCGGCAAACTCAAGGGCCTCTCGGGTACCTGCAAAATCATCACGACCACGATGGTCGGAGACAAAACCCAGCAAACTAGCAAAATCATCACAAATTGTTTTACATTAAAGATGATCATCATCTTTACAAGTCTTTCTCAGTGTGATCACAAGTAATTCAGAGGCATCACAAGTAATTCAGAGCATCACAAGGCATTAGTAGTTCAGTACATGAACAAGTTTTACAAACCCATATAAGAACAAGTGAATTCTAGTCCCATTGACACTCCTGGTTTCTACAAACACCAAGTACTAGGGCACACAAAAGTTCTGAAATTTGTGTGCCTAACTGAATTAACTGAATTTTCAGTAACCGAATAAACTGAATTTTCAAAACTGCAAGAAGCCAATTAAAAAATCCAACAGCACTAGAACTGAGCTGATTGAGTAGTTTTGTTCACTGTTATGAAGAGAAACTTCTTCTTGTAAGAAAGGACTTCGCGTGTGGTTTGGAATATTCAGAAATCAAGTTGAAATATAAAACCATATAGAGGTAGGTATGCTACAAGTCTACAACATATATACTAATTAATCAACTGCAATCAGGAGACATTTTCTTCTTCTAAGTCCATCTCACGGTTCGCTGAATTAAGAAAAATACATCATCATTTCAGAAAACTTACGCAAACTACTGAAAACAGGAAGAAGAAGAAAAACACATTTCAGAAGGAAAAAACTGCATGCAAAAATAGCTTTCAACTTAACTTCGAATGCTTGTATATATCATTATAAAAATTGGGTGCTAACTGACGCAAACTTCTGATAATCATTCAGAGCAGCTCAACAAACTTTGAACAAGCAGGACTCATGGCCAAATTAAAGTAGAGTAATCCTATGGTGCATTTCCGATAAATCCATGGATGGATGTACGTATCACTACAGATTGAACACAACATTTCCATTAATTTTTTCTCCAACTGGTAGTATAATAACTATACTCTAATTCAGTAAGTAATTTAATCTCTGGGCCAAGACCTACAAGTAGATTAATTGACTAAGGAGGAGAAAAAGACCTGCAAGGCTCTCCATGTTTGCGAGAACCCTTGCAATCTACCCCTCTGTGTCAAAATATAAGTCATTTTGACACTATCATAGTGTCAAAAACCGTCTTATATTTTGATACGGAGGAGTATTTCATAGTTTATATCTATTTGTGAGCCACTTATCCCTTGCTCCCAATGCTGCTTCAAGTTGTACTCTTTGTTGAGATGGCTAGCGAAGATTTATTTGACCAATTTATATGCTACTCAAAGAGGATATATGCTACAGGAGTACATGTACTTCTCTGAACTGAAGTGTAACCATTTATTTGTCAAAAGTTTCTGTACATATCTATTCCCAGGTCGTACAATATTTTGACATCCAAGTGTGCAGCAAGACATTCACAAACAGAGCAGCAGCATACAGTTCCAAGTTTTAAGTTCCAGGACAGGCCCACACTGTCGCTCCTAATTCAGAGATGTGATTCAGCATTTGTTCAAAACTAACACTTGCATATATACCAGCAGATACTGCCCTCAAGTTGCAGTTATTCCTCACAGGTATGTGCTAGTGTAACTAACCGACATTTACAAAGTTTTTTTTTCTTGAATGTACAAATGGTTTTGTATTTTTAACAGTTTGTTATAGTCAAATGACCAGAACTGCACATGTGCTGCTACAACACACACTTTTGCCAAAATGATCAATCATCTCCCTCTTCTCTAAACTTTGAGAATCGAGGTCCTACAATATCTTGACTTGAACAGAGCAGAATGATACAGTTTTAAGTTTTGTTCAAAACTGCAATCATAACAGACTTTCTTGCGGCTATAAGTAGATTAATTGACATGAATGGAGAAGTAAGGAGGAGTGGTCGTACCTTGGGCGTCTAGTCTAGGTCCTGCGGCGCGTGGCGTCGAGGGAGGCGGGTCGACGGTGGTGTGTACGGGGCGGGGTCGAGGTGGGGCAGCGGCGTGGGCGGGCCGAGGCGGCTGGGCGGCGGGGCAGCGCCCGGGCGGCGGGTCGGGCGGCGTCCGGGCGGCGGGTCGGGCGGCGTCTGGGCGGCCCGGGCGGCGGGGTCGGGCGGCGTCCGGGCGGGCGTCTGGCGCGGGTCGGGCGGGTCGAGGCGGCGTCGGCTGGCGTCCGGGCGGCGCCCGGGCGAGGGAGAGGGCGAGGAGGAGAGGGCGAGGCGAGGGCGAGGGCGAGGCAGCGGCGGGCGGCGGTGGATCGAGAAGGAGAGAACTGGCGAGGATCGGCGAAGGGGATCGGGCGAAGGGGATCGAGGCGAAGGGGGCCACAATACTAATGGCGCACCTCACCGTGGTGCGCCATTAGCATGTCCATACTAATGGCGCACCTCACCGTGGTGCGCCATTAGTATTTTTTTTATTTCAACTCGAGCCAAAAGGTTATGTAGTACCAGAACCTATCTATGTCAAGCCCACTCTACTAGCTCGACTGGTCAGCAGCCAGTTCTCACACCGGGAGGTCCTGGGTTCGACTCCCCTGCTCCACAAATTTTTTTTAGCATTTAAAAAGCTATTTGATACTTATTTATGTTTAAATATGTTCAAACTTGTTTAAATAATAACAGTAATATTTTTTTATAAGACAGTAGCATTTAAAAAGCTGTTTGATACTTATTTTTTATAAGACGGTGCGCGGGGTGCGGGGGGTCGGCGGCGGCGGTTGAGTAGGGGAATCGAGGGTGCGGGGGGTCGGCGGCCGTGGACTGAGGGGGTGCTCGGCCGAGGGGACGGACCTGGCGAGGTGGGATAGCGATCGAGATGGAGGGGGGTCGAGATCGAGTGTCCATGAAATTCAAAAATATTCATGATAGTTCAAAAAGTACCCATGAAATACAATCGAGAAATGAAGGCTACGATTTAAATACAATCGATCTTAGCTAGCTATCTGTTCACAATCTTCTTGCCCTTCTTTTTCGCATAAATGGAGTTCTTACGTGGAGCAGACGTCCTTTAGGTAGGGTGGTCCTGCTTCTTCTTGTGGTGTATGCTGCTACTTCATCATCGTCGTCATGTTCGATCCTCGGGTCACCGTGCTTGTCGAAGTCTTGCTCATTGGCTACTCCATCCATTCCGATGATCTTCCTTTTGCCTCTCCTCACGACAACACGACCGGGCTTTGGCGGGTCGGTAATGAAGAAGCATTGGTCCACTTGGGAATCTAGTACCCATGGCTCATTTTCGCGGTGACGCTTATGCCATGCGGTCTTGATTTGGCCGGGTATAACCATGGTGGTGAAATACCGGTCTTCTTTTATGACGTTCTTGGCCCATCGACACGGAACATGGGACCTTCTCTCGGTAGTAGCTCAGCTCCAGCTCTCCTCGATCCTTCCGTAGTATCTGTCCTTGTCGTTACCGGTGTAGGATTCCATCGTTACCCGGAGTTCGATAACCATCGCTCTTCATGTCCTTGGCCTCGGTGTAGAATGTGTAGCCGTTGATATCGTGACGCCTCATAGGTCATCGAGGTTGTGCTCGGCATACTGTGACAAGGCGAATATGAGTTGTTCTTCTGCGGAAGAATCCTCATGTAAAGATGCGACGAAGCTTATGCTTGAACTAACGCGTGAAACATGAATTGTGCTCTTTGAGTGTATCTCCGTCCGTCCTCTGTTGGCCTCGGTCATTGTACGTCTTTTTAATAAAGGTTTTGTGCTCTACCACCCAAGGATCGACCACGTCTATGTGTTGTAGCGCGACTAGGTTTGCTCTTTCAAAGTCGGCGAGTCGACCCTCGAAGTCGACATGCATTTCAAGGGCGACCCTCACGGTGACCCCATCCAATGAGCCTGCCGAGGTGCTGTTGACGGGCAGACCAACGGGTTCTCGATGCCTAGATAATTCGTGCGATGAGGAGATGCACTCTTCGTCGAAAAGCCCCCTGGCTATGCTTCCTTCTGGACATGACATGTTGCGAATGTATCCTTTGATGACACCATTCATCCTTTCGAACGGCATCATCGCGTCGCGCAGGAAGGTCGGCCCGAGTTGGATGATATCCTCCACTATATGGACCAGCAGATGCACCATAACGTCGAAGAATGCGGGCGGGAAGTACATCTCAAGCTCGCATAGTATCACTACGATCTCTTCTTGTAGCCTTCTGAGTTGCCTCACGCCAATCGACTTCCGAGAGATGACGTCGAAGAAGTTGCATAGGCCAAATAGCGTTTCACGGACGCGGCGCGGCGTCCATGATCCCAATGGATTGCAATCGGAAGTATCTGCGTCATCGACGCGTGACGGTCGTGAGACTTCATCCCGCTGAACTTCGCCCACTGGTCTAGGTATCTGCTTATCTTCCCAGCGTAATCGTAAGGAAGTTTTACTCCTAGGAGGCAGGTGAAAAACTGCTCGATCTCCTCGACTTAGAGTGAAGCACGGGGAGTGTAGTCTTTTCCGGTCTTCTTGGCCTTTTTGCCTTTGCGACGACTTTCTGTGTCCTGCTTCGCCTCATCATCATCATCATCATCATCATCATCATCATCATATATAGCGTGAAGCTCCTGCCTGATGCCCATTGATTTCAAGTCTGCCCTTGCTTTCGGCCCATCTTTGGTCCTCTACGGCATGTTGAGCAGGGTACCAAGCGGACTCTACACGTTCTTCGTGATATGCATGACATCAAGGCTGTGAGGCACACGGTGGATCTTCCAAGACGGCAAGTCCCGGAAAACAGACCTCGTTTTCCATACCTTCAAGAGCGACTTCTGGCGCCTTTTGCTTCTTTCCGGCTCTGGCGCCTTTTTGCTTCTTTCCGGCGGTGGGCAGTCTTTCCAATTTTCCAACAGCTTGTCTATTTCCTCGCCGCTCCTCGTACGGGCGTTTTCGAGTTCGGTTTCACCATCGAACAGATCCTTGCGTTTCCTCCACGGGTCATCGTCATGAAGCCACCTTCGATGTCCCATGAACACGGTTTTCAAGACCCGGATCTCTATCTAGCTGGCGTACGTTGTGTCATCCATGCACCTTACGCATCCGTAAAATCCGTGGACTACCTGCCCCGCGACATATCCGTGAATCGAGATAGTCGTGGCACCGTCGTGAGCAAAGGCGGCTCTCATAGGGAAATATTCTTTCCGCGGGCGTCCCACGTATTGGCTGGCGTTTTCCACAGCGTGTCAAGCTCCTCTTCAAGCAGCCCCAGACAGATTGATGTCGTTCCTGGTTGTTTCGCCCTTCAATTAGCATACTCATGTGAATGTACTTCCTCTTCATGCACAACCAGGGGGAAGGTTGTACATCCACACAAACACAGGCCAGGTGCTATGTGTGCTTCTCTGCTGCCAAACGGATTGACTCCATCGGTGCTCGCGCCCAAAGACGACGATGTTCCTTGGATCGTTCCCAAATTCCGAGTCTTCAAAGTTCAACGCTGCCACGGGCTCGCATCCTTAGGGTGACTCAGCATCTTGTCTTTTTTATCTATCTCCGGATCATTTGCGTCATCTTCTCGCTTCTTCTCCTCCCTATCCGCGTGGCAACGCAGGAGCTTTGCTACCTTAGGGTCCGCGAAATAGCGCTGCAGACGAGGAGTGATCGGAAAGTACCACACCACTTTTCGAGGAGCTTTCTTCCTCTTCTTGTATCGAGTGACGCCAAGACACCGGACATATGGTAGACTCCGCGTGCTCGTCCCGATAAATGATGCAATTGTTCATGCACACATGGTATTTCACGTGCGGTAAATCCAGAGGACACATGATTTTCTTCGCCTCCTCCAAACTGGTCGGGCACTTGCTCCCCTTGGGAAGACGTTCGTGCCAGAATGACATGTTCTCGTCGAAGCATGCGTCGGTCATTTTGTGTTTTACCTTCATCTCCAGAGCCATGAGCGTTACTTTCAGGCAGGTATCCTCGGGCCTGCATCCTTCATACAATGGAGTAACCGCGTCTAACTCAAGTTGATCCATCTTGGCTTTCTCTCGGGCGGCAGCTCTTGCGTTATCCGTCTGCTTGAGAAGCAGCTCTTGAATATGAGGGTCCTGCACCCAGCCCATCGATGGTCCAGCGTCGCTCCGGGCCGCATCATCATCTTCATGATCATGCCCGTCGCTTTGCTCCGCATCTTCCTCATCATCATGTCCCGCATCTTCTACATGATGACTGTGTACAACATCACGCCGTGGATCATCTCCCGGGATTCTTCGTCTTCTCGCCCGCCCGAGCCGCGGTGGTTGTCTTGCTGCCCTTCCTCATTTCTTGCCCGCCCGCATGGACGACTTCGTAGTCATCTTCATCACCTTGCCACCGATAGCCATCCATGAAACCACGCAACAGCAGGTGGTCCTGCACCTGCCCGGAATCCGGGTCCGCAATAAGGCTCTTCAGCTTGCATCTTCGACACGGACATCTTATCTCCGTCTCATTCTTTTGAAGCATCTCGGCCTTCAAGGACCTCAAAAACCTATTCACGATGCCTTCGGTCATTGTGCGGACCATGGTCGTCAAGGGTAGAGCAAAAGCGATATTTTAGAACCAAACAAAATTTGGCATGACTTTCCCTAAAAATAGGACCAAAAAGAATAAAAGCTTAATGCATGCCAAAATTCTCACTAAACGGAAATGAATCAACATTCCGGCAAAATATTGGCAACTATCGCATTTCAAATACCGTACACCTCCAAACACAAACACATATGCAAACACCACAAACATATGCAACACCACGAACATACATAGATCTAGCTAGGCCGTAAAAAGTGCATGTGCACATTGTTGTAAGGAGAACAACCTAAATATAGCTTCCCCTTACTTACCTATTAAAACAAGGTAATTTAACCACTTAATTTGAATGAATCTATGGTGGAAATGAGGTGAAAAGAGGAGGCACCGAGACAAGGAGGAGGTGGAGAGAATGAAGTGGGGAGAAAGTGAGTGTGTGGGTAGGAGAGGCTGTCCCAAATATCTTGTTGCTGCCCACTTACTAATGGCGCACCTCTTGCATGGTGCTCCATTAGTAGTTACCACTACTAATGGCGCACTTTAAGCAGGATGCGCCATTAGTATGTTTGGATAGGCGCACTAGTTCAAAAAATTCTATACTAATGGCGCACCCATCGGGTGCGCCATTAGTAGTTACAACTACTAATGGCGCACTTTGGCAGGATGCGCCATTAGTATGTTTGGATAGGCGCACTAGTTCAAAAAAAAAGTTTCTATACTAATGGCGCACCCACTCCCTGGTGCGCCATTAGTAGTTACAACTACTAATGGCGCACTTGGGCAGGATGCGCCATTAGTATGTTTGGACAGGCGCACTAGTTAAAAAAAAATTGATACTAATGGCGCACCCAAAGCATGGTGCGCCATTAGTAGTTTAGACTCTAATGGCGCATCAGATGGTGGTGCGCCATTAGTATATACTAATGGCGCACCATCTTTCCGGTGCGCCATTAGTGTCATTCCCATCTATAGCCCTTTTCCTAGTAGTGAGAGGTGCGCTTGCCGGAGTGGGCATCAGAACTCTTGCCGGACTTGGTCTTCTTCTTCGTCCCGGGAGCTTCAGCGGCAAGTGGCTTGCGATCTGCTGCGGCTGCTGCTTCCCGGTAGATCTTGTCGGCGCAGATAAGAGCATCTTTCTTGTCGCCGGGGACAGAGATGACACTTATCGGGCCTGGCATCTTCAGCATGTTATATGCATAGTGAGAGGCCACCATGAATTTGGCGAGTGCTGGACGGCCAAGTATCCCATTGTAGGGCAATGGGAAGTCAACAACGTCAAAAGTGACCCTCTCAGTTCTGAAGTTCAACTCGCTGCCAAATGTCACCGGCAACGTGATCTTTCCCTTCGGCATGCTCCTTCCCGGATTGATTCCTTGGAATGTGCCGGTCTCTTCGAGCTCGCCATCAGGGATCTGGAGTTTCTGGAGTACCGCTGAGGAGATCAGGTTCAAGCCGGCCCCGCCGTCAACTAACATCTTAGTGACCTTGAGGTTGCGGATAGTTGGTGAAACCAACATCGGCAAGCACCGACCGCATGATTATGCGGTCAGGGTGGTCCTCAATGTCAAAGATGATAGGCGTGCTGGACCATTTCAGAGGCTTGCGTGACTCGACGGATGGTTCTGCTGCATTGACTTCCCGCATCCACTGCCTGAGCTGGCGGTGTGAAGTATGCAGAGAAGCACCGCCGTCAACGCACAAGACCTACGTGGCTTTCTGGAACTCCTGATCATCGGCCTCGTCATCATCCATGTCTTCATCGTCGTCGTCATCTTCATCCTTGTCGCGGCCGCGGGGAGGTCTGTCTCCTTGCCGCTGCTTTGCCTTGCCGCGACGTCCTCCCCGGCCGGGACGTTTCTTGCCGGATCCTCCAGCACCTTCTTGTGCCTTCTCCTTGTCGCGTCGCTCGTACTCAGCCTTCTGCTGCTCGACAAGCTGCTCGACTTTCTTGCAGCTCTGGAGGTCATGGCCCTTGGTGCGGTGGATCTTGCAGTATTGCTTGTTGGAGCTGTCCTGCTTGTCGGCGACAGCCACAGCCTGGTAGTTGGCGCCCGCGGCAATCTCCTTGCCGGAGCTACCAACTTTGGCTTTCTTGGCGCCACCTCCGTTGTCGGACTGCTCAACAACTAGCACATCTTTGCCTTTTTTCTTCCTGTTACTCCGCCGCCGGCTCTTCTTTGCCGGGGCAGTTTCCTCACTATCAGATCCTCCTGCTCCTGTGTTCTCTCCGGGGAGTCTTCTCCCTTCTTCAGCACGTGCACACTTGTCGGCCAGGGCATAGAGCTCACTGACGTCTCTGATCTTACACATCGCCATCTCCTCCGCATCTCGCGGTTGCGACGCGTTCGATGGAACGCGCTGATTACCCTTGGCAGGGTGGACATCTCGATGTTGTGCCGCATAACGGCTGAATCTCCAATGTACTTTGCTAGGGCTCTCCTTCCTTCAGGCGAGCAGATGAAGGTCGCTCTCTTAGCCATGGGGCTTGTGGCGCTGTGAAGGCGCCGACAAACTGATGGCATAGATCCGCCCAGGAGGATATGGAGTTGTCCGGCAAGTGCATGAGCCAGGATCTGACATTGGGCTTGAGTACCAGCGGGAAGTAGTTGGCCAGGATCTTGTCGTCTCGCCCCCCGGCAGCTTGCACCGCAATGGTGTAGATGCTGAGGAACTCCGACGGATGCGTCTTGCCGTCGTACTTCTCTGGTACATCTGGCTTGAAATTCTTCTTGCTGGGCCACTGGACTTGCCGCAGCTCACGAGTGAACGCAGGGCAACCTACCGCATACGGCAAGTCGCCTGGTTCCTCTGGCGCATGCATGTCGACAGAGGGCCCAGCGCGCTGGTCGGATTGACGCCGCGCTTCTCTTCGGCGCTCGATGCGAGTACGAGCGTCTTCTTGTTGTCGTTCGTGAAGAACTTGGCACTGATCGCGACGAGCTCGCGGATCTGATGAGGCGGTGGAGTCGCTGTCGAGGTGAATCCGACGAGTCGGCGATCTTGGCCTTCGGGGTGGAGAGTGCATGGTGGTTGCACCCCCACCGGTCTCTCCGCCACCGGCTCATGCCTGGCAGTCCTGCCGCGGCATGGCGTACTGGGTTGTCATGGAGCGCCGCTGCTGGCAAAGCCGATGAGACTCTGAATGGTGGCCCTCCATTCATCGGTCTTGTCCGCCGTTGGAGGGTAATCTAGGAGCAGCTAAGGTCTCGCCAAGGCTTCTGCTGGAGTGGTGGGTGGCAGTGGCGAACGGTGCGAGGAGCGGGATATGCTCGGACTTCTAACTATGTTAGAAGGAGCAGTATCCCGTCCAGGCGACCGTGCCTCGCTCGCGCCAGCACGTTGGCGCACATGTTGGTCTTGACCACCCCTAGATCCACCAGCTCTATCTTGGTCCAACGAACGTATGGCATTGTGAGTACCATGACGTTGTCGGTCCCGCGCCTCCTGAGATGGGCGCGGTGCATGTACGGACGCCGAGGTCTGCGCAGCCTTGTCCTTGGACCTGGCTGCACCATGGGCTCCCTCGTCGACGCCCGCTCTTCCGCCGGCGTCTACCCCACCACTCGTTTGCTCCGGTGGTGGTGGGATCGACGTGGACGGATCAGCTGCCGCCGAAGCCTTCTTCTTCGGTGGCATGTTGATGAAGAAAATGAAGATGTTGCTCGTGTGAACGCCGGATCAGGTTCACACAGCCTCGACGCTCCCTACCTGGCGCGCCAAAGATGTCGGGGAAGCTGATCTGACCCACGAACACCTATAGGACCGGCGGACCGAGCCCCTTTCGGTTCGGCGGGGGGCGGAGATCGTACGAAGAGCAGATTGAGGCGAAGCACACGAGCAGTTTACCCAGCTTCGGAGCTCTCCGGAGAGATAACACTCCTACTGCTGCTTGTCTGAGTTGTATTGTGTTCTTGCTCAGGAGCGCTGAATGCTACAGTACACACCAGCTGCTAACGAGACCGAGCGTGAGAGTGTTCAAACCCCCCTCTACGTTGCGCATGGGCCTCCTTTTATATGCTCAAGGGGTCACCGACAGGTGGCAACGCAGTCAAGGGCAAAAAGGGAAAATGGGTTGCGGTTGGTACAGCTACTTGTACAGTGTATCATACCTAACCCTGACGGCAGGGGACAAAAGCATTAAATGCCCGTCTACGTCGCCCCAAACAGTGCAAACAGGGACCGTCAGGCGCCACCGCTTACCCACGATGGCAATCTTGTCGGCGCCGCTTGCCATACCGGCGCTCGCTGGACGACTGACCTCTTGCCACGCGCGCTTGGAAAGGTCCCAGGGCGACACGTTGGTGGATGTGCTGGAGCGTAGTTATAGATGTGGTAGCCTACCGCGGCAAGCGCCTTGCCGCGGTCGTCGTCTTGTCGCGCCCGGAAGCTTGTCGCTCACCGGGCCTTGCCGGGACGCATGGCGCGTTGCGGCAAGTTCCTTGAGATTCCTTGGTCGGCCTTCCCGGCAAGCTCCTCTTGCCGGGGTCTTGTTTCCTTGGCTTGAATACTTTGTTCTTGAATGGCTTCAAAGGAACCACGGAGGACCTTTCCCGGCAAGCTCCTCGGGGCCTTGGCGGTCACCGGCAACAAGCCTTGTTGGTGTCAGAATTCGCCGATGCACGAAGTTCGGGATACTAGGGTACCCCTACTCTAGTACACCGACAGATACGATAGAGACGTATCAACTCCCCCAAGCTTAAACCTTTGCTTGTCCTCAAGCAATTCAGTTGACAAACTGAAAGTGATAAAGAAAAAACTTTTACGAACTCTGTTTGCTCTTGTTGTTGTAAATATGTAAAGCCAGCATTCAGGTTTTCAGCAAAGACCATGACTAACCACATTTGCAATAACTCCTAGGTCTCATGTTTACTCATATCAATAGCATAATCAACTAGCGAGCGATAATAATAAATCTCGGATGACAACACTTTCTCAAAACAATCATAATATAATATAACAAGATGGTATCTCGCTAGCCCTTTACGAGACCAAGAAAACATAAATGCAGAGCATCTTTAAAGATCAATGACTGACTAGATATTGTAATTCATGGTAAAAGAGATCCAGTCATAGTCATACCCAATATAAATTAAAAGCAATGAATGCAAATGACAGCTGTGCTCTCCAGCTAGTGCTTTTTAATAAGAGGGTGATGACTCAACATAAAAGTAAATAGATAGGCCCTTCGCAGAGGGAAGCAGGGATTTGTAGAGGTGCCAGAGCTTGGTTTTGAAATAGAGATAAATAATATTTTGAGCAGTACACTTTCATTGTCCACATAACAACTAAGAGATGGCCATATCTTCCATGCTACACACATTATAGGCGGTTCCCAAACAGAATGGTAAAGTTTATACTCCCCCTCCACCAACAAGCATCAATCCATGGCTTGCTCGAAACAACGAGTGCCTCCAACAAACAACAGGTCCCAGGGGGAGTTTTGTTTGCAATTATTTTGATTTAGTTTGCATAAAGCATGGGACTGGGCATCCCGGTGACCAGCCATTTTCTCGTGAGTGAGGAGCGGAGTCCACTCCTCTTGAGAATAACCCGCCTAACATGGAAGATAAGGGCAGCCCTAGTTGATACATGAGCTATTCGAGCATACAAAACAGAATGTTTATTTGAAGGTTTGGAGTTTGGCGCATACAAATTTACTTGGAACGGCAGGTAGATACCGCATATAGGAAGGTATGGTGGACTCATGTGGAATAACTTTGGGGTTTAAGGGATTGGATGCACAAGCAGTATTCCCGCTTAGTACAAGTGAAGGCTAGCAAAAGACTGGGAAGCGACCAACTAGAGAGCGACAACAGCCATGAACATGCATTAAAGTTAATAAACATTGGATGCAAGCATGAGTAGGATATAATCCACCGTGAACATAAATATCGTGAAGGCTATGTTGATTTGTTTCAACTACATGTGTGAACATGTGCCAAGTCAAGTCACTTAAATCAAAAGGAGGATACCACCCCATCATACCACATCACAACCATTTTATAGCATGTTGGCACGCAAGGTAAATCATTATAACTCATAGCTAATCAAGCATGGCACAAGCAACTATAATCTCTAATTGTCATTGCAAACATGTTTATTCATAATAAGCTGAATCAAGAATGATGAACTCATCATATTTACAAAAACAAGAGAGGTCGAGTTCATACCAGCTTTTCTCATCTCGATCAGGTCCATCATATAACATCATAATTGCCTTTCACTTGCACGACCGAACGATGTGAATAATAATAAGAGTGCACGTGCATTGGACTAAGATGGAATCTACGAGCATTCAATAAACAGGAGAAGACAAGGCAATATGGGCTCTTGGTTAAATCAACAATAATGCAAATAAGAGCCAATTCAACAATTTAATAATGGTCTTCTCCTATCGACCCCCAAAGAAAATAAAAGAAATAAAACTATTTACACGGGAAAGCTCCCAACCAGCAAAAGAAGAACGGGAAATCTTTTTGGGTTTCTTTTTAATTATTACTACTACAGCAAGAAAAGTAAACTACTACTAAATTTTTGTTTGTTTTTTCTTAAGGTTTAACAAACACACAAGAAGAAAGAAGGAAAAAGAAAATAAACTAGCATGGATATTACAGTGGAAAAGTATGAGCACCGACATCTAGCAATGAGTGTGTGAACATAAATGTAATGTCGGTGGGAAATACGTACTCCCCCAAGCTTAAGCTTTTGACCTAAGTTGGTTCATTGCCAGGGATAGCCTGGCGGATACCCGTAGGTGTAGCTGGGGTCGTACTGCGATGAAGAAGACTCTGACTACCATTGGCTAGCAGCCACCTCCGGATCCCAAGAGTAAACAGACTGTCTTGGAGGCTCATATTGTGGTTCCGATTCCGGGGCTGGTGCAGGATTCCGGTAGGCTTGGACGGCAGCCCACGTAACGAGATACGGTCCTTCAGAATTAAACAAGGAAGGAGCAGGCAAGGTAATAGTCTCAGGGTGATGTTTATTAAAATATAATTTATATTTAAGCTCTCCTTCCCTGCCTTTAACAATAAAATCATGCACTAGCATACTCTTATAATCTAAATAAGCACTAGGCAGCAATTTTTCTTCTTTCTCATAAAGCCTAATAGGTATGTTAAAATGTGCAGCTAGGCGAGAAGCATAAATACCTCCAAAGATGGGGTATTTAGTACGGTTTAGACTTAATCGTTTAGCAATAATTCCGCCCATACTAACAGTGTTATCGCGGTATAAACCATGGAACAAAATGATAATATCAGGAACACTAAGGTTTCCACAGTTTCCACGACCAATCAAGCAATGACTAGCAAATATGGCAAAGTAGCGTAAAACAGGAAAATATATGCTAGTGATTCTTGCATCAGAAACCTTCCTGGTTTCTCCCACAGTGATGGTGTTAATAAACACTTCCACATCTTTACGGTGTGGTTCATCTAAGGTACCCGCAAAGGGTATTTTGCAAACCTCGCAAAATTCAGCTAATGGCATCTCCTTAACAACATCATATAAATGAAACTCCACTGAAGGAGGTGATTTCTTAGGAAAATAGGAGAAGTTTTGCACAAAAGTATTAGTGAGTAAGAGATACTGATGACGTTGATCGCGGAGGAAGTCGGTGAGGCCAGCATTCTCAGCCAATGAATAGAAATCATCGTAAATCCCGGCTGCTCTCAAGAAATCATCGGAAGGCCATTCACACGGCCGGACCTCCGCGATACGAGGCAAATTAAATTTGGGCCTCTGTGCCTCTTCATTTTGCTTTTCCTTCGAGCTTCGGCTCGATGAGCCCCTCAACATTCTCTTCATCATTTTCTGAAATATTATGAAATTTTTAGTAACTTCAAACAAAAGTAGACCGAACTCAATAAAATTGATGGCAACTACTCCTGCAAGTGCCTAGAGCCTATATCATGCATTAGAACTACTTGGAACCATATAAATTTGACATGCAAGCTCAAGAACATGGTCACCTATGCAGCACAAATTTGCAATGAATAAAGAACTACAGCAAAAACTAATTAGACCAATGGAGGAGTCACATACCAAGGAACAATCTCCCAAAGCAGTTTTGCGAGAGGTGCCTTGAGCAAGGAGATCGAAAATCACAGCAAAGTGAGCTAGAACTCGTGCTTGAACCAGATATTCGTGTTTGTGGGAGGAAGAAGAAGAGGATGGGTGCAAGAATAAGTGGAGGAGGGCCACCGTGGGCCCACGAAGCAGGGGGCGCACCCTCCACCCTCGTGGTCAGGTGGCAGCTCCCCCCCCCCCCCCGGCTGTTTTCAGTACCATAAATCCTCAAATATTCCCGAAAAAATCATATTAAATTGGCATGGCATTTGGAGGACTTTTATTTTCAGGGTATTTTTATATTGCACGGATAAATCAGAAAACAGACCGAAAAATACTATTTTTACTTTATTTCAACTAAATAACAAAAAGTATAAAGAGGGTATAGAAGGTTTGTGCTTCTAGTTTCATCCATCTCATGCTCATCAAAAGGAATCCACTAACAAGGTTGATCAGGTCCTGTTAACAAACTCATTCCAATAACACTATGTTACCTCAACGGGGATATGCACCTCAACGGGGATATGCACATCCCCAATAATAAGAATATCATATTTCTTCTTTACAGTAGGAAGAGGAAATTCAAAACCTCCAAATATAATCGATGGAATTTTTCCAATAGAATTGATACTATGAACTTGAGGTTGTTTCCTCGGAAAGTGTACCGTATGCTCATTACCATTAACATGAAAAGTGACATTGCCTTTGTTGCAATCAATAACAGCCCCTGCAATATTCAGAAAAGGTCCTCCAAGAATAATAGACATACTATCGTCCTCGGGAATGTCAAGAATAACAAAGTCCGTTAAAATAGTAACGTTTGCAACCACAACAGGAACATCCTCACAAATACCGACAGGTATAGCAGTTGATTTATTAGCCATTTGCAAAGATATTTCAGTAGGTGTCAACTTATTCAAGTCAAGTCTACGATATAAAGAGAGTGGCATAACACTAACACCGGCTTCAAGATCACATAAAGCAGTTTTAACATAATTTCTTTTAATGGAGCATGGTATAGTAGGTACTCCTGGATCTCCCAGTTTCTTTGGTACTCCACCCTTAAAAGTATAATTAGCAAGCATGGTGGAAATTTCAGCTTCTGGTATCTTTCTTTTATTAGTAACAATATCTTTCATATACTTAGCATAAGGATTCATCTTGAGTATATCAGTCAATCGCATACGCAAAAAGATAGGTCTAATCATTTCAGCAAAGCGCTCAAAATCCTCATCATCCTTTTTCTTGGATGGTTTGGGAGGAAAAGGCATGGGTTTACAACCCAAGGTTCTCTTTCTTTACCATGTTTCCTAGCAACAAAGTCTCTCTTATCATAACGTTGATTCTTTGATTGTGGGTTATCAAGATCAACAGCAGGTTCAATTTCTACATCATTATTATTACTAGGCTGAGCATCATCATGAACATCATCATTAACATTTTCACTAGGTTCATGTTCATTACCAGATTGTGTTTCAGCATCAGAGATAGATATATCATTTGGATTCTTAGGTGGTTCAGCAATAGGTTCACTACAAGTTTGCAAAGTCCTATCATTTTTCTTTTTCTTCCTTTTAGAAGAACTAGGTACATCAGTATTATTTCTCTGAGAATTTTGCTCAATTCTCTTAGGGTGGACTTCAGGATACAAAGGTTCCCGAGTCATTCTACCAGTTCTAGTAGCCACTCTAACAACATAATCATTTTTCTTACTCTTCATTTCATTGAGCAAATCATTTTGAGCCTTAAGTACTTGTTCTACTTGAGTGGTAACCATAGAAGCATGCTTGCTAACAAGTTTAAGTTCACCTCTAATATTGGCCAGATAATCACCCAAGTGTTTAATCATATAAGCATTTTGTTGTAATTGTCTACCAAAATAAGCATTGAAATCTTCTTGCTTAAACATAAAGTTATCAAAATCATCCAAGCACTGACTAGCAATTTTAGTAGGAGGGATTTCAGCTCTATCATATATATAGAGAGAATTTACCTTTACTACCTGTGTCGGATTATCAAGACCAGGAGGTTCTTCAATAGGTAATGGATTAAGATCATATGTTTCTTCAACAGGCGGTAGATTAATACCATGTATTTCTTCAATAGGAGGTAAATTCTTAACATCTTCAGCTTTAATACCTTTTTCTTTCATAGATTTCTTTGCCTCTTGCATATCTTCAGGACTGAGAAACAGAACACCTCCCTTCTTCGGAGTTGTTTTAGGAATAGGCTCAGTAATTGGAGCAGGAGATGGCTCAGGAGTTGGCTCAGGAGGTGCCCAATTATTTTCATTTGTCAACATATTATTCAATAGAATTTCAGCTTCATCCGGTGTTCTTTCCCTGAAAAGAGAACCAGCACAACTATCCAGGTAATCTCTGAAAGCATCGGTTAGTCCATTATAAAAGATATCAAGTATTTCATTTTTCTTAAGAGGATGATCAGGCAAAGCATTAAGTAACTTGAGAATCCTCCCCCAAGCTTGTGGGAGACTCTCTTCTTCAATTTGCACAATGTTGTATATTTCCTTTAAGGTAGCTTGTTTCTTATGAGCAGAGAAATATTTAGCAGAGAAGTAATAAATCATATCATGGGGACTACGCACACAACTAGGATCAAGAGAATTAAACCATATCTTAGCATCACCCTTTAATGAGAACGGAAATATTTTAAGGATATAAAAGTAGCGATATCTCTCATCATTAGTGAACAGGGTGGCTATATCATTTAATTTAGTAAGATGTGCCACAACAGTTTCAGATTCATAACCATGAAAAGGATCAGATTCAACCAAAGTAATTATATCAGGATCAACAGAGAATTCATAATCCTTATCGGCAACACAAATAGGTGAAGTGGCAAAAGCAGGGTCGGGCCTCATTCTATCATTAAGAGATTGCTTATTCCATTTAGCTAATAGCCTTCGAAGCTCATCGTTATCTTTGCAAGCTAAAATAGCCGCAGAAGCTTCTATATCAAAAATATAACCATCAGGAATAACAGGCATGTTTTCATCATCAATTTCATCAACATGATCAGTTTCTATAATTTCTTTCTCTCTAGCCCTAGCAATTTGTTCATAAAGAAATTCACTAAGGAGCACAGTAGTATCAAGCATAGAAGTAGTTTCATCATAAGTATCATGCATAGCAGAAGTGGCATCATCAATAACATGCGACATATCAGAACGAATAGCAGAAGCAGGTTTAGGTGTCGCAAGCTTACTCAAAACAGAAGGTGAATCAAGTGCAGAGCTAGATGGTAGTTCCTTACCTCCCCTCGTAGTTGAGGGATAAATTTTTGTCTTAGCGCCTTTCAAGTTCTTCATAGTGTCCAGGAGATATAAATCCCAAGTGACTCAAAGAATAGAGCTATGCTCCCCGGCAATGGCGCCAGAAATTAGTCTTGATAACCCACAAGTCTAGGGGATCGCAACAGCTTTCGAGGGTAGAGTATTCAACCAAAATTTATTGATTCGACACAAGGGGAGCCAAAGAATATTCTCAAGTATTAGCAACTAAGTTGTCAATTCAGCCACACCTGGGTAACTTAATATCTGCAGCAAGGTATTTAGTAGCAAAGTAATATGATAGTAGCGGTAACGGTAATAAAAGGTAACAGAAACAAAAGTAATATTTTTGGTATTTTGTAGTGATTGTAACAGTAGCAACGGGAAAGTAAATAAGCGTAAACCAGTAGATGGAAAACTCGTAGGCATTGGATCGGTGATGGATAATTATGCCGGATGCGGTTCATCATGTAAAATTCATAACATAGCGTGACACAGAACTAGCTCCAATTCATCAATGTAATGTAGGCATGTATTCCGAATATAGTCATACGTGCTTATGGAAAAGAACTTGCATGACATCTTTTGTCCTACCCTCCCGTGGCAGCAGGGTCCTAATGGAAACTAAGGGATATTAAGGCCTCCTTTTAATAGAGAACCGAAACAAAGCATTAGCACATAGTGAATACATGAATTCCTCAAACTATGGTCATCACCGGAGTGGTCCCGATTATTGTCACTTCGGGTTGCGAATCATAACACATAGAAGGTGACTATAGACTTGCAAGATAGGATCAAGAACTCACATATATTCATGAAAACATAATAGGTTCAGATCTGAAATCATGGCACTCGGGCCCTAGTGACAAGCATTAAGCATAGCAAAGTCATAGCAACATCAATCTCAGAACATAATTGATACTAGGGATCAAACCCTAACAAAACTAACTCGGTTACATGATAGTTCTCATCCAACCCATCACCGTCCAGCAAGCCTAACGATGGAATTACTCGCGCACGGCGGTGAGCATCATGAAATTGGTGATGGAGGATGGTGGATGATGACGACGGCGATGAATCCCCCTCTCCGAAGCCCCGAACGGACTCCAGATCAGCCCTCCCGAGAGGTTTTAGGGCTTGGCGGCGGCTCCATATCGTAAAACGCGATGATTTCTTCTCCTTTATTTTTTCTCCCCGAAAGCAAATATATAGAGTCGGAGTTGGCGTCGGAGGAGCTCCAGGGGGCCCACGAGGTAGGGGGCGCGCCCTAGGGGGGCGCCCCCACCCTCGTGGACAGGGTGTGGGCCCCCTGGTCTTCATCTTTGGCGAGGATTTTTTATTATTTTTAACTATTTGTTCCGTGGAGTTTCAGGTCATTCCGAGAACTTACATTTTACGCACATAAAACAACATCATGGCAATTCTGCTGAAAATAGCGTCAGTCCGGGTTAGTTTCATTCAAATCATGCAAGTTAGAGTCCAAAACAAGGGCAAAAGTGTTTGGAAAAGTAGATACGACAGAGATGTATCAGGTACCGACAAGAGGAATGTGACCTCAACATGTGCAGTTGCATTGGCTTTATTCTACATTTTGGTAAGAGTAAATGTAGATCTAATAATTTGGACAAAGTGGAGGACAGGGCAGATAAGATGCAGAGTAATGCTAGACAATCAACTATCGTGCAATGCAAGTACAGTAATACTACCACTGTCTGTTATTACTTGTCACTCAAATGGATGTATCTAGCATTATTTAAGTTCTAAACACAACCAGTTGAGCAATAATTAATTTGATACGGAGGGAGTACATGACAACAGGTACTTACATGAGAAATCCAGAACTTCATAACCATTGGGTTAATTCTACATTTATGTAAGAGTAAATATAGATCTTATAATTTAGAGCAAATGATGGATAATGAAGCAAACATTTACAGTGATGCTACATAATCAAAGAACAGTGAGTGTAAGTATGCTGATAAAGGGCAAGAGGTACTCACAAGAGCAATGCAGTGCCTAATATTGTTGTGAGATTCTACGATACTTTGAGAATGGAGATTCATCCGCAATTAGTTTTCATACAAGAGAGATGGTAAGGCACATGCAGAAATGTAGGAGTTCAATTTTTGAATTGATATCATAGACAGTACATGACGCTGGGCTCTCTACAGTTCTAATAGGGTTTGGCCAATGGAGTAGGGGTAAAGTATGGTACAGTTGGGCCTGTGTTTTTTGGGGCTGCTGGCCTATCTAATTTATCATGTATCAATGCATTTTCCAAATACTTAGTTTGTACGCCTTCAGGATTTGCACTCACCCCCTTCCTTTTGGACATCTATTAAGAAAGAACAACATTTGACTGAAAAAACATGGTATGATGACACATGGAATAGGTAAAGAAAATGGATAGGCATGTCATATACTCATATATGATGCTTAAACTAAGCAGATGGTGGTGTAACAAAGTAGAAGTAATGCAAGACGTCATATGAAAGATACGTGTGACCAATACAACCTTGCCAAGTTAAAGCAACCACCTTGATGGGTGAATAAGATAGGCCATCTTCCACGATGCCAAGTTTGTTAGCCAGTGGATTGTTCAGCAATATTCTCCTCGTGCACCCATTCTCATATTCATTTTGATCATGTTCAATACCTGACATGCATGGAAACATAAAAATAAGTGAGACTATCTTTGTAATGCATAAGTGATTCTAATCCAATAGTGCCTCCGTGTAAACCCCTATGTTATATCTCTGCAATTCTTCTAAGAGATTCCATGTGTGTTGTAATTTGGTTTGTGCATTAATATAATGTGGCCTACTACTCAAAATACGAGAGCTCCAAAAGTAATGATACTTCGCATATGACAGCTTCAACATATACTAAGGAAGAACAACTCGACCTGACATGATAGTTTCAAAATATACTAAGGAAGAACAACCCAACTTGAACCGTCAACCACAAATGTCTCTGCTACTCTTCCCAAGAAGGAACATACTGTAGTTATTAAAGAAAAAGAGAAGAGGATCATGTTAAAGAAGAGCAGAAGAGCAAGAAGATTGAATATATTACAAGTCTTTCAATACAATGTCTGTTGCCCACCCATGATGAACCAGAGCACACAGAGAAATACTATTCCTTCCTATCTCTACATATGTGGCTCACATGCATTTCGAAACTAAAGTTGGAACATTTAGTGGACCGATAGAACCTCTCTCTGTTTTACTAATATCAGCATCATATCAAATTCAAATTTGTACAACTAAGCTTGTTTAGCTTGATGGGTGGAGCAGTGCTATTACGACACGAATCATATAGGCCGATCGTGGTGATCATAAAAGGGGGAAACCCTAAGCATGATGATTATAGTGTTGACCGTGGCAGTGGCATGGCAGATCTGAAGCTACAAACCGCGCAAAGGGTACTTAGCAATAGATGTTTGCTTTGAAATAACAACTAAGATTTGGTATGGATAAGAAAGTACAGTCAACAAGTGACAAATAAATGCAATTCATGTTGTCTTTCTATATGTCGCCACATGCATTTGGAAACTCAAGTGGGAGCTTTACTAACCAATTAAATGTGTCTGTTAACTAATATCAGTATCATACCACATTCATATCTGAAAAACTAAGCTTTGGAATTATGAGTGGTGTGTTGTCAAGCTTGAAGGGTGGAGTACTGCTAGTACGACAGAAAGCACCTACAAGATCGTAGTATTGTAGATAAAAGGGGAAAACCCTAAGCATCACGAGTAAAATCAGGAAAGTGGAACTAGTTGGAACATATGGGCTTGTATTGCCGGTACGGCTAGAAAGGCTTCGGCCCCTATATGGGTAGCTCTATTCAACTAAAGGCATAATACTTTTACTATCAGTCTAAACTCTCAAAGGTGACATAACTCCCAACATTTCCCAGATATTATGGCAGACCATCTAGAATAGTTGAAAGTATCCATCTGAAGCGACCAATAGACCCGTTGACTAAAATGTCCCTGCTCCACTTCCCGACAAGGAACATACTGTACTACTCTCTCCCTTCCTAAATATAAGTCTTTTAGACATTCGAATGCAGACTACATACGGTGCAAAATGAGGGAATGTACACTCTAAAATATGTCATATACATCCGTGTGTAGTTCTTATTGAATATCTAAAAAGACTTTGTTTTACCAAAAAAGGTTGTCGCCCCGCTTTATACATAAAGCACCGATGAACAACACCCGGTACAAACGAATGCCCTCACAACACACACACACACCCAAGGCAGTTAGGAATGGAGGAAGTACTATACTGTCGGTGTACAAAAAGAGGGGCACGCTTTTGTACCCCTTTACCTGTGCACGGGCAGTTGGAGCCGCGCCCACGGTCACACCATGCAGAACATGAGAGGTGAGACAAGGTAAGATTGAAGCCCAAGATAATCAGAGCAATGCCAAGGCCGAGACCACAAGGAGCAGAGGGACGAAGCAGGCTCCCCCGGCAAGACCCTTGTCGGGGCAGCTCGCCCCACACCAACAGAGTGAGCCACCCTTGAGCCCACGGTCCCCAACGCCATCATCCACGTGGGGCCAGGAGTCGGGAAGGCACCTCTGTGGTGGCATCTGAATCTTTGTGAAGACATATTCAAGATCAGATGAGGATTAGAAGGCGGCGATCCTCGACAAGATCCTTGCCGAGGAAGGCCACGGACCCCGGCAAGGCCCTTGCCGGGGCGATCTTGCCTGCAGCAAGACCCTTGCCGGGCCACCCGCAAAGGCCCTCACCAGGGCGCGGCAGGGCCACCGCCAGGCCCATGCCAACCAAGCTTCCACCGCCATTCACAAGCAGCTGCCAGCCCAACCAGCTGGGCGGGCAACTGCGTGGCAGCATGCAGCCCCCAGGCCAACTCATCGAGCGCCTGCGTGGTGGCATGCAGATCTTCGTGAAGGCTCCACCACCGCGCCATCTCAGCTGCCTGCCTGTCTACATGGCGCCGCACGCATTGTTGGCCAAGGCGCGTGTTGAAGCAAGTAGGAGCGGCGACGGACGGGACGGGCCTCGCCCCCGTCACCGATAAAGCAGGAGGACACCTAAGCTACGCATTAAATGCGTCTTGTCCTGCATGTCTGACGATAAGCTCGGGCCTGTCGCCTTTCCACCTCCTGTGTGCCACTGTGGCAGCCCCTTTCGACTTAAAAGGAGGCCTATGGCATACTGGAGAAGGATTCGGCTCTTTGGAACCGCGCACTCACCACAGCTAGTTCGAGAGCTCAAGAACTCTCTTAAATACACCCACCAAAGCAGGACTAGGGTTTTACGCATCCTCACGGCCCGAACCTGGGTAAACGCTCCGCATGCTGGCTACTGATCCTGCTCATCTTGCAACCCTGCGCCCCGGCAACCGTAGTAGGGATTCTTGTGATCCCATAGGTGTCGTTTCCCCCGACATCTTTGGCACGCCAGGTAGGGGGCGCAATTGTGAGAATCTGGTCTAGTAGTTAGCCTAGCAGTTCTTCGTCGCCATGGTTCCTAAGAAGTAGACGGCCATGGTGATCGGCTCGTTGGGAGCCGAACGGCCCGTGCCGGTCTTGACGAGCGATGGACCGGTCAGCGACAGGACCCGGGCAGCGTCCGCGAGCACTAGCATTGCCCAGGCAGTGAGCCTAGCGGCGGCATCGTTCGCGCCAGCGACGACGCCGCCGCGTCGCCAGATCCAAAGACAGAGCTGGCACCCCCGCAGGCGGCGCGGGGCCCTCTAGGGGTGTCGTTGTGCCACCTCCGGGCGGCGCAGCGACCTCCAAGATGCCCACACCGGCGACCACCGCGCGCTCTTCCCATGGTGTGCACGCCGAGCAGCGTCACCACGTTGGTGACCCTGGGCACTGCCGTGGGAAGAGCCCTATGCGTCATCCGCAAGATGAAGGGGTTCAGCACGCTCGCCGAAGCGCTGGCGAAAATGGCACGCAGCCGCTGGGTCGTAACGGAGCTCCTTCTAACGTAGTTAGAAGTCGAAGTGCGCCGTGATCCACGCATGGTATGCCGCCGTCATGCCGGTGAGCTTTGGCGCGCGCGCAGCTGCTCCTCGACTACCCTCCTGCTGCGGAGAAGCTCGACGAGTGGGGGGCCACCATCCGGAGCCTCGTCATCGTCGCCAACAAAGACGATCCGCGACCGGTAGGGCCCTTGGGTCGGCGCTCCACCGAGCCACCACATGCTGACACTGGGAGGACCGGGGGAGCTGCGGCCATGGTGCACTCTCCTCCTCCTCGCCAGCCGCCGCGAGCGTCGGCCCATCGTGACGACGCTTGTGATAACATCTCCATAGCGTTGTCCGACTCGCGGACCCTCCGCGACCAGCGCCAGGTCCTTCGGGAACGAGCTCATGAAGACGCTCGAACCACCATCGAGCGCCAACACGAAACACGCCGCCAGTCGGACAAGCGGGCAGGACCCGCTATGGACCACCCGGCATCGGGGGGCCCCGGCGGCCTACCTTACGAGGTGGGCTACCCGGCCTTTACCCTTGAGCTGCGGCAGTTCCAGCCGTCCCACCGCATGTTCAAGCCCGACGTCGGCGAGAAGTACACTAGCAAGACCCATCCATTCGAGTTCCTCAGCATCTACACCATCGTGATGCAAGCTGCTGAAGCTCGCGACGACAAGGTGCTTGCCAACTATTTCCCGCTGGCGCTGAAGCCCAATGTGATGTCTTGGTTGATGCACCTGCCGGTGGATTCCATTTATTCTTGGTCGGATTTGTGCCATGAGTTCGTTGGCGCCTTCACAGGAGGCCACCAAGCTCATGGCCAGGCTAGTGATCTGCATATCATTCCCCATAAGGAAGGGGAAACCCTATGCAAGTACATCCAGAGATTCAGCCGAGTGCAGTACAACATCCCTGACGTTCATCCCACCGCTGTGATTAGCGCGTTCCACCAGAACATGCGCAAACGCAAGATGCGCAAAGAGCTGGCGATGACCAAAGTTAAGGATGTGGCCAAGCTCTACGTTCTGGCCGATAGGTGCGCCCAGGCTGAAGAGGGAAGGAAGTACCCCGGCGCGGAAACCGATTCTACCGATGAAGATGTCGCTACCCCGACGAAGAAGGTCCGGCGTCGCAACAGGAAACGCAAAGGCAAGGTCGTGCTTGCCGTTGAGGGATCTGACCACACCGGTGCCGGCAAGAAGGTCAAGGCAGACGCCCCCGGCAAGGAGATTGCCGAGTGCACCGCCTGCCGGGCCTTGGCGGCTACCGACAAGCCAGGGAGCTCAGGCAAGCAATACTGCAAGATCCACCGCACCAAGGGCCACGACCTCCAGAACTGCAGACAAGTCGAGCTGCTTGCTGAGAAGCAAAAGGCTGAGTGCGAGAGGCGGGACAAGGAGAAGGACCAGGACGGTGCTGAGGGATCTGGCAAGAAGCATGGCGGCCAAGGAAGCCGCCCCGGCAAGGACAACCAGCAAGAGAGGCCCGCCCGGGGCTGTGACAAGAAACAAGAAGACGATGACTACCACGAGGACGACGAGTCTGGTGAGCAAGGGTTCCAGAAGGCTACGGAGGCCATGTGCGTCGATGGCGGCGCCTCGCTGCATACCTCTCACCGCCAGCTCAAGCAGTGGGCGCGTGAGATTACAGCAGCGGAGCCGTCGTTCAACGCTCAGAAGCCGATGAAGTGGTCCAACACGCCCCTCATCTTTGACGCCGAGGACCACCCTAACCGCATTACTGCAGTCGGGTGTTTGCCATTGTTGGTCTCACCAATAATACAAAACCTTAGGGTGAACAAGATGTTGGTTGACGGCGGGGCCGTCCTGAACCTGATCTCACCTGTCGTGATCAAAAGATTGCAAATCCCTGATGGAGACCTCGAGGAAACGGGCACGTTTCAAGGGGTTAATCCGGGGAGGAGCCAACCGAAGAGGGAGGTTAACGAGGAGGCAGTGACGGCGACAGAACCAGCGTATGGCGAGCCCAAAATTCCCCCGGCAGGGCCTGCAGTCGGCAAGGCGAGGCCCCCTGCAGAGTCTGATGCGGCCGAGGCGGTGCTCGCACAGTCAAGTGAGGTGGTGCAGAAGAAGAAGATGATGCAGCACCCGGTTTACTTTGTTAGCTCCCTCTTGCAGGGAGCTAGATTGAGGTACTCCGGTGTGCAGAAATTGCTCTTCGGCCTCCTTATGGCCCCGAGGAAGTTGCGTCATTACTCCCAAGCCCACGAGATCACTGTCGTCACCTGCCTCCCTTTGCAGCGGATCTTGCATAACCGGAGATCATTTGGAAGGATTGTGGAATGGGCCTTGGAGTTGTCAATCTTTGGTTTAAAGTTTGAAAGTACCTCGACAATTCAGAGCAGAATCTTGGCGGAGTTCATTGCAGAATGGACCTCGACGCCTGACGAAGAAATCCAGGAGACCACTCTCACCGGCAAGGAAGCGGACTGCGATTGGATCATGTACTTTGATGGGGCTTTCTCGCTGCAAGGCACCGGTGCCGGTGTGCTGCTCGTCGCACCCACCGGAGAGCACCTCAAGTACGTGGTCCAGATGCACTTCCCCAGGGAGATGTCCACCAACAACACTGCTGAGTACGAGGGATTGCTTGGCGGTCTCAGGATCGCGGCAGACCTCCGGGTTAAGAAGCTCATCGTCAGGGGTGACTCGCAGCTCGTTGTCAAACAAGTCAACAAGGATTATCAGAGCCCATTGATGGAAGCTTACGTAGATGAGGTGAGGAAGCTGGAGGAATACTTGATGGTATCCAAGCGGAGCACGTCCCCCGAGCAGAGAACGACATCGCCGATTACCTGTCAAAGCATGCCGCATTCAAGCTACTATGGAACCAGGTACCTTTTTGCTCCGGTTAACTCAACCATCCATCGAACCATCAGCGGGGCAGAACAAGCAGAGGAAGTCAGGTCCCGGCAAGTACTTTCCTACCGAGCCCCCTGGGGCTGCCGGCAAAAATCTTGCCGCGGACCGAAACCTGCCAAAACAGCCCCAGCTCGGCGAGCGACAAGCCCTGGCCGTAGAGACTTCCGCATAAGCGAAAAGAAATGCCTTTGGTCCTCCCGTCGAGCCCGAGGCTCCGGCATGGGCGCAGCATACCGTCCAATTCCTCCAAACAGGGGAGCTTCCTGAGGAGCAGGAAGAAGCGGAAAAAGTAGCCCGTCGGTCCGCCCTGTACCAGTTCGTCGATAACGTCCTGTACAGGAGAAGGCCAAACGGTGTGAAATTGAAGTGCATCCCCCAAGAGGAAGGACTGGAGCTGTTGGCGGAGATACATGGCGGCATATTTGGCTCCCACAAGAGGTTTCTTCTGGCCCACCGCCCTCCAGGATGCGACGACATTAGTAACCAAGTGTGAAGCGTGTCAGTTCCATTCAAAGAAGCTTCATCAACCAGCTGAAGCCCTTCAAACAATACCTCTCTCCTGGCCATTCTCGGTCTGGGGGCTCGATATACTGGGTCCTTTCCCCCACGCTGTCGAGGGATTTGAGTACTTGTACATTGCGATCGACAAGTTCACAAAGTGGCCGGAGGTGGAAGCAGTGAGAAAGGTGACTGCTCAATCGGCTGTCAAGTTTTTCAAGGGACTGGTCTGCTGTTTTGGTGTGCCAAACAGAGTCATCACCGACAACGACACGCAGTTCACGAGCCACACCTTCATGCAATACATTCAAGACCTTGGTAGCAATGTTTGTTTTGCTTTCGTGGCACACCCACGGAGCAATGGCCAAGCGGAGAGGGCAAATGCTGAAGTGTTGCGAGGCCTAAGGACAAAGACTTTTGACAAGCTGCGCAAGAGCGGAAGGCGCTGGATTGATGAATTGCCGGCGGTTCTTTGGTCAATCAGGATGACGCCAAATCGAGCCACCAGCCAGACACCTTTTTCCCTGGTATACGGGGCAGAAGCAGTTCTCCCCATGGAACTCATATACGGGTCACCTCGAGTGCTCGCTTATGATGAGCTTGAGCAAGAGCGATTCGCCAAGATGATGCAACGCTCCTTGAGGAAGATCGTCTTGAGCGGTAATTTGTGAGCAATGGCGCTACCAGCCAGCCTTGCGCCGCTACCATAGCCACAAGTTTCATGCCCAAAGCTTTGAGGAAGGCGACCTTGTTCTTCGGCGCGTTCAGTCGGCCAAGAATTCCAACAAGTTGACGCCAAAGTCGGAAGGCCCTTATCGGGTAATACAAGTCACCAGGCCAGCCAGATTGCACGGAGGTCAAGATGCTGTCGGTCGCAACTCTGGAACATCGAGCATCTTCGCAAGTTTTACCCGTAAGACGCGGCTTGCCGGCCTCCCGATAAGCCACCTTTTGTACAAGCTTTGCCAACAAGGCATGTAACCCTTTGTACAAAGCCAGGCGCAGACCCTGAGCATAAATAAATAAAGCTCTGGCGCCCTAAGTTATAGCATGCATGCTAGGTAGAGTCTCTTCCTTGCTTAGGGTTGATAGTTCTTAGCGGCGACTAACCCCTAGCCTAGAGGTCGAGTGCGCGTCGAGGAGGAGGAGGAGGAGGAGGAGAAGAAAGAAGAAGAAGAGGAAGAGGAAGAAGAAGAAGAAGAAGAGGAAGAAGAGGAAGAAGAAGAAGAAGAGGAAGAAGAAGAAGAAGAAGAAGAAGAAGAAGAAGAGGAAGATGAAGAAGAAGAAGAAGAAGAAGAAGAAGAAGAAGAAGAAGAGGAAGAAGAAGAAGAAGAAGAAGAAGAAGAGGAAGAAGAAGAAGAAGAAGAAGAAGAAAGAGGAGAGGAGGAGAAGAAAAAGAAGAAGAAAAGGTAAAAAGAGACCCCGACCCGACCCCCGACACCCGATCGACACCCCGACACCTCGGCACGACACCCCAACCCTGACCCCCGACACCCTGACACCACACCCCGACCCCGACCCTGACCAACCGACACCCTGACACCACAACCCATCCCGACCCCGAGCCCGACACCCTGACACCTCGACCCCGAAATGAAACCCCGGCACGACACTGTCGGCGTTCTGGGAAAGGGGGTACCCAGACTTGCCTGCCTGCGGCCTGCGGCATGGCTCAAGGGGTGGCCCAGCACGGCCCATCTTCATCAGCACAAGCTCAAGACCCTCGCGAGAGCCTAGCCTCATGGGGCAGACTGACAGGAGGCTTCCTCGAGCACGGCCTCGTCGGGCTGGCTCGCGAGGCCCGGAGAAGATCAAGGCGGGGTACCTCACGAGGTGCCCATGGCGCAAGCCATGATGACCAAGGCGCAGGTGAGCGCCCGACCAGCTTGATGTCCTCATTTCCTCTTTGGTGCAAAGGGGGCAAGCGCGGCGAGAGCATCAAGCAAAGGCACCCGTTCAGTTCAACAAGACCAAGACCGTCATAGCGGCAGGAAGGAAGTCATCGTGGAGCCCAAGCCGGCGTCACCACCAGAGCCTTTGATAGGCGAGGACCAACTTTAGTCAGGATAAGTGTACTAGATGTTCCCCTTCAAAATGGCCAATTTTTGGCGCCCTTCCCGCTCAATATTTGGGAAGAGGCCCAGGGCATTTGCCTATAAATAGGACTAGCCACCCACAGGGTAGAGCATCTTGAATCTTAGAGAGAGATCCAGACATCTCGCCTCATCTTGGCTTGATCCAATCCGATCGAGAGCCTAGCCACAGGAACACCTCACCCTCGCGAGGCTGTTCTTCCTTGTACTGTTCATCATCCGCCCAAGAGGCAATCCACCACACCACACACTGGAGTAGGGTGTTACACCACAATGGTGGCCCGAACCAGTATAAACCTTGTGTCTCTTGTGTTGTTCCTTTGGTAGTTTAGATCCTAGCGAGGCGACGAGGTGCAGGTAGGTAGGGGGCGAGATCTCCGCGCGCACCCCAGAGTTTGAACCTAGAGGGTCTGCCAGAACCTGAAATCCGACATTTGGCGCGCCAGGTAGGGGTGCGCCGGAGTTTTCCCTTCCGCCGACCCGCTCTCCGCCGACATCGCGACTCGCCCTACGATGAGGAGCGCGCCGTCCGCTCCGGCCGCCGGCGCCAGCGCGTGGACCGGTGCTTGGGTGCTTTTCTTACTTGCACAAGCATCCCACTTATGATTAAGCTCTATTGCAATCATCCGCAACTACAATAAATTTTTTAAGGTAAACCTAACCATAGCATGAAACATATGGATCCAAATCAGCCCCTTACGAAGCAACGCATAAACTTGGGTTTAAGCACATCGATCTAGCAACCCATCATCTACTTATTACTTCCCAATGCCTTCCTCTAGGCCCAAATAATGGTGAAGTGTTATGTATTCCAAGTTCACATAACACCACTAGAGGCTAGACAACATATATCTCATCAAAATATCAAACGAATACCAAATTCACATGACTACTAATAGCAAGAGTTCTCCCTTGTCCTCAGGAACAAACGTAACTACTCACAAAGCATATTCATGTTCATAATCAGAGGGGTAATAATATGCATAAAGGATCTGAACATATAATCTTCCACCAAATAAACCAACTAGCATCAACTACAAGGAGTAATCAACACTACTAGCACCAATCCCGGACTTGAAGACAAGAATTGGATACAAGAGATGAACTAGGGTTTGGAGATGAGATGGTGCTGGTGAAGATGTTGATGGAGATTGCCCTCTCCCGATGAGAGGAGCGTTGGTGATGATGATGATGATGATTCCCCCTCCGGAGAAAGTGTCCCCCGAACAGCTCTCCGAAGCCCTTGATTGGTTCCGCCAAGAGTTCGCCTCGTGGCGGAGTCTCATCTGAAATGTTGCTTCTGATTTTTTTCTCATCGAAAGACTTCATATAGGAGAAGATGGGCATCGGAGAGCCACCAGGGGGCCCACGAGGTAGGGGGGCGCGCCCCCACCCGCGTGAGCAGGGTGTGGGCCCCCGGGCCGTCATCTTTGGCGACGATTTTTGTTTATTTATTTTAAGATCTTCCGTGGAGTTTCAGGCCGTTTGGAGTTCTTGTGAATATGTCTCCAATATTTGCTCCTTTTCCGACCGAATTCCAGCTGCCGGCATTCTCCCTCTTCATGTAAACCTTGTAAAATAAGAGAGAATAGACATAAATATTGTGACATAATGTGAAATAACAGCCCATAATGCGATAAATATCGATATAAAAGCATGATGCAAAATGGACGTATCATCTGGTCTAGTTCTATCAGGTTCGGAACCCTTTGCATGGGTGCCCTGGGGGGTTTATATAGGCCTACCCCCCAGGGGTACATTGGTAATCCAGCCGGGTGTAGGGCTCGACCGTGACCTCTTGACGCATGGCTTCTCCAGCATTCTTTGGGGCCCGGCTGGTGGGCCAGATTGTTGGTTGGAGTGCAGGGCCGACAGGCCGTGCCCGCCCGCTCCAGGTCTTGTCGGCGGTGATCCTTTGTTGCCGTGTCTCTAATGTGAGGCTTAGTCGAGGGGTCATGGCTATAGCTCACGCCGCTGGCTGGCGATTCTGTAGCCACTCCTGTCTCGTGCGTTAATGGCGTGTGGGTCCCGAGGAAGGCGGGCCGACTCCTAGGGGCCGACCTCCTCGGGTCCGTGGTGGCGCTCGCGCCGTCTTGGACTCTCGGTGGTGGGGCCCATCGTCCTTGGGCCGTCTGAGCCAGTGACACAGGGAGCGGGACTCCGCTTTGCTTGTAATGATGTCAGGGATGGCATGGCAACAGTGGCGCGCCGGGCGGAGATCTCCGCCGGTACAGCGCATTGTGGCCATGGCAGCCCCTGGAAAGGGGAGGGGATGGGCTACACTCTAGCCATTCCATGTCTCGTCCCCCTTGATGAGGGTACGGGCTCCGCAGGTGCCGTGGGCCGACTCCTCAGGGCCTGCTTCTCTAGAAGCCGCCCTATAGGAGTCGGCTTGACTTGGCCTTGCCTCCAGGACTCGGCCGTTTATGGGCAGCCGGCTATTCCTCCAGCCGGCCTCCAGGAGGCGGCTCTTCATCTTGTCGTCTTGAGGGGCGCAGTCAGCCCCGATGTCTTGAAAGGTTCTGGGCTTCGGGTTAGCCTACCCGTGGCCCATTACTCCGACAGTAGTCCCCGAAGCTGGTGAGGCGCCGCGGGCGATTGGTCGAGGAGCCTCAGCAGTTTCCTTTTCCCAGCGTTTGAGGTAGAGCCTCTTCCGTCTTCTGCCGAGCTGTTGGTAGGAGTCGGACTCTTAACCTAACTTGTCCAAAATTTTGGAGCATGGCCAGAATCCAAGTGGCGTGCTAGCTAAGCTTCCAGGCCGCCCGCGTTTGAACCTGTCACGTGGCGGCGGCCGGGCCAACCTGCCCACTGCAGCCTTGTGACGATCACGCGCTGCGGCGGGCCCGGCCGATGTCTACTACGCAACCTTCTTCTTGTAGAGCGTTGTTGGGCCTGCAAGTGCACGAGTTTGTAGGGGCGATGGCAAATCTTGCTCAAGTGGATGACCTAAGGTTTATCAATCAGTGGGAGGCGTAGGATGAAGATGGTCTCTCTCAAACAACCCTGCAATCAAATAACAAAGAGTCTCTTGTATCCCCAACACACCCAATACAATGGTAAATTGTATAGGTGCACTAGTTCGGCGAAGAGATGGTGATACAAGTGCAATATGGATGGTAGATATAGGTTTTTGTAATCTGAAAATATAAAAACAGCAAGGTAACAAATGGTAAATGTGAGCGTAAACGGTATTGCAATGCTTTGAAACAAGGACTAGGGTTCATACTTTCACTAGTGCAAGTTCTCTCAACAATAATAACATAATTGGATCACATAACTATCCCTCAACATGCAACAAAGAGTCACTCCAAAGTCACTAATAGCGGAGACCAAACAAAGAGATTATGGTAGGGTACGAAACCACCTCAAAGTTATTCTTTCCAATCCGTTGGGCTATTCCTATAAGTGTCACAAACAACCCTAGAGTTCATACTAGAATAACACCTTAAGATACAAATCAACCAAAACCCTAATGTCACCTAGATACTCCAATGTCACCTCAAGTATCCGTGGGCATGATTATACGATACACATCACACAATCTCAGATTCATCTATTCAACCAACACATAGAACCTCAAAGAGTGCCCCAAAGTTTCTACCTGAGAATCAAGACGACGTGTGCCAACCCCTATGCATAGGTTCCCAAGGTCACGGAGCCCGCTATTTGATCACTAAAACATACATAAAGTGGCACGTGATATCCCATTGTCACCACAGATACGCACGTCAAGACATACATCTAGTGTTCTCAAATCTTTAAGGACTCAATCCGATAAGATAACTCCAAAGGGAAAACATGATCCATTACAAGAGAGAAGAGGGGGAGAAGAAACATAAGATCCAACTATAATAGCAAAGCTCGCGATACATCAAGATCGTGCCAAATCAAGAACATGAGAGAGAGATCAAACACATAGCTGCTGGTACATACCCTCAGCCCCGAGGGTGAACTACTCCCTCCTTGTCATGGAGAGCGCCGGGATGATGAAGATGGCCACCGGAGATGGATCCCCCCTCCGGCAGGGTGCCGGAAAGGGGTCCCGATTGACTTTTGGTGGCTACAGAGGCTTGCAGCGGCAGAACTCCAGATCTATTCTCTGTTCTGGAAGTTTTAGGGTACATGGAGTTATATAGGCGGAAGAAGCACGTCAGGGATGCCACGAGGGCCCCACGAGGCAGGGGGCGCGCCCTAGGGGGGTGGGCACGCCCCCCACCCTCGTGGTTTCCTCGTTCCTTCCTTGACGTGGGGTCCAAGTCCATCGGGTAGCTTTCGTTCCAAAAATAACTTCTCTAGTTGATTTCGTTCCGTTTCGACTCAAATCGATATTCCTTTTCTTCAAAACACTAAAATAGGCAAAAAACAGCAAATCAGGCTGGGCCTCCGGTTAATAGGCCAGTCCCAAAAGTAATATAAAAGTGGAAAATAAAGCCCAATATTGCCCAAAACAGTAGATAATATAGCATGGAGCAATAAAAAATTATAGATACGTTGGAGACGTATCAGGCATCCCCAAGCTTAATTCCTGCTCGTCCTCGAGTAGGTAAATGATAAAAAAGAATTTTTATGCGGAGTGCTACTTGGCATAATTCCAATGTAATTCTTCTTAATTGTGGTATGAATATTCAGATCCGAAAGATTCAAGACAAAAGTTCATATTGACATAAAAATGATAATACTTCAAGCATACTAACTAAGCAATTATGTCTTCTCAAAATAACATGGCCAAAGAAAGTTCATCCTTACAAAATCATATAGTTTAGTCATGCTCCATTTTCGTCACACAAGATTGCTCTCATCATGCACAACCCCGATGACAAGCCAAGCAATTGTTTCATACTTTAGTAATCTCAAACCTATAAACTTTCACGCAATATATGAGTGTGAGCCATGGACATAGCACTATGGTGGAATATAATATAATGATGGGGGTTATGTGGAGAAGACAAAAAAAGAGAAGGTCTCACATAAACGAGGCTAATCAATGGGCTATGAGATGCCCATCGATTAATGTTACTGCAAGGAGTAGGGATTGCCATGCAGCAGATGCACTAGAGCTATAAATGTATGAAAGCTCAACAAAAGAAACTAAGTGGGTGTGCATCCAACTTGCTTGCTCACGAAGACCTAGGGCACTTGAGGAGGCCCATCGTTGGAATATACAAGCCAAGTTCTATAATGAAAAATTCCCACTAGTATATGAAAGTGGCCGAAACAAGAGACTCTCTATATGAAAAACATGGTGCTACTTTGAAGCACAATATATGAGACTCGCTATATGAAGAACATGGTGCTACTTTGAAGCACAAGTGTGGAAAAAGGATAGTAACATTGTCCCTTCTCTCATTTTCTCTCATCATTTTTTGGTGGGCTCTTTGGCCTCTTTTTTCTTTTAACCTCACATGGGACAATGCTCTAATAATGATGATCATCACACTTCTATTTATTTACAACTCAATATTACAACTCGATACTAGAACATAGTATGACTCTATATGAATGCCTCCGGCGGTGTACCGGGATATGCAATAAATCAAGAGTGACATGTATGAAAGAATTATGAATGGTGGCTTTGCCACAAATACTATGTCAAATACATGATCATGCTAAGCAATATGACAATGATGAATGTGTCATGATAAAGGGAATGGTGGAAAGTTGCATGGCAATATATCTCGGAATGGCTATGGAAGTGCCATAATAGGTAGGTATGGTGGATTTTTTGAGGAAGATATAAGGAGGTTTATGTGTGAAAAAGCGTATCGTATCACGGGGTTTGGATGCACCGGCGAAGTTTGCACCAACTCTCGAGGTGAGAAAGGGCAATGCACGGCAACCGAAGAGGCTAGCAATGATGGAAGGGTGAGAGTGCGTATAATCCATGGACTCAACATTAGTCATAAAGAACTCACATACTTATTGCAAAAATCTACAAGCCATCAAAAACCAAAGCACTACGCGCATGCTCCTAGGGGGGATAGATTGGTAGGAAAAGACAATCGCTCGTCCCCGACTACCACTCATAAAGAAGACAATCAAAGAACACCTCATGTTTCAAATTTGTTACATAACGTTTACCATAAGTGCATGCTACGGGACTTGGAAACTTCAACACAAGCATTTCTAAAATTCACAACTACTCAACTAGCACGACTTTGATATTATTACCTCCATATCTCAAAACAATCATCAAGCATCAAACTTCTCTTAGTATTCAAAACACTCATAAGGAAGTTTTTACTATTCTTGAATACCTAGCATATTAGGATTAAGCACATTACCATGCTATTTAAGACTCTCAAAATAATCTAAGTGAAGCATGAGAGATCAATAGTTTCTATAAAACAAATCCACCACCGTGCTCTAAAAGATATAAGTGAAGTACTAGAGCAAATGACAAACTACTCCAAAAGATATAAGTGAAGATCAATGAGTAGTCGAATAATTATGCAACTATGTGAGACTCTCTAACATTTAAGAATTTCAGATCTCAATACTTTATTCAAACAGCAAGCAAAGCTAAATAAAACTACATTGCAAGGATAGCACAACTCATGTGAAGAAGCAAAAACTTATGTTCAACCGATACTAACCAATAATTGTTGAAGAAGAAAGGTGGGATGCCTACCGGGGCATCCCAAGCTTAGATTCTTGAGACTTCTTCAAATATTATCTTGGGGTGCCTTGGGCATCCCCAAGCTTGAGCTTTTGTGTCTCCTTAATTCCTCTCATATCACGGTTTCCTAAATCTCAAAAGCTTCATCCACACCAAACTCAACTAGAACTCGTGAGATAAGTTAGTATAAACCAATGCAAAAACCTTATCATACTACACTGTAGAAAATCACTAAAATTATTATTCAACATTGCATACTAAATGCCTCTGCATATTTAATAGTCCTATCCTCAAATAAAATCATTAAACAAGCGAACATATGCAAACAATGCAAACATAACAGCAATCTTCCAAAACAGTAGAGTCTGCAAAGAATGCAAGATTCATCATACTTCCCTAACTCCAAAAATTATGAAAGAAAATTACCACTGTAGTAAATTTATCAGAGCTTCTTATGCAAAAGGTTTTAACATTTTATCACATTCTGACTTTTCTAGGGAATTTTTGCAACAGCGGTAAACTTTCTGTTTTCAAACAGCAACATGCATATTTGCAAAATAGGCATGGCAAAAGCTATCCTTGACATTTTTATTGAAAACAAGAGATGCAAAACATTAATCTAAATAACAGCAAGCAAATACTAGCAAAATAAATTGACGCTCCAAGCAAAACACATATCATGTGGTGAATAAAAATATAGCTCCAAGTAAAGTTACCGATGAACGAAGACGAAAGAGGAGATGCCTTCCGGGGCATCCCCAAGCTTTGAATTTTTGGTGTCCTTGAATATTCTTGGGGGTTCCATGGGCATCCCCAAGCTTAGGCTCTTGCCACTCCTTGTTCCATAATCCATCGAATCTTTACCCAAAACATGAAAACTTCACAACACAAAACTTAACAGAAAACTCGTAAGCTCCGTTAGCGAAAGAAAAGAAAACACCACTTCACGGTACTGTAATGAACTCATTCTTTATTTATATTGGTTTTAAACCTACTGTATTCCAACTGCTCATAAACTATTTTACTAGCCATAGAATCATAAAAATAAGCAAACAACACACGAAAAACAGAATCTGTCAAAAACAGAACAGTCTGTAGAAATCTGTAACTAACGCAACTTCTGGAACTCAAACAATTCTACCAAAATAGGACGACCTATATAATTTGATTATTCATCTTCTGCAATTGGAATCAGTATTTTATCACGTTCTGGTGATTTTAAACAATTGTTTTCGTGAACAGAAAGTTTCTGGAATTTTCAGCAAGATCAAATAACTATCATCCAAGAAGATCCTATAGGTCTTACTTGGCACAAATACTAATTAAAACATAAAACCACATCTTAATAGAAGCTACATGGATTATTTATTACTAAACAGAACCAAAAAGCAAGAAACTAAAATAAAATTGGGTTGCCTCCCAACAAGCGCTATCGTTTAACGCCCCTAGCTAGGCATGATGATTTCAATGATGCTCACAAAAAGATAGGAATTGAAACATAAAGAGAGCATCATGAAGAATATGAATAGCACATTTAAGTCTAACCCACTTCCTATGCATAGGAATTTTGTGAGCAAACAACTTATGGCAACAAGAATCAACTTGCATAGGAAGGTAAAACAAGCATAACTTCAAAACTTTAAGCACATAGAGAGGAAACTTGATATTATTGCAATTCCTACAAGCATATATTCCTCCCTCATAATAATTTTCAGTAGCATCATGAATGAATTCAATAATATAACCAGCACCTAAAGCATTCTTTTCATGATCTACAAGCATAGAAAATTTAATACTCTCCACATAAGCAAAATTCTTCTCATTCGGAATAGTGGGAGTATCATAAGAGACTTGAGCACTATAAATTGTTTCCACCTTAAAAGAGTAATGTTCAGAGAAAGGGTAATCATAATCATGACAAGTTTTATAAATATAATCATCACTACTTATTATAGCATAAGTTTCATCACAATAATCATCCTAAGTAGCAACTTTGTTCTCATCATAATCGATTGAAACCTCTTCCCAAATAGTGGATACATCACTAAATAAAGTCATAACCTCTCCAAATCCACTTTCATAAATATTATAAGATTCAACATCCTCCAAAATAGTGGGATCATTACTTCCTAAAGTTGACACTCTTCCAAACCAACTTTCATAAATATAATCATCATAGGTAGAAGGCATGCTATCATCATAACAACTTTGCATATCAAAACTTGGGAGGCTAAAAATATCATCATTATTAAACATAGCATCCCCAAGCTTGGGACAAACATTAATTGCAGCAAATATATTCTCAAATATGTCATCCTCATCAAACATAGCTTCCCCAAGCTTGGGTCTTTTCATATCGTAAGCATAATCACTCTCATCATTAATAGTATGGATATCACCAATAGTATAGCAAACGTTACATTCTTCCAAGCAAGTGCCAAAAAGATTGTCAAGATCATAAGAAGTATCATTATCTTCCCAATCGTAATCAGCACAAAAAGCAATAGGCATAACGAGATCATCATCAAGTGTATCATCTTCATTTTCATGAGGCACAACAATAATAGGAGCAACCTTATTTGGGAGAGATACCTTTTTACCTCTCTTCCTTTTTCTTTTATTCTTCTTCACCACATCATGTGTGGGTTCAATCCTATTTTTGGAGCTCCTTATTAATGAGATTGGTTGAGTAGAAGGCTCCTCCTCGTTAGTTGATTCATCATAAGAAATAATAGGAGGATATTGGGAAGTCTCTTCCCTTTTATTAGCATTTTCTTCATCTTCTATTTGTTTTCTTTTCTTTATGTAATTGGCAATATAAGGATTTTCAATGCAATTCACCGCACAATACATATAAATTTCTTCTAGATCAAAGCCAAGAAGTTTGTAACGGGCAAATTCTGGAAGATCATTAGTTAAACGTTTCATTTCTTCATAACCCATAAGCAAGCTAAGTTCATTATAATTTGCAAGGGAAATCAACTCATCACAACTTTTGGACACGATTAGATCATGAAACAATTTGCATCAGATAGCTAAATGACCACTTTCATTGCAAAGTCCACAAGTACGGCCAATAAAATTTAAATCTTCAGCACAAACATCTAGCCTTTCTTGCAGCAATTTAGTTTCTAAGTACATATGCCTCTTGCAATATCTATCTTCCCTATTTGGTGTGTACATGCAAACCCAATGCACTCCACAAAAATTGACATGTTTATAGGAGACGTTTTCATCATAACTTGTGAAATCATCATTAGTATCATGGATATTCAAAGAATTCGTACTAACAACATTGCAATCATGCTCATCATTCACATATTTTATGCCAAGCAGTCTATGTAATTATTCTTCTAGCATTTGAGCACAATTTTCCTTTCCATCATACTCACGAAAGATATTAAAAAGATGAAGCGTATAAGGCAAACTCAATTCCATTTTTTTAGTTTTGTTTTATAAACTAACTAGTGCTAAAACAAGAAACAAAAAGATTCGACTGCAAGATCTAAAGATATACCTTCAAGCACTCACCTCCCTGGCAACGGCGCCAAAAAAGAGCTTAGTTGACGGGGTGTGAGTGCTGCTTACCGAGCCTCCCCGGCAACGGCGCCAGAAAAGAGCTTGATGTCTACTACACAACCTTCTTCTTGTAGACGTTGTTGGGCCTGCAAGTGCACAGGTTTGTAGGACAGTAGCAAATTTCCCTCAAGTGGATGACCTAAGGTTTATCAATCCGTGGGAGGCGTAGGATGAAGATGGTCTCTCTCAAGCAACCCTGCAATCAAATAACAAAGAGTCTCTTGTGTCCCCAACACACCCAATACAATGGTAAATTGTATAGGTGCACTAGTTCGGCGAAGAGATGGTGATACAAGTGCAATATGGATGGTAGATATAGGTTTTTGTAATCTGAAAATATAAAAACACCAAGGTAACAAATGGTAAAAGTGAGCGTAAATGGTATTGCAATGCTTTGAAACAAGGCCTAGGGTTCATACTTTCACTAGTGCAAGTTCTCTCAACAATAATAACATAATTGGATCACATGACTATCCCTCAACATGCAACAAAGAGTCACTGACGGTGTCCTAGACTAGGGGGTAGTCACCACGTCATCTCCCGATCTGTTAGATTGGGCCGAGGACCCCCATGGTCGTATACTCATGGGCCAGTCCGGACAGCTGCCGCATACAAGGAAGATTCCGCAAGACTTGGCGATCAAGACAAGGACTCCTCCCCCACCGGCGTATTCGACTAGAACTCTTGTTATCCTAGGCCTCTGGTGCATTATATAAACCGAGGCCAGGCTAGTCGATAGAGATATACAACAATCATACCATAGGCTAGCGTCTAGGGTTTAGCCTCTACGATCTCATGGTAGATCAACTCTTGTAATACTCATATCATCAAGATCAATCAAGCAGGAAGTAGGGTATTACATCCATAGAGAGGGCCCGAACACAGGTAAACATCGTGTCCCTGTCTCCTGTTACCATCCGCCTTAGACGCACAGTTCGGGACCCCCTACCCGAGATCCGCCGGTTTTGACACCGACATTGGTGCTTTCATTGAGAGTTCCGCTGTGTGTTCGGCAAAAGGTCTATGGCTCGCCTGCAAATCAACTGCGACTTCGACATCTTCGTCACCAGCTCGACTGGTCACCTTGGTTCGACCAAGGACTGCACCCTATCTCCGATCGTCATATTCGGATGAGGGCCTTCATCAACATCAGCTCCGATCTCTATCAAGATCATGGAGGAATCATCCAGGGAGCCCGGGGGCTCAACGTCAACATTGCCCTCGGGGGACTGTGTTGTTTTTCTGGACAGTGAACTTGTATCCGCCGTCACCACCTCCTCGAGCGTCGGTTTGACGATTGCTTCGGTGGAATAGTGCGGAATTACGTCTACAACAGCCACGCTAAATTTCGTCGAGCTCCGATGGAGGAATCTCCGACAATCTACGATATACCGAGCCACATCAAATCTGGACGAGAATCTGGACGAGTTTAGGGCGTGGTGTCCAGCTTCTAGCTCGGACCTCCTTTGGAAGATCCAACTGTTGATTGACTGCGGAATTCCTATATCTACCACCCCTCAAAATTTCAGCTCGATCCGACCGTCCAAACTCCAGGAACCTTCCGATTAGTGCATCACTTTTTGGATCTGTTTTCTGCTCGAAAACAAATCCGACCCGAGTTAAATCCTTTTCTGAACGGGATTTGGACATCCTTTTTGAAGGATGTTTTGTATGGGGTATTGTGTTTTGTTCCCGCACACATCCCACTAACTTTAAAATCTTTTGAACATGATCTTCAACATCATGCTGGTGTCAAACCAATCCGGCAATATTGCTCCACGGCTGCCGACCTGCGCTAGACACGTCATCACTTTGTTTAGCCGAGCTCAACTTCTTCGGATCATCATCTCAGTAAGCCGAACAAGAGTCCGGCATCGCGAAGGATAAATCATCACCAACATCGCCGCCCCATGGATTACACGGAGCGGGCATACTGGCATCGCCGCACAGTCGCTTCATCAAGCCGGCATCGACCACGTCACGACCTGCATCGGCAGGGCCGCACTATTGCTTCTTTCAAGCTGGTGTCCATCATGCTGACCTACGCCCGACATCTAAATGCGGACCGGGGCTTCGCCATCTCTTCATCAACCTACTCCGGACACTTCGGCGTCACTAGCGACCAGCCGTCACGTTAGCTGGACGAAGGCTTTGCCTCGGCGAGCCAACCTTTGCACAAGATTGCCATGCCGTCGTTTTATCGCCCATCAGGCAATGGGTGCGCAGATCGAGTCCCAATTTTGGGAATCACCTTCCTTCGGATTGCTACAACAAAAAAACCAGGTGCTATTAATCCCAGTATTTTTTGGGTTCATTTTTCCCAAGGAATTATTACTCTGGTTTGTCCACCATATGTACACAGGTCTATCAAATGGTGGCCGCAGTAATGACAGTCGCATGGTGGTTCGTATCGGATTTCGGGTTTCGGCAGACCTTGAGGTTCGAACACTGGGGTGCGCGCGGAGATCCAACCCTCCACCGTCTCGCACCTCGCCGAATCGCTGGGACCTAAACTACTAAACGGAACAGCACAAGAGACACGAGATTTATACTGGTTCAGGCCACCATTGTGTGTGGTGTGGTGGATTGCCTCTTGGGCTGATGAGGAACAATACAAGGAAGAACAGCCTCGCGAGGGTCTGTTCTTGGCGGGTGTGATGAACTGCTAGGTGGTGTTCAGTCGCTCTAGCTACTGGTTTCTTGATGAGGATCCGGATCTGGATCCCTTCTCTCCCTCTTCCAGATGCCCCTCTTCCAGATGCCCCTAGCTCTGAGTGTGGCTACTCCTATTTATAGGCGAAGGCCCTGGGCCTCTTCCCAAATATTGAGCGGGAAGGGCGCCAACAATTGGCCATTTTGAAGGGGAACAGCGGGTACACTTATCCTGACTAAAGTTGGTCCTCGCCTGCCAAAGGCTCTGGTGATGACGCCTGCTTGGGCTCCACAATGACTCCCTTCCAGCCATTGAGCTGGTCTTGGTCTTGTTGCACCGAAACGGATGCCTTTGCTTGATGCTCTCGCTTGCGCTTGCTCCCTTTGCACCAAAGAGGAAAGGAGGACGCTGCGTGGGCTGGCGCCCGACTGGCGTCCTTGGTCGTCATGGCTTGCGTCATGGGCACCTCGCGAGGTACCTTGCCTTGAACTCTCCGCCTCCTCATGAGCCAGCCTGACGAGGCCGTGCCTGAGGAAGCTCCTTGTCGTCCGCCCCGTGAGGCTTGGCCCCTCGCGAGGTCTTGAGCTGCGTTGATGAAGAGGGGCCGTCTTTGGGCCTCCTTTGATCCACGCCGCAGGCAGCAGTGCGGAACAAGTCTGGGACCCCGTTCCCGGAACGCCGACAAGTAGCCCGGGCCTGGCGCGCCGAACAGCGGCCGAGCAGAGAGGCGAAAGGGCAAGTGCGAAGCGTCGCGGGACCTAACAGCCTGCGGCCTTGGGCGCCACGTGGCGGTTGATTGGACGTGGGCGGCACCGTTCCCCCACGCCTCCTTATTTCGTGCCGGACACGCTGCTGTACACATCCGTTTCCCCTTCTGCTGCTTGAGCGCTCCCTGTCCTTCCTTCCCTCGAACTCCAGCTCTTGCATCCACTCTGATCTCGAATGTTCCCCATCTCCTTCCTGCCGTCATGGCCCCGGCGAGGAAGGGAAAAGGGAAGAAACCCGTGCCGCCGCCTCATTGCCGACGGGCGGCCCCCGTCGATCGGCCGGTCATAGTCAACCAAGAGGGCCTGGGCAAGGTCCGCTCGGCCCTGGCCACCATCTTCAATGAGTGCGGGAGGACGACGGCCTGGCCTGCGTCTCGCTTCTCCGTTGATAGGATTCCCACCGAGGTCCGGTACTTCGCCGACGCCCTTTGGGCAGGACTGGTTACCCCCTTCTCAGGTTTCTTCAATGCCGTGCTTTCCCATTACCAGATCCATATGATGCATCTGGGTCCTGAATCCATCACCCTTCTCGCGGTATTTGCATTTGTTTGTGAGGCAATGACGGGCATCATCCCTTCGGTTGCCTTGCTGCGCCACTTCTTCTCTCTGCGCCTCGTCGACCCCATTCAGTGCTCGGGGTGCGTGAGCTTCATCGCTGCGCCCGAGACAACGGCTTCCGGAATTGACTTCAGCCTTCCTCCGCCCTCGCCTGGGTTTTGCGAGCGGTGGCTGTACGTGGACGTTGGGGTGCCCAGCCCCCTGCTGGCGGAGCCATCTTCGCCCGCAGTCCCCAATTCAGGCTGGGGCCAAGTGACACTCGCGGGCCCCCGGTTTGCCTTCGTCTGGCACCGCTTGAGTTCTGAGAAAGCTTGGCGTGTGGCGCCCAAGGTGGTGAAGGAGTTCCTGCTATGCCGTATCGCTCCTCTCCAACGCCACTCCCACCGGATGTGGGCCTTCAGCGGGCTTGATGATCGTATGAGGCTCCAGAAAGAGGACCTGAAGCTGAGGACTGTGCTCGTGGTCCTGATTGGTGACCCCAACCCCGGTGGCATCCGGCATGGAGGGGTCTTGCTGTACTTCTGCCAGAACAGGGGCGGCTTTGTGAACCAGATGCCTGTCTTTGACAAATGGGGGCCACGCCCCACTGGCCTCCAGGGGCCTCGCGAGAATCCAGTGGTGGTGACTGCCCTCCCAGTCGGCCAAGGCGACTCCTCCTCAAGTGGCGGGGCAGGGAGGTGTTGGGGAACGTAGTAATTTCAAAAAAATTCCTACGCACACGCAAGATCATGGTGATGCATAGCAACGAGAGGGGAGAGTGTTGTCTACGTACCCTCGTAGACCAAGCGGAAGCGATCACAACGTAGAGGAAGTAGTCGTACGTTCTTCTCGCGATCCAACCGATCCCAGCGCCGTTACTCCGGCGCCTCCGAGTTCTTGACACACGTACAACTCGGTGACGCTCCTCAGGCTCCAATCCAGCAAAGCTCCGGGGAGAGAGAGTTCCGTCGGCCTGACGGCGCGTGGTGGACGATCTTGATGTTCTACCGACGCAGGGCTTCGCCTAAGCACCGCTACGATATGACCGAGGTGGAATATGGTGGAGGGGGCACCGCACACGGCTAAGGAGCGATCTCAAGGATCAACTTGTGTGTCCTAGGGTGCCCCCTGCCCCGTATATAAAGGAGCAAGGGGAGGGCCGGCCCGGCCCCTAGGAGGCGCGCCAGGAGGGGGAGTCCTCCTCCTAGTGGGAGTAGGACTCCCCTTTCCTAGTCCAACTAGGAAGGAGGAAGGGGGAAGGAAAGAGAGGGAGAGGGAGAGGGAAAGGGGGGTCGCGCCCCCCTCCTTGTCCTATTCGGACTCCCCATGGGGGGGCGCGCGCCACCTCCTGGTGCAGCCCTCTCTCTCCCCTCTTGGCCCAATAAGGCCCATTACTTCCCCGGGGGGTTCCGGTAACCCCTCCGGCACTCCGGTTTTCTCCGAAACTTCCGAACCTTTCCGTGTCCGAATATAGCCGTCCAATATATCAATCTTTATGTCTCGACCATTTCGAGACTCCTCGTCATGTCCGTGATCACATCCGGGACTCCGAACTCCTTCGGTACATCAAAATACACAAACTCATAATATAACCGTCATCGAAACCTTAAGCGTGCGGACCCTACGGTTCGAGAACAATGTAGACATGACCGAGACACGTCTCCGGTCAATAACCAATAGCGGGACCTGGATGCCCATATGGGCTCCTACATATTCTACGAAGATCTTTATCGGTCAGACCGCATAACAACATACGTTGTTCCCTTTTGTCATCGGTATGTTACTTGCCCGAGATTCGATCGTCGGTATCCAATACCTAGTTCAATCTCGTTACTGGCAAGTCTCTTTACTCGTTCCGTAATACATCATCTCACAGCTAACTCATTAGTTGTAATGCTTGCAAGTCTTAGTGATGTGCATTACCGAGAGGGCCCAGAGATACCTCTCCGACAATCGGAGTGACAAATCCTAATCTCGAAATACGCCAACCCAACATCTGCCTTTGGAGACACCTGTAGTACTCCTTTATAATCAACCGATTCGTTGTGATGTTTGGTAGTACCCAAAGTGTTCCTCAGATTAAGCGGAGTTGCATAATCTCATAGTTATAGGAACATGTATAAGTCATGGATAAAAGCAATAGCAACATACTAAGCGATCGGGTGCTAAGCTAATGGAATGGGTCATGTCAATCAGATCATTCAACCAATGATGTGACCTTGTTAATCAAATGACAACTCCTTTGTCTATGGTTAGGAAACTTAACCATCTTTGATTAACAAGCTAGTCTAGTAGAGGCATACTAGTGACACTCTGCTTGTCTATGTATTCACACATGTATTATGTTTCCGGTTAATACAATTCTAGCATGAACAATAAACATTTATCATGAAATAAGGAAATAAATAATAACTTTATTATTGCCTCTAGGGCATATTTCCTTCAGTCTCCCACTTGCACTAGAGTCAATAATCTAGATTACATAGTAATGATTCTAACACCCATGGAGTCTTGGTGCTGATCATGTTTTTCTCGTGGAAGAGGCTTAGTCAACGGGTCTGCTACATTCAGATCCGAATGTAACTTGCAAATCTCTATGTCTCCCACGGGACTAAGTCCCGGATGGAATTGAAGCGTCTCTTGATGTGTTTGGTTCTCTTGTGAAATCTGGATTCCTTTGCTAAAGCAATTGCTCCCGATTGTCACAAAAGATTTTCATTGGACCCGATGCACTAGGTATGACACCTAGATCGGATATGAACTCCTTCATCCAGACTCCTTCATTAGTTGCTTCCGAAGCTGCTATGTATTCCGCTTCACATGTAGATCCCGCTATGACGCTTTGTTTAGAACTGTACCAACTGACAGCTCCTCCGTTTAGTGTAAATACGTATCTGGTTTGCGATTTAGAATCGTCCGGATCAGTGTCAAAGCTTGCATCAACGTAACCGTTTACGATGAGCTCTTTGTCACCTCCATATACGAGAAACATATCCTTAGTCCTTTTCAAGTATTTCAGGATGTTCTTGACCGCTGTCCGTTGATCCACTCTGGATTACTTTGGTACCTCCTGCTAAGCTTATAGCAAGGCACACATCAGGTCTGGTACACAGCATTGCATACATGATAGAGCCTATGGCTGAGGCATAGGGAACATCTTTCATTTTCTCTCTATCTTCTGCGGTGGTCGGGCATTGAGTCTTACTCAACTTCACACCTTGTAACACAGGAAAGAACCCTTTCTTTGCTTGATCCATTTTGAACTTCTTCAAAATTTTGTCAAGGTATGTGCTTTGTGAAAGTCCAATTAAGCGTCTTGTTCTATCTCTATAGATTTTGATGCCTAATATGTAAGCAGTTTCACCGAGGTCCTTCATCGAAAAACTCTTATTCAAGTATCCCTTTATGCTATCCAGAAATTCTATATCATTTCCGATTAGTAATATGTCATCTACATATAATATCAGAAATGCTACAGAGCTCCCACTCACTTTCTTGTAAATACAGGCTTCTCCAAAAGTCTGTATAAACCCAAATGCTTTGATCACACTATCAAAGCGTTTATTCCAACTCCGAGATGCTTGCACCAGTCCATAAATGGATCGCTGGAGCTTGCACACTTTGTTAGCTCCCTTTGGATCGATAAAACCTTCTGGTTGCATCATATACAACTCTTCTTAAAGAAATCCATTCAGGAATGCAGTCTTTACATCCATTTGCCAAATTTCATAATCATAAAATGCGGCAATTGCTAACATGATTCGGACAGACTTAAGCATCGCTACGGGTGAGAAGGTCTCATCGTAGTCAATCCCTTGAACTTGTCGAAAACCCTTTGCGACAAGTCGAGCTTTGTAGACAGTAATATTACCGTCGGCGTCGGTCTTCTTCTTGAAGATCCACTTGTTTTCTATTGCTTGCCGACCCTCGGGCAAGTCAACCAAAGTCCACACTTTGTTTTCATACATGGATCCCATCTCAGATTTCATGGCCTCAAGCCATTTTATGGAATCTGGGCTCACCATCGCTTCTTCATAGTTCGTAGGTTCATCATGATCTAGTAGCATGACTTCCAGAACAGGATTACCGCAGTACCACTGCAGTGCGGATCTTACTCTGGTTGATCTACGAGGTTCTGTAGTAACTTGATCTGAAGTTTCATGATCAACATCATCAACTTACTCACTATTTGGTGTAGATGTCGCAGAAACCGGTTTCTGTGATAAACTACTTTCAAATAAGGGAGAAGGTACAATTACCTCATCAAGTTCTACTTTCCTCCCACTCACTTCTTTCGAGAGAAACTCCTTCTCTAGAAAGGATCCATTCTTAGCAACAAATGTCTTGCCTTCGGATCTGTGATAGAAGGTGTACCCAACTGTCTCCTTTGGGTATCCTATGAAGACACATTTCTCGATTTAGGTTCGAGCTTATCAGGTTGAAGCTTTTTCACATAAGCATCGCATCGCCAAACTTTAAGAAAGCGACAACTTTGGTTTCTTGCTAAACCATAGTTCATAAGGTGTCGTCTCAACGGATTTTGACGGTGTTCTATTCAGCGTGAATGCGGCCGTCTCAAGAGCATAACCCCAAAGCGATAGCGGTAAATCTGTAAGAGACATCATAGATCGCACCATATCTAGTAAAGTGCGATTACGACGTTCGGACACACCATTGCGCTGTGGTGTTCCGGTGGCGTGAGTTCGTAAACTATTCCTCATTGTTTCAAATGTAGACCAAACTCGTAACTCAAATATTCGCCTCCACGATCAGATCGTAGAAACTTTATTTTCTTATTATGATGATTTTCAACTTCACTCTGAAATTCTTTGAACTTTTCAAATGTTTCAGACTTATGTTTCATTAAGTAGATATACCCATATCTGCTTAAATCATCTGTGAAGGTGAGAAAATAACGATATCCGCCACGAGCCTCAACATTCATCGGACCACATACATCTGTATGTATGATTTCCAACAAATCTGTTGCTCTCTCCATAGTACCGGAGAACGGGGTTTTAGTCATCTTGCCCATGAGGCACGGTTACGCAAGTGCCAAGTGATTCATAATCAAGTGACTCCAAAAGTCCATCAAGATGGAGTTTCTTCATGCGCTTTATACCGATATGACCTAAACGGCAGTGCCACAAATAAGTTGCACTATCATTATCAACTCTGCATTTTTTGGTTTCAACATTATGAATATGTGTATCACTACTATCGAGATTCATAAAAAATAGACCACTCTTCAAGGGTGCATGACCATAAAAGATATTATTCATATAAATAGAACAACCATTATTCTCTGATTTAAATGAATAACCGTCTCGCATCAAACAAGATCCAGATATAATGTTCATGCTCAACGCGGCACCAAATAACAATTATTTAGGTCTAAAACTAATCCCGAAGGTAGATGTAGAGGTAGCGTGCCGACCGCGATTACATCGACTTTGGAACCATTTCCCACGCGCATCGTCACCTCGTCCTTTGCGGTGTTAAGCAATCCGTAGTCCCTGTTTCGAGTTGCAAATATTAGCAATGTAACCGATATCAAATACCGGTGCTACTGCGAGCTCTTGTAAGGTACACATCAATAACCTGTATATCACATATACGTTTGTTCACGTTGCCATCCAGCTTATCCGCCAAATACTTGGGGCAGTTCCGCTTCGGTGACCGATGCCTTGCGGTAGAAGCACTCGATTTCAGGTTTAGGTCCGGACTTGGGTTTCTTCTCTGAGTAGCAACTTGTTTGCTGTTCTTCTTGAAGTTCCCCTTCTTCTTCCCTTTGCCTTTCTTCTTGAAACTAGTGGTCTTATTGACCATCAACACTTGATGCTCCTTCTTGATTTCTACCTCCGCAGCCTTTAGCATTGCGAAGAGCTCGAGCATAGTCTTTACTAACCCTTGCATATTATAGTCCATCACGAAGCCTTTGTAGCTTGGTGGCGGTGATTGAAGAATTACATCAATGACACAATCATCCGGAAGATTAACTCCCGGTTGAGTCAAGTGATTGTAATACCCGGACATTACGAGTATGTGCTCACCGACAGACCCATTCTCTTCCATCTTGCAGCTATAGAACTTATTGGAGACTTCATATCTCTCAATCCGGGCATTACATTGAAATATCAACTTCAACTCCTGGAACATCTCATATGCTCCATGACGTTCAAAAGCGTCGTTGAAGACCCGGTTCTAAGCCGTAAAGCATGGCACACTGAACTATAGAGTAGTCATCAGCTTTGCTCGCCAGACGTTCTTAACGTCGTCGGTTGCATCAAGAAGAGCACTGGCACCTAGCGGTGCATCCAGACGTAACTCTTACGTGCAGCAATGAGGATAATCCTCAGGTTACGGACCCAGTCCGTGTAATTGCTACCATCATCTTTCAACTTTGCTTTCTCAAGGAACGCATTAAAATTCAACGGAACAACAACACGAGCCATCTATCTATAAACAAACATAGACAAGCAAGATACTATCAGGTACTAAGTTCATGATAAATTTAAGTTCAATTAATCATATTACTTAAGAACTCCCACTTAGGCAGACATCTCTCTAGTCATCTAAGTGATCACGTGATCCAAATCAACTAAACCATAACCGATCATCACGTGAGATGGAGTAGTTTTCAATGGTGAACATCTTATGTTGATCATATCTACTATATGATTCACGCTCGACCTTCGGTCTCCGTGTTCCGAGGCCATATCTGCATATGCTAGGCTCGTCAAGTATAACTGAGTATTCTGCGTGTGCAAAACTGGCTTGCACCCGTTGTAGATGGACGAGAGCTTATCACACCCGATCATCACGTGGTGTCTCGACGACGAACTTTGGCAACGATGCATACTCAGGGAGAACACTACTTGATAATTTTAGTGAGAGATCATCTTAAAATGCTACCGTCAATCAAAGCAAAATAAGATGCATAAAGGATAAACATCACATGCAATCAATATAAGTGATATGATATGGCCATCATCATGTTGTGCTTGTGATCTCCATCTCCGAAGCACCGTCGTGATCACCATTGTCACCGCGCGACACCTTGATCTCCATCGTAGCATCGTTGTCGCGTTCGCCATCTATTGCTTCTACGACTATCGCTACCGCTTAGTGATAAAGTAAAAGCAATTACGTATGCGTTTGCATTTCATACAATAAGCGACAACCATATGGCTCCAGCCGATTGCCGATAACCGGTTACAAAACATGATCATCTCATACAATAAAATATAGCATCACGTCTTGACCATATCACATCACAACATGCCCTGCAAAAACAAGTTAGGCGTCCTCTACTTTGTTGTTGCAAATTTTACGTGGCTGCTACGGGCTTAAGCAAGAACCAATCTCACCTACGCATCAAGACCACAACGATACTTCGTCAAATAGACTCCGTTTAACCTTCTCAAGGACCGGGCGTAGCCACACTTTCAGTTCAACTAAAGTGAGAGAGGCAGACACCCGCCAGCCACCTTTAAGCACGAGTGCTCGTAGCAGTGAAACCAGTCTCGCGTAAGCGTCTGGCGTAATGTCGGTCCGGGCCGCTTCATCTCACAATACCGCTGAACCAAAGTATGACATCTGGTAGGCAGTATGACTTGTATCGCCCACAACTCACTTGTGTTCTACTCGTGCAAAACATCAAACCATAAAACCTAGGCTCGGATGCCCTTTGTTGGGGAACGTAGTAATTTCAAAAAATTCCTACGCACACGCAAGATCATGGTGATGCATAGCGAGAGGGGAGAGTGTTGTCTACGTGCCCTCGTGAGACCAAGCGGAAGCGATCTGGCGTAGAGGAAGTAGTCAGACGTTCTTCTCGCGATCCAACGATCCCAGCGCCGTTACTCCGGCGCCTCCGAGTTCTTGACACACGTACAGCTCGGTGGCGCTCCTCGAGGCTCCGATCCAGCAAAGCTCGGGGAGAGAGAGTTCCGTCGGCCTGACGGCATGGTGACGATCTTGATGTTCTACCGACGCGAGGCTTCGCCTAAGCACCGCCACGATATGACCGAGGTGGAATATGGTGGAGGGGGCACCGCACTGCAGCTAAGGAGCGATCTCAAGGATCAACTTGTGTGTCCTAGGGTGCCCCTGCCCCGTATATAAAGGAGCAAGGGGAGGGCCGGCCGGCCCTAGGAGGCGCTGGCGCCAGGGGAGGGGGGCTGCCTCCTCCTTGCGGGATTAGGTCTCCCCTTTCCTAGTCCAACTAGGAAGGAGGAAGGGGGAAGGAAAGAGAGGGAGAGGGAGAGGGAAAGGGGGGCCGCGCCCCCCCTCCTTGTCCAATTCGGACTCCCCGTGGGGGGGGCACGCGCCACCTCCTGGTGCGGCCCTCTCTCTCCCCCTTTGGCCCAATAAGGCCCATTACTTCCCCGGGGGGTTCCGGTAACCCCTCCCGCACTCCGGTTTTCTCCGGAAACTTCCGGAACCTTTCCGGTGTCCAATATAGCAGTCCAATATATCAATCTTTATGTCTCGACCATTTCGAGACTCCTCGTCATGTCCGTGATCACATCCGGGACTCCGAACTCCTTCGGTACATCAAAATACACAAACTCATAATATAACCGTCCTTGAAACCTTAAGCGTGCGGACCCTACGGTTCGAGGACAATGTAGACATGACCGAGAACCGTCTCCGGTCAATAACCAATAGCGGGACCTGGATGCCCATATTGGCTCCTACATATTCTACGAAGATCTTTATCGGTCAGACCGCATAACAACATACGTTGTTCCCTTTTTTCATCGGTATGTTACTTGCCCGAGATTCGATCGTCGGTATCCAATACCTAGTTCAATCTAGATTCTTGGCAAGTCTCTTTACTCGTTCCGTAATACATCATCTCACAGCTAACTCATTAGTTGTAATGCTTGCAAGGCTTAGTGATGTGCATTACCGAGAGGGCCAGAGATACCTCTCCAGGCAATCGGAGTGACAAATCCTAATCTCGAAATCGCCAACCCAACATACGCCTTTGGAGACACCTGTAGTACTCCTTTATAATCACCCGATTACGTTGTGACGTTTGGTAGTACCCAAAGTGTTCCTCCGGTGGCGGAGTTGCATAATCTCATAGTTATAGGAACATGTATAAGTCATGGATAAAAGCAATAGCAACATACTAAGCGATCGGGTGCTAAGCTAATGGAATGGGTCATGTCAATCAGATCATTCAACCAATGATGTGACCTTGTTAATCAAATGACAACTCCTTTGTCTATGGTTAGGAAACTTAACCATCTTTGATTAACAAGCTAGTCTAGTAGAGGCATACTAGTGACACTCTGTTTGTCTATGTATTCACACATGTATTATGTTTCCGGTTAATACAATTCTAGCATGAACAATAAACATTTATCATGAAATAAGGAAATAAATAATAACTTTATTATTGCCTCTAGGGCATATTTCCTTCAGGAGGCACGAGCCGCTAGAGGCCGAAGGGAGCCCCGCCGGGGTGACAGCGCAGGGCGACGCTCATGAGGGAGCAGCTCCTGAGGCTCATGCCGCTACGGCTGAGGGCGGCAGGCAGCAGCTCGCAGTGCCTGCGGGTGAGGCCCCCGAGGCCCCTGCTGCTTCTCTTGGTGAGGCGACCAGCAGCGCGCGTCAGGCGGATGCCCCTGATGCAGGTCGCCTTGATGCTTCTCCCTCGTCGCAGGCTGACCCCTGCGCTCAAATCTTGGGTAAACCTGCGTGGACTTGAGGCCCTCCGGAAGAGAAGGGAGGCCTGGGCGATGATTACCCTTGTCGCTTTCTTTGAGCGTGGGAAGTGCCGCCACCGATGAGTAAGCCTTCTCCTTCTCGGCTCCTGATCGCCTGCTACTTGTACTGATCCTTGCCCTGCAGGCCCCTTCCTGCCGAGCTCACGTAAACGGGTGAGGAGCCGTCCCCCTCGGCTTCGCCCCCTCCCCTGCCCTTGAGTGCTCCGAGCAGTGGAGCCCTTGTGGTGAGGGCGATCAGGGGGGCGAACCGCCCCGGGGCGCGTCGAGGCCCTGCGCGCCCAGCGACCCTTCTTCGCGAGCCATCTCGTGGCATAGCTAGCCTGCTGTGGGCTTCTCGCCTGGTCGTGGACGACGATTGGCTGAGGCGCTTCCTGCGCCTTCGATGCAGGGGTGGGCTGGCTCCAGGCCGGGCTTCTGGCACGGCGTGTCCGGCCGTAGCGAGGGTGCCAGCCCCCAGCCCCCTGCCCGGAGGGGGAGTGCTGATTCGTGGCTCCCGGCGCCCGCTTGGGGCGGTCGATGGTGTGGAGGACGTGCACGAGCGCGCCCGGGAGCGCCGCACCCTTCGTCAAGGATTACTTCGAAGGGCGGCCGACGCGGTGAGCCTTCTTGGTGAAGAGCTTCACGACGAAGACGCGCCTTTGAGGCTGAGGGCTGCGCTGGCAGAGAGGCGTGGTGGAGGGCGCTGTCGCCCTTGCGCGCCACCGGCCGCGATCTTGATGATGAAGAGGCCAAGGCGTGTTGGCAGCCTCTCGGGAGGCTGTTCTCGGGCCGTCGAGGAGGCCCGGGAAGCTAACAGTGGCGAGAGGCGGCGGAGGAGCGGCACGGGAACTCCTGCCCGGTGTCACTCCTTTGGAGGAGCAAGTAGAGCTGCGCGAGGCAGCCTAAGCGTCGATGAAGGTGGCCTCCCGTGACCCGGCGGAGCTCAAGCGTGAGGAGGCGTTGACGCTTGAAGTCGCCAAGCAGCGATCTGGCGCTTGGAGACGAGGGATCGCTTGGCGACCTGGGCGGAGGATGAGGTCGCTGCAGGAAGCCCGCGTCCTGGAGGAGGTCGGACGCCGAGTGGCGACGGCGCGCTCGAACCTCGAGCGCGAGTTCGAGGAGAGGCTGGGGTTGATCAAGGCCGAGGCTGAAGGCAGGACTGCTGCCTTGAGGGCCAAGCTGGAGGAGGCGACGCGGCGGGCCCATGCTCTTCGTGCTGCCCTCGAGGTGGCGCAGGGGGAGTCAACCACCTCTCAGGCCGAAGTGCTCCTTCTTCGCCAACGGGTGGAGGAGGCCGAGGCCGTCGCGCGCCAGAATGCGGACGAGATACGTTAGCGGCGAATCCTGGAGCATGAGCACGGCCCCATGCTCGCCACGCTCCAGGAAAGAGCCAACACAGCCTTGGGTAACATCTGCGAGGCGGCTATTGGCGAGCCGCACACGGTTAACTACGCCGGCAACCTTCAGTTCTTCACCGGCGTGGTGGTGCGGTGGGCCTTGATCGGTCGAGGCCAATAGTTCGGTGGAGGAGAGGAGCCGCGCGTTGCTTGGGCGCGCCTTTTCTCGTGTCTTCAGCCATCTCCGGAACATGGACCCCCACTTCGACTTTGACGCAGCCATCGCCCCAGTTCCCTAGGCCGTCCGAGGCGACCTGGCGCACTGGGTGGAAGACAATGTGGATGCTCTCGTCAGGGCCTTTGCTTCGGACAACGACGGCGTGGTCGTGGCCGCCGATGAGGGCGGCGTGGTGAACGGCCCTGACGCCGCCGATGGCCACGCAGACAGTGACGGCGAGGCCAGCGACGCCAACAACGACTCGGGAGGTGCTCCTGAGGACGCATTGGGGGATTTATCCGACTGATCATGTATTGTCCCTGTTCCATTACCCTGCATGAATAGAACTCAGGTTTTTGCCTGATGGCTGTGAGAGCATTTTGGGAGGGGGAGCCCCTCATGTAAAACTCGTGTTCATCGTATTAGCAGGTGTTACATCGCCCATACGTCCGTGCCATGTGGTTGGCTAAGCGACGTGCTGGTTGGCTGGTTTACCTTTGTTTCGTACGAGCCCCGAGATAGCCTGTGGGAGGCTGCGGTGACCTGAGTGTCTCTGATCGAATCCGTGGGATCTGCAGTAAAACCCTCCGGAGAGGACGCGGCGGCGTGACAATTTGGGCTGCGCGCAAGCTAGGCCTGGCCCGGCTCGCGAGGGGCTCGCAAGGGGAGGCAGCTGAGGCGGAGTGGTAACCGAAACGCGAGAGATTTGCTCGAACGAGACTAAGCACCCTTTCCCCGCACACACGCAAATCTCAAATTCTAATCCAACTTAAATCCAGCGGGGGAAAGCGACAACCAAATGGAAAGGCGAAGAAAGCAGAAGAAAAGCCGCGTCCGGCACCTAGTCTAGTCTTGGACGTCTTCTCACCAGCGCGGAGCTAAGTGCTGCTACTGGGCGTGGGAGGGAGCCCCAGGGCCTGAGGCCGGCACCCCTAAGACTCCGGGGCATGTACAACCCCACTCATTATTACGTGAGAGTGTCACGGGGCGGCGAGCTTCACAGGCACTGGGCCTTCTTCACAGGTACCGGCCTTGCTTCATATCGCCAGACAAGGGCCCCGCCTTGCGCCACACTCTAGTGCCATCAACGACGACCGGAAACCAGGACGCCGCCGATGGGGTAGAGCGGTCGCCAGCCAGTTCCCCGACGACCACGGGTCCTCCGCCAGGGGCAGGCCCTGAGGCACCTCCCCAGCAGAGGGCCTACCTCCTGAGAACGCCTTGCTCCGAACACCACGGTGGTGATGTTGGATCTCGGCTCCTCTCCTGCAGCTCCCTGCGCCCTCCTCCCGAGGGGTAGGAGACTGCAGGAGCGGGGCAGCTGCTCGCCGCGGCGACCTGCACCTCCTGCGATCCACGATTAGCGTATGCTTGCTCTTGAGGAAGTAGCGGTACCCGATAATCGCCGCCCCCGGCGCGACCAGTGGGACAATCCCGAGGCTCCTGGAAGAGCTCAGCTTCTGGCGCCTCATCCCGGCTTCGGGCTGAGGAGCGAGCCTTGTTCTCCCTCATGCGGGTGCCCTTGGTCCATCATGTGGGCACGTATTCTTCTGGGCGCCGTCATCTCGAAGGCCACGCCGTAGTGCTCAGCGTGCCATGCGGCTCTGCTTGATGCGCCCACCATGGGGTGGTGGCGCGGCGGTCCACCTGGGCCGTGGGTTACGTCGAGTCCTTCTTCTCCGCAGGCCGGGGGTGGGGGCAACCCCGCCGCTGGCCCGGTGCTGACAGCTTCGCCGGTGTTGGAGTAGCTTTGGAGCCCGCGGGCACGCGTGGAGCCCCCGCGCGGGCCGCCCTGGGCCTGAGATGGAAGCTGGGTGCAGAAGGGGTGAGCCCCCGAGGCGGCGAAGCCCAGGAGCTCTGCCACTCGCTCCAGCAGCACGTCGCGGCCGCTCTCCAGCAGCCTGCACTGCAGCAGCTCTCTTTGAGCGCGGCCCTCGAGTTCGCCTGCTCCCGGCGGGTGTATGGTGACGTGGTCGCGGCGTGATTGGAGGCCCTTGTTGCCGACCGCGCCTGCCGCGGCGTGAGAGCCGTCGAAGCCTGTCCGCGTCACCCGCGGCCCGCAGCGCCTTGCGGACCGCGAGCTGCCTGGGGCGTGGGGTCGCCCGAGGCGAGCGGCTCTGAGCGGGCCACGCCGCCTAAGGATCTGGGTTGCCAGCTTGGTGGCGGACATGGTGATGACGATGCGACGGGACACGAGGTGGCAGAAGGTGGATTCAGCGCACCTACAGCGCGCCAAATGTCGGATTTCGGGTTCCGGCAGACCCTTGAGGTTCGAACAACTGGGTGCAGCGGAGATCCAACCCTCCACCGCCTCGCACCTCGCCGAATCGCTGGGACCTAAACTACTAAGTGGAACAGCACAAGAGACACGATATTTATACTGGTTCAGGACACCATTGTGGTGTAATACCCTACTCCAGTGTGTGGTGTGGTGAATTGCCTCTTGGGCTGATGAGGAACAATACAAGGAAGAACAGCCTCATGAGGGTCTGTTCTTGGCGGGTGTGATGAACTGCTAGGTGGTGTTCGATCGCTCTAGCTCTTGGTTTCTTGATGAGGATCCGGATCTGGATCCCTTCTCTCCCTCTTCCAGATGCCCCTCTTCCAGATGCCCCTAGCTCTGAGTGTGGCTGCTCCTATTTATAGGCGAAGGCCCTGGGCCTCTTCCCAAATATTGAGCGGGAAGGGCGCCAACAATTGGCCATTTTGAAGGGGAACAACGGGTACACTTATCTTGACTAAAGTTGGTCCTCGCCGCCAAAGGCTCGTGATGACGCCTGCTTGGGCTCCACAATGACTCCTTCCGGCCGTTGGGCTGGTCTTTGGTCTTGTTGCAATCAAACGGATGCCTTTGCTTCATGCTCGCCTGCGCTTGCTCCCTTTGCACCAAAGAGGAAAGGAGGACGCTGCGCGGGCTGGCGCCCTTGGTCGTCATGGCTTGCGTCATGGGCACCTCGCGAGGTACCCTGCCTTGAACTCTCCGCCTCCTCATGAGCCAGCCTGACGAGGCCGTGCCTGAGGAAGGTCCTTGTCGTCCGCCCCGCGAGGCTTGGCCCCTCGCGAGGGTCTTGAGCTTGCGTTGATGAAGAGGGGCCGTGTTGGGCCTCCTTTGAGCCACGCCGCAGGCCGCAGGCAGGCAAGTCTGGGGACCCCCGTTCCCAGAACGCCGACAGTTCGGTCAGTTTCCGTACATAGTCTCGCGAACGTCGCATCCGGAGCTCGGACCAACCTGTAAATTCAGGCTTTGCCACGCCTTTACCGCATCACGTCGACGCCCTGCATCGACGCTGACTTCGGCGCCAGGCCATATTTCTTTTATTACTCAGTTTGCATAAATTATTTATTATGCAAAGATTTTTTTTATAATCATTATTACCATTATCTCCGGTTTGCACCATTTTTTGTGCACAGGAAAATGATCCGGTGACTTCGGTGTCACTCTGCCGGTTTGCATTGACCGTGCTATGTCACCACTTCGGCGTGTAGAGCTCTGCGCTCCGCCACCTCGGGACCGGCTTGGGGGTTGGAACCTTGTCCCGTATCAAGCTCGGACCGCGTCATCAATACCGAACACATTAACCAGCTAAGTCGCTTTCATGCTCAAAGCTTTAATTTCTAACTTGTGTTCGGTTCGACCAAGCATTGTACTTTTTGGAAAAATGTTGCTTGTAAAATTTTTTCTTGTCCAAACTTTGTTTGTGACGCATAAATTCAAATACCCAATTCATTTGGGGCTTCCTTCATGAAGCTTTTCCTCTTGCATATGATCATACTTATGCGGCCGTTCCTTGTTCTTGTATTATGCCACAATATGCACCATATTGACTTAAGCGATTTGCAAGCTGGGTTGCCTCGCTCTGTGTTTACCCTCGTTCCCGATTGTTCGGCTAGGGAGTAAAGGGAGCACCTCTGCGATTGTCACGATCGGGTCATCCGAGCCGGACCTCGACTGGTGAAGCCGAAAGCTAAGCGCTCTTATAGTTTTCAATGATGGTCGGCACAACGGAACTCATGAGTACAAAAATCTATTGCACAAGTCTCATAATAAGAATGTGCACCAAGAAAGGTATCGGTGGGGTACTATTTTCTTGAAGATGCTTCTTACACTTCGCAGTAATATAGCATAAGTTCCTTGAGCGCTTTATGCATTCTGACCTTATGGCCTGATTGCTGGTTATTGGAAACACCGTCGATATTCTCGACAGATGGAGTACATAACACTTTTCGGTCCTTGACCGAAGAGGGAGAAGCCGACGGTCGGTTAAGACGCGTTTAAAGTTCGGTTGAACATAGATATGATATAAGTACTTTGGTACATGCAATCATTCTTTTACCCAAGTCACTTGGGGGCTCTTAAATTTATATGAGCCGTTTTATGATAAGTGTTCTTCTTGTTAGTCGTTGCAAAGTTTTATTATTATTATTATTATTATCTACCACTCCTTTTTTCGACATGAGCGTTTGGTCACTAGCCAGGGAGCCTAATTTCTCTCTCAAAGCCGCTAGAGTTTAGTTTGCTAAACTGGCCTAATGAGAAGTACTCCGCCCTCGGGATAGGAGGTTGAAGCCGTAGGCTGACCTGCTTGAAGTCTTGAGATAGGATGTATCATGTTAAAACACGACAGAAGCACTTCTTTTGCTAAGGCCAATTTTCGGATTGGCAACGAACACTTGATCTCGTTCGGACGTCAAGTTTTTACTGACATTTTTTTGGTTTTCCAAGCATATGGCACTTTTTAACTATTTGTGTGTTTTCAGCACAAGTCTCGCAGTGCAACGCCGGACACCGTTAGAGATTCGGCAAAAACATTCTCGGATATTGCTATATATGCATCGGTTTCGAATTGTGTCTTCGGTCAATAGTTGAGTTGCCCGGCTCCTGCGCTTGCCTCCTACGTTCCGCTTTGTTCGGCTAGGTGTGCAAAGGAGAACCACTGCGATTGTGCTTCCGGCTCACATGGTTAAGCACCTCAGTGGAGAAAGCCGAAAACTGACTGTCACAATAAGCGTAAACTGGTCAGCGATCCGATGATGGTGTTAAACGACGGGCCATTCATAACAATGGCCGAAGTGTTTACGGCTTGACCTCGACTGTCGCCGAACACTACCGGGGGCTATTAACTGGCCTCCCAAACTAAATCCTCGATATTTTGCTCTTACATTAGAGCTGAGGTTTCATGATCATGCTTAGCATGACAACCCAAAGAAAGGAATCGATAGCGGGACTATTTTCTTTGGAAGACATTTCTTACATTAAACAGTAATATAACATATCTCTCTGCGTATCTTTGTTTATAAAACCGTATGGCCAGATTGCCTTGTTTTTTGTAAATCTTTGCCCTCATAAAGGCTTTATAAAGTAGGACAAACACTCCTCGGCTATTGGCCGAGGAGGTGGAAGCCGATGGTCGGTCAACAAAGTTTTGTACAATGCGGATCCGAGCATTAATGACGTAAATTACTTGGATACATAGAGTCATTACACATAATTTGTGATTTTACTATGGATATCAATCCTTAATTCGCCACCCGTGCCGCATTAAGGCTCGGGGCTCTTGGGCTTCGGGCTTATTATTTACAAATATTAAAGGGGCACATCGATCCCACGATCTGGTGTTGCCACCCAATCGGTGTAATGGGGAGACTCTTGCATTGCACATCCAATGCAGAAAATTTGAAGTGTAATACAGTCTCGAGGAGATTTTGATCCTCGGGTTGGTCGGCCGCACCCAACCCGAGTCTTGAGGACCAAAACGCCGCTTTTTGTGTCGAAGTATTCGCCGAGCTAGGACTTGATCCTCGGACCGATTTTGCAAATCAACTTTGAGTCTCAGCAGCTACAGGGATCAGCGGTCTTATGTCATCCTTCATGTGCATCTCGGGTTTTAGACCGATACCCACCTTGAGGGCTACTGGCTATGTATCTCGGCAGAGAATAAATTGCACCAATCAAAAATATTGACAAAAATCGGCCCACATTCGGGGTGGTGCACCACCTCGGAAGCAGTCGGCATAAAGCCCGGCGCTAGTGGCTGGCTCCATAAAGGGCATTTCCGGCATTAAGCTCGGCTAAACTCCTTCAAACTTCTTTGAACCAAGGTGATTTACGACACCTCGGTCTGATCCGGCGTTGGAGCTCGGATACATAGTCCGGCGTTGGAGCTCGGATACAATCCGGCATTGGAGCTCGGATACGTAGTCCGGCGTTAGGGCTGGGAAGCAGTCCAGCATTGGTGCTCGGCTGCAAAAGATACCTCGAATGCAGTCCGACATTGGAGCTCGGACGAAAGAGGACGCTGCCGCCCGGGAACAACTTCAAACCCGAGGTGTGGCATAAAAATAACAAGGAATTGATAAAGGCCGGAAACTTAAAGGGGCTCCTCGGATACCCGACGTGTAAACTCGTCGAATGCATTTCGGTGATCCTCAAGATCAAAGATGAGAAGATTTGTTGAACCAGTTTTCAAGACCGACGACTGAAGATGAAGAACGGTTCGGAAGAATCGAGGAGCGTCCCTAAAATTGAAGACCGGTTCAGGGGGCTACTGACGGTGTCCTGGACTAGGGGGTACTCACCACGCCATCTCCCGATCTGTTAGATTGGGCCGAGGACCCCCATGGCCGTATACTCATGGGCCAGTCCGGACAGCTGCCGCATACAAGGAAGATTCCGCAAGACTTGGCGATCAAGACAAGGACTCCTCCCCCACCGGCGTATTCGGATAGGACTCTTGTTATCCTAGGCCTCTGGTGCATTATATAAACCGAGGCTAGGCTAGTCGATAGAGATAAACAACAATCATACCATAGGCTAGTTTCTAGGGTTTAGCCTCTACGATCTCGTGGTAGATCAACTCTTGTAATACTCATATCATCAAGATCAATCAAGCAGGAAGTAGGGTATTACCTCCATAGAGAGGGCCCGAACCTGGGTAAACATCGTGTCCCCTGTCTCCTGTTACCATCCGCCTTAGACGCACAGTTCGGGACCCCCTACCCGAGATCCGCCAGTTTTGACACCGACAGTCACTCCAAAGTCACTAATAGCGGAGAGCAAACGAAGAGATTATGGTAGGGTACGAAACCACCTCAAAGTTATTCTTTCCAATCAATCCGTTGGGCTATTCCTATAAGTGTCAGAAACAGCCCTAGAGTTCGTACTAGAATAACACCTTAAGATACAAATCAACCAAAACCCTAATGTCACCTAGATACTCCAATGTCACCTCAAGTATCCGTGGGCATGATTATACGATATGCATCACACAATCTCAGATTTGTCTATTCAACCAACACATAGAACCTCAAAGAGTGCCTCAAATTTTCTACTAGAGAATCAAGACGAAAACGTGTGCCAACCCCTATGCATAGGTTCCCAAGGTCACGGAACCCGCAAGTTGATCACCAAAACATACATCAAGTGGCACGTGATATCCCATTGTCAGCACAGATACGCACGGCAAGACATACATCAAGTGTTCTCAAATCTTGAAGGACTCAATCCGATAAGATAACTCCAAAGGGAAAACTCAATCCATTACAAGAGAGAAGAGGGGGAGAAGAAACATAAGATCGAACTATAATAGCAAAGCTCGCGATACATCAAGATCGTGCCAAATCAAGAACACGTGAGAGAGAGATCAAACACATAGCTACTGGTACATACCCTCAGCCCCGAGGGTGAACTACTCCCTCCTCGTCATGGAGAGCGTCGGGATGATGAAGATGGCCACCAGAGATGGATCCCCCTCCGGCAGGGTGCCGGAAAGGGGTCCCGATTGACTTTTGGTGGCTACAGAGGCTTGCGGCGGCGGAACTCCAGATCTATTCTCTGTTCTGGAAGTTCTAGGGTACATGGAGTTATATAGGCAGAAGAAGCACGTCAGGGAAGCCACGAGGGGCCCATGAGGCAGGGGGCGCGCCCCCACCCTCGTGGCTTCCTCGTTCCTTCCTTGACGTGGGGTCCAAGTCCATCGGGTAGCTTTCGTTCCAAAAATAACTTCTCTAGTTGATTTCGTTCGTTCGACTCCGTCGATATTCCTTTTCTTCAAAACACAGAAATAGGAAAAAACAAGAATCTGGGCTGGGCCTCCGATTAATAGGTCAGTCCCAAAAGTAATATAAAAGTGGAAAATAAAGCCCAATATTGCCCAAAACAGTAGATAATATAGCATGGAGCAATCAAAAATTATAGATACTTTGTAGACGTATCACCCGCCACTAGCACGCCTTGGCACGCGAGTGGATCCGCTGCGGCTGAGGTGGGTGGTTGAGGTTCCCGCGGAATTACTGCACGCAATAACTCGCGCGATAAACGTGGGGGCGTGGGGTAGTGGGCACAGTAAATCCCACAACCGCCCCCTCGGCTTCGCAGCCCATGGGCCTATAAGTAGGCGGAGGAGGGGGAGCGGTAGAGCACGCGCGCCCCTCCTCCTCACTTCCTCCTCTTTCTTCTTCCTCTCGTCGATGCGCTTCCACGCCACGCTGAGCTCCGCGGCGCTTCGTTCCCGATGAGCTCCTCTTCCACCGTCACGCCCCCCGCGGTGCGCTCCGGCGCGTGGGATGGCTCTGAGGTTCACGACGACCACGTCGATTTCCTCCGCAAGACGCGGCGGCTACCCACCAAGGATTTCGTGACGGTTCGCCTTGCGCCGGAGAGGGAAATGTCGCCGGCGCCGGAGGAGGGTGAGCGGGTCGTCTTCCACTCGCACTACCTGCGCGGCCTTGTCTTGCGGGCGAGCGGTTTCTTCCGTGCCTTCCTCGACTTCTACGGTCTCCAGTGTTGGGTTCTACGGTAGGGTGCGTCGACTGCAAATTAAAATTTTCCTATGCGCAGAACATCCAGGAACATGCTACGGGAGATGGATCATAGTTCGTTACCACTAGACGCACGGTGCAGTGCAGTGGAAGAAGAGTTGGGGCAGCGCGTTCACGTGTATCGTCTCCTCCTCGTCCGATCTCCCTCTAACAGCCGGTCGTCTGATCCCATGTACAAGTTCGCCGGAGCAGCGCAAGCGCACCGCCTCTAACGGTATCCGCGCGTGCAGGAGGAACACCGTGCGGCGGACTGCTAGGTCCGATCACACAGTCGGCGGCGAGTGGAGGTGGCTATTCGCAACACATGCAGACCCTAGTCGCAGCCGAAGCGATCAACCACATGGTGTGCCGCACCTCCACTTTATATAGGCGTCCGTCGCAGGCTCAACACTTCTGCCTCATACGGACCCTAAAGCCCAAAGTCTATTCGGTCACGTTCCTAGTCCAGTTCGGATCACATCCGACCAGTGTCCTACGAACCGACCTTGTAAGTTCCTTCCCTTAAGCGCGCGACCCCTTAGGTTCAAGTTGGCTTGGTCACAGTTCGGATCACCTCCGACCTACACGGTTGGTAGCAGCCTCTAGCAAGGAGTGCCGACCACCAAGAAGACTATGAAGCTAGTTAGGCGAACCTGTACAACGTGTCACACTTCTGTTCCCTTTGCCACACGATATATGTTGTCGGGCTCAAGGCGAGACTGGCATCCTTGTGCTAGCCCGACCTCTTTCTCGTTCCAGTGATGCCGACCCCAATCCAGATTATCTCATAATCCTTGTTGCATGGCCATGCTGTTCCTGGTCGGATCACACGAGGGGCCCAGAGTATATCTCTCCTGATCGGAGGGGCAAATCCCATCTTGCTCGACCATGTCTCGCAACATGGGACTGGACAAACCCTAAACCTACCTTTGTAACTACCCAGTCACGGAGTAGCGTTTGGTCGGACCAAAGCAAGTCTGTCACCATCTCGAGTACATGCGTCAGCTCAGGTCTTAGGACATAGAACGTATGTTGTACTAGAGACTCACAGATGACATATCGGTGCGTCTCATAGTTGGGTCTGTCCGACTCGGACCTTATCTTGACTCGGATCCGACTACGTCGAATCCGACCAGACCTTTCCAAGTCCATATTATCCGGTTAGCATCCAATGCTCCATGGCTAGTGAGAGCAAGCCATCGACCGTGTCATATGCTAGTCTAGTCATTGCTTGGCGTCCACACAGCCCTTTCGACTAGGGACCTTTTAGGACAGTCATCATACAATGCATAGTCCCACAAACAAGTCACATACTTGCTGATACACATCATTGATAATGTCCAAGGACTATCTTAAATCATAAACACATAGGAACTATCATCATACATGATTGCCTCTAGGGCATATCTCCAACAGTCTCCCACTTGCACTAGAGTCAATCAAATAGACATCGAATTCCCATAGGTCTAACGTGCCCCTCATGCTTGGGTTGTGGAAGCGGCTTAGTCAACGGATCTGCAACATTTGCATCAGTGTTAATCTTGCATAACTCTACATGACCATTCTTTATAATCTTTCGTATCAGGTGATATTTCCGATCTATGTGTCTGACCTTGTGGTGATTCCTCGGCTCCTTGGCTTGTGCGATGGCACCAGAATTATCACAATAAAGGTCCAACCGTTTCACCGAGGCTGGGAAAGTACCAAGATCATCCAGAAAATACCGGATCCAAACACCTTACTTTGCGGCTTCACAAGCCGCAATGTCTTCGGCTTCTGTGGTAGAATCGGCAACCGTATCTTGTTTGGAACTCATCCAGTGCACTGCTCCTCCATTCAGGACGTACATGAATCCGGACTGTGATCGACAATCATCTCTGTTGGTTTGGAAACTAGCATCAACGTAACCCCTTATGACGAGCTCTTCCTCACCTCCATAAACTAGGAACATCTCTTTAGTCCTTTTCAGGTACTTCAAAATAGTCTTTACCGCTGCCCGATGACTCTCACCGGGTTGGCACGGTATCTACTTGTTAGGCTTATTGCAAAAGCAACATCAGGCCTTGTACATATCATGGCATACATGATGGATCCGATTGCCGAGGCATACGGAATCCTACTCATCCTGCTTCGCTCATCAGATGTCGAAGGACTCTGAGTCTCTCTTAGCCTTATACCATGTGAGAGTGGCAAGAACCCTTTATTCGCCTCACTCATGTTAAACCGCTTCAAAACTTTATATATGTACGTGCTCTGGCTTAGGCCGAGCAGCCTCCTCGATCTATCTCTATAGATCTTAATTCCTAAAATATAGACTGCCTCACCAAGGTCCTTCATCGAAAACTTGCCATTCAATAATCCCTTGACCGAGTTTAACATCGAAACATCGTTCCCGATCAGTAGTATGTCATCCACATACAAGATCAAAAACACTATCGAGCTCCCACTTAACTTCTTGTATAAACAAGAGTCCTCTTCGCTTTTGATGAAACCGAGACCAGTGACGACCTCATCGAAACGAATGTTCCAACTCCAAGATGCTTGCTACAACCCATAAATGGATCTCTTGAGCTTGCATACCTTACTAGTGCTAGTCGGATCGACAAAACCCTCAGGCTGTATCATATACATGTCCTCGGTTAAATTTCCGTGAAGGAAAGCCATTTTGACATCCATCTGCCATATCTCGTAATCGAAATATGCAGCTATAGCTAGTATGATCCTCACCGATTTCAGCATTGCTACGGGCGAGTAAGTCTCGTCGTAGTCAATTCCTTGAACTTGTCCATAACCTTTAGCGACAAGCCGAGCTTTGTGGATCTGAACATTCCCATCCACATCGGTTTTCTTCTTAAAGACCCATTTGCAACCAATGGCAGTTACGCAAGGTGGCGGATCAACCAAGTCCCGGACTTGATTCTCATCCATGGACTTTAACTTTCGGATCTCATGGCCTCCAGCCATGCCTCGAATCTGGGCTCACCATCGCTTCCGCATACGTGGCGGCTCGTCGCTTTCTAGCAACAATACATCGCTCACTCTGCGCAATCTTTCCGACCTCCGTGGTTCGGTGCCGCTTCCACTCTGAGGTTCTGGCCCGACTCCGGTATGATCTCATCACCAGCCGAGCCATCCCCGAGTGGTCCTCGAATTTCTTCGAGTCAAACCATCCTCCCACAGGCCTCCGACTGAGAAACTCTTTCTCAAGGAAAACCCCGTTCCGAGCAAAAAACACTTTGTTCTCTTCCCGGTTGCAGAAGCTATATCCCAAGGTTTCCCTCGGATATCCCACGAATATGCATTTATCCGACTTGGGTGTAAGCTTGTCTGACATAAGTCGCTTGACAAATGCTTCACAACCCCAAATCATTAGAAAAGACAAACTGGGACTCTTCCCGGTCCACATCTCATGTGGTGTCTTGTCTACGGATTTTGATGGTACCCTATTAAGTGTGAAAGCTGAAGTTTCTAGAGTGTATCCCCAAAATGACAAGGGTAAATCCGATTTGCTCATCATAGACCGGACCATGTCCAACAAGGTCATATTCCTCCGTTCCGACACGCCCGTTTCTGCATGGCGTGCCGGAGGTGTGAGCTGAGGTACTATACCTCGACTTTTCAGATGATCATCAAACTCCTGGCTCATGTACTCACCTCCACGATCAGATCGCAGAAGCTTTATAGTCTTGCCGAGCTGATTCTCAACCTCGTTCTGAAACTCTTTGTACTTTTCAAAAGTCTCCGACTTGGGCCTCATCAAATAGATATATCCATATCTACTCAAGTCGTCGGTAAAAGTCACGAAGTACTGATAGCCACCTCTGGCAGTTGTGCTCATTGGACCACACACATCACTATGTATAAGTTCCCATAGCTCGGACGCCCTCTCGCAACTCTTTGCGAAAGGAGACTTAGTCATCTTGCCGAGCAAGCATGATTCACATGTCTCGAGCGACCAAGTCGGACGAAGTTAGGAGCCCATCATCATGGAGCTTCTTCATGCGTTTAATCGATGTGTCCAAGCCGGCAATGCCAGAAGTATGTCGGATTTATCTCATTAGGCTTATGCCTCTTGACATTCATGTTATAGACCGGTTCCTATTCTAGATTCAATATAAATAGCCCATCAACAATGGGTGCATAGCCATGGAACATACCATTCAAAAATATCGAACAACCATTGTCCTTTAAATTGAATTCATAACCTTGACTCATCAAACATGAGGCAGAAATAATGTTCGACTAAGTGCAGGAATGTAATAACAATTATTCAATTCCATAATGAATCTGAAGGAAGCTGGAGCTGCATCGTGCCGACCTCCAACGCAACAACTCTTGCTTTGTTGCCGACCCTGATGTCAATCTCCCCTTGTGCCACACGCCTATTTCTTACCAGCCCCTGCATCGAGTTGCAAATGTGAACAACCGATCAGGTATCAAATACCCAAGAGCTACTAGGTATCTCAGCAAGGTAAATGTCTATAACATATGCAACAAGTGTACCTTTGCCTGAAGCAGCATTTCCGGCCTTCTTGCCATGCTCTGCAAGCCACTTGCTATAGTTCCTCTTCCAGTGACCGGTCTCCTTGCAGTGATAGCAAACGGTCTTCGAGTCCGGTCCAGACTTTGGCGCAACGGCGGAGGTTACCGTCTCCGTGCCCTTTTCCTTAGCCTTTTTCTTGGACCAACTCTTCTTGAACTTAGCCAATTTCTGCACCATCAACACTTGATGCGTGCCTTTCTTAATATCCTACTCTGCCACTTTGAGCATCCCATGCAATTCAGTGAGCTTCTTATCCATGCCATGCATATGATAGTTCAAGATGAACGTCCCATAGCTGGGCGGAAGAGAACCCAGAACAACATCGAGTCAGCTCATCCAAGAGCGGAAGCCCAAAAGATCCAAAGCTTGCACATATCCGATCATCTTGATCACATGTGGGCTCGATGGATCACCTTCCTTCAGCTTGCAATCCATCAATGATCGCCAGACGTTGAACCTTTCGGTCCTAGCACGTATGCGAAACATGCTCTTGAGACTCTCGATCATATCGTAAGCCTCAACATTTTCGAAATGCTGTTGCAAATCGGGCTCCATACAAGCCAGCATCAGACAGCTGACCTCCGTTGATTCATCAATGAGTTTTTGGTAGGCATTATTAGTTGTGGCATTAGCATTATCTGCAGGTTCCTCTGGAAGTGGGTCCTCTAGAACATGTTCCTTTTTATCGTGCTTGAGAACAATTCTCAAATTTCTATACCAGGTGGTAAAATTTATTCCATTCAGTTTATCCTTTTCCAGAATTGATTTCAATGCAAAGTTGGGTTGAGCAGGTGGTGCCATTGATCTACAACAGAAAATATGCAATCAGTAAGCAATGTGTTTATGTAGAGTAATTCTAGCCTAAACAGAAACACTCCCAGTGAAGTCAGCATCCCTCCGCAAACTCTCAGTGATTCAGGATCCGACTAGCCCATGCGACTAGTGAGCTTTAGCATCACTGCTAGCCAACATACCTATCCGGTAAGCAAATCCTTGCTAATTGTATCTCTATACGACTCCTGTCGGTCAGGAAGGTATCTCATACCCCGGCTCCCAACCTTCTTTGCCACAAGGCCCAAAACCGTTTTGATAGCCTTGTCAAGTTAACCTAATGCAGTGCATGTCCGTGTCCGACACAAACCCTTCAGTTTAAGGACACCCAGCAGCACCTCAATTTTATGAGCCCATTACTAGACGTATTTGACGTGCGAAGGTGCAACATTGGGGATGGCAATTCGCTTGATATTCACGAGGGATCATTCTATCATTCTAACATGCATAGAAACAAAGAAGCATAACAATCACAAATATAACACATATTGTGAAATAGTATGGCTCCTTCATGGACGTTCTTTCAGGTGGGCTCCGACTCTGATAACCATCTACGAACTCCATCTTGTTTGTCACGTCGGGACGCCAAGCCGCCAACCTGATCTCTAGTATCCAACTACTACTACTAGTAATGAATTTACATAGAGTCACAAGTCGACACGTAGGTCGTTATACAATATAATGACAGCACTTTATTCTGCCGGTGACAAACATGACACGCAGGCCACGTATAAATTACACACATGCATCACATACACATGAGCCATACTATTCACATCAAACCTGCAAAACAAAGTTATGCATAGAATCGCATTCTACCGGTTTGTGTGTCGCGTACGAAATACACATCTGAACTCCGATCACGCCGAATTCTCTGATCTGACCGATCTTACCGATCATCGCGAATCCGATTTGGATTTACGTTTCACTGTTAACCCCGATGGCGGATGACCGACCGGTAGGGGTAGATCATGTCACGACCTCATCGATCCTGATTGACAGAAAACATAGCCTCAACGATCCCCATGTGCAGTTGAGCCGCAGGTTCTTGCCGTAGAAGCTGATGTTCCCGCAGCGGCAGATGTGCCTTTAGTCCTTGTTGTCGAGCCGCAGGCTCCAAAGATGGGCACAATGAGATCGTCTGCTTTCCTTGATGGAGAACTTCCGAAGAGCAAGAAGAAGCGGAAAGAGTAGCCCGACAGTCAAGTATGTACCAGTTTGTTGACAACATCCTGTACAGAAGAAGACTCAACGGTGTGAAATTGAAGTGTATTTGCCGGGAAGATGGACAGAAGCTGTTGGTAGAGATACATGGAGGCCTATGTGGTCACCACATTGGCGCAAGAGCACTTGCCGGCAAGGTTTCTTCTGGCCAGAAGCCCTCCAGGATGCAACTGCACAAGTAACCAAGTGTGAAGCGTGCCAGTTCCATTCTAAGCAGATACACCAGCCAACTCAAGCTCTCTAGACGATCCCTTTATCCTGGCCATTTTCGATGCAGGGGCTCGACATCCTCGGCCCCTTCCCCGAAGCTGTCGGGGGCTTTGAGTACTTGTACGTCAGAATCGACAAGTTCACAAAGTGGCGGAAGTGGAGGCGGTGAGGAAGGTGACACGGTCGTGATCCAAGTTCTTCGGTCAATTGTTTGCCGCTTTGGGATTCCTAACAGGATCATCGCGACAACGGCACACAGTTCACGAGCCGCACCTTCATGCAAGACGCCCAAGATCTTGGCGCCAAGATCTGCTTTGCTTCTGTTGCTCATCCGAGAAGCAACGGTCAAGCAGAGAGAGCAAACGCTGAAGTGCTGCGGGGACTCAAGACCAGAACTTTCGACAGGCTGCACAAGTGTGGAAGGAACTGGATCGAGGAGCTGCCGGTGGTTCTCTGGTCGATCAGGACGCCGCCAAATCAAGCCACTGGCCAGACACCTTTTGCTCTAGTCTATGGAGCAGAGGCAGTTCTCCCCACGGAACTTCAGATCACGGATCACCTCGAGTGCTCGCTTATGATGAGCTTGAGCAAGAGCAGCTGCGACAAGATGACGCGCTGCTCCTTGAGGAGGATCGTCTTCAGGCTGCTGTACGAGCTGCTCGTTATCAGCAAGCTTTGCGCCTTTACCATAGCCGCAAAGTTAACGCCAGAAGCTTCGAGGAAGGCGACCTTGTTCTTCGGCGCGTTCAATCCGCCAAGAATTCCAACAAGTTGACGCCGAAGTGGGAAGGCCCTTATCGGGTGAAACGAGTCACTAGGCCTGGCGTTGTACGCCTTGAGACCGAAGATGGCGTTCCGGTGAGCAACTCCTGGAATATAGAGCATCTTCGTAAGTTTTACCCATAGAAGCGGCGGTTGCCGGAACCTGTTAAAGCAACCACCCTTTTGTACAAGTCTTGCCGCTGTTGCATGTAATCCTTTGTACAAAGCGGTAGCAGAACCCGATGCATCGATAAAGAAGCTCATGTGTTGCGCACAACTTGTCAATACATGCTTTCATAATCTTATATGCATGTGTTATCCAACATTTTGTGCAGCATCAACACCTGGTAAGCAATAACGAGCCACTAGGCTCCATAACTTTATTTTCTCTTCTTTCTTCTCAAAAGAATGGAAGGCCCCTTAGCCCACAAGTTAACCGGGGGGGGGGAGGAGAAGATAATGGTGTGGGCCGCCAAGTGTCGCTCGAGGAAGTATCGCCTTGCCGGGAAGCAAACGACAGAAAAAGCTAAGTTACCAAAGTTTGAACAATCAGTTTTTGAGCAATCAGTTTTTAAGTTTTTTAAGTTATCTTCCTCGAACGATAGTACTTTGTATGGAAAACCTGTGCGCGAAGGAACCAACTCGCGGCTGGTTTGCGCCCTTACTTTGTTTCGAGTCCGCTCAACAACTTAAGTGAGCTGCAATCAGTTGCGACAAGGTTGCTTGTCGGAGGCGACATCGCCAGCAGGCTGCTGACGTTCCGCACTCAGCGCTCATGGCAAAGATGCCCGCGCCGACAAGTTCCCTAAAAGCGTAGGGTACACACATACAAAGGGAGAAATGAAGTAGAGCAAATAACATTGCGATCGATTGCCTAAGATAGTATATATTACAAAATGACTTGTCGCAGATCTAATAAATTGTTCTCCTGAACATGATCTGCAGCGACAAGGGAAAGAAAAACTTGGCGGCCTAGTCTACGCGGTCGCCATCGACCCTCTTCACTCCGCTCACCCTGTCCACAATGGGTGCGACAAGAGCCTTGAGCGCTTCAACGTCAGCACTTGGCGGCAGGGACTTGAGGACGTTGGCGGTTGACGCCGGATTGCGGAAGGCCACCTTCATCAAGACCTTCTGAAGAGCCCCAGCACAGATTTGGCGCGACTCGTCGGCCAACTGCTTTGGGACCTCATCCCGGAGCCGCTGGAGAGCCGCCAACACGCTCTTGAAGAACAGGCTGAGCTTGGCGCTGGGTTGGAGATGCTCGTCGGTGGGGTACCCGAGGTCCACCATCCCCAGCTCCATCAGCTCCTTGTCGATGGCAGCGGCTGTATTGACAAGACCCTCGGTCCAGAGCATCACGTTCTCTCTGAGGGTATTGTGGGCGTTCGTGGCAATCGCCAGCAACTCCTCATTGGCCTTGATATTCTCCAACAGGCCCGCTTCCCGCTCCTTGGCGCCGTCCAGCGTCTCCGTCAGGGTGGACAGCTTCAGCTCAAGATCCGCCTTGACATCCTTGGCGGCGTCGATCTCCTTGATCTTCTCAGCGAGACAGCCCTGCAACTCGCCAAGGGTGTAGGCGTCCTTCCCGCGCTCGTGCTTCAGCGCGGTGACCTCCTCGCCGCTCTTCTGGAGGGTGGCCTCCAGCTGGGTCACCCTCGTCTCTAATTCCTTCTTGGCGGCCGCCGCCGAGGCAGCGTCCTTTGCCTCCTGGAGTGCTCCGTCGATTGATTGCTCGCGCGCGGCAAGATCTTCCTTGTAGCTATCGAGGTTGATCTTCCGCTGCGCTAGCTCACCTTCTTGCGCAGAGAGCTTCTCACCGGCTAGCCTTTGCTGCTCCTCGACCTCGGCCTTCTCCAAGATGAAGGCCGTGCGCTCTTCGGAGAGTTGCTCCCGCGCTTCTGCTATGTCCCGGAGAGTTTCCTTGTTGGCGCGCCGGAGCTCTTCCGCGCGTTTCTCCATATCAGCTCCTGCTCTCGCGACAAGCGCCTCCCTGGACTCCAACTTGGCTTGGCGGGCGCGGTAGAGCGACAGCAGCTTCTTTAGCAGCTGCTCTTCTTCAGACTCGCCACTACTGCTGCTTGGTGCGTCAACCAGTGACAGCCCGGCAGAGGCGAGCAGCTCCTCGTTGAAGGTCTCTCCCTCGACCGGCGCCCTGGAGCTCGACGCCCATGGAAGCTTGATGAAGACACCGTCGCCGGCCTTCAGATAGGCGTCGGGCTGGGGCTCTTCGGAGCTCGGTGCTGCATCGGTGGCGGAGGGATCGGCGGTCGGCGTAGCTCCTGGCGCTCATGCGGCCTCAGGGCCATCAGTACGATCACCAGACCCCTCCCCAGCCTCTGCGCCAGCAGCCTTGGCAGCCTCCTCGCCGGCAGACCCATCAGCACCGGCCTCCTCCTCCATGTTGGCGGCGTCGTCATTGTTGCCACGAGCGTCCTCCTCACCGGCAACCTCAGTCTCCATCGGCTCTCCGGCAGATGGATCTGATGATCAGAAAAAGAAAAGAACAAGTCAAGCAAATGTTCGAAAAGAAGAACAGAAGAGAAAAGACCCAAGGGAAATTTTCAGTCAAGAAGATTACCTGCAATGGGATCTGTGGCCGCGGTCTCCACCACCGGAGGGTCGTCGGCGCTGCCCCTTGTCGAAGAAGCTCCCCTTGTCGGAGAGGCCTCCCTTGCCGGAGAGCGCTCCCTTGGCGGAGAGTTCTCCCTTCGCGGCGTAGTTGAAGCAAGCAGAACTTCGGGAGTGACCTCCGGGGCCCCCTGATTTAGCTTCTCTGCTCCTGCACAATTCAACAAGTCAGATATCAGTAAAGAAGGAGCACCCAGGCACACCTAACCGTAAGAAATAGATCAAATACTTACGCTGGGGGCTGCTCTGATGAAGGGTCGCCGGGTCCGGCAAGGTAGTCTCAGACGCGCCCCCTGTCGCCACGGGGGGATCGTCTTCGATGACGACCACCGGAGTCTTGGCCCTCTTCGACGCCCTTTGAGCCAACGTCCTAAAGAAGGAAAAGGTTCAGAATGAAGCAAGTTAGATACAAGACAAAGCAGCAAAATTGAAGAATTACAAGTACAACGACAAGATCTTACTCTTCTTCCTCTTCCTCGGAGCTGAGAGCGGAGAAGTCGAATTCCGCTCCACCTCCGGTGCGACGAGCTGGAAGGGTGGGCTCCCTTGGACGCTTGGCGGGTGCGAAAGCCGTGCTCCCAGAAGACCCCGCTCCGGTTGCTGTGGCAGCGTGAGGCACTCCCGCGGCAACAGAGGTTGTCGCGGTGGAGCGCGTCGCGCGGCGAGACGGCTGTTGGTCTGCCCGCCGCCCGCCACTTCCCGGTCTTGCGGAGGCGCCTTCTTGGCGGGGCCGCGGGCTCCTCCCGCTGCAAGTCATCTGAAGGTGGAGGGGAGGCGCCCCCGGCAGGCTCGTTCGGCTCAGCGTCGGGCTCGGCCTGCTCCTCCTCGCTGACAAGCTCTTCGCGTTCGGCAAGGCTTGCCGCCTCAGCTGCCTCCGCCTCCTCGACGGTGAATCCGAATACCCCGGCGGCAGCAGCTTCTGCCGCCTCCTCCAACCTTGTGGCGATGCGCGCCATCTCTTGCTCGGTGGTGTCGCGGGTGAGCCACTTCTGCTCGTCGGCACGAATCGGCACTTCTTCCAAGTTGTCGAAGAACTGCCAGACGACGTTGCCGGCGGCTCCTGCCAAGTTGGAACGATTCCATGGGAATCGCTGGCAACGGCATCATCGCGCGGATGCGGTCAAGCGACGAGTTGTTGCACAAGGGCACGACTCCCCTCGGCAACATGAACCACTCAGGGTGATCTGCATCAGGCTTGAACAGCTCCCGTAGCATGCCATCCAGCTCCAAGACAGTGAAGTTCCAGTTGAGGCCCGGACGCAGCCTCATGATGTCCGCCGCGTTTTGGAATTCCCAAGCAGGCCTCCTCCTCTCCTGCAAGGGCGCAATGCGGCGGCGAAGGAAGTCCGCGCCAACAGCTCCTACGGTAAGCCCTGCTTGCGGAGGCGCAAGATCCGGTCACGGCAATCTTCAACTTGTCGCCCTCCGGCGCCAAGTTGCTCCAATCATTGCCGCCAAGACTATGGGAGTTTGGCGCAGGGCAGTAAAAGGCTGTGGCTCCTCCTCTATAATCCAACACCAGTCGGCTCTCCACTCCTCCCATTTGCTGCGCAGCTCTCCGTCAAGATATGCTTCCTTCTTGCCGATCCTGGAGACCCATGCAATCCCTCCGGCAAGCGGCTCTCCTCTCTCAACACGGGGCATGAAGTAATGGCGGAAAAGTGCTACATTTGGGTGGACCCCGACAAAGTTCTCACAGAGGTGTGCGAAAACTGACATGGTGAGGACGGCGTTGGCGGTGAAATCAAGGAGGCGGAGGCCATATGTGTCCATGACGTCGCAAAAGAATTCGGAAAAGGGCGGGCAGAGCCCGCAATGGAAGAAAAGCGCGAAGAAAGGGTACCCGACGGAAACCTTTTCAGATGTGGCGGCGGAGATCACCCCCGTGCGCGGGTGCGCCCGCGTCTCCGTCGACCAGAAGAGGTAGTACAGCTCTCGCAGCTCCTTCGCGTCGAGCAGAGGGTCGAAGAGGGCCCGTTCCTTCCGCAGCGCCGCGAGCCGCTGCGCCTCGGCCGATTTCACCCCTTTGCCCTTGTCGGCTTTCGGACCCATGGCAGAGGTGGTGGAGGAATCCGACAGCGTTGGTGGCGCCGGTGGCAATGGGGAGGGGGCGGAGCGTCGCTCTCTTTGGACTCAAGAAGAAGGGGAGGTGCGGCGGTGGTTTTTGATGTGACAGCAATGGCAAGTGGATGTCCTGCCCCTATTTCCCCTGCTTATAAGGGGGGAGAGGGGGCGGGCGTTCCGACTTTCCCATTAAAGAAAGCCCCCACGATCTCTCCCACGACGCCACGTCCGGTACGTGCCGTTCGTGGGGGACGTGGTGGGTCCGAGGCGAATAACTGCGCAATCTAGGCCGCGCGTGCCCGTGCACTGTTTTGGGCCTGGCCCAACAGAGCTCGGCGCCGTGTGTGGCCCAGGCCCGGGGGCTCCTGTCGGTGTACTAGAGTAGGGGTACTCTAGTATCCCCAACTCGATGCATGAGCGATCGCGACACTCCGTGGCAGGGCTGGCCTGGTGACCGCAAAGGTCCTCCGCGGCTCCTTTGGAGCCATTCAAGAACAAAATACTCAAGGCCCCGGCAAGAGGAGCTTGCCGGGAAGGCCACTCAAGGCACGAAGGAAACAAGGCCCGGCAAGAGGAGCTTGCCGGAAGGCTTGGTGAGCGACAAGCTCCCGGCGCGACAGGATTCAGCCGCGGCAAGGTACTTGCCGCGGCAGTAACCTCTCTTCATCTCCGCTCCAGCTCATCCGTAGCGATGTCGCCGTGGGGCTACTCCAGGCACGCGTGTCAAAGGGCTGTGCAGCCAGCGGGGAGCAGCGATAAGCGGCGCTGACGAGCCACCATCGTGGCAAACGGAGGCGCACCTGACGGTCCCTATTGCGCTGTTCAGGCGACAGGGACAGACATTTATTACTCTTGTCCCTTGCCGTCAGAGTTAGGTATAGATCACTGTACACTGTACAAAGCGGTGTACCAACCACTGTTTTTCCTATTTTACCCTTATCTACTTGCCACCTGTGGTGACCCCTTGAGCCTATAAAAGGAGGCCCATGTGCAACGTAGAAAGGGTTCGGCTCCGGTTCAGTTCATTCGACTCATTCGAGACCAGAGACACTCAGGCTAGGTTTTGTAGCTCCCATTGCTCCCTAGCAAGAATACAATACAATCAACCAAGCAGCAGTAGGAGTATTATCTCTCCGGAGAGCTCCGAAGCTGGGTAAATCTGCTCGTGTGCATCGCTTCGATCCGCTCTTTGTGCAATCTCCGCCCCCCTCCGAACCACAAGGGACCCGGTCCCATAGGTGTTCGTGGGTCACGATCATCTTCCCCGACAATTACTATAGTATAACATTCAAAATTTTGGCTTTTGAATACCATTTGTCAAACACTGACTATTGGCAGGGAGGGAACGAAAAGAGGTCTTTGCCTTTTGTATGCTTCATGTGAGTTATGTGTTCAAGAAGAGGAGCGACGCAGGATTTTATATGAGTTATTTCTTGTTATGATTCCTTCTTAATGCTAATGTCGTTATTTAAAGTTGACTCATCGTGATGACTTGTGTTTCACCATGGCTCGTGAGAGAGGAAAATAACCAAATGCTCGTATATCGATATGGTTTGCCAAACATTAAGGATTGTTGTTTGGTTGTACTTAGTAAGACTACAAAGCTTTCGGTCAGTAGCTTGAAATGTTGATGTCTCTTGTCTATTTATTTAAACTAGCAAAAGGGCTCGTATGTTGCAACGGAAGAAAATCATAAACTCCAAAGATCATGACCATATTTTGCTGCACCATCGAGATATTCTATCACTCTCAATTTTGTGAAATCATGAACGATTTTTAAAATCATGAACAATTTTTTACACTCGTGAACATTTTTCAAATTCATGAACACTTTTACAAATTGTCGAACATTTTCTAAAATCAAGAATAATTTTTGAATTCATGAACATTTTATATCAATTGCTCACATTTTTTAAAATAGTGAAATTTTTGTAAAAAACAATTTCCCTGAATCGGCGAACATTTCGATGATGTACGAGCATTTTTTGGAAATTGGTGGAACAATTTTTTAAAATCATGAACATTTTTTTGATTTAACAAACATTTTTTGAAATGGATTATCATTTTTGGAACCAACGAACATTTTGTAAACGAATAAACTATTTTGTAAGTCACATACAGTTTTCAAATTTTTATGGTATTTTTCCATTGATGAGCATTTTTTTAATTGGCAAAATTTTATTGTGTTGAGCAAAGCAGATAAAAATAATAATTTTATTTATATTATATTTTTTGATTTCCTAAATGCTACCCTAGATAGGATAATAGCGTACACGGAATTCCTCACAAGGTAGCTATTGAGAGCCCACCATTGCTTCTTGAAACAAACGACTAAGAGGCTAAACACTAAACCTTTCCCAAGCGCAAGAAGAAAAGGGTGCCACTATTAATAAACTACCTAGGAAAGTAGACTTCACTCATCCTCCTCCTCTTCACTATCCTCTTCCTCCTCCTCCTCCTCCTCCTCGCTGTCCTCTTCTTCCTCCTCTACGTTGTCCTCCTGCCCATCCGATTCCTCCTCCATTTCATTTTCTTCATCCTCTGTAATCTTTCTCTTCTTCTTCTTCTTCTTCTTCTTCTTATTCTCCAGAAGTGTTTTTGTTGGGATGTCGGGTGGGCTATCTTCACGGGGTGAACTCTGAACTGTTATAATTTCATCATCCATGTCCCTATCGGTGATATTGAAAACGACTGGACTACCTGAAATTAGAATACAAGTTAATCAGTAGTTTCGAGGTAAACTACATGATAATTTGTACTAGAAAAGGGAAGAGAATGAGATGAACACCATTTGAATTTCCAGAAGAAAAAGGTGATGCATCAGAAGAATAGTCATCCTTGTTCACATCATCTACATATGGATACAGATATACAGTTAGGTGGATTTTAAATTATTACTGCTATTAGTCACTTAATTTTGCTAGCTAATTATTACAATAAATTTATAACTTCAAAAAGGACATGTAATGTACCCGCAACATTGTTTCCCGGCTGAGTATCATTATCTCTATTATGAGCCATATATTGATGCGAGGATATAGAACCTAGCTAGCAAGAATAAGAGAGAGAGAGAGAGAGAGAGAGAGAGAGAGAGAGAGAGAGAGAGAGAGCAAAACTACAAATCAACTTTTCCCTCTAAGAATAATGTTGTACATATATATATATACACACACAAAAAGTTGATTTATCTACCTAACATAGTACGCAAATATCACAAAAGGAAGTTTTGCATTGTTCGAGTCTCCACTTATAGGTAAAATCAGTGGAAGGTTGTAGAGTCTACTAGTGTATATTAGGCGCTAATGTGTACATTTGATTTTCCATTGGTGGTAGAAATATTGTTAGTTATGATTCTATCTAATTTTGCAATTAAAGGAGGATATTGTATTATATGCGATCGTAGAATATCTAGATAAAGAACCTCGCTTCATATCAGATTACTATATTATAACATTCAAAATTTTGAATTTTGAATACCATTTGACAAACACTGACTATTGGCAGGGAGGGAACGAAAAGAGGTCTTTGCCTTTTGTATGCTTCATGTGAGTTATGTGTTCAAGAAGAGGAGCGACGCAGGATTTTATATGAGTTATTTCTTGTTATGATTCCTTCTTAATGTTAATGTCGTTATTTAAAGTTGACTCATCGTGATGACTTGTATTTCACCATGGCTCGTGAGAGAGGAAAATAACCAAATGCTCGTATATCGATATGGTTTGCCAAACATTAAGGATTGTTGTTTGGTTGTACTTAGTAAGACTACAAAGCTTTCGGTCAGTAGCTTGAAATGTTGATGTCTCTTGTCTATTTATTTAAACTAGCAAAAGGGCTCGTATGTTGCAACGGAAGAAAATCATAAACTCCAAAGATCATGACCATATTTTGCTGCACCATCGAGATATTCTACCACTCTCAATTTTGTGAAATCATGAATGATTTTTAAAATCATGAACAATTTTTTACACTCGTGAACATTTTTCAAATTCATGAACACTTTTACAAATTGTCGAACATTTTCTAAAATCAAGAATAATTTTTGAATTCGTGAACATTTTATATCAATTGCTCACATTTTTTAAAATAGTGAAAATTTTGTAAAAACAATTTCCCTGAATCGGCGAACATTTCGATAATGTACGAGCATTTTTTTGAAATTGGTGGAACAATTTTTTAAAATCATGAACATTTTTTTGATTTAACAAACATTTTTTGAAACGGATTATCATTTTTGGAACCAACGAACATTTTGTAAATGAATAACTATTTTGTAAGTCACATACAGTTTTCAAATTTTTATGGTATTTTTCCATTGATGAGCATTTTTTTAATTGGCAAAATTTTATTGTGTTGAACAAAGCAGATAAAAATAATAATTTTATTTATATTATATTTTTTGATTTCCTAATGCTACCCTAGATAGTATAATGGCGTACACGGAATTGCTCACAAGGTAGCTATTGAGAGCCCACCATTGCTTCTTGAAACAAACGACTAAGAGGCTAAACACTATTCCTTTCCCAAGCGCAAGAAGAAAAGGGTGCCACTATTAATAAACTACCTAGGAAAGTAGACTTCACTCATCCTCCTCCTCTTCACTATCCTCTTCCTCCTCCACCTCCTCCTCGCTGTCCTCTTCTTCCTCCTCTACGTTGTCCTCCTGCCCATCCGATTCCTCCTCCATTTCAGTTTCTTCATCCTCTGTAATCTTTCTCTTCTTCTTCTTCTTCTTCTTCTTCTTATTCTCCAGAAGTGTTTTTGTTGGGATGTCGGGCGGGCTATCTTCACGGGGTGAACTCTGAACTGTTATAATTTCATCATCCATGTCCCTATCGGTGATATTGAAAATGACTGGACTACCTGAAATTAGAATACAAGTTAATCAGTAGTTTCGAGGTAAACTACATGATAATTTGTACTAGAAAAGGGAAGATAATGAGATGAACACCATTTGAATTTCCAGAAGAAAAAGGTGATGCATCAGAAGAATAGTCATCCTTGTTCACATCATCTACATATGGATACAGATATACAGTTAGGTGGATTTTAAATTATTACTGCTATTAGTCACTTAATTTTGCTAGCCAATTATTACAATAAATTTATAACTTCAAAAAGGACATGTAATGTACCCGCAACATTGTTTCCCGGCTGAGTATCATTATCTCTATTATGAGCCATATATTGATGCGAGGATATAGAACCTAGCTAGCAAGAATAAGAGAGAGAGAGAGAGAGAGAGAGAGAGAAGAGAGAGAGAGAGCAAAACTACAAATCAACTTTTCCCTCTAAGAATAATGTTGTACATATATATATACACAAAAAGTTGATTTATCTACCTAACATAGTACGCAAATATCACAAAAGGAAGTTTTGCATTGTTCGAGTCTCCACTTATAGGTAAAATCAGTGGAAGGTTGTAGAGTCTACTAGTGTATATTACGCGCTAATGTGTACATTTGATTTTCCATTGGTGGTAGAAATATTGTTAGTTATGATTCTTCGTAATTTTGCAATTAAAGGAGGATATTGTATTATATGCGATCGTAGAATATCTAGATAAAGAACCTCGCTTCATATCAGATTACTATAGTATAACATTCAAAATTTTGGCTTTTGAATACCATTTGTCAAACACTGGCTATTGGCAGGGAGGGAACGAAAAGAGGTCTTTGCCTTTTGTATGCTTCATGTGAGTTATGTGTTCAAGAAGAGGAGCGACGCAGGATTTTATATGAGTTATTTCTTGTTATGATTCCTTCTTAATGTTAATGTTGTTATTTAAAGTTGACTCATCGTGATGACTTGTGTTTCACCATGGCTCGTGAGAGAGGAAAATAACCAAATGCTCGTATATCGATATGGTTTGCCAAACATTAAGGATTGTTGTTTGGTTGTACTTAGTAAGACTACAAAGCTTTCGGTCAGTAGCTTGAAATGTTGATGTCTCTTGTCTATTTATTTAAACTAGCAAAAGGGCTCGTATGTTGCAATGGAAGAAAATCATAAACTCCAAAGATCATGATCATATACTGCTGCACCATCGAGATACACTATCACTCTGAATTTTGTGAAATCATGAACAATTTTTAAAATCATGAACTTTTTTTTAGACTCGTGAACATTTTTCAAATTCGTGAACACTTTTACAAATTGTCGAACATTTTCTAAAATCAAGAACAATTTTCAAACTCATGAACATTTTATACATTTGCACACATTTTTTAAAATTGTGAAAATTTTATTAAAACAATTCCTATGAATCGGCGAACATTTCGGGAACGTACGAGCATTTTTTTGGAAATTTGTGGAACAATTTTTGTAATTCATGACCATTTTTTTATTTAACAAACATTTTTTGAAATGGATGATCATTTTTGGAATCAACGAACATTTTGTAAATGAAAAAACTATTTTGTACGTCAAATACAGTTTTCAAAATTTTATGATATTTTTCCATTGACGAACATTTTTTGAATTGCAAAATTTTTTTTGTTGAAAAAGCAGATAAAAATAATAATTTTATTTATATTACATTTTTTGTTTACCTAAATGCTACCCTGGATAGGATAATGGCGTACACGGAATTGCTCACAAGGCAGCTATTGAGAGCCCACCATTGCTTCTTGAAAAAAACGACTAAGAGGCTAAACACTAAACCTTTCCCAAGCGCAAGAAGAAAAGGGTGCCACTATTAAAAAACTACCTAGGAAAGTAGACTTCACTCATCCTCTTCCTCTTCACTATCCTCTTCCTCTTCCTCCTCCTCCTCCTCGCTGTCCTCTTCTTCCTCCTCTACGTTGTCCTCCTGCCCATCCGATTCCTCCTCCATTTCATTTTCTTCATCCTCTGTAATCTTTCTCTTCTTCTTCTTCTTATTCTCCAGAAGTGTTTTTGTTGGGATGTCGGGTGGGCTATCTTCACGTGGTGAACTCTGAACTGTTATAACTTCATCATCCATGTCCCTATCGGTGATATTGAAAACTACCGGACTACCTGAAATTAGAATACAAGTTAATCAGTAGTTTCAAGGTAAACTACATGATAATTTGTATTAGAAAAGGGAAAAGAATGAGATGAACACCATTTGAATTTCAGGAAGAAAAAGGTGATGCATCAGAAGATAAGTCATCCTTGTTCACATCATCTACATATGGATACAGATATACATTTAGGTGGATTTTAAATTATTACTGCTATTTGTCACTTAATTTTGCGAGCCAATTATTACAATAAATTTATAATTTAAAAAAGGACATGTAATGTACCCGGAACGTTGTTTCCCGGCTGACTATCATTATCACTTTTATGAGCCATATATTGATGCGAGGATATAGAACGTAGCTAGCAAGAATAAGAGAGAGAGAGAGAGAGAGAGAGAGAGAGAGAGAGAGAGAGAGAGAGATCAAAACTACAAATCAACTTTTCCCTCTAAGAATAATGTTGTACATATATATACACAAAAAGTTGATTTATCTACCTAACATAGCATAAATATCACAAAAGGAAGTGTTGCATTGTTCGAGTCTTCACTTATAGGTAAACTCAGTAGAAGGTTGTAGAGTCTACTAGTGTATATTACGCACTAATGTGTACACTTGATTTTCCATTGGTGGTAGAAAGATTATTAGTTATGATGCTTCCTAATTTTGCAATTAATGGAGAATATTGTATTATATGCGTTCGTAAAATATCTAGATAAAGAACCTAGCTTCATATCAGATTACTATAGTATAACATTCGAAATTTTGGCTTTTGAATACCATTTGTCCAACACTGATTATTGGCAGGGAGGGAACGAAATGATGTCGTTGCCTTTTGTATGCTTCATGTGAGTTATGTGTTGAAGAAGAGGAGCAACGCAGGATTGTATATGAGTTATTTCTTGTAATGATTCCTTCTTAATGTTAATGTCGTTATTTAAAGTTGACTCATCGTGATGACTTGTGTTTCACCATGGCTGATGAGAGGGGAATATAAAAAAATCTCGTATATCGATATGGTTTGCCAAACATTAAGGATTGTTGTTTTGTTCTACTTAGTAAGACTACAAAGCTTTCGTTCAGTAGCCTGAAATGTTGATGTCTCTTGTATATTTACTTAAACTAGCAAAAGGGCTCGTATGTTGCAACAGAAGAAAATCATAAACTCCAAAGATCATGACCATATTTTGCTGCACCATCGAGATACACTATCACTCTCAATTTTGTGAAATCATGAACAATTTTTAAAATCCTGAACATTTTTTTAGACTTTTGAATTTTTTTCAAATTCATGAACACTTTTACGAATAGTCTAACATTTTCTAAAATCAAGAACAATTTTTGAATTCATGAACATTGTATATCATTTGCACACATTTCTAAAAATTGTGAAAATTTTATTAAAACAATTTCCCTGAATCGGCGAACATTTTGAGAATGTACGAGCATTTTTTGGAAATTGGTGGAGGAATTTTTGAAACTCGTGGACATTTTTTTGGTCTAACAAACATTTTTTGAACTGGGTGATTATTTTTGGAATCAACGAACATTTTGTAAATGAATAAACAATTTTGTTAGTCACATACGGTTTTCAAATTTTTATGATATTTTTCCATTGATGAACATTTTTTGAATTGGCAAAATTTTATTTTGTTAAACAAAGCAGCTAAAAATAATAATTTTATTTGCATTACATTATTTTCCTAAATGCTACCCTAGATAGGATAATGGCGTACACGGAGTTACTCACAAGGCAGCTATTGAGAGCCCACCATTGCTTCTTGAAACAAACGACTAAGAGGTAACACTAAACGTTTCCCAAGCCAAGAAAAAAAGGGTGCCACTATTAATAAACTACCTAGGACAGTAGACTTCACTCATCCTCCTCCTCTTCACTATCCTCTTCCACTTCCTCCTCATCGCTGTCCTCTTCTTCCTCCTCTACGTTGTCCTCCTGCACCCGATTCCTCCTCCATTTCATTTTCTTCATCCTCTGTAATCATTCTCTTCTTCTTCTTCTTCTTCTTCTTCTTCTTCTTATTCTCAAGAAGAGTTTCTGTTGGGATGTCGGGTGGGCTATCTTCACGGGGTGAACTCTGAACTGTTATAATTTCATCATCCATGTCCCTATCGGTGATATTGAAAATGACTGGACTACCTGAAATTAGAATACAAGTTAATCAGTAGTTTCAAGGTAAACTACATGATAATTTGTACTAGAAAAGGGAAGAGAATGAGATGAACACCATTTGAATTTCTGGAAGAAAAAGGTGATGCATTAGAAGAATAGTCATCCTTGTTCACATCATCTACATATGGATACAGACATATACAGTTAGGTGGATTTTAAATTATTACTACTATTAGTGACTTAATTTTGCTAGCCAATTTTTAATATAAATTTATAACTTCAAAAAGGACATGTAATGTACCCGCAACATTGTTTCCCGGCTGAGTATCATTATCTCTATTATGAGCCATATATTGATGCGAGGATATATAACCTAGCTAGCAAGAATTAAAAAACAGTATAAGCAGCTAGTTACGAGCTTCCATAGTGATTTGATTGTCTGAGCCGTCGGATCCCAAACGTACGATACAGATCCAAGTCGGGCGCCCCTGGTCGCCCGCGCGCGTCGCGTACCGTCTCGCGGGCCGCTGTTCCGCGGAGCGATCTCCTGATGTTGTCAGTAATCGGGCCATAAAGGCCCAGTTATTCCCTCTTAGACGCTAATGGTCCAACTAGCCCACGTTTCAGCTGTATCCCCCCACCCCGAACGGCAGCTCCTCTATTCCTCCGTGCTTCCGTTCCTTCCTCCTCTCGATGCGGTGGCGTTCCTCGCTCCTCGATGCGCCGGCGATCTGCCGTGGGCGTGCGTGACTGCCCCCGAGAAGGTAAGGTCCACCCCTCCTACGCTTCTTCCTTAGCCCGTTTCTTGTTGTTTTTAAATTCCTTGTCTTGCAACGTTCGTCTATGGCGGCTGCGGCATCCGCCCGCCCCGTCGGCTTCCACCGCCGGCTGTCGTCGTACTACATCGTCCTCCATGCCTTGCAGATCTACCTCGCGCCCCTTCCCCTCCCGTAACCGAATCTGAAACTGCTGCCTTCAAGGTCCACTGTCCACCTCCTGTCATAATGGTGATGATGGTAGTTACCTCACGGGTGATGATGGTTTTTAATTTGTTGTGTTCGTGCGTTACCCCAATCTCCCACTCTTCCTTCTATACCTCACATCATCCCTTCTTTCCTGCATCTGTGTCGTCTCTCCACCATGTCCGTTGCGGTGTTGCCTAGGTCTATTCTTGCTGTCTATTCATCTTACTCCTAATTCTCCTACATGTTCTGTTAGGTACGGAACTTCCCTCCTTCGTTGCAGGTTCGCAGTGCTCATTCGCTGGGATTTCCGTATTGGAATTGCTCGTGGATGTGTGCGTTACAACCAATTGCAAGCATGGCTTCTGGACAGGTTCGACAGCCGACTCATTCTTACATATTGTTGCCCTATCATCATCTACTATGTTTTTCTTTGTTATTGTGATTTTAATTGTTAATTTTATGTGATTTGTTTGATTTTCATTCCAACCAGCCACATCCATTTTGTCTCTTTACTTTCCTTCTGTTTGTTTCAGATTTCGTATAATCTGTTTGTGACACGTGTTGTAGAATAAAAATGCCTAAACGTTCTCGATTACAAGACCATGGAAGCGATGTGTGTCAGCCACATTGCGGTAGTGGATCAAGTAGAGTCCTGCCCCAGTGTAAGCGGGCAAGGATTAACGAACCACTTAATATGCACAATTCAATTGGACGGCCAAAAAGAAAGAGTATGTTAATTCACCTCCACTTGTGCTGCCTTACAACATTTTCTTTACCTTGCTAATCATCTTATATACTGCCGAACAAGAATATTTAGACTGCAGGCATTTGGTCCCTCATGATTCCTTGTGGTGCTTGTATGAATTTCCCCTACACTGTAAAATACCAACAGTTGAAAGATTAGATATCCCAAGTGAATGGATACGGGAACGTACTGAGTAATTGTGGAAAAAAGGTGCGAAACTGGTGAAAAATTAGGCCGTGTATACTATGTCCAACCATCTGCCGGTGAGCGTTTCTATCTTACGATGTATCTTTTCATGACAATCTTTTTTCATTGCAGTGTAGAGGATGAGTGTGCATTTTATAACAAATACTACTCTTACATGATTGATGATATCCAGCATAGGTACCATGTTAATGAGAAAGGCCTTCATTATGGGGAGCTACCCTTCCAGGTCAACAGCGTGACAGCAGTCCACCAAAAAACAAATGTCTTTTGAGTTCAACCAACTGTCCTCTGGTTCAAACAAAAGCATACCGAACGAAGTAAAGTACATCTAGCCAACCATCAGTACCAACCCTCAAGGTAATATTCCCTTGTACTACAAGTATTTAGATTTTCATATATGTCATGTCACTATCATTATTTCTTGATCTAATTAAGCAGGATATTACAGAAGAACATTCTGCATGAGTTGCTGTTCATAACAACAAGCTGGTCAGTATTCCTTCAGTTTTCTTCTCACGCTGTTATCTTACCATTGGTACTTGCCTCATACATCTACTTGCAAAATACAATAAACCGGAAACTGGCGAAAACTCCAACCCCATTCAAACTGATGAAATCTCAGTCCACTCAGCTACCATAGCAGACATATCTCCACCGCTAACCATGGTATCTATTCGCTCGGTACCGAAATACTTGTAGTTGGGGGAAACTAATACAAGTTCTCCCAACTACAAATATTTCGGTACAGAGGGAGTAAACTTTATTCTATATAGTATCATCCTCTGCTTATCATGTTGTACCGCATAATATTCTCCTCTAACTGTTAGACTCTGAGCCACAAATGCACACGACTAGACAATCCCAGAAGCTACCAACGATAGTGGAACCAAGGAAAGAGAAATTCTACCAAGAGGTTTGTTCCCCAGCTGCCAATTCAACACATTACTGATTGCTGTAATATCTGCAAAATGACTTGAACTCACACATCAGGTGCCAATTACAGGACATCAACAGATGGGAAGAAGTCTCCTGCCCAAAAGAAACTGAACACGGGTGCCCCGGAATGTAATGCCACTTGAAGACATAAGATTCAAAAATAAATGAAGGAAGAGAACAAGATTTTCGTGCCTTCACGGATCAAAATATTAATGTTTGCCTGAATAAGAAAACCTGTCATTGTCTTCCTCAGCATCCACTTCAGTGTTTGCCATCTGCCCAACGGCCTGCACAAGTCTACCGGACGTGTTTTCGTCTTTTCTGCTAATAACAATATGTATGAAGCACTGAAACGACCTTCATGCAACCACCAACTATACTCTGCTCTTCTTCCATCAATCTTCTTATTAAGAATTTCGTCCAAAATTGCCTTACGAGGGATAGGGACAATCCCAAGTTATCTGTGAATTTGCAGCCAACGTGTACACAAAATTTAGAAAGAAGAATCAACAACAAAATGGCAAATAATATAATCACGTCAAATCTATTACCTATGGCCACCGCAGCCATGGATCTATCTTGCTTTGTCTCACACTAACCCACAAGGGACTTGCAAGAAGTATATAGCACCAGGCAGGTCATTATAAAGAGCAAACCAACTCACAGTTTTAAATTAAATTCATTAACTTCCCACTACCATTCAAGTATCAGTTACGGTTAGGAACTTAGGACAACCTTTTGCATTCATCTTAAATAGGATTTTATATCTATGTATTAAAGACTGACAAATCACACCAACCACCGAGTTGGCAATTTTTTTTACAGATTTACCAAAATATTTATTCGCAGATACAAATATTTCAGAAAAAGGCTATTTAGGAACCAAATTGAAGGGAACTTTACGCCATTATTAACCATGGTATACAAACTAAAATCAACTACCATCACACTTATCATTTTTATAACATACCATGGATTTTTTTCAAAACTGACGTATCTTTTCAAACAATCTCTTTTATTACATCAAATACGGACGGGCGCAGCAACGTGCGCCTTCATGATCTAGTAAGAGAGAGAGAGAGAGAGAGAGAGAGAGAGAGAGAGCAAAACTACAAATCAACTTTTCCCTCTAAGAATAATGTTGTACATATATATATATATATATATATATATATATATATATATATATACACACACACACACACACACACACACACACACACACACACAAAGTTGATTTATCTACCTATCATAGTACGCAAATATCACAAAAGGAAGTTTTGCATTGTTCGAGTCTCCACTTATAGGTAAAATCAGTGGAAGGTTGTAGAGTCTACTAGTGTATATTACGCGCTAATGTGTACATTTGATTTTCCATTGGTGGTAGAAATATTGTTAGTTATGATTCTTCCTAATTTTGCAGTTAAAGGAGGATATTGTATTATATGCGATCGTAGAATATCTAGATAAAGAACCTCGCTTCATATCAGATTACTATAGTATAACATTCAAAATTTTGGCTTTTGAATACCATTTGTCAAACACTGACTATTGCCAGGGAGGGAACGAAAAGAGGTCTTTGCCTTTTGTATGCTTCATGTGAGTTATGTGTTCAAGAAGAGGAGCGACGCAGGATTTTATAAGAGTTATTTCTTGTTATGATTCCTTCTTAATGTTAATGTCGTTATTTAAAATTGACTCATCATGATGACTTGTGTTTCACCATGGCTCGTGAGAGAGGAAATTAACCAAATGCTCGTATATCGATATGGTTTGCCAAACATTAAGGATTGTTGTTTTGTTCTACTTAGTAAGACTACAAAGCTTTCGGTCAGTAGCTTGAAATGTTGATTTCTCTTATCTATTTATTTAAACTAGCAAAAGGGCACGTATGTTGCAATGGAAGAAAATCATAAACTCCAAGTCTCATGATCATATTTTGCTGCACCATCGAGATACACTATCACTCTGAATTTTGTGAAATCATGAACAATTTTTAAAATCATGAACATTTTTTTAGCCTCGTGAACATTTTTCAAATTCATGAACACTTTTACAAATTGTCGAACATTTTCTAAAATCAAGAACAATTTTCAAATTCATGAACATTTTATATCATTTGCACACATTTTTAAAATTGTGAAAATTTTAATAAAACAATTTCTGTGAATCGGCGAACATTTCGGGAATGTACGAGCATTTTTTTTGGAAATTTGTGGAACAATTTTTGAAATTCATGACCATTTTTTTATTTAACAAACATTTTTTGAAATGGATGATCATTTTTGGAAGCAACGAACATTTTGGTAATGAATAAACTATTTTGTAAGTCAAATACAGTTTTCAAAATTTTATGATATTTTCCATTGATGAACATTTTTTGAATCGCCAAATTTTTTTGTTGAACAAAGCAGATAAAAATAATAATTTTGTTTATATTACATTTTTTGTTTACCTAAATGCTACCCTGGATAGGATTATGGCATACACGGAATTGCTCACAAGGCAGCTATTGAGAGCCCACCATTGCTTCTTGAAAAAAACGACAAAGAGGCTAAACACAAAACCTTTCCCAAGCGCAAGAAGAAAAGGGTGCCACTATTAAAAAACTACCTAGGAAAGTAGACTTCACTCATCCTCCTCCTCTTCACTATCCTCATCCTCCTCCTCCTCCTCGCTGTCCTCTTCTTCCTCCTCTACGTTGTCCTCCTGCCCGTCCGATTCCTCCTCCATTTCATTTTCTTCATCCTCTGTAATCTTTCTCTTCTTCTTCTTCTTCTTCTTCTTCTTCTTATTCTCTAGAAGTGTTTTTGTTGGGATGTCGGGTGGGCTATCTTCACGGGGTGAACTCTGAACTGTTATAACTTCATCATCCATGTCCCTATCGGTGATATTGAAAACTACCAGACTACCTGAAATTAGAATACAAGTTAATCAGTAGTTTCAAGGTAAACTACATGATAATTTGTATTAGAAAAGGGAAGAGAATGAGATGAACACCATTTGAATTTCCGGAAGAGAAAGGTGATGCATCAGAAGATAAGTCATCCTTGTTCACATCATCTACATATGGATACAAATATACATTTAGGTGGATTTTAAATTATTACTGCTATTAGTCACTTAATTTTTCTAGCCAATTACTACAATAAATTTATAATTTAAAAAAGGACATGTAATGTACCGGGAACGTTGTTTCCCGGCTGAGTATCATTATCTCTATTATGAGCCATATATTGATGCGAGGATATAGAACGTAGCTAGCAAGAATAAGAGAGAGAGAGAGAGAGAGAGAGAGAGAGAGCAAAACTACAAATCAACTTTTCCCTCTAAGAATAATGTTGTACATATATATACACAAAAAGTTGATTTATCTACCTAACAGAGTACGCAAATATCACAAAAGGAAGTTTTGCATTGTTCGAGTCTTCACTTATAGGTAAACTCAGTAGAAGGTTGTAGAGTCTACTAGTGTATATTACGCACTAATGTGTACACTTGATTTTCCATTGGTGGTAGAAAGATTATTAGTTATGATGCTTCCTAATTTTGCAATTAATGGAGAATATTGAATTATATGCGATCGTAAAATATCTAGATAAAGAACCTAGCTTAATATCAGATTACTATAGTATAACATTCAAAATTTTGGCTTTTGAATACCATTTGTCCAACACTGATTATTGGCTGGGAGGGAACGAAATGATGTCGTTGCCTTTTGTATGCTTCATGTGAGTTATGTTTTCAAGAAGAGGAGCAACGCAGGATTGTATATGAGTTATTTCTTGTAATGATTCCTTCTTAATGTTAATGTCGTTATTTAAAGTTGACTCATCGTGATGACTTGTGTTTCACCATGGCTGATGAGAGAGGAATATAAAAAAAGCTCGTATATCGATATGGTTTGCCAAACATTAAGGATTGTTGTTTTGTTCTACTTAGTAAGACTACAAAGCTTTCGTTCAGTAGCTTGAAATGTTGATGTCTCTTGTATATTTACTTAAACTAGCAAAAGGGCTCGTATGTTGCAACAGAAGAAAATCATAAACTCCAAAGATCAAGACCATATTTTGCTGCACCATCGAGATACACTATGATTCTCAATTTTGTGAAATCATGAACAATTTTTAAAATCATGAACATTTTCTTAGACTTGTGAATTTTTTTCAAATTCATGAACACTTTTACAAATAGTCTAACATTTTCTAAAATCAAGAACAAATTTTGAATTCATGAACATTTTATATCATTTGCACACATTTCTAAAAATCGTGAAAATTTTATTAAAACAATTTCCCTGAATCGGCGAACATTCCGAGAATGTACGAGCATTTTTTGGAAATTGGTGGAGGAATTTTTGAAACTCGTGGACATTTTTTTGGTCTAACAAACATTTTTTGAACTGGGTGATCATTTTTGGAATCAACGAACATTTTGTAAATGAATAAACAATTTTGTTAGTCACATACAGTTTTCAAATTTTTATGATATTTTTCCATTGATGAACATTTTTTGAATTGGCAAAATTTTATTTTGTTAAACAAAGGAGCTAAAAATAATAATTTTATTTGCATTACATTTTTTTTCCTAAATGCTACCCTAGATAGGATAATGGCGTATACGGAGTTGCTCACAAGGCAGCTATTGAGAGCCCACCATTGCTTCTTGAAACAAACGATTACGAGGTAACACTAAACGTTTCCCAAGCCAAGAAGAAAAGGGTGCCACTATTAATAAACTACCTAGGACAGTAGACTTCACTCATCCTCCTCCTCTTCACTATCCTCTTCCTCTTCCTCCTCCTCGCTGTCCTCTTCTTCCTCCTCTACATTGTCCTCCTGCCCATCCGATTCCTCCTCCATTTCATTTTCTTCATCCTCTGTAATCATTCTCTTCTTCTTCTTCTTCTTCTTCTTATTCTCAAGAAGAGTTTCTGTTGGGATGTCGGGTGGGCTATCTTCACGGGATGAACTCTGAACTGTTATAATTTCATCATCCATGTCCCTATCGGTGATATTGAAAACGACTGGATTACCTGAAATTAGAATACAAGTTAATCAGTAGTTTCAAGGTAAACTACATGATAATTTGTACTAGAAAAGGGAAGAGAATGAGATGAACACCATTTGAATTTCCGGAAGAAAAAGGTGATGCATTAGAAGAATAGCCATCCTTGTTCACATCATCTACATATGGATACAGATATATACAGTTAGGTGGATTTTAAATTATTACTGTATTAGTGACTTAATTTTGCTAGCCAATTTTTAATATAAATTTATAACTTCAAAAAGGACATGTAATGTACCCGCAACATTGTTTCCCGACTGAGTATCATTATCTCTATTATGGGCCATATATTGATGCCAGGATATAGAACCTAGCTAGCAAGAATTAAAAAATAGTATAACGCAGCTAGTTACGAGCTTCCATAGTGATTTGATTGTCTGAGCCGTCGGATCCCGAACGTACGATACAGATCCAAGTCGGGCGCTCACAGTCGCCACAGGCGCGTATTGTCTCGTCTGGGTCAGCTGTTCATGGAGCGATCTCCTGATGTTGTCAGTAATCGGGCCATAAAGGCCCAGTTATTCCCTCTTAGACGCTAACGGTCCAACTAGCCCACGTTTCAGCTGTATTCCCCCACCCCGAACGACAGCTCCTCTATTCCTTCGTGCTGCCGTTCCTTCCTCCTCTCGATGCGGTGGCGTTCCTCGCTCCTCGATGCACCGGCGATCTGCCGTGGGCGTGCGTGACTGCCCCCGAGAAGGTAAGGTCCACCCCTCCTACGCTTCTTCCTTAGCCCGTTTCTTGTTGTTTTTAAATTCCTTGTCTTGCAGCGTTCGTCTATGGCGGCTGCGGCATCCGCCCGCCCCGTCGGCTTCCACCGCCGGCTGTCGTCGTACTACATCGTCCTCCATGCCTTGCAGATCTACCTCGCGCCCCTTCCCCTCCCGTAACCGAATCTGAAACTGCTGCCTTAAAGGTCCACTGTCCACCTCCTGTCATAATGGTGATGATGGTAGTTACCTCACGGGTGATGATGGTTTTTAATTTGCTGTGTTCGTGCGTTACCCCAATCTCCCGCTCTTCCTTCTATACCTCACATCATCCCTTCTTTCCTGCATCTGTGTCGTCTCTCCACCATGTCCGTTGCGGTGTTGCCTAGGTCTATTCTTACTGTCTATTCATCTTACTCCTAATTCTCCTACATGTTCTCTTAGGTACGAAACTTTCCTCCTTCGTTGCAGGTTCGCAGTGCTCATTCGCTGGGATTTCCGTATTGGAATTGCTCGTGGTTGTGTGCGTTACAACCAATTGCAAGCATGGCTTCTGGACAGGTTCGACAGCCGACTCATTCTTACATATTGTTGCCCTATCATCATCTACTATGTTTTTCTTTGTTATTGTGATTTTAATTGTTAATTTTATGTGATTTGTTTGATTTTCATTCCAACCAGCCACATCCATTTTGTCTCTTTACTTTCCTTCTGCTTTGTTTCAGATTTCAGATAATCTGTTTGTGACACGTGTTGTAGAATAAAAATGCCTAAACGTTCTCGATTACAAGACCATGGAAGCGATGTGTGTCAGCCACATTGCGGTAGTGGATCAAGTAGAGTCCTGCCCCAGTGTAAGCGGGCAAGGATTAACGAACCACTTAATATGCACAATTCAATTGGACAACCAAAAAGAAAGAGTATATTAATTCACCTCCACTTGTGCTGCCTTACAACATTTTCTTTACCTTGCTAATCATCTTATATCTTGCCGAACAAGAATATTTAGACTGCAGGCATTTGGTCCCTCATGATTCCTTGTGGTGCTTGTATGAATTTCCCTACACTGTAAAATACCAACAGTTGAAAGATTAGATATCCCAAGTGAATGGATACGGGAACGCATCTTGAGTAATTGTGGAAAAAGGTGCGAAACTGGTGAAAAATTAGGCCGTGTATACTATGTCCAACCATCTGCCGGTGAGCGTTTCTATCTTACGATGTATCTTTTCGTGACAATCTTTTTGCATTGCAGTGTAGAGGATGAGTGTGCATTTTATAACAAATACTACTCTTACATGACTGATGATATCCAGCATAGGTACCATGTTAATGAGAAAGGCCTTCATTATGGGGAGCTACCCTTCCAGGTCAACAGCGTGACAGCAGTCCACCAAAAAACAAATGTCTTTTGAGTTCAACCAACTGTCCTCTGTGTCGGTGTACTAGAATAGGGGTACCCTAGTATCCCGAACTTGTGCACGGGCAGTTGCAGCACCCCGCGGCGAGGCTTGCCGCGGTGATCGCCTAGCTCCTCCGTGTATCCTTTGGAGCCATTCAAGAACAAAGTATTTAAGTCAAAGAGACAAGGCCCCCGCAAGAGGAGCTTGCCGGGAAGACCACTCGAGGCACTTAGAAGACAAGGCCCCGGCAAGAGGAGCTTGCCGGGAAGGCCCGGTGAGCGACAAGCTCCCGGACACAACAAGGCAACAACCGCGGCAAGGCGCTTGCCACGGCAGATTACCTTTCCGTTCCTCCGCTCCAGCTCATCCACCAACGTGTCGCCGTGGGATCTTTCCAGGTGCGCGTGGCAAGAGGCTGTGCGGCCAGCGGAGCGCGGCGGTAAGCGGCGCTGACAAGATCGCCATCGTGGCGAGCGGTGGCGCTTCGACGGTCCTTTTTCGCCTTTGTTTAGTCGACTTAGACGGGCATTTAATGCCTTTGTCCCCTGCCGTCGTGGTTAGGTAAGGGCACCTTTGTACAAGTAGTTGTACCAACCGCAACTCATTTTCCGCTTTCATCATTATCTACGCTACACTGTCGGTGACCCCTTTAGCATATAAAAGGAGGCCCATGCGCAACGTAGAGGGGGTTCGACTCATTCGAAACTATAGAACTCCCACGCTAGGTTTGGTAGCTCTCAACGCTCCCTAGCAAGAACACAATACAATCAGACAAGCAGCAGTAGGAGTATTATCTCTCCGGGAGAGCTCGCTGGGTAAACTGCCGTGTTAACCGCCTCGATCCGCTCTTCGCGGCGATCCCGCTCCCGCCGAACCGAAGGGGCTCGGTCCGCCGCCCCATAGGTGTTCGTGGGTACGATCAACTTCCGACATCTTTGGCGCGCCAGGTAGGGGGCGTCGAGGCTGTGTGAACCGGATCCGGCGTTCACACGAGCAACATCTTCATCATCTTCATCGACATGCCACCGAAGAAGAAGGCTTCGGCGGCGGCAGAGCCGTCCACGTCGAACCCACCACCACTGGAGCAGACGAGTGGGGGGGGGGGGGGGGGTAGACGCCGGCAGAAGAACGGGCGTCGACGAGGGAGCCCATGTTGCCGCCAAGTCCAAGGACAAGGCCGCACAAACCTCGGCGTCCGTGCACGCACCGCGTCCATCTCAGGAAGCGCGAGACCGACAGCGTAATGGAGCTCGCAACACCATACGTTCGTTGGGCCAAGATCGAGCTGGTGGATCCAGGACGCTCAAGAACAGCTTACGCGCCAACAGGCTGGTCCGAGTGGGGCACGGTCGCCTGGACGGGATACTGCTCCTTCTAATATATTTAGAAGTCCGAGCATATCCCGCTCCTCGCACCGTTCGCCACCGCCGCCCACCACTCAGGCAGAAGCTTTGGCGCGAGCTCAACTGCTCCTGGATTACCCTCCGACGGCGGACAAGTTCGACGAATGGAGGGCCACGATTCAGAGTCTCATCGGCTTTGCCGACGGCGACACTCCGCGGCAACCAAGCACATCGCTGCCGCGGCAAGACGACAAGGCACGAGCCGGTGGCAACGAGACCCGTGGGGGTGCAACCACCATGCACTCCCCACCCCGAAGGCCAAGATCGCCGACTCGTCGGATCCACCTCGACAGCGACTCCACCGTGTCGTCGGATCCACGAGCTCGTCGCGACCAGCGCCAAGTTCTTCACGAACGACAACAAGAAGACGCTCGAACTCGCATCGAGCGTCGAAGAGAAGCGCGGCGTCAATCCGACCAGCGCGCTGGGCCCTCTGTCGACATGCATGCGCCAGGGGAACCAGGCAACTTGCCGTACGCGGTAGGTTGCCCTGCGTTCACTCGTGAGCTGCGGCAAGTCCAGTGGCCCAGCAAGAAGAATTTCAAGCCAGATGTACCAGAGAAGTACGACGGCAAGACGCACCCGTCGGAGTTCCTCAGCATCTACACCATTGCGGTGCAAGCTGCCGGGGGACGAGACGACAAGATTCCGCCAACTACTTCCTTACCGGTACTCAAGCCCAGTGTCAGATCTTGGCTCATGCACTTGCCGGACAACTCCATTTCCTCTTGGGCAGATTTGTGCCATCAGTTTGTCGGCGCCTTCACAGGCGGCCACAAGCCCCATGGCCAAGAGAGCGATCTTCATCTGCTCGCCCAGAAGGAAGGACAGCCCCTGCGCAAGTACATTCAGAGATTCAAATTGTACAAAGACAAAGATCCCAGATGTCCACCACCGCGATGATCAGCGCATTCCATCAGAACATGCGCAACCGCAGGATGCAGGAGGAGATGGCAATGTGCAAAATCAGAGACGTCAGTGAGCTGTATGCCCTGGCCGACAAGTGTGCACGCGCTGAAGAAGGGAGAAGACTCCCCGGAGAGAATGTAGAAGCAGCAGGATCTGATAGTGAGGAGATTGTCCCGGCAAGGAAGAGCCGTGACATGTATCAACAGAAAGAAGAAAGGCAAGGACGTGCTAGTTGTCGAGCAGTCCGGCAACGGAGGTGGCGCCAAGAAAGCTAAGGTTGATAGCTCCGGCAAGGAGGTTGCCGCGAGCGCCAACTGCCAGGCTGTGGTGGTCGCCGACAAGTAGGACAGCTCCAACAAGCAGTACTGCAAGATCCACCGCACTAAGGGCCATGACCTCCAGAGATGCAAGAAGGTCGAGCAGCTTGTTGAATAGCAAAAGGCTGAGTACGAGCGGCGTGACAAGGAGAAGGCCCAGGAAGGTGCAGGAGGAGTCAGCAAGAAACGCCCCGGTCGAGGGGGACGCCGCGGCAAGGCCAAGCAGCGGCAAGGAGATCGACCTCCCCGAGGCCGCGACAAGGATGAAGATGAAGACGACGACGATGAAGACATGGATGATGATGAAGCCGATGAGCAGGAGTTCCAGAAAGCCACAGAGGTCTTGTGCGTTTACGGCGGTGCTTCTCTGCATACTTCGCACCGCCGGCTCAAGCAGTGGATGAGGGAAGTCAATGCAGCGGAACCATCCATAGAATCGCGCTAGCCTCTGAAATGGTCCAGCACGCCTATCATTTTTGATATTGAGGACCACCCTGATCGCATAACTGCGGTCGGGTGCTTGCCGATGTTGGTTTCACCAACTATCCGCAACCTCAAAGTCACTAAGATGTTAGTTGACGGCGGGACCGGCTTGAACCTGATCTCCTCTGCGGTGCTCCAGAAGCTTCAGATCCCTGACAGCGAGCTCGAAGAAACCGACACATTCCAATGAATCAATCCGGGAAGGAGCAAGCCAAAGGGAAAGATCACATTGCCGGTGACATTTGGCAGCGAATTAAACTTCAGGACTGAGAGGGTCACCTTTGACGTTTCTGATTTTCCATTGCCTTACAATGGGATACTTGGTCATTCAAAGACTCGCCAAGTTCATGGCGGCCTCTCATTATGCATACAACTTGCTCAAGATGCCCGGCCCGATAAGTGTCATTTCTGTCCCTGGCGACAAGAAGGATGCTCTTATCTGCGCCGACAAGATCTACCGGGAAGCAGCAGCCGCAGCAGATCACAAGTCACTTGCCGCTGAAGCTCCCGGGGGGAAGAAGAAGACAAAGTCCGGCAAGAACTCTGATGCCCACTCCGGCAAGCGCACCTCTTCAGAGTGCTGCGCAACCGTCGAGGACGCACCATCGAGCTCCACCGGCAAGTATAAGAAGATGATGGCAGCTCCAGAGACCAAGAAGGTGTCCGCCAAGGAGGACGGCACTGGTGGTACCTTCACCATCAGTGCCACGCTTGACCCTAAATAGGAAAGCGCGCTCGTTGCTTTCCTCAAGGGCGAACGACGTCGGCGTGTTTGCATGGCAACCGTCTGACATCCCCGGTGTTCCCAGGAAAGTAATTGAGCATCATCTCGCTGTTTGTCCTCATGCACGACCCGTCAAGCAGAAAGTCAGGAAACAGGCAGTGGAGCGCCAAGAATTTATAACAGAAGAAATCAAGAAGTTGGAAGCAGCAGGCCTTGTTAGAGGAGTGCTCCATCCTACGTGGTTGGCCAACCCTGTAGTTGTGCGCAAGGAAAATGGGAAATGGAGGCTTTGTATCGAATTTACCGATGTTAATAAAGCTTGTCCCAAAGACCCATTTCCTTTGCCGCATATTGACCAGATTGTTGACTCCACGGCTGGATGTGATTTGCTTTCATTTCTTGATGCATACTCAGGATACCATCAGATCTTCATGGCAGAAGAGACGAAGAGAAAACCGCATTCATCACCCCATGTGGCACATACTGTTTTGTACGGATGCCTTTCGGATTAAAGAATGCCGGTTCAACATTTGCAAGAGTAGTCCATCACGCTTTTGAGCCGCAAATACACAGAAATGTGGAAGCCTACATGGATGACATAGTGGTCAAGAGCAAGGACAGGGCAACTCTGATTCAAGATTTGGATGAAACCTTTGCAAATCTGCGCAAGATCAACCTCAAGCTCAATCCCGAGAAGTGCGTGTTTGGAGTTCCCTCCGGCAAGCTTCTCGGGTTCTTCGTGTCTCAGCGGGGAATTGAAGCCAATCCCGACAAGATAAAGGCCATCGAGCAGATTGAAGCACCAAAGCGCGTCAAGGATGTACGAAGACTTGCCGGTTGCATAGCTGCTCTCAGCAGGTTTATCTCTAGGTCTGCTGAACGCGCCCTACCATTTTTCAAAATTTTGAAAAAGGCGGGTCAAATGAAATGGACTCCGGAAGCGGAGGCTGCGCTGCAGGACTTGAAGAGATACCTGTCCTCCACTCCAGTACTTGTCGCACCTAAACCACAAGAGAATTTGCTGCTATATTTAGCAGCGACCAATCAAGTGGTTATTGATGCGTTAGTAACAGAGAGGGAGGCGGATGATGAGCTGGCGACCATGGCAGAAGCATCCAGCGACAAGCAGGGGGCTTCACCGACAAGCTCTGGTCCCGACAAAGATGGATCTGCGCAGGAGCATGAGAAGATGCAGAAAAGGATGGTGCAGCGCCCGGTTTACTTTGTCGGTTCCTTCTGCGGGGGCTAGGTCGAGGTACTACGGTGTGCGAAGTTGCTTTTCGGCCTTCTTATGGCATCGAGAAAGCTGCGCCATTACTTCCAAGCACATGAGATCACGATCGTCACTCGCTTTCCGTGAAGAGGATCTTGCAAAATCCGTATAACAGGCAGGATTGTCGAGTGGGCCTTTGGAACTGTCCAAGCTTTGGCCTCAAGTTTGAGAGCACTTCAACTATCCAAAGCAGATCATTGGCAGAGTTCATAGCAGAATGGACGCCAACACAAGATGAAGAAATTCGAAGCGAGCATCCCGTCAAGGAAGCAAGCAAAGAGTGGCTGATGTACTTTGACGGTGCCTTCTCGCTGCAAAGGCGCCCGGTCTTGGGCGTGCTGCTTGTCGCACCCACCGGAGAGCACCTCAAGTACGTAGTCCAGATGCACTTTCCCAAGGAACAAGCAACGAACAATACTGCAGAGTATGAAGGTTTGCTTGCCGGTCTCAGAATCGCAGCAGACCTTGGGATCAAGAAGCTCATTGTCAGGGGTGACTCACAGCTTGTTGTCCGCCAAGTAAACAAGAATTATCAGAGTCCGTTGATGGAAGCTTATGTTGATGAAGTGAGGAAGCTAGAAGAGCACTTTGACGGCCTACAAATGGAATATATTCCAAGAGCTCAAAACGACATTCTTGATGGTTCGTCAAGTGCGCCGCAGACTTAAGTTACACAATGGAACGGGGATCTTCGTGCTCAAGCTGACTCAACCGACTATAACGCCATCAAATGGACAGAGCAAGAAGAGGAAGTTGGTTTCTAGTGACTACTTTCCGGCAAAGCTCCCCAAAGCCGCCGCCAAGAAGGTCCTCAAGATCAACGCTAAGAGTGCTGAGGAGCAGTCTGCTCCGGCGAGCCCTAGGGTTTGTTCCGTTGAAGCAGACGCTCCCGACAAGTTTTGCTCCGGCAAGCTTGCCGGGGAACATCAAGCTCCGGCTGAGCCACAAGTTCTCGCCGTGGAAGCGGATGTTCCCGCAGCAGCAGATGTGCCTTTAGTCCTTGTTGTCGAGCCGCAAGCTCCAGCATGGGCACAACAGATCGTCCATTTCCTTCAGACAGGAGAACTTCCCGAAGAGCAAGAAGAAGCGGAAAGAGTAGCCCGGCAGTCAAGTATGTACCAGTTTGTCGACAGCATTCTGTACAGAAGAAGACTCAACGGAGTGAAATTGAAGTGTATTCATCGGGAAGATGGACAGAAGCTGTTGGCAGAGATACACGGAGGCATATGTGGTCACCACATTGGCGCAAGAGCACTTGCCGGCAAAGCTTTCCGGCAAGGTTTCTTTTGGCCAACAGCCTCCGTGATGCAACCGCACAAGTAACCAAGTGTGAAGCGTGCGGTTCAATTCCAAGCAAATACACCAGCCAACTCAAGCTCTCCAGACGATCCCTTTATCACGGCCATTTTCGTCCGGGGCTCGATATCATCGGCCCCTTTCCCGAAGTTGTCGAGGGCTTTGAGTACTTATGCGTTGCAATCGACAAGTTCACAAAGTGGCCGGAAGTGGAAGCGATGAGGAAGGTGACAAAGACAAGTGATCAAGTTCTTCAGGTCGATTGTTTGCCGTTTCGGAATCCCTAACAGGATCATCACCGACAACGGCACGTAATTCACGAGCCGCACCTTCATGTAGTACGTCCAAGATCTTGGCGCCAAGGTCTGCTTCGCTTCTGTTGCTCATCCGAGAAGCAACGGTCAAGCGAAGAGGGCAAACGCTGAAGTGCTGCGAGGGCTCAAGACCAGAACTTTCGACAGGCTGCACAAGTGCAGAAGAAAATGGATTGAGGAGCTGCCGGTGGTTCTTGGTCGATCAGACGACGCCAAATCGAGCCACCGCCAAACACCTTTCGCTCTAGTCTATGGAGCAGACAGTTCTCCCCACGGAACTCAGATCACGGGTCACCTCGAGTGCTCGCTTATGATGAGTTTGAGCAAGAGCAGCTGCGACAAGATGACGCGCTGCTCCTTGAGGAGGACCGTCTTCAGCCGCCAGACGAGCTGCTCGTTATCAGCAAGCTTTGCGCCGCTACCATAGCCGCAGTTAGTGCCGAAGCCTCGAGGAAGGCGACCTTATTCTTCGGCGCGCTCAGTCCGCCAAGAATTCCAACAAGTTGGCCTTGAAGTGGGAAGGCCCTTATCGGGTGAGACGAGTCACTAGGCCTGGCGCTGTCCGCTTTGAGACCGAAGATGGCATTCCGGTGAGCAACTCCTGGAATATTGAGCATCTTCGTAAGTTTTACCCATAGGGCGCGGTTGCCGGAACATGTTCCGACAACCACCTTTTGTACAAGTCTTGCCCATGTTGCATGTAATCCGTTGTACAAGCCGGGCGCAGATCCCGTGCATCAGTAAAGCTCATGTGCTCCGCACATCTTGTCAATTTCGTGCATTTTTCTTTTTACTTTGCATGTATTATCTGACAATTTGTGCAGCACCTATCCCGGTAAGTAATAACGAGCCGCAAGGCTCCATATCTTTATTTTCTCTTCTTTCTCTTTCTCAAAGAAGAGAAGGTTCCCTCGCCCACAAGTTTGCCAGGGGGGAAGGAGAAGAAGATGTTGTGGACCAAGCGTAGCTCAAAGAAGTTTCGCCTTACCGAGAAAAAAAAACGACAGAAAAGCTAAGTTGCCAAAGTTTGAGCAGTCAGTTTTAAATTTTTAAGTTATCTTCCTCGAACGACCATGCTTTGTATGGAAAACCTGTGCACGAAGGAACCAACTCGTAGCTAGTTTGCGCCCTTACTTTTTTTCGAGTCCGCTCAACAACTTAAGTGAGCTGCAACTAGTCGCGACAAGGTTGCTTGTCGGAGGCAGCACCGCCAAAGACAGCTCTTGACGTTGCGATCGGCCTTCATGGCAAAGGGTGCCCGCGCCGACAAGTTCCCTAAAAGCGTAGGGCAGAAACATACAAAGGAAGGACCCAAGTAAAGGAAATAACATAGCAATTACTAATTGAAATAGAGTTATATTACAAGATAGCTTGTCGCAGCTCTAATAAATTGTTCTCCTAACATGATCAGCGGCGACAAGGAAAAGATAAAACGGGCGACCTAATCTACGCGGTCGCCATCGACTCTCTTGATCCCGCTCACCCTGTCCACAATGGGTGCGACAAGGGCCTTGAGCGCTTCAACGTCAGCAGTCGGCGGCAAGGACTTGAGGACGTTGGCGAAGCTAATGCCTGGATTGCGGAAGGCCACCTTCATCAGCACCTTCTGAAGAGCTCCTGCACAGATTTGGCGCGACTCGTCGGCCAGCTGCTTTGGGATCTCTTCCCGGAGCCATTGGAGAGCCGTCACCACGCCTTTGAAGAACAAGCTGAGCTTGGCGCTGGGTTGGAGGTGCTCGTCGGAGGAGTACCCGAGATCCACCATCCCCAGCTCCATCAGCTCCTTGTCGATGGCGGCGGCAGTATTTACAAGACCCTCGGTCCAGTGCATCACGTTCTCTCTGAAGGTGTTATGGGCGGTCGTGGCACTTTCGTCGGCTGACTCCTCGTCAGTCTTGATCTTCTCCAACAAGGCCACCTCCCGCTCCTTGGCGCCGTCCAGCGTCTGCATCAAGGTGGTCAGCTTCAGCTCAAGATCTGCCTTGGAGTCCTTGGCGGCGTCGAGTTCCTTGCTCCTCTCGGCGAGACGGCCATGCAGCTCGCCAAGAGTGTAGGCGTCCTTCTCGTGCTCGTGTTTGAGCGCAGCAAGCTCCTCGCCGCTCTTCTAGAGGTTGGCCTCCAGCTGCGTCACCTTCGTCTCCAACTCCTTCTTGGCGGCCTCGGCAGCTGCGGCAGCATCTTTTGCTTCCTTGAGAGCTCCGCCAATTGATTGCTCACGCGCGGCAAGCTCTTCCCCATAGCTGTCAAGATTGATCTTCCGCTGCGCCAACTCGCCTTCTTGCGCAGACAGCTTCTCGGCAGCAAGCCGCTGCTGCTCTTCGACCTCAGCCTTCTCAAGAATGAAGGCTGTGCGCTCCTCAGCAAGTCGCTCCCGCTCTTCTGCCACGCTCCGGAGAGCTTCTTGGTTGGCGCCCCGGAGCTTCTCCGCGCGCTTCTCCAGCTTGGCTTCTCCAGCTCCCGCCCTCGCGACAAGCGCCTCTCGCGATTCCAGCTTGGCTTGTCGGGCGCGGTAGAGCGACAGCAGCTTCCGCAACAGCTCCTCTTCCTCAGGCTCGCCGCTGCTGCTGCTTGGCGCGTCGACCAAGGACAGCCCAGCGGAGGCGAGCAGCTCTTCGTCGAAGGTCTCTCCCTCGACCGGTGCCCTGGAGCTCGACGCCCAGGGGAGCTTGATGAAGACCCCATCGCCGGCCTTCAAGTAGGCGCCGGGCTGGGGCTCCTCGGAGCCTGGCGCAGCGGCAGCGGCTGAGGGATCTGCGGTCGGTGTAGCGCCCGGCGCTCCTGCGGCCTCAGGGTCGTCAGTACGATCGCCGGACCCCTCGCCAGCTTCTGCGGTGGCAGCCTTGGCAGCCTCTTCGACAGCGGGCTCGTCCGCACCGTGTTCCTCCTCGGCGACGGCGGCGTCGTCAGTATTGCCGCGCGGGTCCTCCTCGCGGCGACCTCAGTCTCCATCGGCTCTGCGGCGGATGGATCTGACGACAAGAAAAAGAAAGAAAAGTCAAGCAAAATATCCAAAAAGAAGCATTGGAAGAAGAAGAACATAAGGGCAGCTTACAGGCAAGAGGCTTACCTGCGATGGGATCTGCAGCTGCAGTCTCAGCCACCGGAGGGTCGACGGTGCCATCTCTTGCCGGAGAGCCGTCCCTTGCCGGAGGGCACTCCCTTGCCGGGGGATCTTCCCTTGGCGGCGTAGTCGAAGCAGATGGCATGTCAGCAACGGCTTCAGGACACTCCTGGCGGAGATGCTCTGCTCCTACACAAATCAACGATCGAGATATCAAGAAATAAAGAGCACCCATGCGCGCCTAACCGCAGAAAGTGAACCATATACTTACACTGGGGGCTGCGCGGGGGGATGCTTTGTGGAAGGGTCGCCGGGTCCGGCAAGGAGGTCTCGGACGCGCCTCCCGCTGCTGCGGTAGGATCGTCCTCGATGACGATCACCGCAGTCTTGGCTCTCTTCGAAGCTCTCTGGGCCAGCGTCCTGAAAAGGAAAGAGTTCAGAATGAAGCAAGTCAGATACAAGACAAAGCAACAGATTGAAGAATTACAAGTACAACGACAAGATCTTACTCTTCCTCTTCCTCGGAGCTGAGCGCGGAGAGGTCGAATTCCGGTTCACCTCCGGTGCGACGAGCTGGAAGAGTAGGCTCCCTCGGACGCTTGGCGGGTGCAGGAGTTGTGGTCCCAGAAGGCCCCGCTCCAGTTGATGCGGCGGCGTGAGGTGCTCCAGCAACATGGTGCTTGCAAGGTGGAGCGCGTCAAGGCCGCGGGCGACGGCTGTTGGCCCGTCTACCGCCCCGCCACTTCCCCGGCCTTGCGGAGACGCCTTCTTGGTGGAGCTGTGGGCTCCGCTCGCGGCAAGCTACTTGAAGGCGGGGAGGAGGCGCCCTCGGCAGGCTCGCTCGGCTCAGCTTCGGGCTCGGCAGGCTCATCCTCGCCGACAAGCTCCTCTCGATCGACAAGGCTTGCCGCCTCTGCTGCCTCCGCCTCCTCCACAGTAAATCCAAATTCGCCCGCGGCAGCAGCTGCTGTCGCCTCCTCCAACCTCGTGGCGATGCGTTGCATCTCGTCATCGGTGGTGTCACGGGTGAGGCCCTTCTGCTCGTCGGGGCGGATTGGCACTTCTTCCAAGCTGTCGAAGAACTGCCGCACGACATCATCAGCGGGCTCTTGCCAAGTTGGAACGATTCCATGCGAGTCGCACAATGGCATCATCGCACGGATGCGGTCGAGCGAGGAGTTGTTGCATAAAGGAACGACTCCCCTTGGCAACCTGAACCATTCGGGGTGATCGGGGTCATGCTTGAACAGCTCCAAGAGCATCGCGTCAAGCTCCAAGACAGTGAAGTTGAAGTTGAGGCCCGGGCGCAGCCTCATGATGTCTGCCGCGTTCTGAAACTCCCAAGCAGGTCTCCTCCTCTCCTGCAAGGGGCGTCTGGCGGCGAAGGAAATCTGCGCCAATCGCGCTTACAAAGTGAGTCCGGCAAGCCTGAGGCGCAGGATCCGGGTAACGGCGATCTTCAATCTAGCATCCTCCGGCCCAAGTTGCTCCAATCGTTGCCGCGCCCTATTGGGGTTTGGCGCTAGGCAGTGAATGGCTGCGGGTTCTCCTCTACGATCCAGCACCAGTCAGCCCTCCACTCCTCCCACTTGCTACGCAGCTGTCCTTCCAGATATGCCTCCTTCTTGCCGCTTCTTGAGATCCAGGCGATCCCTCCGGCAAGAGGCTCTCCTCTCTCTACTTGAGGCATGAAGAAATGGCGGAAGAGGGCTACATTTGGGTGGACTCCGACAAAGTTTTCGCAGAGATGTGCGAAAACTGCCATGGTCAGGACAGCATTGGGGGTGAAATCAAGGAGGCGAAACCCGTAGGTGTTCATGATATCGCAGAAGAATTCAGAGAAGGGCGGGCAGAGCCCGCAATAGAAGAAGAGCGCGAAAAAGGGGTACCCGCTCGGAGCCAAATCTGATGCGGCGGCTGAGAGTACCTTCGTGCGCGGATGCGCTCGCGTCTCCGTCGACCAGAAGAGGTAGTACCATTCCCTCAGCTCCTTCAAGGGCGGTGGGGGGAAGATGGCCCGCTCCTTCCGCAGCGCCGCGAGCCGCTGCGCCTCGGCTGACTTCACGCCCTTCCCCTTTTCGGCTTTCGGAGCCATGGCAAAGGTGGTGGGGGAGACCGACGGCGTTGGTGATGCTGGTGGCGAATGGGGGGCGGAGCGCTGCTCTCTACAGACTAGGGAAGAGGAGGGGAGCAGCGGTGGTTTTCGAGATTAGACAGCAAATGGCGAGGTGGGCGAACTGCACCTGTTTCCCCTGTTTATAAGGAGGGAGAGGGGGCGGACGTTCCGCTTTGCCGAATAAAGAAACCCCCCACGATCTCTCCCACGACACCGCAACCGATGCGTGCCGTTTGTGGGAGACGTGGTGGGTCCGGAGCGAGTTATGGCGTAACCAAGGCCACGTGTGCCCGTGCCCTGTTTGGGGCCTGGCCCAACAGCGCTCGGCACCGTGTATGGCCCAGGCCCGGGGGCTCCTGTCGGTGTACTAGAATAGGGGTACCCTAGTATCCCGAACTTGTGCACGGGCAGTTGCAGCACCCCGCGGCGAGGCTTGCCGCGGTGATCGCCTAGCTCCTCCGTGGTTCCTTTGGAGCCATTCAAGAACAAAGTATTTAAGTCAAAGAGACAAGGCCCCGACAAGAGGAGCTTGCCGGGAAGACCACTCGAGGCACTTAGAAGACAAGGCCCCGGCAAGAGGAGCTTGTCGGGAAGGCCCGGTGAGCGACAAGCTCGCGGACACGACAAGGCAACAACCGCGGCAAGGCGCTTGCCGCGGCAGATTACCTCTCTGTTCCTCCGCTCCAGCTCATCCACCAACGTGTCGCCGTGGGATCTTTCCAGGTGCGCGTGGCAAGAGGCTGTGCACCAGCGGAGCGCGGCGGTAAGCGGCGCTGACAAGATCGCCATCGTGGCGAGCGGTGGCGCCCCTGACGGTCCTTTTCTGCACTGTTTAGTCGACTTAGACGGGCATTTAATGCCTTTGTCCCCTGCCGTCAGGGTTAGGTAAGGGGCACTGTACAAGTAGTTGTACCAACCGCAACTCATTTTCCGCTTCTACCCTCATCTACGTTGCCACCTGTCGGTGACCCCTTTAGCATATAAAAGGAGGCCCATGCGCAACGTAGAGGGGGTTCGACTCATTCGAAACTAGAGAACTCCCATGCTAGGTTTGGTAGCTCTCAACGCTCCCTAGCAAGAACACAATACAATCAGACAAGCAAGCGTAGGAGTATTATCTCTCCAGAGAGCTCGTTGGGTAACCGCTTCGTGTGCCGCCTCGATCCGCTCTTCGTGCGATCTCCGCTCCCTGCCGAACCGAAAGGGGCTCGGTCCGCCGGCCCCATAGGTGTTCGTGGGTACAATCAGCTTCCCCGACACTCTGGTTCAAACAAAAGCATACCGAACGAAGTAAAGTACATCTAGCCAACCATCAGTACCAACCCTCAAGGTAATATTCCCTTGTACTACAAGTATTTAGATTTTCATATATGTCATGTCACTATCATTATTTCTTGATCTAATTAAGCAGGATATTACAGAAGAACATTCTGCATGAGTTGCTGTTCATAACAACAAGCTGGTCAGTATTCCTTCAGTTTTCTTCTCACGCTGTTATCTTACCATTGGTACTTGCCTCATACATCTACTTGCAAAATACAATAAACCGGAAACTGGCGAAATCTCCAACCCCATTCAAACTGATGAAATCTCAGTCCACTCAGCTACCATAGCAGACATATCTCCACCGCTAACCATGGTATATATTCGCTCGGTACCGAAATACTTGTAGTTGGGGGAAACTAATACAAGTTCTCCCAACTACAAATATTTCGATGAGGGAGTAAACTTTATTCTATATAGTATCATCCTCTGCTTATCATGTTGTACCGCATAATATTCTCCTCTAACTGTTAGACTCTGAGCCACAAATGCACTGACTAGACAATCCCCAGAAGCTACCAACGATAGTGGAACCAAGGGAAAGAGAAATTCTACCAAGAGGTTTGTTCCCCAGCTGCCAATTCAACACATTACTGATTGCTGTAATATCTGCAAAATGACTTGAACTCACACATCAGGTGCCAATTACAGGACATCAACAGATGGGAAGAAGTCTGCTGCCCAAAAGAAACTGAACACGGGTGCCACGGAATGTAATGCCACTTGAAGACATAAGATTCAAAAATAAATGAAGGAAGAGAACAAGATTTTCGTGCCTTCGCGGATCAAACTATTAATGTTTGCCTGAATAAGAAAACCTGTCGTTGTCTTCCTCAGCATTCACTTCAGTGTTTGCCATCTGCCTAACGGCCTGCACAAGTCTACCAGACGTGTTTTCGTCTTTTCTGCTAATAACAATATGTATGAAGCACTAAAACGACCTTCATGCAACCACCAACTATACTCTGCTCTTCTTCCATCAATCTTCTTATTAAGAATTTCGTCCAAAATTGCCTTCTGAGGGATAGGGACAATCCCAAGTTATCTGTGAATTTGCAGCCAACGTGTACACAAAATTTAGAAAGAAGAATCAACAACAAAATGGCAAATAATATAATCACGTCAAATCTATTACCTATGGCCACCGCAGCCATGGATCTATCTTGCTTTGTCTCACACTAACCCACAAGGGACTTGCAAGAAGTATATAGCACCAGGCAGGTCATTATAAAGAGCAAACCAACTCACAGTTTTAAATTAAATTCATTAACTTCCCACTACCATTCAAGTATCGATTCACGGTTAGGAACTTAGGACAACCTTTTGCATTCATCTTAAATAGGATTTTATATCTATGTATTAAAGATCGACAAATCACACCAACCACCGAGTTGGCAATTTTTTACAGATTTACCAAAATATTTATTCGCAGATACAAATATTTCAGAAAAAGGCTATTTAGGAACCAAATTGAAGGGAACTTTACGCCATTATTAACCATGGTATACAAACTAAAATCAACTACCATCACACTTATCATTTTTATAACATACCATGGATTTTTTTCAAAACTGACGTATCTTTTCAAACAATCTCTTTTATTACATCAAATACTTGGACCAAGCAAAGAACGCGGCGCCTTCATGATCTAGTAAGAGAGAGAGAGAGAGAGAGAGAGAGAGAGAGAGCAAAACTACAAATCAACTTTTCCCTCTAAGAATAATGTTGTACATACATACATATATATATATATATATATATATATATATATATATACACTATCATTCTCAATTTTGTGAAATCATGAATAATTTTTTAAATCATGAACATTTTTTTAGACTTGTGAATTTTTTTCAAATTCGTGAACACTTTTACAAATTGTCTAACATTCGTGAAATTCTTCTTCTTCTTCTTCTTCTTCTTCTTCTTCTTCTTCTTCTTCTTCTTCTTCTTCTTCTTCTTCTTCTTACTTCTCCCTAGATGGGAGAAGGGTTTCCCCTCTAGTTCTTTGCTTCCATGGCATGGGAGGGGCGAGAGCCCCTCCGAGATTGGATATGTCTCTCTGTCTCTCTCTATTTCTAAGCTCCCTAATTCTACCCTTTCACCGTTTCTTATATTCCCGGAGATCTGTAACTCCGATTGGGCTGAAATTTGGACACAATTTTTATCCGGATATTTGCTTTCTTGCGGAAAAAGAAGGGCACCAACTGCCTTACGGAGTGGCCACAAGGGCCCAGGGCGCGCCTGACCCCCTGTGGCGCGCCCCTCACCCTCATGGGCCTCTCGGGCATCGTATCGCGTTGATTCCACTTCCCAAAATTCACATTAATTCCAAAAAAAATCTTCGTCAGTTTTTATCCCATTTGGACTCCGTTTGATATGGATTTTCTGTGAAACAAAAAACATGCAACAAAAAGGAACTGGTACTGGGCACTGGATCAATATGTTAGTCCCAAAAATAGTATAAAAAGTTGCCAAAAGTATATGAAGTTGTATAATATTGGCATGGAACAATCAAAAATTATAGATACGACGGAGACGTATCAAGGCCGGGCATGACGAGGAAAAGTGTGACCGGCCAGAGTTAATCGAGTGTGTTGGGTAAGTTGGTGCACCCCTGCAGGGAAGTTATCTATTTGAATAGCCGTGTCCACGGTAACAGGACACTCAGAGTTGTATCCCGATCTTATACAACTTGAACCAGATACTTGTGATACTAAACTATTATGATGGCTCCGGAATCGCTTCCTCCCGGGGTAGACGAGGAAGGATCTCTGGGCATTTTATTATATAAGTGTTACTATATGTTATGTTACATTACTCTCTTCTGTTGCTGCAAGACGCTGCAAGATGCTAGTCTTCGATAGGCTAGGCCTTCCCCTCTATTCTGGCAATTCTGCAGTATAGTCCATAGATACAACCTCTTTCCTTTGATACTGATGCATACTTAGCATAGATCTGATATAAGTCTTGCAAGTACTTTGGATGAGTACTCTCGGTTGCTTTGGTACACCCTTTTTCCCCTCTACCGGGTTGGTGCGATCAGATGACGGAGCCCAGGAGCCAGTTGATCCCGCCGACGAATACTACTACCCCAATGGAGCTTACTGCTACGTGAAGACAGACGACCACGAGTAGTTCAGAGGCTCCCAGGCAGGAGGCCTGCGCCTTTTCGATCTAGATGACGTTGTTTTGCTCGGACTTCTTAAGGAAAACTTGTCTTTTATGTCTATACTCAGATATTGTTGCTTCCATTGACTCTTGTGTTTTCAAGCTAATGTATTCGAGCCCGAGGCCCCTGACTTATAATATGAACCTAGTACTGTTTTATTTTGTGTCTAGAGTTGTGATGTGATATATTCTCGTGAGTCTTTCATCTTGATCGCGCGCATTTGCGTGTATGATTAGTGCACGATTAAGTCGGGGGCATCACAATATGTAACCCTAGTTACCCCCAGTGCCTATATAAGCTGACGGCTTTTAGTCCATAGGGACAACATTCATTATTACTCACCTTATGGCTAGAACACAACTTACGATCTCAAGGTAGATCAAGTTTGTACTCGATACATCATCATCAATACAATCATAGCAGGACGAGTCTTTTACCTCTTCGAGAGGGTCAAACCTGGGTAAATATTGTTCCCTTTGTCTCCTGTTACCCATCGATTCGAGTTCCACAGATCGTTAGCCTGTTCGTCAGTTTTTCTTTTTCTCGGATTTTCCGCGATTATTTTCGATCGCGATTGCTGATCCGATTTTCGTTCTAGTATAACTTTTTGCTCGATTATCGGAATCAGGCGTTTCAAGCGCCTAGAGTTTCATCTCGAAACCCTCTTTCTGTTTAGCCAACCTAAACAAGTTTTTGCTACTGTAAAATTTGACTTTAGTCCAGATTAGTAAATGAAGCTTGTTTCTTTTGCCGTTTGAGTTTTGTTGCTTCGTTTGATTTCATTCTTTTTGCAAACCGGAGTTCTTAAGTTGAACTTTCTCGTTAGATCTCTTGTTTGAGTCTTAACTGTGCCCTTGCTTGATTGCTTATTGTATGCTTGTTTGTTTGTTTGCGATAGAATACCCGGAGCGCGAAGCGTGCTACTACGAGTCTCTAGGTTTCGCGGATCATCAGCAAGGAAAGTAACACTTTGATCATACCTCTTTACTACACAGTTTTACTGCATTAGATCAATCCTCAAACAAGTGCATGGTTAGGATCTGAATTAAATTGTGGGTTGGGAAGTAGCTGAGGTAGTACCTATTCACCTGTTTATTATCAAACCCCGGGAGTTAATTCTACGTTGTGCTTATATTGCTATGCTACGCTCATAGACGTGGATTGGGTTTGAGTGTATTCATGACAGATGTGAGATTGTTAATTAATGGTTAAACTTAAGGTGGCAACTTAAATACACATCTGGGTGGATTGAGGCACCTGGGGTACCCAGTGATTGCCTGTATATTTTTGGAAATCCCGGGGTGCCGTGTGATTCTCCTATGGACCGCCACCCAGGCTCAAAGGGATCATGAGATTATTCATACTAGAACCTTCCATGTGCATCCACAAGCTATTATGGGCTCTAGCATAGTTGATTAAGTCGTGTGAACTCCTATAGTGGTAGATTAGCAGATGTAGGGGATGTAGGTGGTACGGTCTACCCATCGTAAGGTGCTAACGCTTCTGAAAGACTCTGTCTCGGTCATCCATTTCTCAAACATCATGTAGTGCGAGAAATCAAACGGAGGAGCTCGAGTCTTGTGGGGAAAAGTGCGCAAACCTCTGCAGACAAACTAATCATGGTTAGTCGTGTCCCCGGTTATGGACATCTTGAGTATCTGTTTCTTGGATTATCATGTTGATCTCATCACTACTTAATTAATTTGATGGGTTGTTAATGATTACTTTTAATTAGGATTGAGAGGGGGTTTACCTTCTCAATATTTTCAACAAACTTTGTAGTTAAATAAAACTTATTCCTTTGCAGTAGGGAAAAATTGGCTTTTCGCAAAACATATTAACCCTACAGCCTCCACCAGCCATATATGCATGTAGTGATAGCATTATTCTGTTCATTACCCTCTTGTGTTACTTTGCCAACATATTCCATGTGCTTACCCGTTTTCGGGCTGCAACGTATCATGTTGCAGACTTTTCAGACAACGAGTAAGGAGCCTTAGGTCATGGTCTTTCACTCAGTGATGCTGTTGGAGTTGATGGACTCACTTTATATCCCAAGCCTTCCATTGTTATCGTATTAGATGGCCTTAAGCCATATTTATTGTAATAAGTTCTCTTTTGAGACATTCGATGTAATAAGTGTGTGATTGCTACTCTGTTATAAATCCTTCAAGTACTGTGCGTGTCAGCATTACCGATCCAGGGATGACACTTATGCACAGAGATCAGACTGTTTGAGGTCTGGTCGCTACAGCCGGCAAGTTAAACACCGAGAATAAGGAAAATGGATTGCAGAGTAAGGACGATAACGAGGAGCCCCTTTAGCCAACCACAGGGGGATAGAAGAAGTTTCCCCCTCAAGTCAAAACATTGAACATGATATATGCTACACACATCCCCAAGAGGGAGCGCAAGCGCGCACTAAGGGACGTCTATGCGATAGAGCCAGTCGCCCAAAATTCAATCCATGGTCATCGTACCTGGTCACTTTTGAACGTTGAGATCATCCGACTAGTATCCGGCACGGCGGATCAGCCGCGCTAGTCCTAGACCCAATCATCGATGGATTCCACCTAACGCGAGTCCTCATGGACGGTGGCAGCAACCTCAATCTGCTCTATCAGGACACAGTACGCAAAATGGGCATTAACCTATCATGGATCAAAACCACAAGGACTACCTTTAAAGGAGTGATACCAGGCGTAGAGGCCCGATGTACGGGCTCAATCACACTAGAGGTCTTCTTCGGATCTCCGGATAACTTCCGAAGCAAGGAGTTAATCTTCAATATCGTCCCCTTTCGCAGTGGCTATCACGCACTGCTCGGACGAACCGCATTCGCTTCACTCAATGCGGTACCTCACTACGCTTATCTCAAGCTCAAGATGCCCGGACCACGTGGCGTCATAACAATCAATGGAAATACGGAACGCTCCCTCCGTACCGAGGAGACACAACGGCCTTAGCAGCAGAAATACAGCGCGACCTTCTCCAGCAGAAGCTTAGTTCAGCGGCCAGGCCCTCGGACACCATTAAAAGAGTCCGGACTATTTTGCAGCAATACAGCCCGGCTCGTCAAGAGCTTAACTAGCAATTTGGCCTCTGTCCCATCCCCGATCAAACAGCGGCATTCGTACCGCGCGTACATAACTACGCACTCAAAATCCTAAGGGTATCGACGGAGGCAGAGCTAGCTCGTGATCCACAGTGCAGCTCCGCCGTCCCTAGGATTCACACACCTTTACCTTTTCTTTTTCACTTCGGGCTTTTCTCTTTTCGAGGTTTCTCCTGACAACCCGTTTGCCGGACACACCAAGGAGGCAAGGAGCTTTGGAGTACAAGGGAATCCCCAGCTGGTCTCTGGTAATGATTGCTATACCTGTTTTACATACCCGCACGCAGCTCGCTCTTGGTCTTGGCATGTTAAATAGCCTTACTTGCTTATTGCATTACTTGTACAAGTACGCCTTGACGTATTAATCACATTACAAATGGTAAATAAATGGTAGCGTCAGCTTATCACTTAATTTTCCCTTTTTCCTTACCTTTGTATCTATTATTCATTGCACATGTACACCCTGGTACATTTTACTTCACCAGGGGCTTTTGTTCCCCGTAGTACGACAATAAAGTCCGAACACCTTTTTCAGTGCAGCTCGGCACCCCGAACTTATAACATTATATGCATCGGCTCCGAATCATGTCTTTGGTCAATAGTTGGGTTGCCTGGCTCCTGTGCTTACTACCTTATGTTCCACTATATCGGCTAGGGTAGTAAAGGGAGAACTACTGCGATTCTGTCCCGGTTCTTCCGGACGAGCGCCTCAGTAGAGAAAGCCGAAAACTGACTGTCATGATGCAGCGCGAGCTGGTCAGCTGTTTGAGAGGTTTCAAATCCTTAGAGATTTTTTCCGCTTTATGCGAGGAATCGGTTTCTTATCCGATCAGGCACATGTAGAGCCCCAAGTTTGACCTTCCGAATATAAGGGGCTTCGCCAAAATTCTCATTGTTAAACTCCTATGGCTAAGTGAGGGCGATAAAGGTCGTATAGTCTGATTGCCTTGTTCATTGCGCTAAACACCTCCTTTAAGGAACAGAATATGGAGTAAAGAGTGTTTAGATTTATCCTGAACACCCCCGTACTATCTACATGGGGGTAGAAGCCGACGACTGGCCAACCCTCAGATTTCATAAACTGCCGCACATGAGGTAAAATTTTAAAATCACAAGCATTATATTTCATAACATCATTGTTCCATATTACAGGACAGGATAATATGAATGTTTTCATGGGAATATAACATCCTATGTACATTGCTCCGCCACAAGGCGGGATCCCTCCAGGACACCAACAAAATATAACTCGGGTCGACGGTGCTCCTTGCCCTCAGGCAGCCCCTCGGTCATTAGCTTCTTGGCATCCATCCTCTCCCAGTGCGTCTTTACGCGGGAAAAGGCCATCCGTACACCTTCGATACGGACCGACCGCTTTATAAGCTCAAGCCGTGGGCAGGCATCAACAAGCCGCTTCACAAGTCCGAAGTAGTTGCTGGGTATCGGCGACGCAGACCACAGTCGGACTATCAGCTCCTTCATGGCCAGCTCGGCCGCCTTGTGCAGCTCGACCAGGACAACGGATGTTCTGGTCCAAGATATTGAGACCAGAACAGCTTCTCGGTAGAACTCCCATCTTCGGCTTGATAGAACTCGGCAGCTGTCGGATGTGGGGTTCCAGCAAACCCTTAAGGTTCGAACACTGGGGTGCGCATGAAGTCTTTCCCTTTTACCGATCTACGCTCTAGCTCGCTAAGATCTCGCGGACGAACTCGACGAACTCGCAACATAGAAAGACACGAGGTTTATACTGGTTTGGGCCACCGTTGTGGTGTAATACCCTACTCCAGTGTGGTGGTGGTGGATTACCCCTTGGGCTGAGGATGAACAGTACAAGGGAAGACCAGCCTCCTGAGGTTGAGGTGTTCTTGTGTGTATGAACTTGTGGCGTGAGGATTCGATGCCTCTACTGTGGTGGCTAGCTCTACTTATATAGGCCCTGGTCCTCTTCCCAAATATTGAGCGGGAAGGGAGCCAACAACGGCAGGCAAATTTGAAGGGGACAGCTAGTACCAGCTATCCTAACAAAAGCGGTCTTCGCCTGCGAAAAGCTCTGGGGTGACGCCGTCTTGGGCTTCGCGATGACCTCCGCCTTGCCGTCCTCCTGGTCTTGGTCTCGTCGCACCAATATGGCAACATTTGCCTGATGCCTCGGTACTCTTCGCCTGCGCTGGCCTCCTTAGCACCGAAGAGGAAATAGGGACGCTGCGCGCACTGGCGCCCGCCTGGCACCCGCCTGGTACCGTTCGTCATGGCTCACGTCACGAGAGCCTCGTGAGGTTTGCCTTGCCTTGATATCTCCACTCCTCGTGAGCCTGCCTGGCTAGGCCACTCCAGAGGAGGTCTTGCGTCGTCCGCCTCGCGAGGGTCTTGGGTGCCTTGTTGACGAAGATGGGCCGTACGGCCTGCTGCTTGGCCACGCTGTGGGCCGCAGGCAGGCAAGTCTGGGGACCCCCGTTCCCAGAACGCCGACAGTAGCCCCCCGGCCCAAGGTGCGCTCGGGCTTGGCTTCGCGGCGAAGCCAAGGGTCAAGTTCGGAGCATCGCGGGCCCCAACATGCCTCCGGTCTCGGTCGACGCGTGGCGGTTAATTGGACGTGGGCGTCTCCGCTTCCCCACGCTGCCTTGGCAACTGCATGACTTGACAAGTCCCTGTGACATGCAAGGAAACCATCATTACCTGCTGAGGGAGTCCTGGACTAGGGGGTGTCCGGATAGCCGAACTATCATCGCGGCCGGACTCCAAGACTATGAAGATACAAGATTGAAGACTTCGTCCCGTGTCCGGGTGGGACTTTCCTTGGTGTGTAAGGCAAGCTTGGCGATACGGATATGTAGATCTCCTACCATTGTAACCGACTCTGTGTAACCCTAACCTATCTGGTGTCTATATAAACCGGAGGGTTTTAGTCCGTAGAACGGACAACAATCAAACCATAGGCTAGCTTCTAGGGTTTAGCCTTCTTGATCTCGTGGTAGATGTACTCTTGTACTACCCATATTATCAATATTAATCAAGCAGGAGTAGGGTATTACCTCCATAGAGAGGGCCCGAACCTGGGTAAAAACATCATGTCCCTTGTCTCCTGTTACCATCCGCCTAGACGCACGATTGGGACCCCTACCGAGATCCGCCGGTTTTGACACCGACATTGGTGCTTTCATTGAGAGTTCCTCTGTCGCCACCGATAGGCCCGATGGCTCCTTCGATCATCAACAACGACGCGGTCCACGGTGAGAATTTTCTCCGGACAGATCTTCGTATTCGCGGCTTTGCATCATGCGGGCAATTCGCTTGGCCATCCGGAGCAGATCGAAGCTACGCCTCGCCATCGTGTCAGATTTGAAGTTTGAACTATACGGCCGATGTCCGCGGAGACTTGATCTTCGACGGATTCGAGCCACAACCGAGCGTGCGCCTGTCTCAATGGGTATGATCTAGCTCGTGGCGAACAAAGGCCACGGAGGCCGCACCAGCATCCGCTCCGACCCTTAATCCGGAGCCGGATTCCCTGATTGAGGACGAGTGGTTGGACGCCGTCTCGGGGGCTACGATCTCTACAGCGATTGAGCCGAACTCCATCCCTGTCCTTTGCGAAGACCTTGACTCTAGGGTGCCGGACTCGTCTCCGGACTCCGAACCCTCCGCGCCCCTGCCAATTAAATCCGATTGGGCGTCGGTCATGGAGTTCACTGCCGCGGACGACGAAGAAATTCAACGCCCACCCACCACCCACTTTGTAGCCATTGTCGATGATTTAACCGACATGCTCAACTTCGACTCCGAAGACATCGACGGTATGGACGACGATGCCGGAGATTTACCAAGACCAGCGCCTACGAGGGCACCGGAAGGCCACCTCGTCATACGACATATACATGGTGGACATCCCAAAAGATTGGAACGGCGATGGAACAACGGAGGATGACCCCTCCAATAAGCAACCAAAGCGCCGACGTCAGCGGCGCCGCTCTAAATCCCGCCACAGCAAAAATGGTGACTCCGGCATGGGAGATAATAACACCGGGACGGTCTGAAGACAACCCCCTCCAGCAGGACTCAGCGCAGGAGGAGGGAGAAGCAAGTCCGCACGACAGTGCGGCAGAAAGAGAGGTAGAGGACGATAATTATGCGCCTCCCTCCGAAGATGAGGCAAGCCTCGATGACGACGAATTTGTCGTGCCTGAGGATCCCGCCGAACAGGAGCGTTTCAAACGCAGGCTTATAGCCACGGCAAGCAGCCTCAAGAAAAAGCAGCAACAACTTAGAGCTGACCAAGACCTGCTAGTGATAGATGGACTGAAGTCCTTGCACCGAAGAGTATGAACTTCGAACGCCCCTCCAAAAGCTACCCCAAACGCAGGCCATTGCCTCGATCGGAGGAGGAAGCACCCAAGTCACCAACAAGACGACATGGCAGATCGGCCACCCTGCGGGCTGCGGATGCAGAAGCCTCTCGGCCCTCCGCTCAAGCCACACCCCGACGCCGCTCAAAAAGTACCAAGGCACAGTGAAAACGCTACCGGACTTGCGTAGATATATTGGAGGATAAGGCAAAACATACAAGATCAATCTACGGATCGCGTGGGCGCCCAACGACTGGGATGATTACCGTCGCGCCCGGATATAGCAAACCCGGTCGGGCGAACACACGATGAGACAAAGCTCATATGAGCTACGCCGTGATATAGCCCAACACAGAGGCGCCAAGACACCCACTATGCTTCACGGATGAAGTAATGGATCATCAAATCCCGAGGGCTTCAAACCCGTAAACATCGAATCATACAATGGTACCACAGATCCTGCGGTGCGGATCGAGGACTATCTCCTCCATATCCACATGGCCCGGTGATGATCTACATGCCATCAAATACCTCCCACTCAAGCTTAAAGGACCAGCTCGGCATTGGCTCAACAGCTTGCCGAGAATCAATTGGTTGTTGGGAGGACCTGGAAGCCTCATTCCTTGATAACTTCCAGGGCACATATGCGAACACCATCACGCCGATGACCTCAGCCATATAATTCAGCAGCGGAAGAATCGGCGGACAATTACGGACACGGTTCCTAACAAAGAAAAATCAAATCATTGATCGTCCGGATGCAGAGGCCCTTGCAGCCTTCAAACATAACATCTGAATTTAATGGCTCGCCCGGCACCTAGGACAGGAAAAGCCGAAATCCATGGCAGCCCTCACAACACTCATGACCCGCTTTTGTGCGGGAGAGGACAGCTGGCTAGCTCGAAGCAACAACTTGGCCAAACACCCTGATAGTTCGGATACCAAGGACAGCAATGGTAGGTTGCGTCACAACAAGAACAAGCGCCCATTAACGGCGATAATGCTGAAGATACGGCCATCAATGCCGGATTCAGAGGCTCTAAACCCGGTCAGCGGAAGAAGCCATTCGAAAGAAATACCCAGGGCCCATACAACTTGGACCGAATACTCGATCGCTTGTGCCAGATACATGGCACTTCGAAAACCAGCCAATCACACCAACAGGGATTTTGGGTGTTCAAGCAAGCGAGCAAGTTAAGTGCGAACTCAACGACAAGGGGCTGCATAGCGATGACGAGGAAGAGCCCCGCCCGAACAATAGAGGATGAAGGGTTTTCCACACAAGTGCGGACGGTGAACATGATATACGCAACCCACATACCCAAAAGGGAGCGGAAGCATGCACTAAGGGGCGTATATGCGATGGAGCCGGTCGCCCAAGTTCAACCCATGGTCTTCCTGCTGATCACCTTCGATCAAGGGACCACCCCACTAGCATTAAATCACGGAGGTTTCGCGCATTGGTTCTTGACCCAATTATTGACGGATTTCACCTCACCAGTAGTCCTCGATGGGCGGCGGTAGCAACCTGAACTGCTTTATCGGGATACGGTCGCAAAATGGGCATAGACCCCTCAAGGATTAAACCTACCAAGACGACCTTTAAAGGCGTCATACCGGGTATAGAGGCCAATTGTACAGGCTCAGTTACACTCGAAGTGGTCTTCGGATCCCCGGATAACTTCCAAAGCGAAGAGTTAATCTTCGACATAGTCCCATTCCGCAGCAGCTATCACGCACTGCTTGGACGAACCGCATTTGCAAAGTTCAATGCGGTGCCGCACTGCGCATAGCTCAACCTCAAGATGCCAGGCCCTCGAGGAGTAATCATGTTCAATGGAAACACCGAACGCTCTCACCGAACGGAGGAGCGCACCGCGGCACTCACGGCGGAGGTACAAAGCAGCCTCTCACAGCAATTCGCGAGTCCGGCCACTAAACGTCCGGACATTGTCAAGCGCGCCCGGAGTAACCTACAACAAGATCGCCTGGCACGATTCAAGCACGCGTAGCAATCCGGCCCCAACCCCAGCCCTCGCGAAATTGCGAAGCCAGTATTACGCGTACATAACTACGCTCTGGAGATACCATGGGCATAAGGGGAGGGGCACGACCACGGCACGCCAAGAATGCGGCTCGACCGCACCAGGGGTTCCCGATTGTGTCATTCTTTTTCTTTTTTCCTTTTTCTTACTTTCAGGACTCCGCCCTCCAGAAGTCCTGTCCGGCACTAGAACTGCCGAACTAACGATGCAACAGCCAGGGAAGAAGAAAGCTACGTCGAGTGTTCAGGTGGTCTCTATTACGAGCATTATACCTGTTTTACATACCATCCCGTAGCCTACCCCTGGAGGGGGACATGTTAAATAGTCCCATCCCTTGCTTATCGCACAATTTGTATCGTCCTGCTTTTATTTGCAGTTTCTTTTTAATAACCAATATATAGCTCTTGCCTATTATTGCCTCTTTTTATCTATATATATGTTCATTTCATGACATGTTGCACCCGTACACTTTGGTACGGCCAATACACCAGGGGCTTAAAGTACCCCAAAAATTATGGTGTAATAAGTCCGAACACTTCCACAAGTGCGGCACCCCGAACTTATAGCATTATATGAATCGGCTCCGAATCATGTCTTGGGTCAATAGTTGGGTTTGCCCGGCTCCCGTGTTTTGGTACCTTAGTTCCGTTATATCGGCTAAGGTAGCACCGGGAGAACCACTGCGATTGTGCCCCAATTGACCTGGGTTGAGCACCTTAGTGGAGAAAGCTAAAACTGACCGTCATGATAGGGCGAGAGCCGGTCGCTGTTCGAGAGGTTTTTTCGGGTCCCTAAAGACTTATGCCGCTTAGGGCGAGGAACCGGAATTGTCCGGAAAAGGCGTGGATAGCGCCCCGAACTCGGTCTTCCGAATACTAGGGGCTTCGCCGAAATTTAAAATTATAGAATTCTATGGCTAAGTGAGAGTGTTCAAGCACTATAAGTCCGGTTGCCTTGTTCGTTGCGTTGAGCGCCTCCTAGATGGACCCAAGAATGGGAACAAGAGTGCTCAAGTTTATCCCGAACACCCCAAAGCACTAGTGGCATGGGGGCTGAAGCCAACGACTTGCCATCTCTCAAATTTGATAAACGGCTGCACAGAAGGTAATATTTTAAATTAACAAGCATTGCTTAGCGCATATGAACAAGTTTTCAGCGTACAGGATAACAAATGTGAGTCTATTCAAAAATTACATCTTTGGAGCACTCATCCGCTATTCGGCGGGCACCCTTCAGGAGGCCCTCATAGTACATTTCGGGCGTGCGATGCTCCTTGCCCTTCGGTGGCCCGTCCGTCACAAGCTTCTCCGCATCCAGCTTGCCCCAGTGCACTTTAGCATGGGCAAGGGCCCGACGGACACCTTCAATGCAGATGGAGCGCTTGATGACTTCAACCCGTGGACAGGCGTCCACCAGCCACCGCACTAGCCCAAAGTAGCTCCCAGGCATGGCTTCCAATGGCCACAACCGAACTATGAGGCCCTTCATGGCCTGTTCGGTGACCTTGTGGAGCTCGACCAGCTACTTCAGCTGGTCGCTTAGGGGCACCGGATGTCCGGTCTCAGCATATTGAGACCAGAACACCTTCTCCGTTGAGCACCCCTCCTTGGCGCGGTAGAATGCGGCAGCATCAGACACACTACGGGGCAGATCTGCGGATGCTCCTGGAGAGATCCGAATCCGGGTAAGTAATAGGTAATTCACTTTCACATGCTTGCTTTGCATAAAGAATGCCTTACCCGCCGCTATCTTCTTTATTGATTCAATTTCTTGGAGGGCTTTTTGGGCCTCGGCCTTAGCAGCTTTGGCACTCTCAAGAGCCGAGGCAAGCTTGACTCTCGGCTCTTCGAGTCATGCTCCAGACCCTCGTGTTTTTTCACGAGAGCCTGGAGCTCTTGCCGCACCTCCGCCAGCTGCGCCTCCCCCTTCTCTAGCTCGGTGCGCTCCGCGGCCGCTTTGCTTTCGGCCACGGACACCGCTTCCTTCAGGGTCGCCACCTCGTTCGTGGCCCTGCAGTACCCATGTTACTCCTGTTATTTTTCAAGAACCAAACCTTTCTATAAGGTATTTCTTTAATAAGGTATTACTTACCTTCCTTGTCCCCGAGCTGCTTCTTGGCAAGGTTGAGCTCGTTCTCGGACCGCTCGAGGCTCTGCTTCAATGCCGACCTTCGCAGATATGCGGCAGAGGTCGGCAAGTAACCTGCATTCCCATATTGACATACTTATGTTAGACTCCTGCGTATATCTTTTTAGATCCTTAGTCCGGCTTTTCTTCCGAACACCGAACTAAGCATCGAGAACTCTTGTCTATGCGGTAATATTTTTACATATTCTGAACTTACCTCAAAGCACATTAGAAGGCTGGTACAGGTTTCAGTCAGCCCGCTCTTGGCGGACTGAACTTTCTGGATCACCACACTCATAAAAGTGCGGTGCTCCTCCTCGATGGAGGCGCTGTTAAGCGCCTCCAGTAAGCTATCCGGTGCCTCCGGTTGGATGGAAGACACCGACATCTTACCCTTCTTACGAAGGGACCGCTTGGCGGACTCCGGAACCGCTGAAGGTTCCGACATGGAGTCCGGACGAGGGTCGGGCTTAGAGCCCCTGGGGGTCTCGCCCCCCACGCGCCTGGAGTCCGGGAGGTCGCCTTGCGGCGCCTCCTGCGCCACCTCCACTTGAACAGGCCCCCCTTGGGGCCCCACCTCGGCATCATCTGTAGCGTGAGGTGAGGAGGCGGCCGGAAGTAAAGTACTCTCCATTTCCGACGAACTCAGGGACCCGCTCGTCAAAGCGGCGAGCTTGCCCTTGGGCGGGATGCATGATTGTTCGGCATTAGAGAATGCTATGCAATGATAAAAATGCCATGGGTATCCGAACACTTACGATCTCGCCAGGGGCTTGGCCCTCGTGGGCCACTCCTCCTCCTCGTCGTCGACATTGGTGGAGAAGTCCGAAGGAAGGGTCCTTCCCTTCTTAGACCCTCCGGCCTCCCCAGTTGGGGCGGCGTCCTTTTCTCTCCTCACTGGGAGAGGCTTTTTCCTCCTCCTCATTCTCGGGAGAAGATTCTGCTTCAGAATCTGACAAGACTGGGCGTCGGGAGCTCCTTGAGTTCCCGTGGCCTCCTTCTTAGCCTTCTTCTCGGCACCACATGGGGTACCGCAGCCAGCAGCCCTGGCTAATCAAGGCGTCCGGCTGGGTCTTCGGCAAAGGAGCCGGACAGTTAATCTGTCCGGACGTCTTCAACCAGTCTGTCAAAGATTAGGGAGTTTTAGATCCCACATAGAGTGAATCTATGAAAAAGAGTCACGTAAAGGGTAAATAACTTACCTCGCCCGGCTTGACGGCTGAAGTTGTATCCGCGATCTTTGTTAGCGGATGCGGGGCTTCAGCGCCTTGAACATCACCTTCCAGGCATCTTCGTACGTAGTGTCGAAGAGCCGGCTCAAGGTTCGGTGTTGTGCCGGATCAAACTCCCACAAATTAAAGGACCGTTCCTGGAATGGGAGAATCCGGCGGATGAGCATGACCTGGACTACGTGGACAAGCTTGAGCTTCTTGTCCACTAGGTTTGGAGTCCGGTCAGCTCTTCCGAATCACCCCACTTTAGGCCCGTCTCTTTCCATGATGTGAGCCGTGTGGGGGAGCCAGATCTGAATTCGGGGGCCACCGCCCAGTTGGAGTCGCGCGGCTCGGTGATGTAGAACCACCCGGATTGCCACCCCTTTATTGTCTCCACGAAGGAGCCCTCGAGCCAAAGGACATTGGGCATCCTGCCCACCATAGCGCCTCCGTACTCCGCTTGTCGGCCGCCCACTATCTTCGGCTTGACGCTAAAGGTCTTCAACCATAAACCGAAGTGGGGTTGGATGCAGAGGAAGGCCTCGCACACGACGATGAACGTCGAGATATTGAGGATGAAGTTTGGGGCCAGATCGTGGAAATCCAGGCCATAGTAGAACATGAGCCCCCAGACAAATGGGTGAAGTGGAAAACCTAGTCCGCGGAGGAAGTGGGTGAGGAACACCACCCTCTCATGGGGCTTGGGGGTGGGGATGAGCTGCCCCTCGTCGGGTAGCCGACACGCGATGTTGCCGGACAAGTATCCGGCCTCCCGCGGTCTTGTGATGTGCCCCTCCGTGATGGAGGAGGCCATCCACCTGCCTCCCGCTCCGGACATAATTGGAGAAGGTTGAGGTGGGGTGTGCGGACTTGGGCGCTGGAGCTCGAGTGCGCGAAAATGGATGAGCAAAGGAGGAAGAAGGCGTGGGTGAAAAGGTGGATCCTTATCCCTTATATGGACGGGCCAGAGCTGTCGTCCCCCACCAGCCTGGTAAAACTCGCTTATCTCCCAAGCGCCATAATCAATGGCGCGGATGGGTTACCCACGTCCGTATTGATGGGAATCCCAGAATAAGGGGGCACGATCTATGCTTTGATAAGACGTGCCAGGGAAACCGCCTCTCTAAACGCGCTGAGGTGGAACAGTAAAAAAACGATTCATATAAAGGCTTGGCCGTGGCGTGATGTCACGCCGCGGAATACGTCAGCAGATCTGTGCAAAAATTATTCTCTCTACGGTGGTATGTGGAACTAGTTTTGTAGAGCCGGACACTATCCTTGTGTTCAAAACCTTCTAGGAAGTATTCGGAGGAGGAACCCGCCTTGCAATGCTGAAGACAATATGCGCGCCGGACTCGTCGTCATTGAAGCCTGGTTCAGGGGCTACTGAGGGAGTCCTGGACTAGGGGGTGTCCGGATAGCCGAACTATCATCGCGGCTGGACTCCAAGACTATGAAGATACAAGATTGAAGACCTCATCCCGTGTCCGGATGGAACTTTCCTTGGCGTGGAAGGCAAGCTTGGTGATACGGATATGTAGATCTCCTACCATTGTAACCGACTCTGTGTAACCCTAACCTATCCGGTGTCTATATAAATCGGAGGGTTTTAGTCCGTAGGACGGACAACAATCATATCATAGGCTAGCTTCTAGGGTTTAGCCTCCTTGATCTCGTGGTAGATCTACTCTTGTACTACACATATTATCAATATTAATCAAGCAGGAGTAGGGTATTACCTCCATCGAGAGGGCCCGAACCTGGGTAAAAACATCGTGTCCCTTGTCTCCCGTTACCATCCGCCTAGACGCACAGTTCGGGACCCCCTACCCGAGATCCGCCGGTTTTGACACCGACACCTACGATCGTGGGAGACGCCGGTTGGCCTTCTCTCGCTATAAATGGGGAGGGGGCGGAGCCCCCGTTGCCCATCTCTTCCTCGCCTGCTTGCTTCTCTGCTCCATTGCTTGCAGTGCCATCGATGGCGCCACGAAAGAAGTTCTCTGCCACCGAGAAAGGAAAGGCCCCTCTCGAGGGCCCCAGCTTCCAGGCGCCCAAGTGCGTCCGCGGCCGTCCGCGCAAGCACGCCGCGACCCCCGCCATGGCCCACCGTCGAGGTGGCGCCATGGTACACGGAGGGGATCGTCCCATCCATGGTGGTTCCGTCGATGAGGGGAGGCACGCGATGGTGGTGCGGCCTCCCCGCCCGCGCTTCCATTCGGCTGAGGTTTCGCCGGAGTTCATTGTCTGGTCGGAGAGCCCGGCCGACAGCGCTCGACTTCCGTGCTTCTTCGCGTGACTGCCGGACTGGCAGGTGGGCTCGGCTGCGGTGACGGCTGCTGCAGCAGGGCCTCTTAGGTTCTTGATCGAGACTTCCGCGCGGGCAACATAGCTCGCACGGTGGCGGCAGACGTTCGCCAAGGCTGCCTGAGCAGGCGGTGCACCCTCCACTTCAGGTACGATGGTGAATCGACCCTCTATGTGAGGGTGTTCGGGGAAGATGGTCGCCGCGCCGGGTGCTGCCCCGAGACGAACGACGGTGAGGAGGTGCTCGGCCTTGGTGATGGTCGCGATGAGGACGAGGGCGAGCCTGCCCTCGGCGGCGACCGCGTCTCCTCCAGCCACGGTGGCTCTTCCTCCGATGACAGCTTCAGCAGCGGTGGCTACGACCAGCCACCGCGCCGCCGCGCCCGCTTCGAAGGAGGCAGCGGGTCATCTCGTCGTCGCGCCTCCATGAAGCGTGAGGAGGGGTCTGGCTAGGCTCGGGGCGTCGCCAAGGGCCTGCCTCCGCGGATTGCTGCAACGCTGCTTTGCTTAGCTTTTTCTTGCTTTCCTGCATCAGAAAACGAAACCAATATGGGCCCGGAGGGCGTGTATCAAACTGTGGTTCTTTGGTTAATGCACTGTGTGAGTTGTTCCCATTCCGTGTTGTTATTTTGCGCAAAGATAACTTAACCTGGTGAGTTTGGGACGCCCTTTCCCTCACGTGGTGGCCGCGTTGCTCGGAAACTGCAAAAAATTCGTTAGGGGGCGCGCCAAAAGATTTGCCGTCCACCCAAACCTTGAATTGGCGCCTTGTATCACGGTACCCGAGGGGCACGGATTTAGGAGAGATGTGCCAGTTTCCAGGCTTGAACGAGGGTGGCTCGCGAGAAGGCAAAGAGAAGAGAAATGCTCGCAAGGGCACCTGCCTAGCCCCCTCGCGAGGTATGCGACAGAGAGAGAACATGAGCAAACTAGAGCTGAAAAAAGCGGTAAAAGGCTAGGGAACCAAATCAGCAACGAACACCAAGAGCAACTCTGATTAAGGAAAAGGGAGCCAACTACGGAAAGAAAATTAAAAGCCGCGTCCGACACCTAATCTAGTCTTCATGTCTTCTCACCAGCGCGGAGCTAAGTGCTGTCCACTAGGCGTGGGAGGGAGCCCCAGGGCCTGAGGCCAGCACTCCTGAGACTCCGGGGCGTGTACAGCCCCACTCATTATTACGTGAGAGTGTCACGGGTGGCGATTCTTCACAGGCACCGGGCCTTCTTCACAGGCTCTGGGCCTTTCTTCTCAGGCTCTGGGCCTTGCTTCATGGATAGAACTTCCGGAGGTGCTGGATGTTCCAGGCGTTCTGGATGGGTATCCTGTCCCGCGTCTCCAGGCGCGCTGCACCCGGCTTGGATACATGGACGACTCTGAACGGGCCCTCCCACATGAGCGAAAGCTTGTGCAGCCCTTGCCTGGAGAGGACCCGCCTCAGAACGAAGTGGTACCGCCGCAGAGCTTGTTGGTACCTTGCCGCCCTCAATGCGGCTTTACGTCGGCGTTCCTCCCCCAGTACGAGATCCGCCCCCTGCATGGCGTCCTGCTACGTTTCATCGAACGCCATGACCCGCGCAGAGCGATGCTTGACCTCGTGAGGGAGGACTGCTTCGGCTCCATAGACGAGGAAGAACGGAGTCTCGCCCATCGGCTTGGTAGTGGTGGTATGGATGGACCACAGCACGGACTGGAGTTCGTCGTGCCAGCCCCTGCCGCAGGCCTCCAGCTTCTTGAAGGTCTTGGTCTTGAGACCCCTCAGGACCTCCGCGTTGGCGCGTTCGGCCTGACCATTGCTCCTGGGGTGGGCCAGCGAAGCGTAGCAGATCTGCGTTCCAAGGTTAGCACAGTAGGTTTTGAAGAGGTTACTAGTAAACTACGAGCCGTTATCTGTGATGATGCGGTTGGGGACCCCGAAGCGGCTCACGAGGCCCTTGATGAACTTGACAGCAGAGCCGGCTGGAATGGTACAAACGGCTTCCACTTCCGCCCACTTGGTGAACTTGTCGATGGCGACGTAGAGATAGCGGTAGCCCGCTGGCGCTCGTGGGAACGGGCCTAAGATGAACAGCCCCCAGACCGCGAACAGCCACGTGAGCGGAATGGTTTGGAGGCCCTGAGCGGGCTGATGGATTTGCTTGGCGTGGAATTGGCAAGCTTCGCAGGACTTCACCAGCTCGGCTTCATCGTTGAGTGCTGTAGGCCAATAGAATCCGCTGTGGAAGGCCTTGCCGACGGGGGTCCTTGACGATGAGTGATGTCCACAGTCCCCGCTGTGTATGTCAATCAGCAGCTCCCTTCCTTGATCGCTGGAGATGCAGCGCAGCGTGACGTCATTTGGCCGTTTCCTGTACAACTCGCCGTCTAGAATGCAGTATGTCGTGGCCTGTCGGGCCACACGCTCCGCGTCTTCTTCCTTCTCCGACAACGTCCCCTGCATGAGGTACTGCTTGAATTCCTTGGTCCAGCACTCCTCCTGGGGCTCGAGCGCCAAGAGCAGCCGAGCTCCTGAGGTTGGGCCGCAGGCTGGGGCTCCCGTGGCCGGGGGCTGTGGGAGCTCCTCCCGGGGCTGAGTCATGCTTGAAAGAGGTGGCGTATCTGATGGCTTGAAGAGTCGCTCTTCGAAGACGCCGGGCTCTTGTAGTTGCCTCTTGGATGCTCTCTTGGCGATGTCGTCGGCTTCCTTCTTTGGTGCCGGGGCACGTCTGCTGACTCGGGCCCGAGAACTGCTTTTCCATCTTGCGCACCTCCGCAAGGTAGGCCTCCATGTACTCGTCCTTCGGCTCGTACACTTTGTTGGAGAAGTTGACGAGGAGCTGCGAGTCGCCTTTGACGGTAAGGCGCCTCAGCCCCAGAGCCGCCACAGCCTTCAGGCCAGCTATGAGGCCTTCGTATTCTGCGATGTTGTTGGAGACCTTCTCGCCATGCTGGAAGTAGAGTTGCACGGCGTAGTAAAGCTTGTCCTGATGTAACGCCCCGGATTCGATGCGCCAGGTGTCTGCCAGTTATTCGCTGCCATTGCCATGTCATTTGCTTGCGTGTTGCACTTTGCCATGTCATCATCTGCATTTTTTTATCATGTCATCATGTGCATCGCATTTGCATACGTGTTCGTCTCATGCATCCGAGCATTTTCCCCGTTCTCCGTTTTGCACTCCGGCACTCCTATGTCTCCGGCGCCCCTTTTACCTCTTTTAGGTAATGCGGGTGTTAAACGGCCTCGGAATGGACCGAGGTTTGTCAAGCGGCCTTGGTATAGCACCGGTAGACCGCCTGTCAAGTTTCGTGCCATTTGGAGGTCGTTTGGTACTCCAACGGTTAACCGGGTAACCGCGGAAGCCTCTTTTGTTTGCAGCCCAACACCCATCCCAAAGTGGCCCAAAACCCAGCAAACTCCCCTCCATGCTCTCGGTCGTTCGATCACGATCGTGTGGCCGAAAACCGCACCTCATTTGGACTCTCCTAGCTCCCTCTACCTATAAATATGTCTTCCTCCCCCGAAATTCGCAGACGAAACCCTAATTTTCCCCTCCGCGCCGCGCCGGACATGTCCGGACCGGACCGGACACGTCCGCCGCCGTTCCCCGACCAATTGCAGCATGCCACGCGTCCCCGCCGCCGTCGTCTCTCTCCTCCCGCCGCCGGAGCCAGCAGCGGCCGCATCAACCAGCGAGCCCATCGGGGCCCGGTCGGACCAGCAGCGCCGATGCACCCGTTCGCGCCGCCATGGGCTCGCCCGGGCAGCGCCCGGCCGCCCGCCGTTCTGGCCAGCTCCCGCCCGGCCCGCGCGCCTCCGGCCAGTCGCCGCCGGCCGCCGCCCGTCCGACCGCGGCCTCGCCTCCACCCGAGCCGCCTCGGCTCCCTCGCCGGAAGCGCGTCGCCGGCGCCTCCGTCCGCCCGCCCAGCGCCGCCGCCGCCTCCGCCCGGGCTTCGCCGCGCCGCCGCGCGCCTCGAAGCGCCGCCGCCAGCGTGCCGGGGGCCGTCGCCCCGGTCGCCTCTTCCTCCTCCCGTCGCCCCCGGCCGACCCCGCCGCCCTCGCCTCGCCGGAGCTCTCTCCGGCCGGATCCACTCGGGGTGGACGAGATCCACCCCCCCGGCGAACCAAATGCGTCGTTCCCGCGTCTCGGATATCTCCATCCCGAGTTGACTTTCGGAGGGTATAAATCCCACTAAGTCCCCGAAATTGTTTCATTTTTGTTGCATTTTCATCATGCCATAACTCTGCATCCGTGGCTCCGATTTATGCGTATAATATGTTAAAATGTTCGTCTCGAAGAGTAGATCATTTCAGCATCATTTTCATTTGAGCTCATCTTGATGCCCGAAATGCTGTTAGAAGAGGGCTATGTGATGTTAGTTTCAGATTCTTATCTGAACATGCACTTTTGTCATTTTTGCCATGATTGATGTGTGCACCCTATGGGCTTGAGTCCTACATGTGTTTTGTAATATGCCATGCCATCTTTCCAGGGGTATATGCCATGTATTTTTGTGATCAATGTGGTGACTAGCACAAGCATGCAAACTAGACATCTTGATGTTGCTGTTTTTTAGTCCCTGTTTGTTATTTTGATGCCATGTTAACATGATGCTACAGAGAGTTCTATGCATATTTTGAGATACTTCAGTAAGGATATTTTGTTATACATGACTTGCTCTATCCATCCATGCCCTTGTTTGCAATTATGGAGTGTCATAGCTTGAGTCAATCGAGCTCTACTTTTGCTATAAAATGTTTCCTGGCAGATTGTTTACATGTTATTCAATTTTGCCAAGGTTGTTGTAGTTGATCCTTGCATTCTATGCTGTTGTTCTTGCCATGTATAGCTTCTATGACATGTCTTCTTGATGGATGTACGCTTAGTTTATCATGTGTTGCTCTGTGCTGAGTGGTTCAGACTCACCAACATGCCTACTTATCGTTGTTCCTGCCATGTTCAAATCTGTAATATAACTTGCCATGTTTACGTGGGTGCCATCATATTTTCTGATCCTTTTTGGCTTTGTAGATTCATGACATGCCTTTGTTTGCCATGTTAAGTTCCTGTAGCATGTTGTTTGATAGCTCTAAACATTGCAACCTGGTGTTATTTCTGCCAAAGTCTGAAACTGTTATTATTTGCAATCTTGCCATGTGTGTTTGAGCATGTTCTAGTGGTTTCTGGAGATAGCTCAGTGTTCATGTTTTGTCATGCTTTACCTGTACATCATGCCCATGCCTTTTGTTATTATATTGAGGCCCTGTAGCATGTTGTTTTGATGCTTGCAATATGCCTAGTTGCTGTTTTGGACAGATTGTTGCTATAACTTGTATTGTGTGTATGTGTTGAACCGTTGCTCCGTTTTGAGTGTGCTCTATATGAAACTTGCTTGATTTTGCATGTTGTCTCATATTATCATGTTGCATCCATGTTTTGAGGTGTTTGCTTGATGTTTGTATGCATTTTGCATCAATGCCACGCTTAACTTGTTTTGCTCATATCTTCTAGGCCGTAGCTCCGAATTAAATGAACTTTATATGTAACTTGACTAGAATTTCGTGTAGATCATCGTGGTGCATCTTAACTTGCTGTTTAACAACTTGAACATAAGGTTTATTCAGGTCTGGACCAATTTCGAAATAATGCATATGAGGGCTTACGGAATTGTTCTATGTTGTTTCGGCCTCATTTAAACTTGCTTTGATGTGTTGCTCTTGTTTGCATCATCTTTTGCCATGAGTAGCCTCATCTAGCCTTGTCATGCATCATGCTTGTTGTGCATCATGTCTTGTTCATGCGTGGTGTGTTTACCTTGTTGTGTGCTTCTTCTTGTTAGTTCCCGTTTTGTTGCGATCGTGAGGATTCGTTCGTCTACGCTTGGTTCGGCTTCATCCGTTCATCTTCTTCATGGACTCGTTCTTCTTCCTTGCGGGATTTCAGGCAAGATGACCGCTACCCTGGATCTCACTACTATCATTGCTATGCTAGTTGCTTCGTTCTATCGCTATGCTGCGCTACCTATTGCATGTTGCTCAAGCCTACCTAATTGCCATGTCAGCCTCTAACCTTTTGCACCCTTCCTAGCAAACCGGTGTTTGGCTATGTTACGGCTTTGCTCAGCCCCTCTTATAGCGTTGTTAGTTGCAGGTGAAGATGAAGTTTGTTCCTTGTTGGAACATGGAGATGTTGTTCCTTGTTGGAACATGTTTACTTGTTGGGATATCACAATATATCTTATATTATTAATGCATCTATATACTTGGTAAAGGGTGGAAGGCTCGGCCTTATGCCTGGTGTTTTGTTCCACTCTTGCCGCCCTAGTTTCCGTCATATCGGTGTTATGTTCCTGGATTTTGCGTCCCTAACGCGGTCGGGTGATTTATGGGACCCCTTGACGATTCGCTTTGAATAAGACTTTTCCAGCAAGGCCCAACATTGGTTTTACCATTTGCCTCACCACCACCTACTTTTCCCTTGGGAGTCGCTCTCTCGAGGGTCATCTTTATTTAGCCCCCCCCCCCCCGGACCAGTGCTTCTCTAAGTGCTGGCCCGAACCGAGTAGACTGCGGGGCCCCCTCGTGGCAACTCGAGGTTTGGTTTTACTCGTAGGATGTCTCATCCGGTGTTGCCCTGAGAACGAGATATGTGCAGCTCCTATCGGGATTGTCGGCGCATCAGGCGGCTTTGCTTTGGTCTTGTTTTATTCTTGTCGAAATGTCTTGTAGCCGGGATTCGAGACTGATCGGGTCTTCCCGGGGAGAAGGAATATCCTTCGTTGATCGCGAGAGCTTATCATGGGCTAAGTTGGGACACCCCTACAGGGTTTGGACTGTTGAAAGCCGTGCGCGCGGGTGTGTGGCAGATCGGAATTTGTTAATGTCCGGTTGTAGAAAACCCGAAGTTGATCTTAATTAAAATACACCAACCGTGTGCGTAACCGTGAGTATCTCTTTTCGGGGTTGATCGAGAGGAGAACACGGTTTCTGGGTTATGCCTGACGTAAGTAGGAGTTCAGGATCACTTCTTGATCATTACTAGTTGACGACCGTTCCTTTGTTCCTCTTCTCGCTCTCTTTTGCGTTGGTTAGCCACCATATATGCTTAGCCGCTGCCGCAACCTCACAACTTTACCCCTTCCTTTCCCTTTAAGCTTTGCTAGTCTTGATACCCATGGTAATGGGATTGCTGAGTCCTCGTGGCTCTGATTACTACACCAATGATTGCAGGTTCAGGTTTGCGATGATCATGACGTGAGAGCGATGTTTGCTTGTATTGGAGTTCTTCTTCTGCTTCTTCTTCGATCAGGGGATAGGTTCTAGGTCGGCAGCCTGGGCTAGCAGGGTGGATGTCGTTTGAGTTTCTGTTTATGTTTCATCCGTAGTCGGATGTTGAGCCTGTATATGATGTTGATGTATTTTTGTGGCATTTGTGCCTTATGTATGTACCCCTATGTATTATGTAATGTTGATGTAATGATATCCACCTTGCAAAAGCGTTTCAATATGCGGGTCTATCCTTGGTGGGACCGTCGAGTTCCTTTTGGATAGGGTCACATATTGGGCGTGACAAGTTGGTATCAGAGCCTCGACCGACCCTAGGAGTCCCCCTTGATTGATCGTGTAGTTTGGCCGTTGTTGAGTCTAGAAGAAAACTGTTTTCGGAGTCTAGTTATATCAGAGAGTAGGAATTCTTTTTACTCCTCAGCCCCTTCGTCGCTCTGGTGAGGAATCTTGACGTAGGTGTTTTGAATTACTCCTCTTCCCCTTCAAATTTGTCTTTAGGATCACGCAGTTGGTTTTTCCGATCGTTGGCCCTCAGCTCTTTTCATCCGGTGCATTTCTCGTCAAGTCGACTCGACCATCTTCATCTTTGCCAAAGTTCAATCCTCAGTTCTTCCTCCGACGTCGTTGTTTTTCCTTGTCCGAAGTTGTCTTTGTTTTTCCCGCCCGCCCTCCCTTCTTCTTTTCTGAACCGGAGTCCGTAATCGAGTATCCACCCTACTTGTGTGAAGTTTTTGCTCTCTCTCCTCAATGATTTCAACCGGTGTTCTCTCTTCAATTTATTCGTCGTTTCCCCTTCCAAGTTGCCTTTGTTTTTCCCGCCCTCCCACCCTCTTCTTCCCGGAGTTTGAGTCTGTTTCGATAGTCAATTTCATTAAATGCAGAGCCTCTTCAGTCTTCCCTCAATCATTTTAACCGGTGAATTCTCGTCTCGTTCGTCATTCTTCATCCCTTTTTCTTTTTCCGGTGGATCCAATTCAAATTTTTCGTTGTCGATCGTATTCTTTCCCTCAGCTCAAATATTTCCCTTTGCTCGTTCGCCTCTCGCCAGTTTATCCTTCCGGAGTGATCGAGACATCTCAGGAGATTTGTCTGTGTTCCAATTAATTCGAGGTTGTCACCTCAGTTAAATATTTCAATTGTTCCGGTGCATCATCTATCTCTTCAATAATCCATTTTCAACGGTGTTTTCTTTTTAGTGGGCCCTAACCCACAGGTCTTTTCCCAGGATCTTACCTGACTCTTCTAATTTCCCCGGAGTTATTCTCAATTATTTTCGGAGTTTGACGTAAGAATAAATTTCAACAGTCAGATGTTTTTCCAAGATCGATTTCAAACCATTTCATTGTTGGCTCAACCTCTCTGTTTTTTCTTTCTTCCTGAGCATCTCATTAATTTTGGTGGTGTTTTTCGTCGTCATTTGAAGACCGTAGAAGAGTTCCTTCTAAATCTTGCCCATTCTCCCGGAGATTCATGGTGATAGCTCGATGTTATCCTATATAATTGTTTCTAGTCATGCAAATTCTTCTCATCCATCCGGAGTTTTTCAGAAGTTGATTTCTACTTCTTTTCCCCGGAGGCCACCATTCTAGAAGAATTCTTCATCCTCACATTTCAGCTACCGTTATCCAATTATTCCGGTGCTTCGTTCAAGTATTCTTCAATTAGTTCGCGATCTCTTCGTTCTCTTGCATTTTAATTCCCTCAAGTATCTTCGTGCTTTTTCTAATTCTTCCCGGTGATTCATTCTCTTTCATCAGTCATTTTCAATTCTTACGGTGGTTCGTTCAAGATTATTTCCTTGGTTATCATATTAATCCATTAGTTCTTTTCAATCCTATCGGTGGTTCATGAAGACCTTCTCAAGTTTGCGATATGTCACTTCTCAATTCTTTTTCAAGGAGTATAAGTAGTTTGCAAAGTCCATTTCTTGTCATCAATTTAATTTGATGAAGGATAAGCATACAATAAATCTTATTCTTATTTCCTCGAGGTGATTAATCCCTTCCTTCGGAGTTTGTTCTTGATGAATAAATTCTAGTTCCAAGTCTTTTCATCTTTTCTTTTCCAGAGTTCAAATTTTCCTTCGCCATCTCGTCGGAACCTCCATCTAATTCATCGCAGGCTCATCTTATTCTTTCATCCTTCAATTTTATACCATCATCCTTTTTGTTACCGGAGTTCTTCATGGTGGTTCTTCATGACTTAATTCTTTCTTCAAGAGTTCATCAAGATTTTGTTGGCGGAGTTCAAGTATCTTTTGTTCTTGCATCTCGAAGTGCAATTAAATCTCCGTATTCTTTTGAAGTGGAGTTTTGCATTTCTTCGTTTTCCCAGCTATTAAATCTTTTCCGTTTGCGGCTGGTCATCACCTCATAATTTCCGAGATGTTACCTATAAGTCCAAAACAAGCATATTCTTTTCGTTGTTGATTGTCTCAACAACTCCGTTTAAACCTTCCTTCTAAAGATGCTTTCAATTTCATTCGTGGCACAAGTTGTCATATTCTTATCCGTCCTTTTCATTCAATTTTTTTTCAATTCTTCCGGAGGCATTGTGTTGTTCCTCTCGTCAAGTATCATTCCATCCTCTCAAGTTCATGTTCTACTCTTTCCATGTTTAACCGGAGTGCTTTCAGAGTCCATCTTGTTTCTTGAGCTCTGGGGTCTCGCCATATTCTTTGTTCCTCTCTTCTTCCCGAGTGTCCTCGATTTTGTTCATCCCCTCTCTCTTGTTCTTGTTTCTCCTCATCCTTTTTCCCTCCCTCTCGGTCCTAAGATCTCGGGACGAGATCTCTTGTTAGTGGAGGAGTGTTGTAACGCCCCGGATTCGATGCGCCAGGTGTCTGCCAGTTATTCGCTGCCATTGCCATGTCATTTGCTTGCGTGTTGGACTTTGCCATGTCATCATCTGCATTTTTTTATCATGTCATCATGTGCATCGCATTTGCATACGTGTTCGTCTCATGCATCCGAGCATTTTCCCCGTTGTCCGTTTTGCAATCTGGCACTCCTATGTCTCCCTGCGCCCCCTTTTACCTCTTTTCGTGTGCGGGTATTAAACGGCCTCGGAATGGACTGAGGTTTGTCAAGCGGCCTTGGTATATGTAACATCCCAAATTTTGGAATGTTAACATAATTAATTGAATTGTTTGTTTGTTTGCTTGAGTGAATTAAACTTGAGTGAAATTTGAACCTTTTCAAAAACTTTTGAATGAGAGGGAATAAAATGACTTTTCCCCTTCTCCGGTAAATTCAAATTCATCCTATTAAAATCAATGAGAGAAGATGACATGACTTCTTCAACCATAAAGAATTTGAACGGAGTTTTGCAATTTAATTCTTTCAAATATTTGCACTTGCTTCTCTATTTTTCTTCCCGAAATACCCGAAAAATAAATTCTTGCAAGCAAGAAAGAGCGGAGGAAAATGACCCTCCAAAATCAGGGGCATTTTTGAAAATATCTAAGCCAAGAAAAACCAAAGTTTTTATTTAAAAATTATTTGCAAAAAGAAATAAAGCCTTTAGGGATTTTCTAAAAAATATTTTTTTAAGTTTTTATTTTGGCCGTGGAATAATGCTCATCATCTACATTTTATTTTTCTGATAATTTTAGTATATAAAAACTCTTTATTCGAATTGATTTGATTTCCTTTTTATTGTTTTAGTTTCCTAATTTTAAAAATAGGAATGGAATCGTTTTTATTAGGAAAAACCTGCTGGCCCATTAAGCACTTTCCTATTCTAGCCCAACAAGAGATTATCTCCTTCCTCTGTTTCCTCTCACGTTCTGAAGCTTTCCATATCCATGGAGACAGGAATCTCCACCTTCCCGATCTCCCTCGTCTTTCCATCCCAGCGCCTCCCGAGACCGCCTATAAACCCCCCTCCCTCTCCTCGTGCCATGTTGCCCAGCACCACGCCCCCGCCCGGCCCGGAGCCTCCTCGCCACCGGCCGCCTGTTCCTGCCGCGAAACGCTCACCAGGAGCTCGCCTGGAACCTCCCCAGCGCCGACCCCTCCTCCGCCACCCCCACCTCGCCCGGCGACCTCGCCGAGCAGCCCTCCATATCGCCTTCTCCTTCCTGCCATCTCTGCCTCACGTACAGGTAACTCCCTTGTTGTTGTTTTTTCGTTTTCAGATTTATTTCCGTAACAGATTTAGTTCCGTTCTTGTTTAGCTTATAACTTTTGATCTAGAAGTCCAATGATGCTGATTCTTTTTGCGTTAGATCACAATTTTCTTGTAGTTTCCAAAAATATATAATTTGTCTATGTTTGGATTTATAAAAATTGTGTTAGATCAGATTTGAATTAAAGCTTGTTTTGCTTATTCCGGGAGTTTAAAAATAGGTTTTTAATTAATTCTTTTTGCTCCTGGTCTCTAGGACCTTTGTTTATCCAGTAGTATTTAGTATTTTGTTTCTAGGTTAATTTAAATTAAGTTTTTAGCAAAACAGTACTATTTTATTATTAGTTCTGTTTTAGCTTTTTATTTATTGTTTTTATTAGTTTTAAATTATTTCTTTTTGTCACTTTTGACAAAATTAGTTGTGTTTCTGTTATACAACAGAAAAAATTTTATTTTTATTTAAAAAAATTTATTTTCCTTAGTTTTGTATGAAACCTTCTATAGGTCATAGTTAGAGTTTTATAAAAGCTTTTTATTTGTTTCTTTTGCAAATAAAATTTTATGGGAAAAATACTTTCTGTTAAATTAGTTATTTTACATTTTATTTTCTGTTAATTTATTAGTTTAGTATTTTAATTGTTGTTAAGTTTTTACTTACGGCAAAACTATATTAGATGTTTGTAGCAAAGTCATAGATCTTCGTTAGTAGTTTTTCTTTGTAGTTTTATTTGAAGTTTCTTTTGATTTTGTTTGAGTTTTATTATCGATTTTCCTTGCTGTTTTGATTGTTAATTCGAGTGCTAAAATTGTTTGCTAGGATGTTTGCTTATGTGAATGCTATGTTTGACTATATAGATTTTCAACGGAGTGACGATTAGTTCTACCAAGTCATTTTCTGACAGCGTTGTTATCTTCATCAAGTATTACCAGGCAAGTTCACTTTGACCATGCTTTCATACCTATGTTTTTATTGCATTTAGTGACATCTTTGCAACCATCCCTCAGTAGTGTTATTGAATCCTTGTAGTTGAGTAGTATGCATGAGGTAGGAACCCATCACCCTGTTACCAAGCACGGGACGATAATTTATTTTTAAGCTACGCTATAGTAGACGGGGTTGGTATGAGTACTCGGGAGTGGTGTGAGAATGGAGGATTCTCGTCAATGGCGACAACTCCATGATGGAATCTACAAGGACTGCACCTTCAAGACCTCAAGACTTCAAGACTCGAGACAGAATTCAATACACACTCTTTGGGTGAAGGACGGTTGACGGGCACCCTGGAGAACCCAGTGGATGGCCAGGATGCATGGAGAAGCGCCATGACATCTTGCGGAAAGCTTCACCCAGACTCAAAGAGACGGAAGAATACTTCATGCCCGGAAGCTTACCTGTGCAACCGCAAGTCATTATGGGCTCTGGCTTGGTTGACCTTAGTTGTGACTCTGGCTGGGACGGTACTAGCAGATGTAGAACTACGGTAGGATGGGTTGAGTAACGGACAGTGGTCAGAGGAACTCTTCGGAAGACCATGTTTCGGTCATCTTGTTCTCAAACACCCTGAAGTGCGAGAACGTAAAGAGAGGGATCGAATCTTGCGGGTAAAGTGTACAAACCTCTGCAGAGGGTTTAAAACCTAATCGATTAGCCGTGTCCCCGGTCACGGACAATTTGAGCCTCTGGACTTGGATCTATTTGGAACTCTCAACACCGGACTGATAACTTAATTGTGGGCAACTTATGATGATTTGGGCTATGAGACATCGGTTGGCGGAACCATGTCATGATAGAAAATTCCATAGTAAGTATTTCATTTATTCCTTTGATGTAGGGAAAATAAAATCAGCTTTTACGCAAACAAAACTCAGATACAGAGCCATAAAGCCATACTGCATATAGTATAGTTTATTATCTGTTGTGATCTTGCCGGTACATTCAATGTACTGACCTACACGGCTGCAATGTATCATGTTGCAGATATTTTCCTCGACGAGTAAGAATACGGTACAGGGTTACGGTCTACACTCAACCTGCCGATGGCGTTGATGGGACTCCACACCCGTTTGATTGTTTCCGCTGAGTATTATGAGGTATATATCAGTTTACATTATTTATACATGTGATTGCACTTTGATATATACATTGATGTCTTGTGTGTGCCTGACATCTTGATCGAGGATGGCACGGTAATACGGAAGGCTTGACCGTCACGAGGTCGGGTCGCTCTGAGATATGGTATCGAGCACATGTTGGCTGTAGAGAACGTGACCCTAGAAAGTGACTTAGTAATATGAAGACCCCAATAGGAATGACCTTTGTTTTGTACTACTCTCGTAACACCTGATTCCTATTACTGAACCTTCCTTATTCCAAACTATAGATGGAGAGCTACATTCTGAACAAAAGAGAACACTACAAGAAGGTTCTTGGAGGCCCCTTCCTTGTGGAGCTAGTCAGGCTGCTGAAGTTACCGATACCTGAGATCAAGGCAACTAAGAGGACGTCCAGATCGTGGGGAGTCAAGACCCAAGTTTTTGGTCGTAAAGAAGCCCCCAAGACTGCAGACATCAGCTTCGGAACTATAAATGGTGATCGTGATATGGGCATCAACACTGCCGTCCATGATGCTATTGCACGTTTATGCTATCGTCATCGTGCTGCACTAAACTCACACTTCTTTGGAAGGATTGGATGGCAGAAGTCTGATGGAGCAACTATTGCCTTGACGGAAGCACAAAAGATGAAGTTCTCCCCACTTTTAGTGTACAATCAGGATCTGGAACAATACGTCAAGAATCTTCAGATGGACCTCCTGGAAGCCCTGTTCGACAATGAAGCACTACGAGAAGAGGTCAAGACTTCGAGATCAAGGTAAACAAGCTGGAGGAGGAGAACCTCGAGATCTCGATGATGCGTCGAGGCGAAGAACAGCAGGACCATGTCTCATGCCAAGGACATTGAAATCCGTAAGCTCAAGGAACAACTTGGGACATACAGGTCGTCACAAGAAACTCCGTGTCGACAGAGAAAATCTAGCGTAAGAACCGGAGGAGATCAAGTCCACACGAAGAAGCCCCGGTGGGGACAATGACCAAGTTCCTAATAAATTAGCTTAGTAGTATCCCACCATCGGAGAAATAAAGATGAACGCTTCCTCGATTTAAGTATCGACCATACCAACTTATGTGGGTGGCGTCTTTGTAGTATTGATTGAATAAATGAATGCTTGGTTGCTATTTTTTTTTCTTGTGTGTTTATTGAATGGTTGGATAGATGCGATATTCGTAGGTTTGTATTTATTTCAACCATGAGAGACGTAAGTTACGGAAGAATGGTAGAAGGCCTTCATATGGGAACGACATCGAATTGGAAACTCCCGAGCATTGAAGACCTGAAGAAATGAGGACTTAGAAACGAAACCATAGTAGAACGGCCCATTACAAACGATAATTTTGTTGATGAGTGGGTAATTACTTTCTCTTTCTATTTTCAACCAGACCCCGAAATCTTGCACCCATGGACAACTGAACACCAAACCTTTCTGGAGACAATTGCAACTTCCCATGGAGATACATCCCTTGTTCTGAGCACTCCTCTTATCCTACACATGCAGATGACAACCCTTTATGAGTCTTTCCTTAAGGGCCTGAAACGATCATGACCACGACAAGTGATCATGATTACCCGAAGATCTTGAAGGACATGATGAAGCATATTCACCTTGAAGGAGATGCAGTCTACAAAGGCTACCCTTCATGCAAAAGGGAGTGGAACTTTGGTATGTGGAGGTACACCTCCACCATTTGAAAGGAGTTTGCCCAAAGATGATGGGGCAGTACTTTTTCATCTCACGTGTGCCACAAGGAACTTTCTTCGATGCTGTTCGTGAAGCAGCCATGGAAGCCACAGGATCAATGAAGAAAGAAACGTGTTATTCATGACGGCCATGGAAGGAAGCTGGACAAAATAAGTTGGAGTTTTGTTTTGATATGATGGTATGAAGAAGCAGTACTCTTGGATTTAAGGAGGTGTAACAAGAGAGTTACTCCAAGGATGAGTTAAAGCTGCACTAGTGTTGAAGTGGGCCATAACCCACGTGCCCGAGGATTTTGAGAAGGAACCGTTGTAACCTTGATAAAGGAATAAATTTGGAAGAATCTGTGATCCAATCAGCCTACGTTTACGTAGGAGGTTACGCATAAAAACACGAGAGTGGTGAAGTAACGATAGATGTTTTGTTTGGCATGCAGAAACCATGGATTTATACGAACTCAGTTCGAGAACAAGAGAAATTCTGCAATGCTTGTGAGTATGCCCAAGTGTTAAAATACGTGATTCGATATTTACATATGTGGTAATGATTCAAGTACGGGATGGATTGGCCCCCATACCGGAGACTTCTATCATGAACTATCATATGTTGATGGAAAATCAAAGAGCCTTGAAAACCTTAGAAGAGTGTCGACGCGATAAGCCATAAAACCATAAAATGGTAGGACGATGGAACCCCATTACAGGCAACCGTTGCCAAATGTAGGTTATACGGTGAGGTTCAACAGACCCGTTTTCTGCAGGAGAAAACCATAAATTGTAGACCACCATGAGTGTTTCGATAGTTGTTTAGAATGGACACAGACCCATCAGCTAAGAAGATCCGGTCTGGACGAACTTCAACTTTGACGAACCGACCCAAGATTACGAGGAAAACTCTATACTTGGCGAAGAGCCTTAATGAAGGAGCTATTGTAAGATATGTGAAGGGACATACATTTTCAGCCCTCGGAGGAAGTATCTGAGTTTATTGGAATAATGACCTTGTTTTTAAGTGTGGTAGCACCCACGACCTTCGACCAAGACATTTGCTAGAAGACCCCAACCCTAACCTTTTCTTGTTAGTTCTTGAATCTCGAGGACGAGATTCATTTTAAATAATGGTAGGTTTGTAACATCCCAAATTTTGGAATGTTAATATAATTAATTGAATTGTTTGTTTGTTTGCTTGAGTGAATTAAACTTGAGTGAAATTTGAACCTTTTCAAAAACTTTTGAATGAGAGGAATAAAATGACTTTTCCCTTCTCCGGTAAATTCAAATTCATCCTATTAAAATCAATGAGAGAAGATGACATGACTTCTTCAACCATAAAGAATTTGAGCGGAGTTTTGCAATTTAATTCTTTCAAATATTTGCACTTGCTTCTCTATTTTTCTTCCCGAGAAATACCCCGAAAAATAAATTCTTGCAAGCAAGAAAGAGCGGAGGAAAATGACCCTCCAAAATCAGGGGCATTTTTGAAAATATCTGAGCCAAGAAAAACCAAAGTTTTTATTTAAAAATTATTTGCAGAAAGAAATAAAGCCTTTAGGGATTTTCTAAAAAACATTTTTTTTAAGTTTTTATTTTGGCCGTGGAATAATGCTCATCATCTACATTTTATTTTTCTGATAATTTTAGTATATAAAAACTCTTTATTCCGAATTGATTTGATTTCCTTTTTATTGTTTTAGTTTCCTAATTTTAAAAATAGGAATGGAATCGTTTTTATTAGGAAAAACCTGCTGGCCCATTAAGCACTTTCCTATTCTAGCCCAACAAGAGATTATCTCCTTCCTCTGTTTCCTCTCACGTTACAGAAGCTTTCCATATCCATGGAGACATGAATCTCCACCTTCCCGATCTCCCTCGTCTTTCCATCCCAGCGCCTCCCGAGACCGCCTATAAAACCCCCTCCCTCTCCTCGTTCCATTTTTCCCATCACCACGCCCCCGCCCTGCCCGTAGCCTCCTCGCCACCGTCCTCCTTTTCCTGCCTAGAAACGCTCACCAGGAGCTCTCCTGGAACCTCCCCAAGCGCCGACCCCCTCCTCCGCCACACCCACCCTCGCTGGCGACCTCTCCCCCTCGCCGGAGCAGCCCTCCACATAGCCGTCTCCTTCCTGCCATCTCTGCCTCACGTACAGGTAACTCCCTTGTTGTTTTTTTCGTTTTCAGATTTATTTCCGTAACAGATTTAGTTCCGTTCTTGTTTAGCTTATAACTTTTGATATAGAAGTCCAATGATGCTGATTCTTTTTGCGTTAGATCACAATTTTCTTGTAGTTTCCAAAAATATATAATTTGTCTATGTTTGGATTTATAAAAATTGTGTTAGATCAGATTTGAATTAAAGCTTGTTTTGCTTATTCCGGGAGTTTAAAAATAGGTTTTTAATTAATTCTTTTTGCTCCTGGTCTCTAGGACCTTTGTTTATCCAGTAGTATTTAGTATTTTATTTCTAGGTTAATTTAAATTAAGTTTTTAGCAAAACAGTACTGTTTTATTATTAGTTCTGTTTTAGCTTTTTATTTATTGTTTATATTAGTTTTAAATTATTTCTTTTTGTCACTTTTGACAAAATTAGTTGTGTTTCTGTTATACAACAGGAAAAATTTTATTTATATTTAAAAAAATTTATTTTCCTTAGTTTTGTATGAAACCTTCTATAGGTCATAGTTAGAGTTTTATAAAAGCTTTTTATTTGTTTCTTTTTGTAAATAAAATTTTATGGAAAAAAATACTTTCTGTTAAATTAGTTATTTTACATTTTATTTTCTGTTAATTTATTAGTTTAGTATTTTAATTGTTGTTAAGTTTTACTTACGGCAAAACTATATTAGATGTTTGTAGCAAAGTCATAGATCTTCGTTAGTAGTTTTTCTTTGTAGTTTTATTTGAAGTTTCTTTTGATTTTGTTTGAGTTTTATTATCGATTTTCCTTGCTGTTTTGATTGTTAATTCGAGTGCTAAAATTGTTTGCTAGGATGTTTGCTTATGTGAATGCTATGTTTGACTATATAGATTTTCAACGGAGTGACGATTAGTTCTACCAAGTCATTTTCTCGACAGCGTTGTTATCTTCATCAAGTATTACCAGCAAGTTCACTTTGACCATGCTTTCATACCTATGTTTTTATTGCATTTAGTGACATCTTTGCAACCATCCCTCAGTAGTGTTATTGAATCCTTGTAGTTGAGTAGTATGCATGAGGTAGGAACCCATCCCCTGTTACCAAGCCGGGACGATAATTTATTTTATGCTACGCTATAGTAGACGGGGTTGGTATGAGTACTGGAGTGGTGTGAGAATGGAGGATTCTACGTCAATGGCGACAACTCCATGATGGAATCTGCAAGGACTGCACCTTCAAGACCTCAAGACTTCAAGACTCGAGACAGAATTCAATACACACTCTTGGGTGAAGGATGGTTGACGGGCACCTGGAGAACCCAGGTGGTTGGCCGGATGCATGGAGAAAGCGCCATGACATCTTGCGGAAAGCTTCACCCAGACTCAAAGAGACGGAAGAATACTTCATGCACAGAAGCTTACACTGTGCAACCGCAAGTCATTATGGGCTCTGGCTTGGTTGACCTTAGTTGTGACTCTGGCTGGGACGGTACTAGCAGATGTAGAACTACGGTAGGATGGGTTGAGTACCGGACGGTGGTCGAGGAACTCTTTGGAAGACCATGTTTGGTCATCTTGTTCTCAAACACCACGAAGTGCGAGAACGTAAAGAGAGGGATCGAATCTTGCGGGTAAAGTGTACAAACCTCTGCAGAGGGTTTAAAACCTAATCGATTAGCCGTGTCCCGATTCACGGACAATTTGAGCCTCCGGACTTGGATCTATTTGAACTCTCAACACCGGACTGATAACTTAATTGTGGGCAACTTATGATGATTTGGGCTATGAGACATCGGTTGGCGGAACCATGTCATGATAGAAAATTCCATAGTAAGTATTTCATTTATTCCTTTGATGTAGGGAAAATAAAATCAGCTTTTACGCATAAACAAAACTCAGAATCTGAGCCATAAAGCCATCTTGCATATAGTATAGTTTATTATCTGTTGTGATCTTGCTTACATTCAATGTCTTGACCTACACGGCTGCAATGTATCATGTTGCAGATATTTTCCTCGATTTGTAAGAATACGGTACAGGGTTACGGTCTACACTCAACCTGCCGATGGCGTTGATGGGACTCCACACCCGTTTGATTGTTTCCGCTGAGTATTATGAGGTATATATCAGTTTACATTATTTATACATGTGATTGCACTTTGATATATACATTGATGTACTGTGTGTGCCAGCATACTGATCCAGGGATAGCACAGTAACACAGAGGCTTGACCGTCTGAGGTCGGGTCGCTACAGTATAGCACCGGTAGACCGCCTGTCAAGTTTCGTGCCATTTGGAGGTCGTTTGGTACTCCAATGGTTAACCGGGTAACCGCGGAAGCCTCTTTTGTTTGCAGCCCAACACCCCTTCCAAAGTGGCCCAAAACCCAGCAAACTCCCCTCTATGCTCTCGGTCGTTCGATCACGATCGTGTGGCCGAAAACCGCACCTCATTTGGACTCTCCTAGCTCCCTCTACCTATAAATATGTCTTCCTCCCCAGAAATTCGCAAACGAAACCCTTATTTTCCCCTCCGCGCCGCGCCGGACATGTCTGGACCGGACCGGACACGTCCGCCGCCGTTCCCCGACCAATCGCAGCATGCCACGCGTCCCCGCCGCCATCGTCTCTCTCCTCCCCGCCGGAGGCTGCCAGCGACCCGCCAACCAGCTGAGCCCATCTGGGGCCCGGTCGGACCAGCCCGATGCGCCCGTTCGCCGCCGCCATGGGCTCGCTGAGCGCCAACCGCCCGCCGTTCGGTGGCTCCCACCCGACCGCGCCGCCTCCGGCCAGTCGCGCCCGGCCGCCGCCCGTAGCCGCGGCCTCGCCTCACTGCCCGCGCCTCGGCTCCCTCGCCGAAGCAGCGTCGCGGCGCCTCCGTCCGCCCGCCCAGCGCCATAGCCGCCTCCGCGGGCTTCGCCCGCGCCGCCGCTTGGCTCGGCGCCCCGCCGCGTGGCAGGTCGTCGCCCGATCGCCTCTTCCTCCTCCGTCGCCCCGGCCGACCCGCCGCCCTCGCCTGCGCCGGAGAGCTTCGCCGAGCTCTCTCGGCCGGATCCACTCGGTGGACGAGATCCACCGGCGAGCCAAACGCGTCGTCCCCGCGTCCCGGATATCTCCATCCCGAGTTGACTTTCGGAGGGTATAAATCCCACTAAGTCCCCGAAATTGTTGCATTTTTGTTGCATTTTCATCATGCCATAACTCTGCATCCGTGGCTCCGATTTATGCGTATAATATGTCAAAATGTTCGTCTCGAAGAGTAGATCATTTCAGCATCATTTTCATTTGAGCTCATCTTGATGCCCGAAATGCTGTTAGAAGAGGGCTATGTGATGTTAGTTTGATTCTTATCTGAACATGCACTTTTGTCATTTTTGCAATGATTGATGTGTGCACCCTATGGGCTTGAGTCCTACATGTGTTTTGTAATATGCCATGCCATCTTTCCAGGGGTATATGCCATGTATTTTTGTGATCAATGTGGTGACTAGCACAAGCATGCAAACTAGACATCTTGATGTTGCTGTTTTAGTCCCTGTTCTGCTGTTATTTTGATGCCATGTTAACTTGATGCTACAGAGAGTTCTATGCATATTTTGAGATACTTCAGTAAGGATATTTTGTTATACATGACTTGCTCTATCCATCCATGCCCTTGTTTGCAATTATGGAGTGCCATAGCTTGAGTCAATCGAGCTCTACTTTTGCTATAAAATGTTTCCTGGCAGATTGTTTACATGTTATTCAATTTTGCCAAGGTTGTTGTAGTTGATCCTTGCATGCTATGCTGTTGTTCTTGCCATGTATAGCTTCTATGACATGTCTTCTTGATGGATGTATGCTTAGTTTATCATGTATTGCTCTGTGCTGAGTGGCTCAGGCTCACCAACATGCCTACTTATCGTTGTTCCTGCCATGTTCAAATCTGTAATATAACTTGCCATGTTTACGTGGGTGCCATCATATTTTCTGATCCTTTTTGGCTTATGGTCAATAAGGGACTTTTGTTCTATGCAATTAGTAGATTCATTCCATGCCTTTGTTTGCCATGTTAAGTTCCTGTAGCATGTTGTTTGATAGCTCTAAACATTGCAACCTGATGTTATTTCTGCCAAAGTCTGAAACTGTTATTATTTGCAATCTTGCCATGTGTGTTTGAGCATGTTCTAGTGGTTTCTGGAGATAGCTCAGTGTTCATGTTTTGTCATGCTTTACCTGTCCATCATGCCCATACCTTTTGTTATTATGTTGAGGCCCTGTAGCATGTTGTTTTGATGCTTGCAATATGCCTAGTTGCTGTTTTGGACAGATTGTTGCTATAACTTGTATTGTGTGTATGTGTTGAACCGTTGCTCCGTTTTGAGTGTGCTCTATATGAAACTTGCTTGATTTTGCATGTTGTCTCATATTATCATGTTGCATCCATATTTTGAGGTGTTTGCTTGATGTTTGTATGCATTTTGCATCAATGCCACGCTTAACTTGTTTTGCTCATATCTTCTAGGCCGTAGCTCCGAATTAAATGAACTTTATATGTAACTTGACTAGAATTTCGTGTAGATCATCGTGGTGCATCTTAACTTGCTGTTTAACAACTTGAACATAAGGTTTATTCAGGTCTGGACCAATTTCGAAATAATGCATATGAGGGCTTACCGGAATTGTTCTATGTTGTTTCCGGCCTCATTTAAACTTGCTTTGATGTGTTGCTCTTGTTTGCATCATCTTTTGCCATGAGTAGCCTCATCTAGCCTTGTCATGCATCATGCTTGTTGTGCATCATGTCTTGTTCATGCGTGGTGTGTTTACCTTGTTGTGTGCTTCTTCTTGTTAGTTCCCGTTTCGTTGCGATCGTGAGGATTCGTTCGTCTACGCTTGGTTCGGCTTCATCCGTTCATCTTCTTCATGGAATCGTTCTTCTTCCTTGCGGGATTTCAGGCAAGATGACCGCTACCCTGGATCTCACTACTATCATTGCTATGCTAGTTGCTTCGTTCTATCGCTATGCTGCGCTACCTATTGCATGTTGCTCAAGCCTACCTAATTGCCATGTCAGCCTCTAACCTTTTGCACCCTTCCTAGCAAACCGTGTTTGGCTATGTTACCGCTTTGCTCAGCCCCTCTTATAGCGTTGTTAGTTGCAGGTGAAGATGAAGTTTGTTCCTTGTTGGAACATGGAGATGTTGTTCCTTGTTGGAACATGTTTACTTGTTGGGATATCACAATATATCTTATATTATTAATGCATCTATATACTTGGTAAAGGGTGGAAGGCTCGGCCTTATGCCTGGTGTTTTGTTCCACTCTTGCCGCCCTAGTTTCCGTCATATCGGTGTTATGTTCCCGGATTTTGCGTCCCTAACGCGGTCGGGTGATTTATGGGACCCCCTTGACAGTTCGCTTTGAATAAGACTTTTCTAGCAAGGCCCAACATTGGTTTTACATTTGCCTCACCACCACCTACTTTTCCCTTGGGAGTCGCTCTCTCGAGGGTCATCTTTATTTAGCCCCCCCCCCCGGACCAGTGCTTCTCTAAGTGCTGGCCCGAACCGAGTAGATACGGGGCCCCTCGTGGCAACTCGAGGTTTGGTTTTACTCGTAGGATGTCTCATCCGGTGTTGCCCTGAGCGAGATATGTGCAGCTCCTATCGGGATTGTCGGCGCATCGGGCGGATTTGCTAGTCTTGTTTTATTCTTGTCGAAATGTCTTGTAGCCGGATTCCGAGACTGATCGGGTCTTCCCGGGGAGAAGGAATATCCTTCGTTGATCGCGAGAGCTTATCATGGGCTAAGTTGGGACACCCTGCAGGTTTTGAACTTTCAAAGCCGTGCCCGGTTATGTGGCAGATGGGAATTTGTTAATGTCCGGTTTTAGAAAACACGAAGTTGATCTTAATTAAAATACACCAACCGTGTGCGTAACCGTGAGTGTCTCTTTTCGGGGTTGATCGAGAGGAGAACACGGTTTCTGGGTTATGCCTGACGTAAGTAGGAGTTCAGGATCACTTCTTGATCATTACTAGTTGACGACCGTTCCTTTGTTCCTCTTCTCGCTCTCTTTTGCGTTGGTTAGCCACCATATATGCTTAGCCGCTGCCGCAACCTCACAACTTTACCCCTTCCTTTCCCTTTAAGCTTTGCTAGTCTTGATACCCATGGTAATGGGATTCTTTGAGTCCTCGTGGCTCCTGATTACTACACCAACGATTCTGCAGGTACAGGTTTGCGATGATCATGACGCGAGAGCGATGTTTGCTTGTATTGGAGTTCTTCTTACGCTTCTTCTTGATCGGGGATAGGTTCCAGTCGGCAGCCTGGGCTAGCAGGAGGTGGATGTCGTTTGAGTTTACATTTATGTTTCATCCGTAGTCGGATGTTGAGCTGTATATGATGTTGATGTATTTTTGTGGCATTTGTGCCTTATGTATGTACCCCTATGTATTATGTAATGTTGATGTAATGATATCCACCTTGCAAAAGCGTTTCAATATGCGGGTCTATCCTTGGTGGGACCGTCGAGTTCCTTTTGGATAGGGTCGCATATTGGGCGTGACACCTGAGTGGGCGAGATGAGCACTGCTCCAACCCCCGTGCCCTGGTGCGCGAAGGCCCCATCAAAATACATGACCCAGCCGTCTGGTGCCTCACTTACTCGGGAGGTGGACCGGTTTTCTCCTTCCTCGAGAGCCTGGGCATCTGTCCATTCTGCCACAAAATGGGCGAGCGCGACTCCCTTGATGACCCTGGTAGTGCTGAACTCCAGCTGGAATGCTTGAAGCTCGATGTTCCATCCAGCGACCCTTCCGGCTGAGTTTGGGCTCCTGAGTACCCTCTCCAATGGGTAAGATGAGATGACTTGATGGGATGGCCCTAGAAGTAGTGTCGCAGCTTGCGCGAGGCCACCAAGAGTGCGAGCAGGAGCTTTTGCGGCATGGGGTAGCGTGCCCTCGCGTCCCGCAGTACGGTGCTGACGAAGTACACCGGGTGCTCGACGAGGGCTGGCACACTGTTGAGGCTCGGGTCCTGCGGAGATTGTGGCATATCCTGAGGTGGAGGGTTTCCTGAGACCCGACCATCATCAGGAGCTTCCGCGATGTTGCCCTGCTGAGCTTGGTCTTCCGCCGCTGATGGCTCTGCTGCGCCTTCCCGACCCTGCGCTGCATCAGCTCTGGCTTGGCGCGGCGCACCCTTGTCTTGGCGCTCCTCCCGAACCGCCACCAGCGCCGTGCTAGCGGAGTACGGGGTGGCGGTAAGGTAAACTACCAGAGGCGCGAGAGGTCATGGTGCCACCATCACCGGGGGTAGTGAGGTATTTCTTGAGGTCTTGGAAGGCCCGGTCGGCCTCCGGGGTCCATTCGAAGGGGCCCTTCTTCTTCATGAGCTTAAAGAAGGGTAAGGCGCACTCGCCTAGCTTGCAGATGAAACGCCCTAACGCGGTCACCCGCGCTGCTAGCTTTTGCATCTGCTTGAGGGTCTATGGTGGGCTCATGTCTTCGATGGCCTTGATCTTCTCCGGGTTCGCCTTGATCCCTCTGTGGGATACGAGGAACCCTAGTAGCTTGTCGGAGGGGACGCCAAACACGCACTTCTCCTGGTTAAGCCTCAAGTTCATCCGGCGCAAGCTCTCAAAGGTCTCCTCCAAGTCTTGAATCAACGTCCTCGTCTCGCGAGATGTGATCCCTATGTCATCAACGTAGGCCTTTGTGTTCCTGCCAAGCTGCCGCCCCAAGGCGATGTGCATCAGCCGCTGAAAGGTTGCGCCCGTGTTGCATAGGCCAAAGGGCATGCAGGTGTAGCAGTACACCCCACATGGTGTCAGGAAGGCCGTCTTCTCCACATCCTCCACCGCCATCTTGATTTGATGGTATCCAGAGAACACATCCAGGAAACATAGCAAGTCGCACTCAGCGGTGGAGTCGACGATTTGATCGATCTTGGCGTAAGGGGAGCGGATCTTGGGGCAAGCTTTGTTAAGGTTGGTGAAGTCGACGCACATCCGTTCCTTTCCACCTTTCTTCGGTACTACGACGGGGTTCGCCAGCCAATCAGGGTATCGAAGTTCTCGAATGGTACCAGCCACCTCCAGCTTGCGTGTCTCTTGGACGATGAAGGTCTGCTTCTCAGTGGACTGTCGTCTCTGTGACGCCCCCAATTTAATCGTACACTAATCATGCACGCAAATGTGTACGATCAAGATCAGGGACTCACGGGAAGATATCACAACACAACTCTACAAATAAAAATAAGTCATACAAGCAACATAATACAAGCCAGGGGCCTCGAGGGCTCGAATACAAGTGCTCGATCATAGACGAGTCAGCGGAAGCAACAATATCTGAGTACAGACATAAGTTAAACAAGTTTGCCTTAAGAAGGCTAAAACAAAGCGGGATACAGATCGAAAGAGGCGCGGGCCTCCTGCAGGATCCTCCTAGCTACTCACAGTCGTTGTCGGTGGGCTGCACGTAGTAGTAGGCACCTCCGGAGTAGTAGTCGTCATCGATGGTGGCGTCGCTCCACAGGCTCCATCGTCTGGTTGCAGCAATCGAGTAGAGGTAGGGGGAAAAGGGGGGGAACAAGGCAACCGTGAGTACTCATCCAAAGTACTCGCAAGCAAGGAGCTACACTACATATGCATGGATATATGTGTAAAGGGCCATATCAGTGGACTGAACTGCAGAAAGCCGGAATGAGAGGGGATAGCTAGTCTTAGCGAAGACTACGCTCGGTCACTGTCTTGCAACAGTAGAAGAGGACGATCTGAAGTCCTCCAAGTAACATCACATAGCAATAATCCTACCCGGCGATCCCCTCCTCATATCCCTGAGAGAGAGCGACCACCGGTTGTATCTGGCACTTGGAAGGGTGTGTTTTATCAAGTATCCAGTTCTGGTTGTCATAAGCTCAAGCTACAACTCCAAGTCGTCCTGTTACCAAAGATCACGGCTATTCCAATAGATTAACTTCCCTGCAGGGGTGCACCAACTTACCCAACACGCTTGATCCCATTTGGCCGGACACACTTTCCTGGGTCATGCACGGACGCGGAAGATCAACACGTCGCAGCCCCACCTAGGCACAACAGAGAGGCCAGCACGCCGGTCTAAACCTAAGCGCACAGGGGTCTGGGCCCATCGCCTCGAAAGCACACACGCTATGCGTGGGCGGCCGGAAGCAGACCTAGCCTAGTGGCGTTCCAGTCCAATCCGGCGCGCGCCGCTCCGTCGCTGACGTCTGAAGTGCTTCGGCTGATACCACGACGCCGAGTGCCCATATCTTTCCCACGTAGTTGGTTAGTGCGTATAAGCTCGTAGCCAACTCAGATCAAATACCAAGATCTCGTTAAGCGTGTTAAGTATCCGCGAACGCCGAACAGGGCCAGGCCCACCTCTCTCCTAGGCGGTCTCAACCTGCCCTGTCGCTCCGCCTCAAAGATCCACTCGCGGGTGCTCCACCAGCCGACCCGACTTTAGTCTCCACATGTATCATGTATAAAGTATATAGTATATACCCGTGATCACCTCCCGAGTGATCACGGCCCGATAGTATAGCACGGCAGACGGACAAGAATGTAGGGCCACAGATGAAAGTACTAGCATCCTATACTAAGCATATAGGATTGCAGGTAAAGGTAACAACGGTAGTAACAAGAATGAGCTATGCAGCGGTATAGGAGTATCCGAAAGCGATAACATGCTCCACTACTCTAATGCACGCAGTCTAGGGAAGAGTAGGCGATATCTGGTGATCAAAGGGGGGGCTTGCCTGGTTGCTCTGGCAAGAGAGAGGGGTCGTCAACACCGTAGTCGAACTGGGCAGCAGCAGCGTCGGTCTCGTAGTCTACCAGAGAGAAGAGGGGGAAGAAACAATGAATACCATGTAAACAGATGCATATCGATGCATGACATGACAAGTAACGATGCTAGGCGTGCCCTAACGTGGTATGAGGTGGTACCGGTTAAGGGGGGAAACATCCGGGAAAATATCCCGGTGTTTCGTGTTTTGAGCGGAAGGGCGGAGGGGAAGTTGTGGGTTCGATAGGTTAGGGGTGTGTGGCGGACGAGCAATTGCGTATCCGGATTCGTCTCGTCGTCCGAGCAACTTTCATGTTGAAAATATTTTAATCCGAGTTCTGATTAAAAGATATGATTTTCTAAAGATTTTATTTATTTCTGGAATTTAATTAATTAATTAATTAATTCGAAAAATGGATATATGACATCAGCATGATGTCATGTTGACGTCAGCAGTCAACAGGGTTGACTTGGTCAACCTGACAGGTGGGTCCCGTTCGTCATACTCTGTTAGTTAATTAACAGTAGTTAATTAGGTTAATTAGCCATTAGGTTAATTAATCAGGATTAATTAAATTAATTATTTACTTAATTAATTAATTAATATTTTAATTATCATTTATTTTTATTTTTAACGTTCTGGGGGGGACCCTGCGGTCAGTGGCACTGAGTGCCCGATCGGCATGTTGGCCAGGTCAACCCGATCAGCAGGCCCATGAGGCCTTGGCGATGACCTGAGGTGGCCCCGGTCGTGCCACGTTGGCGGTGGCCGGCGGCTCAACGCCGACGACGCCAAACGCGGCGGCGCACCCGGATCTCGCCGGAAAACGCGTACAGGGCTCGGGGAGGAGCGGGGTTAGGCTCATTCGAACGAGCTCTCAGCGCCGCGTCCAGTGGTGGCCGTAGCATCGCCGGACTTGGCCGGAATCGACGCCGGCGAGCGGCGGAGGCGGCGGTGGGATTCGGGACCTCGTCGGAATCGCGCTACGGGGGTCCTCGAGGTGGGCAAGCGGCACGGGCGGCCTCGGCGGGCTGCAATGAGCACGTCCACGTGCTCAGGCAAGCAAGGCAACGACGGCGTTAGCTGCTTGGCGGAGCGAAGTTCGCCATGGCGGCTTGATGGCGATAAGGCGTCGCACAGGCTACCAGCGGCGCCGAGGCGAGGAGGAGCTCCGGGGGAGGTCCGGCGAGGAGGGGAGGCCTCGAGCGGCGGGCAGCGGCGCGCAGCCATGACGAGGCTCAGGCGGGTCGCGCCGAGGAAGAGAGAGGGAGGGCCGGGGCGGAACGGCCCAGCAGCGGGGGAGGGCCTCTATCGAGCGGAGGAGGCGCGAGGAGGGTACGGGCGGGCCGGAACCGGCGACGGAGAGAGGGGATCGATCCCTGTGGGGATCGGGGAGGGGGGGAAGAGCTCACGGGGACGCGTAGGGTCTCGGTGAGTGTGCTGGGGCGCCGGGACGACCGGTGAGGAGGAGGGCGGGCGGGCGGCCGTCTGAGGCGGCAGGTGGTCGGGCCGAATCCGAGGCGATGGGGAACGGGCGTCGGCGTGCGGCGTGGGGGCGCGCCGGCGTCCTTCGCGGCCGGTCGGGGAGGAGGGGAGGAGGACGAGCGTCGTTGGCGGTGGGGCGCCGGCGTCGGGGGCGACGGGATCGGGACCGATCCCGATCCGGATCGATGGGGGGGAGGAGAAGGGGATCGGGGGGGTAGTGGGGGTCGGCTAGGGTTTCGCCGACCAGGGGAGGGGTTATGGGAGTGAGGGGGTGGGCCGGATGGCCATGGGCTGGCCGGCTGGGCCGCTTGGCCCAGTTGGCCAGGGGGGTTTCCTTTTCTCCTTTTGTTTTACTTTTTTTTCTTTTCTGATTTTTCCTTTTCTGTTTTAATTTATTTAAAATTTGCAGACACTTTACAAAAATGTGTGCACCCCTCCATAATTAACTTTGTAATATTTGACAACCCCCGAACATTTTAGTTTTGATTTTTTGAAAACTTTTATTGCCATCAAAATTTTGAATTGAATTTTGAAACAGTTTGGAATTAACCCGTGGTTAGCTACAGTGACAAAGGTGACGTGGCACCATCACGTGAGATTACTGTAGCATGATTATCCGGGCGTTACAAATCTCCTCCACTACAAGAAATCTCGTCCCGAGATTTAGGAGGTAGAAGGGAAGAGTGCGGGGTATTCATCACGAAGACGGTCCTCGCGTTCCTGTGTGGCCGTCTTGAGTGATTTGACCCTTGGACTTTGAGGAACTTGATCGCCTTCGACGTGTGCGGCGTTCCAGCTTGGTCGAGAATGCGGACGGATGCTCTTTATAGGAGAGGTCCTGTTGCAATTCGAGCACTTCATGGTCCTTTGCTCGGATTGGGTCCTTGAAGCAGCGTCGAGTTGTGACACGTGGAACACATCGTGAACACGAGAAAGGTTCGACGGAAGCTCCAGTTGATATGCCACTTTTCCACGCCTTTCGAGAATAGTGAATGGGCCAATATAGCGGGAGCTAGCTTGCCCTCGATCCGCGGTGAGCACCCTTCATTGGTATAGCGAAGATAGGCCTTTTCGCCAGTTGATAGACCATGTCTTTATGATGACGGTCATAATTACTCTTTCGACGTGGATCGAGCAGTCTTGAGATTCTCGCGAATAATGCGGACTTGTTCTTCGGCATGTTGGATAATATCCGGACGAAGAGTGGGCGTTCCCGATTCTGACCAGTTCGAGAGGGTTCGCACTTTCGTCCATATAACACTTGAAGGGGCCATCTTTAGACTAGCTTGATAGCTATTATTATAAGAGAACTCAGCATACGGGAGAGATTCCTCCCACTTCTTGCCGAAGGAAATAACACAAGCTCGAAGCATGTCTTCGAGAACTTGGTTGACACGTTCAACTTGCCCTTGTGACTGCGGATGAAACGCAGTACTGAAAGATAAATGAGTCCCCATAGCTTCTTGAAAACTTGCCCAGAATCTTGAAGTGAATAAACTGCCACGGTCCAAGCTGATAACCAGTGGAATACCGTGAAGTGAAACAATTCTGGACATATAGAGAGTTGCAAGCTGACTAGCAGTGATCGTTTCTTTGACCGCGGAAAATGAGCAACTTTAGAAAGCCGTCAATGGCGACAAGAATAGCATCATTACCTTTACTGCGATTTGGGAAATCGGTGGACGAAGTCCATTTCAACATGGTCCCATTTCTATTCAGGAATAGAGATAGGTTGCAGAGTTCCAAAGGGCCTTTGATGTTCTCGCTTTGATCTGACGACAAAAGTCACATTCAGCAACATAACGAGCAATGTCTCGCTTCATATTAGACCACGGAATCTCGATTTAATGTCTTGGTACATCTTGGTGCTACCGGGATGAATAGACAAAGGCGTATCATGAGCTTCTTTCATAACCTTTGGAGTCAGATTCAGGTTTGCCCTCTTAATCGGTACCACTAGGCGACCTTTGAAGAATAAGGTGCCGTCGTCATCCACAGTGAAGAATGAGGGTTTTCCTTCTGCGAGATAAAGTTTAATCCTCTCGACTTCATCGTCAAATTTTTGTATCCATTTGATGGTGTCCACAAGATCTGGCTTCGCAACCAGGGTATTGAGAGAACCCCTGGAAACAACATGGAGGTTCATCTTGTGAAGCTCCGGAAGAGGGGGAGCGAGTGCACCCGGAGGAACAATATGGAGGTTCAGCTTTCTGAACTCTTCAGCAGTGAGGGCGAACTTTGTGAACCCGGAGGTGGTTGCAAGAAGACTTGCGGCTCAAAGCATCAGCCATTACATTAGCCTTGCACTGGTGTATAGGAAATACCCAAATCAAAATCTGCAATAGCCTCCATCCATCTCTGGCCGACGGAGGTTCAGGTCTAGCTGAGTAAACAGATACTTCAGACTTTGGTGGTCAAGTGAAGATCTACTTAGCGATTACCGAGAAGGTAATGTCGCCTTTGCTTCAAAGGCATGAATGACAGCAGCAAGCTCGAGGTCGTGAACTGGGTAGTTCTCTTCATGAGGGTGCAATTGCCGAGAGGCATAAGCAACCACTTTGCGCTCTTGCATTAGGACACCGCCTAATCCTTGACGGTAAGCGTCGCAGTAAATGACGAAGTCCTTCTTAGTATCAGGAGGAGCTAGTATCTTTGGGCAGAAGTCAACTTGTCCTTGAGTGCCCGGAAACTTTCACGACACTTATCATCCATTGAAACTTGGCGCCCTTATGCAACGGGTTAGTCGAGAGTCTGGCAATCTTGGATAAGTTCTCGGCAGAATCGACGGCAATAGCTCGCGAGACCGAGAAAACTTCGACTTGCTTAACGCTCTTCTTGGAGTAGTCCAATCGAGAATAGCCTGAACTCTTTCAGGGTTGACGGCAATACCATCCTTAGAGATGACATGCCCGAGATAGGTCACTTCGGGAAGCCAGAATTCACACTTGGAGAACTTGGCGTATAGCTGATGCTCTCGTAGCTTTTCCAAAGACAAGGCGAAGATGTTCAGCATGTTCTTCTTCATTCTTGGAAAATATCAGGATATCATCCAGGTAAACCACGACGAACTTGTCGAGGTAATCCATGAATATAAAGTTCGTCAAGCGAGAGAAGGTGGCTGGAGCATTGGTTAAGCCGAAAGACATGACGGTGTACTCGTATGAACCATAACGAGTCACAAAGGCGGTCTTGGGGATATCCTCCTCACGAACACGGATCTGGTGGTAACCCAACCTCAAGTCGAGTTTCGAGAACACAGACGAACCAGCCAGTTGATCATAAAGATCATTGATCCGAGGAAGAGGATACTTATTCTGAATGGTAGCTTGAATTATGGGACGGTAGTCTTGGACCAATCGGTTTGTCCCATCCTTCTTCTTGACAAAGAGAGAAGGTGCTCCCCAAGGAGAGCAACTTGGGCGAATGAAACCACTTTGAAGAGATTTGTCGATTTCCTCCTTGAGCTCAAGGAGTTCATGCGGTGGCATCTTGTAGGGTCGCTTGGCTATAGGAGTGGTGCCTGGTTTCAAGTCGATGATGAATTCGACTGACTCTAGCGGGCGAATCCTGGAAGTTCTTGAGGAAAAACGTCACGGAAAGTCGCGAATCGACAGGAATGTTTTCAATGTCCTCGAGGGTGCGGCGTTCAATGCATTCAATGCATAGAGCCTTGCCTCGGCATTTTGCACCAGATGAGCTTGGTAAGTGACTATTTCATCTGAAGGGTGTAGCAGATGGACGGTCTTCGTGGCGCAAACTATGGAAGCAGTATGCCCCTTTAACCAATTTATTCCCAGAATGAGGTCAATGCTACAAGACTTCAGCACGATGGGTGAGACAAGGAATTCCAGTCCTTCGATTTCAACTGGGACGTCGTTGCAAATCATGGAGATTCGACATTGGCCCGCGGGGGTGTGTACTAATAGTGAAGCATTCATGTCTTCACATTTAATATCATGCAAGCATGCAAAATCTTCTGACATGAATGAATGCGATGCACCTGTATCAAATAGAACGCATGCTGGTACTGAATTTACGAGAAGTGTACCCATCACAGTAGCAGGTTGGTCTTGAGCTTCGTTCAGATCAACGTGGTTGGCCTGCACTCGACCATAAGGCTTGGCAGTGTTGTTGCGGGGCTGGTTGTTTCCACGGCCAGTCGCGGGAAGGGCCAGCTGATTCTGGTTACGGTTGCATTCTCTAGCACGTGCCTGGTTGTCCACACCTAAAGCACAAGCCATTATTGGGAGTGGGAGCAGAGCTTGGGGTGGTGGAGCTGGAAGCTTTGGCTGCTTAGTTGAAGTAGGCGGGCGAGGTGCGACATAGCTACGCCTTGGGGCAGGTGCATTAATTTGGTACATGCTGTTGGGAATCCATATCTTACGCTTCATGAGGACGGGCCCGAAGATGAGCCCGTGTCGCAGTTGCTTTGTTAGAGCTCTGGTATTCCTGCAGACCAGTTTCGACATTGATAGCCTTGTTCACCGTGGTGGCGAAATCAGCAAAGTCGTGCACTAGAAGTGCGAGCTTGATGTCGACTTGAAGGCCGTCACGGAACTTCTCTTGTCTGCGTGCATCGGTTGCAATATCCTCTTGACATAGCGAGACAAGTCCAGAACTCTCAGCGATAAGCTTCAACAGTCTTGTTGCCTTGGGTGAGGTTGCGGAACTCACGCTTCTTCGGTCCATGACCCCTTGAGGGATGAAGCGGCACGGAAGCAGCTTGGAAGTCTGGCGGTGATGAGTGTCCCAAGCTGGCGGAAATGCGCTGTGGCTGTCCCACCATTGAGCTGCGGGTCCTTCAGGGAAGAAGGAAGCAAAAGTGACATAGCTGGTAGGGGCTACATCAGCACACTCCATCTCATAGGTGATGTCACGGAGCCAGTCATCAGCATCCAGCGGCTGGGTTGAGCTGCGGTACACACTTGGGTTGAGGCATATGAAATCCTGCAGAGTTGTTGTGTTTGGCTACTGGTTCATATTGGGGCGAGGAAACTGAGCCATCATGTTCTCCATGAACCGGCGATTCATCTCAAGCTGTTGGATCATACCAGCCATGTACTCAGGCGGTGGTGGGAAGTTGCCACCACGACCACGACCAGCTGGTCTAACCATCCTACTAATATATAACAGGGGTAGTTCAGCATTTGAGGAATTATGCAAAGGGCAAGAATCATTCATGATGAAACATGCATAATGAAAGCAGCACGATAGAAACTACATAGTAGTCGGCATATCTTACAAAATGGATCATGCATAGAGTTCGGTACACAGAGTTCAATACATAGACTAAGACATCATAGGCGGCACGCAGCTCATGGGCGAATGCATCTAACACTAACAAGCAAGCCTACATCAGTCCCACGCGGTATTGCGGAGGAGGTAGTCAGAGCCAAAGCTGGTAGGGCGGCGTGGATAGTCCTCCACGTCCCGGTGACTGGGGGCCATGGATACTACAGTGCGTAACCCGGCGTCCAAGTGGCGGAAGAGGGCCAAGTGTGGGAGAGTAGCCTCCCACCTGCCAACCGACACCCCGGGGCATCACGGTCTGGCTGGGTAGATCGCATGAGCAGCGGCAGCTCTGGATCGGAAAAAGGGGTGCAGATGGCGTCGAGCACGGTAAAGGTCTTGTGGGTGATGTACAACTCATGGCGAAAGAGCTCGGTTAGCTCGATCCAGCCCATCGACATGCGTAACAAAGTTACGATGGTAGAAGGCTCTCTGGTGACGATGGAGTAGGCAGCAGTGTAGTAACCCTCCTCACCAACATCAGACGCGATAGCAATGTGCCTGAAGGGGGAGGTGTCCAACTCTCGATACTCTCCACGAAGACATGTCAGAGCAGCATAAGCAGCATCGTGGACTGCCATATCGATAGTCACCCCAACACCATGTGCGGGGTGCAAAGACAAGATGGTGGAGTCATACTCCCGAGTAGAGGTGGACGATGGCTCGGTACTGCTCTGGTTAAAGTCTGGTACTCCTCATAGGCGGTGTACTCGGGGTGCCGGCGATAACCCAGATAGGTCATCATCTCTGCTAGCACCGCAGGTGATCCCGAGGCACCAATGGCCGTCGTGTGGCATACGACCTGCCTCGTGGGTTCCATCTGAAAACAAAGAGCGTTTCAAAGGAGTCAAATGGCGGTGTGGAAATTGATCAAAATACAATTCCAAGAAACAACTATGGCTTTATCCAACTTTGGGGTGAATGTGGTCACAGGATCCTAGTGTTAGTTAGTAAAATCGTTTAACCCGAGTAGAAGAGAGTTTAGAGTCCCAGAGTAAAGGTCAAGGAGTAAAAGATCCTAGTACCACCCGATGGCGACGTGGGCCCGTAAGGCACACAGCCAAGTTAGTAAAAGTTTTTGCAATGTCTAGACTCGACTTCGGCCAAGGAGTGTGGTAGGGGATTCCTACAGGCAGTCGGCTCTGATACCAACTTGTGACGCCCCCGATTTAATCGTACACTAATCATGCACGCAAATGTGTACGATCAAGATCAGGGACTCACGGGAAGATATCACAACACAACTCTACAAATAAAAATAAGTCATACAAGCATCATAATACAAGCCAGGGCCTCGAGGGCTCGAATACAAGTGCTCGATCATAGGCGAGTCGTGGAAGCAACAATATCTGAGTACGAGACATAAGTTAAGCAAGTTTGCCTTAAGAAGGCTAGCACAAACTGGGATCTGAGATCGAAAGAGGCGCAGGCCTCCTGCACAGGATCCTCCTAGCTACTCACGGTAAATCGTCAGCGGGCTACACGTAGTAGTAGGCACCTCCAGAGTAGTAGTCGTCATCGACGGTGGCGTCTGGCTCCTGGGCTCCATCATCTGGTTGCAGCAATCGAGTAGAGGTAGGGAGAAAAGGGGGAACAAGGCAACCGTGAGTACTCATCCAAAATACTCGCAAGCAAGGAGCTACACTACATATGCATGGATATATGTGTAAAGGGGCATATCAGTGGACTGAACTGCAGAATGCCAGAATGAGAGGGGGATAGCTAGTCTTAGCGAAGACTACGCCACGGTCACTGTCTTGCAATGTAGAAGAGGACGATCTGAAGTCCTCCAAGTAACATCACATAGCAATAATCCTACCGGTGATCCCTCCTCATATCCACGAGAGAGGCGACCACCGGTTGTATCCGCTCTTGGAAGGGTGTGTTTTATCAAGTATCCGGTTACGGTTGTCATAAGCTCAAGGTACAACTCCAAGTCGTCCTGTTACCAAAGATCACGGCTATTGAATAGATTAACTTCACTGCGGGGGTGCACCAACTTACCCAACACGTTTGATCCCATTTGGCGGGACACACTTTCTGGGTCATGCCCGGCGGAAGATCAACACGTCCACATCCCCACCTAGGCACAACAGAGGCCAACACGCCGGTCTAAACCCTAAGCGCCGTTAGGGGTCCGGGCCCATCGCCTGAGCACACCTAAATGTTGCGTGGGCGGCCGAAGCAGACCTAGCCTAGTGGCGTTCGGTCCAATCCGGGCGCGCCCTGGCTCCGTCCAGACGTCTGCAAGTGCTTCGCTGATACCACGACGCCGAAAGTGCCCATATCTTTCCCACGTAGTTGGTTAGTGCGTATAAGCTCGTAGCCAACTCAGATCAAATACCAAGATCTCGTTAAGCGTGTTAAGTATCCATGAGCTTGAACAGGCCAGGCCCACCTCTCTCTAGGCGGTCTCAACCTGCCTGCCGCTCCGCCTCAAAGATCCACTCATGGGTGCTCCACCACCGACCCGACTTTAGTCTCCACATGTATCATGTATAAAGTATATAGTATATACCGTGATCACCTCCCGAGTGATCACGGCCCGATAATATAGCACGGGCAGACGGACAAGAATGTAGGGCCACAGATGAAAGTACTAGCATTCTATACTAAGCATATAGGATTGCAGTAAAGGTAACAACTAGTAGTAACAAGGACGAGCTATGCAGCGGTATAGGAGTATGTCTGAAAGCGGTAACATGCTACACTACTCTAATGCAAGCGATATATAGGGAAGAGTAGGCGATATCTGGTGATCAAGGGGGGGCTTGCATGGTTGCTCACGGCAAGAGAGAATTAAATCACCGTAGTCGAACTGGGCAGCAGCAGCGTCGGTCTCGTAGTCTACCGGAGAGAAGAGGGGGAAGAAACAATGAATACCATGTAACCAGATGCATATCGATGCATGACATGACAAGTAACGATGCTAGGCGTGCCCTAACGTGGTATGAGGTGGTAGCGGTTAAGGGGGGAAACATCCAGGAAAATATTCCCGGTGTTTCGTGTTTTCGGGCAGAGGAGCCGGAGGGGGAAAGTTGCGGGTTCGATAGGTAAGGGGTGTGTGGCGGACGAACGGACTGCGTATCCGGATTCGGCCTCGTCGTTAAAGCAACTTTCATGTTGAAAATATTTTAATCCGTGTTGCGGATTAAAAGATATGATTTTCTAAAGATTTTATTAATTTCTGGAATTTAATTAATTAATTAATTAATTCGAAAAAAATGGATTTATGACATCAGCATGATGTCATGCTGACCTCAGCAGTCAACAGGGTTGACTTGGTCAACCTGACAGGTGGGTCCCGTTCGTCATACTCTGTTAGTTAATTAACACTAGTTAATTAGGTTAATTAGCCATTAGGTTAATTAATCAGGATTAATTAAATTAATTAATTAATTAATTAATTAATTAATATTTTAATTATCATTTATTTTTATTTTTAACGTTACAGGGGGACCTGCGGTCGATGTGGCACCGAGTGCCAGTCGACATGTCGACTGGGTCAACCCGATCAGCGGGGCCCTTGAGGCCCATCGGGCGATGACCTGTGGGTGGCCCTGTGTGCTACGTTAGCGGTGGCCGGGCGGCTCAACGCCACGACGCCAAACGTGGCGGCGCACCGGATCTCGCCCGGAAAACGCGGACAGGCTCGGGAGGAGGCGGGGTTAGGCTCATTCGAACGAGCTCGGCCGCGCGTCCGGTTGTGGCCGTAGCATCGCGGACTTGGCGGAATCGACGCCGGCCAGCGGCGGAGGCGGTGGGATTCGGACCTCGTCGGGATCGCGCTACGGGGTCCTCGAGGTGGGCAAGCGGCACGGGCGGCCTCGGCGGGCTGCAATGAGCACGTCCACGTGCTTTCGAGCGAAAACAACGGCAATGACGGCCAGCTGCTTGGCGAGCCGAAGTTCGCCATGGCGGCGTGGTGGCGATAAGGGGGGCGGCCGCACGGGCTACCCGGCGGCGCGAGGCGAGGAGGAGCTCCGCGGGAGGTCCGGCGAGGAGGCCTCCAGCGCGGGCGGCGTCTTGGCCACGGCGAGGCTTCAGCGGTCGCCGAGGAAGATAGAGGGAGGCGGGCGGAACGGCCCGCGTGGGCGGGGAAGGGGCCTCGACGAGCGGAGGAGGCGCGAGGGAGGTCTGTGGCGCCGCCGAACCGGCGACGGAGAGAGGGATCGATCCCGTGGGGATCGGGGAGGCGGGGAAGAGCTCACGGGGGGCCGTGAGGGTCTCGGTGAGTGTGCTCGGGGCGGGGCGAGCAGGAGGAGGGCGGGGCGGCCGTCCGCGAGGCGAGGCGGTGGTCGGGCCGAATCCGAGGCGACGTGGGGAACGGGGGCGTCGGCGTGCGGCGTGGCGCGCGGCCTCCAGCGGGCCGGTCGGGGGAGGAGGGGAGGAGGACGGCGTCGGTGGCGGTGGGGCGCCCGGCGTCGAAGCGGCAGGATCGGGGACCGATCGATCCGGATCAGTGGGGAGGAGAAGGGATTGGGGGGTAGTGGGGTCGGCTAGGGGTTTCACGACCGGGAGGGGTTTTGGGAGTGAGGGGTGGGCCGGATGGCCATGGGCTGGTCGGCTGGGCCGCTTGGCCCAGTTGGCCAGGGGGGGGTTTCCTTTTCTCCTTTTGTTTTACTTTTTTTTTCTTTTCTTATTTTTCCTTTTCTGTTTTAATTTATTTAAAATATTCAGACACTTTACAAAAATGTGTGCACCCCACCATAATTAACTTTGTAATATTTGACAACCCCCGAACATTTTAGTTTTGATTTTTTGAAAACTTTTATTGCCATCAAAATTTTTAATTGAATTTTGAAACAGTTTGGAATTAACCCGTGGTTAGCTACAGTGACAAAGGTGACGTGGCACCATCACGTGAGATTACTGTAGCATGATTATCCGGGCGTTACAGTCTCGCCCGCTGCTTCACCGGGCGCGTGTTGGGGCACACCCTTAGATGATGCTGGATCACCTCTCTTGGGACCCCTACCAGCTGATTGGGCTCCCACGCGAATATCTCCTTGTTTGCACGCAAAAACCTCACCAAAGCTTCTTCTTGTCCCGGGTCAAGGCTGGTTCCTATGGGAAAGATGGCTCCTGAAGACCCGTCCTCGTCAACCAGCACCTGCTTGGTCTCCGCCCTGTCTCGGGTGAACAACTGCTTCTTCTTGGCGGGCGCGGTCTCCTTGGCCTTGGGCGTACTAGCGCCGGCTGGATGCGTTGCTTCCACGATCTTGAAGGCGAGCCTGAGTGCCATCACTGCCTCCTTAGTGTCCCTGTTGATGGTGAGGACGCCCTTGCTCGCTGGCATCTTCATGAGGTTGTCGGTCGGGTGAGTCGCCGCCATGAATTGAGGAAGAGCCGGGTACCCGAGTATGGCATTGTACGGGAGACCTATGCGGGCGATGTTGAAGTCCACCACCAGTCTGAAGGTTGTCACGCAGCGTGATTGAAGGACGGGAGGCGGATCTGCCCTAGAGAGTGGGCAGCTCCACCACCCACTCGACAAAGGCTTGGCGAGGTTGAGCCGCTCGAGGCACGTGGAGGAGGAGGTCAAGGCTTCTACGGAGAGCAAGTTGAGGCCGGCACCGCCATCGATGAGGGTCTTGGTGACGGCCACGTTGCAGATGGTAGGCATGCAGAGCATTGGGAGTATTCCAGAGACGGCGGTGGAGCCGGGGTGGTCTTCTGAGTCGAAGGTGAGGTCGGCCTCCGGCAGCCCAACCCGGCGGAGCCCCCAGGCGCTTGGAGGCTGCCCCCAATCTGACGGAAGAAAGGCTTGACGTGGCGATCTGAAGGCGGTGCTTGAGAGCCACCCAGCAGCGCCGCGACTGCGTGGTGCACCGGCACCGCGTAGCGCGCAGTGAAGAGGTTGCGGAGTTCCTCCCAGTACGCCACCGTGGACCCCGGGAGGTTGAGCAGCCATGCGCGTGGCTCGCCGGCAAGGGCCATGGGGAACCCGTTGGCCATCATCTTGTTGTCTCCTACGGCATCGAGGACGGCCTCCTCGTACGCCTGCAGGAACGGCGCCGGGTCTGCCGCACCATCGTAGCGCGGCGGCATCTCCGGCTTGAACTTGGCTGGCCATTGCACTCACCGCAGGGCGGGGGCCAGGGCTCGGTACCCAGACTCCCTGCTGTTGGTGTCGGTCGCAGAGGCAGGTGGCGGCGCACCTGCCATGGGAGCGAAGCGCGGCGGCACGAGGCGCAGGTTGGTGGAGAGGAGCTCCGGCGCACCCCTACCTTGCGCGCCAAATGTCGAATGTGGGGTTCGGGCAAACCCTTATGGTTCGAACACTGGGGTGCGCGCGAAGTCTTTCCCTTCTACCGATCTACGCTCTAGCTCGCTAAGATCTCGCGGACGAACTCGACGTACTCGCAGCATAGAAACATACGAGGTTTATACTGGTTCAGGCCACCGTTGTGGTGTAATACCCTACTCCAATGTGGTGGTGGGGGATTGCCCCTTGGGCTGAGGATGAAGAGTACAAGGGAAGAACAGCCTCCTGAGGTTGAGGTGTTCTTGTGTGTATGAACTTGTGGCGTGAGGATTCGATGCCTCTACTATGGTGGCTAGCTCTACTTATATAGGCCCTGGTCCTCTTCCCAAATATTGAGCGGGAAGGGAGCCAACAACGGCGGGCAAATTTGAAGGGGGACAACTAGTACAAGCTATCCTGACAAAAGCGGTCTTCGCCTGCGAAAAGCTCTGGGGTGACGCCGTCTTGGGCTCCACGATGACCTCCGCCTTGCCGTCCTCCTGGTCTTGGTCTTGTTGCATCAATATGGCAAACTTGGCATGATGCCTCGGTACTCTTCGCCTGCGCTGGCCTCCGCCTGGCACCAGCCTGGTACCGTTCGTCATGGCTCACGTCACGAGAGCCTCGTGAGGTTTGCCTTGCCTTGATATTTCTGCTCCTCGCGAGCGTGCCTGGCTAGGCCACTCTAGAGGAGGTCTTGCGTTGTCCGCCTCGCGAGGCTTGGACCCTCGCAAGGGTCTTGGGTGCCTTGTTGATGGGTCGTACGGCCTGCTGCTTGGTCACGTTGTGGGCTGCAGGCAGGAAAGTCTGGGGACCCCAGTTCCCAGATTGCCGATAGCAGCATCTGATATGCTGCACGGCAAATACGTAAACGCCCCTGGAGAGCTCCAAATTCGGGTAAGTAAAAGGAACACTTCCTTCACAGATTTGCTTTGCATAATGAAAGCCTTACCCGCCGCGATCTTCTTGGCCGCTTGGATTTCCTGAAGGGCGCTTTGGGCTTCGACTCAAGCCTCTTGTGCGCTCCGGCAGGCGTTCACAAGTTCGGACGCTTGCGTCTTAGAAACATGCTCCAAGGACTCGTACTTCTTGACGGTGTCCGAGAGCTCTTGCTGGACCTCGCCGACCCGGGCCTCATGCTTCTCGCGCACGGCGCGCTCCTTGGCCGCTTTGTCCTCGGCCTCGGCTAACGCCTTCTTGAGGGCCGCCACCTCAGTCATGGCCCCTAACAAAGTTCATGACGCTTTAGTCAGCACGAAACATTCACCCTTCCTAAACAAATACGCGTAGGTTACTGCATACCTTGGCTATCCTCCAGCTGCTTCTTTATGAGGCTGAGCTCTTCGTTGGCCCGCTCCAGGCTCTGCTTCAGGCCGGAGACTTCCGCGGTATGAGCGGCAGAAGCCAGAAGCAACGCCTGCTTATTCACATAGACATCTTATGTTAGACTCCTGCAAAAATTGTTTTGATCCTCTGTTCAGTTTTTTCTTTCCAAGCACCGAACAGAGCATCAGGGGCTACTGTCCACACTGTGATATTCTTTTTACAGTTATTACCTCAAAGCCTATTAAAAGGCTAGCGCAGGCCTAGGTCAGTCCGCTTGTGGAGGACTGAACCTTTTTTATCACCGTACCCATAAAGACATGGTGCTCATCCACAATGGAGGTGCCTCGCAGCGCTTCCAGCAGATTATCCGGTGCCTCTGGTTGGACAGAGGTCACCGACGTAACAGGCACACTCCTCCTTTCGGGGAAGGCCGTTCGCTGGACTCCGGAGCCATGTAGGTCTCTGGAATGGTTTCCGGCAGAGGGCTGAATGGAACTCGGCCCCCATCACCAGTCCCCATGGGGGCTTTTTCCCCCATGTGTCCGGCAGCTGAGGATTCATCCTGGGCTGCCACCCTAACGATCTCCGGAACCTCCCCCCGGTCTGGGAAGGTCCTTTGGGACACCATCTCGTCGTCCCCCTTGGGCGAGACAGAGTGAGCGGGCGGGAGACATGCGAGCCATCTCCCTTGAGTCTAGCGAACCCTCTGTCGAGGATCGCGGGTAGCCATCGCGGGCCGGACTGCAATGGCACAATTTAAACACATTATAAAGTGGAAAGGCCAGGTATTTGGATGTGCATAAGGTTTTTTGTACTTACAAGGCGGCCTGAGGCTTGGTCCGGGGCATTCGCTCCGGACTGCTATCAACATCCCATGTGGAGTTATCCGCAAGGGAGCCCTTCCCCCTCTTGGGCGCCTTCGCCTCCAGATTCGTGGAGGCCCCCCTTTTCTTCCTTCTCCCCTTAGGGGGGAGTTGCTTTCTTCCTCCTCCTTGTCGTCGTCTTCGGCGGCCGAAGACTCAGTTTCTCTTCATACGACATGTCCGAAGCGCCCTTTCGGCGAAGGCCACTCCTGGACCCTTTGGACGTTTTCTTGGCCTTCTTCTCAGGCACATCATAAGGCGCCGGAAACAACATCTTCGTCAGGAGTGGGGTTTCTTCATCTTCGAGTAGCGGAGCCGGACAATTAATCCAGCCCGCTATGTCAGTCCAGGCCTAAAAGAAATTGACAGGTAGGCTTAGACTCCTTCCTCAAAATATACCAGTAAAGGCTATACCTTGAAAACATGAAAGAACTTACCGAATTAGCCTGACGCTTTAAGCTAAGCCCACGATTCTCAGTCGTAGGCGGTGGTGTCTCGCCGGCCTTGAAGAGCACTAGCAGCGTCTGATGCTTGGCCGGATCGAACTCCCACAAATAGCAGGTCCGGCGTTGGCACGTAAGAATCCGGCGGATGAGCATAACCTGGATCACATTGACAAGCTTGATCTTCTTGGTTATCATGTTCTGGACATATGTCTGGAGCCCAGTCAGCTCGTTCAAAGATCCCCAGGTTAATCCCTTCTCTTGCCAGGAGGTGAGCCACATCGGAACTCCAGATCGGAATTCGGGGGCCGCCGCCCAGTTGGTATCGCGCGGCTTGGTGATGTAGAACCACCCCGATTGCCATCCCTTCACCGTCTCCACAAAGGAGCCTTTGATCCAGGTAATATTGGGCATCTTTCCCATCATGGCACCTCCGCACTCCACTAGTTGGCCGCTCACCACCTTCGGCTTCACGTTGAAGGTCTTCAGCCATAGGCCGAAGTGAGGCGGGATGCGGAGAAAGGCCTCGCACACGACTATAAATGCTGAGATGTTGAGGATGAAGTTGGGGGCTAGATCATGCAAGTCCAGCCCATAGTAAAACATGAGTCCACGTACAAACGGGTGCAAAGGGAATCCCAGCCCGCGGATGAAATGCGCAAGGAACACCACCCTCTCTTGAGGTTCGGGGGTAGGGACGATATGTCCCTTGGCCGGGAGTCGGTGAACGATCTCCTTGGCCAGGTATCCGGCCTCTCGGAGCTCCTTGATATCTTTCTTCTTAATGGAGGAGGCTATCCACTTGCCTCCAGCTCCGGACCCGGACATGGTCGAAGTGCTTTCTCGGGCGGGTAAAGCTAGAGCTTGGGCGTTGGAGCTCAAAGAAGGAGGGGCAGAGGAAGGAGAAGGCGTGGGTGAATGAGGACGAATACTTATCCCCTTATAAAGGTCGCGAATGCCAAACGCCCCCTCACTCGCCCTAAAACTCGCCTATTCCCAAGGGCTATGTAAACGACACGGTTGGGTTACCCACGCCCGTATTGATGAGAATCCTGCAATAAGGGGACACGATCTCTGCTTTGACAAGACGTGCCAATGGCAACCGTGTCTCGAAACGTGAAGCGGCAGACGGAAAACGGTTCTAAATTATGACCGGACAGACGTGATGTCATGTTACAAAAAGATCTCAGCGGATTGGATTCGTGAAATATTGTATTCTTTCTACTGTTGTGTGGGGTGTGTGTGTTATAGATCCGGACACATCGATACGTCCGAAGACTATTTCGGGTATAGTTCGGAAGGAGGAACCCGCCTTGCAATGCCGAAGACAGATCTACGCGCCGGATACTCTGTCATTGAAGCCAGGTTCAGGGGCTACTGAGGGAGTCCTGTACTAAGGAGTCCTTGGATGTCTGGCCTGTTATCCATGGGCCGGACTGATGGGCTGTGAAGACACGAAGACCGAAGACTGCACCCGTGTCCGGTTGGGACTCTCCTTGGCGTGGAAGGCAAGCTTGGCAGCCGAATATGTAGATTCCTTTCTTTGTAACTAACCTTGTGTAACCCTAGATCCTCCCGGTGTCTATATAAATCGGAGGACTTAGTCCGGAAAGACAGATACTCATAACGATAGTCATACAGGCTAGACTTCTAGGGTTTAGCCATTACGATCTCATGGTAGATCAACTCTTGTAATACTCATATTCATTAAGGTAAATCAAGCAGGAAGTAGGGTATTACCTCCATAGAGAGGGCCCGAACCTGGGTAAACATCGTGTCCCCTGTCTCCTGTTACCATCAACCTTAGACGCACAGTTCGGGAACCCCTACCCGAGATCCGCCGGTTTTGACACCGACAGCGAGGCCCAAGAGTTGAGCCCGCGACAGATGCCTATATATAGTGGAGGTGCGACAGACTCATGCGATTGATCTCTTCGGCGCTGTGACTAGGGTTTGAATGTGTTGCAAACAGACACCTCCACTCGCCGCCGGTTGTGTGATCGGGCCTAGCAGTCCGCCGCATGATGTTCCTCCTACACGTGCGGATACCGTTAGAGGCGGTGCACCTGCGCCGCTCCGGCGAACTTGTACGTGGGATCCGACGACCGGCTGTTCGAGGCAGATCAGACGGAGGAGACGATCCACGCGGACGCGCTGCCCCAACTCTTCTTCCGCTGCACGGTACTGCGCGTGTAGTGGGAAAGATCTGTGATCCATCTCCCGTAGCATGTTCTTGGTTGTTCTGCGCGTAGGAAAATTTTAATTTGCAGTCGACGCACCCTACCGTTGAGCCCAACAGTGGTATCAGAGCCTCTGCTATAGGATTTGGATTCAGATCGTATGCATATTAGGTATGTGGAGGCGACATATGAGATCTGTTGTATTTGATAAGATCGGCTATGTGCATGGTTGATGACATCAACTCCACACGGGGAATGATGTGGCCATGTTTTCTGATGATCGGGATCAATGAAGTCGTGACACGATCTACCCCTACCGGTCGGTCATCCGCCATCGGGGTTAACAGCGAAACGTAGATCCGAATCGGATTCGCGATGATCGATAAGATCGGTCAGATCAGAGAGTTCGGCGTGATCGGAGTTCAGATGTGATATGTGATTTCCGAAAATGTCGTGTATTTCACAATATATGTTTATTTGTGATTGTTAGTTGTGAATAGTATGGCTCATGTGTATGTGATGCATGTGTGTAATTTATACATGGCCTGCGTGTCATGTTTGTCAGCCGCCAGGAGCCAAAGTGCTGTCATTATATTGTATAAAGACCTACGTGTCGACTTGTGACTCTATTTAAAATTCATTACTAGTTGTAGTAGTTGGATAATAGAGATCAGGTTGGTGGCTTGGCTTCCCGGCATGACAAACAAGATGGAGTTCCTGGATGGTCATCGGAGTCGGAGCCGACCTGGAGGAACAACCATGAAGGAGCCATACTATTTCACAATATATGTTCATTTGTGATTGTTATGCTTCTTTGTTTCTATGCATGTTAGAATGGTAGAAAGATCCCTCGTTAATATCAAGCGAATTGCCATCCCCGATGTTGCACCTTCGCACGTCAAGTACGTCTAGTAGTGGGCTCATAAAATTGGGGTGCTGCTAGGTGTCCTTGAACTGAAGTGTTCGTGTCAGACACGGACATGCACTGCGTCAGGTTAACTTGACAAGGCTATCAAAACGGGTTTGGGCCTTGTGTTAAAGAAGGTTGGGGGCTAGGGTATGAGATACCTTCCCGACCGACAGGAGTCGTATAGAGATACGATTAGCAAGGAGTTGCTTACTGGATAGGCATGTTGTCTAGCAGTGACGCTAAAGCTCACTAGTCGCATGTGCTAGTCGGATCCTGAATCACTGAGAGTTTGTGGAGGGATGCCAACTTCACTGGGAGTATTTCTGTTTAAGGCTATAATTACTCTACATAAACACATTGCTTAGTGATTGCATATTTGTCACACCCTGATTTTCATGCCACTACACTTAAGCTAACAATCATGATAAAATAAGGTCTGACAAAAAACTTTTGAGTGTTTCGGACCTTGCCTTGATTGGTTTTTATGCATTTGCTTGCAAGTGCTCTAAAAATAAAATAAATCCTCCAACTCTTATACTCCTTCTCCTTGATCCAAAACTTCTGCCCAATGATCATGCCATGTGTGTAGGTCATAAAAATAATTTCTTGTACAAATATTTTGGCCAAAAAGTATTTTCTAAATTTAGTTTTCCAAAAACCCCTGAATTGAGGTTTGCACTACAAGTACTTAATTAAGGGCAGTGAAAATCTTTCCAAAAATATATTTGACTCCTATTAGATATAGGATACCCAGAAACCATAAAAATATAATTTTAAAAGTTATTTTACTATTTTATTTAAAAGCTTTTTCTTAAGGCCAGAAATGGTCTTTAATAGGTTAAAATTATTTTTATGCTATAAGAATGTTTTTGAAAATTTAGAGAAACTCAGTGGACATATATTTCCCATATATAGGAGTTTCAACACATGGTCATGTTCAAAATATTGGTCAAATCCCTCAAATACCCTTTCTGGATATTTCAAGCTTTTGAAATATTTACAAAGGAAATATTCTCCAAACATTCCAAAAAAATTCTAGCATGTCACATATGACATGTTTGATGATCTGGACAAGAATCATGTCATGGAGAATAGTATAACCCCATGAAACCCTCTCAAAACCACTTCTGTCCTCTTTCAAGTTTGAACAACTTTGCATTGTCAAACATGTCCAAATGTTCTCAAACCTTGTGAACGTGCTCAAATGGTCTAATCATTCATCTAGACCAAATGGCACAAGTTGGAGAACAAGTTAACTTGATCTAAGTGCCCCAAAACCCTTCCTGTCCAGAACCAAATTTGAACAACTCTAAATTGCCAAGTGTGTCCTTTTGATCTGAATTTTTGTGGACATGTTCAAATCCTCAACTGATGACACTACACCAAGTGGTGCATCAAGGAGAATAGATTTGCATGACTAAATCTTGGTAAAGCCATTTCTGCTGATTTCTAGGGTTTGCCAAAGTTACATTGGCAACTTTCTTCAAATGGACTCAAACTTGGTGGTAAACCTCAATTATGTGTGACACTTGATCTTGTTAATTCTCATGTCAAGTGCAGTTCATCTTCTTGCCCAAACCACCATCAAACACCTTCTGGTAGAAATTTAAAATGCATGTTTTGGCCATTTCCACTAATCTCCATGAGCTAATCCTTCTCCCACAGCATCATCTGGTCCTCCTCTAACCCCTTCATCTTTCCCTGCCCGAGGAGCCATGATTATGGGGTGAAAAGCTCTTTTCCCCTCTCTGGACAGCACCAAATCTCTCTCTCTCTCTCAACCTCCCTCCTCGCTCCAGTGGATCCCTAGGGCATCCAATGCCATATCCACATTGTTTACTCCCCCCTGCAACCACCAGACACAAGTGGGCGCATGAGGACGCGAGAAAAAGCCGCGGGTGCCGGCCATTTGCGCGCTCTGGAGCACGTCAGCGTGCTCCCGACCGTTGAGCCGCGTCCCCCGACCACCTCGAGCCTCCCCCTCACGCCAGTCGAGGTGCCTCAACGTCCGCAACACGCCACGCCCCTGGCCCCCTCCTCCTTCTCCTTCCTGCTGACTCCTTTCGCACGTGCGCCGGCCGCCCGAGAGCTCCAATAACAGAGCTCACACGCGCGGTGCTCTGGCCCTCCCCTGCTCCCTCTCTCCTCTCCTCTCGCCCTAGACCAACCCCACGAACACCCAGACCACGCCCTTGCGCCCGTGGCGTCCAGCGACTAGGAGCTCGTCGGCGCCACGAGCCACCAGTGCACCTCGCCCCCTTCTATTTAAGGCCACCCCCGAGCCTCCTCTCTACTCCTTTGGCCCTCTCTCCCTCCCGTGATCCCCCTGGACCAACCCACTCCCCTCCTCGCGCTCTCCATCCCCCTCCTAGGCCGGAGCCGAGCCGCCGGCCGCTGCTCAAATCCATGAGCCCGGTCCCTCTCTCTTCCCCCTGGATAGCCCCACACCCTCTTGTCACCACCACTGACTCACCCCAAGCTCCAGTTCCTCCTCCCCGCGTCTGCCTCGCCGTGCGGAATCTCGCCGTCGGCCTCCTCCGCCATGGACGATGGGGCGCTCACCTCAGACCGCCCCCGCGCCCGTGGAGTACCTCGGAGGATGCGTCACACTCCCCCGAGCACGACGGTGTGCCGCGCGCCCACAGTGGTGGTCGGTGCCGCCGGGGAGAGCGCCGGCACCGCTCGGCCTCGCCTCCTCTCTTCCGTCGGGCCTTGGCAGAGGTTGAAGGCGGCAACGAGCACTTTGAGGGCCAGCGTGTCGGCGACCAATGGGCCGGGCCCCGCCCGTTTAAGTGGAGATGGCTTCGGCCAGATCCTTTTTCCTCGCGCGTTGGCATACTCCGTGAACCCGCCTCCGACGTCGCCTCCTCTGCCCGTCCAGCCGAGCCACTGGGCCGGCCCATTGCTAAACTGCGCCCGGTCTTGTTTGAATAAGGTAAAACCCTTTCCCTTTCCTTTTTCTTTTGCTGTAAATTTCTAAAATCCATAAACAATTCAAATGGACTCCAAATTTGATGATTCAAATTTCTGGTGACTATAAATCATGATCTACCTGTTAGTGCAACATGCACATTTTTCCAGAGACCTTGTCTTCACAAATATTTATCAAACCCTATTTTTCCTATTTCTTTGATGGACTTTAGAAAATCCCAGGGAGCTCAAAATTGATCCAAATGCCATGATTCAAATTCCTAGATGCTTCTAAGTTCATAACTTAGTTTATGAACATTTTTGTTAATACTTTACGTACCACATAAAACAATGAGCCATTTCTTCATATTTGTCAACTTTGCAAATCCATAGAATATTCATTTGAACTCCTAATCCAGTGAAACCAACTCCTAGATGCTTCTAAAATCATGGTTTGTTAAATGGGTACCTTTGCTCATTTTTCAAAAACATGTTTATGTACACCTCTTGCAAATCCATAAACCCCTTGATTCCATCATATTGAAATGTTCAGAGATATCCTTGATCCAATTCCAATGAAACCACTCTGGTTATTTTCATATAACCAGAGATGTCCTAGAAAAGTCAAATTAATATTTTTGGAGCACTTATATTTCCTGCCTTGTTGTGTTGCTTATTGTGATTGTTTAGGCGTTAGTTGACGAAGTAGACGGAGTACATGGAGAAGGACCAGAAGATTTCAAGACTCGGATGAACTAGGCAAGCAGCCCTTTGACCATGTCTATGAAACCCTTTTTATGCATGTCATATAGCACCATATTGTTGCTGCAATGGAATCATGATGAGGTGGTAACCACTTTGATGGTTTGCCACCCTACTTCCTCGCTGATACTTGCATTGTGCATGACCCTACCTTCTTATGAGGGTTATGCCGGTGGGAGTAGATAGGATGCTAAAGTAGTTGCTATGCAAAGCGGGTCAGGGTTATGCATGGAAAGAAACAAGTTTGGTTTGACATACTTGCTAGCAGCCCCAGAGGGTGCCACTGATGCCCACAGGGGATGATGATGAACTAGGTCACTACTTGGTGGAGAAGTAGTGTACCGAGGCTTGATAAAAGTGTTGTTTACAGAGACGGATTAGATTTAAGATTTGTCGACTGTCCCCACCTTACATGCGCAACCACTCTACCCTTGTATGGGAAACGACATTATTGATTACCTAGGCCGATACTTGCTTGGAGCCCGCATACTAGTGACGGGGGAGAGTTGGTGCTCTCTCTCGGGACGGGGTCGTGCCAGGTAGGGCGACCATGACTGTCTTCACAGGGCACCGGACACACCATTGGTACCCCGTGCTTGTGGTATGTGATGAATATGGGAGCGAGGCTCCACGATTTGAAGATGTGAAATGTTGGGCACAGGGATTACTGCCAATCGAGTGGACTCCATGTTAGTGTCGTCTAGGAAAAGATAGTGATCGGGTGCTTACCCCGGGTACTTGAGGTATCGCGGGTCGTGGATGACACGGAAGTTCCCCGGATCTTGTGGGTAAAGTGTGCAACCTCTGTAGAGTGTAAAACTATTCGAATAGCCGTGTCCACGGTCAAGGACAGTTGGGTAGTGCTGCTTAGACTACGTCCATATGTTTCTGACAAACAACACGGTTTGGTAAATCTATTGACGTGATTCATGAGGAAGTCACGATGAGCTTGAGCATGAGTTGTTCATAACTCTCTCTCGATGTTGATGTCTGTAACCTCCTAATACTTTTTGCAGACGCATTCTTATCCTTGATAAATGTTGATCATACTTGCATGAGAAAAACTAGCTTTCCGCAAAAATGCCAAATTAGCAGTAATGCCTTGCATAATTATTCTGTTGTCACCCTTGGGTTGCTTGCGAGTACATTCAAAGTACTCATTGGCTTGCCACTGGTTATTTTATTGGCCAGGCATGAAAGAACAGAATATAATGAAGAGTACCTCGGTGACGAACATGCGAGCTAGGGCGCTTCCCAGTCAGAATGCCTGTAGGGTTAAGGCAGATGGCGTGGGTACAAGTTGTTATTGAAGATTTCTGCTGCGATGATATACTCAAGACTTGACCATAATGGTCCTACTTGTGTAAAACGGTATGTATGGATGTAAGACTCTTGTTATTCAACTTCTGTGTGTTTAGTGAGCATTGATCTCTGGGATCACTGTACACGTGCATTCGGTGATCACGACTTATGAGTCGGGGTCCCCACAATATTTTTCTTTTGTAGATCAATGGCACCACCTGCTCAACCCACCTTTGCATTGAAATCAATTCTAGAAAAGGATAAACTGAATGGAACAAACTTTACCACCTGGTATAGAAATTTGAGAATTGTTCTCAAGCATGATAAAAAGGAACATGTTCTAGAGGATCCACTTCCAGAGGAACCTGCCGGTGATGGTAATGCCACAACTAAGAATGCCTACCAGAAAGCCGTTGATGAATCAACGGAGATCAGCTGACTGATGTTGGCTTGTATGGAGCCTGATTTGCAACAGCATTTCGAAAATGTTGAGGCTTACGATATGATCGAGAGTCTCAAGAGCATGTTTCAGACCTAGGCTAGGACCGAAAGGTTCAACGTCTGGCGATCCTTGATGGATTGCTAGCTGAAGGAAGGTGATCCACTGAGCCCACATGTGATCAATATGATCGGATATGTGCAAGCTTTGGATCGGTTGGGCTTCCCGCTCTTGGATGAGCTGGCTACTGATGCAGTTCTGGGTTCTCTTCAGCCTAGCTATGGGATGTTCATCTCGAACTATCATATGCATGGCATGGATAAGAAGCTCACTGAATTGCATGGGATGCTCAAAGTGGCAGAGCAGGATATAAAGAAAGGCACGCATCAAGTGTTGATGGTGCAGAAATCGGCTAAGTTCAAGAAGAGTTGGTCTAAGAAGAAGGCTAAGGCAAAGGGCACGGAGATGGTAATCTCCGCTGCTGCGCCAAAGTCTGGACTGGACTCAAATACCATTTGCTATCATTGCAAGGAAACTGGTCATTGCAAGAGGAACTGTAGCAAGTGGCTTGCAGAGCATGGCAAGAAGGCTGGGAATGCTGCTTCAGACAAAGGTACACTTGTTGCATATGTTATAGACATTTACCTCGCTGACATACCTAGTAGCTCTTGGGTATTTGATACCGGATCGGTTGTTCATATTTGCAACTCGATGCAGGGGCTAGTAAGAACTAGGCGTGTGGCACAAGGGGAGATTGACATCAGGGTCGGCAACAAAGCAAGAGTTGCTACGTTGGAGGTCGGCACGATGTAGCTCCAGCTTCCTTCTGGATTTATTTTGGAATTAAATAATTGTAATTACATTCCTACACTTAGTCGGACCATTATTCCTGCCTCATGTTTGATGAGTCAGGGTTATGAATTTAATTTAAAGGATAATGATTGTTCATTTTATTTGAATGGTATGTTCCACGGCTATGCACCCATTGTTGATGGGCTATTTATATTGAATCTGGAACAGGAAGCGGTCTATAACGTCAATGTCAAGAGGCATAAGCCTAATGAGATAAATCCGACATACTTCTGGCATTGCCGGCTTGGACAGATTAGTCTGAAGTGCATGAAGAAGCTCCATGATGATGGGCTAATAACTTGGTCCAACTTTGCATCGTTCGAGATATGTGAATCATGCTTGCTCGGCAAGAAGACTAAGTCTCCTTTCGCAAAGAGTTGCGGTAGCATGTCCGAGCTGTTGGAGCTTATACATAGTGATGTATGTGGTCCAATGAGCACAACTGCCAGAGGTGGCTATCAGTACTTCGTGACTTTTACCGACGACTTGAGTAGATATGGATATATCTATTTGATGAGGCACAAGTCGGAAACTTTTGAAAAGTTCAAAGAGTTTCAGAACGAGGTTGAGAATCAGCTCGGAAGACTATAAAGCTTCTACGATCTAATCGTGGAGGTGAGTACATGATCCAGGAGTTTGATGATCATCTAAAAAGCCGAGGTATAGTACCTCAACTCATACCTCCGGGTACGCCACAGAGAAACGGCGTGTCGGAACGGAGGAATCGTGCCTTGTTGGACATGGTTCGATCTATGATGAGCAAATCGGATTTACCCTTGTCATTCTGGGGATACGCTCTAGAAACTGCAGCTTTCACACTTAACAGGGTACCATCAAAATCGATAGACAAGACACCACATGAGATGTGGACCGGGAAGAGTCCCAGTTTGTCTTTTCTAAAAATTTGGGGTTGTGAACCATTTGTCAAGCGACTTATATCAGATAAGCTTACACCCAAGTCGGATAAATTCATATTCATGGGATATCCGAGGGAAACCTTGGGATATAGCATCTACAACCGGGAAGAGAACAAAGTGTTTGTTGCTCGGAACGGGGTTTTCCTTGAGAAAGAGTTTCTCGTTTAGGAGGCTAGTGGGAGGACAGTCTGACTCGAAGAAATTCGAGGACCACTCGGGGACGGCTCGGCTGGTGATGAGATCATACCGGAGTCAGTCAGGGAACCCGTAGTGGAAGCGGCACCGAAACCACGGAGGTCGGAGAGATTGCACAGAGTGCGCAATGTATTGTTGCTAGAAAGCGACGAGCCAGCTACATATGCGGAAGCAATGGTGAGCCCAGATTCCGAGGCATGGCTAGAGGCCATGAGATCCGAGTTAAAGTCTGTCGGTGTCAAAACCGGCGGATCTCGGGTAGGGGGTCCCGAACTGTGCGTCTAAGGCGGATGGTAACAGGAGGCAAGGGGCACAATGTTTACCCAGGTTCGGGCCCTCACGATGGAGGTAATACCCTACTTCCTGCTTGATTGATCTTGATGATATGAGTAGTACAAGAGTTGATCTACCACGAGATCGTAGAGGCTAAACCCTAGAAGCTAGCCTATGGTATGATTGTTGTATCTGTCTATCGACTAGCCTGGCTCGGTTTATATAATGCACCGGAGGCCTAGGATAACAAGAGTCCTAGCCGAATACGCCGGTGGGGAGGAGTCCTTGTCTTGATCACCAAGTCTTGTGGAAACTTCCTTGTATGCGACAACTGTCCGAACTGGCCCATGAGTATACGGCCATGGGGGTCCTCGGCCCAATCTAACAGATCGGGAGATGATGTGGTGAGTACCCCCTAGTCCTGGACACCGTCAGTAGCCCCCTGAACCGGTCTTCAAGTTAGGGACGCTCCTCGATTCTTCGGAACTGATCTTCATCTTCGGTCGTCGGTCTTGAAAACTGGTTCAACAAATCTTCTCATCTTCAATCTTGAGGATTGTCATAGTGCATCCGAAGAGTTTACACGTCGGGTATCCGAGGAGCCCCTTTAAGTTTCTGGCCTTTATCAATGCCTTGTTATTTTTATGCCACACCTCAGGTTTGAAGTTTCCCGGGAGGCAGTGTCCTCTTGGGTCCGAGCTCCAACGCCGGACTGCATCCGAGGTATCTTTTGCAGCCGAGAACTAATGTCGGACTGCTTCCGAGCTCCAACGCCGAAATGTATCCGAGCTCCAACGCCGGACTGTGTCCAAGCTCCAACGGCAGACTGTATCCGAGCTCCAACGCCGGACTGTATCCGAGGTGGTGCACCACCTCGACCATGGGCTGATTTTTATGAACTTAAATCCGAATTGTGCAATGTAATCTCTGCCGAGATGTATAGCCAGTAGCCCTCAAGGTGCGTGTTGGCCTAATATCTGGGATGCACCTGAAGGAAAAAACAAACCGCTGACCCTAGTAGCCGCTGAGACTCAGGTCGATTCATAAAATCAGCTTGAGGGTCAATTGCTAGCTCGACAGCATACTTAGGAATAGAAACGCGGTGTGCAGAGTCCTCGAGACTCGGGTTGGGTGCGGCCGACCAACATGAGGATAATAATCTCCTCGAAAACTATATTGCGCTTTAAATTTTCTGCATTGGATTGCCAATGCATTAGCCCCCGAGACACTGGTCGGGTGCCAACACCAACTCAGGGGATCGACGTGCCCCTTTAATATTTATAAATAATGAGCAGGAAGCCCAGTAGCCCCCGAGCCTTAATGTGGGCACGGGTGGCCGAATTAAGGATCGATATCCAGAGTAAAATCACATATTATGTGTAATGATTCTGTGTATCCAAGTACTTTACATCATTATTTTGACTCAATTGCGCCCGTTTATCAGCTGAAAGTGGCCCATCGTCGGCTTCTACCACTTAGTAGATACTACGCAGGGTGTTTCCGCAATAACAAAACAACCATTAGTCGACGTCTCGGTGCCCGAAGGCGGTTGTGTTAGCGGAAACGAGGCAATCAGATATGCGGGCTTTATAACTTTCGCTTAGTCATAGGAGCTTTAAAGCGGGAAGCTAGCTATGCGCCCCCGGTTAGTGTTCGGCGGCATCCGAGGTCAAGCCGTAAACACTTCGGCCAATGTTATGAATGGCCCGTCATTTAACATAGTCATCGGATCGCTGACCAGTTTACGCCTATTGTGACAGTTAGTTTTCGGCTTTCTCCGCTGAGGTGCTTGACCATGCGAAATTTGGAAGCACAATCGCGATGGTTCTCTATTTGCACACCTTGCCGAACAAAGCGGAGCGTAGGAGGTAACCGCGAGGCAGGCAACCCAACTATTGACCGAAGACACAATTCGAAACCGATGCATATATAGCAATATCCGGGAATGTTTTCGCCGAATCCCTGAAGGTGACCGGCGTTGCACTGCGAGACTAATGCTGGAAACGCACAAATAGTTTAAAAGTGCCATAGGCTCGAAAAGCCAAAAAACTTATTCAAAAGTTTAATGTCCGAACTAGATCAAGTGTTCGGTGCCAATCCGAAAATTGGATTTTAAAAAAGTGCTTCTGCCGTGCTTTAACATGACACATCCTATCTCAAGACTTCAAGCGGGTCAGCCTACGGCTTCAACCTCCTACCCTGAAGGTGGAGTACTTCTCATTAGGCCAGTTTAGCAAACTAAACTCTAGCAGTTTTGAGAGAGAAATTAGGCTCCCCGGCTAGTGACCACACACTCGTGTCGAAAAAAGGAGTGATAAATAGTAATAATAATAATAAAAACTTTGAAACGACTAAGAAGAAAAACACTTATTATAAAACGGCTCAAATAAACTTAAGAGCCCCCAAGGGACTTGGGTAAAAGAATGATTGTATGTACCGAAGTACTTATATCATATCTATGTTCACCTGAACTTTAAACGCGTCTTAACCAACCGTCGGCTTCTTTCTCTTCGGTCAAGGACCGAAAAGTGTTATGTACTCCACCTGTCGATAATATCGACGGTGTTTCCAATAACCAGGCAATCAGGCCATAAGGCTGTAACAAACAAAGCGCGCTCAGGGAACTTATGCTATATTCTTGACGAAGTGTAAGAAGCATCTTGAAGAAAATAGTACCCCACCGATACCTTTCTTGGTGCTCATTGTTACTATGAGACTTGTGCAATAGATTTTTTGTACTCATGAGTTTCGTTGTCGCCGACCATAATTGAAAACAATAAGAGTGCTAGCTTTCGGCTTCACCCAGGTCGAGGTCCGGCTCGGATGACCCGATCGTGACAATCGCAGAGGTGCTCCCTTTACTCCCTAGCCGAACAATCGGGAACGTAGGGGTAAACACAGGAGCGAGGCAACCCAGCTTGCGAATCGCTTAAGTCAATATGGTGCATATTGAGGCATAATACACGAACAAGGAACGAAGACGTACAAGTATAATCATATGTAAGAGGAAAGGCTTCATGAAGGAAGCCCCCAAGTGAACTGGGTATTTGAATTTGTGCTTCACAAAGAAAGTTTGGACAAGGAATTTTTTTACAAGCAACTTTTTTCCAAAAAAGTATAATGCTTGGTCGAACCGAACACAAGTTAGAAATTTAAAACTTTGAGCATGAAGGCAACTTAGCTGGTTAATGTGTTCGGTATTGATGACGCGGTCCGAGCTTGATGCGGGACAAGGTTCCATCCCCCAAGCCGGTCCCGAGGTGGCAGAGCAAAAGAGCTCGGCACTCCAAAGTGGTGACATAGCACGGTCAATGCAGGCCGACAGAGTGATGCCAAAGTCCCCGGCATGGGGTAATGAAGTGTTGATGAAGCCCCCCGTCCAGCCGAGGTGACGTGGTATGTCGGTACACCGAGTTGACGATACTGCCCAACTCGGATCATTTTCCTGTGCACAAAAAATAGTGCAAACCGGAGATAATAGTAATGATAATAAAAAATCGTTGCATAATTAATAATTTATGCAAAGTGAGTAATAAAAGAAATATGGCATGGCGCCGAAGTCAATGTCGATGGAGGGCGTCGGCGTGATGCGGTAAAGGCGTGACAAAGCCTGAATTCACAGGTCGGTCCGAGTTCCGGATGTGGCGTTCGCTGGACTATGTATGGAAACTGACCGAACCACCATGCGACCATCGTTAATGCGGCCACCATTTGATAGACCTGTTACATATGATGGACAAACCAGAGTAATAATTCCTTCGGAAAAATGAACCCAAACAAGCAAAAAATACTAGGATTAATAGCACCTGGTTTATTTGTTGTAGCAATCCGAAGAAAGGTGATTCCAAAAATTGGGACTCGATCCGCACACCCATTGTCTGATGGGCGATAAAGCGACGGCACAGCGATGCTGGCAAAGGTTGGCTCACCAAGGCAAAGCCCTCGGTCCAGCTAACATGACGGAGCTGGTTGGCTAGTGACGCCGAAGTCTCCGGAGTATAGGTTGATGAAGAGATGGCGAAGCCCCCGATCTAGCCGAGATGTCGAAACCTCGATGTCAGCTGATGAGTTGAAGTAGGTTGGCCTGATGAACACCGGCTTTAAGGAGCAATAGTGTGGCCCTGCCGATGCAGGTTGTGACGTGGTCAATGCCGGCTTGATGAAGTGACCAAGCGGCGATGCCAATGTGCCTGCTCCATGTAATCTATGGGGTGGCGATGTTGGTGATGATTTATCCTTTGTGATGCCGAACTCTTGTTCCTCTTGCCGAGATGATGATCCGAAGAAGTTGAGTTCGGCTCAACAAAGTGACGACGTGTCTAGCGTAGGTCGGCAGCCGTGGAGTAATATTGCCGGACTGGTTTGACACCAGCATGATGTTGAAGATCATGTTCAAAAGATTTTAAAGTTAGTGCGATGTGTTCGGAAACAAAACACAATACCCCATACAAAACTTCCTTCAAAAAGGATGTCCGAAATCCCGTTCATAAAAAACACGAACTCGGAATTGATTCGTTTTCGCAGAAAACAGATCCGAAAAGTGATGCACTAATTGGAAGGTTCCCGGAGTTTGGACGGTCGGATCGAGCTGAAATTTTGAGGGGTGGTAGATATAGGAATTCCGCAGCCGATCAATGGTTGGATCTTCCAAAGGACATCCGAGCTATAAGATGGACACCACGCCCTAAACTCGTCCAGATTTGACAGGGCTCTGGTACATCGCGGATTGCTAGAGATTCCTCCATCAGAACTCGACGAAATTTTCCAGAGTTGTTATAGACTCAATTCATCACAATCCCACCAAAGCAATCATTAAAACGACACTTGAGGAGGCGGTGGCGGCGCGCTGTACAGAAAAACAGCACGGTCGCCCGAGGGCAATGTTGACGTTGAGCCCCCGGGCTCCCTGGATGATTCCTCCATGATCTTGATAGAGATCAGAGCTGATGTTGATGAAGGCCCTCATCCGAACATGACGATCGGAGGTAGGGCGCAGTCCTTGGTCGAACCAAGGTGACCAGTCGAGCCAGTGACGAAGATGCCGAAGTCGCAGTTGATCTGCAGGCGAGCCGTCGACCTTTTGCCGAACACACAGCGGAGCTCTCAATGAAGGCACCAATGTCGGTGTCAAAACCGCGGATCTCGGGTAGGGGGTCCCGAACTGTGCGTCTAAGGCGGATGGTAACAGGAGGCAAGGGACAAAATGTTTACCCGGGTTCGGGCCCTCAAGATGGAGGTAATACCCTACTTCCTGCTTGATTGATCTTGATGACATGAGTAGTACAAGAGTTGATCTACCACGAGATCGTTGAGGCTAAACCCTAGAAGCTAGCCTATGGTATGACTGTTGTATCTGTCTATCGGGTAGCCTGGCCTCGGTTTATATAATGCACCGGAGGCCTAGGATAAGAAGAGTCCTAGCCGAATACGCCGGTGGGGAGGAGTCCTTGTCTTGATCACCAAGTCTTGTGGAATCTTTCTTGTATCTGACAACTGTCGAGGCGGCCCATGAGTATCTGACCATGGGGTCCTCGGCCCAATCTAACAGATCGGGAGATGGCGTGGTGAGTACCCCCTAGTCCAGGACACCGTCAAAGTCCATGGATGAGAATAAGGTCTGGGACTTGGTTGATCTGCCGCCTGGCGTAACAGCCATTGGTTGCAAAAGGGTCTTTAAGAAGAAAACCGATGTGGATGGAAATGTTCAGATCCATAAATCTCGGCTTGTCTCTAAGGGTTATGGACAAGTTCAAGGAATTGACTACGATGAGACTTAATCGCCGGTAGCGATGCTGAAATCGGTGAGGATCGTACTAGCTATAGCTACATATTTCGATTACGGGATATGGCAGATGGATGTCAAGATGGCTTTCCTTCATGGAAATTTAACCGAGGACGTGTATATGATACAGCCTAAGGGTTTTGTCGATCCGACTAGCACTAGTAAGGTATGCAAGCTCAAGAGATCCATTTATGGGTTGAGGCAAGCATCTCAGAGCTGGAACATTCATTTTGATGCGGTCGTCACTAGTCTCGGTTTCACCAAAAGAAAATAGGACTCTTGTGTATAGAAGAAGTTAAGTGGGAGCTCGATAGTGTTTTTGATCTTGTATGTGGATGACATACTACTGATCAGAAATGATGTTTCGATGCTGAACTCGGTCAAGGAGTCATTGAATGGCAAGTTTTCGATGAAGGACCTTGGTGAGGCAATGTACATTTTAGGCATTAAGATCTATAGAGATAGATCGAGGAGGCTGCTCGGCTTAAGCCAGAGCACGTACATAGATAAAGTGTTGAAGTGGTTCAACATGAGTGAAGCGAAGAAAGGGTTCTTGCCACTCTCACATGGTAGAAGGATAAGCGAGACTCATAGTCCTTCGACAGCTGATGAGCGAAGCAAGATGAGTAGGATTCCGTTTGCCTCGGCAATCGGATCCATCATGTATGCCATGATATGTACAAGGCCAGATGTTGCTTTTGCAATAAGCCTAACAAGCAGATACCAAGCAAAACCTGGTGAGAGTCACTGGGCAGCGATAAAGACTATTTTGAAGTACCTAAAAAGGACTAAAGAGATGTTCCTAGTTTATGGAGGTGAGGAAGAGCTCGTCGTAAGGGGTTACGCTGATTCTAGTTTCCAAACCGACAGAGATGATTGTCGATCACAGTCCAGATTCGTTTACGTCATGAATGGAGGAGCAGTGAGTTGGATGAGTTCCAAGAAAGATACGGTGGCCGATTCTACCATAGAAGCTGAATACATTGTGGCTTGTGAAGCTGCAAAGGAAGGTGTTTGGATCCGAAACTTTCTGGATGATCTTGGTATTTTCCCAACCTCGATAAAACCATTGGACCTTTATTGTGATTATTCTGGTGCCATCGCACAAGCCAAGGAGCCGAGGAATCACCACAAGACCAGACACATAGATCGGAAAGATCACCTGATACGAAAGATCGTAAAGAATGGTAATGTAGAGTTATACAAAATTCACACGGATGCAAATGTTGCAGATCCGTTGACTAAGTCGCTTCCACAACCCAAGCATGAGGGGCACGTTAGAGCTATGGGCATTTGATGTCTATTTGATTGACTCTAGTGCAAGTGGGAGACTGTTGGAGATATGCCCTAGAGGCAATCATGTATGATGATATTTCCTATGTGTTCATGAATAAAGAGAGTCCTTGGACATTATCAATGATGTGTATTAGCAAGTACGTGACTTGTTTGTGGGACTATTCTTTTTTTTTGACTATATACTGCAAGGCAACAGCCTCATAGCCCTTTATTCATATAAAAAAACAAAAGGTTCTCTGTACAACTATGGAGAAAAGAAAGAAAATACAAAACTTACAAAGAGAGCTATCATACTTACAAAGAGAGTTAGGGGTGAGAGGCTATCCAAGCTAACAGACTGTCCCTATATTTACATTTGATTCTGTGAGCTAATAATGAAAGGTCCTGCACAAAATTCCTCCTCCAAGCTCTAAAACTAGGAGTCTCATTTATAAAGATCTTGCCATTCCTCTGCGTCCAAATGTTCCATGTTGAAGTAGAAACCACCTCAGAATAGAAAGGCTTATTGAAATCCTTCCTAGAAGCTGAAGCCATCATGAAAGTAGACTGGTTGGGTGCTGCTGGCCAGGAAATCCCAAGATAATTCCAAACTCTTTGACTAAAATTGCAAGAGAAAAAAAGGTGGACTCTATCTTCGTGAAAGGAAGACTGGCATAGAACACAAGTATCATCCTGGATATTCCAATGCCTTCTCTGCATCATGTCCCGTGTGTTAAGGCGATCCATCAATAAAAGCCATCCAAAAACCTTGATCTTGAGGGTACAGGAGCATTTCAAAATATACTTGAAAATTGGGTCAATCCTCAAATGAGAGAAGATGAACTCATAGTAGAGCTTAGATTGATACTCTCCAGATTTAGATGGCCATTTCCAAACATCCTTCTCCTCTGAATGCAAGATGATGGGTTGTAACAAAGTCTAGAGTTGAGTTAGTTCCAGATATGCCTCCGAAGAGAAAGGTAGATGAAAACCTTCAACAGCCGACTGGTAAGAAAAAAAGTCCTTGACTGTTATCGTGTCACCAATGGCAAATGAATGAAGTCTAGGAAATTGATCCTTAAGAGCAATCATTCTGTTGTCAATTTGCCAACGATCAAGCCAGAAAACCAAAGTATCTCCAGCATGCACTTGTGGTGTGGCAAGCAAACATAAATTTTCATACAACTTGAGCACATCACGCCACCAAAAGGAGCCACAAAGCTGAGTAACTTGTGGGGCTGACGAATGATAATAGGAATCCCAAATAAAGGTAACCCATGGGACATCTTTCTTATTGAAGAACTTGAACAGATGCTTGATCAGAAGAGCTTCATTTTGCACTCCCAAATGAGTGACTCCCAGCCCACCATACTTCTTTGGCTTGCAAACCAACTCCCATGCAGCTAGAGATTGTCTAGGAGTTTCAGTATTCCCCCTCCAAAGACAGTGCCGTTCAATCATTTCAATCTGCTTGAGGATACCTTGCGGTATAGATAAGGAGCAGAGAAAGTAAATGGGCATGGATGTGAGTGCTAACTGCAGGAGTTGAAGCCTACTGCCTTGGTTGAGGAAACAAGAAGTTGCAGATAATCTTCTCTCAATGCGATCAACAAGAGGCAGCAGATCGTAAATGGTCGGCCTAGAGGTGCCCATGGGTAAACCAAGATACGTGAAGGGCATTTATCCAACAGAGCTTCCAAGTAAAGCAGCAATACGAATTCCTTCTTCCTCAGACATGTTCATTGGGATGAGGGAAGATTTACTGAAGTTGACCCGCAAACCCGTGGATTCAGCAAAATTGTGTAACATATCCTTGAGAGCAATCAATTGGGTGTCAACCGCAGGTAAAACTATCAGTGTGTCATCCCCATACTGAACAATCGGATAGTCATTAGACCTAGTTGGAATTGGTAAGCTGAGGATATTACGACTGCACATGTCATTCACCACAGATTGCAGAAGATCCACCGCAATGACAAAGAGAAGAGGTGATCAAGGATCGCCTTGACGAACACCACACTTGCACTGAAAATGTTGGCCAGGAACTCCATTTAACAGTACCGCAGAAGTACCAGATGAAAGAAGGTTACTGAGCCAACCATTCGAACGATCATCAAATCCCTTGTACTGAAGAATTCTGAGAATGGCATCATGTTCAATCGTGTCAAACGCTTTTGTGAAATCCAGCTTCAATAAAACAATGGGCCTCTTTGAAGCTTTGCACTGGTGTATATACTCAAAACACCATGCAAGGCAGTCTTGGATAGAGCGACACTTGAGGAAGCCATATTGGTTTCGGTGGATGCATTGGACGATTACTTTCTGCAATCGATTCGCCAGAAGCTTGGTTAAGAACTTAAGGCATGTATTGGTTAAAGAGATTGGCCGAAAGTCACCAACAGACTCAGGGTTTAACTTCTTAGGGATGAGGGTAATGAGAGAGGTGTTAAGACATTCCGAGCTATATTTTCCCTCATAAAACTCTGCAACCAACTTCATAAAATCTGTCTTAAGAACACTCCAACATTTCTTCAGGAAAAGGCCTGTAAATCCATCCGGGCCAGGGGCACGGTCAGACGGTAAATGTTTAATGACCTCCTCCACTTCATCATCAGTGAATGGCCTGGATAAAGCCTCAAGTCCATCGACTAGTCAGGAGGTTATTAAGGTCAAAGTTCATGTGAATACCCTTGGCTTGGCCCATGCGCTGCTTGAAATCAGACCAAAACATGGATGCATTGTATGATGACTGTTCTAAAAGGTCCCTAGTAGAAAGGGCTATGTGGACGCGCAGCCGACTAGACTAGCATATGACACGGTCGATGGCTTGGTCTCACTAGCCATGAAGCATTGGATGCTAATGGGATAATATGGACTTGGAAAGGTCTACTCGGATTCTACGTAGTCAGATCCGAGTAGAGATAAGGTCCGTGTCGGATAGACCCAACAATGAGACGCACCGATATGTCATATGTGAGTCTCTAGTACAACATACGTTCTGTGTCCTAAGATCTGAGCTGGCACATGTACTCGGGATGGTGACATGCCTGCTTTGGGCCTACCAAAGGCTACTCCATGACTGGGTAGTTACAAAGGTAGGTTTCAGGCTTGTCCAGACCCATGCTGCGAGACATGGTCGAGCAAGATGGGATTTGCCCCTCTGACCAGGAGAGATATACTCTGGGGCCCTCGTGTGATCCGACCAGGATAAGCATGGCCATGCGACAAGGATTATGAGATAATCCGAATTGTGGTCGGCATCACTGGAACAAGAAACGGGTTGGGCTAGCACAAGGATGACAGACTCGCCTTGAGCCCGACAACACATATCGTGTGGCAAAGGGAACAGAAGTGTGACATGTTGTACAGGTTCGCCTAACCAGCTTCATAGTCTGCTTGGTGATTGCCATGCCTTGCTAGAGGCTGCTACCAACCGTGCAGTTCAGAGGTGATCCGAACTGCGACCAAGCCGGCTTGAACCTAAGGGGTCGCGCACTTAAGGGAAGGAACCTACAAGGTCGGATCCGAGGACACTGGTCGGATATGATCCGAGCTGTATTCGGATTGTGGCCAAGTAGACTTGTGGGCTTTAGGATCTGTGCGAGGCCCAAGAGTTGAGCCCACGACAGATGCCTATATATGGTGGAGGTGCGGCACACTCATGTGATTTATCACTTCGGCGCTGTCACTAGGGTTTGCATGTGTTGCGAATAGACACCTCCACTCGCCGCCAGTTGTGTGATCGGACCTAGGAGTCCGCCGCACGATGTTCCTCCTGCACGTGCGGATACCATTAGAGGCGGTGCACTTGTGCCGCTCCGGTGAACTTGTATGTGGGATTCGACGATCGGCTGTTCGAGGGAGATCGGATGAGGAGGAGACGATCCACGCGGACGAGCTGCCCCAACTCTTCTTCTCCTACACGGCACTGCGCGTCTAGTGGTAACGATATGTGATCCATCTCACGTAGAATGTTCTTGGTTGTTCTGCGCATAGGAAAATTTAAATTTGCAGTTGACGCAACCTACCGTAGAACCCAACAGTCGCCGCTCGTCTTCGGGGTCTCGTAGAGCTCGGGAGAGTCGCTGGACTCCCAAGCGCCACCGCTGCTGCTGGAGGAGCCACTGGCAAAGCCAGCGGCAAGCTCGGTGCTGGCCGCTGCGCCGCCCGGATAGCCCACTCCAGGGCAACACTCCAAGCGGCAGCCTTCCCCGTTGAAGACCTTGAAGAACATCGTGGAGGCGCCGTCATACTTGAAGTGGATGGCAAGGGCGCCTTTCATGCGGCAGAACCGAACAACCTCGCCCCAGCCAAGGGTCATGAAGATCTTGCCCGGGGAAACGGCTTCCACCTCTGCTCCAGTCGCCGGGGCGTCGCATTTGGCATGTTGCAGCCAAAGCAGCGGACCACTCGGCAGCATCTCGGTGGAGAAGAACTATGGTAAGCGGATCCAAGTATGCGGAGGCATCGCCGCCCACATCACGAGTTCGCGCGAGGAGTCAGCGACGTGGACTCCTGGGGCGACGGCATGCGTCAACGCTGCATGGCTACCACGGCTACGGCGCGGGCGATGGCGCTCATCGCCTCTCCCTCCGGAGCCCTCAGCTTGGGCGTACAGAGGCAGCGGGGTTCTTTTCCCTTCTCGCACCAAGGCCTCGACACCTCCGGCCTCACGACCATGTCGCGGCGGTGGCTCGACCTCTTCTTCGGTGGAAATGGCCCGGGCTCATCGCGGGTGGGGGGGGGGGGGTTTCCCTTCTCTGCGGCTGACATCCTCCGAATAGGCGCCATGGGGGTCACTACTTGCAATGGAGCGAGGAAGAAGAAGCGAGCAGAGCAGGAAGAGACGAGCGACAAGGGCTCCGCCCCCTCCTCATTTATAGCAGGAGAAGGCCAACCGGCGATCCCCACGATCACAGGTAATGATGATTTTTCTCAGCATGCAGCAGGGACTCGTCAAGTCGAGGAGTTGCCGAGGCAGCATGGGGAAGCGGAGACGCCCACGTCCAATCAATCGCCACGCGTCGAGCGGGGCCGCAGGCTGTTGGGGCCCACGGTGCTTCGCACTTGCCCTTTGGCTTCGCTTCGAAGCCAAGTCCGAGCGCGCCTTGGGCCCGGGGGCTACAGTCGGCATCCTAGGAATGGGGGTCCCCAGACTTGCCTGCTTGCAGCCCATGGCGTGGCTCCACCAGTGGCCCTGTACGCCCCATCTTCACCAACAATCACTCATGACCCTCGCGAGGGGCCAAGCCCCACGAGGTGGACGACACAAGACCGCCTCAGGACGGCCTCACCAGGCTGGCTCGCGAGGGGCGGAGAGATCAAGGCAAGGGGAACCTCACGAGGTACCTATGACATAAGCTATGACGACTGGAGCCAGGCGGGCACCAGGCAGGCGCCAGCACGTAAAGTGTCCTCGTTTCCTCTGTGGTGATAAAGAGGCAAGCACAGGCGAGGTGTCCCGAGGCATCAGGCAAAGGTTTTCATATCGGTGCAACGAGACCAAGACCAGCAGGACGACAGGACGGAGGTCACCGTGGAGCTCCAGACGGTGTCACCACCAGAGCCTTTGGCAGGCGAAGACCACCTTTAGTCAGTATAACTTGTACTAGTTGTCTCCCTTTGAATTTGGCCGTTGTGGGATCCCTTCCCGCTCAATATTTGGGAAGAGGAACGAGGCCTCTATAAATAGGACTAGCCACCACAGTAGGAGAAGAACTCGAATGGGATCAGATTCAGATCATCCTGGACCACACAAGTTCACCAAGCACAAGAACACATCTCCTCAGGAGGTTGTTCTTCCCTTGTAACTGTTCATCCTCAGCCCAAGAGGCAATCCACCACACCACACTGGAGTAGGGTATTGCACCACATCGGTGGCCCGAACCAGTATAAACTCTTGTGTGTCTCTTTCTGTGGGTTTGACGCACTAAGCTTTGAGATCGCGGTGAAAGTGAGGGCATGATTAGGTAGCAAGAGATCTTCGTGCGCACCCCAGTGTTTGAAGCTCAATGGTTTTGTCGGAACCCGAAATCCAACAATGGCAAAAATTTCAGATTTGTAAAGAGTAGCATCATACTTTCCAATCAAAGAAGCAATTTCATAAGCACCCTTAAAGGCAACAAATTCTTCAATTTGTTGAACATCATGGTAATTATAAACACCCTTAGCATACGAAGATATGATTCCATTATCACTAAACTCACATTGGTAGGGAAGGTTTTCTTAGGGTCTTCAGAACAACAAGTAAAATCATATACACATAAATTCCAAGCATAGCATTGCAAACGATGAATTTGATCAAGTAAAAGTTTCCCTTTTTGAGATAAGCAGTGTCGCACATAACAAGCATACTCATCTAAAGATTTGCCCTCAACTAAGCTAGTTGGGGTTTCAGCACACATAGGGATCGAAGATGATCCAAGTAAAAAGCTTCAGGGGTGTGATAGATTTTGAGTGGTTCTTAAACCATTGGTTCAGTAGGTACTATACCTGGCCAAACGGGCCGGCCCGGCACGGCCCGGCCCATCGTAATCGTGCCTGGCCCAGCACGGCCCGCTAGGGCACGATTACTATACGGGTCGTGTCGTGCCGGCCCGCGTGCTGCGCCCCCAGGCCCAGGCACGGCCTAGTTAGTAAAAGGGCCGGCACGTTGACCCGTTTAGCACGATGGGCCGCTTATTTTCAGCCTGTTATTTGACGCACTGAGCGTTTTAGCCTATTTTTACTTATTGGGCCATATATAGATGTATAAAAAATAAAAATAAAAACGTAATCGGGGCATGCCGTGCCGGCCCACGTGCCCAGCCTCCAGGCCCAGGCACGGCCCAGGGCGTGCCGCGTGCCAGACCCGGCCCGTTTAGCCCGTGTTGTGCCTGGCTCAAGGTGGGCCGTTCCGCGCATGCTCACGGGCTGGCCCGAAAAAAAATGGCCCATTTGGCTAGCTATAGTAGGTACCAGTAATTTTTTTGGTATTTGCGTTTCCTACCATAACTAAAGATAGAAAACAAGAGCACAAAATAAAAACTGCATAGTGATAAAGGAAATGAGCACACACGAGAATATTCACCCCACACTATAACTCCCCAGCAACGGCGCCAGAAAAAGGTGTTGATAACCCACAAGTATAGGGGATCAATTGTAGCCTCTTTCGATAAGTAAGAGTGTTGAACCCAACGAGGAGCTAAAGGTAGAACAAATATTCCCTCAAGTTCTATCGACCACTAATACAACTCTACGCACGCTTGACGTTCGCTTTACCTAAACCAAGTATGAAACTAAAAGTACTTTGTAGGTGTTGTTGGATAGGTTTGCAAGAATATAAAGAGCATGTAAATAAAAACTAGGGGATATTTAGGTAAAGAAGCAATACAGTTATTATAGCGAGTGTGGAAAAGTGGTGGTAAGAGTTGCGAAATTGTCCCTAAGCAATTGACTACTTTACTAGACTGATAGCAAGTTTTATGTGGGAGAGGCCACTACGAGCATGTCATCCCTGACTTGGAATTCTATGCACTTATGATTGGAACTATTAGCAAGCATCCACAACTACTAACATTCATTAAGGTAAAACCCAACCATAGCATTAAGATATATTGGTCCCCCTTCAATCCCGTATGCATCAATTTCCATGCTAGGTTGAAGCTTGTATCTCTCTTGCCCTTCAATACATAGTCCTATCAACATACAACTAACCCTATGGTGTGATCCACGCGCGCGCTCATATGATGGGCACCAAAGGACAACAACATGACCACAAGCAAATTAAACCAATCATAGCAATTCACCAATTACTGATAGGACAACGAAAATCTACTCAAACATCATCGGATGGCAACACATCATTGGATGATAATATGAAGCATAAAGCACCATGTTCAACTAGAGGGTACACCGGGTTGTGGGAGAGTGGACCGATGTAGATAGATGGGGGGAGGTGATTAAGATGTTGGTGAAGATGACGGAGGTGTTGGTGTAGATTGCGGTGACGATGATGGCCCTAGCGGTGTTCCGGCGCCAGCGGGAGAGAGGGGGAGAGGCCCCCCCTTCTTCTTCTTCTTCTTCTTCTTATTCTTCTTCTTCTTCTTCTTCTTCTTCTTCTTCTTCTTCTTCTTCTTCTTCTTCTTCTTCTTCTTCTTCTTCTTCTTCTTCTTCTTCTTCTTCTTCTTCTTCTTCTTCCTCGACCTTCTCCCTAGATGGGAGAAGGGTTTCCCCTCTATTCCTTGGCTTCCATGGCATGGGAGGGGCGAGATGTGACGCCCGGGTAATTAAGCTACATTAATCCCCACTAATGATGCCACGTCACCTCGGTTACTGTGGATAAACTCGCGTTAGTTCGGAACCTAGTTCGAATTTAAAATTCAAAATCGAGCAAACAAATAAAAGTTTTCAAATGTTAAGATTTAAATGTTCGGAGTGAACCAAATAATACCTAGGTAATTATGGTGGAGAAACCAAACTTTGATAAAATGTATAAAGGCCCTAAAACAATTAAAACAATAGTGAAAACAATTGTTTAAATACCTTTTGTAATTAATAAAATGTCAAACTAATTTATTTGAGGATTAGACTTTTTGTGACTATCGACTAAGTTGAAATACTAAATTAGATGCTAAGTGTGTATTTTAATAAAACTAAAATAAATTGAAAGTTAAAATAAAACAGAAAATAAATAATAATAATAATAATAATAATAAGAAACAACTCTCGCTGGGCGGGCTTGGCCCGGCCCAGCCTCACTGGCCGACCGCCCACGAGTGCCAGTCGGGCCTCCATATCCCCCCAGAAACCCTCGGCATCGACCCCCCTCCCCCCCCCTTCCCCCCCCCACGACCCGCTCCTCCTCTGCCCCCCCCCCCCCCCGACTGGATCGAGGGGATCGAACCCGTCTCCGCCCGACCACCCCGATGCGCCACCTCGCCGGCGCCCGCCCCTCCTTCTCCTCCTGTCCGCGTGCCGCCCCGGCCCCTCCACCCCCGATCTGGGACGGGGGCTCAACCCATGGCGCCCGAGCTCACCCCTTCGATCCGGGCGCCCGGCGCCGCTCGACGCCATCTACCTCACCATCCCCGGCGCCACCACGCCGGCGCCCATCCCCGTCGCCTACTCGCCCCTCCTTCGTCGCGTGTCGCTCGTCTGAGGCCTCTGCCTCGCCATCGCCGACCCGGTGCCGACCCGTCGTCCCCTACGCCTCCATCACCGGCGCCGCCCCGCCGTCGCCGGACTGCGCCCGCCTCCCCGACGCCATGACGATGCCTCGTCCCGTCCTCCTCCCACGGGTCGCCCCGAGCCTCGCCGCCCGCTCCTCTTCAACGCTGGTGAGTCCATCGGCCTCTCCCCTCGATCTGAGTCGTGGCGCCGTTCATCGCCAGCAGCATCGTCCATGCGCCCGCTGCCCTTTCGTTGGCGGACCTGCGCCCGTGCCTTGGCTCCGACCACCGCTGCACGCCGTCGCCATTGTAGCCCACCCCTGCTCGGGGCGATGCCGCCGTTGCACGGGTGCTGCTCCCCCGGTTCAAACGGGCCGCTCCTCCGTCCTAATGGTCGCCGGAGGCCTCGTTCCGGCCACCACCGGCGCGTCGGGCCTCATCGCCGCGTGGCAGCGTCTTGTGAATTTTGCTTGGGCCACTTTCATTGTGAGTCCCGGCTCTAACCACGGCGGTTAGCCCTAAGCTAACCTCCCTAATTCACCCTGGTGACACTGACCAATGGGCCCCACCCCGGAACGTATTTAGAAAATAAAAATAAAACGGTTTAACAAATTAATTATTAATTAATTAATTAAGTAATTAATTAAGTTAATTAAATCGGGTTAATTAATTTAATTAACTAATTAAGTTTAATTAAACCGTAGTTAATTTAACCTAAATCCTAATTAACCTAATTAGAGGGTGACAGGTGGGTCCCCCTGGACCCACATGTCAGGTTGACCAAGTCAACGGTCAGCGGCCAGCTTGGCGTCGGCATGACCTCATCTTTGACGTCATAAATCCATTTTTCGAATTTAATAAATAATTAATTAAATTCCAGAAATTAATAAAATCTTTAAAAATCATATCTTTTAATCCGTAACTTCGGTTAAAATATTTTCAACATGAAAGTGCTCGAGCAGCGAGGCGATTACGGATACGCAGCCCATTCATCCACCACACTCCTAACATATCAAACACGCTACTTTCCCCTTGGTTCATACGTCTAAAACACGGAACACCGGGATACTTTCCGGATGTTTCCCCATAACCGATTACCACCTCATACCACGTTAGGGCACGCCTAGCATCGCTTCTTGACATGTCATGCATCGATATGCATCTGTTTACTTGGTATTCATTGTTTCTTCCCCTCTTCTCTCCGGTAGAACTACTGAGACCGCTTTGCTGGCGGCGGTTCGACTCTGAGTTGACGACCCCCCTCTCTTGCGAGAGCAACCAGGCAAGCCCCCCTTGATCACCGAGATATCGCCAACTCTTCTCTATATCGCTTGCATTAGAGTAGTGTAGCATATTCTCGCTTTCAGTTGTACCTATCACGATGCATAGCTTTGTCCTTGTTACTCTGTTGTTACCTTACCGCAATCCTATATGCTTAGTATAGGATGCTAGTACTTTCATCTGTGGCCCTACATTCTTGTCGTCTGCCGTGCTATACTATCGGGCCGTGATCACTCGGGAGGTGACCACGGGTATATACTATGTACTTATATATGATACATGTGGTGACTAAAGTCGAATTGACATGGAGCACCCGCGAGTGATTCACGGATTGGGGGCTGAAAAGACCTTTGTCCCGACGGCCCTCTGGATGGATCTTTGAGGCGGAGCGACAGGGCAGGTTCAGACCGCCTAGGAGAGAGGTGGGCCTGGCCCTGTTCGGCGTTCACGGATACTTAACACGCTTAACGAGATCTTGGTATTTGATCTGAGTTGGCTACGAGCTTATACGCACTAACCATCTACGCGGGAGTAGTTATGGGTATCCGGCGTCGTGGTATCAGCCGGCACTTGAGGCCTTGTGACGGAGCGGCAGCGTCGGATTAATTGGAAACGCCTGTTAGGCTAGGTGCGCTTCGGCCGCGTCACATAGCGTCGCAGGTGTGCTCGAGGCGATGGGCCCCGGACCCACAGGCGCTTAGGTTTAGACCGGCGTGTTGGCCTCTCTGTTGTGCCTAGGTGGGGCTGCGGCGTGTTGATCTTCAGCGGCGGGCATGACCCGAGGAAAGTGTGTCGGCCAAATGGGATCAAGCGTCTTTGGGTAAGATGGTGCACCCTGCAGTGAAGTTAATCTATTGAATAGCCGTGATCTTGATAACGGGGCGACTTGGAGTTGTACCTTGAGCTTATGACAACTAGAACCGGATACTTGATAAAACACACCCTTCCAAGTGCCAGATACAACCGGTGGTCGCTCTCTCTCAGGGATCTGAGGAGGGGATTGCCGGGTAGGATTATTGCTATGTGGTGTTACTTGGAGGACTTCAGATTGCCCTCCCCTACCTGTTGCAAGACAGGTGACCAGAAGCGTAGTCTTCGTTAAGACTATCTATCCCCCTCTTATTCTGGCATTCTGCAGTTCAGTCCACAGATATGGCCCTTTACACATATATCCATGCATATGTAGTGTAGCTCCTTGCTTGCCAGTACTTTGGATGAGTACTCACGGTTGCCTTGTTCCCCCTTTTTCCCCTACCTCTACTCGATTGCTGCAACTGCACGATGGAGCCGAGGAGCGGACGCCACCGTCGATGGCGACTACTACTGGAGGTGCCTACTACTACGTGCAGCCCGGCGGCGGCGACCAAGAGTAACTAGGAGGATCCCAGGCGGGAGGCTGCTCCTCTTCGATATGTATCCCGGTTTGTGCTAGCCTTCTTAAGGCAAACTTGTTTTAACTTATATGCGTACTCAGATATTGTTGCTTCCGCTGACTTCGTCTATGATCGAGCACTTGTATTCGAGCCCTCGAGGCCCCCGGCTTGTATTATGATGCTTGTATGACTTATTTTATTTGTAGAGTTGTGTTGTGATATCTTCCGTGAGTCCACGATCTTGATCGTACACATTTGCGTGCATGATTAGTGTACGATTAAATCCGAAGCGTCCTGAAGTTGGTATCAGAGCCGACTGTCTGTAGGAATCCCCCTTCCAACTCCTTGGCCGAAGTCGAGTCTAGACATTGCAAAACTTTTACTAACTTGGCTGTGTGCCTTACGGGCCCACGTCGCCATTGGGTGGTATTAGGATCTTTTACTCCTCGATCTTTACTCTGGGATTCTGAACTCTCTTCTATTCGGGTTAAATGATTTTTGCTAAAAACAAAACTAAATTTAGGTTCTCGCAAGTACTTTCTCCCGGAGAGCCCCTCACTTCAGATGATACTTTGCTACATCGGAAGATTAGAAGATACTCTCGATGTTCTCTCGAGACTTTGTGCCCATCACTTTTGCTATTCGACCACCGATAAATCCGTATGGATAACTACTTACACTTGCCATTCATACGATCATCCCCATTGATCTTGTTATTACAAGATACCCGAAGTTTTCTCTATTGTTCCGAGAATACTTTGTGCCTCGCCTAGCAGTTCTTTGCCACATGGATACCCCTTCAAATATAAATACTCGCACTTGTCGAGTATCCGCTCATCCCCAGCTGTTCATGTGTTTCACAAAAGCCCTCAAAATAATATTCGATCTTCCGAAAAATCCTCTGGAGTCTTGGCTCTTGAAATTCTTGCTTGCTTGCATTATGGTTAATCCCATAAGTATCGTAGTCTTATTGACATTCCTTGTCATTATCATTTTGAGTCTGTTGACTCAATATGTTTGCGAATACCCGCAACCATCATTGATCCTTATAAATTACTTTTCCGGCTGAGCTGCCATTCTTTATCTGGAATTGGTTCTCGACCAATCCAATTACCGTTGTTTGTACCCTAAGGCTATTCAACTTATCCATTCCTAATCAGAGCATTGCTTCTGACCCCTTGATTTGGGAATCATAATTCCTTTGCATTCGACAATTGAGCTAGCCAGTTGTTTCTATAGTTGATCTCCTTGCATTCTTCTTCCTCTAGTAGAGTACTGATGCTCACGTCAGATCCCTTGTGGACCACCAGATCCTTTGTTGGATTTTTTATCTGACAACGCCCTTCATACTCAATAACCTTGTGAGCCTTTCCTCTGATACTTAGTGCCTTTGGTAAATTGTATCCTCTGCTTTTTCAACCATGCTCTGCCTTCGAGCTTGAGTTAATTATTTCTAAAGATTCTGGTATATGATTCCAAGAAGCCCCTATGGGTTGAACATATGCCTTCACCAAACGGTATGAACCCGAAAGTTTTCACAAATCATACTCTTCTGGTGCTTCGCGGATAAAATTTTCAAGACCTTTGCAACTACATCGAATGTGAGAAGTGAATGAAAGGTTATGCATTGGAGAAGTGGGAGTTGACCTTGAACTTGTGTTCATGCCCATGGACACGATGTAGATCTTATCATTAAAGCTTCTCTTAAAATTAGTTATTCCTTTGGTATAAGTTCATCTTATATCAGGGATCTGGCCTTTTGCAATCGTGGTTCCGACCATGTTCTCTTTTAAATACCATTTCTCGTGCAAGTTTTAGCACTTGTCTTCTGTAGAGCAATACCCCCCGTCCAACCTCTACCTTGATATGTCATCAAGTATTACCCCCTGGTATCTCGAGATTATCATGGAACTGCATAACTTCTTATGAGTTCTTCATCAAGTGCTACCTTCCCACAGTTCCAATTTTCACGGGCTCGAGGTTATTAAACACTCAAAGACACCAATAAGCTGAACGAGTCCATACGACGGTTCAACAACTCTTCAGTAAGCTTCTATAAGTACGAGTTTGTACCCGATCACATCATTCCTAGCCTGATCGGCTATATCATTATCACGCTAAATTTTAACTGTGCTACCCGGTCCTTCTGCTCGGAGCACAATTTTCGACGATGAATTAACCTTACGTCGATCCTCATCGTCATATCATTTCGCCTTGAACAACAAGCTTGGTTTCAAGTTTGTGTCGTACCCTTGGTTCCAATAACCTTTCATTTCATCATTACTTTGACTTGATGTCATCGCCGATCGATTACATCTTCATGAACTCTCGCGACAAAGGTGTCGTGATCATCAACACTCTGAGCTCATCCAGGATATCAATTGAATTTATGATGAGAAATACCATCCTTGCCCTCGATGAATTGTATTATCATCGACCACTTTATTGCCTTCCCACCAACACAAGCTTGTTCATGTTTGGTGTTATACCTTGAGTTCCTAGCTACCCAGCAATTGTTCTTCTTTACCTTGGAGTATTACCATCCTTTATGTCAAGAATGTTACGAGATTTGTTCCACCTCTTGAGAATTCTTGACATAGAAATACTTCTCACCATCACCATTCTTTCTTGGTCCTCGTGTTGATTCCAACCGGGTACCAACAAGTGAAACGGTGTTGTTTGAGTTACGGACTTCTAGCAACCCTATTGCTTTGAAGTTAACGATCGAAAGTTCATTCTTAGGCTATTGATTTTTGAATCACCATTACGACATTGGTCGTACAACCCAACCCATATTTCAAGCACCTTTCAACCAATGTTTAATTGTGTATGTTTTCCTCGAGCATACTTCCTTATATCATTTGGTGCGACAAATGTTATCTCCTTATTCACTTAATTGTGGAAATCCATCTTTTGGGAATCTCGGTGAATTGCCGTTGAGTTCACAGACACCTCCTTGTCCTCTCCTTGGGTTAATGATGGACTCTTGTTAGCGGAAATCACATCATAGTTCATTTCCGAGAATCTTACAATGTCATCCCGTCAATTTGTGTTGCACCTTTTCTTCTCAGGTATCCTAAGTCTGAGGTATCCTGACACCAATCGGATCTGAATCTCGGTCAGATATGATGGTTGGGACAACTTTCCAAGAGTTATGATGTTGATACTTTGGTGACCCGGTAACATGATGTCATGCCTAGCACCCCCCCCCCCGGCTGGAGGACCTATCATTATAGATTCCTTTTCAGCAAGGTTATCCATTCATCCATGAGGAAATTGTAAGACTTATTCTACAAGTTATTCCTGATGGATCCTTCGTGTTTCCATAGTCTGATCTTCACCTGAAGGCCATGTCAATGCTATCTCGAAGCATGTCAATGATACTCCGATTTTCAACAGGAACATTTGAAACACAATGCAAAATTTTATTTACCAATTATCCAAACACCGTTGTATGGGTAATGTCATGAAATTTCTCTCCCCTTACCTAAAGGGTTTTCTACATTATCTCCTGTCGTGGATATCTTGCTCTGCTTGTCCTTGGGAAGGATATACCCTTGAAATATGTGTTTAAACATATTTTCCTTTCCATTGTTACATTTAATCTGATGATCATATTTTCCATCCATTGGTTTGTTTAAACCTTTTCTATGATCTATATGATATAGCGGTAATAATCCTTTGCTTGTGCAAACACCTCGATGTACAACTCACATCGGTAAGAACCCGTTACTATTGTTGATGACATTCCGGTAGCCACCGATGGACGAGAACCTTGCCTATTGGTCCGCCTCGTTCAACGAGCAGGAAAATGGTTCTCTTCGTCCCTCGCCTTTGGTACCTATGTTGTTGCCGACATGACCCTCAGACTCTCCTCTGACATGCCTTGCTTACATGATCGTGCAAGATGTCACCAACCTTTCTACTTTTAACCACATGGTGGGCCCATAACCCACAGTTTCACAGGATCGAAAACGACTCTCCTGTACACCCCTGTTGCCGAAGTTATTCCTCACGCTTGACATTGTATGTAATTCACGGGCCACTTGCCTGTTGATCTATTCTGGCATCGGACGCAATACTTATTCCCGTTGCTCTGAACCCTTTCGCCCCCTGCTTCAGGCAATGAACGATTGCCTATCCGCTTGGAACTTCTTATCGCACTGTCTTACTTTGCTCTCGATGTGTGTCATTTGTTCAACTCGAGAGATACTCATAAGTTCATTCTTGGGATACCCCCTGATGATTTTCCCTTATAACATCCTTTCATTATAGAGCTACCCCTTACCTATTAAATGCGTGCGATGGAGTTCACGAAGAAATGGTGACAAGTTTATCATGATGCATCGGAATAAAGGATTGAAGACATCAACGAAAGGGATCAACTTCTTCGAGAAGATCCGTTAGAATATCGTAACCAGAATTTTCCCCTTGCTCCCCTCTTAAATCTCGGGACGAGATTTCTTGTAGTGGAGGAGAATTGTGACGCCCGGGTAATTAAGCTACAGTAATCCCCACTAATGATGCCACGTCACCTCGGATTCTTGTGGATAAACTTCGCGTTAGTTCGGAACCTAGTTCGAATTTCAAATTCAAAATCGAGCAAACAAATAAAAGTTTTCAAATGTTAAGATTTAAATGTTCGGAGTGAACCAAATAATACCTAGGTAATTATGGTGGAGAAACCAAACTTTGATAAAATGTATAAAGGCCCTAAAACAATTAAAACAATAGTGAAAACAATTGTTTAAATACCTTTGTAATTAATAAAATGTCAAACTAATTTATTTGAGGATTAGACTTTTTGTGACTATGGACTAAGTTGAAATACTAAATTAGATGCTAAGTGTGTATTTTAATAAAACTAAAATAAAAAGAAAGTTAAAAGAAAACAGAAAATAAATAAATAATAATAGAAAGAAACAACCCCTTCATTGGGCGACGGCAGCCCACTGCCGGCCGCCCACCAGGCCCAGCCGGGCCTCCATATCCCCCCCCCTGCAAACCCTAGGCATCGACCCCACTCCCCCCCACTTCCCTCCCCCACGACCCGCTCCTCCTCTGCCCCCCCCCCCCCCGACTGGATCGAGGGGATCGAACCCGTCTCCGCCCGACCACCCCGATGCGCCACCTCGCCGGCACCCGTCCCTCCTTCTCCTCCTGTCCGCGTGCCGCCCCGGCCCCTCCACCCCCGATCTGGGACGGGGGCTCAACCCCGCGGCGCCCGAGCCGCTCACCCCCGCTCGATCCGGACGCCGCCGAGCGCCGCTCGACGCCATCTACCTCACCATCCCCGGCGCCACCACGCCGGCGCCCATCCCCGTCGCCTATTCGCCCCTCCTTCGTCGCGTGTCGCTCGTGCGAGGCCTGCCTCGCCGCGCGCCGACCCGGTGCCGACCCGTCGTCCCCTACGCCTCCATCACCGGCGCCGCCCGCCCGTCGCGGACTGCGCCCGCCTCCCCGACGCCGCGACGATGCCTCGTCCCCGTCCTCCTCCCCACGGGTCGCCCCCGAGCCTCGCCGCCCCGCTTCTCTTCAACGCTGGTGAGGCCATCGGCCTCTCCCCCTCGATCTGAGTCGCCGGCGCCGTTCACTGCCCGCGCGCGCACGACCCCGCGCCCGCTGCCCTGCTCGTTGGCTGGATCTCGCCGTGCCCGCCAGCTCCGACCACCGCTGCACGCCGTCGCCATTGTAGCCCACCTCGGGCGATGCTGCCGTTGCTGTGGTCTGCTCCCCGGTTCAAGCAGGCGCTCCTCCGTCCTAATGGTCGCCGGAGGCCTTCGTTAAAACCACCGGCGTCGGGCCTCATCGCCGGCGCGTGCGTGAATTTTGCCGGCTGGGCCACTCCCTGTGAGTCCCGGCTCTAACCACGGTGGTTAGCCCTAAGCTAACCTCCCTAATTCACCCTGGTGACACTGACCAATGGGCCCCACCCCGGAACGTATTTAGAAAATAAAAATAAAACGGTTTAACAAATTAATTATTAATTAATTAATTAAGTAATTAATTAAGTAATTAATTAAGTTAATTAAACCGGGTTAATTAATTTAATTAACTAATTAAGTTTAATTAAACCGTAGTTAATTTAACCTAAATCCTAATTAACCTAATTAGAGGTGACAGTGGGTCCCCACGGACCCACATGTCGAGTTGACCAAGTCAACGGTCAACGCTGATCGCTGACGTCAGCATGACCTCATGCTGACGTCATAAATCCATTTTTCGAATTTAATAAATAATTAATTAAATTCCAGAAATTAATAAAATCTTTAAAAAATCATATCTTTTAATCCGTAACTCGGATTAAAATATTTTCAACATGAAAGTTGCTCAGAACGACGAGAAGATTCCGGATACGCAACCCGTTCGTCCACCACACACTCCTAACATATCAAACACGCTACTTTCCCCCTTCGGTTCATCTGTCCGAAAACACGGAACACCGGGGATACTTTCTCGGATGTTTCCCCCCTTAACCAGTACCACCTCATACCACGTTAGGGCACGCCTAGCATCGCTTCTTGACATGTCATGCATCGATATGCATCTGTTTACTTGGTATTCATTGTTTCTTCCCCCTCTTCTCTCCGGTAGACTACGAGACCGACGCTGCTGCTGGCCAGTTCGACTACGGAGTTGACGACCCCTCTCTCTTGCCAGAGCAACCAGGCAAGCCCCCCCCTTGATCACCAGATATCGCCTACTCTTCTCTATACTGCTTGCATTAGAGTAGTATAGCATATTCTCGCTTTCGATTATACCTATCCCGATGCATAGCTTTGTCCTTGTTACTACTGTTGTTACCTTACCTGCAATCCTATATGCTTAGTATAGGATGCTTGTACTTTCATCTGTGGCCCTACATTCTTGTCCGTCTGCCGTGCTATACTATCGGGCCGTGATCACTCGGGAGGTGATCACGGGGATATACTATGTACTTATATATGATACATGTGGTGACTAAAGTCGGGTCGGCTTGTGGAGCACCCGCGAGTGATTCACGGATTGGGGGCTGAAAGGACCATTGTCCCGACGACCCTCTGGATGGATCTTTGAGGCGGAGCGACAGGGCAGGTTGAGACCGCCTAGGAGAGAGGTGGGCCTCGCCCTGTTCGGCGTTCGCAGATACTTAACACGCTTAACGAGATCTTGGTATTTGATCTGAGTTGGCTACGAGCTTATACGCACTAACCATCTACGCGGGAGTAGTTATGGGTATCCCGGCGTCGTGGTATCGGCCAAGCACTTCAGACGTCGGCTGACGGGCGTAGCGCCGGATTGGACTGGAACGCTGTTAGGCTAGGTGCGCTTCCGGCGTGCATAACGTCTTGCAGGTGTGCTTTCAGGCGATGGGCCCTGCACTGGGCGCTTAGGTTTAGACCGGCGTGTTGGCCTCTCTGTTGTGCCTAGGTGGGGCTGCGACGTGTTGATCTTCAGCGGCGGGCATGACCCAGGGAAAGTGTGTCCGGCCAAATGGGATCAAGCATCTTTGGGTAAGATGGTGCACCCTGCAGTGAAGTTAATCTATTCGAATAGCCGTGATCTTCGATGAGGGGCGACTTGGAGTTGTACCTTGAGCTTATGACAACTAGAACCGGATACTTGATAAAACACACCCTTCCAAGTGCGGATACAACGGTGGTCGCTCTCTCTCGAGGATCCGAGGAGGGATTGCGGGTAGGATTATTGCTATGTGGTGTTACTTGGAGGACTTCAGATTGCCCTCCTCTACCTGTTGCAAGACGGTGACGAAGCGTAGTCTTCGTTAAGACTAGCTATCCCCTCTTATTCGGCATTACGCAGTTCAGTCCTGATATGGCCCTTTACACATATATCCATGCATATGTAGTGTAGCTCCTTGCTTGCCAAGACTTTGGATGAGTACTCACGGTTGCCTTGTTCCCCTTTTCCCCTACCTCTACTCGATTACGCAACTGCAGACGATGGAGCCCAGGGCGGACGCCACCGTCGATGGCGACTACTACTGCGGAGGTGCCTACTACTACGTGCAGCCACCGACGGCGACCAAGAGTAACTAGGAGGATCCCGAGGCAGGAGGCCTGCTCCTCTTCGATATGTATCGATTTGTGCTAGCCTTCTTAAGGCAAACTTGTTTAACTTATGTCCGTACTCAGATATTGTTGCTTCCGTGACTCGTCTATGATCGAGCACTTGTATTCGAGCCCTCGAGGCCCTGGCTTGTATTATGATGCTTGTATGACTTATTTTATTTGTAGAGTTGTGTTGTGATATCTTCCCGTGAGTCCCTGATCTTGATCGTACACATTTGCGTGCATGATTAGTGTACGATTAAATCGGGGGCGTCACACGAGAGCCCCTCCGAGATTGGCTTTGTCTCTCTGTCTCTCTCTATTTCTAAGCTCCCTGATTCTACCCTTTCACCGTTTCTTATATTCCCAGAGATCCGTAACTCCGATTGGGCTGAAATTTGGACACAATTTTTATCCGGATATTTTCTTTCTTGCGGCAAAAGAAGGGCACCAACTGCCTTACGGAGTGGCCACGAGGGCCCAGGGCGCGCCTGACCCCCTGCGGCATGTCCCTCACCCTCTTGGGCCCCTCGGGCATCGTCTCGCGTTGATTCCACTTCCCAAAATTCACATAAATTCCAAAAAAAATCTTCGTCAGTTTTTATCCCATTTGGACTCCGTTTGATATGGATTTTCTGTGAAACAAAAAACATGCAACAAACAGGAACTGCACTTTGGGCCTTTGGATCAATATGTTAGTCCCGAATATAGTATAAAAAGTTGCCAAAAGTATATGAAAGTTGTATAATATTGGCATGGAACAATCAAAAATTATACATACGACGGAGACGTATCAAGGCCGAGCATGACGAGGAAAAGTGTGACCGGCCAGAGTTAATCGACTGTGTTGGGTAAGTTGGTGCACCACTGCAGGGAAGTTATCTATTTGAATAGCCGTGTCCACGGTAACAGGACACTCAGAGTTGTATCCCGATCTTATACAACTTGAACCAGATACTTGTGATACTAAACTGTTATGATGGCTCCGGGATCGCTTCCTCCCGGGGTAGACGAGGAAGGATCTCTGGGCATTTTATTATATAAGTGTTACTATATGTTATGTTACATTACTCTCTTCTGTTGCTGCAAGACGCTGCAAGATGCTAGTCTTCGATAGGCAAGGCCTTCCCCTCTATTCTGGCAATTCTGTCGTATAGTCCATAGATACAACCTCTTTCCTTTGATAATGATGCATACTTAGCATAGATCTGATATAAGTCTTGCAAGTACTTTGGATGAGTACTCACGGTTGCTTTGGTACACCCTTTTTCCCCTCTACCGGGTCGGTGCGATCAGATGACGGAGCCGGGGCGATTGATCCCATCGACGAATACTACTACCCCAATGGAGCTTACTGCTACGTGAAGACCGACGACCACGAGTAGTTCAGAGGCTCCCAGGCAGGAGGCCTGCGCCTTTTTGATCTAGATGACGTTGTTTTGCTCGGACTTCTTAAGGAAAACTTGTCTTTTATGTCTATACTCAGATATTGTTGCTTCCACTGACTCTTGTGTTTCCAAGCTAATGTATTCGAGCCCTCGAGGCCCCTGACTTATAATATAAAGCTAGTACTATTTTATTTTGTGTCCAGAGTTGTGATGTGATATATTCTTGTGAGTCTTTTATCTTGATCGCGCACATTTGCGTGTATGATTAGTGCACAATTAAGTCGGGGGCGTCACAATATCTAACCCTAGTTACCCCCAGTGCCTATATAAGATGACGGCTTTTAGTCCATAGGGACAACATCCATTATTACTCACCGTATGGCTAGAACACAACTTACGATCTCAAGGTAGATCAAGTTTGTACTCAATACATCATCATCAATACAATCATAGCAGGATGAGTGTTTTACCTCTTCGAGAGGGTCAAACCTGGGTAAATATTGTTCCCTTTGTCTCTTGTTACCCATCGAATCGAGATCTACAGCTCGGGGCCCCCTACGCAAGGCAGGGCCGAACACTAAACCGGGGGCTGGTGACCAGCCCCCAAAGTTAAGTTCCTATGACTAAGTGAAAGTTCTAAAGCCAAAATAGTATGATTGCCTAGTTTTTACCAACAAGTCCGCCTCCGGGCACCGATATGTCGACTAAGGGATCCATTGTTGTAGAAACACCCTTTGTATCCTATACACTGTTCAAGATATCTTCCGATATTCCGATAAATCGGTCGATTTATCGCTTACTGGTGTCTGACCGATAAGATAAATCAGCCGATATGGCAATAAATCGACTGATATGCTGATAAACTGACCGATTTACCCCTTAGAGCATCTCCAGCCGTTCGGCCCCCTAGGATGCCGAAAAAGCACCATCTGAGGCCGAACCGACGTTTAGGCATGGGAGCGATTGTGTTCCCAGTCGCCGCCCCCAGGTCGCCCCCCAAATCGGTACAAACAGGGCACAAAGTCGGTGATTAGATACAAATTTGCACAAACACGACATAAATTCGGTGATTTTCATTCAGATTTGTACAAGAAAATAGAGAACAACTACGCCTAGCCTAGCCAAGCGGCTACACCACTGCCGCTGCCAGCCAGAGCCCGCTGTCGCCTTCTACATGCCGAGAAGCCTGTAGAAACAGGTGTAGTCGCCGCCGCCGCCATCATCGTCGTCATCGTCGTCGCCCGCCCAGCCGGAGCCTCCGCCGTCCCTACTGCACCCCTGGCCAGGGTCGCCGATGTGTGGTGGGGCGCAGGACGGCCCGGCCTCGTCCTCCTCATCGCTGTCGAGGATGATGATGCCGCCCTCCTCGCGCCCGCGGCGCTGGGCCTGGAGCTCCTTGTATGCTTGGCGCTGGCGGCGCACCTACTCGCGGAGGTAGATCTCCTTCGCCCATTTTAGGGTGGCCTCATTGTCGGGGGCCACCATGCCGATGTGCTCCGGCTGCAGGCCTGGCTCGGGCTTCGGCCGGACCAATCGGAGGGAGCGCGGGGAGGGGCAGGAACCCTCGTTGTTGACGAGGGCGCCACTGTGGGTGCGGTGCCGGGGTGGCATCTCCTCCGGCTCCGGTTTGACGGGGTGGAGCACCGGCGATCCGGAGGAGAGGGAGCCGGAGCCCAACGATGACGCCCCCGGCTCCATTCGTCGCGGGTCCATGAGCTACCACAGCGGAGAGAGAAGGACGGCAGAGGCGGGTACTTGAGGCGTGGCATGTTGCCGGTCTCGATGTGGTCGAGGACGGCCTCGAGCGTGCGGCCTGGCATGCCCCACCACTCGCACCACCCATCGGTGTTGAGGCGTTCGCGGGGGATGACTCCATTGGTGGAGGCGATATGTTCTTCGCGGCAGCGCGCGAAGTACATGGTTGATAACCCACAAGTATAGGGGATCCTAATAGTTTTCGAGGGTAGAGTATTCAACCCAAATTTATTGATTTGACACAACGGGAGCCAAAGAATATTCTCAAGTATTAGCAGTTGAGTTTTCAATTCAACCACACCTGGATAACTTAGTATCTGCAGCAAAGTATTTAGTAGCAAAGTAATATGGAAGCAACGGTAACGGTAGCAAAGGTAATATTTTTGGGTTTTGTAATGATTGTAACAGTAGCAACGGAAAAGTAAATAAGCGTAAAACAATATGTGAAAAGCTCGTAGGCATTGGATCGGTGATGGAGAATTATGCCGGATGCGGTTCATCATGTAACAGTCATAACATAGGGTGACATGTAACTAGCTCCAATTCATCAATGTAATGTAGGCATGTATTCCGAATATAGTCATACGTGCTTATGGAAAAGAACTTGCATGACATCTTTTGTCCTACCCTCCCGTGGCAGCAGGGTCCTAATGGAAACTAAGGGATATTAAGGCCTCCTTTTAATAGATTACCGGACCAAAGCATTAACACATAGTGAATACATGAACTCCTCAAACTACGGTCATCACCGGGAGTGGTCCCGATTATTGTCACTTCGGGTTGCGGATCATAACACATAGTAGGTGACTATAGACTTGCAAGATAGGATCAAGAACTCACATATATTCATGAAAACATAATAGGTTTAGATCTGAAATCATGGCACTCGGGCCCTAGTGACAAGCATTAAGCATAGCAAAGTCATAGCAACATCAATCTCAGAACATAGTGGATACTAGGGATCAAACCCTAACAAAACTAACTCAATTACATGATAAATCTCATCCAACCCATCACCGTCCAGCAAGCCTATGATGGAATTACTCACGCACGGCGGTGAGCATCATGAAATTGGTGATGGAGGATGGTTGATGATGACGACGGCGATCTCCGGAGCCCCGAACGGACTCCAGATCAGCCCTCCGAAGAGAGTTTAGGGCTTGGCGGCGGCTCCGTATCATAAAACACGATGAATCTTTCTCTCTGATTTTTTTCTCCCCGAACAAGAATATATGGAGTTGGAGTTGAGGTCGGTGGAGCGTCTCGGGGCCCATGAGGCAGGGGGGCATGCCCAGGGGGGCAGGCGCGCCCCCACCCTCGTGGACAGGTGGAGGCCCCCTGACATGGATTCTTCTTCCAGTATTTTTAGTATTTTCTAAAAATATGTTCCGTGGACTTTCAGGTCATTTCGAGAACTTTTGTTTCTGCACATAAATAACACCATGGCTATTCTGCTGAAAACAGCATCAGTCCGGGTTAGTTCCATTCAAATCATGCAAGTTAGAGTACAAAACAAGGGCAAAAGCTTTTGGAAAAGTAGATACGACGGAGACGTATCAACTCCCCCAAGCTTAAACCTTTGCTTGTCCTCAAGAAATCCAGTTGATAAACTGAAAGTGATAAAGAAAAACTTTTACAAACTCTGTTTGCTCTTGTTTATGTAAATATGTAAAGCCAGCATTCAAGTTTTCAGCAAAGATTATGAACTAACTATATTCACAATAACATTTAGGTCTCATGTTTACTCATGTCAATGGCATAATCAACTAGCGAGCAATAATAATAAATCTTGAATGACAACACTTTGTCAAAACAATCATGATATGATATAACAAGATGGTATCTCGCTAGCCCTTTCTGAGACCGCAAAACATAAATGCAGAGCACCTTTAAAGATCAAGGACTGACTAGGCATTGTAATTCATGGTAAAAGAGATCCAATCATAGTCATGCCCAATATAAATTAATAGTAATGGATGCAAATGACAGCAGTGTTCTCCAGCTGGTGCTTATGATAAGAGGGTGATGACTCAACATAAAAGTAAATAGATAGTCCCTTTGCAGAGGGACGCAGGGATTTGTAGAGGTGCCGGAGCTCGGTTTTAAAGCAGAGATAAATAATATTTTGAGCGGCATACTTTCATTTTCAACATAACAACCGAGAGATGGCGATATCTTCCATGCTACACACATTATAGGTGGTTCCCAAACAGAATGGTGAAATTTATACTCCCCCTCCACCAACAAGCATCAATCCATGGCTTGCTCGAAACAATGAGTGCCTCCAACTTACAATAGTCCCAGGGGGAGTTTTGTTTGCAATTATTTTGATTTAGTTTGCATAAAGCATGGGACTGGGCATCCCGGTGACCAGCCATTTTCTCGTGAGTGAGGAGCGGAGTCCACTCCTCTTTAGAATAACCCGCCTAGCATGGAAGATACAGACAGCCCTAGTTGATACATGAGCTATTCGAGCATACAAAAAAGAATTTCAATTGAAGGTTTGGAGTTTGGCACATACAAATTTACTTGGAACCGTAGGTAGATACCGCATATAGGAAGGTATAGTGGACTCACATGGAATAACTTTGGGATTTAAGGGGATTGGATGCACAAGCAGTATTCCCGCTTAGTACAAGTGAAGGCTAGCAAAAGACTAGGAAGCGACCGACTAGAGAGCGACAACAGTCATGAACATGCATTAAAATTAATGAACATTAAGTGCAAGCATGAGTAGGATATAATCCACCATGAAGATAAATATCATGAAGGCTATGTTGATTTTGTTTCAACTACATGCATGAACATGTGCCAAGTCAAGCCACTTAAATCATTCAAAGGAGGATACCAACCTACTATACCACATCACAACCATTTTAATAGCATGTTGGCATGCAAGGTAAACCATTATAAACTCCTAGCTAATTAAGCATGGCATAAGCAACTATAATCTTTAATTGTCATTGCAAACATGTTTATTCATAGGGACAATTGCATTTTTACCCCTAGTTGGTTCCTACCCACGGGTTTTGCCCTTACTTTTCGAGCTTGCTCAGTTTTGCCCTTACTTTTTCCATCGAGGTCCCTTGAATGCCCTTTGACCGTTTGACCAAAACTTTGAAAATTCATAACTAATTCATATGAACTCAGAAAAATGCAAATAAGATATGAAAATGTTCAGATAAACATTACCTTTATGTGCATATCATTTGCATTCAGGACAAAAGCACCCTTTAAACTACCTGAGGTAATTAATGTTATTAACATTATTAAAAATAAAAAGTATAAACAATATTTTTTCATGAATAAAATTACATGCAACTGTAGGTGATGTTTTACGAACATCCCAATATCTTATTTGCATTTTTACGAGTTCGTATCAACTTGTTAGGAAGTTTCCAAATAATGGCCGAGTCGTTAGAACATTCTTAACAAGATGACACAAACTCGGAAAAATGCAAATAAGATATCTGGATGTTGAAACATCACCTACATTTGCACGTAATTTTATTCATGAAAAAAATTATACCTTTTATTTTTAATAATGTTAATAATATTAATTAGCTCGAGATAGTTTAAAGGGTGTTTTTTGAATGCAAATGATATGCACATAAAGTAATGCTTATCTGAACATTTTGATATCTTATTTTCATTTTTCTGAGTTCATATGAATTAGTTATGAATTTTTTAAGTTTTGGTCAAATGGTCAAAGGGCATTCGAGGGACCACGATGGAAAAAGTAAGGACAAAACTGAGCAAGCTCGAAAAGTAAGGGCAAAACCCGTGGGTAGGAACCAACTAGGGGTAAAAATGCAATTGTCCCTCATTCATAATAGGCTAAATCAGGAACGATGAACTAATCATATTTAAAAAAACAAGAGAGGTCGAGTTCATACCAGCTTCTCTCATCTCAGTCAGTCCATCATATATCGTCTTTATTGCCTTTCACTTGCACGACCAAACGATGTGAATAATTGTCAGGACCCCGATCCTAAGTCACACCGATCTAGCATGTAACACATCATATCACTTTGCGGCCTCACGCACGGTATTCCCACAGGTGTCGCCTTACCATGGCCCGGGACCGTTTGCGCCTTTTGGCTCACGTATACGATAGTGTCGCTAGCATCCATATGACAAAGAACCCGGGCCGACATGGCTAGTCGTGAACCCAAAGCGGCACTAACCCATGGGGACAGGCATACATGAATCACATCGAGCATGTCGGTCATCGACGTATGAATACGGGCTGTAGCACTTTGGGCTATGAGAACTCCGTAACCCGGGCTGTAGCAGGCTAAGCGAGGACTCGGATATCACCGCGTGACATTTCCCGAAGAACAGACATAAGGCGAAGTGAAACACATGCCGCCAGTCAAGTGTCCAAGCGGTAGTCTTTGGGCTAGCAGGACTCGGTGAACTGGGCATGGCGCACTACTATCGCTCAGAAGCACGAGACTACATTTCCCCATAAGAGAGGCTGCCAAGGATAAACAACTAGTTTGTCGGATCCCACACATACCAAGCATTTCAAACATACACACAATATGCTCAATATGTGTGAATACAACATGGCATCACAACATAACTCTACGACTCAAATATTTATTCATTAGGCTCCGAGGAGCGAGATATTACAAACATGGGTCTCATGACCCAACACTCAGAGCATACAAGTCAAAGCACAAGCGGAAGCTAAACATGTCTGAGTACAGACAACTATAAAATGAAAAAGGCTGCGAAGCCTGACTATCTACCAGATCCTGCCGAGGCACAAGATCGTAGCTGAGGTAACAAGCTAAACGTCGAAGTCCACGTGGAACTACAAGCGAGGCCCGGCGTCTCTGCAAAAACATAAAATAGGCAAGCGTGAGTACAATTGTACTCAGCAAGACTTACATCGAACTAACTACATATGCATCATTATCAAAAGGGGTGGTGGAGTTTGTTGCAGCAAGCCAGCTTTGACTCGGTGGCTATCCTGAACTACATTTGCAAGTAACTCTTTTGAGGTGGCGCTTTACGATTCCACATATTCACCATATCAATACACCACTATGGATCCGCTCCCGTCTTCCTACGAGAACGCCATCCATAGCACTCATGCTTATCTTGCGCATTTTAGAGTATCCACTTTCACTTGTCTATGAACTGATATAGGCAACCCAAAAGTCCTTTTCCGTGGACACGGCTATTCGAATAGATCATATTAACCCTGCAGGGGGTACTTCTTCACACACGCTCTCACCACTTATCGCCGTTTACACGACATGTACTCGGCAACCTTCAAGCGGAAGCCCAGCGAGGGTGTCGGCCCACGGCCTACCTAAACACTCAAGTCCCTAGTCCGGTTTTATCGCCTATTCAGGTTCCATCCGCAGGGAGTCGGCCGAGGTTTCCCATACAGCCCGAATGATGTGTGCGGGGTTCGAGATACCAAACGGGCATTCGGTACCTTTGGGCCACGGTGTATCTACCGCATCATAGCCCACCCCTATGGTCAGCGCTACACACGGCCTCCAACACATATCCTACAAACACGAGAAACTAGTTGCAACTCACAGACGGAGAGAACAAGGGTGGTTAAGAAGTCGAGAGGGTCCATTGGTTTCGGGCCCAATGCGTGGTAATGCTTGTTTCATGGATCACAAACACAGAACTCAGTTCCTGAGGACGGCTGCAATGAGACAACCCACCATGTACTCCTACATGGCCTCTCACCGCTACCTTTACCAAATCGTGTTCACACACTTAGCTCACACCAGTAGGACATGTTCACACAACCATTCCAATTCATTCCCGATGAATCGGACTGACTCAACTCTAAGCGATAGCAGGCATGACAAACAAGCATGAATGAGTAGGCACAACAGGGCTCAAACAACTCCTACTCATGCTAGTGGGTTTCATCTATTCTTGTGGAATGACAGGTCATGCGAGAGGATAAAGGGGTCCAGCTACCGCAGCGGGTAACACATGAGTCGTTGTTGTCCTAATGCAATAAAATAGAGCAGGAGCGAGAGAGTGGGATTATGTCGGAATGAACAAGGGGTTTTGCTTGCACAGCACTTCCGAAGATAATATAGCTCTTCATTAGTGTCATCGATCTCATCGTCGAAACCACGTCTATCGAGAGGGGACAGACACCGGCAACTGAGAAAGAACACAATCAATGCAATGCACATATATGATGCATGATCATGTTAAGGAACTGAATTGACCTAATGCAGCGATAAGCCAAGTTAATTGAAGTGGAATTCAAACAAGGTTAAACTCCAACTCCAAATGCTAGTTCATAAATTACCTAATCATGATTCATCCTATTCAGTGAGGTTAACTTGTTCAAACATGCATGATCATGGCATAAACAGATTCTTCATATTTTTCTGATCATTTTTCATATATAAATTATTTCATTCTGAGCTACGGTTGAATTTCTATGAATTTTAGAAGTTTGGGGTATTTTCTGAAATTTCCTGAATTAAAATAAATCCAGAAAGAATTAACTGCGTCAGCCTTGCATCACTATGACGCCAGCGGTCAACTGCAGATGTCCAGGTCAAACCTGACCTATAGGGCCCGCGTGTCAGTGGTTAGTTAAACTAATCTAATTTAGTTAGTACTAATTTGGGTCAAACTGATTAAGTTTAAAGTTAAACTAGATTAATTAGCCGGGGTGGGGTCCGCATGTCATAGGCCCAGGGGAGGTCAAATCCCCTGGTCAACCGGGCCTAAACCACCGGCGGTCAAACGGTCAACCCGCCGGCGTTTAGCCGCCGGCGAGGCCGAACGCGGCGGAGGGCTCGGGATTGCTCCTCCGGCGCCCAATCGAGCAGCGGAGGGCACGCGCGGGGAGCTGGGGCTTGCCCGCATCCAGGGCGGCATGCGGCGGCAGCGGGGATGGCCGAAGTTCGCCGGAAACGAGCTCGAGGCGGCGCCGGCGTTCGGATGAACTGGGTTTCGGGGTTAGGGAGCACGACAGGGGGCAAGGAGGGGTGCTACGATCTCCTGGGGGTGCACTGAGCACGGCTGCGTGCTCGGTTGCAGCTCTAGGTAACGGTGGCTACGGCGGCGACATGGCGGCGGCGTGAGCTTCGGCCGTGGTGGGAACGGTGGCTAGAGGAAGCTAGCGAGAGGGGAGTTGAGGGGAAAAGCTCAGTAGCTCACCGCGAGCACGATGGGAAGGTCAGTGGCCGCGGGGAGGTCCGGGGGCGACGAAATCACGGCGGCGATCTCGGTTGCCCGAGGAGGACGACGACGTCGAGGGCGTTGCAGCGCTTCCCGGCTCATGTGGCTCGGTGGGGTTGACGGGGACGGAGTGGCGGATCTTTGGAGCAGGTTGGATGGGCGAGGGAGGGCCGGTGGGCACGGCTATGGCGAGCGGCGGCGACGGCGGCTCTCGGGCGCGTGCGAGAGAGAGAACAGAGGAGGGGGAGGACGTTCGGGAGAGAGGAGGGGGGCCGGGGGGGTCCAGAGCGGCGCCGAGGAGGGACTTCGAGGCGTCGTGGTGGCCTCAGACGCAGGCAGGCAGCCTGGTGGCGTGGCGCTCGCGCGCGCCCGTGCGTTGTCCCTGCCTCTGCCTACTGGCAGAGGTGGGAGATGACTGGCAACGGCCAGGTGGGCCGGGCCGGCTGGAGGAGCTGGGCCAGGTGGGGCGCCAGGTAAGCTGGCCCAAGTGGCTTCTCTCTCTCTCTTATTTCTATTTAACTTTGTTTTCTATTTTTCTGCAACTTTGTGGCTTTATTAAAAATACTAGAACAAACCCAAAATCAAGGAACTGCTCATGGATACTGTTTAGAATATTACCAACAGCAAACATTTTAGTTCATGATTATTTGGACATTTAAAATATTTTATAGCATTCAAATGCCCAAATGCAAATAGAGTATGATTTAATCCAGAGCCCAAATATGTCATGGAAAATGTGCAGCACCTCTGGTTATGGTTGATAGCATTTTTCCAGAAATGATGAACATTTTCTTAAAGCCATTTGGATTCACTGAAAAATATTTTTAGTTGAACCTATTTGATTTCCTTTAATGCTAGGGTTTAGGCAATCCCCATTTCAAATTTCATGAAAATTAAACATGATGCATGGATGCAATGCCACTAGTTACAAGCAAGCTCTAGGGCTGTGACAATAATAATAAGAGTGCACGTGCATTGGACTAATCTAGAATCTGCGAGCATTGAATAAACAGGAGAAGACAAGGCAATATGGGCTCTTGGGTAAATCAACAATAATGCAAATAAGAGCCACTTTAACAATTTCAATATGGTCTTCTCCTATCGACCCCCAAAGAAAAGAAAAAAATAAAACTATTTACACGGGAAAGCACCCGACAAGCAAAACAAGAACGGAATATATTTTTGGGTTTTCTTTTAATTATTACTACTACAGCAAGAAAGTAAACTAGCTTAAAGATACAACTATTTTTTTGTTTTTCTTAAGGTTTTTCAAACACACAAGAAGAAAGCAGGAAAATAAAATAAACTAGCATGTACATTACAATGAAAGAGTATGAGCACCGACATCTAGCAATAAGTGTGTAAATGTAAATGTAATGTCGGTGGGAAATACGTACTCCCCCAAGCTTAGGCTTTTTGGCCTAAGTTGGTTTATTGCCACGGATTGCCTGGCGGATATCCAAAGTTATAGCCGTGGTCGTACTGAGATGTAGCGGCTATTGCCTCCTGAGCTGCAGCGTGGCGGCGAGCTGCCTCCGCCCTCCTCTCGTACTCATCTGCCTCTTCTCTGGTAATAACATGTCTTCCTTGATTTTTGCTCGATCCATAAAGTTCTCTGAAGGCCATTCACAAGGCCGCACTAGGGCTTCCCTTGGTGGTTCATCATCAGCATCACTCATTGCAAGCCTGGGTCCTTGCTTCCTTGAAGGACCACCTTGGTACATTTTCCTAAACATATTTCTTCCTCTGCAAAATTTCTGAAATTTTTAGTAACTTCAAATAAAAGTGAACCAAGCTCAACAAAATTGATAGCAACTACTCCTACAAGTGCCTAGAGCCTATATCATGCATTAGAACTACTTGGAACCCCATAAATTTGACATGCAAGCTCAAGAACATGGTCACCTAGGCAGCAAAAATTTGCAATGAATAAAGCACTAGAACAAAACTAATTGGACCAATGGAGGAGTCACATACCAAAGAACAATCCCCTAAAGCAGTTTTGTGAGAGGTGCTTTGAGCAAGGAGATCGAAAATCGCAGCAAAATGAGCTAGAACTCATGCTTGAGCTGGATGGTGATTTTTTTGGGAGGAAGAAGTGTGTGGGTGCAGGAATAAGTGGAGGGGAGCCACCGTGGGCCCACGAGGCAGGGGGTGCGCCCTGTAGGGGTGGGCGCGCCCTGGACCATCCTAGCCAGGTGCTTGCTCCCCTGCTGTGTTCTCAGTGCCATATATTCTCAAATATTCTACAAAAAATCATATTAAATTGGCAGGGCATTTTGAGAACTTTTATTTTCGGGGTATTTTTATATTCCACGGATGTCGGCGTTCTAGGCACGGGGGTCCCCAGACTTGCCTGCCTGCGACCTGCGGTGTGGCTCAAAGGGGGGCCCATCACGGCCCATCTTCATCAACACGAACTCAAGACCCTCGCGAGGGGCCAAGCCTCATGAGGCGGGCGGCGAGGAGCTTCCTCAGGCACGGCCTCATCAGGCTGGCTCGCGAGGAAGCGGAGAGATCAAGGCGGGGTACCTCACGAGGTGCCCATGACGCAAGCCATGACAACCAAGGGCAACAGGTGGGCGCCAGCCCGCGCAGTGTCCTCCTTTCCCCTTTGGTGCAAAGGGAGCAAGCGCAGGCGAGAGCATCAAGCAAAGGCGTCCATTTGATTACTGCAGCGACCAAAGACCAGTCCAACGGCAGGAAGGAAGTCATTGTGGAGCCCAAGCCGGCGTCACCACGAGCCTTTGACAGGCGAGGACCAACTTTAGTCAGGATAAGTGTACCATATGTTCCCCTTCAAAATGGCCAATTGTTGGCGCCTTTCCCGCTCAATATTTGGGAAGAGGCCCAGGGCCTCTGCCTATAAGTAGGACTAGCCACCCACAGGGTAGGAGGAGGCAGGAAGATAGCAAGAGAACAAAGGAGAGAGATAGAGAGAGGCGACTGAACTCCCCCTAGCAGTTCATCGCACTAGCCAAGAACAGACCCTCGCGGAGGCTGTTCTTCCTTGTATTGTTCATCACCATCAGCCCAAGAGGCAATCCACCACACCACAAACTAGAGTAGGGTATTACACCGCAATGGTGGCCCGAACTAGTATAAACCCCGTGTCTCTTGTGTTGTTCCTTTCGTAGTTTAGATCCTAGCGAGGCGGCGGGGTGCAGGTAGGTAGAAGGCGAGATTTCGCGCGCACCCCAGTGTTCGAACCTCAAGGGTCTGCCGGAACCCGAAATCCGACATTTGGCGCGCCACGTAGGGGTGCGCCGGAATTCGTCATCCGCCGCTCTGTTCTCCGTCAACCATCGCATCCATGTCGGCGCTTTCGTCGGGCCGTGCGGCGCCGAGGCCGCTCTCGCTTCCGCGTCGCCCAGACGGCTCCCGTCGGGCGGGCGCCCTCGTCGTTCCCGTCACTGCCGTCAACGCCGCCACCGGCCCGGCGAAGAGCGAGCAACAAGCATCGTCGGGCATCCTCCGTAAGGCAAGACGGCCGCACCGCTACCCCCTCGCTCGCCCCGGCTGGTTCTTCGTCTCGCGCGTTCCGCGCGCCCATGGAGGCTCGAGTTGCGCTCATCGCGGCAAACAAGCTCCTGCACTACTGCCCCGTCGATGACGTCTACGAAGAGTGGCTCGACCGCGTCGCCGAAGCTTCGTCCGGCGCAGGGGCTCCCCGCCTTTTGTCCCGCTGCACCGAACCCCATCCTGCGCAGGCGACGAAGCTCCGGGGGTGCCTCGACCGCCTGCCCCTCAAGAAGGCGCCCTGGCCCCAAGGCGCGTGGTCCCTGGGCGGAACCCGCTCCGTCCGGCGCCAACGCGGCAAGACCAGAGCTGCCAGGAAGTCCCTCGCCAGCAAGAAGCTGCCCGAGTGCTCCCCGCTCCAGCTCGTCGCGACCACGCTCCTGCTCCAGCGCATCAAGACCCAGCGCTGCTCCCAGCTGCAGCGCATGGGGAGCCGCAAGACCAAGCTCTTCGTCACCCAAGGCCTCCTGTGGCCTAGCAGTTGCCGTGCCTTCACCCCGAGCTGCCTTGTTGTCGCGTGGCCAGCAAGTTCAAGCCGGACCTGCCTCCTCGCTACGACGGTACGGCCGACCCCTCATAGTTCCTCCAGCTCTACGAACTAGCATCGAAGCCGCCAACGGAGATGAGAAGGTCATGGCGAACTGGTTTCCCATGGCGCTCAAAGACGGGGCCCGCACCTGGCTCCTGAACCTGGCCCCAGGCATGATCTCCTCCTGGGACGAGATGCGTACCCGCTTCATCGCCAACTTCCAAGGTACTCGCGGTTGGCCGCCCGCCGTGAGCGACATGCGCCGCATCAAGCAGCTACCAGGAGAGCCCTGCATAAGTACATCCAGCGCTTCAACAACGCACGCCTCAAGATTCCCAAGGTGACCGAGGAGGCCATCTTCTCCGCCTTCTCCGACGGTGTGCGCGACGTCAAGATGAAGGAGGAGCTGGCGATGCATGAAGATCTATGCACTTCCTTGGAGCTGTTCAACTTGGCGACCAAGTGCGCCAGGGCCGAGGAAGGGCATCTCTCCCTCCTCGAGCTGGCAGCCGCAGACCCAGAAGAGAAGAAACCCAAGGCCAAGGACGTGAAGCGCAAGGGGGCTGTCGTGCTCGCGGCAAAACCAGACACCAAGCGGGGCAGAGATCAGCCCGAGTCCTCCAAGGGCAGCCGGTACTGTGTGTACCACGACCTCCACACCCACAAAACCAGCGAATGTCAAGAACTCCGAGCCATGCGAGAAGGAAGGATAAATAGCGTCCCGACCCGCGATGTGGGGGCTATCGCCAAGGAGGAGGAAGGAGCAGCGAGCATTTGGGAAGACCGCTGCCCACGCCAAGGGTGGCGTGACCAGCCTCGCGAGGATCGCTGGCAAGACCCGCCTCGCGAGGAGGCTGGAGGATCAGCCTTGCGAGGATCGCCCGCATAAGCGGCCATGAGCCTCCCTCCTCTGCCACCGCAGCCAAGGAGGAATGAAGACCATCATCGGGGACGAGGGGCTGGGGGCTTCTAGGAGCAGCGGCAATCGCTTTGCATCCTGGGCCGGAGCTCAAGCCCCAGCCTCTCAACGCATCTTGAGGCAGTTCGCCCGTGAAGTGAATGCAGTCCTCCCCAAGCTCGAAGCCACACGCCCCTCGGTGGTGGCGTGCACCATCACGTTGACTTAGCGGATCAGCTCAAGTGTGCGGCCACAGCCGAGTCCTCCCGATGCTCTTTTCCCCAATCATCGACAACGTGCTAGTCACCAAGACCCTCGCCGATGGCGGGGCAGGGCTCAACGTCCTGTCCGTGGAAACGTTCAACAATCTCCAAGTGCCTTACAATCAGCTCCAGCCGACCAAGCCTTTCTCTAGGGTTACCGACGGCTCCACGGTCCCGATCGGGCAGGTTCGCCTCCCTGTCACCTTCGGCACACGCGACAACTACCGTACCGAGCTCATCGACTTCGACGTCGCCCACATTCGCCTGCCATACAACGCCATCCTCGGGTACCCAGCGCTGGCCAAGTTCACGGCAGTAACCCACCACGGCTACAACGTCCTCAAGATGCCAGGAAGTGGCGGAGTCATCACGGTGCCCTACGAAGAGAAAGACGTAGTGTGCCCCCTGGAGCGAGCCTTTCAGGACGCATCACTGGAGGACCCGGATCACGGAAGCAGGAGGCCTCCCGAGACCGCTCCCAAGAAGAAGAAGACATCGTCCGGACCGGCCCCTCAGGAGGCAGGCCCCTCAGGGTCCGCGCCTGCTCAGGGGGAACCTCCTTCTATCACATAGGAAAGCACGCCCGGCGCCCTCCTCAGGCAGGGCTCGGGGGCTCCCCCCTGGAGGGCCACCGACCTTGCTAGGGTCACGAGGGAGGCGCTTGGGCACCACTTGGAGGTGCGTTTCGAAGCATGTTTCCCTCAAGAAGGAGCAAGGCAAGGAGGGCCAAACCCTCAGGAGTTCGTCAGCAAGATCGTTCAGGAGCTGCAAGAGTCAAGAGTCATGAGTGGCTGCCGCCGCTTACCTGCCGTGGCTCCCCATCCAGGTGAGGATGGTGGGCTGCACGTCTGCATCGACATACCAGGGCTCAACCGAGCCGCCTCTCAGGAGCGCCTCTGGCCCTCTCACGTGGGGCGCTGCGAAGGTCCACCCCACAGCTACGTTCGCATGCCTTACGGCCTGCCGAACGCAGCCGCCACGTACCAGCGCCTCATGAAGGACATCCTGGAGGCTCAAGAGGCCAGGCGTTCCGCAGCCCTGGCGGAGATCGAGATGGTCCAAGAGGGGCCACCAGCGCCTCCAGAGCCTCCCGAGGCCCCTGAGCCTGGGGGCTCGTGAGGATCGGCTCCCGCAGCCCACCGAGTCTGCTGCATCAACACCCTTTCGTCTTCAACGATACCAGGTGACATCGTTCAAGTTTCATTTCCAGCTGGGAGAGCCCCCCAGGGCTGCATTATTCCCAGGCCGCGTGGGCTCGTCCCTGCGGCGTGTATCCCTTTTACTTCCTGTTCTTAGCTTACCTTGCTGGGGGCGCCCTTCGGGCTGCATCATGCCCCAGTCGTTCGGGCCAGGCCCGGCGGCGTGTATCCCTTTTGCGTTTATTTCGGGTCATGCGTTCGACCCATCATGCTTGTTATTTGATGCCAATCCATGGCACCTTCTCTTCGTTCATGTCGACCGCTTGCGTTAAAGGGGGTACACGAGCATCGCGACTCGAGGCTCCTCTTGGCTCTCCGACCCTCACCCTCTAGCCTTGTCCACGGCATCGCGACACAGCATACCAGCGACGGTCGAGACCAGCTCGAGGCAGGACCCGAGGACGTGAGCGCCCGACATCTAATCAAATCTGCAGGAACACATCACAAGATAAGGCCCAGTGCCAGGCGCAACCCGCCTTGAGGTAGGGCCCCGTAAGTCCCGCGCTGGCTCACGGGTGCCCAGACACCTCGTCAGGCCCTACCGTGCCAGCCACGTGTCAGGGCGGGGCTGTATACGCCCCGGGGGCTCCTCCCGGAGGGGAGCCCCCTCACGCACTGATGGAAGCACCATGCTCTACTTGGCTGGCCGACCTTGCCGAGGAGCAGCTATGCCCATACACATCACGGAGCGCTATGCTCATGGCTGGTGATAAACAACTGAGGTGCCCCGGGCTGCATCAACCTCGAGGAGCCCAGGCTCGGTTGTGCAGCCTCGTGCCGCGCCTCCCCTCGGGAGTGCAGCGAGGGGCTGAGCAGGGGGGCTGCGCTGAGTCACGCCAGGCGCCACGCCACCAGCCAGGCCTCGGGCCTGGTTCATCGTCGTCCCCTTCCCGAGCGGAGCCAAGGTATGAAAGGCGTTTGAGCGTCGAGGGGACTCCTGAGCATCGCGACTCAGGAGGCTAACTGGTCATGTAGCCCCTACTCCTTAGTTCCGAAAGGCTAATGGCGGTTGAGGTATGCACGGGGCGGGGCTCTGCAGACGTAGAACGGTAGATCCACCCACATGTCACCTCCCTACTTGTTGCTCGTGCGCCAAGGGGGACTCCTGAGCATCGCGACTAAGGAGCCTAACTTGTCATGTAGCCCCTCACTCCTTGGTCCCGTCCTGGTTTCCGGTCGGGGCTAACGGCGGCTGAGGTATGTGCGGGGCCGGGCTCTGCCGGCGTAGAACATAAGCAAGTAGGAAGCGCAAATTTCGAGGAATTCAAAAGCAAATATTACTGTCCATAACTGTTATCACGACGCCAAATGCAAGTTTAAACGCCTCCCTGAGGCATGATACATGTGCAGGAACCGAAAGCAGAACAGGAGTCGCAACAGAGTCACTTGTCGGCGGTGGAGCTGCACGGAGCGGGTTCACCTTGTGGAGCCGTAGGGTTGGCAGTGCCCCGCTTCGGCTTGGTGCTGAAGGCCCGGAACTTCCCCAGCAGAGCCTCCGCATGACCCTTCACGGCCTCAGCAGCGGCAGCGGCAAGCTCGTCGCTCGCTGTCTCCAGCAGGCTCTCGAGGTCGACATTGGGATCACGAAGGTAGACGTGGGTGAGGTCCCGCGTCAGTGCTGCAGAAGACAAGACACACGCCTCGGCCTCAGCCGTAGGGCCAAGGCCAAGGGCGACATCCTCAAGAGCGCGAACCAGGAAGGGAAGCAGCTTGGTGGGGCCGTCTTCTGTGCCGGCCAGCGAGCTCTCCAGGCCGTTATCATAAAGCTCCCTCAGCAAGGTGCGAGCCTTCACCTCCATATCTGTGAAGGCCACGCGATCCTCGGCAAGGACACGTGCCTTGCCGTCCAGCTCGACCTTCCTCGCCTCCAACTCTTGCTCCAGCACGCCTAAGCGTTCACGGCGCCTCTTGAGCTTGGCGTCTCGATCCTTGACGGCCACCTCGCGAGCCTTCATGTCTTCCTCCTACTCTTGGCGAAGGCGGGCCTCCTTGGCGAGCTGGTCCTGCAGGCCCTGCAGCTTGCTCTCCAATGCCTTGCAGCGACCTCAGACCTCGGCTACCTCCCCCAAGGCAGCGTCGCGAGAAGCTTTCGCCCCAAGGATAGCTTGCTTCTCCTCGTCGCAAGCCGTCGAGGCCTGGACCAACGCCGCCCGGATTGAAGCGTCGGAGCGAATCCAGCCGGAAGCTAGCTCCAGGAGCCCGGCCACCAGACGAGGGTCGGCGCCCAAAAGATCCTGCCGCAACCGGTCCAGTTCGCTAGCAGCATGATCCAGGACGGAAGGAGGAGTCGGAGAGACAGCAGTTGGCGGAGTAGGAGGAGAGGACGGTAGCGTAACCACGGTGTCCTGAGGCGGGACCTGCTGCGCCCCAACAGCTGTGGCGGTGGCATCAGGCAGGGACACCTCAGGAGTCGCTTGGGCCATGGGGGCTGAGCTCACCCAGCTAGCTCCACCAGGCCTCATGAGGATGACCCGGGCGGGAGGCCCATGCATCATGGCCACCTTCTTTCAGGCGGAGGCACTGCCCAGACGGAACCTCGGGAGATTCCTTGACTTCTTTGCATGGGCTAGCCTAACCAAGAGATACATCGTCAAGCCTCGGCTGACAAAACAGGAAATAAGACAGGAATCGAGCACTTACTGGTCGTCGCTCGCGAGCTCGAGCAACCTCCGGCCATACTTGAAGCCCGAGAGCCGGCTACTAGGATCAGCCTCAAGGAGCTCGGCAGCAGGAGGCGCGCCTGCGGATCGCCTCGACGCCGGGGCAGACCCGCGGGGGACCAGCCTGGTCCTATCCTTCTTCGGGACCGGGGGAAAGCTCCCGCGGCCCTACTCATCATCATCCTCATCGTCGTCCTCGCTCGGTGAGAGGCGGAGAACACGGGACTTGCGCTGAGGGAGAGGAGCCCTCGACTCTCCGTTGGTCGCCTCGGAGTCGGGCCCTCCTTCCCGCTCCCCTTCTCCCTTCTCCTCACTGGAGTCGCCGGAGGACACATCCACCGGTTCCTCTGGAGCCTCCGTGGGCACGGGCCCGTCCCCGTTGAAGACGGGCATGGACTGCACTACCTGCTCCCAGTCGTCGCGGAGGAACAGGGCGTAGGAGTGCCCTCCAACCTCGCCATGTCGCCCCCAACCAAAGATTGAAGAACCGCAGCCAGGTCTTCATCAGCCAAGACCGCAGGGCTCGGGTGGGGCGTCCACATCGGAAGTGGTTACCGACGAAGTGGAGCCAGCTGGTGCTCCAGGAATTCCCTCAGCAGCGACGCGCCGGTCAGCTTCGCCGCCGCCATGCTGGCCGGCCTCAGATCCATGTCCATCCTCTCCAACACCTGCCTCATGGCGAGGATCCTGAGCTCCACTCGAGACCCGATCGTCGGAGTGTATGGGGTGCTCCGTGGGCAAGATTAGCCGAGGGTGGATCGCCCAACATCCACCAAGACCCACTTGCTCCTGAAGCCCTCAATCCTCTTCCGGGGTTGAAATGGCGATGGAGCTACCATATGCTTGATGAAGCTTCGCTGCAGAGGAGGAACCACGAGAGGTCGGAGGGAGAAATAGTGGCGCAGCAGGGCCACGAGGTTGCACCCCAACGTGAGCCTCACAGTAGTAGGCGAAGATCGCCAGGAGGAGGAAGCGGAGTTGGGGTGGAGGTGCAGAGCTTGTAGCTTGTAATGGCGGAGGGCGGAGTAGAAGAACTTCGGAAAAGGGAGGCATCAGGCGGCAGCGATGGCACTTACAAAGAGCGGATAGAAGGTGCTCCCTTGGCCCTCGGGGAGGCGGGCCGACCTTGAACATCTTCGCCCCGTCGATGCCTGCGCCCGCTGCCATCTGGCGCACCGAGCAAAGGCTCGCCTCCGACACGTTCGGCGAGTCCAGGCGGCGCATATCAAGCTCCGGCCGAGTGCGGCAAGCGCCATGCCTTGCTAGGGGCGTCTTGATCGAGGTGGATCTGAAGATTTCGGAGGCAGGAAGGAGAGGCGCAAGAAAGGGGATCTCGGTAGTAACGGAGAAAGCAAGGGAGGCAAAGCCTAGGCGGGCGCGCTCCTTTATCAACTCACTTGATTCTTTGAGGCACCCACGTCCAATCAACGCCACGTGGCGCCCAAGGCCGCAGAGCTGTTAGGGCTCAGCGCTTCGCACTTGCTTCGCCTCTCTGCTCGGCCAAGTCCGGGCGCGCCTTAAACCGGGGCTCTTGTCGGCGATGCAGGAGCAGGGGTCCCAAGACTTGCCTGCCTGCGGCCTGCGGCGTGGCTCAAAGGGGGGCCCATCACGGCCCATCTTCATCAACACGAACTCAAGACCCTCGCGAGGGGCCAGGCCTCGCGGGGCGGACGACAGGGAGCTTCCTTAGGCACGGCCTCATTAGGCTGGCTCGCGAGGAGGCGGAGAGATCAAGGCGGGGTACCTCACGAGGTGCCCATGACGCAAGCCATGACGACCAAGGGCAATAGGCGGGCGCCCGGCCAGCATGTCCTCCTTTCCCCTTTGGTGCAAAGGGAGCAAGCCTGGCGAGAGCATCAAGCAAAAGCGTCCATTTGATTACGAGACCAAGACCATCCCAACGGCTGTAAGGTAGTCATTGTGGAGCCCAAAGCGGCGTCACCACCAGAGCCTTTGACAGGCGTGGACCAACTTTAGTCAGGATAAGTGTACCATATGTTCCCCTTCAAAATGGCCAATTGTTGGCGCCCTTCCCGCTCAATATTTGGGAAGAGGCCCAGGGCCTCTGCCTATAAGTAGGACTAGCCACCCACAGGGTAGGAGGAGGCAGGAAGATAGCAAGAGAACAAACGAGAGAGATAGAGAGAGGCGACTGAACTCCCCCTAGCAATTCATCGCACCAGCCAAGAACAGACCCTCGCGAGGCTGTTCTTCCTTGTATTGTTCATCACCATCGGCCCAAGAGGCAATCCACCACACCACAAACTAGAGTAGGGTATTACACCACAATGGTGGCCCGAACTAGTATAAACCATGTGTCTCTTGTGATGTTCCTTTCGTAGTTTAGATCCTAGCGAGGCGGCGGGGTGCAGGTAGGTAGAAGGCGAGATTCCGCGCGCACCCCAGTGTTCGAACCTCAAGGGTCTACCAGAACCCGAAATCCGACAACGGATAATTCAGGAAACAGATAGAAAAATACTATTTTTACTTTATTTCAACTAAATAACAGAAAGTAGAAAGAGGGTACAGAAGGTTGTGCCCTCTAATTTCATCCATCTCATGCTCATCAAAAGGAATCCACTAACAAGGTTGATCGAGTCTTGTTAACAAACTCATTCCGAATAACATGGAGCCGGAGAAATTTCGAATAACACTATGTTACGTCAATGGGGATATGCACATCCCCAATAATAAGAATATCATATTTCTTCTTGACAGTAGGAAGAGGAAATTCAAAACCTCCAAAAATAATTGACGGAATTTTTACAATAGAATTAATACTATGAACTTGAGGTTGTTTCCTCGGTAAGTGTACTGTATGCTCATTACCATTAACATGAAAAGTGACATTGCCTTTGTTGCAGTCAATAACAGCCCCTGCAGTATTCAAAAAAGTTCTTCCAAGAATAATGCACATACTATCGTCCTCGGGAATATCAAGAATAACAAAGTCCGTTAAAATAGTACGTTTGCAACTACAATAGGCACATCCTCACAAATACCGACAGGTATAGCAGTTTATTTATCGGCCATTTGCAAAGATATTTCAGTAGGTTTCAACTTATTCAAATCGAGGCTACGATATAAAGAGAGAGGCATGACACTAACACCGGCTCCAAGATCACATAAAGCAGTTTTAACATAGTTTCTTTTAATGGAGCATGGTATAGTGGGTACTCCTGGATCTCCAAGTTTCTATGGTATTCCACCCTTAAAAGTATAATTAGCAAGCATGGTGTAAATTTCAGCTTCCGGTATCTTTCTTTTATTTGTAACAATTTCTTTCATATACTTAGCATAAGGATTCAATTTGAGCATATCAGTTAATCGCATACGCAAAAAGATAGGTCTAATCATTTCAGCAAAGCACTCAAAATCCTCATCATCCTTTTTCTTGGATGGCTTGGGAGGAAAAGGCATGGGTTTCTGAACCCATGGCTCCCTTTATTTACCGTATATCCTACCAACAAAGTCTCTCTTATCATAACGTTGATTCTTGGATTGTGGGTTATCAAGATCAACAACAGGTTCAGTTTCTAAATCATTGTCATTACTAGGTTGAGCATCATCATGAACATCATCATTAACATTTTCACTAGTTTCATGTTCATTACCAGATTGTGTTTCAGCATCAGAAATAGAAATACCATTTGGATTATCAGGTGGTCCATGTCATATCATTTTTCTTTTTCTTCTTTTTAGAAGAACTAGGTGTATCAGTATTATTTCTCTGATAATCTTGCTCAATTCTCTTAGGATGGCCTTCAGGATACAAAGGTTCCTGAGTCATTTTACCAGTTCTAGTAGACACTCTAACAGCATAATCATTATTCTTACTATTCAATTCATTGAGAAAATCATTTTGAGCTTTAAGTACTTGTTCTACTTGAGTGGTAACCATAGAAGCATTCTTATTAATAAGTTTAAGTTCACCTTTAACTAGACATATAATCACCCAAGTGTTCAAGCGTATCGGAATTGTATTTCAATTCTCTACCAAAATAAGCATTGAAGTCTTCTTGCTTAACCATAAAGTTATCAAACTCATCCAAACATTGGCTAGCAAATCTAGTAGGAGGGATTTCAGCTTTATCATATCTATAGAGAGAATTTACCTTTACTACCTGTGTTGGGTTATCAAGACCATGTGTTTCTTCAATAGGTGATGGATTAAAACCATGTATTTCTTCAACAGGCGGTAAATTTAGACCATGTATTTCTTCAATAGGAGGTAAATTCTTAACATCTTCAGCTTTAATACCTTTTTCTTTCATAGATTTCTTTGCCTCTTGCATATCTTCAGGATTGACAAATAGAACACCCCTCTTCTTCGGAGTTGGTTTAGGAATAGGCTCAGGAATTGGCTCAGGAAGTGTCCAATTATTTTCATTTGTCAACATATTATTCAATAGAATCTCAGCTTCATCTAGTGTTCTTTCCCTGAAAACAGAACCAGCACAACTATCCAGGTAATCTTTGGAAGCATCGGTTAGTCCTTATAAAATATATCAAGTATTTCATTTTTCTTAAGAGGATGATCAGGCAAAGCATTAAGTAATTGGAGAAGCCTCCCCCAAGCTTGTGGGAGACTCTCTTCTTCAATTTGCACAAAATTATATATATCCCTTAAAGTAGCTTGTTTCTTATGAGCAGGGAAATATTTAGCAGAGAAGTAATAAATCATATCCTGGGGACTACACACACAACCAGGATCAAGAGAATTAAACCATATCTTAGCATCACCCTTTAATGAAAACGAAAATATTTTAAGGATATAAAAGAAGCGAGTTCTCTCATCCTTAGTGAACAGGGTGGCTATATCATTTAATTTAGTAAGATGTGCCATAATAGTTTCAGATTCATAACCATAGAAAGGATCAGATTCAACCAAAGCAATTATATCAGGATCAACAAAGAATTCATAATCCTTATCAGTAACACAGATAGGTGTCGGGGAAGTATGATCGTGTCCCGCGATCACCTATGGGACCTGGTCCCTTGTGGTTCGGAGGGGGAGCGGAGGATGCACAAAGAGCGGATCGAAGCGATGCACACGAGCAGATTTACCCAGGTTCGGAGCTCTCCGGAGAGATAATACTCCTACTGCTGCTTTGTGGATTATATTGTGTTCTTGCTAGGGAGCAATGGGAGCTACAAAATCTAGCCTGAGTGTGGTCTTGTATGAGTCGAATGAACTAAGCCGGACCCGAACCGAACCCTTTCTACGTTGCACTTGGGCCTCCTTTTATAGGCACAAGGGGTCACCACAGGTGGCAAGTAGACAAGGGTAAGATAGTAAAAACAGAGGTTGGTACACCGCTTTGTACGATGTCTGATGATCTATACCTAACTCGGCGGCAAGGGACAAGAGTCATAAATGCCCGTCTCGATCGCTGAGCGATGTAACGAGGACCGTCAAGTGCGCCTCCGTTTGCCACGATGGTAGCTTGTCAGCGCCGCTTATCGCTGCTCCCGCTGGCTGCACAGCCCATCAACACGCAGCGTTCTGGGAAAGCCCAGCGGTGACATGTTGGCGGATGGCTGGAGGCGGAGATGAAGAGAGGTTGCCTGCCGCGGCAAGCGCCTTGCCGCGGCAGAACCCTTGTCGCGCTTGGGAGCTCGGCGCTCACCAAGCCTTCCCGGCAAGCTCCTCTTGCCGGGGCCTTGTTTCCTTCGTGCCTTGAGTGGTCTTCCCGGCAAGCTCCTCTTGCCGGGGCCTTGATTACTTTGTTCTCGAATGGCTCCAAAGGAGCCGCGGAAGATCTTGATGGTCACCAGGCCAGCCCTGCCGCGGGGTGCTGCAACTGCCCGTGCACGAGTTCGGGGTGCTAGGGGTACCCCTACTCTAGTACACCGACAGGAGCCCCCGGGCCTGGGCCACACACGGCGCCAAGCTCTGTTGGGCCAGGCCCAAAACAGTCTGCAGACGCAGCGATGCCGGATTACGCCATTACTCGCCCTGGACCCACCACGCCTCCCACGAACGTCACGTACCGGACGTGGCGTCGTGGGGGAGATCGTGGGGCTTTCTTTAATGGAAAAATCGGAACGCCCCCTCTCCCTCTTTATAAGCGAAGTGCAGGGCAGGACACCCACTTGCCATTCTTGTCACATCGAAACCCCGTCGCTTCCCCCTTTCTTCTCGAGCCCAAAGAGAGCGACGCTCCGCCCCCTCCATTGCCACCGGTGCCACCAACACCGTCAACCTCCTCCACCACCTCTCCCCATGGCTCCGAAGGCCGACAAGGGAAAAGGCGTGAAATCGGCCGAGGCGCAGCGGCTCGCGGCGCTGCAGAAGGAGCGGGCCCTCTTTGATCCCCTGCTTGACAGGAAGGAGTTGCGGGAGCTGTACTATCTTTTCTGGTCGACGGAGACCCGGGCGCACCCGCGCACAAGAGTCATCTCCGCCGCCACATCCGAGAAAGTTTCCATCGGGTACCCTTTCTTCGCGCTTTTCTTCCACTGCGGGCTCTGCCGCCCTTTTCTAATTCTTTTGCGATGTCATGAACACATATGGCCTCCGCCTCCTTGATTTCACCCCAACGCCGTCCTCACCTTGGCGTTTCGCACACCTCCGCGAGAACCGTCGGGGTCCACCCAAATGTAGCACTCTTCCGCCATTACTTCATGCCCTGAGAGAGAGGAGAGAGCCGCTTGGGGAGGGATTGCATGGGTCTCCAGGATCGGCAAGAAGGAAGCATATCTTGACGGAGAGCTGCGTAGCAAGTGGGAGGAGTGGAGAGCTGACTGGTGTTGGATCTTAGAGGAGGAGCCACAACCTATCACCGCCCTGCGCCAAACTCCCGTGGTCTTGGCAGCGATTGGAGCAACTTGGCGCGGAGGACGACAAGTTGAAGATTGCCGTGACTAGGATTTTTGCGTCTCCGGCAAGCGGGGCTTACCATAGGAGCTGTTGGCGGACTTCCTTCGCCGCCGCATTGCGCCTTTGCAGAGAGGAGGAGGCCTGCTTGGGAATTCCAAAATGCGGCGGACATTATGAGGCTGCGCCGGTCTGAACTGGAATTTTCTTGTCTTGGAGCTGGGCGGCATCTGCGGGAGCTGTTCAAGCCTGATGCGGATCACCGAGTGGTGCATGTTGCCGAGAGGATTCGTGCCCTTGTGCAACAACTTCGCTAAACAGCGACATCCAGCGATGATGCCGTTGCCATGCGATTCCCATGGAATCGTTCCAACTTGGCGAGCCCGCCAACGACGTCGTGCAGCAGTTCTTCGACAACTTGGCGGAAGTGCCGATCCGCGCCCGACGGCGAGACGGCTCACCGCGACACCACCGATCAGGAGATGGCGCGCATCGCCACAAGGTTGGAGGAGGCGGTAGAAGCTGCCGCCGCCGGCGTGTTTGGGTTTACCGTCGAGGAGGCGGAAACAGCTGAAGCGGCAAGTCTCGCCGACCGAGAAGAGCTCGCCGGTGAGGAGGAGCAGGCCGAGCCAGCGTCAATCCGGAAGAGCGGCCGGGCGCTTCCCTCCGCCGTCAAGCAGCTTGCCGCGGGAGGAGCCAGCGGCCCGCCAAGGAGGCGCCTCCGCAAGACCAGAGAAGTGGTGGGCGGCGACGGCCCAACAACCGCCCTCGCCGCCCGGCCGCTCTCTACGCGGCAAGCACTTTGCAGGAGGCGCCCATGCCGCCATGGCGGCGGGAGCGGGGTCTTCGAGTCGCGGCCCTGACGCGCTAAGCGTCCGAGGACTCTTCTCCTCCAATTAAATCGGCGCCGGGCGGAATTTGATCTCTACGCCCTCAGCTCCGAGGAAGAAGAGGAAGAGTAAGATCTTGTTGCTGCTACTTGTAATCCTCCAATTTATTGCTTTATTTTATATCGGCGGCTTCACTCTGAACCTTCTCCTTCTTCAGACGCTAGCTCGGAGGGCGTCGAAGAGGGCCAAGACCCGATGGTTGTCGTCTCGGATGATTCCCACAATGGCGGACAGGGGCACGTCTGGGACTCCCTTGCCGGACCCGGCAACCCTTCAACAGAGCAGCCCCCAGCACAGCCCCCAGCGTAAGTGTTTGGTTTACTTCTCATGGTTAGGTGTGCTTGGGTGCTTCTCCGTCACTGATATCTGGTTTGTTGAATTATGTAGGAGCAGAGCAGCCTCATCAGAAGCACCGGAGGTCACTCCCAAGTTCTGCTTGCTTCAACTACGTCGCCAAGGGAGAACTCTCCGCCAAGGGAGCGCTCTCCGGCAAGGGAGGCCTCTCCGACAAGGGGAGCTTCCCCGACAAGGGCCAGCACCGACGACCCTCCGGTTGTGGAGACCGCGGCAACAGATCTCATTGCAGGTAATTTTCTTGTTTGAAAACCTCCCTTGGATTCTATTTTCTTCTGTTCTTCTCTTTCGGACATTTGCTTGACTTGTTCTTTCTTTTTCTGACCATCAGATCCATCCGCCGGAGATCCGATGGAGACTGAGGCTGCCGGCGAGGAGGACGCTCGCGCGACAATGTCGACGCCGCCAACATGGAGGAGGAGGCCGGCGCCGATGGGCCCGCCGGTGAGGAGGCCGCCAAGGCTGCTGGCGCAGAGGCTGGGGAGGAATCCGGCGATCGTGACCGACGGCCCCGAGGCGCAGGGAGCGCCAGCGCTGCACCGACCGCCGATCCTCCCGCCACCGATGCCGCACCAGACTCGAAGAGCCCCAGCCCGGCGCCTATCCCGAATGCGGCGAGGTGTCTTTATCAAGCTCCCATGGGCATCAAGCTCCAGGCACCGCCGAAGGGGAGACCTTCGACGGAACTGCTTGCCTCCGCCGGCTGTCGCTGGTCGATGCTCGGCAGCAGCAGCGGTGAGCACGAGGAGGAGCAGCTGCTAAGGAGGTTGTTGTCGCTCCACCGCGCCGACAAGCCAAGCTGGAGTCTGTGGAGGCGCTTGTCGCGAGGGCGGAGCTGAGTTGGAGAAACGCGGAAGAGCTCCGCGCGCCAACAAAGAAACTCTCCGGGATATAGCAGGCGCTGGAGCAGCTTGTCGAGGAGCGCACGGCCTTCATCTTGGAGAAGGCCGAGGTCGAGGAGCAGCGAGGCTTGCCGGCGAGAAGCTCTCCAGCGAAGAAGGTGAGCTGGCGCAGCGGAAGATCAACCTCGACAGCTATGAGGAAGATCTCGCCCGTCTTGTGAGCAATCGATTGGCGGGCCACTTGGGAGGCAAAGGATCTTTGCTGCGGCTGCCGAGGCCGCCAAGAAGGAATTGGAGACGAGGGTGGCTCAGCTGGAGTCCACCCTCCAGAAGAGCGCCGAGGAGGTCGCCGGGTTGAAGCACGAGCGCGAGAAGGACGCCTACACCCTCGGCGAGTTGCAAGGTTGTTTCGCTGAAAAGATCAAAGAGCTCGATGCCGCCAAGGACTCCAGGGCGGATCTAGAGCTGAAACTAACCACCTGTAGCGAGAGGCATTTGAGCAGGCGCCAAGGAGCGGGAAACGGGCCTGCTGGAGAAGATTAAAGCCAATGAGGAGCTGTTGGCGAATACCGCGACTGCCCAGAATGATCTCAGAGATAGCATAATGCACTGGACAGAAGGTCTTGTGGACACCGCCGCCGGCATCCATAATGAGCTGATGGAGCTGGGGATGGTGGATCTTGGGTACTCCACCGACGAGAACCTCCAACCCAGCGTCAAGCTCAGCCTATTCTTCAAGGGCGTGCTGACGGGTCTCCAGCGGCTCCGGGAGGACATCCCAAAGCAACTGGCAGAGGAGTCGCGCCAAGTTTGCGCTGGGGCTCTCCAGAAGGTGCTGATGAAGGTGGCCTTTCGCAACCCAGGCGTCGACTTCACCAAAGTTCTCAAGTCCCTGCCTCCATCTGCTGATGTTGAAGCGCTCAAGGCCCTTGTCGCACCCATTGTGGACAGGGTGAGTGGAGTCAAGAGGCTCGATGGCGACCGCGTGGACTAGGCCACCAAGCTTATCTTTCTCTTGTCGCTGTAGATCATGTTTAGGCGAAAAATTTATTAGATCTGCGACAAGTTATTATGTAATATACACTATCTTAGGCAATCGAATGCAATGTTATTTCCTTTACTTGATTTTTTCCCTTGTATGTTTATGCCCTACGCTTTTAGGGGACTTGTCGGTGCAAACACCTTTGTCATGAAGTCTTGAGGAACTTCAGACTTCTTTGGCGATGCCGCCTCGACAAGCAACCTTGTCGCAACTAGTTGCAGCACACTTAAGTTGTTGAGCGGACTCGAAACAAAGTAAGGGCGTTAAGCTAGTCGCGAGTCGGTTCCTCCGCGCATAGGTTTTCCATACAAAGTACTATCGTTCGAGGAAGATAACTTAAAAATTTAAAAACTGATTGTTTAAACTTAGCAACTTAGCTTCTCTGTTGTTCACTTCCCGGCAAGGCGACAGTTCCTCGAGCGACGCTTGGTGGCTCACACCATTATCTTCTCCTCCCCCCCCCCCCCGTTTAACTTGTGGGTGGATGAACCTTCTTCTTGTTTGAGAAGAAAGAAGAGAAAATAAAGTTATGGAGCCTAGTGGCTCGTTATCGCTTACCGGGTGTGGATGCTGCACAAAATGTTAGAGAAAACATGCATATAAGATTATGAAAACATGTATTGACAAGTTGTGCGCAACACATAGGCTTTACTGATGCACGGGGTCTGCGCCCGGCTTTGTACAAAGGATTACATGCAATAGCGGCAAGACTTGTACAAAAGGGTGGTTTCTTGAGCAGGTTCCGCAACCGCGCTTTATATGGGTAAAACTTGCAAAGATGCTCTATATTCCAGGAATTGCTCACCGAACGCCATCTTCGGTCTCAAGGCAGGCAGTAGCGGGCCTAGTGACTCGTTTCACCCGATAAGGGCCTTCCCACTTAAGGCGTCAACTTGTTGGAATTCTTGGCGGATTGAACGCAGCGAAGAACAAGGTCGCCTTCCTCGAAGCTTACGGCATTAACTTTGCGGCTATGGTAGCAACGCAAAGCTTCTGGTAACGAGCAGCTCGTCTGCAATGACTGAAGGCGATCCTCCTCGAGGAGCAGCGGCGTCATCTTGTCGCAGCTGCTCTTGCTCAAGCTCATCATAGCGAGCACTCGAGGTGACCCGTATCTGAGTTCCGTGGGGAGAACTGCCTCTGCTCCATAGACTAGAGCGAAAGGTGTACCGCCGGTGGCTCGATTTGGCGTCGTCTGATTGACCAAAGAACCACCGGCAGCTCCTCGATCCAGTTTCTTCCGCACTTGCGCGACAGCCGAAAGTTCTGGTCTTGAGTCCCCGCAGCACTTCAGCATTTGCTCTCTCTGCTTGACCGTTGCTTCTTGGATGAGCAACAGAAGCAAAGCAGATCTTGACGCCAAGATCTTGGGCGTGCGTGAAGGTGCGGCTTGTGAACTGTGTGCCGTTGTCCGTGATGATCCTGTTAGGAATCCCAAAACGGCAAACAATTGACCTGAAGAACTTGACTTGTTGTCTTTGTCACCTTCCTCACTGGTTCCACTTCCGGCCACTTTGTGAACTTGTCGATTGCGACGTACAAGTACTCAAAGCCCCCGACAGCTCGGGGGAAGGGGCCGAGGATGTCGAGCCCCCAGACCAAAAAGGGCCAGGATAAAGGGATCGTCTGGAGAGCTTGAGCTGGTTGGTGTATTTGTTTGGAGTGGAACTGGCACGCTTCACACTTGGTTACTTGTGCAGTTGCATCCTGGAGGGCTTCGCCAGAAGAAACCTTGCCGGAAAGCTTTGCGGCAAGTGCTCTTCTTGCGCCAATGTGGTGACCACATATGCCTCCATGTACCTGCCAACAGCTTACATCCATCTTCGGCAAATACACTTCAATTTCACACCGTTGAGTCTTCTTACATGCAGGATGTTGTCAACAAACTGGTACATACTTATTTGTCGGGCTACTTTTTCCGCTTCTTCTTGCTCTTGGGAAGTTCTCTGTCACGAAGGAAATGGACGATTTGCTGCGCCCATGCTGGAGCCTGTGGCTCGACAACAAAGACTAAAGGCTCATCTACCACTACGGGAACATTAGCTTCCACGGCAAGAACCTGTGGTTCTGCCGGAGCTTGATGATCCACGGCAAGCTTGCCGGAGCAAAGCTTGTCGGGAGCGTCTGCTTCAACGAAACAAACCACAGGGTTTGTCGGAGCAGACTGCTCCTCAGTGATATTTGCATTGATTTCAGGGACCTTCTTGGCGGCGGCTCCAGGGAGCTCTGCCGGAAAGTAGTCGCCGGAAACCAATTTTCTCTTCTTGCTCTGTCCTGTTGATGGTGTTACGGTTGGTTGAGTTAGCTTGAGCACAAAAATTCCTGGTTCCACAGGTAACTTGAGTGCGGTGCACTTCGACAGGCCATCAGCAATATCATTCTGAGCTCTTGGAACATGTTCCATTTGCAGGCCTTCAAAGTGCTCTTCTAGCTTCCTCACTTCATCGACGTAGGCTTCCATCAACGGACTCTGATAATCTTTATTGACTTGGCGGACGACAAGTTGCGAGTCCCCCCTGACAATGAGCTTCTTGATCCCAAGGTCTACCGCAATCTCGAGATCGGCAAGCAAACCTTCATACTCTGCAGTATTGTTTGTTGCTTGTTCCTTGGGAAAGTGCATCCGAACTATGTACTTGAGGTGCTCTCCGGTGGGTGCGATAAGCGACGCGGCAAGCACCGGCGCCTGCAGCGAGAAGGCACCATCAAAGTACATCAGCCATTCTTTATTTGCCTCCTTGACGGGGATGCTCGTCTCGAGTTTCTTCATCTTGCGTTGGCGTCCACTCGCTATGAATTCTGCCAATGCTCGCTTTGGATAGTTGAAGTGCTTTCAAACTTGAGACCAAAGCTTGATAGCGGTTCCAGTGCCCACTCGATGCTGTTGCTTACGGATTTTGCAAAATCCTCTTCAGGAAAGCGAGTGACAAGCTGTTATCTCATGTGCTTGGAAGTAATGGCGGAGCTTTCGAGGCCATGAGGAGGCCGAAAGCAACTTCGCACACCGGAATACCTTGACCTAGCCCCTGTAAAAGGAATCGACAAAGTAGACTGGGCGCTGCACCATCCTTTTCTGTATCTTGTCGCAATTCTGCAAAGATCCGTCCTTGTCGGGACCAGAGCTTGACGGCGAAGCCCCCTGCTTGTCGCTGGATGCGTCTGTCTCGGTTGCCGGCTCATCATCTGCCTCCCTCTCCGCTACTAACGCAGCACTAACCACTTGATTGGTTGCTGCTATGTACAGCAGCAACTTCTCTTGTGGCTTAGGTGCGACAAGTATTGGAGCGGAGGACAGCTACCTCTTCAAGTCTTGCAGCGCAGCCTCCGCCTCGGGAGTCCATTTCATTGGACCTGCCTTTTTCAAAATTTAGAAAAATGGAAGGTCGCGCTCAGCTGACTTAGAGATAAACCTGCTAAGAGCGGCCACGCAACCGGCAAGCCTTCTGACATCCTTGACGCGCTTTGGTGCTTCAATCTGCTCAATGGCCTTGATCTTGTCGGGATTGGCTTCAATTCCCCACTGAGACACAAAGACTCGAGAAGCTTGCCGGAAGGGACTCCAAACACGCACTTCTCGGGGTTGAGCTTGAGGTTGATCTTGCGCAGATTTGCAAATGTCTCATCCAAATCCTGAACTAGAGTTGCTTTGTCCTTGCTCTTGACCACTATGTCATCCATGTAGACTTCTACATTTCTGTGTATTTGTGGCTCAAAAGCATCATGGACTACTCTTGCAAAAGTTGAACCAGCATTCTTCAAACCGAAAGGCATCCGTATGAAACAGTACGTGCCACATGGTGTAATGAATGCGGTTTTCTCTTCATCCTCTTCTGCCATGAAGAACTGATGATACCCTGAATATGGATCAAGAAATGAAAGCAAATCACATCCAGCTCTGGAGTCAACAATCTGGTCTATACGTGGCAAGGGAAATGGGTCTTTGGGACAAGCTTTATTAACATCTGTGAAGTCAATACAAAGTCTCCATTTCCCATTGGCCTTGCGTACAACTACCGGATTGGCCAACCACGTGGGATGGAGTACTCCTCGACAAGGCCTCTGCTTCCAACTTCTTGATTTCTTCCGCTATGAATTCTTGGCGCTCCTTTGCTGTTTCCTAACTTTTGCTTGACGGCCGCGTGAGGACAGACAGCTAGTTAGTGCTCAATTACTTTCCTGGGAACACCGGGGATATCAGATGGTTGCCATGCAAACACATCGACATTCGCCCGCAGGAAAGCAACGAGCTCGCCTTCCTATTTAGGGTCAAGCGTGGCAATCGATGGTGAAGGTACCACCGGTGCCGTCCTCCTTGGCGGGCACCTTCTTGGTCTTGGCGGAGCTGCCATCATCTTCTTGCACTTGCCGGTGGAGCTCGATGGTGCGTCCTCGACGGTAGCGCAGCACTCCGAAGAGGTGCGCTTGCCGGAGTGGGCATCAGAACTCTTGCCGGACTTGGTGGTCTTCTTCTTCCCCCCAGGAGCTTCAGCGGCGAGTGGTTTAATATCTGTCGTAGCTGCTGCATCCCAGTAAATCTTGTCGGCGCAGATAAGCGCATCCTTCTTGTCGCCATGGACAGAAATGATGCTTATCGGGCCGGGCATCTTGAGTAAATTGTAGGCGTAATGAGAAGCTGCCATGAACTTGGAAAGCGCCGATTTGCCAAGTATGCCATTGTAGGGCAATGGGAAATCGGCAACGTCGAATGTGACCTTCTCGATTCTGAAGTTTAGCTCACTGCCAAATGTTACCGGCAACGTGATCTTCCCTTTGGGCTTGCTCCTTCCTGGGTTGATTCCTTGGAAAGTACCAGTCTCTTCGAGCTTGCTATCAGGGATTTGAAGCTTCTGGAGCACTGCAGAGGAGATCAGGTTCAGGCCGGCCCCGCCGTCAACCAACATCTTTGTGACCTTGAGGTTGCGAATAGTTGGTGATACCAACATCGGCAAGCACCCGACCGCAGTGACGCGATCAGGGTGATCCTCAATGTCAAAAAATGATGGGCGTGCTGGACCACTTCAGAGGTTTGCGTGACTCTATGGATGGTTCTGCTGCATTAACCTCACTCATCCATTGCTTGAGTTGACGGTGCGAGGTATGCAGAGAAGCACCACCGTCAACGCAAAGGACCTCTGTTGCCTTCTGAAACTCCTGCTCATCGGCTTCATCATCTTCCATATCTTCATCGTCATCTTCGTCTTCGTCCTTGTCGCGGCCGCGGGGAGGTCTGTCTCCTTGCCGCTGCTTGGCCTTGCCGCGGCGTCCCCCCCGACCAGGTCTCTTCTTACTAGCTGCACCTGCACCTTCCTGGGCCTTCTCCTTGTCTCGCCGCTCGTATTCAGCCCTCTGTAGCTCAACAAGCTGCTCGACTTTCTTGTAGCTCTGGAGATCGTGGCCCTTGGTGCGGTGGATCTTACAGTACTGCTTGTTGGAGCTGTCAGGCTTATCGGCGGCCGCCACAACTTGGCGGTCGTTGTCAGCGGCAACCTCCTTGCCAGAGCCACCAGCCTTGGCTTTGTTGGCGGCACCATCCTTGCCGGACTGCTCGACAACTAGTACTTCTTGGTTTTTCTTCTTTCTGTTGTTTCGCCGCCGGCTCTTCCTTGCCGGGGCGGTCTCCTCACTGTCAGACTCTGCTCCCACATTCTCTCCTGGGAGTCTTCTTCCTTCTTCAGCGCGTGCACACTTGTCGGCCAGGGCGTAGAGCTCGCTGACGTCTTTCACTTTGCACATCGCCATCTCCTCCCTCATCCTGCGGTTTCGCACATTCTGATGAAATGCACTGATCACCGCGGCAGGGTGAACATCTGGGATGTTGTAATGCACACGGCTGAATCTCTGGATGAATTTGCGCAGGGACTCTCCTTCCTTCTGGGCGAGCAGGTGAAGGTCACTCTCTAGGTTATGAGGCTTGTGGCCGCCTGTGAAGGCGCCGACAAACTGGTGGCACAAATCCGCCCAAGAAGAAATAGAGCTGTCCGGCAAGTGCATGAGCCAAGACCTGACGTTTGGCTTGAGCACCAGAGGGAAATAGTTGGCGAGGATCTTGTCGTCTCGTCCCCCCGCAGCCTGCACCGCGATGGTGTAGATGATGAGGAACTCCGATGGGTGTGTCCTGCCATCATACTTCTCCGGCACATCTGGCTTGAAGTTTTTCTTGTCGGGCCACTGGACTTGCCGCAGCTCACGAGTGAACGCAGGGCAACCTCATCACAGACGGACAAGTCGCTGGTTCTTCGGCGCATGCATATCGACAGTGGGCCCGGCGCGCTGGTCGGATTGACGCCGCGCTTCTCTTCGGCGCTCGATACGGGTTCGAGCGTCTTCTTCTTGCCGTTCTCGAAGAACTTGGCGCTGGTCGCGACGAGCTCGCGGATCCGACGACGCTGTGGAGTCACTGTCGAGGTGGATCCGGCGAGTCGGCGATCTTGGCCTTCGGAAGGGGAGTGTCACGGTGGCTGCACCCCGCGAAGTCTCGCCGCCATCGGCTCGTGCCTTGTCGCCTTGCCGGCTGCGAGGCGCTTTGGTTGCCTTGATGCGTCGCCGCTGGCAAAGCCGATGAGGCTCGGATGGTGGCCCTCCATTCGTCGATCTTGTCGGCTGTTGGAGGGTAGTCTAGAAGTAGCTGAGCTCTTGCCAAGGCTTCTGCTGGTGTGGTGGGTGGCAATGGCGTACGGAGCGAAGAACGAGACGTGCTCGGACTCCTAACCAAGTTAGGAGGAGCAGAGTCCCGCCCCAGCGACCGTACTCCGCTTGTACCGGCATGCTAGCGTGCATGCGGGTCTCGAGGGTCCCCGAATCCTCCAGCTTGGCCTTGATCTATCGGACGTATGGTGCTGCGAGCACCATGACGCTGTCTTTCCCGCGCCTCTTGAGAAGGACGCGGTGGGACTCGGACGCCGAAGCGTGCGCCGTCTTGTCCTTGGATCTGGCAGCGCCGTGGGCTCTTTCGACGACGCCCGTTCCTCCGCCAGCGTCTTCTCCACCACTCGTCAGCTCCGGTGGTGGTGGGTTTGACGCGGACGGCTCTGCTGCCGCCGAAGCCTTCTTCTTCGGTGGCATGTTGACGAAGGTGTTGATGAAGAAACTGCTCGTGTGAACGCCGGATCGGGTTCACACAACCTCGACGCCCCCTACCTGGCGCGCCAAAGATGTCGGGGAAGTATGATCGTGTCCCGCGATCACCTATGGGACCTGGTCCCTTGTGGTTCGGAGGGGGAGCGGAGGATGCACAAAGAGCGGATCGAAGCGATGCACACGAGCAGATTTACCCAGGTTCGGAGCTCTCCGGAGAGATAATACTCCTACTGCTGCTTTGTGGATTATATTGTGTTCTTGCTAGGGAGCAATGGGAGCTACAAAACCTAGCTCGAGTGTGGTCTCGTATGAGTCGAATGAACTAAGCCGAGCGAACCGAACCCTTTCTACGTTGCACTTGGGCCTCCTTTTATAGGCACAAGGGGTCACCACAGTGGCAAGTAGACAAGGGTAAGATAGTAAAAGCAGAGGTTGGTACACCGCTTTATACGGTGTATACGATGATCTATACCTAAGTCGTGACGGCAAGGGACAAGAGTCATAAATGCCCGTCTCGATCGCTGAAACGATGTAACGAGGGACCGTCAAGTGCGCCTCCGTTTGCCACGATGGTAGCTTGTCGGCCGCTTATCGCTGCTCCCGCTGGCTGCACAGCCCATCGACACGCAGCGTTCTGGGAAAGCCCAGCGGCGACACGTTGGCGGATGAGCTGGAAGCGGAGATGAAGAGAGGTTACTGCCGCGGCAAGCGCTTGCAGCGGCAGAACCCTTGTCGGCTTGGGAGCTCGGCGCTCACCAAGCCTTCGGCAAGCTCCTCTTGCGGGGCCTTGTTTCGCCGTGCCTTGAGTGGTCTTCCGGCAAGCTCCTCTTGCGGGGCCTTGATTACTTTGTTCTCGAATGGCTCCAAAGGAGCCGCGGAAGATCTTGATGGTCACCAGGCCAGCCCTGCCGCGGGGTGCTGCAACTGCCCGTGCACGAGTTCGGAGTGCTAGGGGTACCCCTACTCTAGTACACTGACAATAGGTGAAGTAGCAAAAGCAGGGTCAGGTTTCATTCTAGCATTAAGAGATTGCTGCTTCCATTTAGCTAATAAGTTCTTAAGATCACTTCTATCATTGCAAGCAAGGATAGCTCTAGCAGCTTCTTCATCAAGAACATAACCCTCAGGCACAATAGGCAATTCATATTTATTAGGGGGAGAGTCTTCATCACCACTATCATCAAAATTATCAGTTTCAATAATTTCATTCTCTCTAGCCCTAGCAAGTTGTTCATCAAGAAATTCACCAAGTGGCACAGTAGTATCAAGCATAGAAGTAGTTTCATCATAAATATCATGCATAGCAGAAGTGGCATCATCAATAACATGCGACAAATTAGAATTAATAGCAGAAGCAGGTTTAGGTGTCATAAGCTTACTCAAAGCAGAAGGTGAATCAAGTGCGAGCTAGATGGCAGTTCCTTACCTCCCCTCGTAGTTGAGGGATAAATTGTTGTTTTGCATCTTTCAAGTTCTTCATAGTGACCAGCAGATATAAATCCCAAGTGACTCAAAGAATAGAGCTATGCTCGGCAACGGCCTTGAGAAAATAGTCTTGATAACCCACAAGTATAGGGGATCGCAATAGTTTTCGAGGGTAGAGTATTCAACCCAAATTTATTGATTCGACACAAGGGGAGCCAAAGAATATTCTCAAGTATTAGCAGTTGAGTTTTCAATTCAACCACACCTGGATAACTTAGTATCTACAGCAAAGTATTTAGTAGCAAAGTAATATGGAAGCAATGGTAACGGTAGCAAAGGTAATATTTTTGGGTTTTGTAGTGATTGTAACAGTAGCAATGGAAAAGTAAATAAGTGGAAAACAATATGTGAAAAGCTCGTAGGCATTGGATCGGTGATGGAGAATTATGTCGGATGCAGTTCATCATGTAACAGTCATAACATAGCGTGACACAGAAGTAGCTCTAATTCATCAATGTAATGTAGGCATGTATTCCGAATATAGTCATACATGCTTATGGAAAAGAACTTGCATGACATCTTTTGTCCTACCCTCCCGTGGCAGCGGGGTCCTAATGGAAACTAAGTGATATTAAGGCCTCCTTTTAATAGAGTACCGGACCAAAGCATTAACACATAGTGAATACATGAACTCCTCAAACTACGGTCATCACCGGGAGTGGTCCCGATTATTGTCACCGGGTTGCAGGATCATAACACATAGTAGGTGACTCTAGACTTGCAAGATAGGATCAAGAACTCACATATATTCGTGAAAACATAATAGGTTCAGATCTGAAATCATGGCACTCGGGCCCTAGTGACAAGCATTAAGCATAGCAAAGTCATAGGAACATCAATCTCAGAACATAGTGGATACTAGGGATCAAACCCTAACAAAACTAACTCGATTACATGATAAATCTCATCCAACCCATCACCGTCCAGCAAGCCTATGATGGAATTACTCACGCACGGTGGTGAGCATCATGAAATTGCTGATGGAGGATGGTTGATGATGACGACGGCGACGGATTCCCGTCTCTGGCGCCCCGAACGGACTCCAGATCAGCCCTCCCAAGAGAGTTTAGGGCTTGGCGGCGGCTCCGTATCGTAAAACACGATGAATCTTTCTCTCTGATTTTTTTCTCCCCGAACCCGAATATATGGAGTTTGAGTTGAGGTCGGTGGAGCGTCGAGAGCCCACGAGGCGGTCGCCCCCCACCCTCGTGGACAGGTGGAGGCCCCCCTGACGTGGATTCTTCTTCCAGTATATTTAGTATTTTCCAAAAATATGTTCCGTGGAGTTAGGTCATTCCGAGAACTTTTGTTTCTGCACATAAATAACACCATGGCAATTCTGCTAAAAACAGCGTCAGTCCGGGTTAGTTCCATTCAAATCATGCAAGTTAGAGTCCAAAACAAGGGCAAAAGTGTTTGGAAAAGTAGATACGACTGAGACGTATCAATGGTCTACATCGTGTGGCTTTCGGCGGTGTACCTCGGCTCGTTCTACTACTCCGGCGGCAGGGACGAGCGGATGCGGGCGATCTTGGCCCGCCATGCCGCCCCTTCGGGCACCGGTGGCACCAGGACGCCGCCGGCGCTTAGTCTCCACACACACGGCACACGCATGTCCGGGGGCGCCCGATACTCGGCCTCGTAGAGGAGGCGTGCCTCTAGGTCTTGGAGATGGCGGCGGCCGAAGCCGTTCACCGCCGAACCGTCACCGGGGAACCTCTCAGCCATTTGCTCGTCGGCGGGAAGGGGATGATAACCCACAAGTATAGGGGATCGCAATAGTTTTCGAGGGTAGAGTATTCAACCCATATTTATAGATTCGACCCAAGGGGAGCCAAAGAATATTTGAAGGTATTAGCAGCTGCGTTGTGAATTCAACCACACCTGGAGATTAATTATCTGTAGCAAAGTGATCAGTAGCAAGGTAGTTTGATAGGTTTGATAGTAGTGACAGCAGCAACAGTAACAGTAACAGTGATAGCAGTAATTTGTAGGAAGTGTAACAGTGATGATAGCAATAGTAATGCAGCAAGATCAATCAGGATAAATTCGTAGGCATTGGATCGGAGACTTGTTTGATGATATTCATCATGAGACAGTTATAACCTAGGGCGATACGGCACTAGCTACAGTTCATCGATAAAATGTAGGCATGCATTCTGTAAATAGTCATACGTGCCTTATTAAAAGAATTTGCATGACATCTTTTGTCCTACCCTCCTGTGGCAGCGGGGTCCATATTTGAAACTAAGGGATATTAAGGCCTCCTTTTAATAGAGAACCAGAACAAAGCATTAACACATAGTGAATACATGAACTCCTAAAACTACGGTCATCACCGGGAGTGGGCCCGGTTGTTGTCACTCCGGGGTTGCCGGATCATAACCGTAGTAGGTGACTATAACTTGCAAGATCCGATCTAAAACATGGATATAATGATGGATTCACAAATGGTTCAGATCTGAAATCATGGCACCCGGGCCCAAAGTGACAAGCATTAAGCATGGAAAAGTCATAGCAACATCTATATAAGAACATAGTGGATACTAGGGATCAGGCCCTAACAAAACTAACTCGATTACATGATGAATCTCATCCAACTCCTCACCAACCAGCGAGCCTGCGAAAGAATTACTCACTCCCGGCTGGGAGCACCATGGAATTGGCGATGGAGATAGGTTGGTGATGACGAAGATCGAAAATCCCCCTCTCCAGAGCCCCAAACGGACTCCAGATCTGCCCTCCCGAGGAAGAAAAGGGCCTGGCGGTGGCTCCGTCTCGTGGATCGCGATAATTCTTTCTCCCTTATTTTTTTCTGGAAATATGTGAATTTATAGTATCAGGGGGGTCATCAGTGGGGCCACCAGGTGGGTACAACCCACCTGGGCGCGCCATGAGAGGGGGGCGCGCCCTGGTGGGTTGTGCCCACCCAGGTGCGCCTCTCCGGCAGGTCTTGGCCCCAGAAATTCTCTTTATTGATATAAAAATCCTCAAAAAGTTTCGTTCCATTCCGAGAACTTTTATTTCTGCACAAAAACAACACCATGGTAGTTCTGCTGAAAACAATGTCAGTCCGGGGTTAGTTTCATTCAAATGATGCAAATTAGAGTCCAAAACAAGAGGAAAAGCGTGAGAAAAAGTAGATACGTTGGAGACTTATCAACTCCCCCAAGCTTAAACCTTTGCTTGTCCTCAAGCAATTCAGTTGATAAACCGAAAATGAGAAAGAAAAACTTTTACGAACTCTTTGGCTCTTGTTTGCATAAATAAGCTTAAAAAGCACCCAGGTTTTCAGTCAACATTATAACTAACCATGTCGACAATAACTCTTAAAGATTATAATGATTCATATTAATGACATAATCAGCTATCGAGCAATAATAAGATATCTCAAACAACAACACGTTGTCAAAACAATCATGATATAATATGACAATAATGGTATCTCACTGCCCTTTCTGAGACCGCAAAACATAAATGCAGAGCACCTCCGAAGTTCAAGCAGCGACTAAACATTGTAATTCATGGTAGAGAAGATCCAGTCATGATGCACCCAACATTAGCTATACAAAATGCATAAGTCATGACCGATGTGCTCTACTCAATTTATGGCGCTTGTTTATAGAAGGTGCTGACACAACATAAAAGTAAATAGATAGTCCCTTCGCAGAAGGAAGCAGTGATTTGCAGAGGTGCCAGAGCTCAATTTTTAAAACAGAGATAAATGATTATTTTGAGACATGCACCCTTCTTATTCACTTCACGACCATCAGTTATCGACATCTTCCATGCTAAGCACGCTAGTGGCAGCCGCCAAGCAAAAAGTAAAGGTTTTGACTCCATTGGGAGTTTTTGTTTGATTATGTAAGAGATGAACTCTTTTTGTATTTTGCAGTTTGGGACTGGACATCCCTATTACCGCCCATTTCCTCGTGCGATGGCGAGTGAATAAACACTCGCCCTGAGGATAACATGCTTAGCATGGAAGATATCGACCACCTCCTGTCGTTCCATGAACGATCCACGCACACAAAATAGATACTTTTTTAGAAGTTTTTAGAGGTGCCACATGCAAATTTACTTAGGACGGCAGGGTAATACCGTATATAGGTAGGTATGGTGGACTCATCTGGAATAACTTTGGGTTCAAGGGTTTTGATGTAAAACCAGAATCCCCACTTAGTACAGGCGAAGGCTAGCAATTTTAAGATTGGGAAGCGGCCAGCTAGAGAGCAACAACGATCATGACCAGGAATTATGCATAAGTAACATTGGACACTAGCATGAGTAGGATATGAACACCATGAACATAAACATTATAGAGGCTATGTTGGTTTTGATTCAACTACATGCATGAACATGTACCAAATCAAGCCACTCGAACATTCAGAGGAGGATACCATATCATCATACTACATCACAATCATTTTAACTATATGTTGATATCCAAGATAAATCATTATTAACTCCCAGCTACTTATGCATGGCATGAGAAACTATAATCTCTAATGGTCATTGCAAACATGTTAATCATAACGGGCTGAATCATGGGCACTAGGTTAAACATATTTACACAGACAAGACAAGTCGAGTTCATACCAGTTTCTCTTTGCCACGGCCAGCTCATCGAATATCGTCATTATTGCCTTTCACTTGCACGACTGAATGATATGAAAATAATAATAGTTCAAGAGTGCCATGGACTAAGCTGGAATCTGCAAACATTTTATTCAACAGGAGAAGACAAGGTAAAATGGGCTCTTTATTAGTTCATCAATTATTCATATGAGAGCCACTCAACATTTTCATCGTGGTCTTCTCCTTGGTACAACTCGAATGAAAGAAAAGAATTTCATAGAAACACACTGAAATATTTTTGGAGTTTTTGGTTTTTCTTTAACAAGCAAAATAAAAAGCAAAACGAGAAAACTATTTACACGGGAAAGCTCCCAACAAGCAAAAGAAGAAAAAGGAAATCTTTTTGGATTTTCTTTTTAGTACTATTACTAAGCATGCATAGAAATTAAATTACTACGACTAATTTTTTTGGGTTTTTTCTGAAGTTTTTCAAACACACAAGAAGAAAGCAAGAAAATAAAATCTAAGCATGGATGATACACTGAAAAAGTGTGAACACCGACAAATGGAATGATATGTGAACATGAATATAATGTCGTTGAGAGCACGTACTCCCCCAAGCTTAGGCTTTTGGCCTAACTTGGTAGTGAATCAGTACCCTGGAGGGTAGTAGTCGTCATGGTAGCTCACGGAGGCTCTCGGTGCGGAGGCCTCAGCATGTGCGTCGTTCCGCCAACACTGCTGTGTTGTGAGCTTAGGCCTCGCTCTCAAGAACAAAATATCTTTCCTTGTTGTGATAATCAAAGAGAGCAGGCGCAAGCAAAAATGTGTCCACAACATGTGATTAGTTAAACAACAAATTATAAGTGAAGTTATCAGCCCTTCCCTTGAGAATCTTATGCTCCTTTATGGCATCAAAATCTAAATATCGAGTGGGTAGGATAGGGTCAAAGGGCAAAGGTGAAACACCCAGTCCTCGTGCTAAACGTGTGGCATAAATTTCACCATAGAACCAGCCACTTTTGGTGCTATTCTGAAGTCTACGTGCAACAATCACTCCAAGGTTATAATTACTTTCACCGATGAGCGCGGTGTGAATGAGGCTCAAGTCTGGCGAACAAAGTATGCTACAGTCTTTCTTGCCTAATATGCATTTCCCATTCAATAATGCAAGGTACTGAATTGTGGGAAAGTGAATGCTCTTTATTCTTCCTTGCCTTACTCCCCTATTTTCACCATATCAAAGGCTAGTCAAGAAGGTCTCATACTCAGCCTTTACTGGCTCATCAAGCGAACCCCAAAATGAAAGTTTGCAATGGTAAGCAAAATTTTCTAGCGGAATAGTAAATGGTTCATCATAAAGCATAAACGACACCCTAGACTTACGTGGAAAGTATTAAAATCATTTGATGAAAGATTCAGTGAGAAGATGGCGTTGTTCACACTTATCTGAGAGATAGGGACTGATACGTCTCCAATGTATCTATAATTTTTTATTGTTCCATGCTATTATATTATCCATCTAGGATGTTTTATATGCACTTATATGATATTTTATATGATTTTTGGGACTAACCTATTAACCTAGAGCCCGATTAAGGTCGGTTCTGTTTTTTCCTTGTTTTTGAGTTTTACAGAAAAGGAATACCAAACGGAGTCCAATTGACGTGCCAATTTTGGACGAATTTTTATGGACCAAAAGAAGCCCCCGGATAAAAAGAGTTTGGCCAAAAGAGTCTCGAGCCGTCCATGAGGGTGGGGGCGCGCCCTACCCCCCAGGGCGTGTCCCCTTATCTCATGGATGACTCGGAGAACCCCCTGACGTGAGACCTATGCCAAAAATTCCTATAAATACAGAAACCTCCATAAAATAACCAAGATCAGGAGTTCCGCCGTCGCAAGCCTCTGTAGCCACCAAAAACCAATCGGGACCTGTTTAAGGCACCCTATTTGGAGGGGGATCCCTCACCGGTGTCCATCTTCATCATCACGGCGCTCTCCATGACGAGGAGGGAGTAGTTCACCCTCGGGGCTGAGGGTATGTACTAGTAGCTATGTGTTTAATCTCTCTCTCTCGTGTTCTTGATTTGACACGATCTTGATGTATCACGAGCTTTGCTATTATAGTTGGATCTTATAATGTTTCTCCCCCTCTACTCTCTTGTAATGGATTGAGTTTTACCTTTGAAGTTATCTTATCTGATGGAGTCTTTAAGGATTTGAGAACACTTTATGTATGTATTAAATGTGCTTATCTATGGTGACAATGGGATATTCACGTGATCCACTTGATGTATGTTTTGGTGATCAACTTGCGGGTTCAGTGACCTTGTGAACTTAAGCATAGGGGTTGGCACACGTTTTCGTCTTGACTCTCCGGTAGAAACTTTGGGGCACTCTTTGAAGTTCTTTGTGTTGGTTGAATAGATGAATCTGAGATTCTGTGATGCATATCGTATAATCATACCCACGGATACTTGAGGTGACATTGGAGTATCTAGGTGACATTAGGGTTTTGGTTGATATGTGTCTTAAGGTGTTATTCTAGTACGAACTCTAGGATAGATCGAACAGAAAGAATAGCTTTGTGTTATTCTACTACGGACTCTTGAATAGATCGATCAGAAAGGATAACTTTGAGGTGGTTTTGTACCCTACCATAATCTCTTCATTTGTTCTCTGCTATTAGTGACTTGGGAGTGACTCTTTGTTGCATGTTGAGGGATAGTTATATCACTACAAGAAATATGTCAACTTGTGACCTTGACTATTGGTCACTGAAAGGTCATGGTTTTTCATTTGCGACCTTTTTGTGACCAAAAAGAGAAGGTCAAAAGCTGGCGGTCGTTAACTGACTATAGCGACCTTTCTTCTGGAATGGTCGAAGACGTTTATGACCAAAATATGTCCACTGTGGCGTTTTGGTCACTAGCAACCTCCCCAGGCCACATAGGCATCTAGCGTGGAAAGCTGATGTGGCACAAGATTCAGCCCGGTCCAATTCGATTTTCTACATGGGCCTAGCCCAACAATTCAAGCTTTTTTCCAAGTTAATTCTTGTGGGCTACATGGGCCAAGCCCAATATTTCAGCTTCTTTATTTTTTGGCCTTGGCCTTCTTACACTCATTTATTTTCTATTTCAATAATTATATGTTGGCGCTGGTCTCACTAGTCATAATGCCATACATCAGTCACACATGTCAGAAATTTCAAAATTGCTCAGATTATATTCATAACTGGGTCCCACTGGTCAAGTTTCCATTTCACATCTTTTCAACATACATAATCATTATTTCAAATAGGACAGAACAAATATAATTCATTAACACTACATTAGACTTTTACAATATTACAATTTACACGTGGCTTCACACTTCAGAACCAAAAACTCTTTGCTAAGTACAGAACCAAAAACTCTTTGCTAAGTACTGCTTCACACTTGGCTTCACAGCTTCACACTTGGCTTCACGGCTTCACACTCCAAAAAAATAGGCCTGGAGCTCCTGTAAAATAATGAACATAAAGGCCACCAAAATTAGAGTGTACTGCTGCTGAGGCCAGAACCAAACAACTTCAATATTACAATAAAAAGAAGTCTCAGGTTTATCAAGCACAGCAAAACAGCACTGTGGCCATCAGTCAGCACTGCACATAACAAGCAAACTAGTAGAAATTACTACAAGAAGGAGAACAACACACCTCATGTACAGAATTCACACTTGACAATTACAATAGGCATTGCACATACATGGAGAAGTGTTTCAAAATAAAACTCGGGATTTAGGCACGCATCTTCAGATTTGTCAACCAGTTTGCCAACAAATTCAGTTGATTTCATGTCTGAATACTTCAAACCACTGATTTTGTTCCAAATTCAAAGAACACACACATTTTGTAAGCCAAAAAAGCTACATCCACAGCAGTCTGACTTCTCAAATGGCAGATTCACCTTCTGAATCATATAGGAGAAAAACATCGAAACCATGGAATCAATAGGTAATCGTACCTTGAGCAGCAAAGCAGGCGCCTCAGATGATCACGGGAACACGATCCCGCCACGTTGCCTTGCTACTGGCCTCGTCGAGCGCTTCACCATTGGCCAGAGGAGGAGCAGCCAGAGAGTCCAAGACTGTAAATGCCAAAGAGAGCAGCGAGTAAAATGAACAGAATTTTTCTGTCGCTAAATGAATGCTGTATATCTATGCTGCTGCTAAATGGTGCTTGTGCATAACAATTTTGTTGCTGGTACTGACCGTTGACAGACAACTATTGCGCTAAACTTTGCTGCTACTAGTATGTGATTTTCAAATGGGATTATGTAAAAACACAAGAAAGGTTAGTAAGAGTTGGTCTCTGTAGGTGATTCTCAATAATTATAACAAAGAAAGGTTAGTAAGAGTTGGTCTCCGTCTCCAATATATCTGTTAGATTTTAATTCTAATCTTTTCCTAGGTTCTATAAGCTTAAATTTCAGAGACCTGATTGACACTGTAGGTTCTATAAGCTTAAATTTCAGAGACCTGATTGACATTGTAGGTTCTATAAGCTTAAATTTCAGAGACCTAATTCAATTCAGAAAAGGAGTGGGAGCTTATTTTAGAGGCAAGTGAGTGAGTGGACATGTTATTAGGCTTAATTACCAGGATTTGGAAGAGAACGCTGGTGGAGAAGATGCACGCAAGGCCACCAAGCCAGCTGTAACAGCAGCAGAGCAACAGTTAATTGGAGGAAACAAACCAAATGGGATAACTGATGAACGCGGCAAACAGTCGAACAATGGAAGTACTTACATGGTCTAGGCAGAAATCGATCAAGAGTAAATTGACAGCAGCAGCATCATCATCCAGGCAGCCAAACGTGCTCCCAAACCAGGCAGTTTACCTAATATTGACCATCCAATGCCACTGTAAAGACCTGAAATACATGCAATGATTTAACAAGATATTTTTGTGCAGAGCAAAGTAGCATATGGGCATCAGAAATATGTTACTTTAGAATGCAGAGCAAAGTAAACCTCTCAACTCCACTAGTTATTATTATGAGTACAATGATCCCCTTTGATACCATCATACATGAATTAGAATCTCTAAAGTATGTCAATCAGGGATGATAATATGAAGCGTGCACAAAGAATGTAATGAAGTGAAATCTTTATGCAAGCCCATGTACTTTGGTATAAAGAAGCATTGAAGCAATTAAAAGCAAGCTTCTAGATCTGTGTTTGGATGACAAAAAATTGTACAAGCTGAGTTATTTGATGAAATAATCCAAGCCTTTAGGCTCCTACTGGATATGCTCTTAATGTAGACAGTGCGTAGAACCACTATGGACAGTTGGACACAATCACAGTAAGATCTTATCTAATGTAGATGTATTGTCTTTGTCAGGATCACAAGCTATATGGATCATGATGGACTGTTACTAATAGCTGAATGGCAATCTAAGAAGTCAGACACTACCAGTTCTAGGTTGTCAACTCAGCAAGCAACATCGCAATCCTCTCAACACAACTAGTTATTATTATGCATTGGCATCAAAGGGGATCAAAGATTTAATCACAGACCACGACAGAACAACCAAACGAAGGAAGATCTCTACTAATCTAGTAGCAAGCAGGCAAGCAACCAAACACTTGCAGGGCCCACGTCGCCTGGGATTTAACGCGCATCGACCGAATCGCTGCTGCTCGAGCTCGAGCCCGACGAGCACGAGGCTGAGCATGTTCGCGAGCAGGTGGACGACGCCGGCGTGGAGCCAGATGCAGGTCACGAGTCTCCACCCCTGGTGCTCATGCACCACCTAGTCCCACACGAGCGCGCCCAGGCTTTTACAATCTGGAGACAACAATATGCGCCCCGGAGCGTAAGAGATGACGAATATCTTGTTGAATCGAAAGATTCGAAGTGGTGGATCACTCACGTGGCGGAGGAGGGCCCGCATCAGCGGCGTGGGCGCCAGGTCGGCCTTGAGGGGCGTCGTGGCCTCCGGGGACGATGAGGCCGCCATCGTCACCACGGATCTGGTGTCGTCGAGCTCGGATGAATGGGCGGCACGATAGGAGGAGAGGAGAGGAGGGACGATGGGCGGCACGCGCTCGGAAGGAGTGGTGGTGGTGGCGGCGCGAGGGAGGGGAAAGGAGAGAGGAGGGCGTGGGGGAGGCCATGGACGGCGGGGAGCTCCGCCGGAGGGAGGTGGCAGCCGCGATCTGGAAGGGAGGAGGTGGCGGCTGTGATCTAGAAGGGACGAGCGTGGATCCGACCGCGGCCGTGGGAGAGAAGGGGAGGGGAGGGGTTGTCGGCGACTGGGGTTGGGGAGAGACGGAGGACGGCGGCGGCGGCGGCTGGGTGGTTGGGGATCAAGAGATTGATATGGAGGAGGAGTGAGAGGGTTGGGGGTGGCGGCTGTGGGACGAGAGGGGGAGAGTGGATCGGGGAAGTTAGGGTTTGGGTGAGAGGGTGAGGGGGTGAGGGCTGTCGTTGGATCCAGAAGCATCCGACGGTGGTTGATGCATGATCCGCGTGATATGCATATGGACCAATCAGAGCGCGCCAAACAATTTGAAGATTTTTTGACCATATAAATTGGGCATGACTGATTACATATAAATTTTTCATTTCATTTTTCAATGCTCAAAATGAGTTTTTTGTGAAATACCTATCAAATATTTGTTCAAATGATGGCATATTTTGCACAAGTTTACATCTTAGATTGGCAAACAACATTGACAAAGGGAGTTTTTATTTCTTTTGCATGAAAAAAACAATTTTCCATTTTTTGAGTGCCCCAAATAAGTTATTTTGTGAAGGACTTACCATATATTTGTTGTAAAATTGTACCAAATCAATTTTCTAAAATACTAGGCCATATATAATGCACAATTGACCAAATGGTTAGGTGTCAAAAGTTTCGATGCACCTCTCATGAAAAAGACAAATTCCCGCCGATTCAGCTAAAAGCGGGTCAAATTTGAACTGCAGCTGCCTCATAGTTTGCTATTTATTTTTTCCAAAAATCATTTCTAGGTACATAAGTATCTATTTAATCAGAGAAACACCAAAAAAATTCCAAGATTCAACCACTAGCTAGGAACGGTCATTCCTACCGTTTTGACCGCATTTTGAAACGGGCATAAAAAATTCAAAAAAATCAAAAAATTGGGAAACCTTTGCATTGTGTCATCATATGTGGCCAAGTTCCCAGGAAAAATAACAAACTTGTAATACGGTAATTATTTTAAAAAAGTGTTCTCAGAAATGAGCTATCATGCATGAAGATTCATGGCTTTCAAGCCAAATGATCAATCTTATGGCCACATTCATGGCATAGTTTGTTCAAATGATCTCATATTGTGCACGAGGGTGCATCTTGGAATTCCAAACAATGTTGCCTAAGGAAGTTTTCATTTTCTATGCACGGAAAATTCATTTTTCATTTTCCGAGTGCCCAAAAGGAGGTTTTTTTGTGAAGGAACTACCAAATAATTGTTGCAAAATTGGACCTAATCAATTTTATAAAATACTAGGCCATATATAATGCACAATTGACAAAATGGTTGGGTGAAAAAAGTCTTGATCCACCTCTGGTGAAAAAGACAAATTCCAGTCGATTCAGTTGGAAACGGGTCAAATTTGAACTGTATCTGCCTCATAGTTTGCTCTTTATTTTTTCCAAAAATCATTTCTAGGTACATAAGTATCTATTTAATCAGAGAAACACCAAAAAAATTCCAAGATTAAACCACTAGCTAGGAACGGTCAAGCCCGCCGTTTTGACCGCATTTTGAAACGGGCATAAAAAATTCAAACAAAATCAAAAAATTGGAAAAACTTCACATTGTGTCATTATATGTGACCAAGTTTCCAGGAAAAAAAAACTTGTAATACGGTAATTATTTTAAAAAAGTGTTCTCAGAAATGAGCTATCATGCGTGAAGATTCATGGCTTTCAAGCCAAATGATCAATCTTATGGCCACATTCATGGCATAGTTTGTTCAAATGATCTCATATTGTGCACGAGGGTGCATCTTGGAATGCCAAACAATGTTGCCTAAGGAAGTTTTCATTTTCTTTGCACGGAAAATTCATTTTTCATTTTCCGAGTGCCCAAAAGGAGGGTTTTTGTGAAGGAACTACCAAATAATTGTTGCAAAATTGGACCTAATCAATTTTATAAAATACTAGGCCATATATAATGCACAATTGACAAAATGGTTGGGTGTCAAAATTTTTGATCCACCTCTGGTGAAAAAAGACAAATTCCGTCCGATTCAATTTGGAAGCGGGTCAAATTTGAACTGCAGCTGCCTCATAGTTTGCTCTTTATTTTTTCCAAAAATCATTTCTAGGTAAATAAGTATCTATTTAATCAGAAATACATGGTTTGATGGAGAGACATCGAGGTATGGACGGTGGCTGAGGGCCCCAACTCTAGAGCGCGTAAGCTCGCATGCCCGCCGCGTGGTCACCGCGTGACAGTGGCGTTGCCATGTGTTATGGGCGTCCTAGACATGTCTAGTGGGTTGGGCACTCCCCAGGTAGGTGCTAGGAAGAAAATCACAACATAATATTCTCACGAGGAGACCGATCGATGCTCAAACATGAATAAGCAACCAAGTGTTTGATTTGTGGTACGGGAAATGCACATCGCTAATGGGCGTGAGTTTTGGCTGAGGATGATCAGTTACTAAGAAGACCGTCTTCACAAATTTTCACCTCAAAAGGAGGAGCCTAGGTGGTACTTTCTTTACAAACTACCACACTGGATATAAATATGAATGTTGAAGCTGGGCTCAAAATAATGAATGGATTGAGCTGGCATTTGGTCGAGGATGGTTATTTAGGCATATGAAAGCACTGTAGAAAATGGATACCATTTGGATATGCCAAAGTGGTACTTCCTTCACAAAGTGCTGCTCTGAACAGAATAGGAAAATAAATATTTTCGAATTATTTTTGAACTAGGCAAGGAATTTTTTTACATATTTGACGAAGATATGACCCAAAGAATTTATGAGATTTTTTTGGGAATTTTGCGAATGACAGAAATATAGGTTGCTTCACAACCTAGGGCAAAAACTGCCACATGGACATGACACATAGGCAAAACTGATGAGGTGGCGCCTAGTCATAGCAACCCACCACAATTTACAAGGCTATGACCATCTATATTGGTCGTTAACAACTAGAAATAAGGCAGCGGACTAGCGCTGTTTGCTTTATGACCTTTTCGTGTAAGGAAATTACGACCTTTCTGATCAAAATGGTCGCAATGGTTTAGGGTTTGGAGCCCCTCGAACAGCTTTTGACCAATTGGTCTGGAATGGTCATAGATCTATGACCAATTCTTCCAGGGTCACTGCCATAAGGTCACTAGTTGACATATTTCTTGTAGTGTATGATCCAATTATGTTATTATTGTTGAGAGAACTTGCACTAGTGAAAGTATGAACCCTAGGCCTTGTTTCAACTGCTCACTTTTATCATTAGTTACCTTGCTGTTTTTATATTTTTACATTACAAAAACCTATATCTACCATCCATATTGCACTTGTATCACCATCTCTTCGCTAAACTAGTGCACCTATACAATTTACCATTGTATTGGGTGTGTTGGGGACACAAGAGACTCTTTGTTATTTGGTTGCAGGGTTGTTTGAGAGAGACCATCTTCATCCTACGCCTCCCATGGATTGATAAACCTTAGGTCGTTCACTTGAGGAAAATTTGCTACTGTCCTACAAACCTCTGCACTTGGAGGCCCAACAATATCTACAAGAAAAAGGTTGTGTAGTAGACATGAAGCTAATTTCTGGCGCTGTTGCCAGGGAGGTGAGTGATTGAAGGTATATCTTTAGATCTTGCAATCAAATCTTTTAGTTTCTTGTTTTATCACTAGTTTAGTCTATAAAAGAAAACTACAAAAAATGGAATTAAGGTTGCCTCATATGCTTCATCTTTTTAATGTCTTTCATGAAAATAAGGATTCTGATAATTGTGCCAAAGTGTTAGAAGAAGAATGTGTTAAAATGTTTGGCATTAAATCTTTGAATGGCAAGCATGATTGCAATGTTGTTAGTATGAATCCTTTGAATAACCATGATGCTAATGATATGCAAAGCCACAAGCTTGGGGAGGCTATGTTTGATGAAGATGATATTTTTGTCCCCCAAGTTTTGATGAGAAAATTTATTATGATGATAGCATGCCTCCTATATATGATGATTATATTGATGAAAGTGGGTTTGGAAGAGTGTCAACTCTAGGAAGTAATGATCCCACTATTTTGGAGGATGTTGAATATTATTGTGATAATTATGAAAGTGGATTTGGAGAGGTCATGACTTTATTTAGTAATGAATCCACTATTTCGGAAGAGGTTCCAATCGATTATGAGAACAAAGTTGCTATCTATGATGATTATTGTGATGACTTGTATGCTATTAAGAATAATGGTAACCATGAAACTTGTCATTTTGATTTTAATTTTCAATTGGATTATGCCTCACATGATAGTTATATTGTTGAATTCATTCATGATGCTACTGAAAATTATTATGAGGGAGGAACATATGCTTGTAGGGATTGCAATAATATCAAGTTTCCTCTCTCATATGTGCTCTAAGTTTTGAAGTTATGCTTGTTGTGCCTTCCTATGCTAGTTGACTATTGTTCCCATAAGTTATTTGCTCACAGAATCCCTATGCATAGGAAGTGGGTTAGACTTAAATGTGCTATTCATATTCTTCATGATGCTCTATTTATGTTTCAATTCTTATCTTTTATGTGAACATCATTGAAATCATCATGCCTAGCTAGGGGCGTTAAACGTTAGAGCTTGTTGGGAGGCAACCCAATTTTATTTTTGTCCTTTGCTTTTGCTCCTGTTTAGTAATAAATAATTCATCTAGCCTCTGTTTAGATGTGGTTTTATGTTTTAATTAGTGTTTGTGCCAAGTAGAACCTTTGCGAAGACTTGGGTGAAGTCTATGCAATCTTGCTGTAAAAAATAGAAACTTTTACGCTCACGAGTTTAGCAGCCATTTTTTAATGGAGAGTGATTTTAGGTTGATTCTTTTTTTAGATGATTAATAGACAAACTACTCAGGTCCACCAATTTATTTCAGAATTTTTGGAGTTACATAAGTACTCGAATGATACAGATTACTATGTACAGACTGTTCTGTTTTTGACAGATTCTGTTTTCTATGTGTTGTTTGCTTATTTTGATGAATCTATGAGTAGTATCGGAGGGTATGAACCATAGAGAAGTTGGAATACAGTAGATATTACACCAATATGAATTTAGAATGAGTTCACAACAGTACCTAAGTGGTGATTTATTTTCTTATAGTAATGGAGCTTACGAGTTTTCTGTTAAGTTTTGAGTTGTGAAGTTTTCAAGTTTTGGATAAAGAATCAATGGACTATGGAATAAGGAGTGGAAAGAGCCTAAGCTTGAGGATGCCCAAGGCACCCCAAGGTAATATTCAAGTACAACCAAGAGCCTAAGCTTGGCGATGCCCCAGATGGCATCCCCTCTTTCGTCTTCGTTCATCGGTAACTTTACTTGGAACTATATTTTTATTCAGCACATGATATGTGTTTTGCTTGGAGCATCATTTTATTTTATTCTGTTTTGATTGTTGTTTGAATAATATACCAAGATCTGAAATTCTTAAATATTAGAGTGTCTTCACATAGTTGCATAATTATTCAACTACTCATTGATCTTCAATTATATCTTTCGGAGTAGTTTGTGATTTGCTCTAATGCTTCACTTATATCCTTTTAGAGCACAATGGTGGTTTTATTTTGAAGAAATTGTTGATCTCTCATGCTTCACTTATATTGTTTTGACAGTCTTTTAGAACAGCATGGTAATTTTCTTTGGTTATAAAATCAGTCCTAATATGATGGGCATCCAAGATGGGTATAAAAAAACTTTCATATAGAGTGCATTGAATACTATGAGAAGTTTGATACTTGATGATTGTTTTGAGATATGAAGATGATGATAATAGAGTCGTGCTAGTTGAGTAATTTAGAAATTGAGAAATACTTGTGTTGAGGTTTGCAAGTCCCGTAGCATGCACGTATGGTAACCATTGTGTGACAAATTTGAAGCATCAGGTGTTCTTTGATTGCCTTCCTTATGAGTGGCGGTCCGGGACGAGCGATGGTCTTTTCCTACCAATATATCCCCCTAGGAGCATGCACGTAGTGCTTGGTTTTGATGACTTGTAGATTTTTGCAATAAGTATGTGAGTTCTTTATGACTAATGTTGAGTCCATGGATTATACGCACTCTCACCCTTCCATCATTGCTAGCCTCTTTGGTACCGTGCATTGCCCTTTTCTCACCTCGAGAGTTAGTGCAAACTTCGCCGGTGCATCCAAACCCCGTGATATGATATGCTCTATCACACATAAGCATCCTTATATCTTCCTCAAAACAGCCACCATACCTACCTATTATGGCATTTCCATAGCCATTCCGAGATATATTGCCATGCAACTTTCCACTGTTCCGTTTATTATGACACGCTTCTTCATTGTCATATTGCCTTGCATGATCATGTAGTTGACATAGATATTTTTAGCATGGCCACCATTTATATTTTTTCATACATGTCACTCTTGATTCATTGCACATCCCGGTACACCGCTGGAGGCACTCATATAGAGTCATATTTTGTCCTAGTATCGAGTTGTAATCCTTGAGTTGTAAATAAATAGAAGTGTGATGATCATCATTATTAGAGCATTGTCCCGTGTGACGAAATCTTTACCAAATAATAAAGCAACGATGGCTTCTTCCTTCCACAATTTTGTCTGTTTTCGTACGTCGTCCTCGCTTGGGTAATTTTTGTACGTTCGCTTGTTCCCTACTGTTGAGTAGGTCATTTGTGCATGTATATTGACTAGGCCCACCTCTCTAGTTTGTTGTATAGATTGAGGTAGAGGCCCCACCTTGTACATCATATATACGTGCCTATGCACGAGAGCAATACATCGATGCACCAAATCATTCTTCTACATGGTATCTATCGCAAGTCGATCCCCTACCGCTTCCGCCTAACCTAGCCGCCGCCGCCGCCGCTCCCCTGCGTCGCCGGCTCTCCTTCCTGCCGTGCCGCATCCTACCCGCCGCTCGCCCCGATCGCTAGCACCTCCCGATCCCGCGTAGTGCTCCCGATCTCCTGCAGCGGCTGCTGTGCCCGTGCCGCTAGCGCCTCCCAATCCCACATCGCTAGCATGCTTGATCGATTTTGCATGCACGTACTGCTCCTAGTAAATTGATCTAGCTTTATAAATCCAACATCCCAATCCCGCGTCGCTAGCTTCTTCTGATTTGCGCTGCTGCCGCCCGCGTTTGCACGGTCCACCACGTGCCAGCCCGCTTTGGTACACGCCGCAGCCGTCACCTCGCGCCGCGCCACACCGCCTCGCCGCCATGACTTCCTCCGGCTCCTCCTCCTACAACCCCTTCGCCGGACCGGACCCCGCCGACATCCGCGACATCAACATCCACGACCGCGTCCCCGTCGTCCTTGATGCCACCGACGCCACGTGCCAGGCGTGGAAGGCGATTTCGCTGCTCTTCCGCGAGAACAATCTCATGGATCACGTTGACGGCTCCGTCGACTCTCGTGCCATGGTGGGCGACTCCGAGTGGACCGCGATCGACGCCACGCTCATCCGGTGGTTCTTCACCACCATCTCGAAGGACCTGTTTCACACGGTCGTGAGCGATGGTGATGACGCCCGCGCCGTGTGGGTCAAGCTCAACGGCCTCTTCACCGACAACAAGCTTCAACGCCATGTTTTTTTGCAGCAGGAATTTTTTGACTATCATCAGGATGATCAGTCTATCGATGACTACTGCCGCCGCCTGAAGACGTTGGCGGACGAGCTCCGTGACATCGGTGCCAAGGTTGATGACGACCTCCTCCTCAGCACGCTCACCGCCGGCCTCAATGAGGACTTCGGTAACGCCGCCTCCAACCTCTCCCTCATCACGGAGCCCTCCTTTCCCAAGTTTGTGGCATACTTGCGGTTGGAGGAGCGCCGGATGAAGGGGGTCAAGAAGCGCGTGCAGCACCATGCCCTCGCCGCCGGCACCTCACGTGGCGCCCCACCACCGGCCGCAACGCCCGTGCCTGCGCCCCGCCAACAGCCGGCGCCCCCCGCGCCTCCGGGGTTCTACCCCCTCACGCAAGCGCCCCCCGCTGCCCCCCAGTAGCCGCAGCAGGGTGGCGGGCGCCGCGGCAACCGCCGCGGGGGCGGTCGCAAACAGGCGCAAGGGGGGCTCCTCGTCAGCAGCAGCAGCAGGCCACCCCACCCTGGACTTACGGCACCAACCCGTGGACGGGCGTCGTACACGCGTACTCGATGCCGGTTTCGCGGGCTCCCGCTCCGGGCATCCTCGGGCCTCGTCCGGCGAGCCACCAGGCGCTCTTCACCGCGCAAAACACCGCCCCCTACAGCGGCTACGGCGCCGCGCCCGTGCCTGCCTACGGTGCCGCGCTGGCCTACGGCGCCGCTCCCGTGCCGGCCTATGTAGGGTTTCTCCCTCCCCAGGTGCCGCCGCCGTGGGATCCGGCCCTCCTCGCTGCTCTGCACTCAGCTCCGTCACCAAGCAACTACGGTGGCGGAGGTGACTGGTACATGGACTCGGGCGCCACCGCTCACATGACTGCTCATCCCGGTAACCTCACCTCTTCCACTCCCGTTCATACTCCCACTCGCATCACCGTTGGTAACGGTTCCTCCCTACCCATTACACATGTCGGTCATATGTCATTTCCCTCTACTTCTACTCCCGTAAATATGTCTAATGTTCTTGTGTCTCCTGACTTAGTCACTAATCTTGTTTCTGTTCGTCGCCTTGCTCGTGAGAATCCTATCACTGTTGAATTTGACGATATCGGTTTTTCTGTGAAGGACGCCCGTACACGGATGGTACTCCACCGATGTGACAGCCCGGACGACCTTTACCCGGTGCATCCCTCAGGCGCCGCCACCACCCGTCGTCCCACCGCCTTCGCTGCTAGTGTCGATCTTTGGCATGCCCGCCTCGGTCATCCCAACTCCACCGTTATGCGTCAGATTCTTCAGAGTTTTTCTTTCTCATGTAATAAGGTTGAGGACCACACTTGTGAGGCTTGCCGTCTTGGCAAGCATGTTCGTCTTCCCTTTAGCGAGTCTACAAACATTTCCACCTTTCCGTTTTAGTTATTGCATAGTGATGTTTGGACGTCCCCGGTTGCGAGCAACACGGGTTACTTATACTATTTGGTGATATTGGATGATTTTTCTCATTATGTGTGGACATTCCCTCTCCGTCGCAAGTCCGACGCTCTTGCCACACTCACAGCCTTTTATTCATATGTCACCACACAGTTCGGTCGTCCTATTCTCGCCTTGCAAACTGACAACGGCAAGGAGTTTGACAACGTCGCCGTCCGCAATCTTCTTGCGTCCCACGGCACCATCTTTCGCCTCACCTGTCCCTACACGTCACAGCAGAATGGTCGCGCCAAGCGCGTCATTCGCACTCTTAATGACTGTGTCCGCACGTTGCTCTTCCACTCCTACGTGCCTCCTCGGTTCTGGCCGGACGCGCTCGCGACCGCCAGCCTCCTTATTAACATTCGCCCGTGTCGTTCCCGCTGGAACTACACTCCTCACCAGCTCCTCTTCGGTGCGGTTCCATCTTATGATGGTCTTCGCATCTTCGGGTGTCTCTGTTATCCTAGCACCGCGTCCACTGCTCCTCACAAACTCGCTCCCCGGTCGCTTCCTTGCATCTTCCTTGGTTATCCTCCCAACACCAAAGGTTACCGGTGCTATGATCCAGTGTCCCACCGCGTTTTCACTTCGCGGCATGTGTACTTTGATGAGCAGGTGTTCCCGTTTCAGCAGGTACCGTCACTCTCGGCGTCTCCCGCGGCGCGGTTCGCCTCCACCTCTGGCCGATCACGAGCCACAGACCGGACTCCAGCCCTGCCCGCGCTCCCTGCGTCGGCGGCCCCTGCGGCCCCTACCGCAGCCCCGTCGTCGCGGCTCCTGCGGCAGCCCCGTGCGCGGCCCCCGCGCAGCTTCGCCGCCGCTGCCCCTTCAGCCCCTATCGCTGCCCCCGCCATGTCCCTCGGCCGCCCCCGCCACGGCTCCCTCGGCCGCTCCCGATGTGGTCCCCGTCGCTACGGCCGCCCCCGACACTGGTGTGGTCACTCGGGCTCGGACCGGGACACTTCGTCCCAGCACGCGCTACCCATCGGATGAGTACGCGTGTGCCGCATCTACCTCGGCACCGTCTCCGCTCCCCACCTCCGCTCGCGCAGCCCTTCGGGATCCGAACTGGCTAGCTGCGATGCGTGAGGAGTCTGACGCCCTGCAGCGCAACCGTACGTGGCAGCTTGTTCCGCGGCCTCCCCGTGCCAATGTCATCGCTGGCAAGTGGGTCTTCCGCCACAAGACTCGCCCCGACGGTTCTCTCGAGCGCTACAAGGCGCATTGGGTGGTGCGCGGCTTCCGCCAGCGTGCCGGCGTGGACTTCACCGACACCTTCGCACCGGATGTCAAACCGGCACGATTCAGCAGTTCTCCATCTTGCTGTTTCGCGCTGGCGGTCCACCAGCTCGATGTGTCCAATGCTTTCTTGCATGGCCATCTCGACGAAAGGTGTGTTCTGTCAGCCTCACCGGGTTTCGTCGACACCGACTATCCGGACCATGTGTGCTTGCTCTCACGTTCTCTCTATGGATTGAAGCAGGCACCTCGGGCCTGGTACCAGTGGATCGCGGCCTTCCTTCAGCAGCAGGGGTTCCGGTCCACACGGTCCGATGCCTCCCTGTTTGTCTATCACCAGGGCCCCGCCACCGCGTACCTCCTATTGTATGTCGACGACATCATCCTGACTGCATCCTCGCCGACGCTACTTCAGCAGATCATAGCTCGCCTCGGCACCGAGTTCGCCCTCAAGGACTTGGGGGCTCTCCACTACTTCCTCGGCATTGAGGTCGTGCGCCGGGCCACTGGCTTCTTCCTGCACCAGCAGGCACGCCTCTGAGCTTCGGAGCGGCGGGCATGCTTAATCGCAAGCCTGCTCCCACGGCCGACCACGAAGGCTAAGGTGTCCGCCGTCGAGGGTTCTCCGGCGTCCGACGCCTTCTACCGTTCCATCGCCGGTGCGCTTCAAGATTACCTCACCGACGCGTCCGGACATTCAAGATGCTGTCCGGCGGTGTGCCTTCATATGCATGCTCCTCGTGACACCCATTGGGCTCTCGTGAAACGTATACTTGGTACATACGTGGCACCACAGCCATGGGTCTCACCGACGGCATCACCGACACCAGCCTTTGTCGCGTACTCCGACGCCGACTGGGCTGGGTGTCCCGACACTCGACGCTCCACTTCCGGCTACTGCGTCTACCTCGGGCCCTCTCTGATTTCGTGGTCGTCTAAACGACAACCCACGGTCTCACGATCGAGCGCCGAGGCTGAGTACCGGGCCGTGGCCAACGCCGTCGCGGAGTGCTCTTGGCTACGACAGCTACTTCAGGAGTTGCTATGTGAGGTTACCAAGGCGACGCCGTCTCATCGTGATAACGCCTCCACGGTGTATCTTGTCGCCAACCCCGCCCATCACCGACGGACGAAGCATATTGAGCTCGACATCCACTTCGTCAGGGAGCACGTCGCCCTTGGTCGTGTTCGTGTTCTACACGTGCCCACCGATCAGCAGTTCGCCGATGTCATGACGAAGGGACTACCCACCTCGACCTTCGAGGGCTTTCGGTCCAGTTTTTGCGTCACCGGCGACGCTTCGACTGCGCACCAAATCATTCTTCTACACCTACGTTGTTTGCGGCATCTTAAGTCAACGGGCCAGATTTTTTGTTATGGGTCGCTAAAAAAGTTCCACATCACCACCTGACCTTCCCTCCTTGCGGCTGCAGCAAACGGAGTTTGTTTTTGCCAGTGTGAAAATTTCAGATTGTAATTATTAGTCCCACCTTGCCCCTTTATATTAAATATTAGTCTATACCTACTAATAAAGCAAGGTGCGTTTCTCCGATTTTTTCATCCGTTCACCGCCAAATTTTTCCCCTATATCCAAGGTGGTACTAAATTTTCGTACTCCATCTGTTGGCAAAGGAAAAACGATTTATGCAAAATTTCGTTCGTGGGCTCCTCGCCCTATGGCCCAGTAAAGTCAGCCCATATTTTCCTGCCCACGCAGCAATAAAAAAAATCATATTTCCCGCTCACCACGGTAAATAATTTAAGCTACGCACAGGGCGCCCAAGACTCGGCGGCCTTTTTTTTGTTCTGTTTCAATTTTCCTTTTTCTGTTTCTTTCTCTTTTTATATACTGTTTCTTTTTTAATTTTTCCTATTCCAAGTCAATTTTATTCATTTTTTCAGAAATTCAAAATTTTCAAAAAATGTACGCAATTGCAGGTTTTCAAAAAAAAATCAAAATTTCGTAAAAAAATTATAAATTACAAAATTGTGTTCCTACTGTGAAATTTTTTTGAGTTTTTTTGACGTGCCAAAATTTGTTCAAAATATAAATTCAAAAATATTCCCATTTTTTAAAAAATGTTTGTATTTTTCAAAATTGGTCAACATTTAAACAAATGCATTTGAAAAAAATCCAAATTCGAAAAATATTCTTGGTTTAACGTTATGTTTAAAAATTGAAAATAAAGTTTGCATTAAAGAAACACATTTTCTAAAATTCGTCTGCATTTTCCCATTCAAAAAGAATCTCAACTTAAAAATGTTCGTATTTTTGGAAGAAAGTTCATGTCTTTAAGAAATGTATGTGCATTTCAGGAAATGTTCGGTTCAAATTTTTGTTCTTGCTTTGTGCAAAAATGTTTGAAATTTCCAAAAAAACGTTCATAATTTGGAAAATTGTTCAGGTTGTCAAGTATATCCGGTAGTTCATGTTATGAATTCCACAATTGTGTTCCTATTTAAATATGTTTGAAATTTTAAATTTATGTTATTCCTATTTTTTCATAATTTAAAAAATTATTTCCATTTTTTGAAAAATGTTTGGGTTTTTCAAAAAAATAATTCAAGATTTAAAAATGTTACAAATTAGAAAAGTATTATTTTTAGTGATATGTTCAAAAATTGAAAATAGTATTTGCATTAAAAGACACATTTCTAAATTTCTTCTATATGTTCAAAACATTTTTCCCGTTTCCAAAAATTGTTCACAACTTTAAAAAATGCATTTGCATAAAAAATTCATGTTTTAAGACATGTTTGTGAATTTCAACAAATGTTCCATTCAAATTTTTTGTTCGTCTTTCTAAAGATGCGTGGAACTAAAAAAAATGTAATTTAGAAAATTGTTCATGTTGCCATGTATATTTGTCATTTCATAGTTATCGGTTTTTGAAAAGTTCAAAAAAAAGTGTCGGATCTGGCGTTGCATTATATTCTTTTATATTTATGCTGACCATTGGTTAGCAGAACACGTTTGTTTGAGTGGCTAGCAATATATGGTCAGGTCTTTGAGGTCGTGAGGTCGATCACTCCCATACTGGGCCTGCTCTTCATCCGGCGCATCGAGTTAAGTCGGCTTGTTCAGAATAAGGGACTCCATAAGTTATTGACAATGATAGCTTCCATGTGCCAATAAAAGATAATATGCTTATTAATTATAATTGAAACAAATTAAGGGCATGTGCCAATAAAAAAGAATATATATTGGCTTGGCCCTAATTAAAGGGTGCCATGTTGAACAAGAGAATAAGGACATGGCGGGGTCTTGATCCATTCTTATATTGAGCTAGAGACATATAATTTTATTATCCTGTTGCAACGCACAGGCATATGTGCTAGTAACTTATATACGATCAGAGTTGCTATACTCAACGAGCCAATAAAAAGTCGATCCAAAATGTTGAAGTAAGCCCGAGAGGAAGGTCATTCATGAATCAAAAACAGCAGCATTGGGCGCCCAGCCTAATTCTAATCCTAAAGAAGGAGAGAGAGCCCACGTGAATATTTAGAAAAAATTGGAAATCTTTAAGAAGGATATAGAGCCGCAGCCACTGATTTGTATAGATACAGAAATGGCTTATTGATTTCGAAGAAGAGAAAACTCGAGGCTCACCCACATCCGCCACCATCTAAGCAGCCGCCCCAGCCTTGCACTTCACACGCAGAGCCGCACATCCACGCGCGCCCACCGGCTGGTCCTGCGCCCGAAGCCCCGCAGCAAGGCCCCGCCGGAGGGTCGGCTGGACACGACCACGCCGGATCCGGAGCAGCCCACCGCTGACCTGCGCCAGACCGCCTCCGCCACAGGACCAGCCGCACTGCCCCGCGCGCAGAAGGCCAGCAGGATCCCATCCGCAGCCGCGCCGCAACTGGCCCGATGAACGCGAAGCAGCGTCTCCAGATCTGACAAGCAACCAACCGATCCACTGCACACCGGCACCACATCCCCCGTCGCCCAGTCACCAGCCAACCCACCGGACAGGAGTTCCACCAACACGGCACGGCCGCACGGGGACACTGCCATGTACCCCGTGCGCGGACGAGTAGCTAGGCCGCCGCAGCAGCAAAAGCGCTGGGTTTGCCTGCGCCACGGGCAAAAAAATTTCTACGCGTGGGGAAGGGGAAGAGAGATGGTTCAACTGTGTCCTCAGGACGAGGCGTACACGTCATGGGTGTACGTGGCTGCCCTGCCGCTTCACCCGAAAATTAACTTCTTGATGGCTGCCCTGCTCTCTCGAAAGTGTACGTGAGATACTTGTGTAACTTTGGGCAAATCCCAAATAGTGCAAAAGAAAGAAACGGAATATAATGTTGCAAATCAAAGAAACAATCACCATTTTCCGAAAAGGTAACTACATACTAAATGCATGCTTGCTTTCGAATACTAACAAATAAATTTTATATAAACAATCCCACTTCAATGGACCAAAACTCTTTCATTTGGTAATAGTGCAATGTCGAAGGAGGCGGTGTCAAAGACATGGATGTGGCTTCATCAAAAATTTCAAATTGCGGACACCAAAACTCCTACCATCATCGACGATGGTGTCGAACATGAAAAGTGGCAACATGATGAATCACTAAAAAGGTGTGATGATTTTTTTTCCCAGTGCAACGCATGTCACATTAAATTGCAACATACAAAGGTTAAAGGGAACCTTCTTTTGACAAACACAGTACAAACATAGACACTCACAAACATATACATACACTCACCCCTAGAGAGACTGAACTGACGGGTCTTCAGATTGATGAAGTCACCACAAAGGTCTCGCTATCGACACAAACGTCACCTCCCACTCAAAGTAGAACCCGTCTCTTTATGAGACCTCAAAGCATTAAACCTGACTTTTAATTCCTGATTGTATTGGGGTATCACCATCATCCTAACCATCAAAGAAAAGGTCGGTTCTAAGGGTTAAAGTAAAACTGGTCAATCCATGTATAGCCACGCATACATGCACTGCACTAATGAACATTAAAGCAGGATATGTTGGGGATCGTTGCAGAAATTAAAAAAATTCTACGCATCACCAAGATCAATCTATGGAGAGACTAGCAACGAGAGAGAGAAGAGTGCATCTTTATACCCTTGAAGATTGCGATGCGGAAGCGTTACAAGAACGCGGATGAAGGAATCGTACTCGCAGCGATTCAGATCGCGGTTGATTCCGATCTAAGCGCCGAACAACGGCGCCTCCGTGTTCAACACACGTACAGCCCGGGGACATCTCCTCCTTATTGATCCAGCAAGGGGAGAGGAGAAGTTGAGAGAGAGAGCTCCGGAAGCACGACGGCGTGGTGGTGGAGCTTGCAGTTCTCCAGCGGGGCTTCGCCAAGCACTACTGAGGATGAGGAGGTGTTGGGGAGGGAGAGGGCTGCGCCAGGGGAAGGGGTGCGTCTCCCATGAGCCTCCCCACTATATATAGGGGTGGAGGGGGCTGGTTTCTTGCCCTCCAAGTCCATTGGGGCGTTGGCAAAGGTGGGGAGAAATCCCATCATTTCCCTTCCCCACCGATTGTTATCCCCCTTTTTTAGGGATCTTGATCTTATCCCTTCGGGATATGATCTTATTCCTTCTAAGGGGGGATCTTGGTGCGCCTTGACCAGGGGTGTGGGGCCTTGCCCCCACTACCCACGTTCATGTGGGCCCCCATGCAGGTGGGCCCCACTCCAGAACCTTCTAGAACCTTCCCGGTACAATACCAAAAAATCCCGAACATTTTCCAGTGGCCAAAATAGGACTTCCCATATATAAATCTTTACCTCCGGACCATTCTGGAACTCCTCGTGTCATCCGGGATCTCATCCGAAACTCTAAACAACATTCGGTAACTGCACACTAATTCCCATAACAACTCTAGCGTCACCGAACCTTAAGTGTGTAGAACCTATGGGTTCAGGAATCATGCAGACATGACCAAGACAGCTCTCTGGCCAATAACCAACAGCGGGATCTAGATACCCATGTTGGCTCCCACATGTTCCACGATGATCTCATCGGATGAACCACGATGTCGGGGATTCAATCAATCTTGTATACAATTCCCTTTGTCAATCGGTATGTTACTTGCCCGAGATTCGATCGTTGGTATCCCAATACCTCGTTCAATCTCGTTACCGGCAAGTCACTTTACTCGTTTCGTAATGCATGATCCCGCGACTACCTACTTAATCACATTGAGCTCATTATGATGATGCATTATCGAGTGGGCCCAGAGATACCTCTCCGTCATATGGAGTGACAAATCCCAGTCTTGATTCGTGCCAACCCAACAGACACTTTCAGAGATACCTGTAGTGTACCTTTATAGCCACCCAGTTACGTTGTGACGTTTGGTACACCCAAAGCATTCCTACGGTATCCGGGAGTTGCACAATCTCATGCTCTAAGAAAATGATACTTGACATTAGAAAAGTTTTAGCAGACGAACTACACGATCTTGTGCTATGCTCAGGATTGGGTCTTGTCCATCACATCATTCTCCTAATGATGTGATCCCGTTATCAATGACATCCAATGTCCATGGTCAGGAAACCGTAACCATCTATTAATCAACGAGCTAGTCAACTAGAGGCTCACTAGGGACATGTTGTGGTCTATGTATTCACACATGTATTATGATTTCCGGATAACACAATTATAGCATGAACAATAGACAATTATCATGAACAAGGAAACACAATAATAACCATTTTATTATTGCCTCTAGGGCATATTTACAATAGTCTCCCACTTGCAGTAGAGTGAATAATCTAGTTCACATCACTATGTGATTGTAATGAATCCAACACCCATGGGGTTTGATCATATCTCGCCAGAGAGAGGTTATTAGTCAACGGGTCTGAACCTTTCAGATCCGTGTGTGCTTTACAAATCTCTATGTCATCTTGTAGATGCAGCTACCATGCGCTACTTGGAGCTATTCCAAATAACTGCTCTATTATAGGAATCCGGTTTAGTACTAAGAGTCATCCGGATTAGTGTCAAAGTTTGCATCGACGTAACCCTTTACGCATTTAACTCTTTTACCACCTCCATAATCGAGAAAATTCCTTAGTCCACTAGTTACTAAGGATAAGTTTGACCGCTATCATGTGATCCATTCATGGATCACTCTTGTACCCCTTGATTGACTCATGGCAAGGCACACTTCAGGTGCGGTAGACAGCATAGCATACTGTAGAGCCTACGTCTAAAGTATAGGGGACGACCTTCGTCCTTTCTCTCTCTTCTGCCATGGTCAGATCTTGAGTCTCACTCAATGCTCACACCTTATAACACAGCCAAGAACTCCTTCTTTAACTGATCTATTTGAACTCCTTCAAAATCTTGCCACGGTATGTATTCATTTGAAAGTACTATTAAGCGTTTTTGATCTATCCTTATAGATCTTGATGCTCAATGTTCAAGTAGCTTAATCCAGGTTTTCCATTAAAAACACTTTTCAAATAAGCCTATATGCTTTCCAGAAATTCTACATCATTTCTGATCAACAATATGTCAACAACATATACTCATCAGAAATTCTATAGTGCTCCCACTCACTTCTTTGGAAATACAAGTTTCTCATAAACTTTGTATAAACCCAAAATCTTTGATCATCTCATCAAAGTGTATATTCCAACTCCGAGATGCTTACTCCAGTCCTCAGAAGGATTGCTGGAGCTTTGAGTACTTGTTAGCATCTTTTAGGATTGACAAAAACCTTCTGGTTGTATCACATACAACCTTTCCTCAAGAAAATTGTCGAGGAAACAATGTTTTGACATCCTATCTGCAAGATTTCATAAATAATGCAAGAATCGCTAATACAATTCCAACAGACTCTTAGCATTGCTACGAGTGAGAAAGTCTCACTGTAGTCAACTCCTTGAACTTGTCGGAAAACATCTTAACGACAAGTCGAGCTTTCTTAATGGTGATACTTACCATCATTGTCCGTCTTCCTTTTAAAATCCATCTGTACCCAATAGCCTTACGACCATCTAGTAGTTCTTCCAAAGTCTATACTTTGTTTTCAAACATGGATCCTCTCAGATTTTACGGCCTCGAGCCATTTGTCGGAATCCGGGCCCATCATCGCTTCTCCATAGCTCGTAGGTTCATTGTTGTCTAGCAACATGACCTCCAAGACAGGATTACGTACCACTCTGAAATAGTACGCATCCTTGTCGACCTACGAGGTTTGGTAGTGACTTGATCCGAAATTTCATGATTACTATCATCAGCTTCCACTTCAATTGGTGTAGACGCTACAGGAACAACTTCCTATGCCCTGCTACACACTGGCTGAAGTGACGGTTCAATAACCTCATCAAGTCTCCGCCATCCTCCCACCCAATTTTTTTGAGAGAAACTTTTCCTCGAGAAAGGACCCGTTTCTAGAAACAATAAATTTTGCTTCCGGATCCGAAATAGGGGGTATACCCAACTGCTTTGGGTGTCCTATGAAGATGCATTTATCCGCTTTGGGTTCGAGCTTATCAGGCTAAACCCTTTTCACATAAGCGTCGCAGCCCCAAACTTTTAAAAAAAATGACATCTTAGGTTTCTCTAAACCATAGTTCATACGGTGTCATCTCAACGGAATTACATGGTGCCCTATTTAAAGTGAATGCGGTTGTCTCTAATGCCTAACCCATAAACGATAGTGGTAATTAGATAAGAGACATCATGGTTTGCACCACATCCAATAGGGTGCAGCTATGATGTTCGGACACACCATCACACTATGGTGTTCCAGGCGGCATTAGTTGTGAAACAATTTCCACAATGTCTTAATTGTGTACCAAACACGTAACTCAGATATTCATCTCTATGATCATATCATAGACATTTTATCTTCTTGTCACGACGATCTTCAACTTCACTCTGAAATTACTTGAACCTTTCAATAATTCAGACTGGTGTTTCATCAAGTAAATATACTTAGAATCTACTCAAATCATCTATGAAGTAAGAGCATAACGATATTCACTGTGTGCCTCACCACTCATTGGATTGCACACATCAAATGTATTACTTCCGACAAGTTGCTCTCTTATTTCATCTCACAACGAGGCCTTTCAGTCATCTTGCCCATGTGGTATGATTTGCATGTCTCATGTCAGGACTCCGATTCCAAGTCACATCGATCTAGCCGGTAACACCTCATATCACTTTGCGGCCTCACGCACGGTATTCCCACGGGTGTCGCCTTACCATGGCCCGGGACCGTTTGTGCCTTTTGGCTCACGTATATGATAGTGTCGCTAGCATCCATATGACAGAGAATCCGGGCCGACATGGCTAATCGTGAACCCAAAGCGGCACGAACCCATGGGGACAGGCATACATGAATCAACTTCGAGCATGTCGCCAGTTGCAGAATCTGGCTGTAGCATCAAGGCTAACAGGACTCCGGGAACCCGGGCTGTAGCAGACTAGGCAGGACTCCGGATGTCACCGCGTGACATTTTCAAGGGATGTATATATAGGAACGAAGTGAAACACATGCCGGCCAGTCAAGTGTCTTGAGCAGTAGTGCTGGGCTAGCAGGACTCCGATGAACCGGGCTGTAGCGGACTACTATGGCTCAAGGAAGCACTAGACTACATTTCCCCATAGGATAGGCTGCACCAGAAATAAGGACTAGGTAGCACGATCAATCTTAGTATGATGATTTAATAACCAACACGCTAAGAATGAGAATATTGTCCATTAACTACCAAGCAACGAGGTTGCTAGGAGTATCGATTTCACACATCACAATTCACTTGTCGGCATTCGGTTACATCAACACGGGCCGAGGAATGAATAATGATAGCGAGAAGTATCACTACGCCAAGAATTCATAAGATAAGGTGCAATTCTCATGACGCGTTCGACATAAAGTGGGTAATACTTTCAGGGTAGAACAGAACAAAAGCTGAATTGGCATTTTGATCTGCGGAATACAACTGCTTTGACCCAATCCTCGGATATGGATGAGGTAATCGAGTTTGTTTCTCCTAGTCATTCCGGAATAGAATGGCTTGACGGACCACATGAGTAATAGGCATCGATAACATGAATGCACAACTACTCCTGACTACCAACTGATAGACGGGGATCGGAATACAGCTGCAATGGAAACAACTCAAAGGATCATATATCTTTCTGAGTTGTGGATGCATAGATTAATATGTCGAAACAAGTTCAATAGGTTTCTTCCAGATAACTCATGCAGAAAGATAGAACCGCGAGAATCACAATTATGAATGGAGAACTCCTCAAGAGTACTGACGATTGTGATCTTTTGGTTCAAAGAACTTCTGCCTTAATGGTTCATGGTATTTGGAAGAAGGAAATGCCACGGACCTCGAGGACTATCGCAAAGTTACTAATATCCTAAAGGAACTAGCACACACTATCAACATGAGGTAAGTAGGGTGAATCTCGGGTTAAGAACCGAGGAGTAGAATACCTACTACTAAATGGCATCACGGGATGCTTTCGAGAATGGTGGCCAGAATTATCACACTGGGAACACAAAACATGGCTAGATTACTAGGTGACTCCCTGAAACACCTAGGGTCATTGTAATAGTTCCAACATATATGTCGAGGCAACAGAGTACCTCAACACACTAATTTGTGTGATTAATCTGGCCCAGATGAACATTAGAAACGGAGAGAAGGGATTTGCAAACGCATCAGACCAGTTAGAAATCTGGGCTGACTTGGACAGCATAACGGCTGTAAATGCTCAAAATGATTTGAGACATCCTGCAAAAATGGTGGCATGACCACTCAACATCACAATATCAAGGTTCTGAGACCAACTATGAACACACGGAAGTAGTAGAAACTGAACTGGGCTTAAAACCAACAATCTTAAAAGTCTATGGATTAGTAACACGTCATCCTGATAGATAGATGAGAAGGCCTAGTTCTTAATCCCCGTAGAAGAGAAGAGGATGACTCAGATCAGAAGGCCATGAGGTATAAGGAGTAAAAAGAGCCTTACGTTCCCTTCCACGATCAATTCCCTTACATAACTAAAGCATTTCTAGACACAACTTCGACCAGTTTGGCTTGGTAATCCTACAGGCAGTCAGGCTCTGATACCAAATCTGTCAGGACCCCGATTCCAAGTCACATCGATCTAGCCGGTAACACCTCATATCACTTTGCGGCCTCACGCATGGTATTCCCACGTAGGTCGCCTTACCATGGCCCGGGACTGTTTGCGCCTTTTGGCTCACGTATATGATAGTGTCGCTAGCATCCATATGACAGAGAATCCGGGCCGACATGGCTAATCGTGAACCCAAAGCGGCACTAACCCATGGGGACAGGCATACATGAATCAACTTCGAGCATGTTTGGTCCAAGAGCGTGTGAATCCGGGCTGTAGCACTGGCTAACAGGACTCGGGAACCCGGTCTAGCATGCTAGGCAAGATACTCCGGATGTCACCGCGTGACCTTTCCCCGAAGGGACATATAGGAACGAAGTGAAACACATGCCGGCCACCAAGTGTCTTGAGCAGTAGTCTTTGGGCTAGCGTGACTCCGGTGAACCGGCCTGTAGCGGACTACTATGGCTCAAGGAAGCACTAGACTACATTTCCCCATAGGAGAGGCTGCCAAGGATAAACAACTAGATTGTCGGATCCCACACATACCAAGCATTTCAAACATACACACAATATGCTCGATATGTGTAAATACAACATGGCATCACAACATAACTCTACGACTCAAGTATTTATTCATTAGGCTCCGAGGAGCGAGATATTACAAACATGGGTCTCATGACCCAAAATTCAGAGCATACAAAACAAAGCACACACGGAAGCTTAACATGTCCGAGTACAGACATCTACAAATGAAAAAGGCTGAGAAGCCTGACTATCTACCAGATCCTGCCGAGGGCACAAGATCGTAGCTGAGGCAACAAGCTAAACGTCGAAGTCCATGCGGTACTACTAGCGAGACTGAAGTCTCTCTGCAAAACATAAAATAGGCAAACGTGAGTACAAATGTACTCAGCAAGACTTACATCGGAACTAACTACATATACATCATTATCAACAAAGGGGTGGTGGGGTTTAACTTCAGCAATCCAGCTTTGACTCGGTGGCTATCCTGAACTACGACTGCAAGTAACTCTTTTGAGGTGGCGCACACGAGTCCACATATTCACCATATCAATACACCACTATGGATCCGCCTGCCTCCCTACGAGAACGCCATCCATAGCACTCACGCTTATCTTGCGCATTTTAGAGTATCCACTTTCACTTGTCTATGAACTGATATAGGCAACCTAGAAGTCCTTTACCGCGGACACGACTATTCGAATAGATGATGTTAACCCTGTAGGGGTGTACTTCTTCACACACGCTCTCGCCACTTACCGCCATGTACACCTCGTGTATCTCGACAACCTTCAAGCGAAAGCCTGGCGAGGGAGTCGGCCACGACCTGACTAACCACACAAGTCTCTAGTCCAGGTTTATCGCCTATTCGGGTTCCATCCGCAAGGAGATCCGGCCGGGGTGTCGCCACGGCCCCAAACGATGTGAGCAGGGTTCCTGTGCCCACCTCGGCAGTGTGGTTCTACGCTTGGTACACCATGCCACGGTGCCTAGTCTGTCCCAAGCCCACCTGTACCGGGTGCCACTTGGTAGACTACTAACACAACCTACAAACACCAGAAACTAGTTGCAACTCCTGGACAGAGATCGAGTTGATTAATAAGTCGAGAGGGGTCGAGTTACCGGAACGCAATGTGTGGTAGTAACTGCTCATGGATCACAAACACGTAACTCAGTTCCTCGAGGACGGCTGCAATGAGACAACCCACCATGTACTCCTACATGGCCTCTCACCGCTACCTTTACCAAATCGTGTTCACACACTTAGCTCTCAACAGTAGGACATGTTCACACACCTCCGATTCATTCCCGATGAATCAGAACTGACTCAACTCTAAGCAGAAGCAGGCATGACAAACAAGCATGAATGAGTGGGCACATCAGGGCTCAAACAACTCCTACTCATGCTAGTGGGTTTCATCTATTTACTGTGGCAATGACAGGTCATGCAGAGGATAACGGGGTTCAACTACCGCAGCATGTAACAGTTGAATCATTGTTGTCCTAATGCAAGTAAAGAGAGCAGGAGTGAGAGAGTGGGATTGTATCGGAATGAACAAGGGGTTTTGCTTGCTCGGCACTTGAAGATAATATAGTTCTTCATCGGTGTCATCGAACACATCGTCGGAACCACGTCTATCGAGAGGGGACAAACACCGGCAAACAAGGAAGAACACAATCAATGCAATGCAACAATTATGATGCATGATTATGACATGGAAATATGATGTGATTTGAGCTAATGCAACTAGCAAGAGATTAAATGAAGTTGGTTTGAATACAAGATTCAAATTCAAACTCCATATGTGATTATTCAAATGCCATTTAGTTGATTTGACCTAAGCAGTGAACAAAAGTTGTTCTAACATGCATGAAAATGGTATAGATGGATAGATTGGATTTTTCTGATCATTTTCCATATATAATTTATTTCATTTGGAGTTACGGTTGAATTTCTATGATTTTTAGAAGTTTAGGACATTTTATGGATTTCCTGATTTATTTTAAATCCAGAAAATCATTTATCACACAAGATTAACGTCATGCTGACCTCGCAGGTCAACAGACACGGTCCAGGTCAAACTCGACGCGTGGGTCCCGCATGTCAATGACTCAAGCTGGTTAGTCCTACGCATGTGTGGGTCCAAATAATCGCCACGCCACCAGCAACCTCGACGCGGGGTCCGCCGGTTTTGTTAACTAAACTAACTTAAAACTAATAGCGGTTTAATTAGGTAGCAGGCCCACCGCCGCTGTCTGTGGAGTGGGGTTAATTAGCGTGTTTAGTCGCTAAAGACGTTGCCACGCCACCGCCGGAGTTTAACCGCGGTGACGTTAACCGACGACGGAGGCACGCCGACGGCTGCTCCGGCGCCCATTCAACGCGCGCGGAGGGTTCTACAAGGAGCTTCGCGCCAGGCGCATCCAATGGAGCAAGCCAGAGGAGCTAGGGTTATTGTGGCGCCGGCAATGGCGAGGGAGGCGGCAGCCGGAGTTTGGGCTCGGCGTGTGCGGTGCTAGAAACAGCGAGGAGCGAGCAAAGGGGCTAGGCGGCCTCCTGGAGACACCAGGAGCACGCTGGTGCCACTGGACCGAGCGGGGGTGCTCAGGAGCGAGGACCTCATCGGCCATGGCGGACGGCGGCGCTCGGAACTCGCGCGGTGGCTAACTAGAGGCACGCGCGGACAGGGGGAGGAGGGTGAAATGACGTGGGGCTCACAGAGATCTCGTAGAGACGCTCAGAGTGGTCGGGGAGGTCCTGTAGGCGGCGAATCGACGTCGGCGGTGGTCGGATGCAGAGGATGAGGACGACGGCGAGGGCGCTACTACTGTGGCTCCGGCATCGCTTGGCGCGGTGAGGGGGAGGAGTGGGTCGAGGCGGAGCTTTGGGATGCGTCGGGGAGGTGAGGCGTTGGCTGTGGCCGCGGCGAACGGTGTCGGTGGCGACGGCTGCGCTCGGCATGAGAGGGAGAGAGAGCACATGAGGGGGAAATGCGCTTGAGAGAGTGAGAGGGCCTGGGGGGGGGGGGGGGTTGCGTGGCGTTGCGGAGGGAGTCCAGGGCGACGTGTGGGTAGCCAGGCAGGCACCTGCCGGCATGGCACGCCGCGGCGCCGTGGCTGTCTTCTCCTCTGCCTTCTGGCAAGAGGAGGGGGATGACTGGCAGCGGTGGTGGGCTGGGCCAGCTCCTAGGCTGCACCGTGCTGGGCCTCTGGGTTGTAGGAAAGCGCCAGCTAACTCTCTCTCTCTCTCTCTCTCTCTCTCTCTTTTATCTCTTTCTGTTTTCTATTTTCCTACTTTATGTTTGGAAATAAAATACCAACCAAAGCACTTTGGTTAATTCTGAAAATTTTTGTGAGGAATATTTGAATTGTTTTCAAACCGCACAATAAATTTCAGAATGTTTGGAGCAACCAATATTTAATGGTAACTTTTAAACTCCAACTCAAATATCATAATGATTTAATTCAATGACCAAAATGTCCTGGAAAAATATGCATCATCTCTGGTAGAGGCTTTCACCTTTTTCCATAAATCATGAACATTCTAAAAGGATATTTTGAGGTCACTGAAAATATTTTGGTTGAACCTATTTGAGTTCTTCTGGTGCTAGGGTTTTATCATCCCCATTTCAACTTTCTGAGAAATTTAAACATGATGCACACATGAAGGGCTAGCCTAGAGCATACCAGAACTATGGATGTGACAGCTCACCCCTACTAAACAAGAATCTCGTCCCGAGATTCAAGTCGTGAGGTAAGAAGACAGAGGGGACACAAAGCTAACACGATCTCCTTGATGCAACTGTCCTTCTCGAAGATGTTGATTCATTGCATTATCTTGATCTCGATGTCTTGCTTTGAGAACTTCATCCAACATGACCATGAGAAGAAAGGAAAAACTCGAGAAGAATCGATCTTCTCGAAGATCGAGCTATTCACGATGATCGTTTGAAGGGGGCTCGGGGAAATGGCATACTCAGTTCGGAAAGGAAACTATGGTTATAGAACAACTCGGCAAACGGGAGGCACATTCCAATTGATACCGAGGATATAACCTAGTGACTGAGTGTGCTCTCAAAAACTTGAGCATTTCCATGGTCATCAAGGTTTTACCAACATCTGTGGCAAGGATCCTGGCAACATGACATACTACCATGATGACTAGTGATGGATGATGCGGATACAAAAGAAGATAACACCTTCTCAGACTTCCCCTTAGCAAGGCTAAGGAAACAGAATCTGGATGATCTACCGAGAGACATTTAGCACTCCGCTTCTAATGTTCTCCTTGATGTACTAGGTACCACGATCATGCTTAAAAGCATCGACATGGCCATCAAGTAAAGGTCGGACTTCGGAAAACAAAGGATCCATAAGGAACAACTTCTATAATAAGTCACTCGAATTCCTCATGGAGAAGATTGGTCAACTTGCTCAATCAAGATACTACAATAATAGGTCTTCCAACTAGGTGTGTCCGCCAACATCAACCATGCCAGAACCTACGTCATAGATCTTGGAAAAGTTCCAACCATCATATCTGCCTGAGATTCAGATCTAGCTAGTAGCAGGATATTCCAGACTCATCAAGTCTAGAAGGAAAAATGAAAGTTTGCAACACAAATCGACGAGATGACGTTGCGAGATTCTCGGGAAATGAACTATGGTAGTAAGCTCTAAAACATGAGCTGGTTCTGCTACACACATGTGAACATACTATCACAGACAATCATGACCACATAGTAGTCTTATAATGAAACACTACCAAGTTCAGGTGGGGAACCATCGACAAGGATATCAAAGTCTCCACGCGTGGAAGTCCAAAGGATTAACCTTAGAACAGACTCTGTTTTTCTTGAACAAGTCAAATAGTGGCTTGGTGTGCTAGGGATACATATAGAATGAAGGTTGCAAGTCTCCAAACAATAGAATACTTTGCACATATGCATGACTGACTTGGGATGGTTCCAGAGGAAGCAAAAACAATCTTTCTCGAACTCACGGCGGCAACTTGCACCAAATGCACGTGAATCAGAGAAAGTCACTTCTTTCATCCAACATATTCTTCACGAATGGGACATGAAGATAATGCTTATAAAAGTTTCCAACACTAGGTTGATGTTCAACATGAATCATGGGGGAGACAAAAATGATGCTGATGGGCTCAACAGCAACTCATCGGAATTTCCATATCACTGGACTTCCACCATTATGTGAACACGGTGATAGCATTGGTCAGACCAAAAGATGTAATGGTGTATGCTCGAGGGATCAACCACGAGTAAAACAACATTACGAACATCGTTGGTTCTGATTTGATTTGACGATAGCCCATACTCAAATCAAGGGTTGGATAAGACAATAGCACCGACAACTAATCACGAGGATCAATCAGTGAAGATATCATCTTTCTTCAACACACACACACACACTCACACTCAAGGATATCCCTTAGTGATGAACTAAGTCGGACAAGCTTTCATCTTCCAACTCTCCAAGTTGTTGTTTAGCTTAACCAACTAGCTTAGGGGTATCCAACACAGATTCTTGGAGAATGGCTGGTTTAGAGGAAAACCAACTTGATCACGAACTCAACATAGCGGTCAGGTGACAACCTGGTGATACCTCCGAGAAGATAATCGGAATATCATGAACCACCGATATGTTACTAAGCTTGAGAACAATCCTGCTTTTTAGAGCAAGACGATATGATCAAATAAGCAAGGGATAGAATAATCCTAACTCATTGATCGAAGGGTGCACCAGAAATAAGGACTAGGTAGCACGATCAATCTTAGTATGATGATTTAATAACCAACACGCTAAGAATGAGAATATTGTCCATTAACTACCAAGCAACGAGGTTGCTAGGAGTATCGATTTCACACATCACAATTCACTTGTCGGCATTTCGGTTACATCAAGACGGGGTCGGGGAATGAATAATGATAGCGAGAAGTATCACTACGTCAAGAATTCATAAGAGAAGGTGCAATTCTCATGCCGTTCCTGACATAAAGTGGGTAATACTTCAGGTAGAAATGTAACAAAAGCTGAATTGGCATTTTGATCTGCGGAATACAACTGCTTTGACCCAATCCTAGATATGGATGAGGTACTGGAGTTTGTTTCTCCTAGTCATTCCGGAATAGAATGGCTTGACGGACCACATGAGTAATAGGCATCGATAACATGAATGCACAACTACTCCTGACTACCAACTGATAGACGGGATCGGAATACAGCTGCAATGGAAACAACTCAAAGGATCATATATCTTTCTGAGTTGTGGATGCATAGATTAATATGTCGAAACAAGTTCAATAGGTTTCTTCCAGATAACTCATGCAGAAAGATAGAACTGGCAGAATCACAATTATGAATGGAGAACTCCTCAAGAGTACTCTGATTGTGATCTTTTGGTTCAAAGAACTTCTGCCTTAATGGTTCATGGTATTTGGAAGAAGGAAATGCCACGGACCTCGAGGACTAATGCAAAGTTACTAATATCCTAAAGGAACTAGCAAACACTATCAACATGAGGTAAGTAGGGTGAATCTCGGGTTAAGAACCCAGGAGTAGAATACCTACTACTAAATGGCATCACGGGATGCTTTCGAGAATGGTGGCCAGAATTATCACACTGGGAACAGAAAACATGGCTAGATTACTAGGTGACTCCCTAAAACACCTAGGGTCATAGTAATAGTTCCAACATATATGTCGAGGCAACAGAGTACCTCAACACACTAATTTGTGTGATTAATCTGGCCCAGATGAACATTAGAAACGGAGAGAAGGGATTTGCAAACGCATCAGACCAGTTAGAAATCTGGGATGACTCGGACAACATAACGGCTGTAAATGCTCAAAATGATTTGAGACATCCTGCAAAAATGGTGGCATGACCACTCAACATCACAATATCAAGGTTCTGAGACCAACTATGAACACACGGAAGTAGTAGAAACTGAACTGGGGCTTAAAACCAACAGTCTTAAAAGTCTATGGATTAGTAACACGCCATCCTGATAGATAGATGAGAACGCCTATTTCTTAATCCCCGTAGAAGAGAAGAGGATGAATCAGATCAGAAGGCCATGAGGTATAAGGAGTAAAAAGAGCCTTACGTTCCCTTCCACAATCAATTCCCTTACATAACTAAAGCATTTCTAGACACAACTTCGAACAGTTTGGCTTGGTAATCCTACAGGCAGTCAGGCTCTGATACCAAAGCTGTCAGGACCACGATTCCAAGTCACATCGATCTAGCCGGTAACACCTCATATCACTTTGCGGCCTCACGCACGGTATTCCCACGGGTGTCGCCTTACCATGGCCCGAGACCGCTTATGCCTTTTGGCTCACGTATATGATAGTGTCGCTAGCATCCATATGACAGAGAATCCGGGCCGACATGGCTAATCGTGAACCCAAAGCGGCACTAACCCATGGGGACAGGCATACATGAATCAACTTCGAGCATGTCGGTCAGCAGCGTGTGAATCCGGGCTGTAGCACTGGGCTAACAGGACTCCGGGACCCGGCTGTAGCAGTTAGGCAAGATACTCCGGATGTCATCGCGTGACATTTCCTCAAGGGGAACATAGGAACGAAGTGAAACACATGCCGCCAGTCAAGTGTCTTGAGCAAGAGTCTTTGGGCTAGCAGGACTCAGTGAACTGGTCAGAAGCGGACTACTATGGCTCAAGGAAGCACTAGACTACATTTCCCCATAGGAGAGGTTGCCAAGGATAAAAAACTAGATTGTCGGATCCCACACATACCAAGCATTTCAAACATACACACAATATGCTCGATATGTGTAAATACAACATGGCATCACAACATAACTCTACGACTCAAGTATTTATTCATTAGGCTCCGAGGAGCGAGATATTACAAACATGGGTCTCATGACCCAACATTCAGAGCATACAAAACAAAGCACGCGCGGAAGCTTAACATGTCTGAGTACAGACATCTACAAATGAAAAAGGTTGAGAAGCCTGACTATCTACCAGATCCTGCCGAGGGCACAAGATCGTAGCTGAGGCAACAAGCTAAACGTCGAAGTCCATGCGGTACTACTAGCGAGACTGAAGTCTCTTTGCAAAACATAAAATAGGCAAACGTGAGTACAAATGTACTCAGCAAGACTTACATCAGAACTAACTACATATGCATCATTATCAACAAAGGGGTGGTGGGGTTTAACTGCAGCAAGCCAGCTTTGACTCGGTGGCTATCCCGAACTACGATCGCAAGTAACTCTTTTGAGGTATGCACACGAGTCCACATATTCACCATATCAATACACCACTATGGATCCGCTTCTGTCTCCCTACGAGAACGCCATCCATAGCACTCACGCTTATCTTGCGCATTTTAGAGTATCCACTTTCACTTGTCTATGAACTGATATAGGCAACCCAGAAGTCCTTTACCGCGGACATGGCTATTCGAATAGATGATGTTAACCCTGCAGGGGTGTACTTCTTCACACACGCTCTCGCCACTTACGCCATGTACACCTCGTGTATCTCGGCAACCTTCAAGCGGAAGCCTGGCAAGGGAGTCGGCCACGACCTGACTAACCACACAAGTCTCTAGTCCAGGTTTATCACCTATTCGGGTTCCATCCGCAAGGAGATCCGGCCGGGGTGTCGCTCATGGCCCCAAACGATGTGAGCAGGGTTCCCAAGCCCACCTCGGCTGTGTGGTTCTACGCTTGGTACACCGTGCCACGGTGCCTAGTCTGTCCCAAGCCCACCTGCACGGGTGCCACTTGGTAGACTACTAACACTACCTACAAACACCGTAAACTAGTTCCAACTCCCGGACAGAGATCAAGTTGATTAATAAGTCGAGAGGGGTCGAGTTACGGAACCCAATGTGTGGTAGTAACTGCTCATGGATCACAAACATGTAACTCAGTTCCTGAGGACGGCTGCAATGAGACAACCCACCATGTACTCCTACATGGCCTCTCAGCGCTACCTTTACCAAATCATGTTCACACACTTAGCTCTCAACAGTAGGACATGTTCACACACCTCCGATTAATTCCCGATGAATCAGACCTGACTCAACTCTAAGCAGTAGCAGGCATGACAAACAAGCATGAATGAGTAGGCACATCAGGGCTCAAACAACTCCTACTCATGCTAGTGGGTTTCATCTATTTACTGTGGCAATGACAGGTCATGCAGAGGATAAAGGGGTTCAACTACCACAGCATGTAACAGTTGAATCATTGTTGTCCTAATGCAGTAAAAGAGAGCAGGAGTGAGAGAGTGGGATTGTATCGGAATGAACAAGGGGGTTTTGCTTGCCTGGCACTTCTGAAGATAATATAGTTCTTCATCGGTGTCATCGAACACATCGTCGGAACCACGTCTATCGAGAGGGGACAAACACCGACAAACAAGGAAGAACACAATCAATGCAATGCAACAATTATGATGCATGATTATGACATGGCAATATGATGTGATTTGAGCTAATGCAACTAGCAACAGATTAAATGAAGTTGGTTTGAATACAAGATTCAAATTCAAACTCCATATGTGATTATTCAAATGCCATTTAGTTGATTTGACCTAAACAGTGAACAAAAGTTGTTCTAACATGCATGAAAATGGTACAGATGGATAGATTGGATTTTTCTGATCATTTTTCATATATAATTTATTTCATTTGGAGTTACGGTTGAATCTCTATGATTTTTTAGAAGTTTAGGACATTTTCTGGATTTCCTGATTTATTTTAAATGCAGAAAATCATTTACCGCGTCAGCATTGTGTCATGCTGACCTCAGCAGGTCAACAGACACGGTCTAGGTCAAACCTGACGCGTGGGTTCCGCATGTCAGTGACTCAAGCTGGTTAGTCCCACAGATAGGTGGGTCCGGTCAACTGCCACGTTAGCCAGTTAACCCTGACGCGTTGGTCCACTGGTTTTGTTAACTAAACTAACTTAAAACTAATAGCGGTTTAATTAGGTAGTAGGGCCCACTGTCAGTGTCCAGGGAGTGGGGTTAACTAGCGTGTTTAGCTGCTAAAGACGTTGCCACATCAGCCCGCCGGAGTTTAACCGCCGGTGACGTCAACCGACGACGGAGGCACGCCGGGACGGCTGCTCCGGCGCCCATTCGACGCGCGGAGGGGTTCTACAGGGAGCTCGCGCTCGTGCGCATCCAATGGAGCAAGCCAGAGGAGCTGGGGTTAGCTGTGGCGTCGGCAGCGGCGAGGGAGGCGGCGGCCGGAGTTCACGATCGAGCGGGTGCGGCGCGAGAGCAAGCAGGGGAGCGAGCAAAGGGGCTAGGTGGCCTCCTGGAGACACCAGGAGCACGCTGGTGCCACTGGACCGAGCGGAGGTGCTCAGGACCGTGGACCTCATCAGCCATGGCGGACGGCGGCGCTCGGAACTCGCGCGGTGGCTAGCTAGAGGCACGCGCGGACATGGGGAGGAGGGTGAAACGACGTGGAGCTCACAAAGATCTCGCAGAGATGCTCAGAGTGGTCGGGGAGGTCCTGTAGGCGGCAAATCGATGTCGGCGGTGGTCGTATGCAGAGGATGAGGATGACGGCGAGGGCATCACTGCAGGGCTCCCGGCGTCGCTTGGCGCGGTGAGGGGGAGGAGTGGGTCGAGGCGGAGCTTTGGGATGCGTCGGGGAGGTGAGGCGGTGGCTGTGGCCGCGGCGAACGGCGTCGGTGGCGACGGCTGCGCTCGACATGAGAGGGAGAGAGAGCAGAGGAGGGGGAAATGCGCCTGGGGGGTTGCGTGGCGTCGCGGAGGGAGTCCAGGGCGACGAGGGGGTAGCCAGGCAGGCAGCTGCCGGCGTGTGGCAAGGCCAGTGGCTGTCTTCTCTCTCGCCTTCTGGCAAGAGGTGGGGGATGACTGGCAGCGGTGGTGGGCTGGGCCAGCTCCTGGGCTGCACCGTGCTGGGTCTCTGGGCTGTAGGTAAGCGCCAGATAACTCTCTCTCTCTCTCTCTCTCTCTCTCTCTCTCTCTTTTATCTCTTTCTGTTTTCTATTTTTCTACTTTATGTTTGGAAATAAAATACCAACCAAAACACTTTGGTTAATTCTGAAAATTTTTGTGAGGAATATTTGAAGTGTTTTCAAACCACACAATAAATTTCAGAATATTTGGAGCAACCAGTATTTAATGGTAACTTTTGAACTCCAACTCAAATATCATAATGATTTAATTCAATGACCAAAATGTCCTGGAAAAATATGCATCATCTCTGGTAGAGGCTTTCACCTTTTTCCATAAATCATGAACATTTTAAAATGATATTTTGAGGTCACTGAAAATATTTTGGTTGAACCTATTTGAGTTCTTCTGGTGCTAGGGTTTTATCATCCCCATTTCAACTTTCTGAGAAATTTAAACATGATGCACACATGAAGGGCTAGCCTAGAGCATACCAGAACTAGGGATGTGACAGCTCAAGAGATTCAAAATCAAGTGAGTCCAAACGATCCATCTGCATGGAGTTTCTTCATGCGTATAAACCAATAGACATGGTTCGCATGTCTCAAACTTTTCAAAAAAGAACGAGTGAGTCCAAAGATCCATCAACATGGAGCTTCTTCATGCGTTTTATACCAATATGACTCAAATGGCAGTGCCACAAGTATGTGGTACTATCATTACTATCTTATATCTTTTAGCATGAACATGTGTATCACTGCGATCGAGATTCAATAAACCATTCATTTTAGGTGCAAGACCATTGAAGGTATTATTCAAATAAACAGAGTAATCATTATTCTCCTTAAATGAATAATTGTATTGCGATAAAAATAATCCAATCATGTCTATGCTCAACGCAAACAACAAATAACAATTATTTAGGTTTAACAAAAATCTCGATGGTAGAGGGAGCATGCGATGCTTGATCACATCAACCTTGGAAACACTTCCAACACATAACGTCATCTCACCTTCAGCTAGTCTCCATTTATTCTGTAGCTTTTTATTTCGAGTTACTAACACTTAGCAACTGAACCGGTATTTTAATACCCTGGTGCTACTAGGAGTACTAGTAAAGTACACACTATAATGTATATCCAATATACTTCTATCGGCCTTGCCAGCCTTCTCATCTACCAAGTATCTAGGGTAGTTCTGCTTCAGTGACCGTTCCCCTTATTTCAGAAGCACTTAGTCTTGGGTTTGGATTCAACCTTGGGTTTCTTCACTAGAGCAGCAACTGATTTGCCGTTTCATGAAGTATCCCTTTCTTGCCCTTGCCCTTCTTGAAACTAGTGGTTTTACTAACCATCAACAATTGATGCTCCTATTTGATTTATACTTTTGCGGTGTCGCGAATAGCTCAAGGATCATCATATCTATCCCTGATATGTTATAGTTCATCACGAAGCTGTAGCAGCTTGGTGGCAGTGACATTGGAGAACCATCACTATCTCATCTGGAAGATTAACTCCCACTCGATTCAAGTGATTGTAGTACTCATACAATCTGAGCACATGCTCAACGATTGAGCTTTTCTCCTTAGTTTGCAGGCTTAAGAAACTTTTTAGAGGTCTCATACCTCTTGACGTGGGCACTAGCCTGAAATCCCAATTTCAGTCCTTGGAACATCTCATATGTTCTGTGATGTTTCAAAAACGTCTTTGGTGCCTGAATTCTAAACCATTTAGCATTACGCACTGAACTATCATGTAGTCATCAAAACGTGTATGTCAGATGTTCGCAACATCCACAACCGACGCTCGAGGTTTAGCACACTGAGTGCTGCATTAAGGACATAATCATTTTGCGCAGCAATGAGGACAATCCTTAGTTTACGGACCCAGTCCGCATAATTGCTACTATCAACTCTCAACTAAATTTTCTCTAGGAACATATCTAAAACAGTAGAACCAAAGCGTGAGCTACAACATAATTTGCAAAGACCTTTTGACTATGTTCATGATAATTAAGTTCATCTAATCAAATTATTTAATGAACTCCCACTCAGATAGACATCCCTCTAGTCATCTAAGTGATACATGATCCGAGTCAACTAGGCCGTGTCCGATCATCACGTGAGACGGACTAGTCATCATCGGTGAACATCTTCCTGTTGATCGTATCCACTATACGACTCATGTTCGACCTTTCGGTCTCTTGTATTCCGAGGCCATGTCTGTACATGCTAGGCTCGTCAAGTCAACCCAAGTGTTTTGCATGTGTAAATCTGGCTTACACCCGTTGTATGCGAACGTTAGAATCTATCACACCCGATCATCACATGGTGCTTCGAAACAACGAACTTTCGCAATGGTGCACAGTTAGGGGGAACACTTTCTTGAAATTTTATGAGGGATCATCATATTTATGCTACCGTCGTTCTAAGCAAATAAGATGTAAGCATGACAAACATCAGATGCAAATCATAGAGTGACATGATATGGCCAATATTATCTCGCGCCTTTGATCTTCATCTTTGAGGCACGGCATGATCACCTTCGTCATCGGCATGACACGATGATCTCCATCATCATGATCTCCATCATCGTGTCTTCATGAAGTTGTCTCGCCAACTATTACTTCTACTACTATGGTTAACGGTTAGCAATAAAGTAAAGTAATTACATGGCATTTTCAATGACACGCAGGTCATACAATAAATTAAGACAACTCCTATGGCTCCTGCCGGTTTTCATACTCATCGACATGCAAGTTGTGATTCCTATTACTAGAACATGATCAATCTTATACACCACATATATATAATTCATCACATCCTTTTGGCCATATCACATCACATAGCATACCCTACAAAAACAAGTTAGACGTCCTCTAATTGTTGTTGCATGTTTTACGTGGCTTCTATGTGTTTCTAGCGAGAACGTTTCTTACCTACGCAAAAGCCACAATGTGATATGCCAATTTCTATTTACCCTTCATAAGGACCCTTTTCATCGAATCCGATCCGACTAAAGTGGTAGAGACAAACACCCGCTAGCCACCTTATGCAACTAGTGCATGTCAGTCGGTGGAACCTGTCTCACGTAAGCGTATGTGTAAGGTTGGTCCGGGCCGCTTCATCCCACAATGCCGCCGAATCAAGATAAGACTAGTAACGGCAAGTAAATTGACAAAATAGACGCCCACAACAACTTGTGTTTTACTCGTGCATAGAAACTACGCATAAACCTGGCTCTGATACCACCGTTGGGGATCGTTGCAGAAATTAAAAAATTTCTACGCATCACCAAGATCAATCTATGGAGAGACTAGGAATGAGAGAGAGGAGAGTGCATCTTCATATCCTTGAAGATCACGATGCGGAAGGGTTACAAGAACGCGGATGAAGGAGTCGTACTCACAGCGATTCAGATCACGGTTGATTCCGATCTAAGCGCTGAACAACGGCGCCTCTGCGTTCAACACAAGTACAGCCCGGGGATGTCTCCTCCTTCTTGATCTAGAAAGGGGAGAGGAGAAGTTGAGGGAGGCTCCGGGAGCATGACGACATGGTGGTGGAGCTTGCAGTTCTCCGGCAGGGCTTCGCCAAGCACTACTACGGAGGAGGAGGTGTTGGGGAGGGAGAGGGCTGCACCAGGGGAAGGGGTACGGCTCCCAAGCGCCTCCCCACTATATATAGGGGTGGAGGGGGCTGGTTTCTTGCCCTCCAAGTCCACTGGGGCGTTGGCAAAGGTGGGGAAAGAAATCCCATCATTTCCATTCCCCACCGATTGTTATCCCCCTTTTTCGGGATCTTTATCTTATCCCTTCGGGATATGATCTTATTCCTTCTAAGGGGGGATCTTGGTGCGCCTTGACCAGGAGTGTGGGGACTTTCCCCCACTACCCACGTTCATGTGGGCCCCCCATGCAGGTGGGCCCCACTCCGGAACCTTCTAGAACCTTTCCGGTACAATACCGAAAAATCCCGAACATTTTCCGATGGCCAAAATAGGACTTCCCATATATAAATATTTACCTCCGGACCATTCCGGAACTCTTTGTGACGTCCTGGATCTCATCCGGGACTCCGAACAGCATTCGGTAACTGCACACTAATTCCCATAACAACTCTGCGTCACCGAACCTTAAGTGTGTAGAACCTACGGGTTCGTGAATCATGCAGACATGACCGAGACTCTCTTGCAAATAACCAACAGTGGGATCTGGATACCCATGTTGGATCCCACATGTTCCACGATGATCTCATCGGATGAACCACGATGTCGGGGATTCAATCAATCCTGTATACAATTTTCTTTGTCAATCGGTATGTTACTTGCCTGAGATTCGATCGTTGGTATCCCAATACCTCGTTCAATCTCGTTACCGGCAAGTCACTTTACTCGTTTCGTAATGCATGATCCCGCGAATAACTACTTAGTCACATTGAGCTCATTATGATGATGCATTACCGAGTGGGCCCAGAGATACCTCTCCGTCATACGGAGTGACAAATCCCAGTCTCGATTCGTGCCAACCCGACAGACACTTTCAGAGATACCTGTAGTGTACCTTTATAGCCACCCAGTTACATTTTGACGTTTGGCACACCCAAAGAATTCCTACGGTATCCGGGAATTGCACAATCTCATGGTCTAAGGAAATGATACTTGACATTAGAAAAGCTGTAGCAGACGAACTACACGATCTTGTGCTATGCTCAGGATTGGGTTTTGTCCATCACATCATTCTCCTAATGATGTGATCTCGTTATCAACGACATACAATGTCCATGGTCAAGAAACCGTAACCATCTATTGATCAATGAGCTAGTCAACTAGAGGCTCACTAGGGACATGTTGTGGTCTATGTATTCACACATGTATTACGATTTCCGGATAACACAATTATAGCATGAACAATAGACAATTATCATGAACAAGGAAATACAGTAATAACCATTTTATTATTGCCTCTAGGGCATATTTCCAACAGGATATGCATTTTTTCTATACCTCGACATGCGCCTCCATGCACCCGTTGTGCTGTGCTGATAGGTGTTTCGGTGAACACGTCAATTCTTCTCTCCCGTTGTGACACACAGCCGTATTAAGTAGAAAACAACCAATTATCTCCAAAAACAACATAGTAAAAATCTGTTTGGATTCAAATCTTTTGAAAATTCTAATAAATTTTTTGGATTGGTTATCAAACTCTCGAATAGTTTACAATCGTTCTACCCTCTGTATATCCCCTAAAAACAGATATACCACTCCTCTTTCACCCGATGATAGTGCTAAGCTGAAGAAGGCGTCAACGAAGGACATCCTTACGACTTTCTCAACTCTATACTTCATTGTCCGGACACCAACAATGTTTTTTAGCTACGGACACTGAGCGTGTGTGTTTTTTAACATAAAGAGTGTGCCAATTTGTTATTGCTTTCAAAAAATTCACATTTTAAAATATGTTCATGCTTTATGAAAAATGCTCAAAATTCCCCCAAACAATGTTCCATTTTATAAAATACATTTAAAATTGTTTACAAAATAAAAAAATATTAATAATTGTATAAAAACATGTGTTAAAAATGTTAATCTTCAAAACATGTTCTGGTTCAAACAAAAAAGAATAAAAAAATTAAAAAATGCTAAATTTTCAAAAATAAAAATACTCATGTTTTTTTAAAGCAAAACTAAAGCCGATTGACAGACTATTTCATGAACCATTACTCTTCCATTAGATGAAATACTTTCAGGTGGTTTCTTCATCGTTTACACTTCTTGCTCCAAAAAGCAATAATGGTATAACCTTATTACTAATGTTTATCAAAACTACATATATGAAATGGTCCGTAATGGCACACAAAGTAGGTTTTACGGAGAGAAAAAATCGCCCTTTGCAACGCACGAGCATTTGTACTAGTAATAATAAAAAGAGAAAGGCCAAATAAAAAAAGTCCCGAAAAAGAGAAAGGCCAAATAAAAAAAGGAGAAAAATGAGAGAAAAAGAGAGAAGGGACAATGTTACTTTCCTTTTTTCCACACTTGCGCTTCAAACTAACTGATACGTCCATTTTGCATCATGCTTTTATATCGATATTTATTGCATTATGGGCTGTTATTACACGTTATGTCATAATACTTATGCCTATTCTCTCTTATTTTACAAGGTTTATATGAAGAGGGAGAATGCCGGCAGCTGGAATTCTGGGCTGGAAATGGAGCAAATATTAGAGACCTATTCTGCATAGCTCCAAAAGTCCTAAAACTTCACGGAAGTTATTTTTGGAGTGTTGGTGCGCCCTACCCCCTTCTGCTATATGAAGTCTTTTACCCTGGAAAAAAAATCTTAAGCAAGATTTCGGGAAGAAACTCCGCCGCCACGAGGCGAAACCTTGACTGAACCAATCTAGCTTAGGGCTCCGGCAGAGCTCTTCTGCCGGGGAAACTTCCCTGCGAGAGGGGGAAATCATCGCCATCGTCATCACCAACGATCCTCTCATCGGGAGGGGGTCAATCTCCATCAACATCTTCACCAGCACCATCTCCTCTCAAACCCTAGTTCATCTCTTGTATCCAATCTTTGTCCCAAAGCCTCGATTGGTACCGTGGGTTGCTAGTAGTGTTGATTACTCCTTGTAGTTGATGCTAGTTGGTTTATTTGGTGGAAGATCATATGTTCAGATCCTATATGCATATTAATACCCCTCTGATTATGAACATCAATATGATTTGTGAGTAGTTACATTTGTTCCTGAGGACATGGGAGAAGTCTTGCTATAAGTAGTCATGTGAATTTGGTATTTGTTCGATATTTTGATGAGATGTAAGTTGTCTCTCCTCTAGTGGTGTTATGTGAACGTTGACTACATGACAGTTCACCATTTTTTGGGCCTAGAGGAAGGCATTGGGAAGTAATAAGTAGATGATGGGTTGCTAGAGTGACAGAAGCTTAAACCCTAGTTTATGAGTTGCTTCGTAAGGAGCTGATTTGGATCCATATGTTTCATGCTATGGTTAGATTTACCTTAATACTTCTTTTGTAGTTGCGGATGCTTGCAATAGGGGTTAATCATAAGTGGAATGCTTGTCCAAGAAAGGACATCACCCAAGCACCAGTCCACCCACATACCAAATTATCAAAGTAACGAACACGACTCATATGAGCGTGATGAAAACTAGCTTGATGATAATTCCCATGTGTCCTCGGGAGCGCTTTTCTCTATATAAGAGTTTGCCCAGGCTTGTCCTTTGCTAAAAAAAGATTGGTCCATCTTGCTGCACCTTATTTACTTTCATTACTTGTTACCCACTACAAATTACCTTATCACAAAACTATCTGTTACCAATAATTTCAGTGCTTGCAGAGAATACCTTACTGAAAACCGCTTGTCATTTCCTTCTGCTCCTCGTTGGGTTCGACACTCTTACTTATTCAAAGGACTACGATAGGTACCCTATACTTGTGGGTAATCAAGACTCTTTTCTAGCGCCCTTGCCGGGGAGTGAAGCGCCTTTGGTAGGTGGAATTTGGTAAGGAAAAATTTATATAGTGTGCTGAAATTTACTGTCAATTGTTACTATGGAACATAATCCTGTGAGGGGCTTGTTTGGGGTATCTTCACCCCGACCAGTAGAGCAAAGAGTTGCTGCTCAACCTACTGAACCTACTGAAAATGTTTACTTTGAAATTCCTTCGGGTATGATAGAGAAACTGCTAGCTAATCCTTTTACAGGAGATGGAACATTACATCCCGATTTGCACCTAATCTACGTGGATGAAGTTTGTGGATTATTTAAGCTTGCATGTATGCCCGAGGATGTTATCAAGAAGAAGGTCTTCCCTTTATCTTTGAAGGGAGAGGTATTTACATGGTTTAGGCTATGTGATGATATGGGATCATGGAACTACAACCGATTGAAATTGGAATTTCATCAGAAGTTTTATCCTATGCATCTTGTTCGTCGTGATCGTAATTACATATATATATATTTTGGCCTCGCGAAGGAGAAAGCATCGCTCAAGCTTGGGGGAGGCTTAAGTCAATGTTATATTCATGCCACAATCATGAGCTCTCAGGAGAAATGATTATTCAAAAAAATTATGCTCGGCTTTCTCTCAATAATCGCTCCATGCTTGATACTTCTTGTACTGGCTCTTTTATGATGAAGACTATTGAATTCAAATGGGATTTATTGGAAAGAATTAAACGCAACTCTAAAGATTGGGACCTCGACGAAGGTAAGGAGTCAGGTATGACACCTAAGTGTGATTGTGTTAAATCTTTTATGGATACCGATGTTTTCCGTGAATTTAGCACTAAATATGGACTTGACTCTGAGATAGTAGCTTCTTTATGTGTATCCTTTGCTAGTCATGTTGATCTCCCTAAGGAGAAGTGGTTTAAATATAATCCTCCCATTGAAGTAAAAGTAGTTGCACCTATTAAAGTTGAAGAAAAGACTATCACTTATATTGTTGATCATGTTGTTCCTACTGCTTATATTGAGAAACCACCTTTCCCTGTTAGAATAAAGGATCATGCTAAAGCTTCAGCTGTGGTTCGTAAGAGTAATAGTAGAACACCTACACCCCCTGAGCAAACTAAAGTTGAACCTAGTGTTTCTATGGTTAAAGATCTCTTGCCTGATAATATTGATGGGCATGTTATTTACTTCTGTGATGAAGCTGCTAGAATTGCTAGACCTGATACTAGAAATAAACATAGACATGTTGTAGGCATGCCTGTTATATCTATTAAAATAGGAGACCATTGTTATCATGGCTTATGTGATATGGGTGCTAGTGCAAGTGCAATACCTCATTCCTTATACAAAGAAATTATGCATGATATTGCACCTGCTGAGTTAGAGGAAATTGATGTTACAATTAAGCTTGCCAATAGAGACACTATTTCACCAGTTGGGATTGTTAGAGATGTTGAAGTCTTGTGTGGGAAAGTTAAATATCCTGCTGATTTTCTTGTTCTTGGTTCCCCACAAGATAGCTTTTGCCCCATCATATTTGGTAGAACATTCTTGAACACTGTTAATGCTAAGATAGACTACAAAAAGTATGTTGTTACTATTGGATTGAGGGATATGTCTCATGAGTTTAATTTTGCTAAATTTCGTAGACAACCCCGTGATGAGGAATTACCTAGTAAAAATGAAATTATTGGTCTTGCTTCTATTGTCGTGCCTCCTAATTATCCTTTAGAACAATATTTGCTAGACCATGAAAATGATATGTTTATGAATGAAAGAAGGGAAATAGATGAAGTATTATTTAAACAGGGACCTATTTTGAAACACAACTTGCCTGTTGAAATCCTGGGGGATCCTCCTCCACCCAAGGGTGATCCCGTATTTGAGCTTAAACCATTACCTGATACTCTTAAATATGCTTATCTTGATGAAAATAAGATATATCCAGTTATTATTAGTGCTAACCTTTCAGAGCATGAAAAAAAGAAATTACTGAAAACTCTGAAGAAGCACCGTGCTGCTATTGGATATACTCTTGATGAACTTAAGGGCATTAGTCACACTCTATGCCAGCACAAAATAAAATTGTAGAAAGACGCTAAGCCAGTTGTTGATCACCAACGACAGTTAAATCCTAAGATGAAAGAAGTGGTAAGAAAAGAAATACTAAATCTCATGTATAATCTATGCCGTTGCTGATAGTCAGTGCGTAAGTCATGTCCATTGTGTCCCTAAGAAGGGAGGTATTATTGTTGTTCCTAATGATAAAGATGAATTGATCCCACAAAGAATAATTACAGGTTATAGAATGGTTATTGATTTCCACAAATTAAATAAAGCTACTAAAAAGGATCATTACCCTTTACCTTTTATTGATCAAATGCTAGAAAGATTATCCAAACATACACATTTTTGCTTTCTAGATGGTTATTCTGGCTTCTCTCAAATACCTGTGTCAAAAGAGGATTAAGAAAAGACCATGTTTACTTGCCCTTTCGGTACCCTTGCTTATAGACGTATGCCTTTTGGTTTATGTAACGCACCTGCTACCTTTCAAAGATGCATGATGGCTATATTGTCTAATTTTTGTGAAAATATTTTTGAGGTTTTCATGGATGATTTCTCTGTATATGGAACTTCTTTTGATGATTGCTTGAGCAACCTTGATCGAGTTTTGCAGAGATGTGAAGAAACTAACCTTGTCTTGAATTGGCAGAAGTGCCACTTTATGGTTAATGAAGGTATTGTTTTGGGGCATAAAATTTCTGAAAAAGGTATTGAAGTTGATAAAGCTAAAGTTGATGCTATTGAAAAGATGTCGTGTCCCAAGGACATTAAAGGTATAAGAAGTTTCCTTGGTCGTGCCGGTTTTTATATGAGATTCATTAAGGACTTTTCTAAAATCTCCAGGCCTCTCACTAATCTCTTACAAAAAGATATTCCTTTTTGTCTTTGATGATGATTGTGTAGAAGCATTTGAAATACTTAAGAAAGCATTGATTTCTGCACCTATTGTTCAGCCACCTGATTGGAATTTACCCTTTGAAATTATGTGTGATGCTAGTGATTATGCTGTAGGTGATGTTCTAGGACAAAGAGTTGATAAGAAATTAAATGTTATCCAATATGCTAGTAAGACTCTAGACAGTGCTCAAAGAAATTATGCTACTACTGAAGAAGAATTTTTAGCAGTTGTATTTGCTTGTGATAAGTTCAGACCTTATATTGCTGATTCTAGAGTAACTGTTCACACTGATCATGCTGCTATTAAATACCTTATGGAAAAGAAAGATGCTAAACCTAGACTCATTAGATGGGTTCTCTTGCTACAAGAATTTGATCTGCATATTATTGATAGAAAGGGAGCTGAGAACCCCGTTGCAGACAACTTGTCTAGGTTAGAGAGTGTTCTTGATGACCCACTACCTATTGATAATAGCTTTCCTGATGAACAATTAGCTGTCATAAATGCTTCCCATACTGCTCCATGGTATGCTGATTATGCTAATTACATTGTTGCTAAATTTATATGACCTAGTTTCACATACCAGCAAAAGAAAAAGTTTTTCTTTGATTTAAGACATTACTTCTGGGATGACCCACACCTTTATAAAGAAGGAGTAGATGGTGTTATTAAACATTGTATACCTGAGCATGAACAGGAACAGATCCTACGCAAGTGTCACTCGGAAGCTTATGGAGGACACCATCTTTGGAGATAGAACCGCACATAAGGTATTGCAATCCGGTTTTTATTGGCCTACTCTCTCCAAAGATGCCCGTAAGTTTGTCTTGTCTTGTGATGAATGTCAAAGAATTGGTAATATTAGTAGACGTAAAGAAATGCCTATGAATTATTCACTTGTTATTGAGCCATTTGATGCTTGGGGCTTTGATTATATGGGACCGTTTCCTTCCTCTAATGGGTATACACATATTTTAGTTACTGTTGATTACATTACTAAGTGGGTAGAAGCTATTCCAACTAGTAGTGTTGATCATAACACCTCTATTAAGATGCTTAAAGAAGTTATTTTTCCGAGGTTTGGAGTCCCTAGATATTTAATGACTGATGGTGGTTCACATTTTATTCATGGTGTCTTTCGTAAAATGCTTGCTAAGTATGATGTTAATCATAGAATTGCATCCCCATATCACCCAAAGTTTAGTGGTCAAGTAGAATTGAGTAATAGAGAGCTCAAATTAATTTTGCAAAAGATTGTTAATAGATCTAGAAAGAATTGGTCGCAGAAACTTGATGATGCATTATGGGCCTATAGAACCGCATATAAAAATCCTATGTGTCGTGGAATTTTCACGGCAGATGTCCTCTTGCAAGGACTTAGTTGTGGAGCCATCACAACTAGGAAGCTTAAAGGGGTTAATCGGGACAAAGGACACGGGAGGTTTATACTAGTTCGGCCCCTTACGGTGAAGGTAAGGCCTACGTCTAGTTGGGTTGGTATTGCTTGGTGTTTCAATGACCAGGGAGCGAGATACGCTATGCCCGGCTCTCGATGAGTTGTTTCTTGCCCTAAGCCGCCAGCGGGTCGTCCCCTTATATACACGGGTTGACGCCCTGCGGCCTATAGAGTCCCGGCCGGCTCATAAACAGTGTCTGGCTCGGTGACTAGTTAATTCTACCTTACGATACAAGTCATGCCATCATGGCGGTTTACCACTACGGGCCTTAAGTCGCTGTGGGCTTTAGGCCTTTTATTGAACCGCCATCTTCGTGCTTGGTCTTTTGGGCTTCTTCCTGATGAGTCTTATTTGTGTAACCCGGCCCCTCCTGGGCGGCTTACACAAATAGTTATATCCCCAACATTAGGCCCCAGATTGATTTCAACCGGTCCATGTCAATCTTAAAATACCTTAAAAACAAGCCTTTCTGTCTTCTGTCAGTGCAAAGGTCATAACCCGCCGTGACATCATCTTCTGGATCCGTGTTAACCCGCCATGATGTCATCTTCAATTAAATCCCTATTTTATTTTGTCATATCTTCAATGGATCTTGCCTTTACTGACCATCCCGAAAACTGAGGCGTCGGGGTCGCTGGATAATGATGCTCAGTCTCCTCGTTTCTTGCACCGTCTCAGTCGGCCTTTCCTTATAAATAGGCTCAACCTAGGTCTTCTTCATTTTCTCCCTCAGTCGTCTTCCTCTGCTCGCTCTCTCCCTGTCGCTCGAGCTCCGCCGTTGCCGCCGCCGCCGCTGATTTCCTCGTCTTCATCAACTCAGGCCGCTGCATAATCCTGAATCTGATCAGAGAAACGCGACGAACCTCCACCGCAACCCTGCATCTGTAAGTCCCTTTTCTTTCCTGTCTTAGATCTGCATTACAGTTTTCGTCGAGTTCGTCGGTGTTCATCACGAACACTTGATAGATTCCACCTCCAACGCCTTTTTCTGATCTTTAGACAGTATAAAACTGCTGCGGTAGCTGTTTCGCACCCGTTTCCAAATGCACATAGATCCCTTTCCATTGCATAGAGGCCCTGTTCGAGCCTATGAGCTACATCTGTGTCAGTTCTAGGTCTAGAAATTTTTCCTTTTAGAACAACCGTTTGATCCAAAATAATAGCTGCAACTTGTGAAACCTGTTTGTTCCATACTTAGCCAAAAATCAGATTCATTAAACCTGCTTCACATGGTAGCTCATGTAGCCGGTTTAAGAAGACAACACTGATTGTCAGCTTTGCTTGCTTCCCGCAGCTTAAGAACATTTAACTGCCTTTGATACCTGTAGCGGCTTAAATATCACTGCATAGTTACCCATATGTCATTAGGCCCCTTTTTAAGCCGCCATTTTGAATAGACTTAAAATGTTTTCCTCTGGGTTAAATTTGAGCCGGAATTTCTTATTTTGTCATAGGCTTCAATTTATACAATGGCACCCAAGGCTCCCAAAGCTCCTGTGACCTGCAACTGGGTCAAATCCTTTATTCTGTAAAGCACTTTGTCTGACTTTGTGAAATCCGGCCATCTTCCCAAAAGAGAGGTCATGTCTTAACGTGCTCCTAACCCGTCAGAGGAGAAGCCTCAACCCAAGGAAGGGGAGGTGATCATGTTTACTGATCACATGAACCAGGGCTTCGCTCCACCCGGTTCAAAATTCTTCAGGGATGTTTTACATTTCTTCGACCTCAGACCTCAAGACATCAGACCCAATTCCGTGTCAAATATTTGCAACTTCCAAGTCTTCTGCGAGGTGTACCTCGGGGAAGAACCCAGCTTACTTTTATTCCGAGAATTGTTTTACTTAAACCGGCAGAACGAACGCGCCAACAGGCCTAGCCTGGAACTTGGTGGCATCTCGATTCAGCAGCGGAGAGACTGCCTTTTTCCTTATGCTGAGCTGCCGAGTCATCCGAAGGATTGGAATCAGACATGGTTCTACTGCGAGGATACTTCTCTGGATGATGAAAATCCTCTGCCCGACTTCCGCGCCTTGCACCTTGATTCCAACCACCCGCTGCCAGATAAACTGACTGCTGTTGAACGTCTGCCACTCGCTCCCACCATTAGTAAAATCAAAGCTCTTTTGGGAAATGTCTTAGATGGTATTGACCTGGTCCGAGTTTGGGTCGCTTGACGAGTGATTCCGTTAAGTCGCCGCCCTGACTTAATGTGCACTTACTCAGGCGAGAAGAATGACCCACTGCGTCATAGTCCCGACGACTTACCAGATGATGTAGTGGATGCTACGACCCAGACGTTGCTGAAAGAGGGCACGGTGACCAGTAATGCCTTTGGCTTACTTCCTTTCTGCAAGAAGAACCCGGCCCCTGCAGTAAGTCATCAACCTCAATAATTACTTCTTACTCTGTTATACTTTACTTTTATTCATAACCCCTTATCATTCTTCACAGGTCGATGATAACTTCTGGAAGGTCAAGTATAACCATGAAGCGGCCAAACAAGCCAGAGCGGCAAAAAGAGCTGAAAGGAAAGCCGCCAAGACTGGAACTTCGAAGAAGAGGAAGCCAAGCGCTTCAGATATGTTTAAACTTGACGATACTGATGATGATGAAGAAGAGGTAACTTTTTAACTCCGTTTACTCTTTATCATTACCTTGCTAACATTAAATCTTTTCAGGAAGACACGGGGAACAGCCAAGCCGTCGAGGAAGAGGTAACTATAATCTCCTCCGACTCTGAGCCCCTGTCGCGTCCGAAAATTCGAAGAGTAACCCGAAAAGTAAGATTTTCACATCCTTTGGCTTACCAAGATCCTCAAGTTCTTTTGAAGCAACAGCAATTTGAAAGCCGGAGGCAGACCCGGACCAGCAAGGATATAGAGCTCTCCTCCGGCTTACCTGGCGTAACCAGGAAGCGTCGGGCTGAGGTTATCTCCGATTTACGTTCTATTTACCCTTTGGCGGGTTTAATTCGTCAACCTCTCAATTCATCTGACTCCAATTATCAGGATACCTCTCCTTCCTCTGGCGAGTCTATGCAATCTAACATGCCGGCTTTCAAAACTGCCCCTGGGTAATATAATTTTGTTTACCTTATGCTTTACTTTACTCTTGCTTTTGTAGTCATCCTTCTGCCTTTGTCCACAACGTACAAGTGAAAACCATTATGAGGGCAAAAAAGAGCAAGCCGTCCCAAGACCCGTCAGGATCGAACCGGAGCTTGGCATGCCTCGACAGTTCTACCCATCACCGGCCGCCTGAACCTCGCCTCGACATTCCAAAGCCAGCCTCGATCCACCCGCCGAAGATACTCTCAACAGCTCTGATAACCGAAAGCTCCTAGACCGACCAAGACAATTGATCCGGAAATTGAGATTCTCAAGACTCAATTTGTTGAGCCGGGGCAACCCACTGTGCTGGCCAAGTGCTCTGCCAAGGAGGAGCTTCTGGAACGCCAAAAGGCCAAGCTAGATATTGCTGACTATACTCATTTAAGTATTGGAGATATAGTCTCTAGCTATATCAACCAAGTACATAGCAGCCGTGACCTAGAAGTTAATATGGTGAAGCAAATACAGCAAAAATTTGAGGTACAACTTATGTTACTTTTCTTAACCGTACTTACTGTATCAGCCCCCAAGTCTATTGCTTATGAATAAATATGTTGTAGACTTAGAAACCTGCCGAGCACTGCTTTGTTCGGTTTATAAAGAAGATATTTAACCCGGTTGTAACATGATACCTTGAATTTGCAATACACATTAGCCCACAAGTGTCAATTATCTTTGCTTGCAAAATACTTGGGACTTTAATTTCCATGAACCGACATTGTACGTTAAATTTCTTCAGCATACATTAGCCCCCAAGTGTCAATTACCTTTGCTTGCAAAGTGCTTGGGACTTAATGATATCTTACCATGATTCTGACTATAACCTAACATCAATGCAGGCCACCAGAAGTCAATTTGAGTCGGAGATTGCTGACCTGGAGAGCCGCCTGGCAGCTCAAGAACTTGAACTTCAAAAGGCCAACTCCAAATTTGAATTCAGTGTCTCTGAACAAGAGAAGTTGAAGAAGAATTTTGATGCGGTGAAGAAAATCTGGGCTGATGAGAAGGCCTCACTGGTGACCCGGGACGAGACAGCAGAAACGTCACTTGCAGAAGCAACAGCCGATCTGTCCGGCTTAAAGCGCCAGATATCTCGAATGGTCTCAGCAATCTTCGGTAAGTTACTATATATAACCTTGAATATTGCAATCCTTCCATTGATGACTATTTTAATTGTCATCTCCGGCTCACCTTATGTTTATGAACGCAGGCCCCAGGAGCACAAACCTCAAGCAGAACATGTTGATCAAGCTGAAGGCGGTTTACACTCTGGTGGATCAACTGTACACCGGGTCACAACGTGCTTTGGCCGTTGTGACTTTATCAAATGACGTTCCCCATCTCCTGCAAGATGTGATAAAGCGGCTTGCCGTGCTACCCCAGCGGATCCAAGAGCTAAGACGGGCATCTGCCAGAATCGGGGCTATAGCTGGCTTGAGCCGGGCCAAGGCGTTGCTTCTAGAATTAGACCTGGCAGACGTTGCTCTTGGATATCCCAGCTTGAAGGAAGACGGCTCTTTATTTGACGAGACAAACTTTACCGCTTGTGTGAAAGTGGTACGTCCTATTGCTACTGTCATTGGGAACGATATTGACCTTACCAAGTATCAGCCGGGCTATGACAACGAGAACCGGAGAATTCCAACACCTCACTATGATGACGTCAGCCTGATCCCTCCAACTCGTAAGCACACCTTTGCCCCTGAAGTTGACCCAGCCGGTTTAATAGATGATGAAGCTGAGTTTGAAGCCTTAAGCGGCATTGACTGGGCCTCGTCAACCTTCCAGGATAGGGCAGCAGACGGAGAGGCCGAGAAGGATAACCCGGAATCTTCAAGCCAACCAAAGTAGTGAACCGCCAGGCGTTTATGACTTTGCGAAAATAATGCTTCATTATTCAGACTCGGGGAGTCTTGTAATAGGGTAGGAAAACCTCTCAATTTTTGTCATGCCTTCGCGCATGTTTGTGGCGCTTAATACTTTCGCAAGCCGCCATCGCGATATACTTCCAGCTTATGTCGATCTTTCCTTGATGTTAAAAACTCGCTTGCCTTATCCTGCATATAAAACAAACATAATTCCTTTGGCGACTTATCGCATCCGGGGTCACATAAAGTATTGATAACCCGGAGTATGAACCAAAACATCATATAAAGGCTGGTTTATGATTATAATCACAATAGCATACCTGCGATCTTTTTTGGTATTCTCGCCGGCTTATGTGACCCAAATCATGAGAGTGAGTTTAACTCCTGAAAGTTGGCACATATAATGTTCACCGCCCTTAATAATATTGACACTTACAAAGTATAATGAATAGTAAACTTAATTTCAAAGGCCTCTGATTCAATACGATCAGTGAACCGCTCCAAAGGGGTTAAGCTAAGATTCGGATACGATCATATAGCCCCGATGGCTTTGGCGATGCCGATCAAGTGGGTATCGACTATGTTCTCTTTGGTTCGAATATGACCTATGTTTGAACAGGAAGCCCCCAAATGACCATAAGAGTTGTTTAATGACGTTGATTCGAATACGATCCACGTCAGACCCAAAGAGGTTAAGCTATGATTCAAATATGATCAAGAAGGCCCCAAGTGGGTTTGGCAGTATGCCGATCAAGTGGGTATCGACAGCTATGTTCTCTTTGGTTCGAATACGACCTATGTTTGAACAAGAAGCCCCCAAGTGATCATGGCTAGATTCAGATATGATCATAAGCCGGACCAAAGGGAAAGCCGGATTCAGATATGATCCGCTCCCTGTTGGTTGTTTCCACCACCTGATAAAGAAGACATATAAACCTTTAATGGTGTAAAGGACAGAGGTCCTACTTTATTACTTTATATAATATATACAGTTTTAAAATATATACATCTTGAGAGCCGGTGGCTCAAGTATAGTAAGGCCGAAGATGAGCAATGTTCCACGGCCGGCGGGTCTCTTCCTCCGACTTACGTGAGTCTTTGTGCTCTCGAACATCGATGAGGTAGTATGACCCGTTGTTCAGATTCTTGCTGACCACAAAGGGTCCTTCCCAATGAGTGGATAGCTTGTGCCTATCAGACTGATCCTGGATGAGCCGGAGCACTAAGTCGCTTTCCTTAAAGGCTCTACTTCTAACCCGGCGGCTGTGATAGAGGCGCAGGTCTTGCTGGTAAATCGCTGAGCGGGCTATTGCCAAGTCTCGCTCCTCATCCAACATGTCAAGTGCATCCTGACGAGCTTTTTCATTATCAGCCTCAACGTAAGCCGCCACGCAGGGTGAGTCGTGCCGGATGTCACTTGGTAGGACTGCCTCCGCTCCGTACACCATGAAGAAAGGTCTATAACCTGTAGATATGTTAGGCGTAGTATTGATGCTCCATAGTACAGACGGTAGCTCCTCCACCCAACAACCCGGAGTTCGATGTAAGGGGACTAAAAGCCGGGGTTTAATACCCTTCAGGATCTCCTGATTAGCTCTCTCTGCTTGACCATTGGATGGAGGATGAGAAACAGCCGGAACATCAAGCCGGATGTGTTCTCGTTGACAGAACTCTTCCATGGAACCTTTGGAGAGATTAGTGCCATTATCAGTTATGATGCTGTGTGGAAAACCAAAACGAAAGATCACCTTTTTCATGAACTGAACCGCTGTGGCTGCATCACACTTGCTGACCGGCTCTGCCTCAACCCACTTTGTAAACTTATCCACTGACACCAGGAGGTGTGTCTTTTTATCCTTAGACCTCTTGAAAGGTCCAACCATGTCAAGCCCCAGACTGCGAATGGCCAAGTAATTGGAATCATCCTCAACTCTTGAGCCGGCACATGAGCTCGTCGTGAGAATTTTTGACATCTGTCACATTTGCTAACCAGATCCTCCAGCGTCAAGATGAGCCGTCACCAATAAAAACCATGACGGAAAGCTTTGGCAACAAGAGATTTTGAGCCGGCATGATGACCACAGTCTCCTTCATGGATCTCACGAAGTATCTCCTGACCCTCCGCAGACGACACACAACGTTGAAATGCCCCAGTAACACTGTAGTGATGTAACTCGCCATGAACAATCGTCATAGATTTGGATCGCCTGATGATTTGTCTCGCCAAAGTCTCATCCTCAGGCAACTCTCCCCGGGTCATATAGGCCAATCCGGGATGACGTGCAGGGCTGCCACCAGTTGTGCCTCCGAGTCTGGCACTGCTAGTTCTTCCTCTGTAGGTATCTTGACAGAAGGATTATGCAAAACATCGAGAAAGGTGTTAGGCGGCACCGGCTTACGCTGAGATCCCAGCCGGCTTAAAGCATCAGCCGCCTCATTCTTCCTTCGATCAATGTGCTCCACTTGATAACCTTTGAAGTGCCCAGCCACAGCATCAACTTCACGATGGTAAGCCGCCATTAAGGGATCCTTAGAATCCCACTTGCCTGATACTTGTTGAGCTACAAGATCTGAGTCACCTAAACACCTTACCCGACTCAAATTTATCTCTTTGGCCATCCTGAGACCAGTAAGGCCTCATACTCAACTGCATTGTTAGTACAAGGAAACATAAGCCGGAGCACATAACACAATTTGTCACCTCGAGGGGAAGTTAAAACGACTCCAGCCCCCGAGCCTTCCAACTGCCTGAACCCATCAAAGTGAATAGTCCAATATGTGTTATCCGCTTCTCCTCGTGTGCTGTAACTCTGTCCAATCATTAATAAAGTCCACCAAGGCTTGAGACTTAATATCAGTACGTGGCATGTACTTCAAATCATGAGGCCCAAGCTCAATGGCCCACTTGGCAATTCGTCCTGTGGCTTCCCTGTTCTGGATGATGTCTCCCAAGGGGGCAGAACTTACCATAGTTATAGGATGACCTTGGAAGTACTGTTTCAGCTTCCGACTTGCCATAAACACTCCGTAAACAAGCTTCTGTCAATGCGGATACCTTTGCTTGGACTCTATGAGCACCTCATTGATGTAATGTAACGCCCCAGATTCGTTGCGCCAGGTGTCTGCCAGTTATTCGTCGTTGTTGCCATGTCATGTGCTTGCGTGTCTCTCTCTGCCATGTCATCATCTGCATTTTTATCATGTCATCATGTGCATCTCATTTTGCATACGTGTTCATTTCATGCATCCGAGCATTTTCCCCATTGTCCGTTTTGCAATCCGGCACTCCTATGTCCCCCGACGCCCCCTTTTGCCTCTTTTTGTGTGCGGGTGTTAAACTTTCTCAGAATGGCCCGAGGTTTGCTAAGCGGCCTTGGTATAGCACCAGTAGACCGCCTGTCAAGTTTCGTGCCATTTGGAGGTTGTTTGGTACTCCAACGGTTAACCAGGTAACCGCAAAAGCCTCTTTTGTGTTGCAGCCCAACACCCCTTCCAAAGTGGCCCAAAACCCATCTAACTTCCCTCTACGCTCTCGGACGTTCGATCACGATCGCGTGGCCGAAAACCGCTCCTCATTTGGACTCTCCTAGCTCCCAGAAACTATAAATAAGTCCCCCCTCCGAAAATTCGCGGATGAATCCCCCGAAACCCTAGCTTCTTCCTCCTCCCGCCGACGGACACGTCCGCCCGGCGCCGGACATGTCCGTCCACTGCCACCCGCCACCGCTCCCGGCCAATCCGGGCGCGACACGTCACCGCCGCCGACCAGCCGCCGAGGGCTCAGATCCGCCTCGCCTTCGCCTCCGCCTCGCCTCCCGAGCCGCCCGCTCCGCGCCTCGCCGCGCGCGCCGCGCCCGGCCAGCCGGCCAGGCCGCCTCTCCGCCCAGGCGTCTCGGCCTCCGGGCCGGCCATCGCATCGCCGCCGCCACACCCGACCGCCCCGGCGAGCTCCCTGGCCGCCCCCCCTCCTCTCCAACTCCGGCGAGCCCAGCCCGCCTCGGGACCCGGTGCAGCCCAGATCCAGATCCGGTCAAACCCGAGGTTGACCCGTTTTTTTCACTAAGTCCCTGAGTTTTTGACATTTTCATGCCATTTTCATCACATCATAACTTGTTGCATATTGTTCCGTTTCGTGCGTGTAATATGTCAGATTGTTCGCCCCGACGAGTACATCATTTTATCTCATTGCATCATTTACATTTGAGCTCATCTTGGTGCCCGAAATGCTGTTGAGAGTGGGCTATGTGATGTTAGTTTCAGATTCTTATCAAAACATGCACTTTTGTCATTTTTGCCATGATTGATGTGTGCACCCTATGAACTTGAATCCTACATGTGTTTTGTAATATGCCATGCCATATTTACAGGGGTGTATGCCATGTATTTTTGTGATCTCTGTGCTGACTAGCACAAGCGTGCAAACTAGGCTTCATGATGTTGCTGATTTCAGCCCCTGTTCTGTTGATATTTTTATGCCATGTAAACGTGATGCTACCGAGAGATCCATGCTTATTTTGAGATACTTCAGTAAGGATGTTTTGAACATATGGTTATTCTCTATCCGTCCATGCCCTTTTTTGCAATTATGGAGTGCCATAGCTTGAGTCAATCGAGCTCTACTTTTGCTATAAAATGTTTCCTGGCAGGTTGTTTACATGTTATTCAATTTTGCCAAGGTTGTTGTAGTTGATCCGTGTATTCTATGATGTTGATCTTGCCATGTACAACTTCTATGCCATGTCTTCTAACTGTGAGTTGCCTTTCCATGCCATGTGTTGCTTTGTGGTGAGTGGTTCAAGCTCACCAACATGCCTACTTATTGTTGTTCTTGCCATGTTTGAATCTGTAATATAACTTGCCATGTTTACATGGGTGCTATCATATTTTCTGATCCTTTGTGGCTCATGGTAAGCAAAAGACTTTTGTTCCATGCAATTAGTAGATTCATTCCATGCCTTTTTTTGCCATGTTATGTTCCTGTAACATGTTGTTTGATAGCTCTAAACATTGCAACCTGATGTTATTTCTGCTAAAGTCTGAAACTGTTATTACATGCAATCTTGCCATGTCCTTTTGAGCATGTTCTATTGAGTTCTGGAGATAGCTCAGTGTTCATGTTTTGTCATTCTTTACCTGTACATCATGACCATCCCTTTTGTTTTCACGTTGAGATGCTGTAGCATAGTGTTTTGATTCTTGCAATATGCCTACTTGCTGTTTTGGACAGCTTGTCCTTTAAACTTGTTTCATGTGTATGTGTTGAACCGTTGCTCCGTTTTGAGTGTGCTCTATATGAAACTTGCTTGATTTTGCATGTAGTTTCATATTATCATGTTGCATCCTTGTTTTGAGGTGTTTGCTTGATGTTTGTATGCATTTTGCATCAATGCCATGTTTATCTTGTTTTGCTCATATCTTCTAGGCCGTAGCTCCGAATTTAATGAACTTTATATGTAACTTGACTAGAATTTTGTTTAGATCATCGTGGTGCATTTTAACTTGCTGTTTAACAACTTGAACTTAAGGTTTATTCAGATCTGGACCAATTTCGAAATATGCATATGAGGACTTACTGGAATTGTTATATGCTGTTTCCAGCCTCATTTAAACTTGCTTTGAGGTGTTGTTCTTGTTTGCATCATATTTTGCCATGAGTAGCTTCATGTAGTCTTTCCATGCATCATGCTTGTTGTGCATCATGCCTTGTTCTTGTGTGTGTGTTTACTATGGTGTGTGCTTCTTCTCGAGAGTTCCCGTTTCGTTGCGATCGTGAGGATTCGTTAAATCTCACGCTTGGTTCGTCTTCGTGGCTTCATCTTCTTCATGGACTCGTTCTTCTTCCTAGCGGGATTTCAGGCAAGATGACCGCTACCCTGGATCTCATTACTATCATTGCCATGCTAGTTGCTTCGTTCTATCGCTATGCTGCGCTACCTATTACCTGTTTATCAAGCCATCCCAAATTGCCATGTCAGCCTCTAACCTTTTTGCACCCTTCCTAGCAAACCGTTGTTTGGCTATGTTCCCGCTTTGCTCAGCCCCTCTTATAGCGTTGTTGGTTGCAGGTGAAGATGAAGTTTGTTCATTGTTGGAACATGGAGATGTTGTTCCTTGTTGGAACATGTTTACTTGTTGGGATATCACAATATATATTATTTAATTAATGCATCTATATACTTGGTAAAGGGTGGAAGGCTCGGCCTTATGCCCGGTGTTTTGTTCCACTCTTGCCGCCCTAGTTTCCGTCATATCGGTATTATGTTCCTGATTTCGCGTCCCTAACGCGGTTGGGTGATTTATGGGACCCCTTGACAGTTCGCTTTGAATAAGACTTTTCCAGCAAGGCCCAACATTGGTTTTACCATTTGCCTCACCTATGCCCTTTTTCCCTTGGGTTCGGAGCCCGAGGGTCATCTTTATTTTAGCCCCCCCGGGCCAGTTATCCTTCGAGTGCTGGTCCAAACCGAGCGATGTCCGGCGCCCCCTGGGCAATCAGGGTCTATGCCAACCCGACGTCTGGCTCATCCGGTGTGCCCTGAGAACGAGATATGTGCAGCTCCTATCGGGATTTGTCGGCACATCCGGGCGGCTTTGCTGGTCTTGTTTTATTGTTGTCGAAATGTCTTGTAGCTGGGATTCCGAGACTGACCGGGTCTTCCCGGGGAGAAGGAATGTCCTTCGTTGATCGCGAGAGCTTATCATGGGCTAAGTTGGGACACCCCTGCAGGGTATAAACTTTCGAGAGCCGTGCCCGCGGTTATGTGGCAGATGGGAATTTGTTGATATCCGGTTGTAGTAAACTTGAAGCAAACTCTTCTAAAATACACCAACCGTGTGCGTAACTGTGAGTTTCTCTTTTCGGGGTTAATCGAGAGGAGAACACGGTTTCTGGGTTATGTCTGACGTAAGTAGGAGTTCAGGATCACTTCTTGATCATTACTAGTTGACGACCGTTCCTTTGTTTCTCTTCTCGCTCTCATTTGCGTAAGTTAGCCACCATATCATGCTTAGTCGCTGCTGCAACCTCACCACTTTACCCCTTCCTTTCCCATTTAAGCTTTGCTAGTCTTGATACCCATGGTAATGGGATTGCTGAGTCCTCGTGGCTCACAGATTACTACACCAATAGTTGCAGGTACAGGTTTGCGATGATCATGACGCGAGAGCGATGTTTACTTGTTTTGGAGTTCTTCTTCTGCTTCTTCTTCGATCAGGGGATAGGTTCCAGGTCGGCAGCCTGGGCTAGCAGGGTGGATGTCGTTTAAGTTCCTGTTTGTGTTCCATCCGTAGTCGGATGTTGGTCTCTTGTATATGATGTTGATGTATTCTTGTGGCATTTGTGCCTTATGTATGTATCCCCATCTATTATGTAATGTTGATGTAATGATATCCACCTTGCAAAAGCGTTTCAATATGCGGGTCTATCCTTGGTGGGACCTTCGAGTTCCTTTTGGATAGGGTCGCATATTGGGCGTGACAAGTTGGTATCAGAGCCTCGACCGACCCTAGGATCCCCCTTGATTGATCGTGTAGTTTGGCCGTTGTTGAGTCTAGAAGAAAACTATTTTCGGAGTCTAGTTATATCGGAGAGTAGGAATTCTTTTTACTCCTCTGCCCCTTCGTCGCTCTGGTGAGAAATCTTGACGTAGGTGTTTTGAATTACTTCTCTTCCCTTCAAAATTTTTCTTTAGGATCACGTAGTTGGTTTTCCGATCGTTGGCTCTCAGCTCTTTTCATCCGGTGCATCTCTCGTCAAGTTGACTTGAGCCTCTTCATCTTTGCCAAGTTCAATCCTCAGTTTGCTCTCAACGAAGTTATTCCTCTATTCTCAGTTGTTTTCTTTTCCCACCCGCCCTCCCATCTTCTTCTCGAAACCGGAGTTCGTAATCGAGTATCGATCCTACTCGTGTGAAGTCTTTGCTTTCTATCCTCATTGTTCTCAACCGGTGTTTTCTCTTCAAGTTATTCGTCGGTTTCCCCCTCCAAGTTGCCTTTGTTTTTCCCGCCCTCCCACCCTCCTTCTTCACGGAGCCTGAGTCTTTTTCGAGCATCAATTTCATTCGTGCGGAGCCTCTTCAGTCTTCCCTCAATTATTTCAACCGGTGAATTCTCGTCTTGTTCGTCATTCTTCATCCCTTTCTTTTTCCGGTGCACTCAATTCAAGTTTTTCGGTGTTGATCATATTCTTTCCTTGGATCAAGTGTTCTCCTTGCTCATTCGCCTCTCGCCATTTAATCCCTCCGGAGTGCTCAAGACGTCTCAGGAGATTCGACTGTGTTCCAACTAATTCGAGGTTGTCACCTCATTCAAATATTTCAATTGTTCCGGTGCATCATCTATCTGTTCAACAATCCTTTCCAACGGTGTTCTTCTCTTCAGTGGGCCCTAACCCACAGGTCTTTTCCCAGGATCTTACCTGACTCTTCTAATTATTCAGGAGTTATTCTCAAGTTTTTTTTGAAGTTTGACGTAAGAATGAATTTCATCAGTCAGACGCCTTCCCAAGATCTCTTTCAAATTCTTTTCATTATTGGCTCAACCTCTTCGCTTTTCATTCTACCGGAGTATCTCAACAATTTTGGTGGTGTTTATCGTCATCCTTTGAAGACCGAAGTAGATTTCTCTTAAATCTTGTCTGTTCTCTCGAAGTTTCGTGGTTCTAGCTTCTTGTTACCCTCTCGAATTATTCTGTTTGTCGGAAATTCTTTTTTCTCAACCATCCGGAGTATTTCAGGAGTTGATTTCTGTTTCTTTTCACTGGAGGCCATCATTCCAGAAGAATTCTTCGTCCTCACATTTCAGCTACCGTTATCAAATTATCCCGGTGCTTCGTTCAAGTGTTCTTTATTCACCTCATGATCTCTTTGTTCTTTTGCATCTAAATCCCCTCGAGCATATTGGTTCTTCTAATTCTACCGGTGATTCATGAAGTCCTTCTCAAGTTTGCGATATGTAACTTCTCAATTATTTTTCAAGAAGAATAAGTAGTTTGCAAAATCCATTGTTTGTCATCAATTTAATTTGATGAAGGATAAGCATACAATAAATCTTATTCTTATTTCATCCAAGTGATTAATCCCTTCCTTCGGAGTTTGTTCTTGAGGAATAAATTCTAGTTTCAAGTCTTTTCATCCTTTCTTTTCCAGAATTCAATTATTTCCTCGGCCATTTCGTCGGAATCCTCCATCTAATTCATCGCAGGCTCATCTTATTCTTTCTTCCTTCATTTTATCTCGTCATCCTTTTGTTACCGGAGTTCTTCATGGTGGTTCTTCAGGATTTAATTCATTCTTCAAGAGTTCATCAAGATTTTGTTGGTGGAGTTCAAGTATCTTTTCTTCTCGCATCTCGAAGTGTAATTAATTCTTGTTTTGAAGTGGAGTTTTGCATTTCTTCGTTCTTCTAAGCCATCCAATCATTTCAATTTGTGGCCGGTTATCACCTTATGATCTTGAGATGTTATCCATAAGTCCACAACAAGCTTATTCTTTCGTGGTTGATTTTCTCAACAACTCCGTTCAATCTTTTCTTCTAAGGTTGCTTTCTATTTCATTCGTGACACAAGTTGTCATTTTCTTCTCCGTTCTTTTCATTCAACTGTTTTAATTCTTTTCGGAGGTTTTGTGTCATGTCTTCATCAAGTATCGTTCCATCCTCTCAAGTTCATGTTCTATTCTTTCCTTGTTCAACCGGAGTGCTTGCCTAAATCCTTTCAGTCTTATTTGTTTCTTATCTCGTTCTAACCGAAGTTGTTTCATAGTCTATCTGATTCCGTAAGCTTTCGATTCTCGTCATTTTGTCGTTCCCCTCTTCTTCTCGTGTGCTCTCGATTCTTGGCTTCTTCTCTTGAGCTCTTGTTTCACCTCATCCATTTTCCCTTCCGTCTTGGTCCTAAGATCTCGGGACGAGATCTCTTGTTAGTGGAGGAGTGTTGTAACGCCCCAGATTCGTTGCGCCAGGTGTCTGCCAGTTATTTGTCGTTGTTGCCATGTCATGTGCTTGCGTGTCTCTCTCTGCCATGTCATCATCTGCATTTTTATCATGTCATCATGTGCATCTCCTTTTGCATACGTGTTCGTTTCATGCATCCGAGCATTTTCACCGTTGTCCGTTTTGCAATCCGGCACTCCTATGTCCCCCGACGCCCCCTTTTGCCTCTTTTCGTGTGCGGGTGTTAAACTTTCTCAGAATGGCCCGAGGTTTGCCAAGCGGCCTTGGTATAGCACCAGTAGACCGCCTGTCAAGTTTCGTGCCATTTGGAGGTTGTTTGGTACTCCAACGGTTAATCAGGTAACCACAAAAGCCTGTTTTGTGTTGCAGCCCAACACGGCCCAAAACCCATCTAACTCCCCTCTACGCTCTCGGTCATTCGATCACGATCGCGTGCCCGAAAACCGCTCCTCATTTGGTCTCTCCTAGCTCCCAGAAACTATAAATAAGTCCCCCCTCCGAAAATTCGCGGATGAATCCCCCGAAACCCTAGCTTCTTCCTCCTCCCGCCGACGGACACGTCCGCCCGGCGCCGGACATGTCCGTCCACTGCCACCGCCGCCGCTCTGGCTAATCCGGCGCGACACGTCACCGCCAAACCAGCGTCGCCGAGGCCCGAGATCCGGCCCCAGCCTTCGCCTCCGCCCTCGCCTCGCGCCGCGCCCGCGCCTCGCCCGCCCGGCACCGCCCGGCCAGCGCTTTCGTCCGGCGCGCCGCCGCCCTCCGCCCATGGCGCAGCGCCTCGCGCTCCAGCCGGCCGCCGCCGCCCGCACCTCTGCTGACCCCACGCCCGTGGCGCTCCTCCCCGCCACCCCGGCGAGCTCCCTGGCCGCCCCCCCCTCCTCTCCAACTCCGGCGAGCCCCGCTCGCCTCGGGACCCGGTGCAGCCCAGATCCAGATCCGGTCAAACCCGAGGGTGACCCGTTTTTTTTCACTAAGTCCCTGAGTTTTTGACATTTTCATGCCATTTTCATCGCATCATAACTTGTTGCAAATTGCTCCGTTTCGTGCGTGTAATATGTCCAATTGTTCATCTCGACGAGTACACCATTTCATCTCATTGCATCATTTACATTTGAGCTCATCTTGAAGCCCGAAATGCTTTTGAGAGAGGGCTATGTGATGTTAGTTTCAGATTCTTATCAGAACATGCACTTTTGTCATTTTCTCCATGATTGATGTGTGCACCCTATGAACTTGAGTCCTACATGTGTTTTGTAATATGCCATGCCATCTTTACAGGGGTGTATTCCATGTATTTTTGTGATCTATGTGCTGACTAGCACAGGCATGCAAACTAGGCTTCATGATGTTGCTGATTTCAGCCCCTGTTCTGCTGATATTTTTATGCCATGTAAACGTGATGCTACCGAGAGATCCATGCTTATTTTGAGATACTTCACTAAGGATTTTGAACATATGGTTATTCTATATCCAACCATACCCTTGTTTGCAATTATGGAGTGCCATAGATTGAGTCAATCGAGCTCTACTTTTGCTATATAATGTTTCCTGGCAGGTTGTTTACATGTTATTCAATTTTTCCAAGGTCGTTGTAGTTGATCCGTGTATTCTATGATGTTTCTCTTGACATTTATAGCTTCTATGCCATATATTATAACTGTGAGTTGCCTTTCCATGCCATGTATTGCTCTGTGGTGAGTGGTTCAAGCTCACCAACATGCCTACTTATTGTTGTTCCTGCCATGTTTGAATCTGTAATATAACTTGCCATGTTTACATGGGTGCTATCATATTTTCTGATCCTTTGTGGCTCATGGTAAGTAAAGGACTTTTGTTCTATGCAACTAGTAGATTCATTCCATTCCTTTGTTTGCCATGTTATGTTCCTGTAACATGTCGTTTGATAGCTCTAAACATTGCAACCTGATGTTATTTCTGCTAAAGTCTGAAACTGTTATTATATGCAATCTTGCCATGTCCTTTTGAGCATGTTCTAGTGAGTTCTGGAGATAGCTCAGTGTTCATGATTTGTCATGCTTTACCTGTACATCATGCCCATCCCTTTTGTTTTCACGTTGAGATGCTGTAGCATAGTGTTTTGATTCTTGCAATATGCCTACTTGCTGTTTTGGACAGCTTGTCCTTTAAACTTGTTACATGTGTATGTGTTGAACCGTTGCTCCGTTTTGAGTGTGCTCTATATGAAACTTGCTTGATTTTGCATGTAGTTTCATATTATCATGTTGCATCCTTGTTTTGAGGTGTTTGCTTGATGTTTGTACGCATTTTGCATCAATGCCATGTTTATCTTGTTTTGCTCATATCTTCTAGGCCGTAGCTCCGAATTTAATTAACTTTATATGTAACTTGACTAGAATTTTGTGTAGATCATCGTGGTGCATTTTAACTTGCTGTTTAACAACTTGAACTTAAGGTTTATTCAGATCTGGACCAATTTCGGAATATGCATATGAGGACTTACCGGAATTGTTATATGTTGTTTCCGGCCTCATTTAAACTTGCTTTGAGGTGTTGTTCTTGTTTGCATCATATTTTGCCATGAGTAGCTTCATGTAATCTTTCCATGCATCATGATTGTTGTGCATCATGCCTTGTTCTTGTGTGGTGTGTTTACTATGGTGTGTGCTTCTTCTCGAGAGTTCCCGTTTCGTTGCGATCGTGAGGATTCGTTCGTCTACGCTTGGTTCGTCTTCGTGGCTTCATCTTCTTCATGGACTCGTTCTTCTTCCTAGCGGGATTTCAGGCAAGATGACCGCTACCTTGAATCTCATTACTATCATTGCTATGCTAGTTGCTTCGTTCTATCGCTATGCTGCGCTACCTATTACCTGTTTATCAAGCCATCCCAAATTGCCATGTCAGCCTCTAACCTTTTTGCACCCTTCCTAGCAAACCGTTGTTTGGCTATGTTCCCGCTTTGCTCAGCCCCTCTTATAGTGTTGTTAGTTGCAGGTGAAGATGAAGTTTGTTCCTTGTTGGAACATGGAGATGTTGTTCCTTGTTGGAACATGTTTACTTGTTGGGATATCACAATATATATTATTTAATTAATGCATCTATATACTTGGTAAAGGGTGGAAGGCTCGGCCTTATGCCCGGTGTTTTGTTCCACTCTTGCCGCCCTAGTTTCCGTCATATCGGTATTATGTTCCTGATTTCGCGTCCCTAACCCGGTTGGGTGATTTATGGGACCCCTTGACGATTCGCTTTGAATAAGACTTTTCCAAAGAAGGCCCAACATTGGTTTTACCATTTGCCTCACCTATGCCCTTTTTCCCTTGGGTTTGGAGCCCGAGGGTCATCTTTATTTTAGCCCCGGGCGGTTATCCTTCGAGTGCTGGTCCAAACCGAAGCGATGTTCGGCGCTCGGGCAATCGGTCTATGCCAACCCGACGTCTGGCTCATCCGGTGTGCCCCGAGAACGAGATATGTGCAGCTCCTATCGGGATTTGTCGGCACATCCGGCGGCTTTGCTGGTCTTGTTTTATTGCTTTGTCGAAATGTCTTGTAGCCGGGATTCCGAGACTGATCGGGTCTTTGGGAGAAGGAATATCCTTCGTTGATCGCGAGAGCTTAGCATGGGCTAAGTTGGGACACCCTGCAGGGTATAAACTTTTGAGAGCCGTGCCAGCGGTTATGTGGCAGATGGGAATTTGTTAATACCGGTTGTAGTAAACTTGAAGCAAACTCTTCTAAAATACACCAACCGTAATGCGTAGCGTGAGTGTCTCTTTTCGGGTTAATCGAGAGGATAACACGGTTTCTGGGTTATGTCTGACGTAAGTAGGAGTTCAGGATCACTTCTTGATCATTACTAGTTGACGACCGTTCCTTTGTTTCTCTTCTCGCTCTCATTTGCGTAAGTTAGCCACCATATCATGCTTAGTCGCTGCTGCAACCTCACCACTTTACCCCTTCCTTTCCCATTTAAGCTTTGCTAGTCTTGATACCCATGGTAATGGGATTGCCGAGTCCTCGTGGCTCCTGATTACTACACCAACAGTTGCAGGTACAGGTTTGCGATGATCATGACGCGAGAGCGATGTTTACCTGTTTTGGAGTTCTTCTTCTGCTTCTTCTTCGATCAGGGGATAGGTTCCAGGTCGGCAGCCTGGGCTAGCAGGGTGGATGTCGTTTGAGTTTCTGTTTGTGTTCCATCCGTAGTCGGATGTTGGTCTCTTGTATATGATGTTGATGTATTCTTGTGGCATTTGTGCCTTATGTATGTATCCCCATCTATTATGTAATTTTGATGTAATGATATCCAACTTGCAAAAGCGTTTCAATATGCGGGTCTATCCTTGGTGGGACCTTCGAGTTCCTTTTGGATAGGGTCGCATATTGGGCGTGACATGTAATAAATCGGCCGTTGAACCGGATGCTCCTTGCCAGCCTCCTTACGGTCCACCATGATGGCAACACTCACAACTCGTGAGTTAGTAGCCACATATAACAACAACGGCTCTTTATCAATGGGAGCCGCAAGGACCGGCGGCTCAGACATCTGTCTCTTTAAATCTTCAAAGGCAGTATTAGCAGCATCACTCTAGACAAAAGTGTCTGTTTTCTTCATCATCTGATCCAGCGGTAGGGCCTTCTCACCTAACCGACTTATGAACCGGCTTAAAGCTGCAACACGACCCACCATTCGCTGAACATCATTGATGCACGCCGGTTTAGCCAAAGAGATAATTTCCTTGATCTTCTCCAGATTAGCTTCAATGCCTCTGTTTGAAACCAGGAAACCCAAGAGCTTGCCTGCAGGTACACCAAATACACACTTTGCCGCGTTAAGCATCATCTTATAAACCCGGAGATTATCAAAGGTCTCTTTCAAATCAGACATCAAGGTTTCCTTCTCTCTGGACTTCACCACGATGTCATCCACATAAGCATGAACATTGCACCCAATTTGATCGTGGAGACAGTTCTGTACACATCGCTGATAAGTCGCCTGAGCACTCTTGAGCCCAAAAGGCATAGATACATAGCAGAAGGCTCCAAACAGAGTGATGAACGTCGTCTTCTCCTGGTCCTTAACTGCCATTTTGATCTGATGATAACTAGAGTAAGCATCCAAAACGCTCAAACGCTCGCAACCCGCAGTAGCATCAATGATTTGATCAATACGGGGGAGAGCAAAGGGATTAGCCGGACAAGCCTTATTTAAGTCCGTGTCGTTCTTCTTGAGCACGGGCACCAGGTTAGCCAACCACTCCGGGTGAAAAACTTCCACAATAAACCCAGCCGCTAAGAGTTGGGCGACTTCCTCTCCAATAGCTTTCTGTCTCTCTTCGTTGAACCGTCGAAGAAACTGCCTGACCGGCTTATACTTCGGATCAATATTGAGAGTGTGCTCAGCGAGTGTTCTCGGTACACCCGACATGTCAGAAGGTTTCCATGCGAAGATGTCCCGGTTCTCACGGATGAACTCGATGAGCGCGCTTTCCTATTTAGGATCCAAATTGGTACTGATACTGAACTGCTTAGATGAATCTCCTGGAGTAAAATCAACAAGCTTTGTTTCAGCAGCCGACTTAAACTTCATCGCCGGGACATGCTCGGTGGTTGGCTTCTTTAGAGAGGTCATATCCGCCGGGTCAACATTGTCTTGATAAAACTTCAGCTCCTCTGCTGCACAAACAGACTTCGGCATAAGCCGCGTCGCCTTCCTCACATTCCAGGCTACCTTTTGACTTCCATGCATGGTAATGGTGCCCTTGTGACCCGGCATCTTAAGCTGCAGATAGACATAACACGGCCGTGCCATGAACTTGGCATAAGCCGGCGGTCTAAACAGAGCATGATATGGGCTCTTGATTTTGACCACCTCAAAAGTTAATTTCTCAGCTCTAGAGTCATACTCATCTCCAAATGCCACTTCCAGTTCAATCTTGCCAACTGGGTAAGCCGACTTACCAGGCACCACTCCATGAAAGACAGTGTTGGACGTCTTCAAGTCCTTATCAGTCAAACCCATGCGGCGAAAGGTCTCATAATAGAGGATGTTGATGCTGCTACCTCCGTCCATGAGTACCTTAGTGAATTTATATCCACCAACCCGAGGTGCTACCACTAAGGCCAACTGACCTGGATTATCAACCCGGAGGGAGTGATCTTCCCTACTCTATACAATGGGCTATTCTGACCACCTCAAATAACAAGGAACCGCCGGCTCAACAGAATTCACGGCCCTCTTATGAACCTTCTGGTCACGTTTGCACAAATTAGTGGTGAACACATGATCACGCCCCACCATTCAATTTGCCGGGTGGCTTTGATAACCTGACTGTTGCTGCTGCTGTCCCCCTTGACCAGACTGCTGTTGATTATAGCCGCCTTGATTTCCTTGAAAGCCGGAACTTGAACCGCCGCCCGGGCCATGAAAGCCGCCGGCTCCTGAGCCGCCGCCCGACCCATGATTGCCATCAAACATGTTGGAATTCTTGAAAGCCTTCATGATCGCGCAGTCTTTCCATAAGTGAGTGGCGGGTCGTTCCCGGGTGCCGTGTCTCGGGCAAGGCTCATTGAGTAACTGCTCAAGAGATGGGCCTGACCCACCAGACCGAGGGGGCTGCTTGCCCTTACGTCTTTGATTGTTACCCTGTGCATTGGCGTTGGCTACAAACTCCGGGTTACTCTCTGCCTTACGCTTATTGCCTCCTTGATTTGTTGGGTTATGCTGCCGACCCTTTCCATTGCCGTTCTTCTTTCCCTTCCCTGTCTTTTCCTCATCAGACGCAGGATCCTTGTTACTATCAGAATCAGCGTATTTGACTAAAGCTGCCATCAGCGTACCCATATTATTGAAATCACGCTTAAGGCGCCCTAGTTTCTGTCTCAGCGGCTCAAAGCGGCAGTTCTTCTCCAACATGAGGACTGCAGGGCCGGCATCCATCTTGTCAGACGAATGTATTATCTCCTTGACCCGGCGTACCCAATGAGTCGTGGATTCACCTTCCTCCTACTTACAATTTGTTAGGTCCACAATCGACATAGATTGCTTGCAAGTGTCTTTGAAGTTATGGATGAATCGGGCTTTGAATTCTGCCCATGAGCTAACGAAATTGGGTGGCAAGCCCTTTAACCAAGATCGGGCCGTTCCATCTAACATCATGGTGAAATACTTAGCCATTGCTGCATCACTGACCTCCAACAGCTCCATGGCCATCTCATAACTTTCGATCCACGCCCCGGGCTGCAAGTCGGCCGTGTAATTCGGCACCTTCCGAGGTCCCTTGAAGTACTTGCGTAAACGTACATTGCGTAAAGCCGGCACTAAGCAAGGAACACCGCCGGTTCTGGTAGCCACTCCCGCCTCAACGGAAGTCGTGGGATAATCTGGAAGGTCCTGATGAGCCGTTTGTTGAGCCGCTAGCTGAGTCGCCCGCTCGTCCTCCTGACGTATCCGGTCCTGCACCGGGTTATCCATCGGGCAGGTTACGACGCTGGGCGTTGTTTGACAAAGCTTCTTACTCCATGTGCCTGCTATAAATCGGACTCCGGTTTTGACGAGCCGGAGCTAACCAAGGCGGAGGAGTTGAATGAATCATGTCCCGGCTGTAAGAATAAGTCTCTTGCTGAGCTAGGGTTGTCTGGACGAGGTCTCTGATCCTTCGGGTCTCCACCGCCGTCGGATCATCACTGTCCACTGGGAGAGCCACCAAACGCGTCGATGCTGCGATTAAGTTCTCCATGGGGTTGGAAAAATGACCCGGTGGTATTGGTACATAGTGGGGTGGGGCCATACTCCCATGAGGAGGTGCCATCTCTCGAGGCTGAGCCGGTCCTCCCGCTCCGGCCGTCATAAACTGATTTGCTTCGGGCGGGTTGCTAGGACCTGCACCGGGTGTAGCGAAAAGGTTCTGAGGGTCGTAAACCAGAGGCAAACGGGATTGAGTTTTCTAGTGCCTCCTCCTCATCACCTCATTAGATGCGTTCAGGCTCATATTAAGCTGGAAAGCCTCTGACTGGAGTTGCTGCGCCCGTGCATCCAAAGCCGCCCGTTCTGTAGCTAACCTGGTGTCCTCAGCTGCCAAGGCCTCCTTGGCCCGAGCTATCTCCTCACGCACCTTTTCCACCTCCACATTATGCTCATCCTGATTTGCAGGAATAACCGTGGCGGTTAACAGGGCCGTCAGCTTATCCATGAGATCCATCAGCACCTGAGCCGGTGGGCGCACAGGGCCTCCTGCCCCGGCCGCTCCTGACCCGGACGTTATTGCTCTTGCAGCCGTTGAGTTTTGACTGGGTTGAGTACCAGCCATGAAGACTCCTGCCTAGCTTGGCGGCTCATAGGAGTCCGGAATACTAGAGCCGTCAGAACAGCCTCCAAGCATGCCCTCTTGTACTTGATATAGCGAATCTATTGAACCGACGGACGAATCACCGTCAGAGAGGACGACCGTCTCACCACCATCTTCAGATCCTTTAGAAAGTTCCTCTCTGTGGATGCAGCCCACGAAGGCACGCTTCATGTCGGGTTGAACTCGGGCGGGTCTCGCGCGCTGAGCCGTCTCGAGAAGGTCGATGCAGTTGTCCGGCTCAGGGCCCGGCTCGCCAATCCGGCCGATGAAGACATGGATTCCGCCGAAGGGGACCCGGTACCCGTACTCACTTGAGTCGGCGTCGGGGCCCCAGCCTTCGTTGTCGATGTAGATCTTGCCGCGATGACTCTTGGTCATCCGGCCCACTGCGTATCCCTTGAGCCCTTCGAAACTGCCCTTCAAGAACTCAAATCCACCGTGCGCTGGACCCACAGTGGGCGCCAACTGTCGTGGAATTGTCACGGCAGATGTCCTCTTGCAAGGACTTAGCCGTGGAGCCATTGCAACTAGGAAGCTTAAAGGGGTTAATCGGGACAAAGGACACGGGAGGTTTATACTAGTTCGGCCCCTTACGGTGAAGGTAAGGCCTACGTCTAGTTGGGTTGGTATTGCTTGATGTTTCGATGACCAGGGAGCGAGATACGCTATGCCCGGCTCTCGATTAGTTGTTTCTTGCCCTAAGCCGCCAGCGAGTCGTCCCCTTATATACACGGGTTGACGCCCTACGGCCTATAGAGTCCCGGCCAGCTCATAAACAGTGTTCGGCTCGGTGACTAGTTAATTCTACCTTACGATACAAGTCATGCCATCATGGCGGTTTACCACTACGGGCCTTAAGTCGCCTGTGGGCTTTAGGCCTTTTGGGCTTCTTCCTGATGAGTCTTATTTTTTGTAACCCGGCCCCTCCTGGGCGGCTTACACAAATAGTTATATCCCCAACACTATGGGTATGTCTCCGTATAAAATGGTTTATGGAAAAGCATGTCACTTACCTCTCGAACTAGAACATAAGGTATATTGGGCTATTAAAGAGCTCAATTATGATTTCAAACTTTCCGGTGAGAAGAGGTTATTTGACATTAGCTCACTTGATGAATGGAGAACCCAAGCTTATGAGAATGCCAAACTTTTTAAAGAAAAAGTTAAAAGATGGCATGACAAAAGGATACAAAAGCGTGAGTTTAATGTAGGTGATTATGTGTTGCTATTCAACTCTCGCCTAAGATTTTTTGCAGGAAAACTTCTCTCTAAATGGGAATTGTCCTTACGTTATCAAGGAGGTATATCATTCCGGTGCCATAAAAATCAACAACTTCGAAGGCACAAATCCGAAGGTGGTGAACGGTTAAAGAATCAAACATTATATCTCAGGTAATTCTATAAATATGGAAACCAATGTTATTGAAACCGTAACCCCGCAGGACTACATAAGGGACACTTTCCAGAACACTTCAAACTCCGAAAAGGAATAGGTATGTGGTACGGTAAGTAATCCGACTCCAAAACAGTTCTAATGGCAATTTTTCTCTATTCTGGAATATTTAAGAAAATAGGAAAATAAGAAGTAGTCCGGGAAGGACACGAGGCCTCCACGAGGGTGGAGGGTGCTCCCTACCCCCCTGGGCGCACCCCCTGCCTCGTGGGCACCTCGTGAGCTCTCCGGACTCCTTTTTCTTGCACGATACTTCTTTTGGTCGGTAAAAAATCATTATATAATCTCCTGAAGGTTTTGACCACCGTACCACGCAAATATCCTCTGTCTTTGTTTTGAGCTATTTTTCTGACAGATCTAGATCACCATGACATCTCCAAGTGCCCCCAAGGACAAGTTCTTCGAGAAGGTTATCAATCCCTACCTCGCGGAGGTGCTGCAACACCCTCAAACCATTGAGATGCATGATGGGTTGCTGCACATCCACGATGTCGAGGGACCAAGGAGGACCAGAAGCGTGGAGACAAGACTTGAAGTAATGGAGCAACAAGTTTTCTAGAGCCAAGGGATAGTGGAACGCGGACTCAACGCCAACCACATGATGATCGCGGAGTTCACCAACAACCACAAGCTAGATGACAAGAACATTGGGGAGACCATCCTCAAACTTCACGAGAAAATCGAGCAGCTCCAAGCCCAAATCTATGACCTGCAAAACCAAAACTGTGAGTATGAATATAGATTGAAGAGGATGAGTTTGGTTGCAGATTTGAGGATTTCGGAGACTCGATCATCCTTCTATGATGGTGAGCCTATGCCTTGGAAGATGGACGACAAGCCTACATCATCAACAACTCCATCATCACCACCACCGAGGAAAGAGATATAATCACATGGGTATGGGCACTCCCTTGGCAATCGCCAAGCTTGGGGAGGTGCTTGCATCGTATCACCATCACACTCCTATCTTTACCATTTTTCTTAGTTCGATCCTTTTGGTAATATCTTGATCTAGTAGAATAAAGTTTTAGTATGATTTAGTTTTGAGTTTTGCTTTATGATCCTTCTATGTAATCGAGTCCGTGAGTTATATATAATAAAGATTAGTGTTGAGTCAAGGGCTTGATTATCTTGCTATGATCGTGAGGAAAGTAAATAAAACGAAAAGAATAAAGAGAAATAAAGAGATCATATTGAGAGTAATGACTTCACATATAAAGAGTATGATGAATAAAAGTTGTTAGAGTTGACAAACATTGTCTTGGTCATCGTTGCAATTAATAGGAAGTAATAAAGAAAGAGAGGTTTTCACATATAAATATACTATCTTGGACATCTTTTATGATTGTGAGCACTCATTAAAGTATGACATGCTAAAGAGTTGATGTTGGACAAGGAAGACAACGTAATGGGTTATGTTTTCTTATATCTGAAATAAATTATATTGTCATGGATCATCCAACATGTTGAGCTTGCCTTTCCCTCTCATGCTAGCCAAATTCTTTGCACCAAGTAGAGATACTACTTGTGCTTCCGAATGTCCTTAAACCTAGTTTTTCCATGAGAGTCCGCCATATCTACCTATGGATTGAGTAAGATCCTTCAAGTAAGTTGTCATGTTGCATGCAATAAAAATTGCTTTCTAAATATGTATGATTTATTAGTGTGGAGAAAATAAGCTTTATATGATCTTGTGATATGGAAGCAATAAAAGCGACGGACTGCATAACAAAGGTCCATATCACAAGTGCCAATATAAAGTGACGTTCTTTTGCATTAAGATTTTGCGCATCCAACCCTAAAAGCACATGACAACCTCTGCTTCCCTATGCGAAGGGCCTATCTTTTACTTTTGTCTTATACCTTATGCAAGAGTCATGCTGATCTTCACCTTTCCTTTTTACATTTTATCCTTTAGCAAGCACATTGTGTTGGAAAGATCCTGATATAAATATCCAATTGGATTTAAGTTAGCATGAATTATTATTGTTGACATTACCCTTGAGGTAAAAGGTTGGGAGGCAACACTATAAGCCCCTATCTTTCTCTGTGTCCGATTAAAACTCCATATCCATAAGTATTGCGTGAGTGTTAGCAATTATGAAAGACTAAATGATAGTTGAGTATGTGGACTTGCTGAAAAGCTCTTATTTTGACTCTTTCCGATGTTATGATAAATGGCAATTGCTTCAATGACTGAGATTATAGTTTGTTGGTTCTCAATGAAGTTTTTGATTCATAGTTTACATTGTGAATAGATTATTAGTTGAGCATAAGAGATCATATGAAAATATCCATATATGTTGTTGTTATAAGAATGATCATGATGCCCTCATGTCCGTATTTTATTTTATCGACACCTCTATCTCTAAACATGTGGACATATTTATCGTTATCGGCTTCCATTTGAGGACAAGCGAGGTCTAAGCTTGGGGGAGTTGATACGTCCATTTTGCGTCATGCTTTTATATCGATATTTATTGCATTATGGGCTGTTATTACACATTATGTCACAATACTTATGCCTATTCTCTCTTATTTACAAGGTTTACATGAAGAGGGAGAATGCCGGCAGCTGGAATTCTGGGCTGGAAAAGGAGCAAATATTAGAGACCTATTCTGCACAGCTCCAAAAGTCCTGAAACTTCACGGAAATTATTTTTGCAATTAATAGAAAAATACTAGCGAAAGAATCCACGGAGGGGCCCACACCACAGCCACGAGGATGGGGCGCCCTACCCACCGGGCGCACCACACGCCTTTGTGGGCCCCAAGGGCCTCCGGTGCCCATCTTCTGCTATATTAAGTCTTTTACCCTGGAAAAAATCATTAGCAAGCTTTCGGGAAGAAACTCCGCCGTCACGAGGGGGAACCATGGCGGAACCAATCTAGCTTAGGGCTCCGACAGAGCTGTTGTGTCAGGGAAACTTCCCTCCGGGAGGGGGAAATCATTGCCATCGTCATCACCAACGATGCTCTCATCGGGAGGGGGTCAATCTCCATCAACATCTACACCAGCACCATCTGCTCTCAAACCCTAGTTCATCTCTCGTATCCAATCTTTGTCCCAAAGCCTCAGATTGGTACCTGTTGGTTGCTAGTAGTGTTGATTACTCCTTGTAGTTGATGCTAGTTGGTTTATTTGGTGGAAGATCATATGTTCAAATCCTATATGCATATTAATACGCCTCTGATAATGAACATGAATATGATTTGTGAGTAGTTACGTTTGTTCCTGAGGACGTGGGAGAAGTCTTGCTATAAGTAGTCATGTGAATTTAGTATTCGTTCGATATTTTGATGAGATGTATGTTGTCTCTCCTCTAGTGGTGTTATGTGAACGTCGACTACATGACACTTCACCATTGTTTGGGCCTACAGGAAGGCATTGGGAAGTAATAAGTAGATGATGGGTTGCTAGAGTGACAGAAGCTTAAACCCTAGTTTATAAGTTGCTTCGTAAGGGGCTGATTTGGATCCATATGTTTCATGCTATGGTTAGGTTTACCTTAATACTTATTTTGTAGTTGTGGATGTTTGCAATAGGTGTTAATCATAAGTGGGATGCTTGTCCAAGAAAGGATAACACCCAAGCACCGGTCCACCCACATACCAAATTATCAAAGTAACGAACGCGAATCATATGAGCGTGATGAAAACTAGCTTGACGATAATTCCCATGTGTCCTCGGGAGCGCTTTTCTCTATATAAGAGTTTGTCCAGGCTTGTCCTTTGCTACAAAAAGGACTGGGCCATCTTGCTGCACCTTATTTACTTTCACTAATTGTTACCCGTTACAAATTACCTTATCACAAAACTCTCTGTTACCGATAATTTTAGTGCTTGCAAAGAATGCCTTACTGAAAATGCTTGTCATTTCCTACTACTCCTCGTTGGGTTCGACACTCTTACTTATTGAAAGGACTACGATAAATCCCTTGTACTTGTGGGTCATCAGTAGCACCATGATCTTCATGATAAAGAGTCTCTTATTTTGTCACTTTCATATACTAGTGGGAATTTTCATTATAGAACTTGGCTTGTATATTCCAACAATTGGCTTCCTCAAATGCCCTAGGTGTTCGTTAGCAAGTAAGTTGGATGCACACCCACTTAGTTTCTTTTGTTGAGCTTTCATACATTTATAGCTCTAGTGCATTCATTGCATGGCAATCCCTTCTCCTCGCATCGACATCAATTGATGGGCATCTCCATAGCATGTTGATTAGCTGCATTGATGCAAGAGTTTCTCCCTTTTTGTCTTCTCCACACAACTTCCATCATCATATTTTGTTCCACCTATAGTGCTATGTCCATGGCTCGCGCTCATATATTGCGTGAAAGTTTAAAAAGTTTGAGAATACTAAAGTATGAAACTATTGCTTGACTTGTCATCGGGGTTGTGCATGATGGGGGCATTTTGTGTGACGAAGATGAAGCATGGCCAAACTATATGATTTTGTAGGGATGAGCTTTCTTTGACTATGTTATTTTGAGAATACATAATTACTTGGTTAGTATGCTTGAAGTATTATTACTTTTATGTCAATATTAAACTTTTGTCTTGAATCTTTCGGATCTGAACATTCATGCCGCAATAAATAAAATTACATTGACAAATTTGCTAGGTAGAATTCCACATCAAAAATTCTGTTTTTATCATTTACCTACTCGAGGACGAGCATGAATTAAGCTTGGGGATGCTTGATACGTCTCCAACGTATCTATAATTTTTTATTGTTCCATGCTATTATATTATCCATCTAGGATGTTTAATATGCATTTATATGCTATTTTATATGATTTTTGGGACTAACCTATTAACCTAGAGCCCAAAGTGCTTTCTGCTTTTTTTCCTTGTTTTTGAGTTTTACAGAAAAGACATACCAAACGGAGTCCAATTGACGTGCCAATTTTTGATGATTTTTATGGACCAAAAGAAGCCCCCGATGTAAAAGAGTTGGGCCAGAAGAGTCCCGAGCCGTCCACGAGGGTGTGGGGCGCGCCCTACCCTTTGGGCGCGTCCCATATCATGGACGACTTGGAGACCCCCCCTGACGTGAGACCTACTCCAAAAATTCCTAGAAATACATAAACCTCCAGAAAATAACCTAGATCGGGAGTTCCGCCTCCGCAAGCCTCTGTAGCCACCAAAAACCAATTGGGACCCTGTTCCGGCACCCTGCCGGAGGGGGATCCCTCACTGGTGGCCATCTTCATCATCCCAGCGCTCTCCCTGACGAGGAGGGAGTAGTTCACCCTCGGGGTTGAGGGTATGTACTAGTAGCTATGTGTTTGATCTCTCTATCATCTTCTTAATTCGGCACGATCTTGATGTATTGTGAGCTTTGCTATTATAGTTGGATCTTATAATGTTTCTCCCCCTCTACTCTCTTGTAACGGATTGAGTTTTCCCTTTGAAGTTATCTTATCAGATTGAGTCTTTAAGGATTTGAGAACACTTGATGTATGTCTTGCATGTGCTTAACTGTGGTGACAATGGGATATTCACGTGATCCACTTGATGTATGTTTTGGTGATCAACTTGCGGGTTCAGTGACCTTGTGAACTTATCATAGGGGTTGGCACACGTTTCGTCTTGACTCTCCGGTAGAAACTTTGGGGCACTCTTTGAAGTTCTTTGTGTTGGTTGAATAGATGAATCTGAGATTGTGTGATGCATATCGTCTAATCATACCCATGGATACTTGAGGTGACATTGGAGTATCTAGGTGACAATAGGGTTTTGGTTGATAAGTGTCTTAAGGTGTTATTCTAGTACGAACTCTAGGATAGACCGAACGGAAAGAATAGCTTCGTGTTATTCTACTACGGACTCTTGAATAGATCGATCAAAAAGGATAACTTTAAGGTGGTTTCGTACCCTACCATAATCTCTTCGTTTGTTCTCCGCTATTAGTGACTTGGGAGTGACTCTTTGTTGCATGTATAGGGATAGTTATATGATCCAATTATGTTATTATTGTTGTGAGAACTTGCACTAGTGAAAGTATGAACCCTAGGCCTTGTTTCAACGCATTACAATACCGTTTCTGCTCACTTTTATCATTAGTAACCTTGTTGTTTTTATATTTTCAGATTACAAAAACATATATCTACCATCCATATTGCACTTGTATCACCATCTCTTCGCCGAACTAGTGCACCTATACAACCATTGTATTGGGTGTGTTGGGGACACAAGAGACTCTTTGTTATTTGGTTGCAAGGTTGTTTGAGAGAGACCATCTTCATCCTACGCCTCCCACGGATTGAAAAACCTTAGGTCATCCACTTGAGGGAAATTTGCTACTGTTCTACAAACCTCTGCACTTGGAGGCCCAACAACGTCTACAAAAAGAAGGTTGTGTTGTAGACATCAGGGACCGAGACTGGAATTATGAACATATTGCTCAAATTCCTCTTTAATGCCCACATGCATCATATACTCATCGCAAGGCCATAAGCATGTTTTGGTGGCTACATCTCGCGTGGAACTTTCACTTGGTTCAACGTAAGACCGCCGGGCAGAACTGTCACTAGAGGATACCCCGGAGGATCATCTCCTCGAAGAACTCCTTCCAAATAGGTTCATCATGTCGCATACAATTTTGTGAAAATAAAAATTGTGGAGTGACAAAAATTTATAAACAAAACTTTGTATGATTGATAGCAACTACTCATATGGATACATAGAGGCCACAACAAGCATTCAAACAACTTAGAACACTAAGAATTCAACATGCAAGCACATCTACAGCAGCACCAAGAGTAGCTATTTATTCAAAGTATAAGCCACTAAAACAAAAACTAATTGGACAAATGGTGGAGCCACGTACCAAGCAACAATCTCCCGAAACAGTTTCCGAAATGGAGCTTTGAGCAAAGAGATCGAAAATGGCAGCAAAATGAGCAAGAACACGGGAGAGAGAGGGAGAGTGATTTTTTCTGGAGGTAGGTGACAATGTCGGACGAAGAGATAAGTGAGGGGGGCCACGTGGGGACCACAACCCCCTAGGGCGCGCCAGGGGGTGCTGACGCGCCCAAGTGGGTTGTGCCCACCTGGTGCACCCCCTCTGGTTATTTTTGCACCAAAAACTCTTAAATATTCAGGAAAAAATCATATAAAATTTTCAGGGCATTATGAGAACTTTTATTTTTTGGTCATTTTTTATTGCACGGGAGATTCAAAAAACACAAAACATAGCATTTTATTTTATTTTATTTAACTAACAAAAACAGAAAACAAAAGGTAGGGATAGAAAGTAGTTCTTACTAAATTCATCAACTTCATACCATCTTATTAACAACCACTTTCGATTAGCATGAAACCGAAGAACTTTCGTAAATCACTAAGTTACCTCAATGGGGATACGCATTTCCCCAACAATAAGCATTTCATATTTCTTTTTGATAGTAGCTAGAGGTATTTGAAAACTTCCAATAGTGATTGTCGGAGATTTTTCAATAACATTAATACCATTCACTTGGAATAGTTTCTTTGGAAAGTGCACCGTATGCTCATTACCATTGATATGAAAAGTGACCTTGCTTTTATTGCAATCAATAACAGCCCCTGCAGTATTCAAGAAGGGTCTACCAAGGATAATCGACATGTTGTCGTCCTCGGGCATCTCAAGTATAACAAAGTCAGTCAAAATAGTAACATTAGCAACAACAATGGGCACATCCTCACAGATACTGTCGTTGAATTGTCACGACATGTGTCCTCTTGCAAGGACTTAGTCGTGGAGCCATTGCAACTAGGAAGCTTAAAGGGGTTATCGGGACAAAGGACACGAGAGGTTTTATACTAGTTCGGCCCCTTACGGTGAAGGTAAAGCCTACGTCTAGTTGGGTTGGTATTGCTTGAGGTTTCGATGACCAGGGAGCGAGATACGCTATGCCCCGGTTCTCGATTGGTTGTTTCTTGCCCCTAAGCCGCCAACAATTAGTCCCCTTATATACACGGGTTGATGCCACTGTGGCCTCTGAGTCCCGGCGGCTTATAAACAATGTCCGGCTCGGTGACTAGTTAAGTCTACCTTATGATACAAGTCATGCCATTATGGCGGTTTTACTACTGGGCCTTAAGTCGCTTTGTGGGCCTTAGGCCCATTTATGAGACGCCATCTTCATGCTTGTACTTGGGCTTCTGTCTAGTGAATCTCTTTACGTAACCCGGCCCCTCCTGGGCGGCTTACACAAATAGTTATATCCCCAACATTAGGCCCCAGATTGATTTGAACCTGTTCATGTCAATCTTAAAATAACTTAAAACATAAATCTTGAGTCTTACCGATTGCGCAAAAAGACTTTCTTTAACCCGCCGTGACGTCATTCTACGGATCCGTGTTAACCCGTCATGACGTCATCTTTCCTTTTATTCCGCCAGACGCCCAACGGATCTCTGTCTTTATTGTCCGTTCCGGAAATCGAGGCGTCGGGGCCGCTGGATAATAATTCTTATCTCCTCGTTTCCCGCGCCGTCTCAGTTATTCTCTCCTTATAAAAAGGCGCGGCCTAGGTTTCATTTTCACCCTTCCAGTTGGCTTCTTCCTCTTGCCTCCTCTCGAGCTCCGCCGCCGCCACTGTCAAGCTTCTCGTCTTCACCGACCCAGGCCGCCGCATCAACCTGAATTGGATCAGAAAACGTCGGCGAACCTCCACAGCTCCTCCAGATCCGTAAGTTTCCTTCCCTTCCCTGCTTAGATCTGCATTAGAGCTTCTTCGAGTTTGTCGTAGTTCATCACCATTGGATCCATCTCCTTGTTAGTTTTTCTCCTAGATACCTCTTCTGATCCGAGAATGATATAAAATAGCTACGGTAGTTGTTTTCGCCCTTATCTTGGATACGAAACAGATCTCTTTCTCTGTATGAAGGCCTTATTCGAGCCTATGAACGCATCTGCGTCGGTTTTTAGGTCTAGAAAAACTTTCTTATCAGAACAGACCTTTGATCTCAAATCATAGCAGAAGATTATGAAACCTGTTTTTATCACCCGGAAAACTTCTTCTGTTAAATGCCTTTAACATAACTGTCCAGGTATCCGATTTAAATGCATTCCACTTGATCTGTGAACCTTGGCGCCTTCTTAGGTCTTTAAAACCTTTGAACTGTTGCTAATGCTTGTAGCGGCTTAAATAATGTTGCTCAATTATCCTTATGTCATTAGGCCCCTTTAAGCCGCTACCTTCGGTAATTTGGATATTTTCTTCCGGGTTAAAATTTAAACCGGAACTTCTTATTTTGTAATAGGCCAATCTGTTGTCATGGCGCCTAAGTCGACCAAAGCTCCTCAGAATCTGCAATCGGGTCCCATCCACAGTCACTAAGAGCAAACTGGCTGAGTTTGTGAAGTTTGGCCATTTGCCAAAAAAGGAGGTCATGTCTTATCACGTCCCTGACCCATCTGAAGAGAAGCCTCAACCCAAAGAAGGGGAGGTAATAGTTTTCATGGATCACATGAGCCGGGGATTTGGCCCTCCCGGCTCAAAGTTCTTCAGAGAAGTTTTGAATTTCTTTGACCTTAGACCTCAAGACATTGGACCCAATTCTGTGTCCAATCTTTGCAATTTCCAAGTCTTCTGTGAGGTGTACCAGGGAGAGGAGCAAAGCCTGCTCTTGTTCCGAGAACTTTTTTACTTGAACCGACAGAATGAGCGTGCCAACGGGCCGAGTCTTGAACTTGGCGGTATCTCGATCCAGCGACGGAGAGACTGTTTGTTTCCTTATGCTGAGCTGCCGAGTCACCCCAAATATTGGAACCAGTCATGGTTCTCTTGTCGAGATACTTCTCCGGCTGATGAGAAGCCTCTGCCCGGCTTTCGCGCCCTGCGCCTTGAGTCCAACCATCCGCTAGCGGATAAACTGACCGCTGTTGAACGTCTGCCGCTTAACCCCACCATCAAGAAGATTAAAGCTCTTCTAGGAAATGGTTTAAATGGCATCGACTTGGTCCGAGTCTGGGTCACTTGGCGAATACTCCCATTAAGCCGCCGCTCCAGCTTAATGTGTACCTATACAGGCGAACAGAACGACCCAATGTGCCACAGTTGTAACGACTTACCAGATGATGTGGCAGATGCTACAACCCGATCAACTTCTTTGAAGGAGAATGCTGTTATCAACAATACCTTGGTTACTTCCATACGCAAAAGAACCCGGCCCGCATGATAAGTTACCAATCTTAATAAATACTCTTTAACATGTTTGCCTCTTTTGTACTTATAATTCCTTATCTTTTCCACATGCCGGTGATGATTTCTGGAAAGTCAGATATGACCACGAGGCCGCCCAACAAGCCAGAGCAGCCAAGAAAAATGAAAGGAAAAACGCTAAGACGGGGACTTCAAAAAGAAGAAACCCAGCGCCTCCGAATTGCTCAAATTGGATGACTCTTCTTCAGATGAGGAAGAGGTAATCCCTTATTCTCTTAACTCCTTTGTTACTATTTTATTGACATTTCCGCCTTTCAGGAGGACACTGGAAACAGCCAAGCTCCTGGCGAAGAGGTAACTATAATCTCCTCCGACTTAGAGCCTTTGCCAAAGCACAAAACCCGGCGGGTGACCCGGAAAGTAAGATTTTCACATCCTCTAGCTTATCAAGATCCTCAATTTCTTTTGAAGCAACAACAGCTTGAGAGCCGGAGGCAAACCCGGACAAGTAAGGATGTAGAGCTCTCTTCCGGCTTACCTGACGTGAGCAGGAAGCATCGAACTGAGGTCGTCTCCGCTTTGCGTTCTGTTTATCCTTTGGCGTGTTTAATTCGTCAGCCTCTCAATTCATCTGACTCCAATTATCAGGATACCTCTCCTTCCTCTGGCGAGTCTATGCAATCCAACATGCCGGCCTTCAAGACTGCCACTGGGTAATGTACCTTTGTTATCCTCATGCTTTGCCTTACTCATATTTTGTACTCATCCCTTTGTTTTATCCACAGTGTGCAGGTGAAGCCCAGTAAGAGGGCAAAAAAGAATAAGACGATCGAAGACCCGGTAGCAACGGAGCCAGAACCCGGAACCACTGCCCCTGATGCTTCTACTCATCAACCTCCTCCTAAGCCGACCTATGAAATTCCGACGCCATCTTCTGACCCGCCTCAAGAAGACACTCTTCACAGCTCCAATAAACCGGAAATTCCTAGCCCGGTCAGGACGGCTGAGCCGGAAGTTGAATTCTTGAAAAGCCAGTATGTTGAACCGGGGCGGCCTACTGTCCTTGCCAGATGTACCGCCAAGGAAGAACTTGTCAAAAGCCGGAAGCCTAAACAGGACATCGCTGATTATGCTCACTTAAGCATTGGCGATATAGTCTCAGGCTATCTGAATCAAGTGCATAACAACCGCGACCTGGAAATTGACATGGTGAAACAGATACAGCATAAATCTGAGGTATAATTTATATTATTTCTCCTGAATCTTACTTACTGTACCAGCCCCCAAGTCTACTGCTTGTAAGTAAATATGTCGAGAACTTAGATACCGGCTTCTTGTTAGTTCACCGGTTTACAAGAAAGGATATTTAACCCGGCCATAATATAGCAACTTAAAACAAGCGATACACATTAGCCCCCAAGTGTCAAGTATCTTTACTTGTAAAGTGCTTGAGACTTTAATATGCATAATCTGACATTATAAAGTAAAATTTTCTTCAGCATACATTAGCCCCCAAGTGTCAATTGTCTTTACTTGTAAAATGCTTGAGACTTTAATAACATCTTACCATAACCTTAATTGTAACCCGGCATCAATGCAGGTCTCCACCAGTCAATTTGAATTGGAGATTGCTGACCTGAAGACCCGGCTGGCGGCCCAAGAACTTGAGACTCAAAAAGCCAACTCCAAATTCTCATTCAACGTCTTTGAACAAGAAAAGTTGAAGAAGGATTTTGACGCGGAGAAGAAGACCTCGGCAGAAGAAAAAACTTCACTTGTGACCCGGGCCGAGACAGCAGAAGCAGCTCTTGCTGAAGCAACTGCCGAGTTGTCCGGCTTAAAGCACCAGATATCTCAAATGGTCTCAGCAATTTTCGGTAAGTTACTATGTGTAACCGTGAACATCACCATGGTTTCTTTGATGACTATTTCAGACATTATCTCCGGCTTAACTTATATGTATAAACGCAGGCCCCAGGAGCACCAACCTGAAGCAGAATATTCTGACCAAGCTTAAGGCGGTGTACACTCTAGTGGAACAGCTATACACCGTGTCTCAACGTGCTTTGGCCGTTGTGGCTTTATCAAATGATACTCCTTATCTCCTGCAGGATGTTCTAAAACGGCTTGTCGTGTTACCTCAACGGATTCAGGAGCTAAGGCGGGCATATGGTAGAGCCGGGGCCATAGCCGCCTTAAGCCGGGACAAAACGTTGGTTCCAGAGCTAGACCTAGCCAATGTTGCTCTTGGATATCCTAGCTTGAAGGAGGACGGCTCTGTATCCAATGAATCGGACTTCACCGCCTGTGTGAGAGTCGTACATCCTGTGGCTACCATCATCGGCAATGATATTCATCTTACAAAGTATCAGCCGGGTTATGACAACGAGAACCGGAGGATTCCAACTCCGCACTATGATGACGTCAGCCTGATCCCTCCAATTTGTAAGCATACCTTTTCTCCTGAAGCTGACCCGGCTAATTTAATAGATGATGAAGCTGAATTTGAAGCCTTAAGCGGCATTGACTAGACCTCGTCAACCTTCCAGGCCAAAACAGCAGACGAAGAGGCGGAGAAGGATAACCCGGAGTCTTCAAGTCCACCAAAGGAGTAACCCGCCTAGCACGAAGTCTTTGAAAAAATGATTCTTCATTATTCAGACTCGGGGAGTCTTGTAATAGGGTAGCAAAAACTCCTTAACTCTGTCATGCCTTCGCGCATGTTTGTGGTGTTTAACAATGTCACAAGCCGCTACCATTGTATACTGCTGGTTCATATGAATTGCTCCTTGACATCCAAAAGCTTTTTGCTTTACCCTGTGTATAAAAAACAAAAAATTCCTTTGGCGTCTTACCACATCCGGGTCATATAGAATAATGCTAACCCGGAGCATGAGCCAAAACATCGTAAGTATCAGCCGGTTTATGATCATGACCATAATATACCTGCTATCTTTATTGAAACGTACATTACCAGCTTATGTGATCCCAAAAAGCTGATAGTTAAACTTAACTTCTGAGAATCGGCACATATAATGTTTACGGCCCTTAATATTATTTACCCTTATAGAATAGAATAAACTTAATTTTTCAAAGGCCTACGATTGAATACGATCGGTAGAACCGTTCCAAAGGGGTTAAGCTAAGATTCGGATACGATCATATAGCCCCAATGGCTTTGGCGATGCCGATCAAGTGGGTATCGACAGCTATGTTCTCTTTGGTTCGAATCGACCTATGTTTGAACAGAAGCCCCAAGTGACCATAAGAGTTGTTTAATGATGCTGATTCGAATACGATCCACGTCAGACCCAAAGGGGATAAGCTATGATTCAAATATGATCAAGAAGCCCCCAAGTGGGTTTGGCAGTATGCCGATCAATTGGGTATCGACAACTATGTTCTCTTTGGTTCGAATACGACCTATGTTTGAACAGGAAGCCCCCAATTGACCATGGCTAGATTCGGATATGAGCATAGGCCGGACCAAAGGGAAAACATGATTCAGTTATGATCCGCCCCCTGTTGGTTGTTTTCACCACCTGGTAAAGAAGATACATAAACCTTGTAGGATGGAAAGAAAAGAGGTCCTGCTTTATTGCTTTATATAATATGTACATTGCTAAAAAAGAAAGACAAATATACTTTATGAGCTAGTGGCTTAAGTATAATAGGGCCGGAGATGCGCTATGTTCCACGGCCGGCGGGTCTCTTCCTCCGACTTACGTGAGTCTTTGTGCTCTCGAACATCGATGAGGTAATATGACCCGTTGTTGAGATTCTTGCTGACCACAAAAGGTCCTTCCCAAGGAGGGGACAACTTGTGCATATCAGATTGATCCTGGATGAGCCGGAGCACTAAATCGCCTTCCTGAAAAGTTCTGCTTCTAACCCGGCGGCTGTGATAACGGCGCAGGTCTTGCTGGTAAATCGCCGAGCGGGCTATTGCCAAGTCTCGCTCCTCATCCAACAAGTCAAGTGCATCCTGACGAGCTTTTTCATTATCAGCCTCAACGTAAGCCGCCACCCGGGGTGAATCATGCCGGATATCACTTGGCAGAACCGCCTCACCAGACACCATGAAGAAAGGTGTATAACGATGAGACATTAGGCGTTGTGTTGATGCTCCATAGCACAGAGGGTAACTCCTCCACCCAACAACCCGGAGTTATTGTAAAGGAACTAAGAGCCGTGGTTTGATACCTTTCAATATCTTTTGATTAGATCTTTACCTTGACCATTAGATCGGGGTGAGCAATGAAACATCAAGCCGGATGTGCTCTTGTTGACAAAACTCTTCCATGGCACCCTTGAGAGATTAGTACCATTATCGGTTATAATGCTGTGTGGAAAGCCAAAGCGAAAGATCACCTTTTCATGAACTGAACCGTCGTGGCTGCATCACACTTCATCGACCGGCTCTGCTTCAACCCACTTGGTGAATTTATCCATCGCCACCAACAGGTGTGTCTTCTTATCCTTGGACCTTTTGAAAGGTCCAACCATGTCAAGCCCCTGCATCGCAAACGGCCAAGTGATTGGAATCATCCTCAATTCTTGAGCGGCACATGAGCTCGTCTTGAGAATTTTTGACATCCGTCACATTTCTTGACCAGATCCTCCGTGACGCGATGAGCCGCCAGCCAGTAAAAACCATGACGAAAAGCCATGGCCACCAGAGATTTCGAACCGGCATGATGACCGCAATCTCCTTCATGAATCTCACGAAGTATCTCCTGACCCTTCGTAGGTGATACACAATGTTGAAACGCCCCAGTGACGCTGCGGAGATGCAACTCGCCATGAACAATCGTCATGGATTTGGACCGCCTGATGATTTGTCTTGCCAAAATCTCGTCCTCAGGCAACACTCCCCGGGTCATATAGGCCAAATATGGGACTGTACAATCTGGGATGGCGTGGAGAGCCGCCACCAGCTGCGCCCGGTCCAGCAATCGCAAGCTCTTCCTCTGTAGGCACTACGACAGCGCTATGCAAAAGCGTCAAGAAAGGTATTAGGCGGCACCGGCTTACGCTGAGACCCCACCGGCTTAAAGCATCACCGCCTCATTCTTCCTTCGATCAATGTGCTCTACTTGATAACCTTTGAAGTGCCCAGCCACCGCATCAACTTCACGACGATAAGCCGCCATAAGGGGATCCTTGGAGTCCCACGTGCCTGACACCTGTTGAGCGACGAGGTCTGAATCGCCCAAGCATCTTACCCGGCTCAAATTCATCTCTTTGGCCATCCGGAGGCCATGGAGTAAGGCCTCGTATTCAGCTGCATTGTTAGTACAGGGAAACATAATGTAACACCCCAAAATTTTTGCCAAGTTTTCAATATTAAAATTTTTGCCAAGGGTTTTAAAAATCTTTATTTCTGTGGATTTCAGAACTCTTCTTTTATGGTTAAGGAGTTTTGTATTCTTCCCAAGTGGAGCTTTCCAAAATACATTTGGACTTCTTTGCCATCTCATTGAAACAATTTCTAAATAAGTAGAATTGTTTATTAAATTATTTCACCTTGAGCTTTATTCATTAAAATGAACTGTATTAAATTTTTGGAGCTCCTTTTGAACTACAACCTTTTGATAGAATCACTTAAAATTTCAACCAAAATTTGGAGATGTCATGTGAGGTCTCTAAATCACTTTTGTGCATTAAAATTATTATTTCATGACATATTTTGAGTTCTACACCTGTTTTTCAAATCTGGTCCACTGGACACTTTTGCACTATAACCTAATTAAAAATTTCCCTAGAGCCTCCACCAAAATTATGGGATGTCAGTGATAGCATGCCATCCAACTTTATGCAAAAGCATAGTGATGTTCTTTGGAAAATTTGAGTGCAACAGCCTCTTTTTCATTCTGGACCATACTTGTGTTTTCTACTACAATTCTATTATTTCTTGCTCCAATGACCTTGTGTTTTCTCAAGCTTGTAGTCAACCTTGCAAAACCCCTAAGTCCAGGAGCATGCTCTATTTGGAACACTTTTGGTCCATGTCATGATGCCACTCACTCCCTTCCCAGAACTAAAGTTTTGCAAAACTTGCACTAGCAAGTTTCTCCTTTTTGCAGACTGACTTCACCACCCTCTCTTATATCCATAGAGACACTGATCTGGAGAGTTTGGCCACTCCAAGAGCTACCAAGGTGCCTTTGGCATTTTGTCGAACACCCTGTGTGCATGACCAATTTTGGCATGACTTCAAGTTTGCTTAGTGAACTTGATCTCCTGGCCTATCCATCGTGCCCCTTGATCCCCTTGCTAACCTTAACCTAGCTTTGGTTCCTTGCCAGCCTCACCCAAGCCCCCTGTGGCAGGCCATGGCATTTCATCGAGCACCTTTCGTGCGTGCTCGGCGCGCGCCCAGGCGTGCTTGGCACCCGCATGCACCCGAGCCGCCACACGCCTCAAGACTCAAAACCCGGCCCCAGCAAGCTCGCCGTGTCCCCTTGCACCACCACGCCACCCGACCACCCCTGGAACCCCACAGCGCCACCGCCAGGATGGCCCTGGCGGCTAGCTTCCGGCCGCTAGCAGGCCCGACCTGGTCGGCGCCGCCAAAGCCACCCCAGCTTGCCACCTGCCTCGAACAAAGGCGAGCTCATCCGCAGCCTCGTCGCTAAGCGCCATCGCCGCCACGTCGCCCAAGCTACAGGGAGGTGGTTCGCCGTCGTCCTTATCACCGGCCGCCCCAGAACCGACCTCCACCGCGTACATAAGGGCCCCAGAGCTCAACCGAGTCCTCGAGCAACCTCATATGATCCTCCTAGGGTTGCCTTGGCCAGCAGTCGAGCAAGGGAAGGCCTTCTTCCCCGAGTCCGGCCGGTTTGGTCGCCGCCAAGCCCTGGCCGATTCCATCGCCACCAGTGCCTCTCCATCTCCACTCTCTCCACCAAGAACCCCCCCTTCCTCTCGCGAGCACAACCCCTCGCTCAATTTTGGCCGGAGACCACCGCAGCCCCAAACTCACTATCCACCCGAATGCCCCCTCCGCCGCGGAGCTCGCCGCCGGCGACTCCCTCCACCCCCGGCTACCCTACGACCACCAGAAGGACCGCCTAGGAGTGGCGGATCCATCCCTGCACTCGGATGCCCTCGAGGAACCGCCTAACGCCGGCAAGGATCGCCGGAGTCCCCCGCCTCCGTTCGGCCAGAGGAAGGAGAGGGAAGGAGACTGGTCAAACCTGACCAGTGGGGCCCCATGGACCCATTGTCAGTGACCCAGGCGCAATCCACGTGGGTTAAGTGGAAGCGCATTTTCAAAATGCGCCTTCGACGTGTACGTATTTTTCGAAACGTTTTCTTTCTGTTTTTATTTTAAATATCAGATTTTGACCAAACTTTGACCGGCTGTATCTTTTTGAAAACAACTCCAAATGAATTGATTCTTTTTGCTACCTCTCTCAAATATTGTCTAGTTTATTTTAAGATTTATTTAAAAATATTTCAAAACAACTTTATGTGCTGTTTTTATTTTGTGTGTTAATTCAAATATATTATTTTAAATAGGGTTTTTGAAGATTTCATGATGATTTGGATGCACCCTTCCTTCCCATGACCTGAAGGCAAGCATTCTGAACCCTGGTAAATTTTTGTGTGTGTTGCATAGCACAGTGGCAACACCACCCCGACACATACATGCGTCATTTTATGTGAGGATGTGATCCTATCCATGGGTGCATATTAATGAGTTTATACTAATGAAGTTGACATGATTTGTGATGGAAATCACCGTCATACGTCTTCCATGCATACCGGAAGGAAAGACGGAAAGGCCTCTGTCTTGGGTAGACACGGGCTTGCCCCTAGTCCTCCTTCGAGACGGTCGTGTCCGGTATGACATGAGGGGATGTCGCGTGATGTTTCCATCCGTTGTTTGAGATATATGCATTGTTATGCTAATCATGCAGGAAGTACTACAACCTCCTGAGTCGACCATAGATCGAGTCTTGTGCCAGTAACCCCCATACTTGCTTTCAGACTACCACTCGTCCCTACACCAAGTAGGGTACAGTTCAAGAAGTTGTCAAACCTTTCCTAGCACACACCGCATGAGAGGCCGTGGTGGAAGATATCGGAGGCATCCGGTAGTCATACCACCGGTCCGGAGCATGGGTGTTTCGGTTGTAGCCGAAAGGGGTAGCTCCTCAGTTGCACGCCGTATAAATTTTGTGATCCCATGTTACGCCGAGGTTGTGGCCTCCCACTTAGAGTTTTGCTTAACAGGTGTCGTGGGTGATTCTGCACATGTGAGTTAAGCTGGTGTGTGCAAGTTAGGTGTGTTTTCAACAAAAGATCAGACGGAATTAGTCCCGATGGACTAAAGAAACTGCTACTCGTGGGTAAAGAGTACACCCTCTGCAGAGATTAAACCTATTCGAATAGCCGTGTCCATGGTTAAGGATTACAGTTTAGGATGGGTCAAGTGTCGGTCTTAGTGTCGGTCTTCGGAGGTGAAATTGTGAAACTGTTAAACCTGGAAGCACGATTGTGACTTGTGATAATTTACGATTACTATTTTGGATGTGGACTAACCCGTGATATTTTTATGGTATTCTTGAATATCCCTGGGATGGTTCTACCTCCTGGATATTCATTGTGACATTTCTTTTAAAGCCCTTTATGTGGTGTCGCTCAGACGCCCGACTGTGGCATTTCTTTTAAAGCCCTTTTTGCGGTGTCGCTCAGACGCCCGATTGTGGCATTTCTTTTAAAGCCCTTTATGCGGTGTCGCTCAGACGCCCGACTGTGGCATTTCTTTTAAAGCCCTTTATGCGGTGTCGCTCAGACGCCCGATTGTGGCATTTCTTTTAAAAGCCCTTTATGTGGTGTTGCTCAGACGCCCGATTGTGGCATTTCTTTTAAAGCCCTTTGTGCGGTGTCGATCAGACGCCCGACTGTGGCATTTCTTTTAAAGCCCTTTATGCGGTGTCGCTCAGACGCCCGACTGTGGCATTTCTTTTAAAGCCCTTTATGTGGTGTCGCTCAGACGCCCGACTGTGGCATTTCTTTTAAAGCCCTTTATGCGGTGTCGCTCAGACGCCCGACTGTGGCATTTCTTTTAAAGCACTTTATGCGGTGTCGCTCAGATGCCCGACTGTGGCATTTCTTTTAAAGCCCTTTATGCGGTGTCGCTCAGACGCCCGATTGTGGCATTTCTTTTTAAGCCCTTTATGTGGTGTCGCTCGGACGCCCGACTGTGGCATTTCTTTTAAAGCCCTTTTGGCGGTGTCGCTCAGACGCCCGATTGTGGCATTTCTTCTGATGTCCTTTATGTTATTTATTTCATAATTTTAAGACCACCATATTATTGCATATCCATAAATAACATGCTTGCATGCATCAGAGTTTTACTTATCTCATGTGACTAACATCTTGAGCATAAAATATTTTCAGCACATCATTATTAATTTATGCCTGTGTTCATAATGTTTGCGAGTACATTCAAAGTACTCACTGGCTTGTCCCTGGCTATTGTCTTGGCCAGATTTCTTGCTTGGAGAGGAGCGTTGCGGTGACTGTCCCAGAACCTAGGCAACGGTGATCTCAGCCACGCGAAGATAGGAGTTAACCTGGTCAGCTGTTCCCGTGGGAAATGGAGTCCCATAAACGAGGATATTTCACAAACCGCTTCCGCCATCAACCTTCAGAAAACATTTGTTGTACTCACAGGCCAGAATGGTCTTGTACTACGCATATTGTATTTCTGCTTGGAATTTCTGTATCAAGCTAGTGCCTCATCAGCTAACAGTAATCCTGGGGCTGATGAGCACAAGGGCCATTTTATGGGAATTGACACCCGGAGAACCGGTCACCACACATAAGCCGAAGTACATAACAAAATTTGTCGCCTCGGGGGGAAGTTAAAACGACTCCATCCCCCGAGCCTTCTAACTGCCTGGACCCATCGAAGTGGATAGTCCAATATGTGTTATCCGCTTCCTCCGTGCCTCGCAACTCCGGCCCAATCATTGATAAAGTCTACTAGGGCTTGAGACTTGATAGCTGTTCGTGGCATATACTTCAAATCGTGAGGCCCAAGCTCGATGGCCCACTTGGCAACTCGCCCTGTGGCTTCCCTGTTCTGGATGATGTCTCCCAAGGGGGCTGAACTTACCACAGTAATAGGATGACCCAAGAAGTACTGCTTTAGCTTCCGGCTCGCCATGAACACCCCATAAACAAGTTTCTGCCAATGCGGATACCTTTGCTTGGATTCTATGAGCACCTCACTGATGTAATAAACCGGTCGTTGAACCGGATGCTCCTTGCCGCCTCTCCTTACGCTCCACCACAATGGCCACACTAACAACACGTGAGTTAGCGCAACATACAACAAAGAACGGCTCTTTATCAATGGGAGCCGCGAGAACCGGCAGCTCAGATAACTGTCTCTTTAAATCTTCAAAGGCAGCATCAAGAATTTCACCTGCATAAAAGTCTTTGTTTTCTTCATCATCCGATACAGCGGTAGAGCCTTCTCACCTAGCCGCTTTATGAACCGCTTAGCAAAGAACGCCGACCCGCCAGTCGCTGAACATCATTGATGCACACTGGTTTCGCCAGAGAAGTAATCGCATTGATCTTTTCCGGGTTAGCTTCAATGCCCTGTTTGAGACCAGGAATCCCAAAAGTTTGCCTGCAGGTACACCAAATACACACTTGTCCGGTTTAAGCATCATCTTGTAGACCCGGAGATTATCAAAGGTTTCCTTTAAGTCGGATATCAAGGTTTCCTTCTCTCTGGACTTCCCACAATGTCATCCACGTAAGCATGAACATTGCGCCCAATCTGATTGTGGAGACAATTTCATACACACCTGATAAGTCGCGTGGGCACTCTTGAGCCCAAACGGCATAGACACATAGCAGAAGGCTCCAAATGGAGTAATGAAAGCCGTCTTCTCCTGGTCCTTAACTGCCATCTTGATCTGATGATAACCAGAGTAAGCTTCCAAAAAACTCAACCGCTCGCAACCCGCTGTAGCATTGATGATTTGATGAATGCGGGGTAGAGCAAAGGGATCAACCGAACAAGCTTTATTTAAGTCCGTGTAGTCCACACACATCCGCCAGGTGCCGTTCTTCTTGAGCACAAGCACCGGGTTAGCCAACCACTCCGGGTGAAAAACTTCCACGATGAACCCGGCCGCTAAGAGCCGAGCGACCTCCTCCCCTATAGCTTTTCGCCTTTCCTCATTGAATCGCCGGAGAAACTGCCTGACCGGTTTATCGGAGCTGTCAAGAGTGTCTTCTTGAGGCGGGTCGGAAGATGGCGTCGAAATTTCATAGGCCGGCTCAGGAGGAGGTGGATGAGTAGAAGCATCAGGGGCAGTGGTTCCGGGTTCCGGCTCCGTTGCTACCGGGTCTTTGATCGGCTTATTCTTTGGATCAATATTAAGAGTGTGCTCAGCGAGTTCTCTCGGGTTTCCATGCAAAGATGTCCCGGTTCTCACGGATGAACTCGATGAGCGCGCTTTCCTATTTGGGATCCAAATTGGTACTGATGCTGAACTTCTTGGAAGAGTCGCCTGGAGTGAAGTCGGCCAGTTTTGTCTCGGCGGCCGACTTAAATTTCAACGCCGAGTCTTACTCTGTGGTTGGCTTCTTCAAAGAGGTCATATCCGCCGGGTCAACATTAGTTTGATAAAACTTCAGCTCCTCTTCAGCACAAACAGATTCAGCATAAGCCGCATCGCCTTCCTCGCACTCCAAGGCTACCTTTCGACTCCCATGCATAGTGATGGTGCCCTTGTAATCCAGCATCTTGAGCTGCAGATAAACATAACACAGCCATGCCATAAACTTGGCATAAGCCGTCCATGCAAACAGAGCGTGATATGGGCTCCTGATTTTGACTACCTCAAACGTCAGCTTCTCAGCCCAGGAATCATATTCGTCTCCAAAAGCTACTTCCAGCTCGATCTTTCCAACTGGATATGCCGACTTACCAGGTACCACCCCATGAAAATAAAGTGTTAGACGTCCTCAAGTCCTTATCAGTCAAACCCATGCGGCGAAAGGTCTCATAATAGAGAATATTGATGCTGCTTCCTCCGTCCATGAGTACCTTAGTGAATCTATATCCACCAACCTGTGGGGCCACCACCAAGGTTAATCGACCGGGTTATCAACCCGAGGGGTGATCTTCTCTACTCCAAATGATAGGCTGCTCGACCACCTCGGATAACGGGAACCGCCCGGTTCAACCGAATTCGCAGCCCTTTTATGAACCTTTCCGGTCACGTTTATACAAGTTAGTGGTAAACACATGGTATTGCCCACCGCTCAACTATTTTGGATGGCTCGATAACTTGACTGCCGCTTCTTTGTCCTCCTTGACCAGACTGCTGCTGATTATAGCCACCTTGACCGCCCTGAAAGCCGGAACTTGAGCCGCCACTCGGGCCATGGAAACCATCTTCTCCTGAACCGCCACCTGATCCATGATTGCCATCAAACATGTTTGAATTCTTGAAAGCCTTCATGATCGCGCAGTCCTTCCATAAGTAGGTGGCAGGATTTTCGCGAGTACCGTGTCTTGGACAAGGCTCATTCAGAAGTTGCTCAAGAGATGGACCTGAGCCACCAGATCGAGGGGGTGCTCTCCCCTTACGCTTCTTGTTATTACCTTGGGCATTAGCGTTGGCCACAAACTCTGGGTTACCCTCCGGCTTACGCTTGTTGCCTCCTTGACTTACTGGGTGATGCTGCTGACCCTTTCCATTGCCGTTCTTCTTTCCTTTCCCTGTTTTTCCTCCTCAGACGCGGGATCATTGGTAGTATCAGAATCGACATATTTAACCAAAGCCGCCATCAGCGTACCCATGTCATTGCAATCACGCTTAAGGCGCCCCAGCTTCTGCTTCAGCGGCTCAAAATGACAATTCTGATGGAGCATAAGTACCGCAGAGCCGGCGTCCATCTTATCAGATGAGTGTATTATTTCCTTGACCCGGCGCACCCAATGAGTTGTGGACTGACCCTCCTCCTGCTTACAATTGGTCAAGTCCACAATTGACATAGATTGCTTGCAAGTATCCTTGAAGTTCTGGATAACCGGGCCTTTAGCTACGCCCATGAACTGATGGAATTGGGAGGCAAACTTTTCAACCAAGATCGGGCCGTTCCATCTAACATCATGGTGAAATACTTAGCCATTTGCGCGTCGCTGACCTCCAATAACTCCATGGCCATCTCGTAACTTTCAATCCATGCCCCTGGCTGTAATTCGGCCGTGTAATTCGGCACCTTTCGAGGTCCCTTGAAATCCTTGGGCAGACGCACATCCCGCAGAGCCGGTACCAGACAAGGGACACCACCGGTTCTAGTGGCCACTCCTGCTCCAACAAAAGTCGTTGGATACTCTGGGAGACCATCATATGTCGTCTGCTGAGCCGCTAGTTGAGCCGCCCGTTCATCCTCCTGACGCAAACGATCCTGTACCGGGTTATAGCCACCGGGTTGGTTACGACATTGGGCATTGCTTGATAAAGCTTCTGACTCCATGTGCCTGTTGTAACTCGGACTCCGGTTCGGACGAGGTGCTATCCAAGGCTGAGGAGTGGAATGAATCTTGTCCCTGCTGTAAGAATAGGTCTCTTGTTGTGCCAAGGCCGTCTGAAGAAGATCCCTAACCCTCCGGGTTTCCACCGCCGTCGGGTCGTCCCCGTCCACTGGAAGAGCCGCCAGACGCGCCAATGCTGCTATCAAGTTCTCCATGCGGTTGGAGAAGTGGTTCGACGGTGTCGGTATGTATCGGGCGGGGCCATGCTCCCGTGAAGAGGTGCCATCTCTCGAGGCTGAACCGCCCTCCAGCTCGGGTGTCATAAACTGATTGGCTTCGGGCGGATTGCTAGGACCAGCTCCGGTGTCGTCAAAAGATTCCGAGGATCGAAACCGGAGGCGACGGACTGGATCTTCGATGTCTCCTTCTCATCACCTCATTGGACGCATTCAGACTCATGTTAAGCTGGAAAGCCTCGATTGGAGTCGCCGCCTGCATCCAAAGCCGCCCACTCCGCAGCCTAGCTCGGTGTCCTCACCACCAAGGCCTCCTTGGCCAGGGCTATCTCCTCACGCACCTTTGCCACCTCCGCGTTATGCTCATCTAGATTTGCAGGAATAACCGTGGTGGTTAACAGGGCCGTCAACTTGTCCATAAGATCTATCAGCACCTGAGTCGGCGGGCGTGCAGGGCCTCCTGCCCCGGCCGCTCCTGACCCGGACGTTATTGCTGTCGCAGCCGTCGAGTTTTGACCGGGCTGGGTACCAGCCATGAAGACTCCTGCCCAGCTTGGAGGCTCATAGAAGTCTGGAATGCTAGAGTCGTCAGAACAGCCCCCAAGCATGCCCTCTTGGACCTGATACAGAGAATCTGTTGAACCGGAGGACGAATCATCATCCGATGGGACGGCCATCTCTTCGCCATCTTTAGATCCTTCAGAAAGTGCCTCTCCGTGAACACAGCCCACAAAGGCACGCTTCATGGCAGGTTGAACCCGGGCGGGTCTCGCACGCTGAGCCGTCTCAATGAGGTCGGTGCAGCTGTCCGGCCCGGCCCGGCTCCCAATCCGCCGATGAAGACGTGGATTCCGCTTAAAGGAGACCCGTACCCGTACTCAATTGAGTCGGCCTCGGGCCCCAGCCTTCATTGTCGATGTAGATCTTGCCGCTGACGACTCTTGGTCATCCGCCCACTTTGTATCCCTTTGAGCCCTTCGCTGCCCTTCAAGAACTCAAATCCACCGTGCGCTGGCCCCACGGTGGGCGCCAACTATCGTGGAATTGTCACGGCAGATGTCCTCTTGCAAGGACTTAGTCATGGAGCCATCGCAACTAGGAAGCTTAAAGGGGTTATCGGGACAAAGGACACGAGAGCTTTTATACTAGTTCGGCCCCTTACGGTGTAGGTAAAGCCTACATCTAGTTGGGTTGGTATTGCTTGAGGTTTCAATGACCAGGGAGCGAGATATGCTATGCCCGGTTCTCGATTGGTTGTTTCTTGCCCTAAGCCGCCAACAGGTCGTCCCCTTATATACACGGGTTGACGCCTCAGTGGCCTCATGAGTCCCTACCGCTTATAAACAATGTCCGGCTCGGTGACTAGTTAAGTCTACCTTATCATACAAGTCATGCCATTCTGGCAGTTTACTACAACGGGCCTTAAGTCGCCTATGGGCCTTAGGCCCATTGTTGAGACGCCATCTTCATGCTTGGACTTGGGCTTCTGTCTGGTGAATCTCTTTACGTAACCCGGCCCCTCCTGGGCGGCTTACACAAAAAGTTATATCCCCAACAGATACCGGTAGGTATGGCAGTTGATTTGTCAGCCATTTGCAAAGATATTTCAGTAGGTGTGAGTTTATTCAAGTCAAGTCTTTTATATAAAGAGAAAGGCATAACACTAACACTAGCTCCTAAATCACACAAAGCAGTTTTCACATAATTCTTTTTGATAGAGCAATGTATAGTTGGTATTCCCGGATCTCCAAGTTTTTTAGGTACTCCATCTTTAAAAGTATAATTAGCAAGCATAGTGGAGATTTCAGCTTCCGGTATTTTTCTCTTATTTGTGATGATGTCTTTCATATACTTTGCATAAGGAGGCATTCTCAAGATATCAGTCAAGCGAGTACGCAAAAAGACTGGCCTCAGAAATTCAGCAAAGCATTCAAATTCTTCATCATCATTCTTTTTAGTTGACTTGGGTGGAAAAGGCATAGGTTTTTAACCCACGGTTCTCTTTCTTTACCGTGTTTCCTAGCCGCAAAGTCTCTTTTATCAGATCTTTTATTTTTAGGTTGTGGGTTATCAGGATCAACAGGTGGTTCTATCTCAACATCATTATCTGGTTCTTTATCATTTGTTGGTTGAGAGTCTTCATGAACCCCATCATTATCTTTTTCATTATTACTAGGTGAGTGTTCATTACCATATTGGGTTTCAGCATCAGAGATAGAAGTTTCATTTTCATTGTCACGAGGTTTTTCTATTTCAGGTTCACTAGAAGTGTGCAAAGTCCTATCATTTTTCTTTCTCTTTTTCTTTTTCTTTTTCTTTCTAGAAGGACTAGGTGCACTAGTGTTATTTCTTTGTGAATCTTGTTCAATTCTTTTAGGGTGTCCCTTAGGATAAAGTGGTTCCTGAGTCATTTTACCTCCTCTAGTTGCAACTCTAACAGCAAAGTCATGCCGATTATGATTCATTTCATCAAGTAATTCTCTTTGAGATTTAGCAACTTGTTCTAATTGAGTTTGAACCATAGAAGCATGTTTTCCAACACCTCTAACATCATTTGATATTCTAAATAACAAGTCACTCAAGCGAGCAATCATATCAGAATTATATTTCAATTGTTCCATAACATTTGCATTGAAGTGATCTTGTTTTCTAATATAATTTTTAAACTCATAAAGGCATTGACTAGGATGCATATTGTGAGGATTATCATTATCGTTAAACTTCATAAGAGAATTTACCTCTACCACCTTAGGCATTGGTGGTGTATTAAGCCCATGTATTTCTTCAACAGCAGGTAAATTTTTAACATCCTCAGCTTTAATACCTTTTTTCCTTAATAGATTTCTTTGCCTCTTGCATATCTTCGGGACTGAGATATAATATACCCCTCTTCTTCGGAGTGGGTTTAGGCGGTGGTTCAGGAATAGTCCAATCATCATAATTTTTTAATATGTTATTCAATAATTCTTCGGCTTGAGCAATAGTTTGTTCCCTAAAAACACAACCAGCACAACTATCTAGGAAGTCCCTCGAATCATCGGTTAGTCCATTATATAAGATATCAAGTATTTCATTTTTCTTAAGAGGATGATCAGACAAAGCATTAAGTAACCGGCAAAGCCTCCCCCAAGCTTGTGGGAGACTCTCTTCTTTAGTTTGCACAAAGTTGAATATTTCATGTAAGGCAGCTTGTTTCATATGAGCAGGAAAATATTTTTTAGAGAAGTAACAAACCATATCCTGGGGACTACGCACACAACTAGGGGCAAGGGCATTGTACCAAGCTTTAGCATCACCCTTTAATGAGAAAGGAAATAATTTGAGAATAAAGTAATAACAAGTTTTCTCATCATGAGTAAAAAGGGTGGCTATGTCATTCAACTTAGTAAGATGTGCCACAATAGTTTCAGTTTCATAACCATGGAAAGGATCAGATTCAACCAGAGTAATTAACTCTGGGTCGACAGAGAATTCATAATCCTTATCATCAATACAGATAAGTGAAGTAGCAAACTTAGGATCACATTTCATTCTAGCATTCAGAGATTTTTCTTTATACTTGTGTAGTAATTTCTCTAGATCATCTCTATCATTACAAGCAATAATATCTCTAGTTTCTTCTTCACTCATAACATAACCTTATGGTATCTTAGGCAATTCATATCTAGGAAGGTTAGTTCTAGCAGGTGTTTCAGGAGTTTCAGTTTCAAGCTCATCATCAGATTCAACAACATCATGTTGTATAACTCTAGCAATTTGTCTATCAAGAAATTCACCAAGTGGCACATCATCATTATCAAGCAAGGTACTGGCATTATCATAAGCATCATTCATAATAGAAGTAGCATCATCAATAACTTGTGACATATCAGAATTAATAGCATGTGGTGGTGTTGCAAGTTTACTCATAACAGAAGGTGAATCTAAAGCAGAATTGGATGGCAGTTCCTTACCACCCCTCGTCTTAGAGGGATAAATCTTAGTCTTCGGATCCTTCAGATTCTTAATAGTGATAATATGATAATAATCCCAAGTGATTCAACAAATATAGCTATGCTCCCCGGCAATGGCGCCAGAAAAAGGTCTTGATAACCCACAACTATAGGGGATCGCAACCGTTTTCGAGGGTAGAGTATTCAACCCAAATTTATAGATTCGACACAAGGGGAGCCAAAGAATATTTGAAGGTATTAGCAGCTGAGTTTTCAATTTAACCACACCTGGATATTAATTATCTGCAGCAAAGTGATCAGCAACAAGGTAGTTTGATAGTTTTGATAGTAGTGACAGTAGCAACGGTAACAGTAACAATGATAGCAGTAATTTGTATCAAGTGTAACAGTGATGATAGCAATAGTAAAGCAGCAAGATCAATAAGGATAAATTCGTAGGCATTGGATCGGTGACCTGTTGGATGATATTCATCATGAGACAGTTATAACCTAGGGCGATACGACACTAGCTCCAGTTCATCGATAAAATGTAGGCATGTATTCCGTAAATAGTCATACATGCTTTATTAAAAGAACTTGCATGACATCTTTTGTCCTACCCTCCCGGGGCAGCAAGGTCCATATTGGAAACTAAGGGATATTAAGGCCTCCTTTTAATAGAGAACCGGAACAAAGCATTAACACATAGTGAATACATGAACTCCTCAAACTACGGTCATCACCGGGAGTGGGCCCGGTTGTTGTCACTCCGGGGTTGCCAGATCATAACCGTAGTAGGTGACTATAACTTGCAAGATCGGATCTAAAACATGGATATAATGATGGATTCATAAACAGTTTAGATCTGAAATCATTGAACCTGGCCCAAAGTGACAAGCATTAAGCATGGCAAAGTCATAGCAACATCATATAAGAACATAGTGGATACTAGGGATCAGGCCCTAACAAAACTAACTCGATTACATGATGAATCTCATCCAACTCCTCACCGACCAGCGAGCCTACGAAGGAATTACTCACTCCCGGTGGGGAGCATGATGGAATTAGCAATGGAGATAGGTTGGTGATGACGAAGATCAAAAATCCCCCTCTCCGGAGCCCCAAATGGACTCCAGATCTGCACTCCCGAGGAATAACAGGGCCTGGCGGCGGCTCCGTCTCATGGATCGCGATAATTCTTTCTCCCTGATTTTTTATGGAAATATGTGAATTTATTGAATTAGGGGGGTCATCAGCGGGCCCACCAGGTGGGTACAACCCACCTGGGAGCGCCAGGAGAGGGGGGTGCGCCTTGGTGGGTTGTGCCCACCCAGGTGCCCCTCTCCGGCAGGTCTTGGCTCCAGAAATTCTCTTTATTGATATAAAAAATCCTCAAAAAGTTCTGTTCCATTCTGAGAACTTTTTTTCCGCACAAAAACAAGACCATGGTAGTTCTGTTGAAAACAGCGTCAGTCCGGGATTAGTTTTATTCAAATCATGCAAATTAGAGTGCAATACAAGAGGAAAAGCGTGAGAAAAAGTAGATACGTTGGAGACGTATCAGGGGGCGGTGGGTTGCTCTGTGTGGCGATGTGAGGCATGGTGTGGCAGCTGTGGCGTTCACCAGCGGGGGATGGGCTTTCAAGTCCGCAGTCGAGCGGCGAGAGCCTGCATGCCGGGCGACGCGTGGTAAGAGCGGGCGGGACGCGCGTCGGTGGCGCCTTCACTGCGCCGCCCGTGAGGCATCAATGGAGGCTAACCGGCACGGTTGCGCGGCAGCCTTGGCCAGCCTCGCATTGATTCCCGCAGGAACCATGGCGATGAGGACGACAAAGCGACATCTCGTTGACGCGGCGGGCCCATCCCCGTTCGCTCCAAAACCGCTTTCCCCGGTGCCCCCAGGCGCCCCTAGCGCGCCGGGTTCGGCCTGGGTCCGCCGGCGCCAGTTTTGGCCCAACCCGGCGAAAAAACAAGCTCCTGGGGCGCGACTGGTCAATTTTGGGCCACTGGCGTGAAAAAACGCCTGGGGGCGTGTTGGGGGCACGACTGGAGATGCTCTTACCTTCGGTCGACCGATAAGTTACCGATAAGCGATATCCCCAACATCGATCTTGTATAAGGGGGTGAAAGACGATGACTAGACACTTTCAGTGTTAAACGGCCGCACATGTCGGTGTTCTGGGAACGGGGGTCCCCAGACTTGCCTGCCTGTGGCCCACAGCATGGCTAAGCAGCAGGCCGTACGACCCATCTTCATCAACAAGGCACCCAAGACCCTCGCGAGGGTCCAAGCCTCGCGAGGCGGACGATGCAAGACCTCCTCTGGAGTGGCCTAGCCAGGCAGGCTCATCAGGAGCGAAGATATCAAGGCAGGGCAAACCTCACGAGGCTCTCGTGACTTGAGCCATGACGAACGGTGCCAGGCGGGCGCCGGTGCGCGCAGCGTCCTTATTTCCTCTTTGGTGCTAAGGAGACAAGCACAGGCGAAGAGTATCGAGGCATCAGGCAAAGGTTGCGATATTGGTGCAACGAGACCAAGACCAGGAGGACGGCAAGGCGGAGGTCATCATGGAGCCCAAGACGGCATCACCCCAGAGCTTTTCGCACACGAAGACTGCTTTTGTCAGGATAGCTTGTACTAGTTGTCCCCCTTCAAATTTGCCCGCCGTTGTTGGCTCCCTTCCCGCTCGATATTTGGGAAGAGGACCAGGGCCTCTATAAATAGGACTAGCCACCACAGTAGTGGGGGGAGGGAACACAGATCCCGAACAAACGGAGAGATCGAACACTCACATCACAAGTTCATACGCACAAGAACACCTCAACCTCAGGAGGTTGTTCTTCCCTTGTACTGTTCATCATCAGCCCAAGAGGCAATCCACCACCACCACACTGGAGTAGGGTATTACACCACATCGGTGGCCCAAACCAGTATAAACCCTGTGACTCTCTGTGTTGTGAGTTCGTCGAGTTCGTCCGCAAGATCTTAGCGAGCTAGAGCGTAGATCGGTAGGAGGGAAAGACTTCGCACGCACTCCAGTGTTCGAACCTTAAGGGTTTGCCGGAACCCCACATCCGACAGCACATGAGTCAAAATTAAAGGAAGGCAAGTGGGAAACTAAAACCAGATATAGCAAAATTAAAAACTTGTCTTCTTCACATCATTACAACTTCAGCGTCTCGAAGTAACATGATAACCCACAAGTATAGGGGATCGCAACAGTTTTCGAGGGTAGAGTATTCAACCCAAATTAATTGATTCGACACAAGGGGAGCCAAAGAATATTCTTGAGTATTAGCAGCTGAGCTGTCAATTCAACCACACCTAAAAGACTTAATATTTGCATCAAATTATTTAGTAGCAAAGTAGTATGGAAGTAGCGGTAATGATAGCAAAAGTAATAGTAGCAGTTTACTAGCAATCGGAACAGTGGCAGCGGGTCCATGACTAAGCAAAGATTAATATGTGAAAAGCTAGTAGGCAATGGATCCATGATGGATAATTATGTCGGATGGCATTCATCATGCAACGGTTATATCATAGGGTGACACAGAACTAGCTCCAGTTCATCAATGTAATGTAGACATGTATTTCGAATATAGTCATACGTGCTTATGGAAAAGAACTTACATGACATCTTTTGTCCTACCCTCCCTTGGCAGAGGGGTCCTATTGGAAACTAAGGGATATTAAGGCCTCCTTTTAATAGAGTATCGAACCAAAGCATTAGCTCTTAGTGAATACATGAACTCCTCAAACTACGGTCATCACCGGGAGTGGTCCCGACTATTGTCACTCCGGGGTTGCCCGATCATAACACGTAGTAGGTGACTATAACATGCAATATCGGATCAAGAACACAAATATATTCATGAAAACATAATAGGTTCAGATATGAAATCATGGCACTCGGGCCCTAGTGACAAGCATTAAGCATAGCAAAGTAATAGCAACATCAATCTTAGAACATAGTGGATACTAGGGATCAAACCCTAACAAAACTAACTCGATTACATGGTAAATCTCATCCAACCCATCACTGTCCAGCAAGCCTACGATGGAATTACTCACGCATGGAGGTGAGCATTATGAAATTGATGATCGAGGATGGTTGATGATGACAATGGCGATGTATTCCCCTCTCCGGAGCCCTGAACGGACTCCAGATCTGCCCTCCCGAGGAAGAACGGGGTTTGGCGGCGGCTTCGTATCATAAAATGCAATTAATCCTTCTCTCTGATTGTTTTCTCCCCGAAAGAGAATATATGGAGTTGGAGTTGAGGTCGGTGGAGGTCCAGGGGGCCCACAAGGTCGGAGGGCACGCCCCCACCCTTGTGGCTAGGGTGTGGGCCCCATGGTGTTGATTCTTTCGTCAATATTTTTTATTAATTCCAAAAGTTATCTCCGTGAAGTTTCGGGTCATTCCGAGAACTTTTTATTCTGCACAAAAATAACACCATGGCAATTCTACTGAAAACAACGTTAGTCCGGGTTAGTTCCATTCAAATCAAGCAAGTTAGAGTCCAAAACAAGGGTAAAAGAGTTTGGAAAAGTAGATACGTTGGAGACGTATCAACTCCCCCAAGCTTAAACCTTTGCTTGTCCTCAAGCAATTCAGTTGACAAACTGAAAGTGATAAAGAAAAACTTTTAAAAACTTTGTTTGATCTTGTTGTTGCAAATATGTAAAGCCAGCTTTCAAGTTTTCAGCATAGATTATGAACTAACCATATTCACAATAACATTTAGGTCTCAACATATCAATGACATAATCAACTAGCGAGCAATAATGATAAATCTCGGATAACAGCACTTCTCTCAAAACAATCATGATATAATATAACAAGATGGCATCTCGCTAGCCCTTTCTGAGACCGCGAAACATAAATTAAGACACCCCTGAAGATCGAGGACTAACTAGACATTGTAATTCATGGCAAATGAGATCTAGTCACAGTCATACTCAACATAAATTAATAACAATGCATACAAATGACAGTGGTGCTCTCTAACTGGTGCTTTTTATAAGAGGATGAGGACTCAGCAATAAAAGTAAGTAGATAGGCCCTTCGCAGAGGGAAGCAGGGATTTAAAGAGGTGCCGGAGCTCGAGTTTTTAAATAGAGATAAATATGTTTTTGAGAGGTATTCTTTCATTGTCAACGTAACAACTAAGAGATCTCGGCATCTTCCATGCTACATACATTATAGGCGGTTCCTAAATAGGATAGTAAAGTTTATACTCCCCCACCACCAACAACCACACTCCACGGCTGGTCCGAAACAACGGGTACCGTCCAACTAACAACAATCCTGGGGGGGGGGTTGTTTGCAATTATTTTGATTTGATTTGCTTTGAGCAAGGGACTGGGCATCCCGGTTACCGGGCATTTTCTCGTGAATGATGAGCGGAGTCCACTCATCGTGAGAATAAACCACCTAGCATGGAAGATATTGACAGCCCTAGTTGGTACATGAGCTATTCGGGCATACAAAACAGATTATCATTTGAAGGTTTAGAGTTTGGCACATGCAAATTTACATGGAACGGCAGGTAAACACCGTATATAGGTAGGTATGGTGGACTCATATGGAACAACTTTGGGGTTTATGGAAGTGGATGTACAAGTAGTATTCCTGCTTAGTACAAGTGAAGGCTAGAAAGAGACTGGGGAGCAACCAACTAGAGAGTGACAACAGTCATAAACATGCAATGAGATTAACCAACATTGAGTGCAAGCATGAGTAGGATATAAACCACCATGAACATAAATATCATAGAGGCTATGTTGATTTTGTTTCAACTACATGCGTGAACATGTGTCTAGTCAAGCCACTCGAATAATTCAAAGGAGGATACCATCCTATCATACTACATCATAACCATTTTAATTTCCATGTTGGCACGCAAGGTAAACCATTATAAACTCCTAGATAATTAAGCATGGCATGAGTAACTATAATCTCTAATTGTCATTGCAAACATGTTTCATTCATAATAGGCCAAATCAGGAATGATGAACTAATCATATTTACAAAAAACAAGATAGGTCGAGTTCATACCAGCTTTTCCTCATCTCAATAATTTCATCATATATCGTCATAATTGCCTTTCACTTGCACGACCGAATGGTGTGGATAAATAATAATAGTGCACGTGCATTGGGCTAAGCTGGAATCTGCAAACATTTATTCAAAGGAGAAGACAAGGTAATATGGGCTCTCTGTTAGATCAACAATAATGCATATGAGAGCCACTCAACATTTTCATCGTGGTCTTCTCCTTTTGACCCCCAAAGAAAAGAAAAGAAATTCAAAGAAAAATATTGAAATATTTTTGGAGTTTTTGTTTTTGTGAAGAAAGTAAAACAAGAACGAGAAAAACTATTTACACGGGAAAACTCCCAACAAGTAAAAGAAGAACGAGAAATATTTTTGAGTTTTCTTTTAAAATTACAACTAAGCATGCATAGAAAGTAAACTAACTACAACTTTTTTTTGCTTTTTCTTAAGGTTTATCAAACACACAAGAAGAAAGCGGAAAAATAAAATAAACTAGCATGGATAAAACAATGAAAAGTATGAGCACCGACAACTAGAATGAGTGTGTGAACAAGAATGTAATGTTGGTGAGAAATGCGTACTCCCCCAAGCTTAGGATTTTGGCCTAAGTTCGTCTAAGAGCATGGATCAAATTGGTTTTCTCCGGTGTACTGAGGAGGATCCTAGGGGTTCCACTGGGTAGCAAGCTCCTGTGGATCCCACTGATAAATAGACTCCTCGTATGGATCAGGTGATGGCTCTGGATCAGGAGGTGGGGATCGTGTCCCCTCCCAGTATGCGAGAATATCCATGGGCAAAATGAAGTACATGCCTGAATGAATGTCAAACAAAATAGGTGCAGGCAAGGGAATAATCTGAAAAGTGTTCTCGCTAAATACCAGGTTATAAAAAAGTCTCCTTTCCTCATTATGGCGAATAAACTTATGTGCTACCATGTTGTCATAATCTAAATGTATAGTGGGCAGCAGTTTCTCCTCATTTTCATAGTGCCTAATGGGTATCTCAAAATGTTTAGCAAGGCGAGAGGCAAAGATACCTCCAAAAATAGGACCCTTTACACGGTTCATACTCAACCGTCTACCAACCATAGCGCCCAAACCGTAAGTTCTATCGCTATGTAAAGCATGGCGTAAAATAGCAAGGTCAGGGGCACTAAGGCCTCCACTCTCTCCACGACCGATTAAACACCTCCCAGCAAATAATGAGTAGTAGCGTAAAGCAGGAACATGAATACTGGCCACTCTTGCCCCCGATACTCCTCTATTTTCCCCTACGGTGATTTCGTTAATAAGGCCTTCCACATCACTAGGACATGGCTCATCGACGCTACCCTCAAAAGGTAATTTACAAACCTCAAAAGTCATAAAGCGTCATTTCCTTGTACTCATCATATAAGTGAAAGTCTACCGTGGGTGGTGATCTCCTAGCATGAAAATGAAAATTTTGCACGAAAATATTAGTGAGAAGGAGTTATTGATTACACTGGTCGCGGAGGAAGTCGGTGATGCCTGCATTCTCTGCTAAATGATAGAAGTCATCATAAATCCTGGCCGCTTGTAGGAATGCATCACATGGCCATTCACACGGACAAATTTCCGTGGCGCGAGGAAGATTATACTTGGGCTCTTCCTTATCCTCATTTTCCCTTTCCTTCGAACCACCGCTCGAGGAACCTCTCAACAATCTCCTTAACATTTTCTTCCTCTGAAAATTTCTGAAGTTTTTAGTAACTCAAAATAAAAGTGAACCAAACTCAACATTATTGATAACAACTACTCCCACGAGTGCCTAGAGGCTATATCATGCATTAAAACTACTTTGGGCCATATAAATTTGGCATGCAAGCTCAAGAATAGGGTCACCGTAGCTGCAAAAATTTGATATGAATAAAGCACTAGAACAAAAACTAATTGGACCATTGGAGGAGTCACATACCGAACAACAATCCCCCAAAGCAGTTTTGTGAATGGGGCTTTGAGCAAGGAGATCGAAAATGGTAGCAAGATGAGAAAGAACACGGGTTTGAGCAATGGAGTGATTTTTTCTGGAGGAAGAAGGAGTGGATGGGTGCTGGAATAAGTGGAGGGAGCCACGTGGGGCCCACAAGGCCAGGGACGCGCCCTCCACCCTTGTGGCCAACTGGTGAGGCCTCCTGGCGTGTTCTTTGCACCAGAAATTCTTAAATATTATAGAAATAATCATACTAAATTTTTAGGGCATTTGGAGAACTTTTATTTTTGGGACATTTATTATTCCATGGATAATTCAGAAAACAGACAGAAAATACTAGTTTTGCTTTATTTAAACTAAGTAACAGAAAGTAAAAGATGGGTACAGACAGTTGTGCCTTCTAAATTCATCCATCTCATACTCATCAAAAGAATCCATTAACAAGGTTGATCAAGTCTTATTAACAAACTCCTTCCGAGTGATAAAACCGGAGAACTTTCGAAAATCACTAGGTTACCTCAACGGGGATATGTGATACGTCTCCAACGTATCTATAATTTTTTATTGTTCCATGCTATATTATATTCTATTTTGGATGTTTAATGGGCTTTATTATACACTTTTATATTATTTTGGGACTAACCTATTAACCGGAGGCCCAGCCCAGAATTGCTGTTTTTTTACCTATTTCAGAGTTTCGCAGAAAAATAATATCAAACAAAGTCCAAACGGAATGAAACATTCGGGAACGTGATTTTTGGAACAAACATGATCCAGAGGACTTGGACCCTACATCAAGGAAGCAATCAGGAGGGCACGAGGTAGGGGGCGCGCCTACCCCCCTGGGCGCGCCCTCCACCCTCGTGGGGCCTACATTGCTCCACCGACGTACTTCTTCCTCCTATATATACCTACGTACCCCCAAACTACCAGATACGGAGCCAAAAACGTAATTCCACCGCCGCAACCTTCTATACTCATGAGATCCCATCTTGGGGCCTTTTCCGGAGCTCCGCCGGAGGGGGCATTGATCACGGAGGGCTTCTACATCAACACCATAGCCTCTCGATGATGTGTGACTAGTTTACCTCAGACCTTCGGGTTCATAGTTATTAGCTAGATGGCTTCTTCTCTCTCTTTGGTTCTCAATACAAAGTTCTCCACGATTCTCGTGGAGATATATTCGATGTAATCTTCTTTTGCGGTGTGTTTGTTGAGACCGATGAATTATGGGTTTATGATCAATTATCTATGAACAATATTGGAATCTTCTCTGAATTCTTTTATGTATGATTGGTTATCTTTGCAAGTCTCTTCGAATTATCAGTTTGGTTTGGCCTACTAGATTGATCTTTCTTGCAATGGGAGAAGTGCTTAGCTTTGGGTTCAATCTTGCGGTGTCCTTTCCCAAAGGATGTTAGGGCTGCAAGGCATGTATTGTATTGTTGCCATCGAGGATAACAAGATGGGGTTTATATCATATTGCATGAGTTTATCCCTCTACATCATGTCATCTTACTTAAAGCGTTACTCTGTTCTTTTGAACTTAATACTCTAGATGCATGCTGGATAGCGGTTGATGTGTGGAGTAATAGTACTAGATGCAGGCAGGAGCCGGTCTACTTGTCGCGGACGTGATGCCTATATACATGATCATACCTAGATATTCTCATAACTATGCTCGGTTCTGTCAATTGCTCAACATTAATTTGTTCACCCACTGTAATACTTATGCTCTCGAGAGAAGCCACTAGTGAAACCTATGGCCCCCGGGTCTATTTTCCATCATATTAATCTTCCAACACTTAGCTATTTTTATTGCCTTTTATTTTGCTTTGCATCTTTATCATAAAAATACCAAAAATATTATCTTATCATATCTATCAGATCTCACTTTCGTAAGTGACCATGAAGGGATTTACCACCCCTTCATTGCGTTGGTTGTGAGGATCTTATTTGTTCGTGTAGGTGCGAGGAACTCGTGCGTGGCCTCCTACTGGATTGATGCCTTGGTTCTCAAAAACTGAGGGAAATACTTACGCTGCTTTACTGCATCACCCTTTCCTCTTCAAGGGAAATCCAACGCAGTGCTCAAGAGGTAGCAAGAAGGATTTACGGCCCCGCTGTCGGGAGTCTCACGCAAAAGTCAACATACCAAGTACCCATCACAAACCCTTATCTCCCGCATTACATTATTTGCCATTTGCCTCTCGTTTTCCTCCCCCCTCCCCCCACTTCACCCTTTCCGTTTTATTTGCCTTCTTCACGTATGCCTTTTTGTTTGTGTTTCCACGTGCCTTATATTTTCTTGCATCTTTGCTTGCTAAAAATCTATTGATATGGATCCACTTAAAGTGTTCTACTTGGATCATCTTCGATCCTTATGCGCTCGTGCTGAAACCCCAACTAGCCTAGTTGATGGGAAATCTTTAGATGGGCATGCTCATTTTGTGCGTCACCATTTGTCTGAAAAAGGGAGACTCTTATGGAATCAAATAAACAAATTGTTGTGTTATGCTTGGAATCTTTGTGAAATTTGTGATATTACTTGTTGCTCTAAGAACCCTAAAAACACCTCCCCTGCCTATGTGAGTTTAATGAAAATAAAATCTTATCTTCTTATGCAAAGGGTGTTTATAGCTACTATGATATTGAACAAATTGAAGAATTTGTTACTTTTAAGGGTTCTTTTGAAGTTGCTTCTTTGATTGAAAAGTATGATACTAATATTTATTAATCTGAAAATCTTGACATACTTGAATATTGCTATGAAAACTATGCTCATAATGTCTATGTCAAAGAATTTATTGAAAGAACGACCATTGCTTCTAAAGTAAATAATGATATGCACGAATCTATAGATAATTATGATTCCGATGATTTGATTGAAATATCCCTTTATGAACATGATGCTTCTTGTGGCCATGATGCCAATATTTATGAAGATGAATTTGCTATGGTTCCTTATGTTAAACATGAGATCGTTGCTATTGCGCCCATACTTGATAGTTCCTTTGATGAAAAGCATGATTGCAATGATTTTACTATAAATTCTCTTAATGTCAATTGTGCTAATAATATACAAAACCCTAAGCTTGGTGATGCTAAGATTGCTATGTCTACTACTTATTGCAATGATCATGATTGGGGTGATTCTTCTTATGATCTCGAAAATTTATTTAATCCCAATGATGAACATGAGATTGATAATAGTGTTTACAATATTATTGAAAGTGGGTTTGGAAGAGTGTCAACTTTAGATCCCACATATTTGGATTTTGATCAATCTTATGAAATTTTTGATAAAAGTGGGTTTGGAGAGGTCATGACTTTAGTTAATGTTAATCCCACTATTTTGGAAGAGTGTCAACATTGCATACATGTGGATCGTGTTAAGAATATGTTTTGTGATAACTATATTATTGAATTTTCCTGTGATCCTACATGTAATTATTATGAGAGAGAAAAATATGGTCATAGAAATTTTCATGTTACAAAATTACCTCTCGTTATGTTGAGATTGCTATTGTTTCTTTCCGCTTCCTTGCATATGCTAGTTTTTGCTTGCGTTGATAATTTGTTTGTCTATAAGGTGCCTATGCATAGGAACTATGTTAGACTTATATGTGTTTGTCGCGTGTAATATGATGCTCTCTGTGTGCTTCAATTCTTGTCTTTCATGTGAGCATCATTGAAATTTTTATGCCTAGCTAGGGGCGTTAAACGATAGCGATTGTTGGGAGGCAACCCAATTTTATTTTTAGTTATTTTTTGCTTTTTACTTCTTCTTAGGAATAAATGTTTGATCTAGCCTCTAGTTAGATTTGTTTTTATGTTTTAATTAGTATTTGTGCCAAGTTTAACCTATAGGATCTTCTTGGATGATAGTTATTTGATCTTGCTGAAGATTCCAGAAACTTTATGTTCACGAAAACAATTGTTACAAATCACCAGAACGTTATAAAATATTGATTCCAATTGCAAAAGATCAATAACCAAATTGTCTAGGTCGTCCTATTTTGGTAGATTTTTTGGAGTTCCAAAAGTTTGCGTAAGTTACAGATTACTATAGACTGTTCTGTTTTTGACAGATTCTGTTTTTCATGTGTTGTTTGCTTATTTTGATGAATCTATGGCTAGTAAAATAGTTTATAAACCATAGAGAAGTTTTAATACATTAGGTTTAACACCAATATAAATAAAGAATGAGTTCATTACAGTACCTTGAAGTGGTGTTTTGTTTTCTTTCGCTAACAGAGCTCACGAGATTTTCTGCTGAGTTATGTGTTGTGATGTTTTCAAGTTTTGGGTGAAAGATTTGATGGATTATGGAACAAGGAATGGCAAGAGCCTAATCTTGGGGATTCCCATGGCACCCCAAGATAATCTAAGGACACCAAAAATCCAAATCTTGGGGATGCCCCGGAAGGCATCCCCTCTTTCGTCTACTTCCATCGGTAACTTTACTTGGAGCTATATTTTTATTCACCACATGATATGTGTTTTGCTTGGAGCGTATTGTATTATTTGAGTCTTTGTTTTTTTAGTTTACCACAATCATCCTTGCTGTACACACCTTTCGAGAGAGTCACACATAAATTGGAACTTATTAGAATACTCTATGTGCTTCACTTATATTTTTTGAGCTATATAGTTTTGCTCTAGTGCTTCACTTATATCTTGCACGGCGGTGGATTTGTTTTATAGAAACTATTGATCTCTCATGCTTCACTTATATTATTTTGAGAGTATTAAAACAGCATGGCAATCTGCTTTAATTATAATATCATTAGAAATTTGATGCTTGATAATTGTTTTGAGATATGAAGGTGGTAGTATCATAGTTGTGCTAGTTGAGTAATTGTGAAATTGAAAAATACTTGTGTTGGAGTTTGTGATTCCCGTAGCATGCACATGGTGAATCGTTATGTAACGAAGTCGAAGCATGAGGTATTTATTGATTGTCATCCTTTGTGTGGCGGTCGGGATCGCACGATGGTTAACTCCTACCAACCCTTCCCCTAGGAGCATGCGTAGTAGTACTTTGCTTCGAGGGCTAATAAATTTTTGCAATAAGTATATGAGTTATTTATGACTAATGTGAGTCCATGGATTGTACACACACTTACCTTTCCGCAATTTTCTAGCCTCTTCGGTACCGTGCATTGCCCTTTCTCACCTTGAGAGTTGGTGCAAACTTCGCCGGTGCATCCAAACCCCGTGATATGATACGCTCTATCACACATAAACCTCGTTATATCTTCCTCAAAACAGCCACCATACTACCTATTATGGCATTTCCATAGCCATTCCGAGATATATTGCCATGCAACTTTCCATCGTTTCGTTTATCATGACACGCTACATCATTGTCATATTGCTTTGCATGATCATGTAGTTGACATTGTATTTGTGGCAAAGCCACCATTCATAATTGTTTCATACATGTCGCTCTTGATTCATTGCATATTCCAGTACACCGCCGGAGGCATCCACATAGAGTCATATTTTTTCTAAGTATTGAGTTGTAATTCATGAGTTGTAAGTAAATAAAAGTGTGATGATCATCATTATTAGAGCATTGTCCCAAGTGAGGAAAGGATGATGGAGACTATGATTCCCCCACAAGTCGGGATGAGACTCCAGAATAAATAATAATAATAAAAAGTGGCCATAAAAAAAAGAGAAAAGGCCCAAATAAAAAAATGTGAGAAAAAGAGAGAAGGGACAATGCTACTATCCTTTTACCATACTTGCTTCAAAGTAGCACCGGGATCTTCATGATAGAGAGTCTCTCATTTTGTCGCTTTCATTTACTAGTGGGAATTTCATTATAGAACTTGGCTTGTATATTCCAATGATGGGCTTCCTCAAATGCCCGAGGTCTTCGTGAGCAAGCAAGTTGGATGCACACCCACTTAGTTTCTTTTGTTTGAGCTTTCATACACTTATAGCTCTAAGTGCATCTGTTGCATGGCAATCCCTACTCCTTGCATTGACATCAATTGATGGGCATCTCCATAGCCCGTTGATTAGCCTCGTTGATGTGAGACTTTCTCTTTTTTGTCTTCCCACATAACCCCTAGCATTATACCTTATTCCACCATAGTGCTATATCCATGGCTTGCGCTCATGTATTGCGTAAAAGTTGAAAAGGCTGAAGCACATTAAAAAGTATGAACCAATTGCTTGGCTAAAACCGGGGTTGTACATGATATGAATATTTTGTGTGGGTAAGATGGAGCATAGCCAGACTATATGATTTTGTAGGGATAACTTTCTTTGGCTATGTTATTTTGATAAGACATAATTGATTGGTTAGCATGCTTGAAGTATTATTGTTTTTATATCAACATTAAATTTTTATCTTGAATCATATCAAATCTGAACATTCGTGCCACAATAAGAAGAATTACATTGAAATTATGCTAAGTAGCATTCCACATCAAAAATTCTGTTTTTTTATCATTTACCTACTCGAGGACGAGTAGGAATTAAGATTGAGGATGTTGATACGTCTCCAACGTATCTATAATTTTTTATTGTTCCATGCTATATTATATTCTGTTTTGGATGTTTAATGGGCTTTATTATACACTTTTATATTATTTTGGGACTAACCTATTAACCGGAGGCCCAGCCCAGAATTGCTGTTTTTTTGCCTCTTTCAGAGTTTCGCAGAAAAAGAAGATCAAACGGAGTCCAAACGGAATGAAACCTTCAGGAACGTGATTTTTGGAACAAACGTGATCCAGAGGACTTGGACCCTACGTCAAGAAAGCAATCAGGACGGCACGAGGTAGGGGGCGCGCCTAACCCCCTGGGCGCGCCCTCCACCCTCGTGGGGGCCATGTTGCTCCACCGATGTACTTCTTCCCTCCTATATATACCTACGTACCCCCAAACTACCAGATACGGAGACAAAAACCTAATTCCACCGCCACAACCTTCTGTACTCGTGAGATCCCATCTTGGGGCCTTTTCCAGATCTCCGCCGGAGGGGGCATTGATCACGGAGGGCTTCTACATCAACACCATAGCCTCTCCGACGATGTGTGAGTAGTTTACCTCAGACCTTCGGGTCCATAGTTATTAGCTAGATGGCTTCTTCTCTCTCTTTGGTTCTCAATACAAAGTTCTCCACGATTCTCGTGGAGATCTATTCGATGTAATCTTGTTTTACAGTGTGTTCGTTGAGACCGATGAATTGTGGGTTTATGATCAAGTTTATCTATGAACAATATTTGAATCTTCTCTGAATTATTTTATGTATGATTGGTTATCTTTGCAAGTCTCTTTGAATTTTCAGTTTGGTTTGGCCTACTAGATTGATCTTTCTTGCAATGGGAGAAGTGCTTAGCTTTGGGTTCAATCTTGCGGTGTCCTTTCCCAAAGGATGTTAGGGCAGCAAGGCACGTATTGTATTGTTGCCATCGAGGATAACAAGATGGGATTTATATCATATTGCATGAGTTTATCCCTCTACATCATGTCATCTTACTTAAAGCGTTACTCTGTTCTTTTGAACTTAATACTCTAGATGCATGGTGGATAGTGGTCGATGTGCGGAGTAATAGTACTAGATGCAGGCAGGAGTCGGTCTACCTAAAAGTATAATTAGCAAGCATGGTGGAAATTTCAGCTTCCGGTATCTTTCTTTTATTAGTGACAATATCTTTCATATATTTAGGATAAGGAGGCATTTTAAGCATATCACCAAACGACACGCAAAAAAGATAGGTCTAATCATTTCAGCAAAGCGCTCAAAATACTCATCCTCCTTTTTCTTGGATGGCTTAGGAGGAAAGGGCATGGGTTTTTGAACCCATGGTTCTCTTTCTTTACCATGTTACCTAGCAACAAAGTCTCTCTTATCATAACGTTGATTCTTTGATTGTGGGTTATCAAGATCAACAACAGGTTCAATCTCTACATCATTATCATTACTAGGTTGAGCATCAACATGAACATCATTATCAACATTAGCACTAGGTTCATGTTCATTACCAGATTGTGTCTCAGCATCAGAAATAGAAATATCATTGGGATTCTCAGGTATGCCTATAGCAGGTTCACTAGCATGCAAAGTCCTATCAGTTTTCTTTTTCTTTTTAGTACGAGGACTAGGTGCATCAGTATTAGTTCTCTGAGAATCCTGCTCAATTCTCTTAGGATGGCCTTCAGGATACAAAGGTTCCTGAGTCATTTTACCACCTCTAGTCATAAACCTGACAACATTATCATTATTCTTACTATTCAACTCATTAATCAAATCATCCTGAGCTTTAAGTACTTGTTCTACTTGAGTTGTAACCATGGAAGCATGTTTACTGATAAGCTTAAGATCATTAACAGTTCTACACATATAGTCACCCAAGTGGTCAAGCATGTAAGCATTACTTTTCAATTGTCTACTAACATAAGAATTGAAGTTCTCTTGTTTAACAATGAAATTATCAAACTCATCTAAGCATTGTCTAGCAAACTTATTATAAGGAATATCACCCTCATCAAATCTACGGAGAGAGTTTACCTCTACTACCTGTGTCGGGTTATCAAGACCATGTATTTCTTCAATAGGTGGTAGATTTCTAACATCTTCAGCTTTAATACCTTTTTCTTTAATAGATTTCTTTGCCTCTTGCATATCTTCAGGACTGAGAAATATAATACCCCTTTTCTTCGGAGTTGGCTTCGAAATTAGTTCAGGAAGTGTCCAATCATTTTCATTACTCAATATATTATTCAATAGCAATTCAGCTTGCTCAACAGTTCTTTCCCTGAAAACACAACCAGCACAACTATCCAGGTGGTCTCTGGAAGCATTGGTTAGTCCATTATAAAAGATATCAAGTATTTCATTTTTCTTGAGAGGATAATCAGGCAAAGCATTAAGTAATCAGAGAAGCCTCCCCCGAGCTTGCGGGAGACTCTCTTCTTTAATTTGCAATAAATTAAATATTTCCTTTAAAGCAGCTTGTTTCTTATGAGCAGGGAAATATTTTGTAGAGAAGTGATAAATCATATCCTGGGGACTACGCACACAACCAGGAGCAAGAGAATTAAACCATAATTTAGCATCACCCTTTAATGAGAAAGGAAATAATTTAAGGATACAGTAATAAAGAAATTTTTCCTCATGAGAAAATAGGGTGGCTATATCATTCAATTTAGTTAGATGTGCCACAACAGTTTCAGATTCATAACCATGAAAAGGATCAGATTCAACCAAAGTAATTAACTCTAGATCGACAGAGAATTCATAATCCTTATCAGTAACAAAGATAGGTGAAGTAGCAAAAGCGGGATCATATTTCATTCTAGCATTCAAGGATTTGTCTTTCAGCATAACTAACAATTTCTTAAGATCCTCTCTATCATTGCCACCAAAGAAGTCACTAGAAGTTTCTTCATCCATAACATAACTCTCAGGTACAATAGGAAATGCATATCTAGGGGGAGAATCATAATCATCAGTTTCAGTAATTTCATTCTCTCTAACCCTAGCAAGTTGTTCATCAAGAAATTCACCTAGTGTTACAGTATCATCAAGCACAGAAGTAGTATCATCATAGGCATCATGATAGTAGAAGTGGCATCATCAATAACATGCAACATATCGGAATTAATAGCAGGAGTAGGTGTCGCAAGTTTACTCAAAACAGAAGGAGAATCAAGTGCAGAGCTAGATGGCAGTTCCTTACCTCCCCTCGTAGTTGAGGGAAAAATCTTGGTTCTTTGATCTTTCAATTAATTTATTCCTCATAATGATCAACAGATATAAATCGGAAGTGACTCAGAGAATAAAGCTATGCTCCCCGGCAATGGCGCCAGAAAAAGGTCTTGATAACCCACAAGTATAGGGGATTGCAACAGTTTTCGAGGGTAGAGTATTCAACCCAAATTTATTGATTCTACACAAGGGGATCCAAATAATATTCTTGACTATTTAGCAGCTGAGTTGTCAATTCAACCACACCTGAAAGGCTTAATATCTGCAAAAAGTATTTAGTAGCAAAGTAGTATGGAAGTAGCGGTAATGGTAGCAAAAGTAATAGTAGCAGTTTTGTAGCAATTGGAACAGTGGCCACGGAAAAGTAACTAGTAAAGGATCAATATGTGAAAAGCTCATAGGCAATGGATCCATGATGGATAATTATGTTGGATGGCATTCATCATGCAACAGTTATATCATAGGGTGACACCGAACTAGCTCCAGTTCATCCATGTAATGTAGGCATGTATTCCGAATATAGTGATACGTGCTTATGGAAAAGAACATGCATGACATCTTTTGTCCTACCCTCCCATGGCAGCGGGGTCCTATTGGAAACTAAGGGACATTAAGGCCTCCTTTTAATAAATTACCGGACCAAAGCATTAGCACTTAGTGAATAATACATGAACTCCTCAAACCACGGTCTTCACCGGGAGTGGTCCCGACTATTGTCACTCCGGGGTTACCGGATCATAACACGTAGTAGGTGACTATAAATTGCAGTGTCAGATTAAGAACACAAATATATTCATGAAAACATAATAGGTTCAGATATGAAATCATGGCACTCGGGCCCTAGTGACAAGCATTAAGCATAGCTAAGTCATAGCAACATCAATCTCAGAACATAATGGATACTAGGGATCAAACCCTAACAAAACTAACTCGATTACATGGTAAATCTCATCCAACCCATCACGGCCCAGCAAGCCTACGATGGAATTACTCACGCACCGCGGTGAGCATCATGAAATTGGTGATGGAGGATGGTTGATGATGACGATGGTGACGGATTCCCCTCTCCGGAGCCCTGAACGGACTCTAGATCTGCCCTCCCGAGGAAGAACAGGGTTTGGCGGTGGCTCCGTGTCGTAAAACACGATGAATCCTTCTCTCTAATTTTTTTCTCCCCGAAAGAGAATATATGGAGTTGGAGTTGAGGTTGGTGGAGGTCCAGGGGGCCCACAAGGTCGGAGGGCGTGCCCTAGGGGGGTGGGCGCGCCCCCCACCCTTGTGGCTAGGGTGTGGGCCCCCTGGTGCTGATTCTTTCGCCAATATTTTTTATTAATTCCAAAAGTTACCTCCGTGAAGTTTTAGGTCATTCTGAGAACTTTTTATTCTGCACAAAAATAACATTATGGCAATTCTGCTGAAAACAACGTATGTTCGGGTTAGTTCCATTCAAATCATGCAAGTTAGAGTCCAAAACAAGGGCAAAAGAGTTTGGAAAAGTAGTTACGTTGGAGACGTATCATAACACCTAGTAAAACAGGTTCTCCTTTCTACAGAGCGCCTCGGTGATCCTAGCACCCTCTTGCACCTCCCCCATATACTTCTTGGGAGCACGGTTCTTCCTGACAGGAGGTCCAAAGCCACTTCCGTCGCATCAATGTGTGGGTAGCGTGTCTTCATGCAGGCATGCGCATGTTGTGCACCCTCCATGCAGGCAGACCACTTCCAGCAAAGCACCTGGGGGCTCGTGCCTTCGAGTCGAGCAACCAATTCGTGGAAGCTACTTGGCAGGGGCTCCGCGGGCCAGAGGTTGATGCAGAGGTCCTCCATGACTGACTTCACCGCGTGATAAAGCTCCATCAGCTGCTTCATATGGTTGTTGAGCAGCGGCGGATGTGATGGCATCTGGAAGTGCCCCTAGAAGGCCTTCTGTTCGGCGTGACCCTCTAGGGCGCTAAGGCCAGCGTCCGATGCGCCCTTTGGCAGGTCCACGAAGGCGTCTGAGGCACACCATATTTGATTAAGTTGGGTGAACCAGTCAGGACCAAATATGCATTGAAGCAAATAAGGCTTACCGGCGGTGATCTGCTTCACTTGTTGAAGCTCCTCACGATCAGCTCGGGCCTGGGTCTGGGCCCCGGCGCACGCCGAGCTCAGGTTTTCCAGCTCGGCAGCTTTCTTCTTCTGGTCTGCCTGAAGGTTGTCGCTTTCCACGTGCAATACCTTCAGGTCCTCCTCGACCTCGACGACCCGAGCTTGGTCTTTGCCTTGAGCCGCCTTTTCCTCGGCCGGCTCTTTGCTGGCCTTCGCACCGTAGCCCTTTGTTGCTCGGCTTCCTGCTGAGCTTTCTTCATATCATCCTTGAGGGCCATAAGCTCCGTAGTGGTAGCTAATATAAAACAAGCTCAGTGTTAGAATAGTTAAATGTTATCACCACTACATGTTCTTGGCCCATGACCTATTCTTTCTTCATGAGATCAAGGTCATCCTCGAACCGCGCTAGTTTTTGGCTCATTTCCGCTAACTCCTCGGAGCCGAAGCCGAGGCCTACAGACCATGCAAACTAAGTTAGTCCCAAAGTCAATTTCGATCCAATGGTCGGCTTGGTCAATCCAGCCAAGTCTCGAGGGCTACTGCATATTCGCTCGCCAAATTTCTTGTATAAAAACGACCCCCATGTTAGTTTATTAAAACTGACACTGGGCTCGGGGGCTACTGGCTATTAGGCTCCTATGTGCATTTACAGTTCACCTTTTCATTAAGTCTTTAGACAGTTTTTTTAAGATATGTTTGTCAACGGCTACTGGGTAGGTTAAGTGTCAGACTAAGAACCTATCAGTTACAAAAATGGTAAACATGGATGTGCGTAGCATACCTCAAAACCTTTGAGGAGGCCTGGGTAAGCCTCACAAATTCCGGCCTCTGTGGCCGGAAGCTGCTCAGCACAGCACTGACAAGGGCATGATGCTCTTCCATGATGGAGCTTTTTAAGGCCACCTCCATCTCCTCGGGCCATCCCCCGTAGACCTGCCTTGGGGCAGGTGGGGCGGGTAGAGTCACCTTGGACCCACCCCCTGTGAAGGTGGGGATGGAAGTTTCCAGCTGCCGTAATGGCGCTGGGGTGGCCTGAGCCGAGGACTCGGGTCGGCCAAGCTAGTCTTCTTTGACCAAAGGGACTTCTTCCCCTTGGTCCTCGACGGCCGAGGTTTGGACAACAGCCAAGGAAACTCCAGTGTCGGCCCTGCATTATCGATGGAAGGGCCCTGACGCGATGTCGCCTCTCCTAGCTCGTTATGGGCAAGGGAGGGTATGATGTGCTCGGCGGTTCTGCTTTCCACCATAAAGGGCGGAGGGAGCCCATTCACCGAGGTCTTGTCGTCGATGAAGGCGTGCTGAGGGTTGTGGAAATGAACAATACATCATATATCAAAAATTGAGCACATGAAAAAGCGTTGGGCATGTATGGCTTAGAATACCTCCTGGGTGCCGACTTCTTCCGGTGCTGCTGCAGAAGGTCGTCCTATGAAGAATCAGAGAGTGTGACCTTCGCTGGGGAAGCCGGCTGGCCAAGCTAGTCGGTGGAGACCTTGTGTAGTTTCATGCGGGGCCACGGGTACTCCTCCTCCTCGTCTTCGAACGCCACCCTTTTTCGTTTAGGGGAAGGCACAACTTCTCCCTCATCCTCCTCTTCCTCCTCCCTCTCCTCTCCTTCCTCGCAGATGGAGGAGGCATGGATATGTGATGCGGCTTGAACTACGTCGGTATTTCCCCAAAGAGGAAGGGATGATGCACCACAGCTATGGTAGGTGTTTCCCTCACTTATGAGATCAAGGTTATCGAACCAGTAGGACAACCACGCAACACCACGTAAATAGCTCCCTCACACAAAGAACAAATACTTGAAACCCGACGTAAGAGAGGGGTTGTCAATCCCTCATGGGTAAAAAGATAGGTAAAATTGTAGTAGATTGGATAAATAGATCTTGCGGGAACGCGAGATAAAATAAATAAATATTGCAGCAAGGTATTTTTGTATTAATAGATCTGAAAATAAAAGAAAATGAAAATAGATCACTGATGTATACTACGCAACCTTCTCCTTGCAGACGTTGTTGGGCCTCCAAGTGCAGAGGTTTGTAGGACAGTAGCAAATTTCCCTCAAGTGGATGACCTAAGGTTTATCAATCCGTGGGAGGCATAGGATGAAGATGGTCTCTCTCAAGCAACCGTGCAACCAAATAACAAAGAGTCTCTTGTGTCCCCAACACACCTGAAAGCACAAGTGCTCCCTAGGTGGTTTTGGTAATTAATGACAACATATCTCTTGTTGGACTAACACTTTTATCTAGTATGTTTCAGATAAGTTCAACAATGGAGTGGCATGGACTAAAGGATATGGGAACTCCTTCAAGATGCTAAGGACAAAGGATTGGCTAAAGCTTCAAGCTCAAGACTCTTCATTTTACATTTTAGTGATCCAAGATCACATTGAGTCTATAGGAAAAGCCAATACTATCAAGGAGGGATGAGGTGTTGCTTAATGAGCCTCTTGCTTCAAAGTGCTTAGTGATATGCTCCGAATACCCTCAACTACTTTCCCACTTCCACACATATGTCCTAAACCTAAAGTCAAACTCGGCCCCACTGATTCTTTTCTATCCGCGCCACCGAGTTTGAATGTCTTAGCCACCGCCACAAACCCTAGGCAAATCGGTCTCACCGATAGGGATCTCGGTCTCACCGAGTTGGGATTGTAATCTCTCTGTGTATGTCCATTATCAAAATAGGTCTCACCGAGTTTGAGCAATCGGTACTACCGAGATTACAATGCAAACTCTCTGGTTAACTTATTATCAAAATCGGTCCCACCGAGTTTGATAATCGGTCAAACTGAGTTTGCCTGACCAACTCTCTGGAAAGCTTATTACCAAAATCGGTCCCACCGAGTTTGTGTAATCGGTCTTAACGAGATTACGTTATGCCCTAACCCTAACCGAATCGGTCCCACCGAGTTGAATTCCGGTCCCACCGAAAACCCTAACTGTCACATTATTTGCTAAATCGGTCTGACCGAGTTTAACGATTCGGTCCCACCGAGTTTGGTAAATTGTGTGTAACGGTTAGATTTTGTGTGGAGGCTATATATACCCCTCCACCTCCTCTTCATTCGTGAAGAGTGCCACTAGACTGAACCTACACTTCCAGCATCCTATTTCTGAGACAGAACTACTTACTCATGTGTTGAGGCCAAGATATTCCATTCCTACCATATGAATCTTGATCTCTAGCCTTCCCCAAGTTGCTTTCCACTCAAACCCTCTTTCCACCAGATCCAAATCCTATGAGAGAGAGTTGAGTGTTGGGGAGACTATCATTTGAAGCACAATAGCAAGGAGTTCATCATCAACGCACCATTTGTTACTTCTTGGAGAGTGGTGTCTCCTAGATTGGCTAGGTGTCACTTGGGAGCCTCCGACAAGATTGTGGAGTTGAACCAAGGAGTTTGTAAGGGCAAGGAGATCGCCTACTTCGTGAAGATCTACCGCTAGTGAGTCAAGTCCTTCGTGGGCGACGGCCATGGTGGGATAGACAAGGTTGCTTTTTCGTGGACCCTTCGTGGGTGGAGCCTCCATGGACTCGTGCAACTGCTACCCTTCGTGGGTTGAAGTCTCCATCAACGTGGATGTACGATAGCACCACCCATCGGAACCATGCCAAAAACATCCGTGTCTCCAAATTGCGCTTTGAATCCTCCAATCCCTTCCCTTTACATTCTTGCAAGTTGCATGCTTTATTTTCCGCTGCTCATATACTCTTTGCATGCTTGCTTGCTATATGTTGTGAATGTTAAACTTGTGCCTAAACTCCACTCAAACTTTAAAGAAACTTAAAACTGCAACTTGGTACTTAGTGTCTAATCACCCCCTCTAGACAGCTCTTCTCCAGTTCCTACAAGTGGTATCAGAGCATTGGTTTCCATTGCCTTGGTTTAATCACCATTGGAGGAAGATGGATGAGTCTACTTTGGGGAGTCTTAGACATAGAGTGCCTATTCTTGATGGAGAGTATTTTCGTGAGTGGAAAAATGAGATGCTTGTTATTTTCAATCAATATCATTTTAACAAGTACATTGCTAGCCCTTGTGCATCTTATGTTGATCCTATGCATCCAACCCATGATGAGTCAATTGACATGGTTAGGAATCTTAGAACTGCCGAACTTATCATTAGAGGATTGCCTAGAAACTTGATTAGAATCTTGCCTACTTTTGAGTGTGCCTACACTATATGGAAATTTCTTGAGGAGCGATTTCCAGATTATTCCTTAAAAAATCTAGATGAAATTTTCCATAAGTCTATTGCTTTGAGAAAAATGAATACTAGTGATCCTATGTTTGGTGATCGTTTATTTGAGCTTACAAACCTTATGCGTGCCAAAGGAAATGTTGGTATTATTAGTGACATTATTTCCGAATCTATAAGAATTCATAGACAAGATTATTGTCAAACTCATTCTAATGAATCACCCTCTCTGCGATTTGATCCACCACATGACGATGTTGAACATGGATACTATGATGAGGATGATGACAGTGACTTCGATCTTGATGATGCAATGAGACATTTTGGTCTTATGGCAAATTTTCGGGGATATATGTCAAGAGGAAAGGAATGGGTTCTTGATAGTGGATGTACCGATCACATGATCGAAGATAAAGACATGTTTCGTGAGCTTGCTGATAATGATAGTCCTCGAAAGTATGTTACTTTCGGTGAAAACTGAAAGGGTAAGGTGGTTGGCCTCGGTAAGGTGGCCATATCACATGATAGCTCCATACAAAATGTTATGCTCATTGAATCTCTTGGTTACAACTTACTTTCAAAGATCTAGACTTGCTGATTTCGGTTTCAGTGTTCTATTTACTGAAGTAGATTGCCAAGTGTATCGTCGAGATAATCATAAAATGGTCTTTACTGGTGTGCATAGAGGTGATCTATACATTGTTGATTTCACTAAAAAGGCTCAACCTAAAACTTGCTTCATTGCTAAATCCTCAAAAGGCTGGTTATGGCATAGACGATTAGGTCACGTTGGTATGCGTAAAGCTTGACAAGCTTATTAAGGGAATCATATCCTTGGAGTTAATGATGTCATATTTGATAAGGATAGACTTTGCGTTGCTTGTCAAGGTGTAAACAGGTTGGAGGAAGGCATCCCGTGAAGAACATCATGACCACGAAGAGGCCACTCGAGCTACTTCACATGGATCTCTTTGGTCCCAACTCTTACAAGAGTCTCGGTGGAAATTCTTTTGGTCTAGTTATAGTTGATGATTTTTCCAGATTTACGTGGGTGTTCTTTCTCAATGATAAATCGCAGGTCCAAAAGATCTTCAAAAACTTTGCTAGGAAGGCCCAAAATCAATTTGAAGTGAAGATCAAGAAGGTTCGCAGCGACAACGGAACGGAGTTCAAGAACGCAAATGTGGACACCTTTCTTGATGAAGAAGGTATTTCACACGAGTTCTTGGCTACGTACACACCTCAACAAAATGGAGTTGTTGAGAGGAAGAACCGGACGCTCATCGAAATGGCGAGAACGATGCTTGATGAGTACAAGACGCCGAAGCACTTTTGGGCAGAAGCGGTTGAGACAGCTTGTCATGCAACAAATAGCTTGTATCTTCACAAGCTACTCGGCAAGACGACATACGAGCTACTCACCGGTAACAAACCCCAAGGTGGATACTTTCGAGTATTCGGCTCAAAGTGCTACATTCTTGATAAGCATCGCTGCTCTAAATTTGCTCCTAAGTCTCGTGGAAGGTTTCCTACTAGGTTATGGCTCAAACTCTCACACTTACCGTGTCTACAACAATTTCACCCGAAAGGTTGAAGAGACGGTAGAAGTGAAGTTTGATGAATCTAACGGCTCACAAGTAGAGCAATTGCCAATTGATGTAGGAGACAAAGATCCTTCGAAGCAATCCAAGACTTGTCTATTGGCAAGGTCCGTCCAACGGAGGTGAAGGAGAGTACCTCGTCCGTCCAAGTGGAAGCTTCTACTTCATGACAAGGTGAACCAAGAGTTGATACGGAAGCATCGACAAGTGGGACACACCAAGATGAAGGAAACGAGGAAGTGCATCAAGATGAACGTCAACAACCTCCTTCTCCACCACGACAAAAGAACGAAAACGCCAACAATGAAGAAGGCCAAGAATAAGAACAAGATGAAGAAGATGTTCAACAAAGACCCAAGCAAAAGCTTTCACGAGTTCGAGCAAGAATTGCTAAAGACCATCCCGTCTAGCAAATCTACATTGATATTCAAACCGGGAGAATCACTTGCTCTAAAACTCGTTTAGCTAACTTTTGTGAAAACTATTCTTTCATCTCTAGCATTGTACCTATGAAGGTCGAAGAAGCATTGGAAGATCCGGATTGGATAAATGCTATGCATGAAGAGCTACACAACTTTGAGAGGAACCAAGTTTGGACATTGGTTGAGAAGCCCGACAACAACCACAACATCATCGGTACCAAATGGGTGTTTCGCAACAAGCAAGATGAAGATGGACAAGTAGTTCGCAACAAAGCACGCCTCGTCGCCCAAGGCTACACACAAGTTGAAGGTATGGACTATGGTGAGACTTACGCCCCGTTGCTAGACTTGAGTCCATTTGCATCTTACTTGCCTATGCTAATCACCATGATATCACCTTGTACCAAATGGACATTAAAAGTGCTTTTCTAAATAGTGAAATAGAGGAGGAAGTTTATGTTAAACAACCTCCCAGCTTTGTTAATCCTAAGAAACCCAATCATGTTTACAAACTTCACAAAGCTCTTGATGGACTTAAACAAGCTCCTAGAGCATGGTATAAATGCTTGACCAAGTTCCTTATTGAAAAAGGCTTTGAAATAGGGAAAATTGATTCTACTCTTTTTACTAAAAGGGTTAATGGTGAACTCTTTGTGTGCCAAATTTATGTTGATGATATTATATTTGGTTCAACTAACCCTCATTTTAGTGAAAAGTTTGGGAAGCTAATGTCGGAGAAGTTTGAGATGTCTATGATGAGTGAACTCAAATTCTTTCTTGGTTTGCAAATCAAGCAAACTAAGGAAGGTACTTTTGTCTCACAAACAAAGTACACCAAGGACTTATTCAAGAAGTTCAATATGCAAGAATGCAAAGGTATGACTACACCCATGCCTAGTAGTGGACATCTTGACTTAACCAAAGATGGTGAACTGGTTGATCAAAAGGTTTATCGCTCTATGATTGGTTCATTGTTATATTTATGTGCTTCACGTCCCGATATTATGCTAAGTGTGTGCATGTGTGCACGATATCAAGCTGCCCCTAAAGAATGTCATCTTAAGGCCGTGAAAAGGATAGTGAGATACTTAATCCATACACCAAATTTTGGTATTTGGTATCCTAAGAGGGCCTCTTTTGATCTGGTTGGCTATTCCGACTCGGACTATGCCGGAGACAAGGTCGATAGAAAGTCCACTTCGGGTACTTGTCAATTTCTTGGTAGATCTCTTGTGTCTTGGTCCTCCAAGAAACAAAACTCGGTATCCTTATCCACCACCAAGCTGAATATATTGTTTGGTTCATGTTGTGCTCAATTACTTTGGATGACCCAAACTCTTAAAGATTATGGGATATATGTGAGACATGTTCCATTTCTTTGTGATAATGAAAGTGCTATCAAAATTGGTCATAATCATGTGCAACATTCTCGAACTAAGCATATTGAAGTTCATCATCATTTCATTCGAGATCATGTTGCTAAGGGTGACATTGATCTTAAGCATGTTCGCACCGAAAAGCAATTAGCGGATATATTCACTAAAACTCTTGATGAGAAAGTGTTTTGCAGGTTAAGAGGAGAATTGAACATCATTGATGCTTCAAACTTGGAGTAGAAACTCCATTGGATACATGCAAGACATGAGCTTATGACTAATCCTTGATATTTCTCTTATGATGAAAAACTTATGTCTTGGATATATTTGTATCTTGCATGTTATCTAACCCATGTAGGTACTTGGTTGAATCAAATTCCATGAGGTTGAAACCTACTCATATCTTGAGCAATCTCTACATCACCAAGTCTCTACACAAGGTGGTTGAAGACAAGGAAGCACGAAACCATTCAAACATATCCTTTGACAAATTCTATGTTGAGTTTCATGATTGTCATTTTTGGATATACAAGTGCTCTTCCTTGCAAGAACTAACCCATGTAGGTAGATGGACTCAAATTCCAAGTGGTGCTCCAAATTCTTGATGAGCTACATCAACCTTGAGCAACCCACGCAAGTTCAACTACATGGACAACACCACCAACCAAGGTATGTTATTCCATCTTAGAGAAGCTTTACTCCGAGTCATGAGTTAAAGCAACTCGACAAGATGTGAATACATCAAGATGCTTAAACGAAAAATGGCAACCCCATTATGAGCTCAAACGATGAGTATGGCCTATGATCAAGTGATCTCACTTGACTCCTAAGTCAATATACTCTAACATAGGTGACTTTGTCGCCGACCATCTCTAGATGAAGTTCTCCTGTGTTCTTTTCTGAGTTTTTGCATTTGTCTCATGCATTTGTGTTTCCCCATTCAAAAAAAACTTCATCTAGATTTCTTTATGTTTTCTCTGCATTTTCTGCATCTAATTCCTTGCATATCTTTCAGTTAATTCCTTGCAAATCTTTGTGAGATCTTACTAGTCTAGTGAGCTGAGGTGACAAGTGTTCTCTCTATGATGAACTCGGTTACACCAATTTGTTATTTTTGGTCCAACCGAATCTTTTCGGTACGACCGAAGCATACCACTCGGTGCCACCGATTTCATAACAGGAAACACTCTTTGCCACATATTCCGTGTTTCTTATGATCTAGCTCCACTCAATGAATCTTGTCCTCTACAAGCATCACATTTTCATCATTGCTTTGTTCTGTGTCTCAAGGACCAAACCCATTCGATGACTCGAAGACCCTTCTTGGAAATTGATGTCAAAGGGGGAGAGAGAGAACATCAAAGCTTATCATTTGGAGATAGAGAGAAAGAACATCAAAACTTATCACCTTTCTTCTTAAGGGAGAGAGAGACCTTCTAGGGGGAGAGACCCTCAAAAGACGAGAGAGATCTCCAGGGGGAGAGGATACTTAAGTAGAAACTATTTCTCAAGGATCCCAGATGCTTGGTGTTCAAGAGGAGAGATGTCCACATGTCTTCTTGAGGGGAGAGACATGTTCATATGATCTGTTGTGCTCATTTTTGCATTAGCATACATTAGCTCTGAACTTTAGCTCTGATCATCATTCATATCTTTCAGCTCTATTTTCCTTCAGCTCTGATTTTCTGTTCCCTATCTTCTCCCAAAGATCCCATGTTAGATTCAGGGGAGCAAGACATCTAAGGAAAGAGATCATTTAAATTCATTGCATATCTTTACTCTTAGGGACATGTCTAATCCAATGTGGTACTCAAGACTCACTCTCTACATGTCATCCCAGTCTTGGTATTCTTGTGGTTTCTTCCGTTTGCTCGGCTAGTAGATGCATCTGTGTTATCTAACCTTGTTTACGCAGGTTCATTCCATCCTAAGCCAACTCAAGACCACAAGGTAAGTATATGCATCACAATCATGTGTATGAGGAATTCTTGCTGATGTACATACTATTTGCAAGAAGGACTCATGGGCATGAAGGTATTCTCTTTAATACTTTTTGCTCGATGCATATAGCCAAGATACATGTAACACATTGCTCGCTCTATCATGGTTATGCTATCACATGCTTCTATATTTCATATTCACATGATTGCATACATGTAGGGGGAGCCTATGCTTGTTACATGTCTTTCCAAAGCTTTACTTGCTATTCTTTATATCTTTATCTAAAGCTTTGATGTATGTTGCCATCAATTACCAAAAAGGGGGAGACTGAAAGCACAGGTGCTCCCTAAGTGGTTTTGATAATTAATGACAACATATCTCTTGTTGGACTAACACTTTTATCTAGTATGTTTGAGATAAGTTCAACAATGGAGTGGCATGGACTAAAGGATGTGGGAACTCCTTCAAGATGCTAAGGACAAAGGATTGGCTAAAGCTTCAAGCTCAAGACTCTTCATTTTACATTTTAGTGATCCAAGATCACATTGAGTCTATAGGAAAAGCCAATACTATCAAGGAGGGACGAGGTGTTGCTTAATGAGCCTCTTGCTTCAAAGTGCTTAGTGATATGCTCCAAATACCCTCAACTACTTTCCCACTTCCACACATATGTCCTAAACCTAAAGTCAAACTTGGCCCCACTGATTCTTTCTATCCGGCGCCACCGAGTTTGAATGTCTTAGCCACTGCCACAAACCGTAGGCAAATCGGTCTCACCGATAGGGATCTCTGTCTAACCGAGATGGGATTGTAATCTCTCTGTGTATGTCCATTATCAAAATCGGTCTCACCAAGTTTGAGCAATCGGTACTACCGAGATTACAATGCAAACTCTCTGGTTAACTTATTATCAAAATCGGTCCCACCGAGTATGATAATCGGTCAAACCGAGTTTGCCTGACCAACTCTCTGGAAAGCTTATTACCAAAATCGGTCTCACCGAGTTTGTGTAATCGGTCTTACCGAGATTACATTATGCCCTAACCCTAACCGAATCGGTCCCACCGAGTTGAATTCCGGTCCCACCGAAAACCCTAACTGTCACATTATTTGCTAAATCGGTCTGACCGAGTTTAACGATTCGGTCCCACCGAGTTTGGTAAATTGTGTGTAACGGTTAGATTTTGTGTGGAGGCTATATATACCCCTCCACCTCCTCTTCATTCGTGAAGAGTGCCACTAGACTGAACCTACACTTCCAGCATCCTATTTCTGAGACAGAACTACTTACTCATGTGTTGAGGCCAAGATATTCCATTCCTACCATATGAATCTTGATCTCTAGCCTTCCCCAAGTTGCTTTCCACTCAAACCCTCTTTCCACCAGATCCAAATCCTATGAGAGAGAGTTGAGTGTTGGGGAGACTATCATTTGAAGCACAATAGCAAGGAGTTCATCATCAACGCACCATTTGTTACTTCTTGAGAGTGGTGTCTCCTAGATTGGCTAGGTGTCACTTGGGAGCCTCCGACAAGATTGTGGAGTTGAACCAAGGAGTTTGTAAGGGCAAGGAGATCGCCTACTTCGTGAAGATCTACCGCTAGTGAGTCAAGTCCTTCGTGGGCGACGGCCATGGTGGGATAGACAAGGTTGCTTCTTCGTGGACCCTTCGTGCGTGGAGCCCTCCATGGACTCGCGCAACCGTTACCCTTCATGGGTTGAAGTCTCCATCAACGTGGATGTACGATAGCACCACCTATCGGAACCACGCCAAAAACATCCGTGTCTCCAAATTGCGTTTGAATCCTCCAATCCCTTCCCTTTACATTCTTACAAGTTGCATGCTTTATTTTCCGCTGCTCATATACTCTTTGCATGCTTGCTTGCTACATGTTGTGAATGTTAAACTTGTGCCTAAACTCCACTCAAACTTTAAAGAAACTTAAAAACTACAACTTTGGTACTTAGTGTCTAATCACCCCCCCCCCTCTAGACACCTCTTCTCAAGGTCCTACAACACCCAATACAATGATAAATTGTATAGGTGCACTAGTTCAGCGAAGAGATGGTGATACATGTGCAATATGGATGGTAGATATAGGTTTTTGTAATCTGAAAATATAAAAATAGCAAGGTAACTAATGATAAAAGTGAGCACAAACGGTATTGCAATGCTAGGAAACCAGGCCTAGGGTTCATACTTTAACTAGTGCAAGTTCTCTCAACGATAATAACATAATTGGATCATATAACTATCCCTCAACATGCAACAAAGAGTCACTCCAAAGTCACTAATAGCGGAGAACAAACAAAGAGATTATGGTAGGGTACGAAACCACCTCAAAGTTATTCTTTCTGATCGATCTATCACAGAGTTCGTACTAGAATAACACCTTAAGACACAAATCAACCAAAACCATAATGTCACCTAGATACTCTAATGTCACCTCAAGTATTCGTGGGTATGATTATACGTTATGCATCACACAATCTCGGATTCATCTATTCAACCAACACAAAGAACTTCAAAGAGTGCCCCGAAGTTTCTACCGGAGAGTCAAGACGAAAACGTGTGCCAACCCCTATGCATAGGTTCATGGGAGGAACCCGCAAGTTGATCACCAAAACATACATCAAGTGAATCAATAGAATACCCCATTGTCACCACGGGTATCCCACGCAAGACATACAACAAGTGTTCTCAAATCCTTAAAGACTCAATCCGATAAGATAACTTCAAAGGGAAAACTCAATCCATTACAAGAGAGTAGAGCGGGAGAAACATGATAAGATCCAACTATAATATCAAAGCTCGCGATACATCAAGATCGTAACACCTCAAGAACACGAGAGAGAGAGATCAAACACATAGCTACTGGTACATACCCTCAGCCCTGAGGGTTAACTACTCCATCCTCATCATGGAGAGCGCCGGGATGATGAAGATGGCCACCGGTGAGGGATCCCCCCTCCAGCAGGGTGCCGGAACAGGGTCCCGATTGGTTTTTGGTGGCTACAGAGGCTTGCGGCGGCGGAACTCCCGATCTATTCTGTTCTTCGATGGTTATAGTGTATAAGGATATATATAGGCAAAAGAAGTCGGTCAGAGGAGCCATGAGGGGCCCACGAGGGTGGAGGGCGCGCCCAGGGGGTAGGCGCGCCCCCTGCCTCGTGCTCTCCTCGTTGATTCCCTGACGTGCACTCCAAGTCTCCTGGATTGCTTCCTTTCCAAAAATAACTCTCCCGAAGGTTTCATTCCGTTTGGTCTCCGTTTGATATTCCTTTTCTGCGAAACACTAAAATAGGCAAAAAAACAGAAACTGGCACTGGGCTCTAGGTTAATAGGTTAGTCCAAAAAATCATATAAAAGTGCTTAATAAAGCCCATTAAACATCCAAAAGAGATAATATAATAGCATGGAACAATCAAAAATTATAGATACGTTGGAGACGTATCAGCATCCCCAAGCTTAATTCCTGCTCGTCCTCGGGTAGGTAAATGATAAAAACAGAATTTTTTATGTGGAATGCTACCTAACATATTTATCAATGTAATCTTCTCTATTGTGGCAAGAATATTCAGATCTATAAGATTCAAAACAAAAGTTTAATATTGACATAATAATAATAATACTTCAAGCATACTAACAAAGTAATCATTTCTTCTCAAAATAACATGGCCAAAGCAAGCTATCCCTACAAAATCATATAGTCTGGCTATGCTCTATATTCATCACACAAAATATTTAAATCATGCACAACCCCGATGACAGTCCAAGCAATTGTTTCATACTTTTGATGTTCTCAAACTTTTTCAATCTTCACGCAATACATGAGCGTGAGCCATGGATATAACACTATAGGTGGAATAGAATGGTGGTTGTGGAGAAGAAAAAAAGGAGAAGATAGTCTCACATCAACTAGGCGTATGAACGGGCTATGGAGATGCCCATCAATAGATATCAATGTGAGTGAGTAGGGATTGCCATGCAACGGATGCACTATAGCTATAAGTGTATGAAAGCTCAAAAAGAAACTAAGTGGCTGTTCATCCAACTTGCTTGCTCACGAAGACCTAGGGCAATTTGAGGAAGCTCATCATTGGAATATACAAGCCAAGTTCTATAATGTAAAATCTCCACTAGTATATGAAAGTGACAACATAGGAGACACTCTATCATGAAGATTATGGTGCTACTTTGAAGCACAAGTGTGGTAAAAGGATAGTAACATTGTCCCTTCTCTATTTTTCTCTCATTTTTTTGGGCCTTTTCTCTTTTTTATGGCCTCTTTTTTCTCTTTTTTTTATTTGGGCTTCTTTGGCCTCTTTTATATACTTGTTTCGTCCGGAGTCTCATCCCGACTTGTGGGGGAATCATAGTCTCCATCATCCTTTCCTCACTGGGACAATGCTCTAATAATGATGATCGTCACACTTTTATTTACTTACAACTCAAGAATTACAATTCGATACTTAGAACAAGATATGACTCTATATGAATGCCTCCGACGGTGTACCGGGATGTGCAATGACTCATGAGTGACATGTATGGAAGAATTATGAAAGGTGGCTTTGCCACAAATACGATGTCAACTACATGATCATGCAAAGCAATATGACAATGATGGAGCATGTCATAATAAACGAAACGGTGGAAAGTTGCATGGAAATATATCTTAGAATGACTATGGAAATGCCATGATAGGTACGTATGGTGGCTGTTTTGAGGAAGGTATATGGTGGGTGTATGATACCGGCGAAAGGTGCGCGGTATTAGAGAGGCTAGGAATGGTGGAAGGGTGAGAGTGTGTATAATCCATGGACTCAACATTAGTCATAAAGAACTCACATACTTATTGCAAAAATCTATTAGTTATCGTAACGAAATAATACGCGCATGCTCCTAGGGGGATAGATTGGTAGGAAAATACCGTCGCTCATCCCCGACCGCCACTCATAAGGAGGACAATCAATAAATAAATCATGCTCCGACTTCATCACATAACGGTTTACCATATGTGCATGCTACGGGAATCACAAACTTTAACACAAGTATCTCTCAAATTCACAAGTACTCAACTAGCATGACTCTAATATCACCATCTTCATATCTCAAAACAATCATCAAGTATCAAACTTCTCTTAGTATTCAATGCACTTATATGAAAGTTTTTATTATATCCCTCTTGGATGCCCATCATATTAAGACTAAATTCATAACCAAAGCAAATTACCATGGTGTTCTAAATACTCCAAAAATAATATAAGTGAAGTATGAGAGGTCATATATTTCTTCAAAATAAAACTACCGCCATGCTCTTAAAGATATAAGTGAAGCACTAGAGCAAACGACAAACTACTCCGAAAGATATAAGTGAAGATCAATGAGTAGTTGAATAATTATGTAACTATGTGAAGACTCTCTAACATTTAAAAATTTCATATGTTGGTATTTTATTCAAACAGCAAGCTAAGCTAAGGAAAATAAAATGACACTCCAATCAAAACACATATCATGTGGTGAATAAAAATATAGCTCCAAGTAAAGTTACCGATGAACGAAGACGAAAGAGGGGATGAAGGCATCCCCAAGCTTAGACGCTTGGTTATCCTTGAATATTACCTTGGGGTGCATTGGGCATCCCCAAGCTTAGGCTCTTGCCACTCCTTATTCCATAGTCCATTGAATCTTTACCCAAAACTTGAAAACTTCACAACACAAAACTTAACAGAAAACTCGTAAGCTCCGTTAGTATAAGAAAATAAATAACCACTTAAGGTACTGTAATGAACTCATTCTAGATTCATATTGGTGTAATATATACTGTATTCCAACTTCTCTATGGTTCATACCCTCTGATACTACTCATAGATTTTTCAAAATAAGCAAACAACACATAGAAAACAGAATCTGTCAAAAACAGAACAGTCTGTAGTAATCTGTATAAAACGTATACTTATAGAACTCCAAAAATTCTAAAATAAATTGTTGGACCTGAGGAATTTGTCTAGTAATCATCTGCAAAAAGAATCAACTAAATATAACTCTCTAGTAAAAAGTTTTAGCTAATATCGTGGGCGCTAAAGTTTCTGTTTTTTACAGCATGATCATAAAGACTTCACCCAAGTCTTCCCAAAGGTTCTACTTGGCACAAACACTAATTAAAACATCTAACCAGAGTCTAGATAGATTATTTATTCCTAAACAGAACCAAAAATCAAGAAACTAAAATAAAAATTGGGTTGCCTCCCAACAAGCGCTAACGTTTAACGCCCCTAGCTAGGCATGATGATTTCAATGATGCTCGCATAAGACATAAGAATTGAAACATAAAGAGAGAATCATGAAGAATATGACTAGCACATTTAAGTCTAACCCACTTCCTATGCATAGGGATTTTGTGAGCAAACAACTTATGGGAACAATAATCAACTAGCATAGGAAGGCAAAACAAGCATAACTTTAAAATTTTAAGCACATAGAGAGGAAACTTGATATTATTGCAACTCCTACAAGCATATATTCCTCCCTCTTAATAATTTTCAGTAGCATCATGAATGAATTCAAAAATATAACTATCACATAAAGCACTATTTTCATGATCCCCAAGCATATAAATTTTATTACTCTCCACATAAGCGAATTTCTTCTCATGAATAATAGTGGGAGCAAACTCAACAAAATAATTATCACGTGAGGCATAATACAATTGAAAATTAAATTCATGATGACAAGTTTCATGGTTATATTTATTCTTTATAGCATACGTGTCATCACAATAATCATCATAAATAGGAGGCATGCTTTCATCATAATAAATTTGCTCATCAAAACTTGGGGGACTAAACATATCATCTTCATCAAACATAGCATCCCCAAGCTTGTGGCTTTGCATATCATTAGCATCATGGATATTCAAGGAATTCATAGTAACAACATTGCAATCATGCTCATCATTCAAAGATTTAGTGCCAAACATTTTAATGCATTCTTCCTCTAGCAATTGAGCACAATTATCGGAATCCTTATTTTCATGGAAGACATTAAAAATATGAAGCATATGAGGCACCCTCAATTCCTTTTTTTTTGTAGTTTTCTTTTATATACTAAACTAGTGATAAAACAAGAAACTAAAAGATTATATTGCAAGATCTAAATATATACCTTCAAGCACTCACCTCCCCAACAACGGCGCCAGAAAAGAGCTTGATGTCTACTCCGCAACCTTCTCCTTGTAGACGTTGTTGGGCCTCCAAGTGCAGAGGTTTGTAGGAAAGTAGCAAATTTCCCTCAAGTGGATGACCTAAGCTTTATCAATCCGTGGGAGGTGTAGGATGAAGATGGTCTCTCTCAAGCAACCCTGCAACCAAATAACAAAGAGTCTCCACTACAAAAAAAAAAGACACATCCGTGACATTTTGGGCCAAACAAATTTTTTTTCTGTCATACATATGACACTTCTATGACGATAATTGTGAAAAAACCCGGTATCATCGTAGATGTGGTGGGCTCCTACTTCTATGAAAAAAATCATGACAGAAAGTGGGCTTTTCATCCTGGGCGGGCCGGAGACACAGCTGCATGACATTCTTTAGGCCGTCCATGACGGAAAAAACCAAGGTAGAAGCGAGGGGGAGGAAAATTTCGGAGAGTTCCCGATTACGGTGGGAGGTCAGGGGCAGAGCGATGCGCTGCTTTCTCAGACACGTATGCCAGAGCAAAGTAGGCGGCGTTGGCTCTAACTGAACCCGAGCAATTGCACCGCAGGCTACGCGTTATTGAACCCGAGCGATTGATCGATAGCTGCTAACTGAACTCGATCGAGCGATTCCTTCGCTACTGCTGCTAACTGAAGCCGATCGATTGGATGAACAGTGAGCGTTGCGGGGTGGATGAGCGATGAGACGGTGGAGGGCTGCCCGTGGAGGGGTGGTTGAGCGATGGCGGTGGAGTAGCGCGGTGGAGGCTGGATGAACAGGAGCCCGTGGAGGCTGGAGAAGGTCGACGGTAGCCCGTGGAGGCTGGAGGAGGTCGACGGTGGAGATGAACAGTATCCCGTGGAGTCCTGCTTACGGCACGCCACCCCTCCCGATGAACAGGACCCCCGTTTCGACCGTAGGAGGTCCGTTTCGTCCGTTTTGCGGTACGCCACACCCCTCCCGATCAACAGGACCCCCGTTTCAACCGTAGGAGGTCCGTTTCGTCCGTTTTGCGGTACGCCACACCCCTCCCGATCAACAGGACCCCGTTTCGACAGTTGGAGGTCCGTTTAAATCCCGTTCTTTGTCGCCGGACCCCTCCCGGCGAACAGGATCCCGTTTGAATGTGGCCGGTCGAACACAAGGTCGTTTCCTCCATTCTGCGCAGACGCTGTGCCTTGTTTCCATCGCCTGTTCCGTCCAAGCCCTCCCGTTGAACACGACCACGCATTCCGTTCCGACCCAGCCGGTTGGCTCCCACGCGTTCTGTTGCCTCCCGATGAACACGACGCATTCTGTTGCCTCCCCATGAATAGGACGCATTCTGTTGCCTCCCCATGAACACGACGACGACGTTGTTTCTCCGTTCCGACCCAACCATGTCAACGAGCCGTCGCCGTACGTATGCGCGAGTAGGCGTTCGAGACCCCACCCGTATGTACACATACGTGGCCGTATTTTCTTTCTTGCACCCTGGCCGCTGTACGTACGTGTACATGCTACGTGCGCGCCTCTACTACGACACGCGTGCGCCTCTACATCCACCAGTATATATGTACGTACACGTTCGCGACCAGAATGACAACGCTACGTACGCTTCGACCAGGTGGGTCCCGACTGTCATGCACTTCCTTGCGTGCGAAGATGTAGTCAAAAGGCCCCAGCGGGGGCGAATCATTTTTTTCGAACGCACTTCCTTGCGTGCGAAGATGTAGCTGGTGGGTCCCAGGAGTCAGAGGGGCTGTCGATGTCAAAACCGGCGGATCTCGGGTAGGGGGTCCCGAACTGTGCGTCTAGGCGGATGGTAACAGGAAACAAGGGACACGATGTTTTTACCCAGGTTCGGGCCCTCTCGATGGAGGTAATACCCTACTCCTGCTTGATTAATATTGATGATATGGGTAGTACAAGAGTAGATCTACCACGAGATCGTAGAGGCTAAACCCTAGAAGCTAGCCTATGGTATGATTGTTGTTCGTCCTCACGGACTAAAACCCTTCAGTTTATATAGACACCGAATAGGGTTAGGGTTACACAGAGTCGGTTACAATGGTAGGAAATCTACATATCCAGATCGCCAAGCTTGCCTTCCACGCCAAGGAAAGTCCTATCCGGACACGGACGAAGTCATCAATCTTGTATCTTCATAGTCCGTGAGTCCGCCAAAGATGATAGTTCGCTATCCGGACACCCGTAGTCCAGACTCCTCAAGAGCGCCCAAACCAGGCTTCAATGATGATAAGTCCGGCGTGTTGATTGTCTTCGGCATTGCAAGGCGGGTTCCTCTCAATCTCGTGTTGAATAGTGTCCGCTTTCTTGTGAATATCGCGCTTCTCGGCTTCCACGCCCAATAATGGCCATCTTCCACGTGGTTTAACGAATGTGAAAAGTCAGGGTATCTTTACATTTACCCCCCTTGCTATGCAAATGAGCCGTCTATAAAAGAGACAGGGATCCAGATCCGGATCACACCATCCTCCCTTCGCGAGCCTTCATCAGAGCGCCTTTGACAAAAAACCCACTCCACCATGGACAGTCGACGCGGCTCCTCCTCTCGCGTTCCCAACCCTCAGCCTGGAGATTGGGGAGATGCTCAACCTCAAGACAAATAATTGGTGGTGCTCCAAACCAAGGGATTCCTTCCCCGACCTTCATGGTTCCGGTGCGTTCGGACTCGCCACTTATAAGGGCGGGAAGCGGTGAGAGCGCCCCGATCCCTCTAAGGGAGAGCGGGTATGCTTCTTCTCTTACCTAATGAGAGGACTCGGATTTCCAATCCATTCGTTTCTCCGGGGCTTCGAGTTCTACGGCCTCCACCGCACAACCTTACGCCTGCCTCCATCTCGCATATAGCGGGCTTTGTGGCCCTTTGCAGCTGTTTCAGGTGTTGAGGCCCATTTCGCCTGTGGAAGAGATTGTTCTGCCTTGTGCCTCGTTCTCACGAAGGCTCAATATATCAAGTGGGCGGAGCCGAACTATGGCACATCGCCGGGACCGGATACTTATCCGGAACCCCAAAGAAGGCATTAGAGGACTGGCCCTCAGAATGGTTTTACATGGAGGACGTCCCGCTGCCGGATCCTGTTCGGATCGGCCTTCCGGAGTTTAGCAACGCTCCTCTAAAGGAGCGCCTAAGCTGGCGCCCGCGGAGCCCCCAGAGGGAAAATGACCGGGACGTCCTTTGGTTGATGAGCCGAATAAGATTACTGGCTCATGTCGGATTGACCATGATTGGAGTCATGGCAATCTGCATTATGAGGGGAGTGCAGCCGCTCCAATATAGGGGCCACCCTATGTGGGACTTCAACGGGGAGGACGATGCCACCCGCCATGGCCGCAAAGGGCCGGGATCGGTCACCGAACTGGTGAAGACCTTGTCCACCATGTACAAAGGGGAAGAGGAGTATTTTCTCCGCGTCAGTCCACTGAACGGGTTTTCTTCGAATAATCCTCGAAGTTGGGTAAGCAAATATCTTTGTGGCCTGTCCGATCCATGTTCCCGTGGCTAAATATCTCATTTCATGGTTTCTACAAAGGAACTGCGCCGGGCCGTGGAGAAGATACACAGCCCGCCCCCACAACCCGAGGATCCGGAACGGTCCCTCGATCCGGCCTCCGAAGAGGACCCGGATATAAAGGTGGAGCTGATCGACGGGGTGTTCCACCAACTTAGCATCGACAATGCTTTGGTTGCCATTACGGCCGACTACCCCGGATTATTTCCGACCTCCTGTGTAACCGTGGATCAAGTCCGGATACCATGACCCACCCATGCTTTACTTCTAATCACCACGTATTTGATGGTGTTTACGTAGGGGGTGCCTTGTAACGGGAAGTCGAGCTGCCGCGCCGTCCAACAAGGGGCAGCTCGCCCAAAGAAAGGAAAAGAAGTGCAAGACGACTCGAGACGTCGCCGCAACGGTATGATGTGCCATCGTGTTTTAAGGAGAGGTTCCCGGAGGCACACCGACGCCCGTGGTTTTTTCAGGAAAGAGCGCCACGGATCGAGTCCGGAGAAGTTTAATCGGACCTCCGCCAGCCAGGCTCAAAAGCCGAGTCCGGAAGGGGGTACAAACACGAGGCATGCGTCGGATGCTCCTCCAACGGAGGATGCCGACAGACTGTCCGCCACCAAGTCGGAGGTGGAGAGCGCCATGAATCATAGGCGCCGCCGGACTATTCTACGTGACGCATGTTTCTCCCAAGAGGCGTTGGACGCCTTTTGTTCGGGAGAAGCGCACCTCCGTGCCGCTCAAGATGGCTTCAGCTGAGCTACTTGAGCAAAGATGTGAAAGACATACGGTAAGGAATTTTGACAGTTATATATGCCAAGAGCCCCGAGACTTAAAATAGTTAGGATAACTGATTTAAGGATCATTTGGAATGCTGAGTTCTTACCGAAAAGAATACCCGTTTGTCCCAGGAGCTTGAAGAGTGCAGGCCCAACTTGAGGTCAAGATCGCCGCGACCGGGAAGCCATGAAGACTCCCTCCGTAATATATGCCCTTCAAAGTAGAAGTAGTTTCGCCAAGTGCGGCGTGTGCATAAATCGACATTAACATTGCAGATAAGCGCCGGATGGATCCGGACAAGCAACAGCTCCTGCGCCAGCTAAAGGCCGGGCGAGAGCGTGCTTACGAGGGTGCGGCAGAGAGAAAAATAACCTCAAGATGCCAACACCCAACCGGGTGAGGAACTAAAGGATGTTCGTGCCCGGTTGTGCGACTCAGAAGGAGAATCGACGGCTTCGTCGCGGCATTTTCAAGAGTGCTTAAACGAACTTTGAAAGAGTTCGGTGAGGAAGGCGGCTAACATAAACATGTATGTAGGTTTGCTCACTGTGTCGCCCCGAGGAGGAGATGCCTAGTTCTTCGGGTGATCTTCTTCCCGAATCTGCGCTACCGCATTTAACGAAGTTCGGCAGGTGATGAAAGGCGCCGCCTGTGCCTTGTGGCCATCTATCTCCCTGCCCGAAGGCATTGGGGAGCTGGCAGAGTGGCTTCAAGGAGCACGGCGGCGCTTCCGACTATGGAAGATATCGGCCTGCCATAAAGGCGCCAGGGAGGCCTGGGCCATGGTAAAGACGTGGTACACGAAGGCTGACCCAAACCACATGGCCGAGGTCGGACCCCTGGGGCCTGATGGGAAGGAGATCCCTGTAACCTTAGTGTACGGCCAAGTAGAATTGGCCGCCAAGTATTCCCAGCAAGATTGTAAATTAGATAGCCTATTAGATGGCATTGAGGAGGAATACAATTAGTCGAGTTGACTATGTAATTGAATATGACATGAAAAATGTCTTCTAGCCGGATTATAGATCGTTTGTCATAGCGGACCCTTTTGCTTCGACCTCGGGACCCAATAGTCCGGAGTGTGTCCGAATACCCTCGCGGTTATGTAAGAACCGGGTCATGCATGGAGACAAGGCGTAGGGGTCATTATTGCTGTATCAGACAAGTGTCCAACTAGTTATGTTATATTACATGGATAGTAAGAAACATCTTCTAGGGAGAATACTTCCGTTAAGGGTTCCTTTCCCTGGGAGGCATGCCCTAAAGTGCATGTCCAAAATGCTAAGAAAGGTAAAATCATCTGGGGCAGATGGATAAGTAGTTAAAAATCATCTTTCAGTTCACCGACCGAATATTCCCTTAAGAACGCTATATTTGGCTTCACCTACCGAGGTACACATCCGGTGACCCGGCAAGAATAATCGCAGAGGTGCTCCCTTTACCACCTAGCCGAACAATCGGGAACGTAGGGGTAAGCACAGGAGCCAGGCAACCCAGCTTGGCCAAAACTTAAGTCATATCGATGCATATAGTGGTGAGTAAAAGGTACATGCGGAAGTTTGACACATGTGTTGGGCATGAAGCCCGTATAAATAAGCTTCTGTTAAAGAAGCCCCCAGGTATAATGAGCGCGGACAGCGCGTCAAGTATCTTGAACAAAGTGCAAACGAGCCTCTAAAGGCTTCAAGAACAAGGAGGACGAAGGATAGAAATAAAAGACAGCAAAATAGAAAATGTGGACGGAGGAAGGAGACGAACTCGAGTCCGCGCTTAAGGGCGTAGAATCTTCAGAGACGTGTTGCGTTCCATGGGTTCGGCTCGAGTCGGTTATCCGATGCGTTTCGCAGACGGTATGCTCCACCGGTCGACCTGGTCGATGATGAAGGGACCTTCCCATTTGGGCTTGAGTTTGTCCTTTTTCTTGTCCGGCAGGGCATAGAACTAGTTCGCCAACGTTGTAAGCTTTGGCCCGCATTTCCTCGCTTTGATATCTTCGAGCCTGCTGTTGATAAAATGCGGAACGAAGCTTTTGCCACGCCGCGCTCCTCCTCCAATGCGTCCAAACTGTCCCCGCCGATCGATCTCGGCTTCTCTTTCTTCATACATGCGCACGCGAGGTGAGTCATGCATTATGTGGCAGGGCAAGGCGCCTCTGCGCCGTACACCATAAAAATGGTGTGAATCCGTAGTACGATTCGGCGTGGTCCGCAGCCCCAGAGTACGTAGTCGAGCTCCTCAACCCAAAGTGCATGTTAGATTCCTTGAGGGGCCGCACTAGTCCGGGTTTAATGCCGCTCATGATTAGACCGCTTCTCGCCGACTTGACCGCTGGTTTGAGGGTGATAAACCGAGGCGTGTCGAGCTTGATGCCCATGTTTTTGCACCATAATTTGACCTCATCGGCCGTGAAGTTGGTGCCGTTATCAGTGATGATACCGTGGGGATGCCGTAACGGTGCACTACCCTCGATATGAAGTCTATCACCGCCCGGATTCGCCGCTTTAATGTGCTTGGCCTCTATCCATTTGGTGAATTTATCCACCATGACCAATAGGTATTTTTGCTTGTGGGTTCCTCCCTTAAGGGGTCCAACCATGTCAAGCCCCCAGACCGCGAACGGCCAGGTGATGGGTATAGTTTTGAGGGCGGTGGATGGAATGTGGCTTTGGTTAGCAAAAAGCTGGCAACTGACGCATCGTTGGACTAAATCCTCAAGATCTCGCCGGGCCGTCGGCCAATAAAATCTGTCAGACGGAAGGCCTTGTTTACAAGGGCCCGGATCATGCATGGTGCCCACCCAGTCCGGCATGAATTTCAGCCAGGAGGTTTCGCCCTTCCTCTTCGGAGATACACCTTTGAAGGACTCCTGTTGTGCTTTTCTTATAGAGCTCTCCCTCATGGACTTTATAGGCTTTGGATTGCCATACTATGCAGCGAGCCTCATTTTGGTCTTTGGGGAGTTCCTGCCTAGTTAGGTAGGCTAGGAATGGTTCCGTCCACGGGGCGATAACCGCCATTATTTCGTGGGCGGAGGGTGTTATCTCGCTGGCGAGCCTCCGATTGTGTCGAGTGTTCGGTGTCGAGCAAGGCGGTTGGGTCCGGATTGTTATTTCCGGACTTCTTCCCATAGTACGGATGGCTTGAACAGCCGCTCCAGGAAGATGTTAGGCGGGACGGCATCGCGTTTTGCGCGCCGATGCGTTAACACGTCCGCCACCTGGTTGTTATCCCGGCTATATGATGAAATTCGAGCCCTTCGAACTGCGGCCGACATTTTTAGGACCGCATTGCGATACGCTGCCATTTTTGGATCTTTGGCATCAAGTCTCCGCTTATTTGAGATATCGCGAGGTTCGAATCTCGCGCACCTCTAGGCGTTTAATGCCCATGGAGACTACCATCCGGAGGCCGTGCGTAAGGGCCTCGATTCGGCCGCGTTGTTGGAGTCCGTATACATTATCTCAAGGACGATGGACTGTGTCCCCGGTTGGGGACGTCAGGACGACGCCAGCCCCAAGGCCGGCCAACATTTTGGAGCCGTCAAAGTGCATGATCCAATTGGAGTATGCGCCGTACTCTTTAGGGAGTTTGGCTTCGGTCCATTCGGCCACGAAGTAGGCCAAAACCTGCGACTTAATAGCTCGTCGTGGCTTATAGGTTATGTCGAATGGAAGGAGCTCTATGGACCATTTAGCAATCCGGCCCGTCGCGTCGCGGTGGTTTATAATGTCGTTAAGAGGTACTTCGGAGGCTACCGTTATTGAACACTCTTGAAAGTAGTGTCGCAGCTTCCGGGATGCCATGAACACCGTGTATGCTATCTTTTGATAATGTGGGTACCGGGACTTGCATGGAGTTAGGACAGTGGACACATAGTAAAACGGTTTTTGAAGAGGGAACCTGTGTCCGTCCGTTTCTCGCTCGACGACGAAAGCACCGCTACCGACAACTTGATGTGTTGCGGCGATATATAATAGCATTGGTTCGCCCATGTTGGGCGGCCAGACCAGATTTGTTGCCAATATGGCTTTTATTTCTTCGAGTCCGTCAGTGGCGGCATCCGGCCCACTCGAAGTGTTCGGCGCGGAGGAGGCGGTAAAGGGTAACGCCTTTTCTCCCAAACGGAAATAAAGCGGCTTAGAGCCGCCACGCATCCAGTCAATTTTGTATTTGTTTGAGGTCTTTTGGAATATCCAATTGTGACAGAGCTCGGATCTTGGCTGGGTTTGCTTCAATTCCTCTACCGGACACAATGAAGCCCAAGAGCTTTCCGGCTGGAACACCAAAGACGCATTTTTCCGGATTGAGCTTAATGTCATATTTTTGGAGATTGTCGAATGTGAGCCTCAAGTCGTCTACTAGAGTTTCGACATGCTTGGATTTGACGACCACGTCACCTACATATGCTTCCACTGTTTTGTCGATCTGGTTTGCCAGACATGTCTGAATCATGCGCTGATATGTTGCGCCGACGTTTTTGAGCCCAAAGGGCATTGTGTTGAAGCAGAATGGGCCGTATGGAGTGATGAATGCTGTTGCGGCTTGGTCTGGCTCCGCCATCTTGATTTGGTGGTAGCCGAATGCGCGTCGAGGAAGCACAATGAGTCGTGTCCTGTTAGAAGCGCCGATAATTTGATCAATGCGAGGGAGGAAGGGATCCTTTGGGCAAGCCTTATTAAGGTCTTTGAAATCAACACATAGGCGCCATGATTTATCCTTCTTTGGTACCATCACCAGATTTGCTAGCCAGTCCGGATGTTTTATATCTCTGATGAATCCGGCTTCCAGAAGTTTGGCTAGCTCCTCTCCCATGGCCTGTCTCTTGGGTTAGGAAAAGCGCCGAAGAGACATGGGATTTATCCTCCTTTTAGGGTATTTAGGCTGTGCTCGGCCAGCCGACGTGGGATTCCTGGCATGTCTGAAGGGTGCCAGGCAAAAATGTCCCAGTTTTCTCGTAGAAATTCTCGTAGTGCAGCGTCTACATCATGGTTTAATTGTGCCCCTATGGAGGCCGTCTTTGCAGGGTCCGTTGGGTGGACTTGGAATTTGACTATTTCATCCGCTGGTTTAAAAGAGGTGGACTTGGATCTTTTATCAAGTATCACATCGTCCCATTCACCGTGGAGCGCATCGCGATGAGTTCCTCGGCCGCTAGGGCTTCGGATAGTGCCTCGAGGGCTAGTGCGGCTGTCTTGTTTTCGGCGCGAGTGCTATGTTCGGATCACTAGCGAGAGTGATGATTCCGTTAGGTCCGGCATTTTAAGCTTCATGTACCCATAATGGGGTATAGCTTGAAAAATTGTGAATGCCTCTCGCCTAATAAAGCTTGATATCCGTCTGAACGGGCCACTTGAAATGTGACCTCCTGACCTATAATTGTCCGGGCGAAATAACACTACGCCCAGCAGGTGATTTTTCCTCAGGCAAAGATGCTTCCGGCTAGGGATTATTCCTCTAAAGGTTGTGCTGCTTCGCTCAATGCGATTCCAGTCTATTTCCATTTTTCGGAGGGTTTCCTCGTAGATGAGGTTTAGTCCGCTGCCGCCATCCATGAGTACCTTAGTAAGGCGAAATTTGTCCACTATTGGACTGAGGACCAATGCGGCTGGTGCTTGGGCTGTTCGAAATTTGGGATCGTCACTGGCATTAAAGATAATAGCCGTGTCACTCCATGGATTTATTGTTGCTACTTGGTAGACTTTGGCAAGGTTATGGAGTGTTCGCTTCCGCATGTTATTTGATGCGAAAGTCTCAAGACTGTTAATACCATCTTGGTGTTGCTGGGCTGGGATTACGAGGCTAGAAGCTCTTTGCCACTTTTGGCCACCTGCCGTAGTATCCAACATGCTCAAGGCTATGAGTTGGAGTGGCGCCCTACATGCTATGAATTTTGCAGGTCCGTTTAGCCAACCCTCCAAAGACGGTTCCGCGTCTTTAGGGGTTTTTGTTTTTGATGTTTAACCCAGGTGCTTGGTGATGATGCACCCTTTTATTTCGGACTAGGGCTGTATTCGGGGTCGGATTATCCCAAAATTTACTTTTGGTTTTCCAAGCACTCTCCATCGCACAGTACTTTTGTACTATGGTCACCAAGTCGCAAAGCGTGTAATTTCATGACGACTTATGGCGCTTAGATTCCCTTGTCTGTGCAATTATTGCAGAAAAGTGAGATTGCGTCCTCCTCTCGGCAGTCCTTTATCCTGTCCATAACCAGGAGGAATCTGGCCCAGTAATGATGTACTGTTTCAGCGGGCTCTTGCCGAATTCGTGATAGATCGCTAATGTTTGGGTGGGCGGGTGGAACTAGATCAGGAACCCCGTCCAATTTAAGACTCAGGGGCCGAGAAGTTTCCGAACATGGGAGTTTGGATTTTTGAATGCTATCCAGTGAATCCAACCCGCCGCCTGACTTTAAGTTCAGGGCTTGATCAACATCCGTCCCTCTGCGGGAATCCGGCGTGGAGGGATCGGGAATCCGGACGTAGCTAGTCCTTAAGATAGAAGAAGAATCGCTGTATTGCTCCTCTACCACAGCAACATGATGGGTAGCCCGGGAGAGTTGATCTCTCAGATCGGTTTTAGGCCCGATCTGGTCATAGTCTGTGGTGACTCCTGTATGGCGGCGCGATCCAAGAGCTCGCTTACGGAGGAGAGCTCGATCGGATCTAACTGCTCGGCAAGTTCGAGTTAACGTGAAGATTGGTTTCGATGACCCGAGAAGTCATCGCCGGCGTGCAGGCCGAACCGGCGGTCATAAGAAAACCACCTAACCAAAGAGCGACCAAAGGCCAAGGCTCCTTTGGCGATAGTATCGCCTTTTAAAGACAGGATGAGGCATCCTTCCCGACGGCGACGCATTGCAGGAACTCTCAATGAAAGCACCAATGTCGGTGTCAAACCGGCGGATCTCGGTAGGGGGTCCCAAAGCGTATGCCTAGGCGGATGGTAACAGGAGACAAGGGACACGATGTTTTTACCTGTGTTCGGGCCCTCTCGATGGAGGTAATACCCTACTCCTTCTTGATTAATATTGATGATATGGGTAGTACAAGAGTAGATCTACCACGAGATCAGAGAGGCTAAACCCTAGAAGCTAGCCCATGGTATGATTGTTGTTCGTCCTACGGACTAAAACCCTTCGGTTTATATAGACACCGAATAGGGTTAGGGTTACACAGAGTCGGTTACAATGGTAGGAAATCTACATATCCGTATCGCCAAGCTTGCCTTCCACGCCAAGGAAAGTCCAATCCGGACACGGGACGAAGTCTTCAATCTTGTATCTTCATAGTCCAGAAGTCCGCCAAAGATGATAGTTCGCTATCCGGACACCCCTAGTCCGTGACTCCCTCGTGGGGCTTAATCGCTTTTTTTTTTCCGGATGCAGTTCCTTGCGTATAAGATGTAGCTGGTGGGTCCCAGCAATGGGGGAAATGTTTTTGCAAAATACGGTGGCCCGTCCGGTGGGTCCCGTTGTCGTGGAGGAATAATTATTTTGCGTAATAAGGAGGCACTTCCTTGTCGCGTCAGGACCCAGCTGTCAGCCTCTCCACGTACAGTCCACGTCCGATGGAAGCCATTCCTTGACCACGTTGACCACGCCACGCCGAGAGCACTAGGGCGGTGGACGACAGTGAGGCCTAGGAAGGGGACGACATGGAGGCGGGGAAGGCGCGGCAGTGGATGCCCACGAGTAGAGGAGTATGAGGGTTCACTCATTCGGCTGCAGTGTGAGGCTACCATCGCCGCAGAATAACAGGGGGTGTGGGTGCGTAGAGGGATGGCCTGGCCAGCGGTGGGAGTAGTAGGGGGCGGTGAGGCCTCCGCGGCATCACAGCCGGCCACGGGCGGCAGGAGCAGGCGGCACGACCGGCGGTGCTTTGGGCAGCTGGATCAAAAAAACCAGAGGTTGAAGAAGCACTACGGCCGTTGGATGGACATCGTACGGTCACTGGAGGTAGAATCGTTCATATATTGACTAAATTTGACAAAGGCCTCCGTCCCAGTCAACTTAGTAGGCCCACAAGTCAGCCTCCCACCAAGGTGGGTCCCAGCTAGGTGGGGTATTCATTTTTGTGCGTAATAAGGAGGCACTTCCAAAGGGTCCGAAATGACAATGGGGAACATTTTTTTCACGAAATACGGTGGCCCTTCCTGTGGGTCCCAGCAGTCAGGGGGAAACGTTTTTTTTCGCGAAATACTGGTGGCCTGTCCGGTGGGTCCCTGTTGTCAAGTGGAGGAATAATTATTTTCCGTGTAAGGAGGCACTTCCTTGCGGCTGCCGTGGACCCAGCTGTCAGCCTCTCCACGTAGTACTCTTCCGATGGAAGTCGGTCTTTGACCACATTGACCACGCCGCGCCGAGAGCACCACGGCGGTGGACGACGGCGAGGCCTAGGAAGGGACGACGCTGAGTTGTGGAAGACGCGGCAAAGGGAAGCCCGCGGAGAGGAGTACGAGGGTTCACCGGTTCGGCTGGTGTGTGCTGCCGCCGCCAGAGAATAACAGGGGGTGTGGGTGAGTAGAGGGATGCCCTGGCCAGCGGTGGGAGTAGTAGGGGGTGCTGAGGCCTGCGCCGCAGCACAGCCGGCCACGGGAGATGGGAGTAGGCGGTCCCGCCGGCGCTGCATTGGCGGCTGGAGCAAGAAGATCAGAGATTGAAGAAACACGACGACCGTCTGCTAGAATCGTTTGTTGACGTATATAATAACTAAAAAAATCTTGCATACGTGTCAACTAAACAGGCCCACAAGTCAGACCGCTCCCTCTTTTTTTAATAATTTATATATAGCTCATGGCAACTTCTTATGCAATTTATTGCAGTTGTTTTTTTTTGGTTGGCCAGGACCAATTTCGCATATTTTTGTGGGTTCCAAACTATTTTTAATACCGAAATGTCGAGCCAGATTTAAAGTACTTTGAAGATATATTTAAATTAGGTTAATGCCAAGTGAAATAGGAATCTAAAAATGTGAAAAAATTCACAAATTATAAAGTAATTGCCAATTTGTCATCTGTTTTTATATTTACAACCCATTTCATATTACTTTCAAGATTTGCAGCGCCTTGAAAGAGTTGCAGCTCATCGGGCATAGAATAAGTAGGCTGGATTGGGTATTCTTCGTAAAAAATAAACCGGGCTCATTTTCACAAAGAAAAAATAGCTGGGCTGGTCACATGGTGAAGATAAAATATAAGCCTGGGCTAGACGGGCCACATCCCGCTCAAACCCCGCTCCGCCTCAACAATACCAAACAAAAAAAAATCGCCGAGTAGCTACGCCCTGTGTGTGTCGGCCGATCTTGTGTTGTTCTCTTGTCTATTGACTATATACGCTCACAATGTCGTGGGTCCGAGATGTCGTGAAAACACTAGGAGGAAGCATTTTATTTTTCCATACGCCGACGCAGGGCCCCTACCGCCATCCTCTCCACATACTTCGCCGACATCGTTCTTTGTTGACCATGTTGACAACGCGAGAGGGCGGCGCTTGGCCGAGCGCACCAAAGCGCTGGAGGACATCGGCGTTAACGATTTAGGAGACGGGCGGTGATGCGTATGGCCGAGGCGCAGCCACCGTGGGAGGCGGAAGGAAGGCTCACGGCTACCGGTTTGGTTTTTTGGCGGCCGGAGGAAGACATGATCAAGAAACACGATGCATCGTAAAAGCAGCAGGAGTACTTAACAACCTGAATTGAAACCAGCAGGGGCACTTAACAACCAAAGCTGAAAGCAGTATGAGTACTTATACAGGTTCAACCATACAAAGCACGCCTCGAACAGTGCTACTTTTCCTACAGTTAACTAAGGGTGAGGCCGCCAAGCCCCAGGACAAGGCCCAGGCGCCACCCGCGCATCCACAACCTTCTGAAAGCGGCTTCATCTCGCAACATGGTCAATAAATAGGATATTCGCTTTAGAGCCATGGAAAAGCATGAACATAATCTTCTGTCCTATTCTCCAAGATGGACGGGCCTTCATTATTTGAGACCACCCATGAATAAGTATCTTTTCACCTCCAAGGGGAATTGAGTAGGTCGACATATACATCATGTTGTGACCAAGAACAAGTCTGACCCGACCATGGTAAGGCATCTTTATAGGTACAATAGAACTCGTCAGTTCCTGTTTCAAGAAGATCACAGTTGTAAAACTGTGTATAAGTAATAGTTTATGAACAACATATATAACAGAAAACAGCTCGTACCATAAGTTTCTCGACACAGTTGGACCTGTTCAACGAGTGCAGCAGTGGCACACATATCCCACGTGGCCTTCCACCAATGAAATGCCCCACAAGGACCTCAAGACGATCAATAAAGTGTAGGAACTTGTGGATGTTGATCCAGTCAACTTCAGTGCCTTTAGTAACAGCCGAGTTATTACAGAGTAACAAACGAGCAGACTGCTTAACTCTGAAAAAACCTACACGTGCCACCAATTATAAGAAAATATTAGTTAGAAGTAGCATCTTCGTGACAGATTCGTTGCTACTTCTAAAGTCAAATAATACACTGCAGGAAAAAAATATGAGAACACAACATGTTCAAAAAAAAAACCACCCTCCCGGATAGAAAAGAGGATTCTAGGAACATACTGTGTGCGTTTCAAGTTGATGTGTTAGGATGAGAAGGAACAAGTGTGGCGTCTCGCCGAGGGCGCAGAAACCTGTAGGGTACTCGCACTTTGGGCACTACAAATGAAATACACTAGATTCAGTAGGAAGAAAAATGCATCAACGGCGGCGGCTGCCATCCTAGGATTACCTGCGACCAAGGGACTTGGATTTATCAGGGATGGATCAAGAATTTGTACCTGGTTCTCCATGAGAAAACCCTATGCAATCGCCGAGAGGGGGTTTTCTCTGAACAAGCAGACGAGGGAGAAGGGGATTCAGGCCTAGTGAAATATTGCCGCTTCGTCTCCGTCTACCATCGCTAAAGCTGGAAAGGGGGTTGTGATTTGACGGCTCATTGGGCATTATCATGCGGCGCCACGACCGGGTGTGTCTACCGTGAAGTTGTTCACTCTAATTTGTGCATATGGCACGTGGACCCTGCTGCTAGTTGACCCACATATCGCCGAAAGGAAGTAGAAAGACAGGAGTAACTAGTTACACATAAATATATTTTTGACAGAGAGATACTCCTCTGTGAAGAAATATACAAATCTTTTATATCACAGGCTCACCTTGCCGAGAAATATACCCCTCCGCAACGCACGGGCATTATGGGGGTTCAGCTTTTTATGGGGGTTCAAATTGAGAATATAATACTCAGATAGGCTCACGGTTCTCGACTTTGGGCCGCAGCCAACCCTGCATGTTTGGGGGCCATGTGTTCTACCTCGGTGCTTTTCATATTGCAAGCGATCGGCACGGGCGCTGGTTTTAGATGCTATCGCAAGGCGAATACACAAAATTGAATAAAGCACGGCAATGTTGGAATGAAATCGAACGGCAGCTCCTAACCAGCAGAATCGAGTTGCAATTCTATCAACGATATACCATGTGATAAATAATACTGTCAGACTACTTATACACACAGGACACTTGTTTCACCATGCCGATTATTACATCAAAATCTCTCGGAGGATAGATCAGTTCGGGCTATGCGTCGCCATCAAGAATTTCAAAGTTGATTTTGACCAGATCTCCTTGCCGAGAAAGTTCATTTTGACATCATCCCCTACTGCAAGATACGATTTAGATTTGAACCTTGACCATCCTTTAGCATCAATCATCATGCGACCATCCTTTGTACTTACGGTATATTGAGCAGGTTCATTCACACCAAGGCTGCGCATGGTAAGAGAAACTTGGCCGTGGTCGCCCGGATTGTTGAACGACTCCCTCGTTGCTCTAGGAATTCTCTGTTTGCAAACAAGAAGACATACCCAAACAGTTAGATCAACACAGTGAGTCATGTGAAACAACATGGAAAGAAAAAAGAACGAAGCACTTGGGCAGCCAATGCTTACCAAGAAGGTGGACATGTCGGTTTTTGTAAGGACTTTGGTATATGAAGTGCGAACTGCAGCCCATCATGTCGGTGCAACTGCACGGGCCGGAGCAGATGCAAGTGCAAGTGTTGGTGCAGGTGCCGAAGCCACTGCTGCTGCCGGAGATGGTGCTCCTTGTAGAGCTGGTGCCGGTATCGGAGCAGGTGCCAGTGTCGATGCCTGATCGTCCGGTAGATCAGACTTATCCGCTGACGCAGTCGGTGCCCAATCCTCAGCTGGATCAGACTGAGTTGCTGCCGCTATCAGTGCTAGAGCAACTGCCGGTGCTCGATCTATGCGAGACAGCGGCGATCGTGTCTGGTCTGCTATGATCAGCTTTCTAACTTGACTAGGAACCGTGACCATGATCCAGCTTTTTTCTTCATTTCTTTTAAACGCGAGATGGACTAATTGTGGCGTTTTTGTTAAACCAAACTGCAGTTCATCACGTGGATTCAGCTTGTACTCGCACAAATGATCGATCCAATTTTTTCCAAAGAATATAAGTGATGGACAGGCCTTCACATCGACACGACATAAGAAGTGAAACCTGCAAAAATAGCCATCGTAGAGCAAATCAAACGGTTTATTCTGTGATGAATGTCACATGGCAAAACCTGCATCGTAAAATTGCAGGAAAAGAAAGAAAACATGACATTAAATCAATAAGATTTAGATAGTAAATCAATAAGATTTACTTGATGTGACACGAGTGAATCCTTACCAGGAAATCACTATGTTGAAGTACTAAAAAGAAGATTGATCGTCCAACCACGCGTGGCATGCAGGGCCCCGCCTACTCCCACAAGGTGACAGTCCAAAGGTCGTGACAAAATCGTATGGACCGAACATCCATGGAATTTGGAAATCCTGGTGGGTGCGATAAACCCTGCAATGCATACAGATATTGGAGTGTAACCATACTTGATAAACCGTCCTCACAAAAAATATGATCTGGATACTTCAAAATATACAGACTTAATTGAGTGGACAGACATTAACATAGACATTAACATAGACCGTTCACACACCAAAAGCGGCAAAGATTAATAAACAATACAGAGTTCACAAACACAAATCAAGTCTTGAACAATAGTACTTACTATGCACAAGCAAAGTTGCACTAACTAAACTCTGCAGACTATTTCTTGCCACCGACCTACGGGATGAACCCCGCATAACTGACTAGGCCATGGACTTTGTGTGAGATGTCTACATGCACCATCACCATCTTGTCAACCATGGAGAACCTAACAGAGTGGCTTTCCACTCATAGACATGATGATGAAGACAGGCCGCATCAGATTTGTTGGGAAGCTTTACAAGAACCACACCCTTCGTAATCGAAGGCACAACCAGGAAATTGTTGTGGTCAAGTACAGCCTCGTGAACACGCCTGACAACAATGCTACAGGAAAACACTAGTTCAGGACTGATAACCCACAAGTGTAGGGGATCGCAATAGATTTCGAGGGTAGAGTATTCAACCCAAATTTATTGATTCGACACAAGGGGAGTCAAAGAATATTCTCAAGTATTAGCAACTGAGTTGTCAATTCAGCCACACCTGGACAACTTAATATCTGCAGCAAGGTATTTAGTAGCAATGTAATATGATAGTAGCGGTAACGGTAATAAAAAGGTAACGGAAGCAAAACTAATATTTTTGGTATTTTGTAGTGATTGTAACAGTAACAACGGGAAAGTAAATAAGCGTAAACCAAAGAGATGGAAAACTCAGAGGCATTGGATCGGTGATGGATAATTATGCCGGATGCGGTTCATCATGTAACAATCATAACATAGGGTGACACAAAACTAGCTCCAATTCATCAATGTAATGTAGGCATGTATTCCATATATAGTCATACGTGCTTATGGAAAAGAACTTGCATGACATCTTTTGTCCTACCCTCCCGTGGCGGTGGGGTCCTAATGGAAACTAAGGGATATTAAGGCCTCCTTTTAATAGAGAACCGAACAAAGCATTAACACATAGTGAATACATGAACTCCTCAAACTATGGTCATCACCGGAGTGGTCCCGATTATTGTCACTTCGGGTTGCCGGATCATAACACATAGTAGGTGACTATAGACTTGCAAGATAGGATCAAGAACTCACATATATTCATGAAAACATAATAGGTTCAGATCTGAAATCATGGCACTCGGGCCCTAGTGATAAGCATTACACTACCAAAAACTGGAATTTTTCTGTGTGCCAAAAACAGACAAGGAAATAAGAAAAACCGTCAGGAATAATATTTCCTGTCGTTCAACCGACAGGAATAGCCGTCAGCCATAGCTTGACAGGGATAGCAAAATATATCTGTCGGGAGGCCGACAGGAAGATTATTCCTGTCGGGTGGCCGACAGGAAATATAACACCCCTGTCGGGGCTGAACCGCCAGGAATATAGAATTGGATAAACAAAAAAATGATATAAATAGCTCTCACAGTTGATCAATTTCACAAGTATTACGTTACATACATTACATTAATCATAGTTCTACTAAATCACATATATTTCATACACAAATCCGTTTATAATTAGCATACAGTGATCCGGTCACCAAAACAGAAGTGCACATCTAATAACAGATAAGTTCTTCAACTATATGCAAAAACAGAACCTCATGTCACTCAATCATAGTTTGCACTGTAAGCTTCTGTTTCAAATTAGCCACCTGCACCAAATTGACTGATTGAGCTGTTAAAAAAAAGAATAGACTCATTGAAGTTGTACATTTCATGTCAAGTGTCAATTGTTAAAAGTAAGATTGCAAGAACTAGGACCATTATCTCTATGTGATACAGTAAGAACCTGTTTGACATCACAGTTTCTCAAACTAACTTGGCAAAACCTTGGCTCCATCCCTCTAAAGTTATGACATAGTAACTAAGTGAAACTATAAGGTGCAAAATAGTACAAAGAATTGACAACAAATGCATCAGCAATGTTATACTGAGAAAATAGCAGTATCTAACCTCAGATACAAGTACAAATTCATTATTTTTCTACATGTGGATGAACAATCAGCAAAGAACGTGGAGAATCAGGATACAACTCAACTTAATTTGCAAACAACTCAACATAACAGGGAATTAAATATCTAAATTTCAGTATTTCGAAGTCGTTTATATGGATTTGTGCTGCACTTTAGACTGGTGTGTACTGCTTACAATTATAAGTCACATAAAGATAACTAGTGAGGGTCAGGGAAGGCTTGTCACCAGTACCATATGCTTGAACATATAATAAGAAAATAGGAAGTTCCAAGAAGCAAGTAGTAAAAAGTTTAATTGAATTAAGATGATATACAGTATGGCCCATGACAGAAGCCCCTTGACATATCTTTATCTTGTTAATTGTTATAACAGAACCTACATTTGTTGTGCATTGCTACTGGTAAAAGGCATTTAATGTTCAATATGCTGGAATAAAAATGTCTAGGTACATATGAGATGTTCTTGAGCATACTGGAGACAGCATGATATCGTAATATCAAAAACTTGTATCGAAATTAATCACTGGATATATTTGGACACAGGTGTGGAAATAATAGTATAAACTGATAAGAGCATAGGGTATTACACCTCTCTTAGAGATGGATCATGAACCTTAAACCTTAATCCTGATCTAGATTAGCTGCAACTAGGAAATGAGATCTGAAATAGGTGCCTGGAAGTTCCATTTCAGTTGTTGGATAGTTGATGACTCAGTCATCTCAATCATCTAATCATGTCAATATATGGAAATATGAATATGTGCAGAAATCAAAATGAATGAAATATCAATCTGCAAATTAAACCATGGAATGTGAACCATACGTTTGGAAAAATCTTTGCAACAACCTTGCCCGTATTCTTCAATCAATAGAGAGTATGTACCTGAAAAAGATTGCTTTTGAGTATGTTTTGTTTCTCCATCAATTTGCTTCTCCATAGATGAAAGCCTCTGCAGACAAAACAAGACCAGATTTAAGAAACATGGAGGCTACTTTCTGCAGAAAAACATAAAAGGAGCGATCTTATTATTGTTGCTTCTATTTGGAGTATTGTGACGAGTTAAAACAATCAGTAAAAATGCTTTTGCAGCTTAGTAAAGTAAGAAAAAAACTAGGAGGCAAGGCCACAAGCTGGGAGATGACATTCGCCTAAGGCAATGGACATCTCCAAGCCAAGCGCTCGCGGAAGGGATGAATCATGGCGCTAAATCACTCCTTAGACGAAATACACATTAAAAGCATTTTTTAGATAACATAAGAGTAAATAAATATCTAGAAATTTATTGTCTTTTAAAAACCTGGAAGTTGGAACAACATTACAAATCCCAGTACGGTTGCTACAATCCCCTGTGTTGGCTCATGCTGCCCAGCCCTGTTTTTTGAAAATGGCATGCTAGGTTCTGAAATTATTTACCATATTTGGAATGACATCTTATGGAATGTTGCAGTACAATCCAATTCAAATAAAGCAACAACAGTTTAGGCATTGAGTGATGAATAACAATTCATGCAAGGTTTTTTATCACAACATAACAATGACAAAGGAATGATTCGCTTAAACAACCCTAGAGATTTATTTTTGTGCATGGAACAACTCGCCTCTCCAAGAATCAATCATGTTTCCCTTTCCTCCTTGAAATCAAGGAACCGTAGGCTCCACTAGGCCCATCACAGAAGCAGCAGCACCAGCAGCGCCACAGCCTCCAAGATGCTCTGAGAAATACAGGAACGGATGTTGAACCTTTTTAAAAAATTCGTTTTACAAAAATCAATGTTTCTTTGGATGAAAATATTTGCTTTGCACAAAATTCAGGCAGAAATATTACAGAGAACTTGCATGAACTCTAATGACAAGAACCCCAACATTTAGGCAGAAATATTACAGAGAACTTGCATGAACTCTAATGACAAGAACCCCAACATTCAGGCAGAAACATTACAGAGATCTAATATAAATCTAACTTCTTATGCACCCCTACATAAGTCAGAAAATTTTTAGGAACAGAACATACTAATGCACAGTGAAAAGAAAATTGTGTTCAAACTAAATCCTCTTTCAAGATGGTACATTGGACTTGAACATAAATTTAACATACCATGGTAGACTTTCAGACTTTCGGTTTGGAGGAGATGTCACCCATGAGAGGGACGACACTGGAGTTGGAGCAGGCGATGGGTGACAAGCCATCCAGGGGAGGCCATGCAGAAGGGCGGAGCAGTCGGATGGCGTAGATCGAAGTCGATTTGAAGGAGCCTGCCACAGATCTAGGGGCGGAGAAGTGGGATGCGCATGCTGCGCTAGGAACGGCGCGGAGATGGGCACTGGGTGGAGCTCGGATGGGGTGGGGAGGCGCTCAGGTGGAAGGGGAGGGGCGGCGGCCGGGCGGATCTCGCTCGGGTGGAAGGGGAGGGGCGGCGGCCAGGCGGATCTGGAGGTCAGAGGAGACGAAGGATTGGGGGCAGGGTGGGCTCGGGAGATTTTGGGTGATTTTTTCCATGGGCGTGGCGCGATATAAGGCACCCAAACAGGCTCTACGGCGCGAAAGTAGGCAAATTTTCACGGCGCGCTAGTGGATTTAGAGATGGGCCGCGCGAACCCCATGGTATTTACTCCTCTGGGCCGAGGACCGACAGCAAAAACCAATTTTTCTGTGGACCGGTTGCGGGCCCGACAGGAAAACAATTTGGCACACAGAAAAATTACAGTTTCTGGTAGTGTTAAGCATAACAAAGTCATAGCAACATCAATCTCAGAACATAATGGATACTAGGGATCAAACCCTAATAAAACTAAGTCGATTACATGATAGATCTCATCCAACCCATCACCGTCCAGCAAGCCTACGATGGAATTACTCACGCACGGCGGTGAGCATCATGAAATTGGTGATGGAGGATGGTTGATGATGACGACGGCGATTTAATCCCCTCTCCGGAGCCCCGAACGGACTCCAGATCAGCCCTCCCAAGAGCTTTTAGGGCTTGGCGGCAGCTCCGTATCGTAAAACGCGATGATTTCTTCTCTTTGATTTTTTTCTCCCCGAAAGCAAATATATAGAGTCGGAGTTGGCGTCGGAAGGTCTCCAGGGGGCCCACGAGGTAGGGGGCGCCCCCCCCCCCACCCACGTGGACAGGGTGTGGGCCCCCTGGTCTTCATCTTTGGCGAGGATTTTTTATTATTTTTTATTAGATGTTTCGTGGAGTTTCGTGTCATTCCGAGAACTTTTGTTTTCTGCACATAAAACAACATCATGGCAATTCTCAAAAACAGCACAACCGGTTAGTTCCATTCAAATCATACAAGTTAGAGTCCAAAACAAGGGCAAAAGTGTTTGGAAAAGTAGATACGACGCAGACGTATCAACTCCCCCAAGCTTAAACCATTGCTTGTCCTCAAGAAATTCAGTTGACAAACTGAAAGAGATAAAGAAAAACTTTTACAAACTATGTTTGCTCTTGTTGTTGTAAATATGTAAAGCCAGCATTCAGGTTTTCAGCAAGATCATAACTAACCACATTTGCAATAACTCCTAGGTCTCATGTTTACTCATATCAATAGCATAATCAGCTAGTGAGCCATAATAATAAATCTCGGATGACAACACTTTCTCAAAACAATCATGATATAATATGACAAGATGGTATCCTCACCGCCCTTTCTCGAGATCAAGAAAACATAAATGCAGAGCACCTTTAAAGATCAAGGACTGACTAGACATTGTAATTCATGGTAAAATAGATCCAGTCATACCTAATATAAATTAACAGTAATCAGTTGTGCTCTCCAGCTAGTGCTTTTTAATAAGAGGGTGATGACTCAACATAAAAGTAAATAGGTAGGCCCTTCGCAGAGGGAAGCAGGGATTTGCAGAGGTGCCAGAGCTCGGTTTTTAAATAGAGATAAATAATATTTTGAGCGGTATACTTTCATCGTTAACATAACAACTAAGAGATGGCGATATCTTCCATGCTACACACATTATAGGCGGTTCCCAAACAGAATGGTAAAGTTTCTGCTCCCCTCCACCACAAGCATTAATCCATGGCTTGCTCGAAACAACGAGTGCCTCCAACAATCAACGGGTCCCGGGGAAGTTTTGTTTGCAATTATTTTGATTTAGTTTGCATAAAGCATGGGACTAGGCATCCCGGTGACCAGCCATTTTCTCGTGAATGACGAGCGATGTCCACTCCTCTTGAGAATAACCCGCCTAACATGGAAGATAAGGGAAGCCCTAGTTGATACATGAGCTATTCGAGCATACAAAATAGAATGTTTATTTGAAGGTTTAGAGTTTGGCACATACAAATTTACTTGGAACGGCAGGTAGATACCGCATATAGGAAGGTATGGTGGACTCATACGGAATAACTTTGGGGTTTAAGGGATTGGATGCACAAGCAGTATTCTTGCTTAGTACAAGTGAAGGCTAGCAAAAGACTGGGAAGCGACCAACTAGAGAGCGACAACAGTCATGAACATGCATTAAAATTAATAAACATTGGATGCAAGCATGAGTAGGATATAATCCACCATGAACATAAATATCGTGAAGGCTATTTGATTTGTTTCAACTACATGCGTGAACATGTGCCAAGTCAAGTCACTTAAAATCATTCAAAGGAGGATACCACCCCATCATACCACATCATAACCATTTTAATAGCATGTTGGCATGCAAGGTAAACCATTATAACTCATAGCTAATCAAGCATGGCACGGGTAACTATGATCTCTAATTGTCATTGCAAACATGTTTATTCATAATAAGCTGAATCAAGAACGATGAACTCATCATATTTACAAAAACAAGAGAGGTCGAGTTCATACCAGCTTTTCTCTTCTCAGTCAGTCCATCATATATCATCATAATTGCCTTTCACTTGCACCATCGAACGATGTGAATAATAATAAGAGTGCACGTGCATTGGACTAAGCTGGAATCTGCGAGCATTCAATAAACAGGAGAAGACAAGGCAATATGGGCTCTTGGTTAAATCAACAATAATGTATATAAGAGCTACTTCAACAATTTAATCATGGTCTTCTCTTATCGACCCCCAAAGTAAAGAAAAGAAATAAAACTATTTACACGGGAAAGCTCCCAACAAGCAAAAGAAGAACTGGAAATATTTTTGGGTTTTCATTTTTAATTATTACTACAGCAAGAAAAGTAAACTACTACTATTTTTTTGGTTTTTCTTAAGGTTTAACAAACATACAAGAAGAAAGCAGGAAAAACAAAATAAACTAGCATGGATATTATAGTGAAAAAGTATGTGGCACCGCGGCTTAGAGAAAACCGGAACGCCCCGTATTCCAGCCCAGAGATCGAGGAGAAGTCTTCTGGAATACGGCACTGCTTAGCATAGAACAAACCAGCTTTCTATTATTACACGAATATGAATAAAAGGTCTCTGGTATTACAATGAATAACATTGGCACGGCGACACTACGCCATCCTCGCTGTTTCTATGCAAGCATCGTAACAACACGATGCAGCGGAAGAACTCTAGCAATGGAACAACGGCGACGGTGGTGAATCGCACTCCAGGGACTCGGGCTGGAACGCTTATCCTAGCTCGCATTTAACGGAAACCACGACAAGCAAGCAATCAAATCCGGAATGACCTACAAACTGGCATGACACGCCAGGTCAGTACATTGAATGTACTTGCAAGCTCACAATAATCCAGAAGCATTCAAGACAAACAACAGCATGGCAATTACAGG